>OY482668.1:17547537-18944704 GCA_960531205.1 Andrena bicolor | reverse complement strand
GAAATATTAGCTGTTCAAGGTTATCTCCCACTCCAGTTCTCGTCTTCCTGATTCGATTCTGTTTCTCGCTCCACGTGTCTCAAATAAGGAGACAAACTAATACAGCGGTGGCCACATCGGGCCATTTGGGAGCAAGGTCCCCATTATGTTTACCGTAGCCGCGTGGAAGGGGAGCTGGAAGCCAATGGTAACGTGGGCGCGCCACGGATAGGGAAAACTGTAGTAGTGTGTGGTGCAACCTCATGCCCGTACGATAGGCTTGAATGACTGGGAATCTTGGGGGCCCCAGTGATCGTTGCCACTTGGGCTCCTAAGAGGGCCAGTTATTTCAGCCTAGGGGTACGAGCCTGCACCGCACGCTACTACTTACACTCTTACAGTCTTCCCTATCCGTGGCGCGCCCACGTTACCATTGGCTTCCAGCTCCCCTTCCACGCGGCTACGGTAAACATAATGGGGACCTTGCTCCCAAATGGCCCGATGTGGCCACCGCTGAACTAATATGACGTAAAGTGGAGATCATTTCTGGTGTTGCCTCTTATCAAAGAAGTGGTGAGCAGTCAATATATATTATGTTCCCTGTGTAAATATACGTATAAGTCTAAACAATTGACTTTCGTGTATTTATAGTTATAGGAGCAAATTAATTATCAAAAATCAGTGAATTATTCCTGTATCAAGTCAAACGATTGGCTCTGAATTATTTCTTGCATACATGTGTTCAAATAGTTAATGTATATGCATGTGTAAAGTATTTTAAATGGTATTTTAGTTTCAAGTTTCAAGTGAAGTAGAGATTCTTTCTTTGAATAAAATTTTACTTCCTTTGAAATACAACTTGACTAATGTGAATGAGGCTTAAGCCTTACCGATGAGTCCACCAGTAGCCTCAGGACGAAACCGCAACCCTTCCTTTTCGCTCCCTCTGTTCTAGCTCTCAACCGTTTCACACCCCCGCCAAAGACTCTTCAGAAATGAAGTTCTCTAAGTAACGTCAGGAGAAATCCAACGAAACTATACTCGTAATGAAACTCTGGATTGCTCAAATACTTGGTTTCTGAAATTCGTTGACACGCTAAATTACGTAACGTACTTATATTGCAGTTCCATGTGACCAATTGATCCTTTTGGGAATTAGAAAGGAAGGTCGACATAACTCCATGATGGTCAGTGAAATTTCATCGGTAGAAGGTATTGTGAAAAATGAAATTATCCGGAAACCATGTTGGCTGGGAACTGGAAAGGGAGTTAAGCGGCCTTCGTCCAGCAAATAATTGATGCATGTCAATTAGATTTGTCAGGGTGATCGTTGTAATGAAATTAACAGGAACACTAGCGATAGACACGTACATACATACATATATAACCGATGATAGATGTGTATACGTTCACAGAACTGTTTCATGTACAAGGTGTATCGCGAATCAACCGTCACCGAACTCGATTTGCTTGCCAAAAAAAATTACAGGATACTTCGAAAAATATGATTTTCTAAAATTGATAGATTATTAATTTTTCTCCATATATTGATTCACACCCCAATTGTTTTCAATGAGGCAATTTGTTTCAAATGTGATTTGAAGGAGTCTCATGGACGATCATCGTTCATTTTTTGCACAGTTTGATTCTTCGTATATATCTTATAGAGACAAGTCAAGAGAGAAGAGAGAAAAGTCATATTTTTCGAAGATAACTGTATGTATGACAAACGTATGTGTAAAAGGAAACTGAATGCAATTATGGTTTATCTATATTTTCCAAAAACATTTAAATTTTCTTCATTTTTGAAAAAGATATATACTTTCATTTCCCTTTTTGTTATTGCTTTCCAAATCTATCTGCAAAACAATAGGTTCTCGTATTCTCTTGTACTTAAAATTAGATACATAGTTCTGACACAAATAAATAAACTATTTTCCTTAATACCAATATATAATAAAATTAAAAAGAGCTCATAAGCTATAATAAAAGCTAAATGTGTTGTGATCCTGAAATATTTGTTTAATTTTGTTGAATACTTGGGAAACTATTAGTTTTAAGTAGTAACTATATAAAATGTCACAATTATTGCTAAATTAATTGAAATGATAAATTCACAATTTTTTCAAATATCAGAAGTTGGTGGGTGTGTCAAGCCGTTTAAGTGGGTCAGCAAAGATTCATGGGTCACCCTGTATAGTCGTGCACGCAACACATGTAGGTGGCTGGTCTCACAGTAGAATCGGTGGCGTGAATTTAAATTTTTCCGATACTGGATACCTACCTCTAGCTCCGTTGATCCGGTAAAACTGCTAGAAATTCCTATCGCACTTTCTCGTTAACGAAGATAACACGATCGTTCTGACTGTTCTGCTAAGAGAACGAGCAATTATCGGTCTACTTATTGATGACAATTCCTACGTCACGTTAATCGTTTAATTCTCTTTAGCTATTCTAGATTGTCGAGTTCGACGAAGAGTGATATAAGCGTGTCTGAGAATATTTATAACTCTGTTGCAAGAAACTAAGCTACCCCTTAGAATTTTATTTGAAATTTATTATGAAAGCGATTGATGTTTACATGTGGTCATTATACAAGTTTTTGAAAAAAATTTGTACATATTTTCGTGTAGATCTCAATGGGCAACGCTAACGCGCGCCGGCAGTAGTCTAACAAGTCCCCCGCGTCAGACGCTTTTTACATGTGTGCATTTTCAACAATTAATAACTCGGGAACGAAGCCTCAAACTCGATTTCATCATTCTTATGTTTCATCTTATTTTAGTTGTTAGAAACTTTACCCTTTAAAGTTGCTGACAACTGTTGTCGAACACTATTATTTTTTGGGGGAATCCCATTAATGATAATATTATTTATTATTTGTGGCGAGCGGAATGCGTCGCAGCAAGTTCCAGGAAACGTAGCGCGTCAAAACAAACAACATTCACGGTCGTGAGCCGCGACCTTTTCTTGCCTTAAGGTCGAGTTTCCTAGCAGCGGCCGGCGGCTGCGGCCGGCGGCGGCCCCACTAGCGCAACGGAGACAGATGTATAGGTACTTCTCCATCCCGCCTTAAAGCTGGGTTTACATTAGTCCAGTCCAGTGATCCAGTACAACACTGGATTAAAATTGGAATAATGTAAACAGTGTGTTCATTCCAGCAGATTTCGACTGGATCGAAAGTCTACTTTTCTACTTTGGAACATTTTTTCAATAACGTATAGTTAGGAGATAATTGCGTGGTTCACTTCAAATGGGGCACCCTGCGAATTTATACGGTAAGAATGGAAAAGGAACGACAATTTTTTAAAACGCTGTTTATTGTTAACACATACTATAATACACAAACAAAGGTCCCCTAGGTATGACAATTAATTTAATTACAAATAAATTACTACTTTAGTGTTTGGACATCGTTGACAACTGTAGTTTCATCCGTTGAATTTTCCCCGACGGAGTTTTAGGTATACTGTCAACGAAGTACACACCTCCTCTCAGCCACTTTTGCGGTGACAAGCTTTCTGTAAGTTTTATATACAAACAGTATTAATTTTCACAAGGAATACATCATTATTATATGTATATAGGGTAACTGTAGTCGTAGTTGACAGTGTACCAATAGTTGACACTTTTATTTTCAATCACGAATTATAAGCTTCCTATTAAAAAATTTTTTTTGACTAATACGCTCTTTGAAAAAGTATTAGTCAAAAACATTTTTTTAAAGCGTATTATTCGTGAATGAAAATAAAAGTGTCAACTATTGGTATACTGTTGACTATGAGTATAGTTACCCTACCTATTTACAATGCATGTTTTATGGCAACTTTTCGTACATAGGACAATTCTACAGTGTTTTACACACGACAATTAATGAGTATCTTACTGTTTTACTATTTTACTGTGGTTGATATTCTGAAATATAATTTATACTATGAGAAGTCTGTAGAACTCAATAGAACTGTTAAGGATCGTCTGGATAGGGTCTACAGTCTAGCAGTAGTGATCTCCAGAAGAATAAATATGCAATTATTTTTCAGAAATGTTATATTTTCTCTGTGTGTTGGACTTGGGACTTAATAACTTAGACTTCACGTGACTCGTACTATACTAAAAACAGAAAATATCAGGAAAGTGCAGCCAATAAATTTTATCCACAGAGAAACAGGTAACTAAGTATTTGTGTATTTTTAACTGTCCTCCGTGTGTTTTGAATTAGTAATATCTATGTTTTTATAATACTTCGTTTTTTTCTGAGCTTCATATTACCATCATTAAAATTGAAGAAACTAAACAAACTGTTATTTGTATTTCTTTTTCTTTGCAATACAGAAGACTGACTAGAATTGATAGATTAATTATTCCAAGCGCGTGTAATAATTCTTTACCAGTTACTTAAGTCTTTGTAAATAAATAGTATTATTTAAGTAACTTCTGGACTAAACTTTACAACAGACGTTACGCTTCTCACCTGCACTTTAATTCGCGTAATTCACTTCAGTCTAGTAATTTAGAAATACGTTCTTAGTGCCTATAACTTCAAGAAAATATAAACAAACTATCAAGATTTTCAAAGTTTTAGTCCAGATGATCCCAATAAACAGTGTATAATATGTTATCGTAAAAGTTTACCGTAAAGATTCGAAATATCCTACAAAGCATTCAAATCTCGGGCTTCTGCCAACAGATCCTGGTAAATATCAGAATTTATAGATCAGCCCTGTTGACAAAAGCCCCAAGTTCGAACGGGGCAAGTTATGCAGAGAGTTACCAACCTTCTATGTCCTATGATCTGAAATTCAGTCGTTTGAAGATCTTAATTGTTAAAAATAGCTTTATTTCTATTGGGTATACTTTCCTTATTGTTATTGTTTTACAATGTTTTTAACGGGTTATTTAATAGTGAGTAATAGATCAATATTATTTTACATTTACATTTTCTGTACCTAATTAGTTTTTGTTTTTTTAAGCCTAAAATGGAACTATTGCTCGGTATTTTTAATTATTTCATAATATAACAGTTGTTCTATGGATTGTTAATTTTTGCAAAATAAAGATCACAAAATTATAGATTCCCTGGGGTGTTTAACTAATTTTTTGTATGTTGAGGGTTGGTAAGTTTCCACATAGCTTGGCCCAAATATTATAAGATCTTCTCATAAGGACTTTCACCGCCTCACAACAGTAAATGCTAGAATTCACCGGTCTTCGAACTTTTACAGTAACATATCCGTGCATCTAATCAGCTGCCACTTTGATCATGGATATAAAGGAAAGAAGCTTACGCTTAGTGAAATTCAAAATCTCTTCCACGGTCACAGTGCTATCCGGCTGTTTCACCACAAAAGCTGCTGGCACCTCCCCGTTTATCTCGTGAGACTTGCCTATAACTGCTGCATCTTTGACACCCGGATGCGACTGTATTATCATCTCGATCTCGGATGGCGAGACCTGGAAGCCCTTATACTTAATTAGCTCTTTAAGTCGTCCTGTTATGTACAATATCCCGGTCTTATTGTAGCATCCCAGATCACCGGTGTGCAACCAGCCTTCCTGGTCGATTGTTTCCGCAGTGGCCTTCGGGTTGTCGTAATAGCCCATCATGACTTGATTGCCTTTGAAGCAGATTTCACCGACTTGCCCCGGACCGAGCACCACGCCCGTAGACGGATCCACTACTTTGCCCATGAGGTCGGGCATTAAAACGCCTACGTTGTCGTCGTCTAGTGTCCTGTCACTCACGGCTGCCGCTACTGAGAGTTCCGTCATACCGTAACCGTTTCGGATGTACTTCACTTTTGTACGCTTCTTCACCTCCGCTCCCACCTGCGAAACATTAACTGAACTGAAGGA
Source organism: Andrena bicolor (assembly GCA_960531205.1). Classification (NCBI taxonomy): domain Eukaryota; kingdom Metazoa; phylum Arthropoda; class Insecta; order Hymenoptera; family Andrenidae; genus Andrena; species Andrena bicolor. The sequence goes on along the minus strand of OY482668.1, from coordinate 18,938,872 downwards.
AACATGTCGTCAAAGAGATCAATTTATCTTTGGGACCTGATGTTCCGCTTATCTGTACCAGTAGGTCATTAAAAACGTTCTGTGAACTCAAAAGCGCTTTATTGCGCACACTTTGAAACACGTGAAATAATAGTTTCCATTACCAACTTTAACATTACAAGTCTCGTAGTAATTTACACATTGCAGTTTACGAATCAAAAGCGTATTTGTTTTCCTTATTATGATTCTCATTTCTCTACCAGGTCATCCCATAAGTACAGTCGTTTCTAATCTTACTTTAAACAAAGCATAACAAAATTATACATTTGAAAAAGTTTTCTGTTTAGAGTCTACAGTGAGCGTTTGAAGCAGAGCTGTAATTATTCGAATATTTGAATAATTCGAATAATTTCGAATGAGAATAATTTCTTCGACTATTCCAATAAGAATAATTTTTTCGACTAGTCGAATAAGAATAATTTCTTCGACTATTCGAATAAGAATAATTTCTTCGACTATTCGAATAAGAATAATTTCTTCGACTATTCGAATAAGAATAATTTCTTCGACTATTCGAATAAGAGTAATTTCTCCGACTATTCGAATAAGAATAATTTCTTCGACTATTCGAATAAGAATAATTTCTTCGACTATTCGAATAAGAATAATTTCTTCGACTATTCGAATAAGAATAATTTCTTCGACTATTCGAATAAGAATAATTTCTTCGACTATTCGAATAATCAAGAGTATTCGAATAATTAGGAGTATTCGAATATTCGGAGTGATCGAATAATTAGGAGTATTCGAATATTCGGAGTGATCGAATAATTAGGAGTATTCGAATATTCGGAGTGATCGAATAATTAGGAGTATTCGAATATTCGGAGTGATCGAATTTCGGATTCTACCGAATAAGAATCTGAACATGAAATTTTTATTCATACGTTACTGTGAAATGCTTTTCATATTGGCCTTTACAAGTATTTGTTTTTCAAAAGATAAATTTAGAACTTTATTAATCTTTGGTAAATGTATACATTTTGAGACGAAAACATTCCCCTGATCTTACACCAACCGATTGTCACTTATTCCGATCACTGCCATATTTTTCATCCTGTAAAACACCCTACGATAGTGATTAGTGAACACTTGAAATCAGCATTGAACGAGTTTTTTTAATTCAAAAGATCAAAAAATTTTTGAAGAACGAATCCAAAAATGACCTGAGAAGAAAAAAGATTACAGGAAGCAATGGGCCAGTACATCGATGACTAAAAATAAATGTAAGTATCAATAGTTTGCAGCGAAAGTTAGCGCCAATACACGACATTACTTATGGGTTGCCCTGATGGAACGACGAGTTCCTCTGTTCCCCTTGGCTTGAAGAATTTCGGTGTCTGAATTCTTCCTACTTTTCTGAGAGAATTTGGGTGTCTGAATTCTTCCTACTTTTCTGAGAGAATTTGGGTGTCTGAATTCTTCCTACTTTTCTGAGAGAATTTGGGTGTCTGAATTCTTCCTACTTTTCTGAGAGAATTTGGGTGTCTGAATTCTTCCTACTTTTCTGAGAGAATTTGTGTACATACCGTTTTTATACATTAGCGAACGATTCGGCACAGCAGAAAAAGATGAAAGAAAGAGTTTTGCTTCTGCACTTTCCCAACAAGTTTCACACTCCCACTTCGTGCGATAACTTGGTGGATTTTAAATTTTAACAAACTTTGACGGAAAACTTACCTCTCTCGGAAGTGGCGCCGCGCCGCATATTAATTCTTTCACGCTGCTGAAGTCATAGTTAGACAGAGTTGGATTTTTCGCTAGGGCTAACAGAACTGGTGGTACCATCGGTACGTGTGTTATTTTGCAGTTGTCAATTATTTTCATAAGCGTATCCAAATTAAACGTTTTCATAATGTATATGGTTGAATTGACACTTATGCCAGACATCAGCATGCAGAATGCATAGCTATGAAACAGTGGCAAGAAGAGTAGCAATCGATCATTCCGTTGAATGTCGAAGTACTCATATTTCCTGTAATGAGAAAATTTAATTTGATACCATATAGTATATTAATAATTAACAGAATCCTCACCACAATGAACATTAATTAAAACGACGTAGTTTCGAATAATTTTGAGAAACGATAATAATATCATCAAGCTTTAACTGCAAAAAGTTTTCAAAAACTTCAAACTTCTGAAAAATTTCGAATTCCAGTATTCCAAAACACCGGGTTTCGAATGTTTACAAAAAATAATTAAAACAGTAAAAAATATTCATACAATTTTCAGTTGAGTTAGATTTATGGAACTGCAAAAATATACTCCATAAAAATTACAAAACCAATTAAAAAAAACTAAGTAAAATAGCTAATATCCGTAAAAACTATAAATTATAAACCTATATTTTATTTAGTACTTTTTTCTGGAAATATGAACTCATGAAGATTAGTTTGACAGTAAACTTTTACTACAATATGCTTGTAACGGAGGCGATTTAAAGTCAGAATGCTAACGTTTTTAATTAAGTAATTAATTAATTTTTACATATTAATTTAGTTTCTAAAATCAGTTTTTAAATTTGACAAATTTATGAAAAAAATACGACTTTTAAACCCGGTTTTTGAAAACCGACAAACGCTAAAATTCAATTTCAACAGACAATTGTATTTTTTTATTTTACCTTGTATCGGCATGGTCAATTAAGAATATATATTCATATGTTAATTAAGAATAAACATGGTCAATTAAGAATATATATTCATATGTTAATTAAGAATAAACTGTTTGGCCATGATTCGTGGTCTTGCTGTATTAATTTTAATTGATCAATTAAGTGTATTTTAACCAATTCGTAATTGTGTATACAGGGATGAGCAGAAACACATGATTATTTTAAAAGGGGGATTTTTGGCGCCACAGTTTCGCACAGTGCCCCGCACAGTAGCATATGTTGGTCTTCATCTTGGAGTTCAGTTTGCCATTTATGGTAACAAAGCCTGCAACGACTTCTCAGCTAGAAATTCGTAGGCAGTTCAATCGACGCGATGCATCATCTCGCAACATTATTCTTACGTGGGTGTCGAAGTTTCGAGAAGAAGGCTCTGCATAAAGTTCTCCATAACGCAAGGAATTGAAAACATCCCGCAGACCATTTGGAAGACTATATTTAAATAGACATAAAGTTGTAACACCTAATAATTTTCTAATCAAGATAAATCTCCTTTCTTTGCAGATTATTATAGTACACCATCATAGGTTCATTAGTATAAAGTGATGCTCTCTATTTCATACTAAAACTGTCAGGCATTTCTGCTCAATCCTGATATATTCTCTTCGTTTTATTTACCTTGAATTGAATACCATATATAGTAGGTTTTGATGAGATAATGATACACCTTTTGGAACACCTGTTGTTCCACTGGAACACATAATGGCTGCTAGTTCTTTACTGTTATCGGCGACTGATGGTGGTACAAACGTATCCGCGGTACTCGTATTTTTCTCCAGGAGTTCTTTTAACGTTGGAACATCCTGTGTGAGAGCCGTATCCTCAATCTCGATTAGCTTCATCGTCCAGCTCAAAGTTGGTACGATTTTTGACATCAACATCTCGGTACGATGAGATACAAACATGAGCCGTGGTTTAAAAATTTCCAACATATGTCTGAATTCCCCTACGTCAAACATGTTATTTCAAACATTAATCAGTGCCAATATTGTTGCACGAACGGAACAAAGAAACTTCTTATATCAATATGCTTGCAGAATGGACTCTTATATTGCTTAGAACAATTAAGTGATCACATTCCTAATTAGCGCACAGCAACCAAGCTTGGGCAGTATTAGAATAAAATATATTAAAAATAATTATACAAAAATAATATATTGTTCTATTTAACTCAATGTTATTTTCAAAGACTCGTAAGTTACTTTATTCCTTTACTTGGTTACTAATCAAATGATTTTTTATTCAATTTTATATTTCAATAACCAGCGTTTTAAAATAAAAGACTTAATAGGTACACAAGATGTCTTATTTTAATAAGAAATCCATAAACATTGATAACAACTCAACATTAAGACCACACAAAAACTTCACAAAAAAATATAGACATTCTAATTGGGATTTCGGTTCAGGGTGCTAATCATTGTACAGTTTACCCTAGATCTCTTCTCTGGATCAGTTGCCAGTTTTAAACAGGTAGCTTACAGAGTAATCCCATATCACTAAATTGCGCATAATTCATGATTACACTTCAGCTACCATCCGATACCGTTACCGACGATATAAATTGCCCACTGTGTGTTATGCTAAGTAAATTAATAAATAATTATTTTAGTGACCTTTGACTCACTTTCCGTGTATGCTGGATTTAATGGCGAAAATACACCTCCGGCAGCAAAGATACCACATATCGATATGCAGTAATATGGATGATTCTCGGTTGCAATAGAAACTCTATCGCCCGCTTTCACTCCAAAACTTTGTAAAATACTAGCCACTTTTACGCTCTCATCGAGTATTTCTTTGCAGGTGTACGCTTTACCGCTCTCGAGATCTATCTAGAACATCGGTATTGTAACGTTAAAATCTAATCCTAATCAGAAAATAATCCATTACTGCTCAACTGTAAATCCTTGTTGGCATAGTAAAAAAATAATTTACTTAAAAAATAGAACAATAATCTTTCACAAAGAATAAATTAGAGGATAGGAATATTTCGTTGCAAACTTATACATTTTTTTTTATCAAATTTATAAATTTGTTTAGTAAAAATGAAATGTTTAAAAGAACTTGAACAGTACTGACTTTTATTAACAGTTTTTCAACATTTCAACTATAAACGTAACGAGTAACAATATTGTACTCCTCGTTAATGGCACTAAATAATTAAATAGGACGTTACCTCGAACTAAAGCTGTATGATAATTACTAATAATTGGTGTTTAATCTCAAATAAAATGCAGTAGAACTGTTTAAATAAGTTCTGCTGATCTTTAGGGCAGACAATTTGAAACAAAATTCTGGACTCACTTGAACAACGTGATATGGACGTTCACGAAGCTTGTTGTTACAATATTGTCCTATCGAAATGTTTGGTATTGTTTCTCCCGTCGATCCATAAATAATATTATTCTTTACATGCATGGTTGTTTAATCGCAGGTAGTCCTCGCCTGAAACAATACACGTTGCATTAAAAACAATGTTATATTTGGTAGTAATTAAAGTATGTATGCCACTTAGATCTGCAGTTTAATTCGCCATATAAAAGCTCACACAGATTGCCTTTGAGTTCTATTTATGAGAATTTGAACCTTTAACGACGAACAAAAACTCTAATGAACTACATCTTGCACAAGAGTATAGGAATTAAAGGTATCGTACGTTTAAATATAATATTACCTCCTAAATTTGATTTTAGTAATATTGAAAAAAAATAATTCTATTGTAAATCAACCCCTATGTTATAATAACGTATTATTCATTATGAAGTGTACCTTTTTTCTATATTGTTGTACATAGTTTCTTTACGGAGGAAATTGGCACTTTATGTACCGATTATTTACCAGTGACATATGCATATCACCATTATAATGATTTTGAAATTTATTATACAGTTACTAAAAAAAGTATTTGGACAATTTTTAAAATCGCGTAACTATTTTAGAATTGGTCCAATCGACTTGAGTTTTTTTTGAGAAGCTAGAAGGATTAGTTTGCTAAGTGACGTGTTTCGTCAATTTGAACAAGATGCAATTGGTCGGAATAGCAAAAAAAAAAAATAGTAAAGAGGGTTTTTTTAATTGCTAGGGAGACGACTATAATGTTTTTAAAAAAGGTATTGGAATTTATTTATACGAATTTAATACGAGGACCAATGGTACACCTGGGGGGGGGGGCAAGGGACCCTGGCACCCCCAAAGAAGGGGATTTGTAAAGCGAAAAGAAAACTGGATTTTATTCTTTAAATAAATTTTTATGATCGTCTCATGAATTTTATTGAATTCGCATTAAAAATATTTATATTCGTTCAACTCCCCCCCCCCCCCCCCCCCGCCCAAGATTTAATTCGGAGTGTACCAGTGCGAGGACTACAGCCTTGCTTATAACATAGACGCCACTGTCCACAGATTTAGCAAAAATAACTTTTGGAACTTGTAATAGTATTACGAACTATACGTTACTGCACCGTAGCATTGTTGTTTCGTAAAGTATAGGTTTATCTAGGTTACCCATTGTGGACTCTACTAAACTGACCCGTAGTAAATCTATAGTATCTTAGTTTCGTGTTCGATGTCATTTCTCTCAAAATCCACAATCAACAATTAAACAAACTTCCAAAGGAACATTGCCCAACAGTTACGCGTCGATTTTGGTGAAACTTGGTATACAGGGAGAACACTTAAAAATATTGCAGACGACATTTTTTTCTAGTGACGAAAATTATCATCCTTCGAAGTTGGGGCTGGAAAATTCTTTAATCGAATAACTCGAAAACTACTAGGGTTAGAGAAAAATGATATACAAGAAAGTTTCTTGGTTTTTCATGAAGAATAACACAACATCAGCAACACTTTAAAAATAAAAGCGTAGGGTGCAAATATTGAATATTAAAAGTTATACAAAAATTAATTGCTGAGGGGCATGTTAGATCTCAACATTCTCAACAAACTTTGAATTTAGAAATTGGACGGCTCGAGATCAAGTGGAAAAACACTCGTGCAACAAGGATTCTTTAGCAGAATGCGAAACCTAATGTACCAAAATACGTAGAGCATTATAAATATTTATATAAAAAAGACATTTCAATATTTACGCCCCTTATTTTTATTTTTAGTCATATGAGGGAATCTTCTAAGGCAGCAATTTATACCGGTAACAAAATTATTTTTTCCTTTTTAGTACATTTTAATAAAAGCTTGTTTTAAAAAAAAATCAATATTACTTGCTTTTTCATAAGGGTTGTTCAGTTGAATAATGCCTTAAACATGTTGAACACCCCGTATATTTATGGAAAAAAATTCTAGTGTCCGAAAATCGTTCCTTCGGTGCTAATGGGAATGTATCGCAAACGAAACTCGGTCGAGGTGGCGCTCTGATCGGAGTGCCCAAGATGGCGTCTGAGCATGCGCGTGATGACGCCGTGACGTCGAACCAATCAACGCGAAGATGAGCTTGGCTTTGCGCTTGCGTCGATTCGTTTATAGTGTTTATTATTATAACCTTTTTATTTCAAACCAAACATCATGATTTGTGCGTGCATCCTTTGGTTTGAAATCAGGCCTTTTAATATCCTCAAGCCACTTTTTTTTAAGAATTTCATCTTTCGGAAATACAAAATTAGACCTTTTTTTACAATCTACTACGCAGCACTGCATCATTAACGGTTTGAAATAAAAAGGTTATAATAATAAACACTATAAACAAATCGACGCAAGCGCAAAGCCAAGCTCATGTTGCCGTTGATTGATTTGACATCACGTCGTCATCACGCGCATGCTCAGATGCCATCTTGCGCACTCCGATCAGAGCGCCACCTCGACCGAGTTTCGTTTGCGATACATTCCCATTTCAAACGCAGAGTGTACAGGGTGGACCAATAAGAACTACCACCTTGAATATTTCCGGAACCAAGGAAGTAAGAGAAAACAATTTCCAATAAAAGTTATTTGGTATGAAAGGGGTCATCACATCGTCATTCCAATTTCTTTGCAGGTTCAGTCGCTCACGATCGATTTTCCTCTTAGTGCCATGATTTCGAAGATAAGTACTCGCCCAGACAGCACACAGACATCTGAAAGACATCTTAAAGACGTCTGGAGTCAGACGTTCCAGACGTCTGTAAGACGTCCGTGAACGTCATTTTCACGTCTTATACAAGTCTTCGGCACGTCTTATGTCACGAATCAAGACGTCTTAAAGATGTATTTAAGACGTCTTACAGACATCTTTAAGATGTCTTTTCTCAGACGTCTTAAAGACGTCTTTATCAGGTCCAAGTTCAGAAAAAAAAATTTGACGCTGACGAGAGGACTCGAACCCAGGACATTCCGTTTACGAAGCAATGGTTAATCGCACCTACCCAACACACTTCCTTGTAAATACTTCCAAATTCTAGTTACATATACATTGTATTAATTGTTTATAAAAAAGCGGATTGCAGCGAAATATTCTACAGAATATTATTATTAAATGTCTTTAAGGGACAATGACAATTACGATATAACAATAATTGTGAATAGGCGAGGTTCAGCATAAGTGCTGCTCTACAACCTAACCTAATCATTATTCGACCTCTAGACTCATTTCACACACTGTCATATAATTATATTAAAGAAAAATTGACGAAACAAATGTACGATAATTGTGTTACTATATGCTTAATATTCCATGCAAATGGTGTAAAACTTTGCAAATCCTTGCGCCGGTCCTGCCTTAAGATTGCTTTTTACGGACGTCATTCGGATGACTTTTTACCGACGTCTTTAAGTTGTCTTTTGACAGACGTCTTTAAGATGTCTGTCAAAAGACAACTTAAAGATGTCTTTGTCATGAATCAGGACATTCAGACGTTCAGACGTAAAACAGACTTAAAATGGACGTCTATGAGACGTCGTGTGCTGTCTGGGTCATAGCGGTAATTTTTATTGGTCCACTCTGTGTGGTAAAAATCTTCGCGGCAGAGCCATCTCTGTATATCTTGATAGTCTGAACGATCACAATCGCCGCTCCCGTCAACGAAGACAGAGAGATTTGCCAGCGTGGTTGATTGGTTCGGCAGTGGTATTAGCTTGAACTTCTACCGCTGATGGCACGATAGTACGATAGGACACGGTGTGTATTCAACCGTGGAACGATATGTGGACTTTGGATTCTGCCAGTGGTATTTGCTGAAATAGATTGTTCGCTGAAGATCCTGATGGGTTCACCTGTGTGAATGTAATTCGTCCTTCATCCAATCAAACTCGCTACAGTGGTAGAACTTTTAATCGACATTTGAAAGAAACATCAATGACCGATGCACTGTAAACAGTATTCCCAACGAACGTTCTGATACTTTTGTCATTCGGTATGCTTAATCCTCGCGCAACGAGGACGAGAAACTTAATCGTAGTGGAGACTGATAATTATTGTAATAATGCAACTGGTGCTGCGGCACCATTAATTATTTTAACTGTCTGGAATCAATTTTCATTATTTATTTAATCCTAGGACTATATTTAATTATAATAGTCACACTTGTCGTCAGTGTAATGGATTTAGTTATAACATTTGAGGTATTATTTGCAAAACCTTCCAAAGGATAGACGGCATATATTTAATATCGTAATAATGAGATAATAATAACGCAAATGTTTACGTACATTATGTGCATTTACTTTAAATTCTGTGTACTTTATTGAGTAACATTCTTCGCCACAACGCCGGTACAACAGTATCATTGTAATAATTAAAGTTACAGTTCAATTATGTAAAAAAACACACCTTTTCGCCACTCCCCTTTTGTAGATTCAATTTACTGTTTTGTGTTTGTACGAATTATGTGAAGTACACGTGCACGTAATTAAATAGATTAGTAAAGTCTCTAGATTAGCAATTAAAGATTAAAGTCAAATGGTTTTTCTGTCACAGTAATGAAAATAATTCGAAACGCTCGGCTTAAGGGGTCGTTCCAATGTAACGCCCTAAAAATTACCTTTGTTTAGAACTTTTTTTTGTCACAAATAGGACGTGTTTACTGATTTTAAGTTTTTTTTCTATTTATTAATACGTATTTTGAGAATACAACCAATTTTTTCACCTTTTTTAATGCTTGCTTTTGCCAAAATATTTAGGTGTAATATACTCTGTAAAAAAAAGGCGCCTCTGATTGTGCGGTGAAATTTGGAGGAAATATGTAACTAAAACAAAAAACCAAGAAGATTTCAAATCAGCATGACTGCCGCTATATTTCGAACTAGATTTGACTGAATTGATGAAGAATTAACGAAATGGCGGACGTCCAAAGTTGACATAGGTATTGAAATTAGCCAAATTTTTTAATCATTTTGCGACGCAAAAGCTGAGAGAAAGATAACGAAAATTTGCGATTCTACTTACAAGGGGAGTATTTTAGGTGTCCGCCTCCGATAATTTTGATTTTTGGATATGTTATAGAGGACCGAAATATAAGAAATACGTGTTTTTTTATTTTTCCCCGTTTTCATATTTGGGGGGTGGAAACTCCGTTCAAAGTTAGGGTTGAAAAATCATTTTTGTGGACTTTTTGAAAATCTGGTGAGTCAGTCATATTACGCATTCAAAGACTCAAAATTCGTCCATTGACACTATTCCCTTATCTCTAATAGTTCTCGAGATATTCCCCAAAAATGATTTCTCAACCCAAACTTTGAACGCAGTTTAAATTTTCCCCCCAAATATAAAAACGGGGAAAAATAAAAAAACACGTATTTCTTATTTTTCGGTCCTCTATAACATATCAAAAATCAAAATCATCGGAGGCGGACACCTAATATATTCTCCTTGTTAGTTCGAACCATAGCGACAGTCTTACAGATTACAAACTTGCCCGATTCCCCTGTCCCAGATACATGGTTCCTCCAAAATTGACCGCGCAATGGGAGCGTCTTTTTTACAGCGCATACTACGCCCACCTATTTTGGCGAAAGCAAGCATTAAAAAAGTATGAAATTTTTTTATACTCTCAAAACACTTATTAATAAATAGGAAAAAATTCAATATAGTAAACACATTCTTTTTGTGAAAAAAAAAAAACTATACAAAGTGTTCGTAGACGTTGCTATTAATTTAAAGTTACATACCGTCAAGGACCCAGTTCCTGATCAGAACCCAATTCCTGATCAGTTTAGTATATAAATACCAAATAATAAGTTTATCACGATACAAATTTATTCAAAAAAATTATTAAATAATTATGAAGTATTTTTAAATTTATACGCAAGCATTTTATAGTTCATAGTAAATTATTTTAGGTTGATCAGAAACTGCTCCCTTTGCATCTTAAGTGATCAGGAATTGGGTCCTTGACGGTACCCTCAGCGTCAACAATGTTTCGCTCAGAAGCACGTCGACAAATTGTTGAAAAGAAAGCGGAAATGAAAGGGGTTAGCGAGGAAAGATGGTTGACAGGGTCAGAAACGTGGTTGCAACGATAATTTATAAGCCAGTATCATTAACCGGACCAGTCGCTGTAAATATCGGGCCTAGAGCAGTGGCGAGGGTGTTTATCACGTGATCGGGACCCGTTTAGCCAGGAATAAAACACGAGGTTGTGGCACTCATAATATTAAATTATCGTGTGCTCGGGGCAGTGGCGAGAAGTTGGAAAAGTCGGAAGGAAAGCTCGATATCACGGCGGAAACGTCTCGTTGACAAATTGTTTTCCTTCGGTATCGAGTTCCCGGGCCACAGGGAACACGAACGAGAGAGCGGGAAAATATTTTCGTTTTCACGCCGTCGAAATAGAACGACACCATTTTATTTTGACGCGAAGCAATTCGGCGCGCCAGGCGAACTTGCCAGCAACTTAATTACGAAGACGATTAAGGCTGTTCATTTTTTTTATTCGAGCTTTCGATTATTCCTGATCTGTCATAGAAGGGCGGATTAAGTTTCTTCTTCAATGCTTTAATCGCGATTCAGTGCTTCTAGCAGTTCGAGAGATTGCAATTTACAAATAAAAATTTAATTGTTACAGTTTGAAGTAACGATTAACCCTTCGTTGACATTCTGGGTGTGAGCCACCCATAAGCTGATTTTGAGTTTCGACGATCTGTACCTTTTTCAATACGTAGAATATCCTGGATATTTTCGTGGAAAATTTCTGTTTTTTCAATTACTGAAATAGCCTACCTTTTATATGCAAAATGAATACCTTTTTTTCAAAGTCGATTCACAAACTATTTTTTTTCTGAAAATATTATATCTGAAAACCAATTCTGTAGATTTTTAGCTTCTAATATTCAAATTTGTAGGAGTTACAATTTTTTGAAGATTTTTTTCGTCTTTTCTCGATATATGGTAATCCAGAATTTTTTACATAAACTGTGATATAATTCCAACAAAAAAAAACTATTGGAATACATTCTAGAGATCCTGAAATTGACGCATAATTTTTTTCATTCGTTAAAAAATTGCTCAGGGTGTGAGCCACCCAGTGTGTCAAAGTTGATCGAAAAAAGGTGTGTCAACGAAGGGTTAATATTGTCCAGATGAGGCTCGTGATTAACTGTATTAATAAAAATTGATTAATTTGATGAAATCGAGTTATAGGTAGCATTGAATGTAGAAAAAATGTAAAAAGATCTAAATGTAAATGCATTGAAGATAAAAAAAAGAGAAGGGTGCATATTTCACTATAATTTTTCTGATTCGTTTCCATGTACTAATATATATTATAGTTTTATAAGATAATAGTGTTGTTTAATGTAATTATTCACTGGACACTAGTGGATTTTTATACAATTTGGTGCAAAAGGGTGGCAGCTTCAAATTTGGAAAATTCACACTGCCATAGAGAAGATATATTTTTTGCTAAATGCTGTGTTAATACGTAGATTTTACGCGGATAAAATACTTTAAATATATCCCTAAAAGATAGTTTGTTAACTCTGTGTTTTTTAGTATTTCAAAACATAATAGGTACAATTGGAGCTATCCCCTTCTTGCTACAAAGTCTTCAATTCAGAATATTCATTTATACAATGAAGTACAACTTCAACGCGATTTTCAATTTGTAGGTATAAATTCATAATTGAAGAATCTTGTATTAGCAAAATCTAAGAAAATGCTTGAGTTGTTCGTTCTGTGAGCGTCCCGCATTATACGATCGAGTGTTCCATGGCATTAGATAAAAGTCAACAGTAAAAATATGTGTTGGTAATATTTCCATATGCTTAAAATGTTAACCCAAAAAGTTCAATTTAATTTTTTCATGAAGACGCCTCTAAAGGGGCATCCAGACGTTAATACATGTTGCAGTGAAATATTGATACATGCTTCATGATACAGGTATCATGAAACTGGCATCTTGCTCACCAGCCAGCAAGATGCAAGATGCATGTATCAATGTTTCACTGCAACATGTATCAGCGACTGGATGCCTCTTTAATGTACAAGGTGATTCTCCAGCTACAGCCGCCAAAGGCGGGTGCATACAATGTTGCGCACTAAGCAGTGATGAATGCTATAAGAAGGTGTGACCACGAAGGGTGAATATGGTAGACGTTGGTCATTCAATTAGACCACTTATTTTTCTTATTTCTAAATCCACATTTATTACTTGGTGGCACAGTTGTGCTAATTGAATTACACCGTAATTCAATTACATAATTTAAACTTTTCAATTAACTCAATTCCTAATTACTGTAACCTAACCTGTAATGGTGCATCTAATTGAATTACAATGTAATTGAAATACAATGTAAATAAATTACAACTCAAAACTCTGAAGAAGTGAGAGAAAAAAGTGGAAAAAATGTAGCAAAGGAGTTTATTTCTCTTTATATATTATAAATTTATGAATAATACCATATTCAGCACTCATAATAATTTTATTCTGTTCGAAACCTTTACCTACATATTTTTTCCCCACCTCTTATTACCTCTCAAATTGGTTACCTCTTAATTCATAATTATAATTCAATTACATTATACCATGCAATTACAATTTCAAATACATTGCAATTACGAATTGCGAAGTAGTTTAATTAAATGCGAGATCTGAATTACGAATTACAATGTAATTGAATACGATGTAAGTGAATTATTTTGTAATTATAATTCACGGAGTAATTCAATTGTAATTCTGCACAACTCTGCTTGGTGGGATTATTGGAAGTCCTTAAAAGTATCTTCAACATTACCCCAATGAAAGTGACGACCACTTTTGACTCTAGTAGTAGTATTTAATTTGAAAGGTTTAAAAATTTTCCAATCGAAAAGGGAATTGTTTCGCAACTAGCCATTACCTAATTTTTTTTACGTCAGTGTATGTACAGTCTGCAATAGGGTGGCACTTATTTTCGACTTTTGAATATTCTTCGGGGCACCCTCTAGAATAGTCTCAAATAATTGAAAACAAAGGTGCCCATGTGCCCTTAAATATTTAAATCATTATTTAACAGCTCGTAACTACAACATTTGTTTGACATAATTTTTTATTTAATCAATGACTTGTAGGATATTATATAAAATCGACTTTGTGAGCTGTTAAATAATGATATAAAAGTTTAAGGGTCCAGGGGCACCTTTTCTCGTTATCCGATCGAGCTGAAAATTTACACAATTTTTTTTTTAATTATTTTGAACTATTCTGATGAGTATCTCGAAGAAAATCTTGAAGAAATATTTTACCATGAGTAAATAAAAGCCACCCTAGTGTGCAGTGTAGAGACAGCTACTTCATTAAAAAATGACTATTATTTAACTGTATGTGATCTAAGTAATATCACACATTTATAACGAAAAAAAATCTAAAGCCATTTATTTATTTATAATTATGTAGCGCTGTGTGTGAGAAGGTGTGGAGATTTATTTTTATTATTAATATCATTATTAATCATTCGTGTATTGTTCGTTGCACATTTATCGAATGTCTTAATATTTCTTTACAACGTGTATAACGTTACTGTATTCCTCTTTCAAATCCTATCGGAAATCCTTCAAATATTCCTACAGGACAGCGAGATAGTGAAACGAAGTAGGAATCCGTTCTTGGAAGTCGGAATGTTGAGAAATCGCTGTTCGGGTTCTGTCTTGACGTAGATATGAGATTGGATTGGAAATCTGTGCAGGATGTATAGGGAACGCGTACCGCAAACGCTGTGGTCAGGTCAGCATTTAAATTGTTCGGCGCGAAACCGTATATATATGCATTACCAAAGTGAATGGACAAATTCAAACTTAATCACTTGACAATTTCATTGGCGGCAACTGCTTAATGTTCTGTAAATGCCGCGCTGCGCTTTCACTCCAATTATAAACAATCGAATGTGTAATATCTATAATTCACAATTTTACATCATAATAGAATATAGTGGTATATAACAATAATATGTGTAATAAGACATTGATACAATTTCTGCATAAGCTGGCTTATTGCGGAATAGTATTCATATATGAAAATCCGATAATAGATGTCGATAACGTGGAAATGGCGTAGGCGTGGTTAAGTGAAATTCATTTTTATTTGATGTGATTGGGTAAAAGGTAAATCTAAATTGGGGAGAAAAAAGGTGGCGTAAAGTGTTGGGATTTATATCTTCTGAGCAACCAGATTCAATCCATTTTGCTCCTGGAGCTCCTGATAAAGAAATCTTTAGCAAACTTTATTGCGCATAAAAATTCGTAGATGCAAAAGGAAAAATTAAAAATATTAAAAATAGTTTTTTAATTTTAAAAATATTAATACTGTGTGTATATAACAAGAGAGAAACGGATATACAGTGGACCGCAAAAATATTCGGACACTCTTTAAAATCGCATAACTTTTTTAAAATTAATCGAAACGAGTTGAGTTTTTTTGAGAAGCTAGAGGGATCAGTTTGCTAAATGATATGATTCGTCGTTTTGAAAAAAATGCACTTGGTCGGAGTAGCAAAAAAAAATAATAAAGGTCGTTTTTTAAACTTTTTTTTCTGTCGGACAAGCTTATTTTACTATTTAATATACTGCGGTGGGAACAAAGAAATCCAAACGAATTATTAAAGTAAACCATAACGGGGCAGTTATTTAGTTAGCCAGGGGTGAGAAAGTATACATTTCGTGGTTAAAATAAAATCGTTGAATTCGTAAATATCGATTTTTACATATTTCCGGGCGGTTACTGATACCGAAAAAAGTGACAGTGCTTATAAAAAAATTCGATAGTAGTTATATCCGAATAGATTCACAGAATATTCTCTGAAATTTTCGGATACATCCATCACATATTTCTCAAAATATGATATCCATCTAGATGAAAAACGTGGTTTTGAGAAAACGGTAATTATAAACTCATTGTCAGTAGAAGATATTCTTTAAATAAATCGCTTATACAGGGTGTCCCAAGACCCAAACGGTGACCAACTTGGGGTTTGATAAGAAAAATAATTTTGAGTTGAAAACTTCCAATAGCAATAAATTATAGGTACCTGAAAGCATTTTGCAGCGCGCATTACTCTGTAGGTATACAAAACATTACAAAGAACTGTAGGGGCTGTTAGAGGTTGTTGGTCCGACGATGGTGTAGCGTAGCCAAAGAGTGACCCCAAAATGAGGCCTTTTTTAGCCCCTTTTTGGCCCCACGATTTTGGAACAGAATTTTGTGCCAAGTGATAGTTTATGATGAGACATCAATCACGACAAATTTTCAAGTTCAGGTGACAATTAGTTTCTGAGATATGAGAGGTGAAAGAAGTGAAAATTCATTAACTTTTATGTCAGTCCAATAATTTAAAGAATTGTTTTCACTGGTTTCGCTTACTGCTAACAACGAATTTGAATTTAGAATTTAAAAATTCACGAAAAAAAAATTAATTCAACATTGTGGATGATATATTAAAAACGCACCTACTACACAGACATTTATTTTTCTTGATTTTTTTTTCTCGTGAATTTTGAAAATCTAAGTTCAAATTCGTTATTAGCAGTCAGCAAACCCCCTGGAAATAATTGTTTAAATTATCGGAATGAATTTTCACTTCTTTCACCTCCCATATCTCAGAAACTAATTGTCACCTCAACTTGAAAATTAGTCGTGATTGATGTCTCATCATAAGCTGTCATTTGGCACAAAATTCAGTTCCAAAATCGTGGGCCCAAAAAGGGGCTATTTCTGGGGTCACTCTTTTCCAGGATAATTTAAATTCCATTGCGGGCACGCATGTCCCCGCCACTTTTAAAGCTAATTTTTGAGTATAAAAAGCCTCGGGGCTAATCTACAATCTAGTACACATAGATTATAGAGGCTTTAGCAAGCTCGGGTTCTAGTTCCCTTCGAGCATTTATTAACCGTATAGTACTGTGCAGAGCTGGAAAGATGATTAGCGGGACAGCACAGATAGGGTTGCCAAAAATGTAGTGCAATGTGAAAAAGTATAGTACTTTTGAGAGGAAAGTGGTACAAATTAATACTACCTATGTCCTGTAATAAAACATCGTATTTTTCAAATGTATATTTTTTGTGCATTTTGCATTATTAATTAATTTATTGTCTTTAACAAATATCTCAAAGGTTTGATTGCACTGGGAGTGCACATCAACATATATGAGGAGCTCATTTTTTATGAGAGATAGACTGGTTCTTTCTCTCTTCCTGGCACTTCATATTTATTATAAAAAAATCCTATGTCTAAAAGTCGAAATGGCGGGAATGGAGAGAAAATATAAAATTATTTTATATAAATTGTGACAAACACATCATAGACAACACTTTTTTAAGTCGCATTTAGATGTTTGAAATCTGTTCTTGAGATATTGGAAGACTCGTGTTTCATGCCCTCAAATTTGAGGGTTGATCTCACCCTTTAGATATAGATAATTGCCGATAAAAAAGATACGTGTCAAATATTTCTTCGCGAACTACTTCCTACTTCCTACATAAATTTCATTAAATTCGACGTGTTGACACGTCAGCCATGTCCCTTGTGGGGATCTCATACGTTACAACCTAACGCAACAGCAAAGGAGAGAAGGGTCCATCCAGAGGACATAATTTAATTCGAAATTCTGTCAACGCTATTTACTATTACACTCACTCAGAAGTTGGTTCCCTTCAACCCTCATCCATCCTTTGTGTCAATTTGACCCAAACGCAAATGTAGATACACAATGCACGTTGCGATAAATGTAAAAATTCAGTATGCTGTGCACAATGCTATATTATTTGTATGCCTGAATATACAGAATTTCATTTTTTACTTTCAATAAAATAATTTGCAAGGTCGACTATTTCTCTTTTCCTTATATTTATTTTTCTTCCATTGCGTCAATTTGAAACTGAAGGACCGATGAGGGTCAAACTCCATAACTTCCTGAGTTAGGTATCTAGATTGAATCCTAATATTTTGAGGACATATTCTAAGGGCATGGCATGAAAAGAGAATAAAAAAGAAAAAAAAACCAAAAACTTATTTTGTAATTTGTTGACTGTGTCCATGTGTATACACATCTGTGTCAGCACTTAAATGGCAATATGAGAATAAGGGAGTGCATCCCATCGAGTTGGTCACTTACGTAGGTAGCCTCCCCCTCAGCTGTATGGTATTGTTTCAGATATTCACGCGCAGTAACAGGGGCCAGTGGAAGAGGCGGAAATGCGTTCTCGGAAATCACTGAAGTGCCTGGCTGGGGGGTCGGTGTTCGGGGTTAGTTCCAACGTAGATTCGGTGCTAGGGGTAGATGGGCAGGGGTATGAGGGCGCGTGCCACTCTGATTGTAGCAGCCATACTGGGACACACGGGCCACATACCGACGATTCTTGGTTTCCTACGGCGTGCCTAGACACCCTGGGAATACTCACGACTTGCTGAAGCGCAAGGCTCCCACTGCCACTAAGGGGCGACGCTGTTCTAAAAAAGTGTTCACGTGTAATGTCGGACAGACCCAGGATATTAGGGGATTAACCCCTACCCCGAGGACGAAACAAGGAAAAACAGAAGCTGAAGAGGAAGGTTCTTGTAAAAGGGAAGTCTTCCAACGATATTTTACTCATTGCACCGCGAGTATAATTTATTCGACTGGGTTGTATAATTGCATTGCGTTGTATAGGGTGTTTCGTCACGGGCGGTACAATCAGAAGGGTAGTGATTCTATGTGAGAAAGTGAGTAGGAAATATGGATGTAATTTGTTTATGAGAAACTTGCATTTCAAACAAATTCATTTTAAAGATTTAAAAATTTATCAGTAAATTTCAGAATAACTCATTTTTGAATGAGGCACGTGAGTAATTGTAAGAATAGTTTTACCTTTGAATTGAATTTTCGAAAACCAAACCCTATTTCTATTAGAACAGTTATTTTTGTAAAAAGATACCAAGAAAAAAAAAGTTCAGTTGTTATTTGTTGTGAATCTTAAAAGTGATATTCTTTGTATGAACAGCAATTTTCACATTTTAATGTTACAATTTATCTCTTGGTCCAATGAAATATTACCAGCAGACAAATTAAATTTCATTTTTAAAATTTCATTTCGGGACTTTTACTTGGTACCAGGTTGTAAAGATCTGAGGCGATACCGCAAGGCTCGAGTAAATTAATTTAAGCAAGAAAAAGTACCTACTTTCTCAACCTGTTAGAGTGGGTTCGAAAATTGCAATAGATCACGTGCAAAAAGTTCTCGCTACTTTTCTTAGATAAATCGGGTTATTAAGTCTAAGTATTCGAGTAATCGAGTCTCTGAATAATCGAATATTCAAATAATTAGGAGTATTCGAATATTCGAATATTCAAATAATTAGGAGTATTCGAATACTCGAATATTCAAATAATTAGGAGTATTCGAATATTCGAATATTCAAATAATTAGGAGTATTCGAATATTCGAATATTCAAATAATTAGGAGTATTCGAATATTCGAATATTCAAATAATTAGGAGTATTCGAATATTCAAATAATTAGGAGTATTCGAATATTCAAATAATTAGGAGTATTCGAATATTCAAATAATTAGGAGTATTCGAATATTCAAATAATTATGAATATTCGAATATTCAAATAATTATGAATATTCGAATATTCAAATAATTAGGGGTATTCGAATATTCAAATAATTAGGAGTATTCGGATATTCAAATAATTATGAATATTCGAATATTCAAATAATTATGAATATTCGAATATTCAAATAATTAGATGTATTCGAATATTCGAATATTTACAGCTCTGGTCTTAACCGACATTAGACATCTAAGCACAGTATCGACTCACGTATCTATTCAAATAGAGGAACACAAATTTTTCCTTGTCAAAGATTTTCATCTGAGAAATGTTTAAATATGAGACACATATCGTTCAAATGCGTTTTAAACTTTACTATTTGCGACGTCAGATTATTTCCACGTATCACTAACTAATTAAAAAAGTAACGTTTTGTCGGCAGAGTCTAGTTGATTTCTGAGCAGAAAAATGGGGAAAAATTTGCATGAATGATTTCACGTATCAACAGAAGCTACATCGAACAAATACAATAAACAGAACTTTACGACAAAGCTTTCCCAGAATTCCATGTATGCATGTTCTATCTTCGAAACTGGGCAATAAGACGGGGTGGAGTAAAGATGAGAATCGTGTCTGATATAATTCACAGTCGGGGAAGTGGCCTTTAGCGTCAAATTGAATTTGGTCCTGCTATAACTTCGTGGCCACTTCGTTCGCTGGTCCTAATACGGCCTGGCTTTTTCCTTTTGAGAACAGTAAAAAATATTGTGTATCAAGGAAGATGAGTAGCTTCGAAAAATATGAAGTAGTGAAAATTTCGTTATAATCAGGAGGAAATTCGCTATATATTCAAAAAGTTTCAGAATTTTTTGAATTTCCGGGTTCGGGATGTTCCCTGGTTAATCGCTGTCGAATAGAAGTGCTCGTGGACAACAAACGCGCCTTTTCAAATGGTATATTACATAAAAAACAGAAACGTAATTTATGGCAATATAATTAGTAGAATTCAGAAATAAATATTTCCCTATTTATATGTACCCATACAGCACACTCTCCTTGCGGCATAGTTGCAGCATACTTGCGGCGTAAGATGGCAAGGACTCGTGCAAGGTTGCCGCAACTATGCAGCAAAAATTCTATGTCCGCCTGCTGCAAAGTTGCACAGCAACTTTGAGGCAATTATTCACAAAATATATTTCCACGGGAAAAACTGTTAAAAAAAATAAAAAAAAAGCTTTTGGGTTCAGGGCGACTTGAACACCGGGCCGCCCGCATGACAATCTGACGCGCTACCGTTGGGGTTACGGAACCTTCTTGGATATAGATTACTGTAAATGGTATATATAGTGATTAAGCATACTTGCGGCATAGTTGCGGCATAGTTGCGGCATACTTGCGGCATAGTTGCGTTGCAACTATGCACTGCAACTATGCCGCAACTATACAGCAACAATTCTATGTCCGCTCCGCGCAACTTTGCACGGCAACTATGCCGCAACCATACATCGACATTGCGCTGCAACCATGCAAGATCGCAAGGTTACTGCAACCATCCTGCAACTTTGCCGCAACGAAGTGTGCTGTATGGGTATGCTCGCCACTGTATATTGCCGTTTAAATGTCGTGGCTCTCTGTCTGCGACAGTTAAGTGAGCACCACTATATTTCTAAAATGAAACATAACATAAAACAATTATTGCTTCGTATTTTCGATTTATTCTTGCACAAGTTGCCTGCTTTTATGTTACACGATACCTACACTCTCAATATGCACAGATTACCCCCGATTGGCTCTAATGGAATTTGAATTATCCCGCAAGATTCGTAATTCCCGATTATATAATATTCTCCGAGCTTGATGTTCCCTCAAAATCGCACTGATAAAAGCTAACAACTCGCCTTTCGTACGTGCGTTCCCCCAATTGTTTTCCCTCAAGTGATTTCGCATCTACCCTTTGCGTACTAACGAAATTAATCAAGGGTCACGTCTTCCCTCAAAGAGAGCTTTCAAGAGGGTTGCGAGGGGCGAGGGAATTAGAATGCGTAATGATATCTGGCATTCTCTGACGCGAAATTTCATTCCCAGAAATAGTGGTATTTAGCTTGTACTTGACGAATCCACGAGAGCCAAGAGGGAAGGGATTTACGCGGCACGTTGTTGGCAAATTTTGTACCCCAACTATTATGGCACACTGTAGATCTACTACGGGTCGTTCCCTTGTAAATTAGCACGCTCATTAAATCGCTAGGTTCAGCTTGAAAAATGAGGAATTAAAACAACTGTGATGTATCCATATAATAAACAAGGATATAAAAATAATGCATAAAACGATTCGGTTATTTATAAACAAGGAAGGGCGCAACACGTGATTGGTCGAAACAGACATTTTATTTGTTTCGACAGGTTTATCTACAAATGCAAAAGATGGTAAAGGTAGTGCAAAATATAAATTAAATCCTTTGTGTTTTAACAAAATAGTTTCCAATTCGTATTCTGTGTAGCTTTTTGTTAAAACCTTACTTACAAGCGAAGTTAAGCAACCCGAAAATTCAGAAAATTATGAAACTTGGTGTGCAAGTAGAGTAGTTCATCCATAATGCAACCCAATTTTTGGTTGGTGCCATAGTGCACCCGTGATATCTCGAGATATCAAAAAGGAGTTTAAACAAAAATTGCATGCTTTCTTTATATTTACAAAACTGGGTAAAAATAATTATCGAATTGAGGATTGGTGGTGGGGGTAACTTGAAAAGTATGAATTTTTCGATAATTATTTTTACGCAGTTTGTAGATATAAAAAAATATGTAACTTTTGTTTAAATTTCTTTTCGAGATATTCCACGTAAAAGAAAATTCTGCATTTTCTTGAAGGGGTGATTTCACCCTCAAAAACTGCACTATGGCACTAACCAAAAATAGGGTTGCGTTATGAATGAAATACTCTACTTGCACACCAAGTTTCATAATTTTCTGAATTTTCGGGTTGCCAAACATCCCTTGTTAGTCAAATAGCTGAATAATAAATAGTCAGTTAAAAAATTTTAATTAAACTGATTACATCAGCTTCTTATCTATTAATCAAGACAATAATTATACCCTTTCTCATTTAATTAAAGCATAATCCAGTAACAAGTATGTGGACAAACAGAAACCGTAAAGTTCTATTCTATGAATACTGAAATTAAGCAAAACTTATATTGGATTACAAAATTCTACTTTTGAAATGTCTACATTTACAAATAGCATTTATAAATAGAATTTATAGATAGCGTTTATAAATAGCATTTATAAATGCTAGGTAATGAGATGGTAATGATAAGATTACGTGACCCATGTATAGTCTTACAACTTGTAACTTACCTACAAGTTCATTTTTTGAAGAGTACTTTGTTAGAGATAACGGTATAATTCTTTTCTCATACTTCAGAAGAAAGTAGAATTTTTATGAGACGTTGGTAGTGTATCGCTGCTGGAAAATCCTTGGGGAACGGAAATAACAAGTCTCCCATTTTTTTTATACCCTATTTCAATTTTTCTTTTTTACGTACTTCTAAGAATAAGTAACGGTTGCTTTAATACATTTTTGTCATATTTTGCACAGTTACAGAAATGTAATAAAAAATACCCTTTATATAAAGAATTTGAAGATGGGGCAATAAACATTGAAGTGAACATTTCTTCGAATTAAAAATCATTACTTTAAATATTTAAGACGATTTGTATCTATTCACGTGTAAACAGCTGTCGATTATTTTCTCGTTGATGTTCTAAGTAATATTTATAAAATATTAATATTTTTTGACAAAAACATAATAAACTTTCATGGATTCAGTTCATAACTGTGCGAGTTATGGAGAAACGTTTGAGATAAAAGGTATTTATTTAGTTATTTTTCAAACATTCAATATTGCAAAAATTTATATACCATTCCCCTCAGAAAGAATTGGTGTTTTTAGCGGTCAAAATAAAGTTAAAACTATGAATGGTAACAAAAATAAAATAGTTCCATTAAAAAGAATTATATCTTAAAAATTTATAGACCGATAAATCGGGAAGTTTTCAGAATAGATCAGTGATACGCAATCCTCAACGTAATACTTAAAACCTAAGTAGTATTAAATTAGTTATGCAGACATGTCAAGTACTAAAGATATGAGTTTTAACATTTGTTTTGACCACCACTGTAATAAGACAGAAGTGCTACAAATATGTTCCATAGAATGGGCTACTGCTCTGTGAACTATATAATATAATAACGGTGACAGGCGACAAGAACATCATCCATACGGCAAGTTATGACGCAAGATGACATTTATATCAAGTTTTATTCAATACAACTTTGTCCCCTTTATGAACTATGAGGGGTGGTTTCACCCCCTAAACATGCAAACAGGCCAAAATAAAGAGACACCTGTTTCTTATATTTTGGTCGTCTAAAACATATCTAAAAACCAAAACAATTGGAGACGAACACCCCTAAATCTTATAACTTTGAGGGGTGGTTTAACTCCCTAAATATGAAAACCGGCTACTATAAAAAACACGTATATCTTATTTTTCGGTCCTCTAAAACATATCCAAAATTCAAAGCAATCGATGGCGGACACCTGGGAGACTTTCCTTGTAAGAAGAAAGTAACTTTATTGGTAAACTATTGTTGAATAATCAAGAACACACATATTTAATGATAGATTATATCAAAATAATACTTTATAACATACCTACCCTCATTACAATATTTAACTGTGCGATGCACTTTTCAGAAACTTTTACACCCCACAAAAAATACAAACGTTTCTCTTTCAGTGATGGATGCCCGGCTGATGCCCAATTGTCAGTATCATCGTCTATTGTGTCTAGGGATTTAGTATACACGATTGCCTGAAGAGTTCTTTATCGAAATTTTACAAAGTTCCATATTACGTGCCGTCCCATATTACCCGCCTTTATCCTAGGTTCTACCGACTGAAAAATCGCCGCCGATTTCAGGACGTTTCTCTTAATCGAGGCCGATTGTGCTGTCTTCCGGTTCACATTAACGCAAGGCCGCGACGTAACGGAATTAACGACGGCACCCCTCCCGAACGGCCGGGGGTGGCGTTGTCTCCGCGATGCAAACGCAACGGCCCGCTCCGAGCCAGTCTCGGGATTTTGATAACATGTGACTTTATCTGGAATTTCCGGGCGCGCAGGTAGCCTGTTTACTTAAGATAATAGTAAAGCGTAGTGGCTGGGATGAGCGTGGGGGGAGGGTTGGGGGGCAAAGGCGAAGGGATATTTCAGCAGGAAGTGTTGAGTCTCCTTGGTGTAGCGGGCATGGGGGGGCGATGGGGTGGACGGGGGTGGGTGGGTTTGGGGTGGAGGAGCGAAGAGAAATGAGGAAAGAACGCAGCGAGTCGAATGGCAAGGAAGGGAATAGGAGGGGGGATACGCTAGAGCGGCGATAGAAGAGGAAGCCGAACTGGGCCGAAGAAGGGAGCCCCGAAGAGAAGAGGGAACGAACGGTTTGCCCGGAGGGTTGGCTGGCCGTAGCGGCGAAACAGGCTAAGGGTATGAGCGGAAGAGTGAAATAGAGGGGGTGAGATTCTCTCTTAGCCGGGCTACAAGAACTTCATTTTCCGAGCCATTACACCCCGTCCCACTGCGCTACTCTGGAAACCCCTTTAACCCCTTAAATTAATTTATATCGAAATTTTAAATGACATTCATCGAGCCGAACAATAAATAACGCTAGCAGCCCCCGGGGAAACGGCACCATGTTATACCGTGATGTTCAGTCGCTTTTTTTTTGGAACAGCACCTTTGGATCTCCGCAGATAAGGGAATTCTATTCTGGAAATTAAGCGGGCGGATTTGTTGGTCAGTGGAATCAAGTCTGTCGGGTGACTTAATGCGATAATGCCCGATGTGACGTGGTATAATTGAATACGGTTAATCATTCCCTGTAGTATTTTTCCAACACACTTAACAGCTACTGTGCTGAATATTCATTGCACCAAATAGTGCTTCTTTGACACGTAATAAATATTAAAGTGGCGTGTCATTTTCTTGCACCGTATAAAAAATTTCACGACTATCTAACCTTGCCACGTTGATGTTAAGTAATGTTTCAACCAGCAAAAACGGTACCATATTAAATAAATTACCATTTTAGCTGTACTAGTTTGGTTACTCGCGTTATCTGCTTCAGTCTACGATCTCATTTAAGAACTTGGCAAGTTCACCACACCATATGAAAGTACATTGATAGTGGCGTAGCTAAAAAATGGGAATTTAATTTGCGTTTGACTAGTAATTGAATAATGATCATATAATTTGTATAAAACTTTGCTTATGCATCTATCCAAATTAAGGATCACAGTAGGTAATCACAAGAGGAATCAAAATGTAGGGGATACCAGGGTAAAGTGGGCCTAAAAAGGTTAAAGTAGAACGAAATTTTTTCATTTCAATAAAAATGTATACCTACGATTAAAGTAATAATATAATTTAAACATTACTATTGCCAAATTACGAGAGATTAACTTATAATATATTAAAATTCAACTTGTAAAGAAAAAACCATATATGGGTGAAAGTGAGCTGAAATAAAATAAGAACTTTAATTAAGGATACACGTAATTATTAACCCCCTGCACTGGAATGCCGTGTATAGCGTGTCAGCTTCTAGCTTTTTTGCACCGTGGTTGTGAAAAACTGGCAGATTTTTCATTTTTTTTAGGTTATTTCTGTCCGCATGGTTTCGTAGCCAACTGACAGGTTAGGATATTGCGCACATCACTCGCGCATCTCTTCTTTGCACCTCAATTAACCCAGGTCACTTTACCCCGAGTAAGTACTCAGTGGAAAATTAATTATTTAACAATGTCAGGGTTAATGTTTTCTCAAACCCGTGTACATGTATGTTTATAAGCTTGTTTTAAACACGCAGAAAAAATGTTGAGTTAAAATAATATATTTATGACTCATTTATCTAAAAAGGTAAATTGGAAAGAAAACCAATCAGAAGTCCCTAAGAATTAATTCTTAAGTTTTTAAATGAATTTACCTTTTTTGATATCTGAATGTGCATAATTATCATTGTTATATTACACACATTTATTACGTTACCAAAATTGCTAAATATATTCTTTGTTTAAACAACAAATTAAGAAAGCTCATTTTACCCCAAGGCTCACTTTACCCTGGCCTCCTCTACCTACATTATTTGAGGTATGCTATTATCGGTGCCAAGCAACGATGCATGCAATTTCCGATGGAGGAGCGTTAAATAAACACCGAGAAGCAGCGTGAATTCTTAAAATATACAATTTCACAATTCCTCGAGGAAAATCATAATTTGATTACTCGTGTCTCTTCTTTGTAGCTTCGGTCGTTAGGCAAATTGGGGCAGTCGACGCCAGTTTTATCCGACTCGGGAGATTCCTTTGAAAATTGAACAGTTTCTTCGCATCCCGTAGAATGCTAACGTTACCGGGGTTATACGTTTTAGCGGGGTAAAATAATGCGAGAAAACCTCTATGTTCATCCGAATGGAAAATCGGTTACAGAGGCGTATTGCAGACGCTGACATGGTTGAGTAGAATTTTAACAACCGAGTACCGTAATGGTCTCTTTTATGATAATCGTCGCGACATTCCGCAGAATTGGTCCTTTCTCTCATTGACGTCAGTTTCCACTTTTTAAGTTGCACGAATCCCACCTGTTCCTTCGCAGGCTTCTTTTCTGCCAAACATTTGCAGGATTTGCTGTCTCAATGAACTCGATACGGGGGCCATTAAAGTCAGTCGAGACAGATATCTTCAATATTTCTTGCTCCAACTATTTCAGTCTGTTGCGATGCGTTTTTATTCAGGAGAAAGTAACTTACGCGATAGCGTGGATAAATAGTATAAATACTAAACAATTTCTTCTTACGAGCAAGTATGAACAGGTACTTTGCTAAGTTTTCATATTTTTAAATCGTTACTCGTTCCTCTCTAATTAATATAGAGCAGTGCATTTGTATATTTAACTGAAGAAATTTGTTATATTTTTATTACTACCAGTAGACTAGTCTTTGTATTAAAAATAACAGCGTATGCAATATTTTCACTTCTTTGTGTGAACGAAAAATACATTCACTAAGAAAAACATAGTTGCTTTTACGTCCTGGTAGTGGAAAAAATTAATTTTATTAAAATATATAAAGCTAGTGACGCAACCCGCACGAGTAACACTTCTTATACGGTTGACGATAAAAGAACGCGGTATACATTCATGACCTCAGTTTTTTCTTCAGTGCAAGGATATATGTACTAGGAAAATGCAAAGGCGTCCCTTTTTAAATTCATACCATGCGGCTTTCCCGCATAAATTGGTTCTTCTAAACATCTTGCACGTGAAAGTGTTGGAGGCTATTCGAAACATGAATGCTTTGCAAAATATTTCAAATTTTTCAATTACGTACATCATAAAAGGTGCTCAAACGTTCCGTGACGAAATAAGAAACATTTTCTGTATCGTTTCACTACAAATTTCATGAGAGGAGTTTTGACTTGCAGGTCATTTTCTGTAAATTTTTCTTGTCGAAGCTTTCTGTTTAAACTAAACCGGTATCATTTTTCAGAAACTTCTTGCAGGTTTCGAAAAACTAACTGTACAATATTTTTATTTTTATGTATTTTTATTTTGATTGAACATCCTTCTAATTGTAAGTAGTATCCGTGGCATTTTTATTGCGTAACACATGGTCATTTTATGCGTTTACTTTTTTGTTAATTATGGCATAATTTGCAATACCATTACGATATGTTACTGGGTGAGTAATTAGTTTATACTTCCTAGTGTGGTTATTAATTATATTAATAAACTGCCGTTATTTGGTCGAAGTATTCTTACGTCTTCAATTTTTTACAGTCACGTTAATTATTGTCATCTTCACTATTGCATATTTGATATTATCTATACTAGGTATTATATAAAATTGAAGTTGCATACTTTGAAATGCGGTTTCTTAGTAAATATGAACTGTAGCCACAAGTGTGTTACATCACTTCGTTCGTCTTGCTGAGAGGAAGGTTCTAACGTTTTTATTTTTTTTAAATAATGATTTTTAGATAATAGTAGTTCGCCACGCGACCGCCAGGCGGCGACCGGGTGAGCGCTTCTCGCTTGCGAAATAGCACCGCGGTGGGACAAATGGCCGAGGGCTCGATCCGTAGGTACTCACTAAGGAAGGATGTTTGGAAAATCCCTCCCCAAAGGGGGTGAAAAGGGGTAAAACGTATTTTCTCGGACTCCCTATTCTCTAATATCTCTTAGGCCCGATTAGATATCAACTTGGTTCTTACTTACAAAGGTTATGTCCCATATAAATGCCAAAAAACAATTACAGGATACCCCGCTAATCAGCCTCCAAGGGAGGTGGTCAAAAGGGGTGAAATTTGTTTTCATGGAGTCCTCAATATCTCTTAAGCTGGGTTTACATTAGTCCAGTCCAGTGATCCAGTACAGCACTGGATTAGAACTGGAATAATGTAAACAGTGTGTTCATTCCAGTACAGTGCTGTCATTCCAGCAGATTTCGACTGGATCGAAAGTCTACTTTTCGATGCTACTTTTATGTTTTTTTATCCTTCTTTTGCGTGAATCTATTATTATTACACTCTATCACTTTCAACGGTTCAGAAACCACTGGAATAATCAAGATATCGCCTGATTTCCAGTCGAACCACTCGCTGGATCCAGCGACTGGAATAATGTAGACGTCGACGTGATTTCCAGTCACTGGATCCAGTGACTGGACTAATGTAAACCCAGCTTTAGGCCCGAAGCGAAGCGCGGGGTTATTTTGCTAGTAATGTATAGTATTATAAAATAAATTATATAGTCCCATTTAAAAAACTCAATGGGACCTTGAGTTTGTTATGAACAAAATGTGTTATTGAAATGATTGTTATCAATTTTTCTGGTCCACTTAATACAGACGTAATGCAATCACCTTATCGCAAATGGCAGAACAATCGTGTGGGCCATTAAAGTAAACATCCTACATTCTTAATTCAAATAACTTTCATTTGCTTTTTTAATATTCTATTCCAGTGTAAGAAAATTAAAAAAATTGCCGTGTATTTTATACTACACACTACAGAAGTGAAACTTACTTTCGCAAAATGTACATACACAATGGGTAAGAAATAGGCACGGTTTGTGAGGTAATTCTCAATAAACATAGGTACGTAATTTATTAAATATATTGATTTATAATTGCGAAGTTTTCATAGATTCATATTTCAGAAAAAAAAAAAAATTGGCTTATGTAGACTACAGTATGAAACGAATGTATTTGATTGTAATTTATCTAAATATTACCTAAAAGTTTCCAATTTTAATATACGATCTAAAATATCATCAAAGGTTATGCCCCACCTGAAGCAAAATTGATATTAAAATCGCCACTCAAAATGATAGGCAATTGAATGAGATCTTTATCAACAAATTCATTATCGGCGACATCATTAAAGTACAAGATTAAAGATTGATAAATGAATTGCATTATTTTAGACATAGCTTGATTAGGATATATATATAGCAATCATGACAATCATCTTGCCATTATCTAGAACGCACTGAGCAGTACAAATCTCTCCGGATGTTAGTGTCCGGAAAGAGGAGTGCCTTTTTAATCTAGTAACGATTTTTATCATCATTTCCAGTAATCCTACAAACAGTTTGTGCTTATCAGGCGTGATAACATACAAAAGTTGTTGTCAGTCAGTGCGATCATATTCATAAACGATTTCATTGAATGTGCCTCCTTGAGATTTATGAATGGTGATCGCGCAGGCTGATATAAAAGGAAAGTTATTCCGTTGAGCCACGGTGGTTTTGTTGTTATTTATAGATATGCTTGCCGTTCCCCGTGCAAGAATTACTGCCAACTGACTAATGTAATTAATTTAAAACAAAAGAGTGGGTAGTCCTGCGTTTCGTTACACTTTAAGCTGCACGGATCCAAAATAATCCGATTCACTGTACCGAGCAGAAGGAATTTTTCACTTAAAAAATTCTGGTAATCGAGAATTGTTGAAACGCTGTTTTGATTAATCATTCTGCGCCTTAAAATAAATTTGGAAGATCAGAGGTAGGTACAATTTCATAATAGCAATCATAAATATGAGCAGAATTCAGATTTTTCTAAACCAATAGCTATGCAGAATTTTGAGACAACTCGATTGTTAAGCTTGACTGTTGGATAGTAGCTTCCTTCGAGAGACTAGGAAAGTAACATTTTCTGTTTCGAATAATATGCATGTAACCTAAACGAAGACTAACGTAAGAATCGTAGTTCCAGAGAAAATCTTTGGCCGTTTCATAAAAAGGACGTGCATGAATGCCTTGCATTGAATTCCTCACTGAAATGCAAACCATGTTTATCCCAGTCCCGATAAAGCAATGAGAAGTAAACACAATTTGAGGAGCGCGTGTGGAAACGGGGAAAAGCTTTTAACGAGTAGGTACTGGGATGAAAAGATAATCCTGGCAATCGTGTGCCTATGCCGAAGAAAGAATTGATAGACAACATCATAGACGATGGTATACTACTCCGTCATGCCATTTTCGAGGTCTCCACATTGACAGGGGTACCAAAACTTGTTAACGAAATATAAGAAAGAAGCGGGGCGACGGGTATTACCCACCCTGCTATTGAATAAAATTTTATGCTGTAAAAGTGGCTTTTCGAGATCCGAAAAGAAATTGATTCAAAAAGATTAATTCCACGCATTCATTGTCCGTGAAATTTACATTTCAGGACATAAAAATTCATTTATGGAGGCTATATTCTCAAAATTTGACATGAATTGTAAAATTTGATGGATCAGTATTTTTTAAACAAACGGAAAGCCACCAAAATGATATGTTAATTCCCCCGCCCCCTAAATTTGAGGTATATATACCATATTTCAATTTCGTAAAAATTTCTAAGATACACGGTATAAAAAATGTTTACTTTAAGGGGTAATGCCATTCTAGAGCAATTTGAGAATTTTTAATGCGAGTTTAATGAATTGAATACAAAATCTGTTTGAAGGCCATTATTGTATATATCTTGAAGTATGATCGCAATATTTTTTTTAATTTTTTAATGCAAGAAGCTTCTTTTGAAAAACAGTGTCCCATGGCCTGAAAGATTTTTCTTTCAATTTTTGAGTTCTGTATAAGATTATCTCGAAAAGTACACGAGGAAATTAAAAATACTGTCTTTTGTAAGAATGGTGCGTGATTGAACAATAAGTTTTATTTTCAGGTAAAAAGTGACGTGATAAATTGTTGATTTTTTAGTTTTTGATCAAAAATTGAAAGGAAAATTGTTCTGGCCGCGAAACACAGTTTTTTAGAAGAAGCATCTTCTGTTGAGCTGTGGCGTAGCCATTTTGTATTAAAAATATTAAAAAAAAAATTGTGATCATCCTTCAAGATATGTACAATAAAGGCCTTTAAACAGATTTTGTATTCCATTCACTACACTCGCAAAAAAATTCTCAAAATCCGGTTGCCTTTCCGGGCTCTCCAGCAGCATTATCCCTTAATAAAAGCTCTATATTTGTAGATAATTACTAACGATTTGATTAAAATGAACAATGCTAAGTCTGTACAGAGACTTATGGCGTGAGAACGCGCTGCAGTTTCTATACTCTGTTGGAAAGGTCTCGTCAAGTCGAATCGAGCGATATCACTTTTTAACTTCAAAATCAGAAGGGATTTCCTTGAATCTCGTGATTTCTTTCGAACAAAAAAGAAATCCGAAGCAAATTCGCATCTGCTTGGTGGTTCCTGAGGTAGGCCCTTGTGGAGAACTCGAGAGGTGTTGAGTAAGCAATACCCCAACAGGTCAAGGAGGCAAATGTGTTTCTGCGCCCCCAATGCAGGGTGGTGATGGGACCTTAGTAAACATCGTATGGTTGGATCTTATCGTTCGCATATGTAGTCCCTTGCTGGGATATAGTGATGTTGTAAAAGCAGCAAGAGGTGGAGCCGGTAGCGCTACCGAGTGCCACGGTGCCAAGCCGAGCACACAAGGATGTATGCATTCAACATGCTTTTTAGACATTAGTACATATATACCTTGAAGCCTTGTGCTGTACGGAAATCTGACTAATTGTAAGCAAGTGCGGGGGCTATACTGCGTAATAATGAACACATTTGGTGGCTTGCACCTTCTAGGATATCACTTTACACATCACTTGACATGGACTTAGGTCGTAGCTTAATACGGTCAAGAAAGGAGGAGTGACAGAGACAGTTGGCGGCTTCATAAAATCAACACTTTCCGGGGTTCGAAATAGTCATCTGCGGTGCGCGGTTGCACCAATAGGGTGACCCTTATATTTAACCTGCGATTTCTTTTACTCTCATCCCCTAATATGACAGCAGGCAAGGGTGCCAACTAGGCCAGAAAGTTTAGAATTCATCAATTGTTTGGATTTAAAGAATTTCTCAGAAATGATAAGCCCTATCGAAATTTCGTTGAAATAATATTAAAAGAGCATTCAATTTTCTACATTTACTGTATACATAATTTTTTCGTGCTTCCAACCGTTTTTTAGATTATAGCGTTTGAATATATATAGAGAGGTTATAGAGAGGCTAATACGCGTATAGCGCAGATTTCTCTATATTCAAACGTTATTATCTAAAAAATGGTTAGAAGCACGAAAAAATTATATATACAGAAATTGTAAAAAATTAAATGCTCTTTTAATATTATTTGTATAAAATTTCGATAGAGCTTACCTTATTTGGGAAATTATTTAAATCCAAAGTATTGATGAATTCTAAACTTTAAGCCCTGGTCGACACCCTTTCCTGCTGTCCGATTGCAATAAACTTTTTCAGAGACTGTTTTTTTTTTATCAAATGGAACCGTTCTAGAGGGTGAGAACAAGGAAATATAAAAAAAAATTTGACGCGTATAAATAGGGGCCACCCAATTGTACCAATGGAACCCCGCCTTAAGGTATCGCTTACCCCACTCGAATTTTTCCCAAGCCCCAATATCTCATTTTTCTTCAATCAGACGCGATATTGCTATCTGTTTTTTCTGCTCGTACGAGCTTTAAGGCGAGCTTTTCAAAGTGAGCTTACCTCGTGTAGTAATTAAAAATGATATCACTGCATGCTTCCTAACGAGTCTTTCGTTTTCGTTCTTTTAATATAACTTTAATTTTCCTTTGCTACTATGATAGAGCATATAAAACTGAACAACTCTTGTAGGTATTTAAAGTTTTGTTCTATTTGCCACTGTTGCAGAGGTATATTAAAAAACGAAAAAAGCGATAATTTGACGGACTGATTAAATGGGCTTGGGGCTTGAGGGCTTTGACCAAACAGCTATCGATACATTCGCATATGTAAGTATCAAAGAAGTCGGGATACCTTTTGATACCTTTGACTTTGCAAGAGCTGCATGAATCCAATTCACAGCGTAAGGAAGTTTCACTTAAAAAATTCAACGAGGAGTTTGGTTAAAATAAATGAAGAACGAAATTCCTACATATAATAGTTGCGGAGATGAAAATTAATTTGTGGAGGCAGTTTCCGTAGAATTCGGCAAAAACTGTAAACCACGAAGACTTGTATATTTTTTAAATAAATTCGAAACTAGAAGAATGGTGTCTTAAACCTCCTCTAATTTCATATGGAGTGGAAAGTATTTAAATATCTTCAAAATCCCTGATATCGAAGTACGAAAGTGATCGAGTTGACGGAATGGACGATATCAGAAGACAAAGGTCTTTCAGCCTTGGATGAATAGTGTCAGTGGTTGGAAGATACTGACTTGCTTAAAAACCCTGTCGCAGCCGGCGTCCTTATCTGGCTATTCAGAATTTCAGAATCACTCTTTCGATTTCGACGTATTTTACTCGGTAAGGGGCAGTTGAAAAGGGACCACGTGTCGCAAAACGTATCGTTTTCTCGCAAAAGTCTGTCAAGGTTTCAGAGAAGTAACTCGCACGGAATTACTTGTGGGATTACTCTCGATACTGTGGATAGAAAGAAAGAAACTCAATATCGGTCTCTGAGGTGTGTGGGTACCTATGAAGTATAAAATATGCTCACACATGCCGCAATTAACTCAAATATGTAAAATATGTGCAAAGATATGTAAAACATGTGCTATATATGCAGGATTTGTAGAATGAAAAGTACATCTCTTACATTCTTTAGGGGCGAAATATTTTCTAATCTTGCCTATTGACCATGGAGAGCTTCAACAAAGGTATTTTGTATAAGGACAGCACCACATTTCGCACGCGTAATGCTTTTGGAACGGTGTAAAATGTTTACGAATATTTTACAGCTCTACGTTACTAAAATTTTTTGCTCTTGAAAGACACCTAAGACAGCTAAGCTCTCCAAACGAAATAAATGGCAGGCAGTACATACGTTAACTGATATATGTTCAGAGTAGTAAAACAGTAAAAGCTGGCGTCGAAAGTGACACATGCTTCTGTCATCAGGATTATAACAGAAATATCTTAGCAAAATTTTGTAATTGCATGTAAGAATTATTTTACATGGGTAAATATATTTGGTTTTCCTTTTTATGCCCCTAGAAAAATATTTATTAATTTATACAAACATCCAAGTTAAAATATGTATAAACGAAAAATATACATGCCAC
Organism: Andrena bicolor; assembly: GCA_960531205.1. Classification (NCBI taxonomy): domain Eukaryota; kingdom Metazoa; phylum Arthropoda; class Insecta; order Hymenoptera; family Andrenidae; genus Andrena; species Andrena bicolor. The sequence goes on along the minus strand of OY482668.1, from coordinate 18,903,557 downwards.
ATAATGTACTTTTAAAATGTGCTGATTTTTGAACAAGTGTAAACGTGTATCAGATTAGTTTTCGAAACTGATTGTCTAGAAAAGAAAGGCCTCCTAAGAAGAAATCTTATCATGTATTTCATATTTCTTTTTTAATGTAACATCATTACCAGCTTCGGTATACTACCTAGTATAAAACACCCTGTATAATACACTACACTCACAAGTAACACCCCCTCAAAATTCCGACATCAACTTTATTAAAACTTTGTGGGTATAAATAAAATAAAAAAGTGAGAAAAAATCGCTTTCATGCGTCTATTAACAATTTTCTACATTCTGGAATGTATTGACTGTGATATGCCTCGAATTAAACATGAGTAATAAACAAATTAACTGACACGTGCAATTTCTTATAATGTGTAAATAGTGTGATTGTATTATAAAATTTCTAATTACCAAAAATTCTTTGTGATTCTACAATTTTGAATCTGGTTTCTTGTTTTCCCAACTTCGTCTTTCGCCGCGTAGAATTCACACACGGTTTTTCTTGTCAACTTCGCGGCAGACACTGACACTTTTTAAACGGAGAATTTATGCACGTGCGTAGCAAGCTTCCAAGGTGCACTAAAACTCAGTTGCTGAATCGGGAGCCGTAGGCCTCCTTAGGTTCTTGGATCCGGGCAGGGTTGTCGGTAGAATTCCCTCTCAGCTGGACACGGTGACGTCACATAGACCTATGTACACTCATACTACTTGGCACACTCTATTCCGTACTACGTCACTGAGTTGCAATACTTCCAATGGTTGTTCCCCTTCTACTGCTCCCTACTAATACGTCACTAAGCTCCCACCGCGCCCATGATCTCCCCCATTCTGGCTACCCTGAACCCGGGTCAGAAGTCAGAACCGAGCGCGGAACTGTTAAGGTGAATCCCCATGGTCGCGAAACTCGCCGAGCCACGCGCCGTGGGAGTTCACCTTTCCAGCTCCACGACCGGGTCTCACCCGGCACCTTAGACCATATATACTCATAGACACGGCCCGCTCTATATGCATCCACGAGTCGAAGTGAAGCACAGATAACGCGGAAAAGTTGCCCACAAGTGACGTCACTTATGGGCAACAGATAATTCAAAATGGTTAGACCATATGTACAAGTGAGGTTATATCTTTTTCTGTGAATAATTTTTGAATAATTATTAATAGTGAAGCAAGCATGTTGCATAAAGAATTGCAAAGACAATGATTAAATTGCATTTCGTAAATATTTATACATTCCTAGAACTTCCATCATTACTTTGCCCACATGTGACGTCACGTAGATGATTTTATCTTTGCGTCAAGGAAGTTACCCTGACCCTGACCGCGAAAAACAGAATGTTTCGATTTTGTTCTCGAAAAGTAGTATGTTTTCATTCATCGCCACGAAGCATAGTATGTTATGCTCTTTCGCGACGAAAGGTAGCACATTTCGGTACTTTGCTGCGAAATATAGCATGGTTTGTCTTTAGCCGCGAAAAATATCACGTTTCGACGCGCGTTACGAAGAGTAGCACGTTTCATTTTCTTCTTACGGACAACTGCATGTAGAAAAAGCGAAACGTGCTACTTTTCGTAACGCGTGTCGGTTTCATAGATTGCCTAGGATCCTACTGAAATATGCTACAATTCGGAAAACAAATAAAACGTGCTACTTTTCGCTGCAGCGTTTGAAATGTGCTACTGCTCGTGGCGAAATGTAAATCGTGCTTGTTTTCGTGGTAGATTCGAAACATGCTTCGGCTGAAACATTGAAACGTGCTTCTTCTCGTGATAGATTCGAATGTGCTGCTCTTTGTAATACAAATGAAATGTGCTACCTTTCGTAACGCACGTCGATATGGTCTAAGCCCGGCACCCAGAATTACAGAACCCCCGGCTCTCAATTCGGCTCTTTGTGCACCTCTGGGTTAGAGCAGAGATGCACCTCCTTAATTTCAACATGAGTGGGGGGAAATTTGTGGTAGTGTGCACTATACATATTTTCTCCACCCATGCTGTGGTTAGTAACGTAACAGCTCCACACTCGGCTCTAAAGCAGGGTTGCTATATATACAGATTAAGAGATCATTCCAGGTTGAGGTCGTGACAAATTGTCTTTTTTAGGATTTATTTTTTAGTAAACGGAATGTCCAAGTAAATAATGTTTTGTCTATTTATTAATACACTTATTGACAGTATAAAAAATGATCTGTTTTAAAATTATTACAATTTTTTAAAATATATATCGCACTGAAGTAAGCGGCTTGTAAAAGGGATGTAGCGTTGGTGCGGGTGATTCCCGGAGAACGACGGATCGTAAACAAAAAATTCAAAGTGTGTTGTAATCATTACACTAGTTTACAAAATCAAAAACATTATTTTTGATCCAGACTCCACTATGAAATTCTTATGAAAGGTGGTCCCCTAAACTCCCCTAGACTTGACGTCTTACAATAAAATTGCTTACAATTGGGAAGACATATAGATTTATAGGTATACTATTTCAGAGTAAATGTACTGTTAAAATTCGAACTTCTATCACATCGAGTAGTTTTTTACACTTTAAAGTTTGTACAGTGCAGATCCGCAGTGTGATGCACACCCACATGCCTTACTTTCAATCACTTTCACTCTTTAGCTACCTTCACGCTACCAATCAATGGGAAGAGAAGTGAAAGAGGAACAAATAATTTAAATACACTTTCCGTGTCGTGGTTTTAAAAAATACAATTCCACAGACAGTTCGGCAATTTTCAATATCGCCCTTCACGCAAGAAACCAGTGTTCTGAATCGACGGAAAAATAGCGGCTAGTACCGCGCTGGCAGTTTTTATTACCTCAAACCTCGGTTCCATTTGCGTTCAGCAGCGATTGCAGCGCAACTGTGAGAGTTAAAAATGCGCTCAAACGCTTCTGTGATGTTAAAGGGATTGCTTGGGCGTAGTTCTAGCTTTATAGAATAGACATAGGTATTCGAACTGGAAAACGGAATGAACGCAATCTGGCAATGAATCCAATCCTCGTTGGGAAATTCTTTACACATAGATACCTATACAATATGAATTACGTCAAACAACCTGCTTTTGTAGTCTACTCTCGGTTTCTTCTTTCGTATCTGCGTAACACAAAGTTGTTCATTATCGTTGTTGATTTAGGCTGGAGACTTTAAAATGTCATTTTTAGTTTAGTTAAACTTGATAATATTTTGGGTTATTTTTTGCACGCAATATTTCGTCCTATTTTCATTATTTTCCGACCAATTTAATCAAATATGTTCCCCATTCCACGTTTGGGGACAGTTTTCATACATCGGAAATAAATATCAGCCGATAAAAAAATATTTGTTCAGTATTATTTAATACTCGACCTATCTAATTTTTGTTAAAACTACAGGTTACCAATTGGGTCATGTTTCGGTGAGGGTTTTTCAAACATTTGGATTTTTTTATTGCTCCATTTACTGCGATATTTTTCGTGTTTTCTCTCGTCGATTGGAAAGTCCATAATCGAGTCTACTACATACCTATGTATGATACAAATTAATATATAGATGGCAGCTAGTTTCTAATATTAGGTTAGGAGAGGTTGTCATGAAATGAACAATCCTGTTTTCGATAAAGCAAAACGAATAATCTATTGATGACCAGAGCGCGCTGCATTGAACCTTCATCTTCCGAATGAGACCTCGCCCAGCCCAAAATCTGCTCATATAAGGACAAACAACGTAATATCCCAGACCCATGTTTCGGGCCAGATTGTGTCGGTATACAGCGCGCTGCATTACCGGTGTCACGTGGCGTGTTTACCTCCTTAAGTATTTTTAAGCCACTAAAAGAGTTTTGTGACTCAAACGGTGAGCAGAGCGCTCCGTATGGAATCTGCCTCTTTCGAACGAGACCTCGCCCAGCCCGAAATCTGCTCATATAAGGACGAAAAACGAAAAATCCCAAATCCATGTTTGAGGTTAGATTGTCGGTATTACAGCGCATTGCATTACACGTGTCACGTGACGTGTCTACCCCCTTAATACTTTTTGAACAAGCGGTAAAAACGTAGGTAATAGGGGAGACCGGGTATGGTTGTCACACGGATAGGTTGTCACAACCGCTATAACAAAGAAACTATAAACAATAGGAATGTACTAATAATCCATGGCGACGCGTAAACAATTCGCTGCGGAGTTGCATGAAGACCCAACATGTCATTATTTGTTTTCGCGCGCTTGAAGTAAATTATATTCGCATAAAAAAATCTAAAAAATGCAAAAAAAAATTACGCCAAGTACATGAAAAAGTCAAGAGCGGCAAAGAGTAAATCACAAAAAAATAGAAATCAAAATGAACTGCAAGTACAGAAAGATGCTTTTCAACTGCGCTTAATATGACACAACTACATATACACAGCTGAAATGCTGTGTTCATACATTCCATTACCCATATCGCGGACATTTTAATAATGTGAAGATAAAATGTAACATCTAGACTAAATGTCTCAATGTCCGCGGCCTGGAAGTCAAATACTTGCTTTTGAAAATCGGCCGAAAAGAGCACTTAATTCCCAAGCCTGATCTAAATTAACGATTACAGAAAATAATGTGTAATCAATTACACAATTACATTTTAATAGTAATTTGTAATTTGCAATTAGATTACATTTTGTCCAACTCTGGGTCACGTGCATGGCTGACGATGAGTGCAACTACACTGCGTTCCATATAAGAGCATACCAATGGCCCTACCGATTTGCGACCGATCTGTGCAGCTCCCACGGATCTGACACACGCGATTGGCCGTAGCAGTTTTGCGATTGGTCGTTGCACTTTTCCTGCCGGTTTACTACCAAACAACAGTGTATCCCTGCGCGAAACCAGTATGCTCTAATGTGCAATGCAGTGTGATCCCATCAGCTGATTACAGCCGACATCGTAATGGTCGATCATCGGGCGAATTCAAATCAGATTACTTTTAGCCTACATTTAACGAAAACAATCCGAGTGTCTTAAGCCTGACGTACAATCTACATGATGCGCCTGATCTCGCGGCATGTCTGGAGATAGGTCTCAGACCGATCTTTCAGACAGGAGAGACAGGTGTCTCCTTCTCTCCACCCTGCCAGCATGTGACATAAGATCTCGTCTCGAGACATGCGTCAAGACAAGTCTTATTGTGTAGGTAGGATCGCTACCTGCATCCAGTGCATATACAGTAACAAAATGAGGTTTTGACAACTGACAATGAGTGTCTTCCCCGGGATCGCCGGATTCAGAGTTAAAGGAGTCTGAAGGGGTTAGTAAATAGTAAAACTTATTAGATAATTCACGAAATTAATAGACCATTATGTAAATGAGGTAGTAAAATAAAATATAAGGTTATAAGATAATCGTACAGAGTCGATAATAATATTAGTGTTACCTGGTTGTGTAATGAATAACAGAAAAGGTAAAATTTCCTTGGATGCGGATGTCAAATATGAACACTGTCTCACAGTTGGATTCCAAAACGTCCCAATTGCTGTGTCCCACTCGACGGGCCGTCCGTACTGAGCGACTGTCAGAACAAAAACGACGCACTGCGTAACAATATCCGACACAACATTGTACGGGGATGCGTTTGATAATGTTTTTACAAAGGTGGGGAGGCCGGAATATGTGACGCGTTGCTTGCCTTTGCAGAATTTACAACGTGACCTTTGTGTCGCGCAATAAAGTCTGCAGCGATGAAGGGAGTGGTGCTATAAAAGGGATACTTTTGTTTAACGCCCATTTCTGACAATATCAGTATAGGTATTTAAAAAACAAGTATATTAATAGAAAGTTTGTTTATTGTCCTTCAATAAAAATGTATTGCAAACACATTAATAATCAGAGAAAATAATAAAATTTTCAATTATATGTTGAAAATGTCCCCTTCATGACTAGGTGGTTTTAAATTGAACATTAAGGGAATACGCTAATAAAAATAAACTTATCAAGTATTACAATTATAATTGTAAATGTTAATACTATCTCTAATAAAATTAACACTTTGTAGTACCATAAATCATCAATATTTGTCTCCATTTTCATAGAAGTTTGACTTATCTTTAATTATGAAGTCAATTTTTTTATCAAATTTGTGTCTTACAAACTAATAATAAGTTCAACATAGGAATATCCGCAAATCGTAAATATAAGTACGTTTATAATAAATCTACAAAACGTTTAAGTAATAAAATAGTTTAGAATTAAATTACGGACCTCTCTATATTCAAACGCTATTATATAAAAAATGGTTGGAAGCACGAAAAAATTATATATTGGGAAACCAAGTGGAGGCGTGGCTTCGATTTCAGCGCTGCGGTGGTAAGTTGGCAAACTATTGCAAGTAGGCTCGGATCACACCAAACATTCCGAATAAGTATTTATTAATCGAAGAAGTAAAAATTTAGGGTTCAAAAAAATTTAAAAACCCTCGTTTTTCACAAAATGTTTATACAAACACTGATAATCGTTTGGACTTCGACGGATTTTGGTCTACTGACAGTAGTTTAATTTTCTGCCACTAGTTGGCGTATCGAAATTCTTGGTTTCCCAATACAGTAATTTTGGAAAATTCAATGCTTTTTTAATATTATTTGAAAAAAATTTCGATAGGGCTTCCCATTTTTGAAAAATTCTTTAAATCCAAACTATTGATGAATTCTAAACTTTAAGGCCTGGTCAGCACCTTTTCCTGTTGTCCGATTGCAATAAACTTTTTCAGGGACTATTTTTTTATCAAATGGTACCGTTCTAGGGGGTAGGAGTAAAAACATACAAAAAGAAAAATTTCGACACGTATAAATAAGGGCCACCCTACTACGCACTAGTGTTGCCATAAACAGGAAAATAACTTGCATGTGTAATGCGTTCAGAATTTTGGCAATACAATTTGTCCCATTTAAAATCTGCTCCTTTTATACCACCTCTCCCCTACATGTCTATGTACACATGTAGAGAAGAGAAGAAGAACTTTCAATAGATCAAAGTACTAATTTTGTTACCAGCGGCCGTAGCCGTGATGGAAAACACCGGTTCTCGTTAGATCACCGAAGTTAAGCATCACGGGGCGGGTACTGGGGAAAGATGGGAGACCACCTTTCTCCCGGTGCACCGTTGCTGCTGGGACCCGAAGGAGAGAGAGGAGAGGAAAAAGAATATGACTATAGTTCGTTGGGCAATATAAGCGGTTAAGCTTGAAACGCCATCCTGTTTAACAGGAGAAACAATATACAAATACAAAATACTAATTTTGTAATGTATTGCGAGCAAAACTTGGTGCATAAGTAACTAAAGAAAAATACCTAAAAACGAAGAGCACACTACTTCGTTATTATGGAAGAGCAATGTTTCCCGTCTGACATAGTTTCCTCGAATCTTCTGCCCTTTCGTTATCCAAAGATTTGCGGCATTTCCGCCATCTATGTAACTTTCCATAACTATGCGTTATGGGGGAAATATAGTAGGATAACATGAACCGTCTGCGGTCATAAGAATTTCCGGATTGTGTATGAAACAAAGAAGAGGAGGTAAGGTTCATACATAAAGCCGCGAAGTTCTCGGAGTAGCACGTATTGGAAATGCAGGGCTGCGTCTCAACGGAAACCCGGTTTCCTAGTTTCACAATTTTAAAGCATGCCGTGTAATAGAAAAGTCAAGGAAGTTGTCAAGTTTCCAACTATTACCATTCTTGTCTCACTATTTTTAACGAGCCACGTGGAAATTTCATTTTTATCGCAACGTTCCCGTGTAACTTTCGGTGGAAAATGCACCTCTCCAACTTTCAGAAGCTACGCTTCCTAGGGTTTGTTTAAGGGAATGGCATAAGAATGAGAGATTTACTGGGCTATGGAAATGATTCCACCTTGAACAATTATGCTTATATGGAGGTTCGGTTTAAACTGTTCAATATTTAGTAACCTATTTGCAATTTATGACCTATAACGGCAATTTACGCGTAAAAGTTTTCTACATATAGAGAACATGTAATTTTTTTATATAATATTGGATAAGAAGTAGGGGAGAGTCGGGTAAAATGGAACGCTTAACTTTGGGGGGTGATAACATAAAATCTTTGTTAAGAAAAATATTTGGCAACAAAGGAAAATGAGATTTACCGGTGGTATTGAAATTTTCGCATTACTCAAGTGGTAGGGTAAAGCGGAACACCCACTCGAAGTCCATGTAAACGTACAAAATCTTTATTTTCATGATTTAAAAAGGATTCGTTTATGTAAAAAACTATAAATATATATTTTAGGTATAATTATTACAGATAAAATATAACAAAAATATATATTATACACATAAGACAAAATATATTATACTGTATTCCACATTAGAGCATACCGATTTCGCGCAGGCACGACCCTCAGGAGGCGTTGCTACGCTCGACTCCTATGTTTTTCTCCGTCGCACGGCCCTCTACTTACTCTCTCTGTTAACTTTTCGTGCACTGTTTACCTTGACAACGGTCAGATCCTGCGTTTGGGATTGTACCAGTTATTCATTGGAAATTACCACGACCAATCGTTTGCGGTTCAAACGGTGGGTAGCAGTGGGGGCTGCGCAGATCGGTCGCAAATCGGTAGGGGCGTCGGTATGCTCTAATGTGGAATACAGTATAGCAAGTAACATTAAAATTACAGAATATAGGTAATCAAATACACGTGGATTTTTACCTCGTTTTTTTTCATATCAACACGTGCATGGAGAATTCTTTAGTTTTTAGTGCATTTCAAATAATATCGTTTAACTTGAAAATATTTTTTTGTATATTTTTTTATTATTTACTTTTTAGTTAAGTTTCGATTCTTGGTTATATGCTGATTTTATATCGATTGAACTGATTTGATTTGTGGTTAGAGGCTGAGTCGTATCTGCGCCTGCGCAGTCACGCCCCCATTACCACCGCTCCTGTAGATGTTTCCCCCTCCATCCAGCGTAGCTTAAGCCCGTCGATCCCTGCTCGTACATAGTTGTCAGTGAAATTAGGGCCACCGCACGGACACGGAACTGATATGTGTGCGCAGACCTTGAAAACAGGCAACTTCTCTTAAAATTTCACCGATTCGTGATACGGTTTTGAAAACGGCATTCCCCTTCAAAATTGCATTTCATTACTAATGAATTATAAGAAGCTAAAATAGGAGAAGACTAAATATACCTACTGTTGCCGTGAAATGTAAAGGGACATCCAGACGCTGATACATGTTGCAGCGAAACACTGATGCAGGTTTCATGACTCCTGCATTTTGCTCACGCGCCTAGCTGATGAGCAAGATGCCAGTTCTGCTTCTGATGCTGAAACACGGAAACCGATCTACACACGTAGCAACATGCATCATGATGCTGCATCCGTGATGCGGCATCAGTGTTTCACGGACTCTTGCATCAACGTGTGTACGAGCCTTAAGACAATGTTGATTTAATTGAACATCTGGTTAATCAGTGTTTTGATAAAATCGAGGTTTTGCTGTATACTCTTGACCACATAACAAATAATTTATATCGATTGAACTTCAGTTGAAAGATCAGATCACTAGAATCTCGCCTCGTCATTACAACGAAGCAAAAGGTCAAAAGATTGTTCTAAGATAAATGACTTTGCCATCGGTGTTTTATATAAATCAGATTAGGTTAAATATTAAATCTAGATAAAAAGGTATCTAAATATTTATGCCAAACGCGTAAAGTATTTACGGGTTACAATCTCCAATAATCTCGAAAGGAGACTTTGCCACACGATAAGAATCGAATAAGATCCGAACTAGTATTTAGGTATGTCAATTGTCATTTTTTGCCGCAATCTTTTTCTAAATTAAAGTCACATCGCAATCTATTGGCATCTTACATGGCGATGGGAGAGGTACATACTCACCTTCAGATTCGGTAAACTGTTTCGCCCGTGTAAATAAAATCGCGATCCCTCTGTACAAATAACATTCCGCAGATAGAGAATTACCACCTCGTCTGAGGAGAAATAAAATTTCATGGTGCTCGTGTCCCAATTCCTCGAACGCAAATAGCCGTTTATGCGGAAGTTTTCAGGAGTCCTCTCTCGTCGTTTGGCGGTAAATGCCAGGACTGTATGTACACTCGGTGCCCGGAGGGCCTGCTTTGTTATAGCCCACAAACCTCTGATACCGTGGCATACTTCATCATGGACCGCGGAGTATTTCAAATACTCTTGGCATGGAGTACTTGCACACTAGTCGGGGTACGCAGGAAGAGCACATTCCCAGTTCCGGCCGAGCTTAGCTCGATGGCCGACGAGTTTGAAAATCTTCAGGGTGATGAAGAATCGACGATGCACGTTAGAAGCTTCCCCGAGCAATTTCACTCTCGCGGTCTAATATTTTTATAATGGCATGCAATTAAGTGGGCAATACTGAACGGAATTTCTAGCGCAGACAGGAAGGAATCAAACGATCGTTGTAGCTTTCATGGGAATATTGGGGACCGAATGCTTGCATTATTATATAGCAAATAATGTTTGTACAAGTGTAGCTAGTGTTTTCGTAGTTGATTTATAAAAGATTCTTTGATACTGATAGCTCGTAAAAATATACCGCGTAGCAGAGATGGGAATTTTTTTTATTTAAATAAAATTTCGATTAGCGAATAAAAGTTAAAAATATGATTCGTTATTTCTTCGTTAACCCGAGTTAACTTTACATGACGATTCATTTTTTTTTAACTTTTATTCGTTACTTGAAATTTCATTTAAATATAAATTTTTCATATCTGTTATCGCGTATTAAAATAATTAAATAAACTCGACTGCTGCATTTCACAATGTTGAGATTTAAAATTGTAGGCGAAAAACACTGTTTTCGTTAACTAATTTTAATTTAATGATTGGAAAAATTGAGAGCAACAGGTTTAAACGGTTGTTAGTGTGTAGAATGGAAAATAGTTTAGGACTTCGATACACTTATGATGAAAGGGAAGAAAATACAAATTGTTAAAAGTAAATTTTATATCTAATAGCAGTGCTAAAATTGCTAAAATTGCATTGCTAATCCGAATTCTTAAATCTATCACTTGAAACAGCATTTCTATTACAAGATTTGGAGCTTATAAAAAGTCACCAAGTTTAATTCTGCTTACTCTAGATTCTAAAACGATATGAAGATACATATAAAGGCTTTCACGAATGCGTATTATTTGGTGATACATATTTAAATTGAATGTTTCAGTAAACTGAAGGATATTCTTCGTTGTTTGAAATAAGAGACTTTATACAGATTTGGCTTAATTCGTGGTATAATTGACAAAGATTTGATTGTACGTGCAGATATAAGATAAAAATGTGCAATAAAATTTCTTTGTACGAGGTTTCATTTTTGAAACAATCAATTTTTTAAAGATTCATCAAGTACGACTGCGAAACAATTTAGCTTCTGCGTCTGTCTATTACTCGCTACTTTCACTTGTGTGCAAGTATTCGTCAACATTGGTGGTGTTTGATTTAAATTTTAAATGATGCACAAACTTTCATAGATTATTAGTTTTTATTATATTAAAAATCGCGTTCAGAGTGGTCGCAGAGGTATAATAACTTCTAACATCATCAGACATCGCATCTTTTAACCTGAAACACGTGATAGAATGATGAATCTTCGATATTTTTTTTCAAAACCGAAACCACATATAAAATAAGTTTACACTATATTTTTGCCTTGCTTCTGGATGCAGAATCATGTATTTTGTTTGTACCACGAATTCTGCCCATCCCTGTATATTGAAATCCGTGTTGGAAAAGCGGTAGAGTATTATATAGTTTATGAATCCGTGGTTCGTTCATTAATTACAACAATGCATTTTTTAGAATTTGCTGCCTCATAATAACAAATTTCTAAGTAGACATTTTTTAGCACTAATTATTTTCACCTGAGGAGCACATTCATATTCAAATATTTTACAATATAGTTGCATATCTTATACTAAGTAGTTGCATTTCTACAATTAATAAAATAAATAAATTTTCATTCAGTTGCGTTGATTTGCATACCGAATATTTATTTGCAACATAATCAAGTTATTTGCGCTTATCAACATTCATCCCAACAGTGGCCTAAATTAAAGATGTCCTTGATTGCTGTTATTATGGAAACAACAAATATTCCATTAAGCGTTAATTACGTGATAAGTCTTCGAATACGTTTACAAATTTCCACGCATAAAATCCATTTATTATAGAAATTCACGTCTCATCACGCTTATTGACAGTAATGAATCGTCGTTTAAATAAAAGTAAAATTATGCGACGCAGATACGGTGTAATGAATATTCTGCTTTATCCAAATGAATCCACTTCGTAATGTGTATTCGCATGGAGTTACTCCTACCTTGCGCTCACACTGCAAAGTGTATTTTAATTGCGAAGATGGATCCTGGAGATTCGAAAATAACAACACGATATGTTCTGGTAATGAAGTTACATTTCGGAACTATACAGGCTGTTGTATCGTATAAAGTCAGTGATGTAATTATTTACGTGCGTAATTTGAAAATACACGAACGAATTGTTACATGAAAAACATTCGATCACAAGGAAAAACACGCTAAACTGGAAATTAATTACATTGCAGGCGAATGCGTGTAGGATACATCAACAACAATTTAATTTATTTTTAGCAGAATCATGTTTTTATTACACTTTTAGTTTTTTAGCCTGTCTTTGCCAGGCATTATCTACTATTCTATATCATAAGAGGCTTAAGGGGTTACATCCACCTAGAGATCTAGAAAAAGCATTCAAGTTCAGGATTTTTTTTTTAAGAAAAGTAGAAGTGAAAATCACACACAATGTTTTTCTACTAAAAGATACATTTTTTAACTATATTATTCTAAATCTTCGTGAGTTAGTATTATTAACTAAAGGAGATATCGGCTTGGATATGAGTCGTGTTTTTAAGCATTAGCTGGTGAATATTCCCCAGGCCAAACGATGCATCTGAAAGCAAAAATTCAAATATATTTTAAAAATAAATAACTTTCAGAAGAACCTGACGTTCTTATATTTTTAAACATGGCTTTCTATTTTTTATAATAGAAATACTTGCGAAAGCTTCTTAAAAAAAAAAGAAAAAAAATTTCATTGAAATTCGATATTTCAACTTCAAACGGTCGCCCGAGGGGCCTAAGTCACGTACGTGCCCGGCGGCATTTCAAACCCTCTAGAAACGAAATACCGATTTTCCAACTTTCGGGTACCTTTCTGGTACCTGTTTCGTCTTGTGCCATGCCAATTTATTTGCGAAGAAAGGAAAAGAAACTAACCAAACTCAGCGTTCAGCAGTGCTTAAAACACTTAGGGTCCTTAAGATAAACATAATACCTGTTTTAGGCTACAGGTATTACCCATTTTCGAATTTCCAGGATTCGGAATTTTCACGGCATCTTTGGATGCCCAGGAAACTTCATGCTGAATTTGAACCTTTTAGGTCATCGGGAAGTATGAAAAAAAGCCTCTAGGCAACTTTTGATAAAAAATGAATCCAAGTCCTGATTTTTTGCTCGAAAAATCAGGATTTTAATTTAAATTAATATTTTGGAAATTCCCTCCACTAATCAGAGGATACATTAATATAAGATTTTGGATAATCTGGTTCCGAATGGCAGTGCTCACCGTAAAGCCACATTTTCAAAAAGGCTTCTTGGATGTCGATTATTTCTTTATTATGATCGTAAATATTTTTCTACAAAAAATTACCAAATTGTCTTTCAATTGTGCACTTTTAAGTGCAAAAACTTCTGTAATAATATATGCTTCGGCTTTTTCCCCCAAAAAATCACAAAAATTGAATGAAAAATTGAAAAATTGAGAATTGAAAAATTGCCTGTCTATAACCCCTTAAGCGTCTTATTATATAGGATTCTTGTATCTAACAAGAAGCCAAATTCATCCATGTATGGCATGCTAACCTTTACATCACCTGGGACAAGGAAATTTCAATTTCGTTCGCAAATATAGCCGAGAAGAATGGATTTGGATATTCTCGCACCTTCCTTTCTCTCGTTTTCATCATTTGCTAAATTTGCACCTCGAAGCTTCCATTGTTTGATTTAAAATTTCCTCGTTCAGGGTTATTTCAAGGGAATACAGTGTGAACCACGGGAATCTGACGATGTTTAAAGTGCGATAGGTTGGTAACGCTGACATTTAGACGGAAAGCGAACTCATTGCTTGCTTGCATAACTGATACCATTTAAGTGACATAGAAGCAGTAGTTTGGTGTACACCAGTGTTTCTCAAACTTTTTCAGGCCACCGCCCGTTGGATCTATCAAATTATTTCAACCACCCCCTGTCATATACACGGTGTCCAATTTTAATCTTTCCTCGCAGTCATTTCCTAAATAACGTTTAGGATCATTACATTGTGCGTTACGACAATTACGACTACCCCGAGCATTCTAAAGCTGCAGTCCGTCGAATAATTGATATAAAAAATATTTTATTGGTATAAGAGAATTTGCGGGTGCATTTACAATTTGTCACAGTCAATGAACTTAGTTGGGTAATCATGTGCAACTTCGTGTTATTAAAATCCTAATCGCCCCCATTTCCACACCCTTTCGTCTGAGCCACCACCCTCTTAATGCCTAATGCTCCCCTAGATAATTTAAACACCCCCAGGGGACCGGTTGCGTCCACTTTGAGAAACACTGGTGTACACCGTGCGTTTGCGGTAGAAACATTTTTTAAAATTCTTGACTACAATTAGTTGTAATTGCACCGCGATTATTCCGTTGTCGTTTCAACGTCCCACGCCATGCTACTGTTCTTGCACAGTAATGATAAAAATATATTTAAACAATTTCGAAACTAGAAAAATGGTGACTTAAACTTTCCTTGATTTCATATCAACTGTAATATATTTCAATGTCGTCGAAATCCCGTTAAATCGAAGTACAAAAGTGATGGAGTCCGCCAGGGAATGGCCCCAAAACAAAAGTTTTATTTTCAAAGGCTAAATTTTTATTTGATGTTCTTAAAATTTGTATGCGAATAAATAGTTAGGTTTATTCATTAAATAATCTAAGGTTAAAGTAACTCTTATTTGATACGTTATTTAAGTACTTTTTTATTTAATTAATGACCAACTCTGGTTGCAGTAACACTCGTCCTGCCACACCCTGTATACCTAATGAAGATGGATAGTAAAGTGAATTCATTGTTAGATAATCCTTGCCGATAACCCAAACCTGCGAAGTTCCTAACCTCGGCTCTGTTTCCCTTTCCAGCCTATTTAACTGGCTTCCTCCATCGCTTAAGATGTGATCGTTATTCCAAGTTTAATTTGCCTTTTATGCGCGACATCGAGCAGCCTTGTGCCGTCAGCTCTGTGCGTAGAACACTTTTCTTCGAGCGCAGACATATTTCACCGGTTCCTTCAATAAAGAACTGTTAGAGAAAAGGTTGGATATCTTCTATGAGGACATCTGATACTAGTATGCTATGTGCTCATTATGTGTAATTATAAAAATTATCCAATTATGTATGTGGAGAGTAGATTAAGGGGTTGTTCCGGTCAAGAGCCCATAAAAATAGGCAATCTTTAGGAATTAATTAAAAGAAAACTACTACATATAATTTAATGGGATTTTGTGCATGGAATTAAGGATGTCTTGAGCTATAGAAATAATTTTTTTGTTTTACAATTGATCATTGCAGACGACACTGTGGAGTCGTTAAATTCGAGACGTCAAAAAATTCATCCAAATCGGTGGAACCTGTAGCACCTAAACCTTTGGTCTAAAGTAAAAAACAATGCCGAATTATTAAAGCGCACGAAACTTGCTCGTGGACTGACCAGAAATTATTACAAAAAATGACATTTTTTTAGAAAATAACTACACTCGAAGTTTGAAATCACTTTTCCTCTTTATTTTTCGTCCTTTCAATACCTTAAAAAATTACAAATTTTCTTTTTTTTAAATTTGTCTGGTATGCCCATGAGTCAGAAGAATATTCTTCAAAATAAAAAAAGTTTCGGGCGAATCGGATAATAACTTTTGGAGATACAGGTTCCACCGATTTTGAGAACACTGTTTCGAGAAAAATGCGTTTTAAGCAGAGTTGGGCATCATCTAGATAAAAATCGAATAAAATAACATTTCAAATAATGTTAGCTTCATTTGAAACGCCTAGGATGAAGCTACTTTATCGAAGTGCCTTTAACTTCGATTTCAAATAACGGTTCAACTTTCATCTTAACTTCATCCTAGAAAATCAAATAACCGACCTGAGCCTTTGCGGCCTGACCCGCGCGCGGTCGCCTACCGGTCAAATTCTACAGAATCTGAATTTGTTTATTTTTCATCGTATCAATATGAAAGTGACACCAATGGATTCCTGGCGTTCTCCCGATTAATTGGACAGAAAATAATTTAAATCGGACTATTTTTAACGAAACGGGCTTTGAACTCTGCAAAAAGATTTCTCACGTAATATCCTTAATTATGGTCCGAATTATATAATTTTTTGGACCATTTTCATCGGGAAGACATGAGGAATCGATTGGTAATACTTTTATCAACACTTGTCAAAAACATGAACATTTTATGTGGCCCGTCGGTTTTATTGCTCTCGGCGGTCAACGGGCGGTCTACTGGGGTCCGAAGGTCTTCGCTCGCAGCGAGAAAGCAAAACAGTGGGGTGGGTACGTCTTTCCCGATAATCCGAGCCCAAAGGCTTTTTAATAATCGAAAGATTGTACATACATATTCTTTCTGATGCTTTCGCCTGCAATTATTATGGTGGGTTAATTAACAAGAAACGACAGTTTACCAACGAATATTCATTGTTCGGCTCACAATTATTATGGTTGGTTATAATAATATTTATAAGTATAATAAGTATAATATTTATAAATAAGGAAAGAAAAATCACAACTCGGAATATAATAACAGGTTTCTGGATGTAGCAAATTTTCTGACGTTTGTAAGACGACATTTAATCATCGTTGTAAATTTTTTGGGCTCGGATTATCGGGAAAGACGTACCCACCCCACTGTTTTGCTTTCTCGCTGCGAGCGAAGACCTTCGGACCCCAGTAGACCGCCCGTTGACCGCCGAGAGCAATAAAACCGACGGGCCACATAAAATGTTCATGTTTTTGACAAGTGTTGATAAAAGTATTACCAATCGATTCCTCATGTCTTCCCGATGAAAATGGTCCAAAAAATTATATAATTCGGACCATAATTAAGGATATTACGTGAGAAATCTTTTTGCAGAGTTCAAAGCCCGTTTCGTTAAAAATAGTCCGATTTAAATTATTTTCTGTCCAATTAATCGGGAGAACGCCAGGAATCCATTGGTGTCACTTTCATATTGATACGATGAAAAATAAAGAAATTCAGATTCTGTAG
Source organism: Andrena bicolor (assembly GCA_960531205.1). Taxonomy (NCBI): domain Eukaryota; kingdom Metazoa; phylum Arthropoda; class Insecta; order Hymenoptera; family Andrenidae; genus Andrena; species Andrena bicolor. The sequence continues at coordinate 18,886,154 of OY482668.1, read as the reverse complement.
AATCTGACCGGTAGGCGACCGCGCGCGGGTCAGGCCGCAAAGGCTCAGGTCGGTTATTTGATTTTCTAGGATGAAGTTAAGATGAAAGTTGAACCGTTATTTGAAATCGAAGTTAAAGGCACTTCAAATAAATCAAGTTATTTTATCTTAAAATAACGAATAAACGGCAAGGACCTTTTATCTAGATGTTATTTAGATGTTATCTTCGCCCAACTCTGGTTTTAAGGTAGTTCATAACCAACTATGTTAATCAAATTAGAGTTGTCTAAAGTTTTACGTGAGTGCCGAGTAGCCGGGTGTTACTCATTACTCAAATGCCTATAACTTCAGAAATTTTACGAATTTCAAAAAATCCTTTTAAACACGTATTCCTAAAAGGTTGAACCTTTGTATAATAAAATAAAAAAATCGATTTTGTAGACCGAAATCTCCCCTTAAGGAAGTGTCCCTGAAAGAAATTATATCGATCCTACTTAGTTAGTTAAATTACAGTAGAATCTCGATTGTGGCTTTACCTGTATTATTAACCAACCACTTATTTCTGAAAGCTTATCGAACTTTGTGCATAAATCTAAATCTATTATCATTGCCATTAGAAATACTAGAAAACAAAACGGTAGGTTCTTCTAGAACTAATATTGTGCAAATTATATTGTGTATAATTAATTATACGTTACATGTATATAATGATACTGTAATTACAGCAAAATAATTATGTTCGTTATTAGCTGCAGAAAATACAGGGAAAGTGAAAAATTGCGATGAAATTTGGTTGCAAAACAGTTCATTTAGTTCTTCGGTCTGAGAGCTTAAAGTGTTAAGTGTTTGCCTCGCTCCCGTAATGAAACTATGAGTGATAACGTAAAAAGTTTAAAGTGAAGAAGATAATAAAGCATTCTTCCTTTGAAAATATGGTTTACCATATTTCACGTATATTTGGCACTTTGTTCCTTCCCCGGGTCTAAATAACTTTGCGTGTAGTAACCAGCTAAGAACTTTTAATACGTTATACTGATTGTAAGAAGAAATTAATACGCTCTAAATATCCTTTCGCTATATTTTCCTAAATATTCAGAAGACTATATTTTTTCAATAAATGTTACTATGGAATAACATATGCAGAAATGAATTTTATCATCAACTTTATGTTAAGTAACATGCTAAGATTATATTTGAAGTATAAATATAATTGGCATTTAATGTCGATCTTTTACATGCCAAGAGTAACAAAGACAATAAGTTAATAATTTTTTATTCTATACGAGGATGAGTTTCCTGTAACTTCTGGTTAGCGAATACTATGTATTTTTCTCTCTAGTAAGGGTGCTCCAAAAAGTTTCTCCGCGTCCATGAAATTGAGGTTCTGTAAACAGTAAACTGTGCTTTGTTACACGAGGGCTTACAGGAGTAAAAAGAGAGATAGGGCTTCTTCACGCGAGACACTTTTGTGGGTGGCGAATGGTATGTCAGATATATTCACACATTTTCTACCTTTTCCCTTTTCTCACTCTTTTCTCTTGTACTTCCTATCTTTCCTCTCGCAGAAGTGTCTCCCGTGGAAAGGCTAGTAGTGCTTTCATCCGATACGCGAGAATAATCCTTATTCCCCTGTACTTTTCTCTCAGAGTTATTAATTGCTTACTCTTATGTAAACTCTTAAGTAAGCTGCAAGTAGGGGAGACCGGGGCTAGTTGATACATTATTCTGTTTTCAATTTTTTTCATTTTTATTTGAATTCATTACTTAATAACAAATATGCCAAAATATAGTTTGATCCTTCCTGTTTAATATATAGGAAGCGATAACTTGAGAAAAGAACCTACAAAATGAATGAAAAAATGTTATTTGGACGATCAATTTACTATTTACTTTTTCTCTATATAGGTACACTAAGGGCCAAAATCGGCTTCCCTTCGGAAACTTGGCAACGTTGCATGTCACTAGAATTACTGAGTTATGCCTAGTGACATGCAACGTTGCCAAATTTCCGAAGGGAAGCCGATTTTGGCCCTTAGTGTACATTGAAGGAAGCACATGGGAATGTATCGCAAACGAAACTCGGTCGAGGTGGCGCTCTGATCGGAGTGCCCAAGATGGCGTCTGAGCATGCGCGTGATGACGCCGTGACGTCAAATCAATCAACGCCAAGACAAAGAGTAGGTATAATAAGAGGCGTCACTCCGGGCGGAACCTTTGAAGTCCTTGCTTGACCTTGGCATTTAAATTGGTTGTTGTTTCGAGCGGGATATTCAAATCGACTAAATGTCCCTTACTACAATTGGCTGATTATTGCCGAAGTTTACCGATCATTGCCGAATGGGCATTTAAATTGGTTGTCTCACTAGAAATCACTGTTTCCCTAGATTATTTCTGTCCTTGTCGAGTGACGCCTCTTATTATACCTCCTCTTTGGCCAAGATGAGCTTTGCGTGCATCATTTCAACTCGGACGTCACGGCGTCATCACGCGCATGCTCAGACGCCATCTTGGGCACTCCGATCAGAGCGCCACCTCGACCCAGTTTCGTTTGCGATACGTTCCCATTGGTACTGATTCGTGTGCAGGTTAGGTGGTATAATCAAATTCTAGAAATTTTCACTTCTAGATATAATCACTATATAATCCTAAGAATTTTTTATTCGGATTTGTCAGTGTTACATTGACATGTATGTATTCCATGTATAAGTCCCGAGTGAACACTGAGCTTATGGGTATTGTGAGTGCTGAAACGAAGAATAGACCGCCTATTTAGCCGTTTTATATTACACTCGAACCTCGATAACTTGAATTTCAAGGGAAGGGAAAAATCTTCGAATTATAAAGGTTGCGGCTTTTCGAGTTTTCTTGAGAACAATTCATCCTATAAATAGTTCCACCCTATAATTCTAACATTCGTAAAAACTAATTTTATTAATAATTACTCGTAATAATTCGTAATAATTACCATTTCACTAGTTTCCAAAAATGAATCATCAGTTTCCTCGTCTAAACTAAATAAGTCACTCACACCCAACCTTTCACAAGCCAAAATATCTCATGTCATGTACCGTGCATGACAACAAAAGATTGCGAATCAGGCACATTAACAAACTAACCGAGAAACCCGTTCTACACCGAATTCCACTTAAGAGTAGACTCGTTCCGCGCAACGATGACTCTGAGGAGGTAGTTGATTGGTAGGAAACCGGCAGAGAAAGCGCTACGACCAATCGCGCGCGCAGGCAGTAGTGGGAGCTACGCAGATCGGTTGCAACTCGGTGGGAGCGTAAGTCTACTCTTACATGGAACGGTACATAGGCAGCATTTTCTCCCTTCGACATAATTCTATCGCCTCCATTGACAGAACCTGATTCGTCGCTCGTTGTAGCATGGGCATTCGTAGGCAAAGTAAAATAGAGCCACACGAAAGGCGGCTCATAAACCTGCATGTACCATCTAGATGACACGTCAATACGAGTACACGTTCCCTGCTCCATCTTTCTGGAAATGATCGATGTCTTTCGAGGCTTTAGCTTGTCTGAATTTATGGGACGTTGTCAGCAAGACTGAGAGACGAAGACGTTATCAGTGACTGGGTGACCGAGTAATCCGTTGGGCCGAGAGGAGGGGGGCAGCTGCGCCAAATTGGCAGAGGGTCTACCGGCAAGGAGGCGGCGACGGAGTCTTTAAAATTCGAAGCGAGTTAATTTGATTATCGCCCTAACGGGGCTCTACTGGGCTGAGGAATAATCCGGCTGTATAACGACATCGGCTTAACTATTGCCGGCGCGTTTCTATTGTACGACTGTACAGCGCCCTGGAAGGCTGCAGCCACGGGGGTGTAGGGTCGGTGGGGTGGGGGGGAGCAAGGGTTAAGAGGCTTCGTGGAAGGGTGTAAGGGGCTATACTGATTGGCCCCCATCTGGGGTAGTAGTAAACATTCTCTCGCCTTCCCGTCGAGCAACTGAAAGCCACCCCCTACTCTCTCTCTCGCTCTCTCTTCTCCCCTCGCCGTTTCTTCCCCCATCTTCTTCGCTTCCCCATTCAATCGCTCGCGCTCGCTCCCCTCTCGTCCTTCTCTGACCTCTTGCTTCCCACTCAATTCCCGCCCCTAACTCCTTTTCTCTCTCTTACGAACTTAAGCCCGATTTAATGGGGTGGAAACGCGCGGCTCGATCAAGTTGTATTCAATTATCCCCCCTGCCCCCCTTCCCGTCCCGCTGTTAACCCCGGCCATCTACAGAGTGTCTTGCAAGAAAGTTCCTCCTCTTTTTCGGGCTTTCGTTTTCCGTTACTGTTGTTGCTTTCCTCCCCTGTTCGACGCCCTCCCCCCCCCCCCACCTGTCCGCGCTGTATGTATTTCGCGCCCTTGTTTCGGGTGGGTTCGAATGACGTATCGCTGTCCCTTCGAGCAGCTCAAGGTCAATCCGAGTTTCTATTCGAAATCAGTAGCAAGCGTTGGTGTTTTATAATAATAATTTTGTGTACTGTTTGTTGCTATGTATTTTCAGTTACTGGTGTACATGGATGATTTTGAAGGAAGGGAAGTTTTGTGGTTTTGATTCAAACATATAAGGTGGTTAATAAATACATTTGCGCCAAATGACATACAAGTTTTTTGAATTAGAATAAAATTCAGATATGTAAAAAGTCTTTTACGTTGTCTTATAATTATACACTTCTTATTCGTATAGATATCATAAATCATATGATACACAGGGGAAAATTTGTAAATAGGCTAAGTAGGCTGCAGCCCAGGGCGGCCAATTTTGGGGGGCGACCAACCTATTTGCCTATTTGCTTAATATGCGAATAAAATGTTTAACATAATTTAATAGAGAGATTTTACTATTTTATTTTGGCTGTTTTGCCCTGGTGATCTTTAAACATAGAGGCTTGAGAGAATTGTAGAAACAATTCACTTTTTTTCATGTAGCAAATTAACAAAAACTCATTGTGAGTTGTCATATTGAATTAATTTTAAAATTGTCTCAACTCTTTTATATTCAAATATTTTATGATATTTCACGAAAATGACGGCGGACGCTTGTCAGCCTAGGGGCGCCAAATCTCAAAATCCGCCCCTGATGATACACCTACTTATACACTGTAGTATTCACATATACATGCAGAGGTATATAAGAACTCACGGTTTTATAAATATCATCTTTTTCGCAAAAATAACGTTCCCTGTAAATAAATAAGAAAGTATAAATAGGACGAGATAAGAAGTACATCATATTACAGAATTCTTCTGCTTCTCAGCTCTTCAGGATAACAATAATAGTAATAGGACAAAAAAATAAATACAGGAAAAATGTACAGATTATGATACAGAAGATCACCATTAACTTGAATTCTAAGGAAGATCTTGGAAATATAAACCATTCAGAGCTTATTAAAATTACAACAGTATCATTGTTATATCTAGCGACAAAACTTTCATGCCGACAGTACTTCTTTTTTAAATTTTTAGAGTATTTAAAGAATTCGTGTAGAAATGAATGCAAAACTTTTCTATTAAAAATAATTTAACTCATTATTCCTTCCAGCATGATATTTTACTTAAAGAATATTATGATCGATACTTTGATCTATATGTTGGACAAATGGTTGTTATTCATTAGTGTTATTTTATAATATAAGCAAAAGACTAATTTAGCGATAAGTATGTATTTACATATTTTTCTGGTATTTAATATAAAATCTATATACCTACCTAAGTAGGTATTGTACGTTGTCACCTTACTGTTTTCACATGAGGCTTTTTTCACACACTTTCTCCATTTTTGGTATTTCACATTAAATACCTTGTGATTTAATTAAGCAACACATTTTTATCATTAAATATCTGTTTTATTTTTTACTTCCATTTTAAGAAGAAATATCGATGACCTTGAATAAAATAAATCTTTGACTTATCGTGTTTCTCATTTTCAACTTTCCACCGATCATCATTTTTCAATGCATTAAACGCGAAGAGTATACATATACATATTATTAGAGTATATGTTCTACTTCTATATACTTTTAAGTACCCCGTTTTATGCACTTCTATCCTTGAAATTTGAACTACAGCTGCACGTTATCGCCAGAATCATATTACCCAAATGAATCATGCACATATCACGTCACATATGTATATTCACTCTGAACCATGAGATTGCGATATAATATCTCGCGTTTATATAAGTACCTAAAATAATACGAGGTAAAATAATGGTTGGTCCTTCAATTAATAGAGCAGTAAATGCTTTTCTGTAAAATAAAATTGTTTGAGACTGCGAGTCACTTTTGTGGCTCACAACTGGTAGTATTTCAGATATATTCGCAGAATTTGTATCTATTTTATTTAACATTGCCTCTGCCAAATAAATATATCCGAAATACCCAAGTAGCAGTCGTGAGACTCAGAAGCGTCTTGCCTGAACACACCCTGGGGGACCCTGAACTAAACGGTTCTCCATAGTTCTGAAACCGCCAGTTACAATTCCTAATATTACAGGACTCTATCCCTGATGGGCGGGCAAACGAGTATAAGTCAGAATTCTTTGTTTTGCAGGAAGACACTTGGAATATTTAAAGTGCTATGTAAGATCAGGTGTTAAATTTTAGACGTGAAAGTTGGTAACATATGTCTAGTCCCATTGGACTTGCAAAATATTCTTCATACTTGAAAAAATTACAAATTCAGTCGAAAGCTTTTATTTTCAAGTAACTTCAAATCACAAAAAGAACAAAAAAGAAACTGTTTAGCTTGGGGGAGATATTATTTTCTTCATCGGATGCATCTCGTTTTTCCCGCCATTGTATTATATTTTTGCTATACATATACTATTACGACCTCAGGTTAAAAAGTTAGGAAAGCATTGATTGGTACTACTGGACCCATAAGCATGTCGTAGCTATCTTCCGAACATTAAACGCTGCTCGTAATTATCAGGTAGTCAAATTTCATTACAGATGCCTCATTCGTAGGATGATCGAGAAGTAGGTGATAGAAAATAACGACCGTCATCTTGGTCGATGAAATAATAACGAGGGTTCTCTAGCCAGAGTTAATTTCATTCCAAGTAATGCTTGTCACTGCGGAGCAGAATCTCAAGACTTAAATAAATCTTGTAATCTGGCAATGCTCGGAGTATGGGGAAAAATGTATAATTTTGTTAAAACTGCTCCTTAGACGCAAGTACTAGGGTGAGACGAAAAAATCAAAATTGTGTGACTGTTTTCTAATACTGAAAAAACTTGCCTTTTGTTTTCCAGTTTAAGCCTGCAAAAGCTAGTTTCTGTCAAACAAAATTTTGTGGTGCCGCAAGGGCTCTTGAAATTTTGCCTCTATATTTCGTTCCATCCTAGCAAGTAGGTACTATCTACTATTGTATTAGATCTGTTTTATATGAACCATTATACTGAAGGCCTTAAATTGATTTACAATAATATTCTTAAGAAATGTAATGTAAGAATCCAAATAACTACTGCCGAGTAAGATACAAATATAGTAAACAGTGTAAATTAGTGTTTCCAAAACTTTTTTGAGTCGTGATCACCCCCCCCCCCCCCCCCATATAAGGTAAGGTAAAGAAAACACATTTAAAATTGGTATTTCAGAATATAAAAATTAAACTAAATAAGTGCTAAAAATCGTCAATTAAAAATTACTGTGGCGACCCCGCAGAAAATACTTCGCGACCCACAGTTTGAGAATCACTGCTGCAAATGCTACTATTGTAAACTGTTAGCTTCTGATTTGCAAATTGTATGCTATATAATTTACATGTAGCTACCTCTGCTGCACTCGTTATATAAACCATATCTGGTTTAAAGCAATAAATAAATAAATAATAAGGAGGGTGCTTCATCCTTGCCCCCAGGTCACAGAATCCAACGTCACCGTGGAGTTTAGCCGTGTTTGCCATTGGACCCACCCTCTCAATATCACTACCACCCCTTCGTCGCCATCATTCCGGGCAATTATTCGCAGCCGAAGGGAAACGCGTACACCGATCTCCGCCGAACTCCGCTCAAAGACACGGAACCCTGACCCCCTCCTAGGGCTCTCTTTACTTCCAGCGGGCTTCCATGGATAACACAGGGTTTGTACGTGCGATGCACGGCTCGTAGTTTCATTTCTGTGTGTTGCGTGGCCGCGTGTAAGAGAGGCCGGGCGTCTGTATACGTTCGCGGGGCTATAGAGGCGCTCTGCAGCAACTGCGCCAAACTTCGAATTAGCACCGGCGACAAACTTCGAGATTTACAGTACAACTGCGACCTCCATGAGTGCCGGCGTCGAAAGAATTACAGCCCCGTTTGAGGTGTACGTGTATGCGTACAGAAACAGAGGCCCAATAATCACGCGCCCCCGCGTTAATATTCATGTGCTTATTAGGATGGCCCTTATTTTCAATTTGCGATTTTTTTTCTCTCAATACGATTCCATTTGATCAAAAATTGTCCCTGAAAGAGTTTGTTGGAATCGGACAAGAGGAAAGGGTGTCGACCAGGCTTTAAAGTTTAGAATTTAAAGAATTTTTAAAATATAGTAATCCCTATCTAAATTTTGTTTAAATAATATTAAAAGAGCATTAAATTTTCTACAATTACTATATATATCATTTTTTCCTGCTTTTAACCATTTTTTAGATAATAGCGTTTGAATATAGAGGTTCGCACTTCGCGCGTTCCACGTGTGCGGCGTGACGTGTCGTCTATACGCACGCAGCGCGCATCTCTCTATATTCAAACGTTATTATCTAAAAACTGGTTGGAAGCACGAAAAAATTATATATACAGTAATTGTAGAAAATTAAATGCTCTTTTAATATTATTTGAACAAAATTTCGATAGGGCTTACCATTTTTGAGAAATTCATTGAATCCAAAATATTGATGAATTCTAAACTTTAAGGCTTGGTCGGCACCCTTTCCTGTTGTCTGATTGCAATAAACTTTTACAGGGACAATTTTTTTATCAAATGGCACCGTTCTAGGGGGTGAGTGCAAAGAAATATAAAAAAAATATGCCCAAGCATATTGGACACATTTTTATTTTAGCGGCGGAAATTCATGGCTGACCATCGTGTCATCTTTATTATATTTGTATAAATATTTATGTAAATAAAAAATCTAAAATTATACGTCCTTATCAAAATCAAAGAGAATACTTAATCTAAATCTAATACAATTTGTGTATAAATACGAACAAGAAATTATTTTTGTCATAACATAAATGTTACTTTACTGTAAGAAATGATGTAATTCTGAATGTGATTTAGTAGAATATGTCTCCAGTGTTACAAATGTTCGACGTTTTCTTTTTCTCCTATCTTTAACGTAGATACTATAGATCATTCAGATTTAGTTTCATTATTTTTAATTGGACATTCTTTTACTTAGGTAATCCGAAGTTAACAAGTTCAAATCAATGTCTTAGAATTGAAAGAAAAATTATTTGTTTTTATCAGCTGATAAAGTGTTACCTTTAATGATTATAACATTACTTATGTATACGACTTATGAAGTTTTTATTTTTGCAATACGTATGGAATTGATTGCTGTCAAATACAAAGCCATTTTTAGCAAACGAAATTAACGCGTAACACGAATTTTAGTCAGTTGTAACTGCTAGCTTAGTTGAACCTCGTGTAAACCGTGCAGCACCTCTACACGATTCTATCTAATTCAAAGTTTGCATAGTTGACTTTGTAAATTAATAACAAGAATAACTTCATGAACTGCATACCGTACTTATATTATTAGAAGTTATGTAATATATCGTAGCTTATGATACTTGAGGTTCACGGTTTGCGACTAAATTTGCGGTTTCAGCTTCAAATAAGTTGCAATTCAGTTCACAATGTTCTGTTAGCCCAGTACCGGTAAAGTATTAACGACCTCTAAGCGATGCATACATTTAATATCTATTCATTGTCTGTAGTATTATATTTTATAAATGACACGTGCTTTTAGGCACCATTCACGATATATTTAACATACTATAATGACATGCATCACCAAAATGTACGAAATACAGCCCTGAAATAGAAGACAAACGTCCCATTGATATTACGAATACGAAGATAATTTTATAAGAGCTGGGAGACAAATATAACTTCACCTCAGCTTTAACTTTCATCTAGCTTAATTTCGTTTCAAGGTGCTTAACCCTTCTGTGGTCTTCAGTTCAGCTACAGATTTAATAAAATGTGAAGAAAACGAGAAAAATGTTGCAAATTCATTGAAGAACTCTAACAAATATCACTTCATTTGGTATTTTAAATTAAAACAAAAAATGAAAGCAGTGAAATATATTCAATCTCTATATAGGTACCAAATACATGCTACATTTAGTGCAAATATAGTAGACGTCCTAAATAACGTTCATCAACGGCAGTGTATTTACCACAATTTCCTTGGAGTTTCTCAAACTTAGAAAAGTTCTCAAAGAATGAGGGCGCGAATGGGTCAAATCAAACCCGAGGGATGAAATGGGGTTAAAAACATGAGGAAACCAATAAATCAGAAGTTGCCCGAGAGACGTAGAAAGATTAAGGGGTCATTCTACTAACTTTGATCGGCCCAAAAATGAAGCTATTTTTGAAGATTTGAATACAACATGTAATGAAATAAATCTTTTTGGTATTTATTAAGCTACTCTTCTATTATAAAAAATAAATTAAAAAGAATTTTTTAATTTGTGGCACCTCAAAAAGGAGGAATAAAATTGGATAAAATTCTTAATTGTCGAAAAATAACCGAGAGAAAAGGTGTTTTATCAATTTTTTCAACCCACCACTTTGTTCTTTTTGAACAAATATTGTTAATTGAGCTAAGGGCAGCTTAAGAATCTTTCAGAATTTTTTGTTTCAGATAAGCCTGAGGGGGGAAATCACCTGTGCCACGGACATACCTCTTTCTTAAGATGCCACATTGACGCTGTAAAAGTCATTTAAAACAAATTAAAAAAACTCTGTTTAAAGTTATTTTGTGCAATATAAAAGTAGCTTAATAAACACCAAAAAGATTAATTTCATCATATGTTGTATTTACTGCGAAAAAAAAATTTAAAAATAGCTTCATTTTTCGGTCGATCAAAGTAGAATAACCCCTCATAAAGGTTTTGGACCTCTGAATTTTACGATTCATGCCAGATACAGAGGTATCAGCCATCTGGGTTCTTTTCGGATTTAAATCCCAAGGAAATCTTGCCCTCTGTTCTGCCGCGTAATGCTTCGAAATGTATGGGCCTGCATTTAGAGGCATTGTTCCCGGCAACTAAAGTTTCCCGGACATGCATAGCGTTAAAAAGTGATCCGATAGTAATTGGGTCACGACGAGTGTCTGCATCTGGAGATAGTCGTCATATTCGAAAGAGATTCCGCGCGTAATCTGCCTAGAATCGAGTGTAATGACTTTCCCACGGCAAGGCAAGGAAAGGGGATGTCACGTGGGATCGATGCAGTCGCGTGGTACGACGTTTCTCTCATGAGATCCATCATGGAAATGCATGCTGCAGAGACCGTGAGCTCTCGTAATGATTCTTAAACTGCTGAATGATATTACCAATTCCGAGCTATTATGGGTAACAGTAACATGTTATTTCTGTAGCTTCCATATTATGATCCTTCCGTTCTTCCTCGATCCCTGAATGGATCTGAATTATTCAAAATTTTGTCTGAATAAAGTGCTCTAAATGTATATTGATTTCTGAATCAGATATTCGTTGGAAAACTTCAACGTGTCCTTATTATTTCATTTATGCGAAATGAATCCTCATTCAGAGAAATATACAGGGACTTGAGAAATAAGTTTGAAGATTTTTGAAAGATACTAAAAAAGTGGATAAGTTTGTAGCTCAAATGTATCTATGTAGTATTGTTGTTGCTTACAAGGTTAGTAATTATATGCCTGGAAACACACGATGTAGTAAAAAAGTGGCATTAATTATTCTAAAAAATTAAAGTCGATATTAAAATCTCGTTAGTGTTATATTGTTTTTTCTTTTTTCTTCGTATTTGCTGAATTTTCTAATATGCTTATTAAAAGGAAAGCAATCCACTTTAATTCTTCGTGAATTCCTCTCAATTTAAATCGAAGCTGTTTAAAATAATTAGAGGCCGCAAAGAGTTAAATTTATTTGGGTCTCCTATTTTGGCGACTAGTGGAGTATAAATTTAGCTTTTCCACCACCAATTTGAAATCAACCTGCATAAACCGCGCAGCGTTATGCATTAATATAATTTAATTGAAATAACCTATTTTGGTGGGTCATTCCGTTCGGAACTATTAGTATCATCTATGATACGCGGGCAGCTGGCAGCAGCACCAAATGCGTAGCATCCGACGTGGCTATGATACCATCAACATTATTAGGTAATCCACTTGCCGTACGCGTGTTAAACGATTATTTCGATGATTATTCGACACGTACTTTGTGAAAGAAGGTGGATATAGGGTAGTGGTGTAGAGGTGGTGGTGATACTGGATCTAAAATCTGCCGTTCTGTGCAGAAGCCGGCCGAAAGCGAACTCACAATCAGTACAAGAACGCAGCCGGCATGCAAGAGAATCTGTGATTTCACGGAGATTCTATTTTGCAAGGTAGCGATCCGTATCGCCAATCAAGTTCTTTCAATCCACGACGATTCAATCGAAGTACTCTTGTCTTCCCTCCCCTTTCTTTTCTACCCGCGTGTGTCCCTTCCCGAACACGGCGCTTTCTCTGATTTACCTCCAGGTAACCCATTCTTCCTTCGATTTGCATTTATTCCGAGATGTCATCTTTCACATCCATTCCAGTAAGTGTCCTCACACTAATGCTTCGAAAGGGAACTACGGCACTATGGGCACGTTTAGAAAAGTCTTCTGTTCTTAGGATCGACGTCACTGTCCTTCCTTTTCCGCTTCTACAAAGGTGAAATTGCTAATCTGTAGGGGTAAAGATGTCTAATATAAACTTAAGGAATTTTGTGATGCGGGAGTGTGTACCTACTGTAGACAACTAGAGAAAATGACGAATATGAAATAAAAAGATTCTATGCTGCGTTTGTAGGTATTTAATTGAAAATTGTTGAGGAAACACTAAGCTCAGTATTTAGATTATTGTAACCCTTGACTGGTGAAGTGGAATCTTTGTTAGCAAAGACATAATAGTGTCACTTTCATAATGAGCCGTGACAGTTTCGCGTTCATTTCGATACAGTGTTGTAAGTAATTTGTGAGAAAGAAAATAATTAAGGGAAAACAGAAAGAAAATGCGAAATATACTTAATTATGCTGCAACTGTGAGAAAAATTAAGAGAAATTGTGCTAAAGATTCCATGACAAAAATGGTAAAGATGTTAGTGGCGAAGTATTTGAAAACAAAAATTGCTTCTGTTCGAAAAAATGTTACTTAATGAAAATACATTACTTACACCACTTTCATAATCGCCGGCGCAGTTAAGAGTTGAAATGATTGTATAATGTATAAGGTTTATCAAAACATGTGGCCATAAGTCCAAGGATGAATTTGGCATACCTGCACTTTATAGGTACATATACATATAGTCGGTATATATATTTTAACTCTTTTGAGGTCTATGGCATTAACCCTTCGTGGTCACACGGGGTGTATTGTACCCCAAGAGCAATTTTTTACTTTAAATGCCGCACCTTTACAACTTCCAAAGGGGATTTATCGCCAAAAAAATAATTTTTTTTTAAAAAATCTGTATTTTACCACAACGATGGAAAATCGCTCATTTTCAACTACAAATTTTAGCATATCAAAATTTACATTTCTAGAAAAAGACTATTGTACGAATGTAGAATTATCACTGAAAAGTTAAAAGGTTCAAAAATACGAAAATGGTAACTCAAAAAATGACGCTGGGGTACAGTGAACCCTGTGTGACCAACTTGTGATTACAAGAAGGTGTGGCCACGAAGGGTTAAATTCGCATACTGTTTCTTTCCCATCTGAAAAAAACAGTGCTTGATCCCTGATCTTTTCAGATCCCTAAATCTGCGTGACAAAAGTCATGTTATAGTTTTCTGACGACCCTTCGACGTTTCCCAAAGAATTCCCTGCCAATTGAAACAAATAATATCGTCTGTAAAACATAACAGATATTTTTTATAGCATTCATTTCCATACTGATATTCTTTAATAAAAAGTCGTTTGTAAAAATGCGTAAAATTTTCGCAGCTAACGAATCGTTTTCAGTTACTACTGTGAATGAATATCGGGTTGGGGTTGTTCAAATACCTACCTGTTATTAAAGAACATATGCTCGATGTGGTATCAAGCGTATCAAATAACTTTTTCCACAAGGATCTCACTTGGAACACATCTCCTGATATACAAAAAGGGATTATACATAATAGTTCGAATAGAAAACGTTTGGTCAGGCAGTTTAGAAAAAACAAAGACAAAACAGCAGGAAATCTGGCAAGAAGTAGATGGATACAATTCGTCGAAATTGATTAACGGGTGATTTGGGGTTGAAATAAGTCACCAATTATTTACTGTCGGGGTTGAAATAAGTCACCAATTATTTACCGAGCCATTCTAATGGCACATTTGACACCGTAGACGTTAAATTATTCTGTTCGAAATACTAGCCTACTAGCTGAAACAGTTTTTAATTTACTAAATGTTAATTTTAAAAAATCGAGGAAAATAGTTGCCATGTTACTACTTTTCTTTCGATATTTGTTCCCTGCGTTGAGATAATATCTTGTGTAGATGTGTAATCATTTTGAAGCTGAGAAATACTGTCCTACAGTTTATAATCCTCACCAAGCTACCACCAAACATCATCGTTCATCCTACCGCCGTTGTTCAAGGGAAATCAGCCGACCAGTGTGTTGTCGCAGACAAATCAGAACGAGAAAATCGGGCAATAAAGGTAGCCTTCCATTAACTCGACCGGGAGGATGGTGGACTTTGCCCTTTCTGATCTTTCAACCGACCGAAATGGAAGTTACACCGAGGAGGGAGTCGCAGTAAGTATCCGAGTGTAATATAACCGGGTGGCAGTGGATTAGAAGAGGTCTGGAGGCTTTGGTAGATCGGTCGGACTCGTGTTCAAGTGGCTCTGGTTGCGGGATGGTCCGACTCCTTTGCTGAGATTAGCTTAGTTACAGATAACTAAGTCGGAATCCGGAGGAGCTGAAGATACAGCTGGAAGAAAATAGGTAAGGAGATGAAGGAAAGGGGCGCGGGACAGGAGGGGAGGGGAGGGGGGGGGCGTAGATGGAACGATAGAAAGAGGAAAATCAGGGCGGAATCCTCGGAAGCCAGGAAAAGTGGCAGCCCCTGAGATCGGTTTACCTCCACAGAGAATTACAGACACGTATGCATACACGACCACAAATGACCGCGAATCGCTGGTAAGAAGTTTGATTATCTTTCCGGTCGCTAGCAGAAGGCAAAGTGGCGTCAGCCGGATATTTCTGGAGCGGCTGGCAAGGATATTGTGATCTGTGCGGTGAAACAGCCGCTGGCTGGCCAGCCCTTTGCGCAGGCCGATGTCTCGCAATATTACACGGTCACGTCGGCATAGGGAGAGGGACGAGACGCTGGCAGGATCGGGGTAGCTGAGCAGGAGACAGCCAAACAGGATCTCTAGCCCTACTCGAGGTTAATTGTCTTGCCAATGTAGGATTAGCAGGCCAAAGAGCAGGTCTTACTGGCCTGCCTCCTGGTCGCTTACCTCCCTTAACCAACGGCCGCAAACTTTAACTTCCTCTCTCCTCTGACCTTTTCTATGCAGAAGTACTTCCTTCGATCGCTCCTTCGAATATCCCGCATTTTGCTTCCTATGTATGTAACAGTTCAAATAAATAGGTAAATCTAACTAAAAAAAGTTGAATATGAAACAAACTACTTTGGTACCAAACACTGGGGCCCAAAGAGTGCCAGTTATCTAAGCCTATGAATACGAGCCTGCACGCTCAGTACTACAGTTTCCCCACCCGTTGTATGCCCGCGATTTGGGAGCCGCAAGGACCAACGCTCCAGCTCTCAAATCGACCAGTTGGCCGGGCCTGCTCTAACAACATGGAGCGCTAAATGTGCCCATGGCCAGGGGCACATTTAAGTAAAAAGTCCCAGGTGGCAAACGCTCTGGAACACCCTGTATGCGTAAGAGAATTACAAATAAAACACGCGTGTGGTATGAAATTATGAGAATCCCCCAAAAATATAGTTTGGCTAAAATCATAGTTTTTTGGAAGATGGGCCCCTGCGTTTTCTTATGAACAGGAGCCCACAAGGCACCTGCTCATCGGCCGCTCGATAAATCCGCCACTGCTCATGGCCTTCATTCCAGGGCTGTATTGAGCCTGCAATTCGCGGATAGTGACAAAACTTGTATGTACCCTCCGAATACATGTTTCTAGAGTCAGCGGTTTGGCCTGGACGGTGATGAATCAGTGACACAACGATTATATAAGTATAGATTTGAACTTTGTCGTACCCTTTACATGATTTCGGGCCTCCTTGCTCCTTGCTCGCTATAAGTTAAGTAAAGGAACCTGAGGCCTCTACATTCACGGATTGCTCCACCACGAACCAGCGGCTCACAGAGGCGTGGTGTATGGCTCCCGATAGCTATACAACTCGGACCTCCCCAAAAAGCGCCTCCTAGAGCCACAAGCTGGTCAAGCCTGGGCCAGGACCGAATTCAAATTCTCGGGGCCCGGGGCTATCAAACCTTCGAGGGCCCGATTGTTTGAAAAGCGGAGTAGATGTAATAATTTTTTATAATGAAACACAATAAAATACGTAACTGGTGAAAAATAATGATTTACAAATAAATAATATTAAAAGACAATTATCGAAGAGATATTTTAAAATAAATTTTTAGTGCGATTTCCAATTATTTCAAAATCGAAGCAGTAAACTAAATTTCATTCAATTATTTTTCCACATAAATGGAAGGCATAGAACGGGCCCCACTGGAAAGTAAACCCTCGACTGCACCCCCTCTTGATCCGGTCTTGGCCTCTGCTGGAGTATCGCTTACACCCCTCGGTTTTTGGTCAAGTGCCTACCCGAGGTTCCCCGGACCAGATGGGATTTCATTATCGGTTCCTTTTGTTCGAAATCCAAAAATCTTGAACTTTGAGGACATTTTCCGAGGTGATCCCATCTGATTTTGAAGTTGAAAATGATATCAACTGATTCGTCTTGTGAGATCTTTCCAAAGGGTGTTTAAAAATTGCTGCACATTCGTAGGTCAGTAATCGCCTTGTAGACTTAATATCCTTAACGCTACGTTGCTTTTTCTCCTCTTTTTGGTCTATTCCGGCCTCCTGGTGCGTTTCTTTCGCGGATTAGCCCATTGGTCTCCGTTCTTGCGCGAACTGCGTGTTGCTATCTGGAGCTTCGCTGTAGGTTTCGTTCTACGTAGGCCACTCTGATACTGTTACGACCCCGACCACATCAGGGTTCCGGATTTCAGAGGAACTGTTGGCCCTGATGAATAGGATCACATGCTTCTTGAGGAGACTCTGTACAGTGTACCGAGCTCGAACAATAGTTTGCAGATGTACCGGCGACAGTCAGTTTGGAAACTTTCTGACTATTGTACCTTGGGAATTTTGATCATAGGAATGGTGGAACAGTTGTGCAAAAGAATTGGCAAGGTTTCCAGAGTGGTATCTATATTTTTATGTTTTCATAAAAATTTAGATTTATGCTTGAAGACTTGCCCTAACTTTATTATTATACACATATTTCTTCATGCGATAACTTTTGCTCTATTTCATCGAAGAGACAACATAGGTAATTTGAATGTGTGGAGTATTTCTACGTACTCATAATTTCTTATATTAAATATTCTTATATTCGAGAGATGTGCTTACGAAGAAAATCTAACAATAAATCTAAATCCTAGTGATACAAATGATACACTTTAGATAATAAAATAAATCTACCTTGTGAGCAATTTAATATCATAATACTGACAATATCGTAATTTCGTGTACATTTCAGTATTTTAAGCCACATTGCACAATCCATGTCTCTAATAAGGTAACGAACAGTTTGAAGGTTTGCAATTATGGCAATTTTAATGTCACTAATTACTATTAATTGTATGAGATTAGTATTAGATGATTATAAATATTATAGTAACCAATTTTTCTTCCCTAAATACCAATCAAGATAATTCGTATGCCTCAATATTATTGTATATACCAAAATAACGACTGCTTTAAAAATCCAAGTCCTATATTTCTATTTACATGAACAAAAAATTCCTTTGTCTTTTGTTAGTGGCTTCAGAATGAGGCCCCCCCTTAAAAGAATCTAAAATTGTTCACGAATTTTCTGAGAAAACCTTTTCGGTTTAATGGTCACCGGGATCGATTAATCAGATTTGGGCATGCTGTATCTAATGAGTGAACGCTAGTGGATGGCTTGGCGGATCATAAAAAGCATGTATTGGTTATCCCCAGGAGCGATACTGGAGGGTCAGCTAAGCCTGGTTTTCAATGTTTCAGTATGTTGTTCCGCGCACAGGCCTTAGTTACATGGAGCTGAAGAGAAGGGCAACAGAATGGTTGAGACTAGGCTGTGCTGACGTTGAAAGATGGTGGTGCTCCTTCTCTCTGGCAGCTGCTTCCAGCATGATATAGCACCATCCGAACGCGCTGATAGATCCAATTTACAGGGCGCCTTTAACACACCGACCCATACCCGAAACTTCAACTCCCACCTTGACTTCCTTCACAGGGAGGAAGACAATTTTTAACTTCCCAAACCTCCCGCTCCAGTTCACTTTTCGACCGATGGGGAATGATATAAGCACTTTCCTCGTATCCCACCGGCTAACTTATTTCTTAAGGAGGAATTAACCTCCTTCCAGGGAAACAGGAGGAACGTCTAAGGCCAGTCCCCGTGAGATTGATAACCAAGGCAGGAGAAGCTTCTACGCATGATAATTCGAAAATCTTCTTTCACAGTTTGAACAAATTGTGCAGAAGTGTCTACTCGCGAGCAATGTGTTTTTTAGTTGGCCTCCTTTTTCCTCATGCTACTTAAGTTATTTCTGTAATAAGATACGGTAGTAATAATTTAACTGTATTCTTATCTTATTTAAAAATAGCAAAAATGGTTATTACTTGGTCACACAACTTTGCTTTAGTTGTCATTGTCGCCTGGGCAGTTACAGCGTAGCAAATTCATAAATTTGCACATATGAATATTTAATCAACAAAGTTGATCAAACCAGAAGTCAAAATGCGCCGCAGAGTTGATATATGTATTAGTAAAGCTAATTGGGTGTATCGTGAGTCCAAATTGCTGCAAGAGGTATCAGTAGCAATACGAAGGTACGTAAAGTCTAAGATTTAGTTTTTGATTGCCTTGCAATATCTTTATACTTCCACGTAGAAAAGGTGAAAACAAATTATCTTGTTCCATAAAAACAAAGATATCTGCAGAAAATAATTTATGCCTCTAAATGATTTCTTCCCTTGAGCATTGAAAATCTGCCCTTTTACTCATACAGTTAAGAAAGATGTGCAGGCAGAAATAATTATTAAATCTTATACAATACTACAGGATGCCCCACGTAAATGTCGCAACAAACTTTCTGAATATTGGTTGAACTTTACCACAAATTGTTCTTTGTAGGCAAAAGTTGAAGTATATTTAAGTGTGTGTAACTTCCACAAATCAGAGTTTCTTTAGCTGCTTTTTTTCTGAGATATTTTCGCTCTTTGTAGCGGTAAGCAGGAGAGCATGATGTGAGGAGGTAGTTGTTAGAGCGAGAAGGAACGGGGATTAGAAAGTTATTAGGAACAAGTAGTTATTAGGATGTTGCGGATAGAACACGATTTTTTTGATTAATAATTATTTTGTATCAAGTAAGTTATTCGTGAAACTTATTGCGGAATGTAATGAAGGGCCTGCGTTGCGTAAATTATTTACAAGTAATGTGTACCTAATTTGTTGTTACCTGGTGGTGTTTAGAAAAGTGTTTTTGGGAATGGCAAGCGGCCTTTGGCAAAGGGGACTTTGATAAAACTTCGATGATGGAGTTGAATTTTGGAATAACTTCGAGAATATATTTTTGCAATGTTTGAGACGCGATTTATGGAAAAATTTTTGTTTCTATTTTTCGTTCAATTTACACGGTCTTCTCCCCTTAATCAATACTTTTCCAACTCGGTAACAAAACTTTTATGGTACCGTTCATGATTTGATAGACCTTTATAAGCCCCTTCGCTCAAAAACCATAAACTGGAAGTCACGTTTTTTAACACACTGTTTCTCTGCCCTGTCTGCAGAAAATCTAGAAAGGTGTCTACGAAGAATCTTATGATAACTTTGTTGCGTCGTAACATCTCTTATCACGTTCTCGCCCTCTGATTAACTGACATGCCAGCTTCTAAACCGTTCTTCTTTTTCAGCACTTCGTGTTCATACACGTGCGCGCGCCATAACTTCTGCCAAACGTACATCCGTCACTTCTGTCCTAATCTTCATTCCCGCGTATTATAAGGTTCGAGCGATTAATCCAGGCGAAGCAATTAGCAGTGCAGAGGATTCGACAATCGGGCCATAGGCCTTGATTTCGGTGTCTGGAGGGTTGGACCAAACACCTCGTCAAGGTGGACGTGCCTGCGGCTCGTGTGAGACCAGCTGACCCCCGACGATTAATGGTAAACTTAATTACTGCATCTCCTCCCTCTCTGAGCTCGCATCGTATTTTCCATTCGCCCGCTATTTGCTTTTGTTTGCGTATATGAATGCGTACAACAGTATAAGAATGAATGGAAATTGAGGGATATGGCATATTTTCTGAATTATAATGCATACCTAAACAGTGTAGCTGGAAGCCAATGAAATAATTTTGTTTTATTTGCAAAGCAAAAGTTGACATGACAAAACCATTTAGGAATGATTAACAATTTCCTAGTGTACCCTTTTTACTAATTTTCTTGAATATTACATGTCTCAAGGTATCTATTGACAAGATTGTTATTATATTATATGTGGGAAGTGAAACTTATAAATAAAAATTTGGGCGTATTTTATGAAGAGTATGTTGATGTTATTTACAATTATTGAGTTCGCTTTTCCCGTAAACTTTTTTCACGTATACCTAATAGTAGACTAGAAGAGTATAATGCTAACCGTAAATACTATATAAAACTAACTTTATCGTCAAGTAAAGTGACTATAAACGATCGTGGGTGGTGTGTTTTTTACGGTTGACTTGAGTGTAACTGAGCGTGTTCTAGTGAGTTGTTTCTCGAGTTCTGTTTGGTAGTCAAATTTCTACGTACTGACTGTGTTCACTGGACGAATTTCAAAGGCTGACAATGAAACTATCCCATTGGGGATTTTTCCAACAGCAAGGGCATGCATGTTCACTCTACTGGTGAGTTTAAGCATTTGTGAATTTTCCCAGTAAGCCAAAAAATAATCAATAATTCAGGAAAGCGTTGAGCGATGAACAAGCAGCAATCGAAAAAATTCGGGAATTTACACAATCAAATATGATTGTAAATCCAATAGAGTAACAGATAATAGAATTGTAAATACAAAGCGAGACAAGTAGGACTAAGTTGGATTAAATACCTAATTTATATGTGCCGCTGAATATTGTAAGTCACGTATTTTTTGTATTGCGAGATATTTAGACCATTGCGTTTGGACACATTGAAAAATATTTTTCCATTACTAAACAAAATGTTTCACAGCATATATCGTTGTAAAATTTGATGAGTAACTTGTACGAAAATGTATTTTTTAATCCTTTAAATGTCTCCCAAATTCCAAAAGTGCTCAGACATAGTTTTTCGATCTTCAAGTTTGGCAACTTCTGTATGTTTTCATCAAATTTGCAGATTTCACTGTTGATGATCAGAAAATATTATTTAAGCACATGAACACGTGAAATAGTGTTTTATACATTATCGCGAAGTGGAGTATCTGTGTTTCTATTTGTGGACGTAACGCGGTTGTAGTGAAAGAGAAACATATTTCATTGATTCAAGACCCGGCCCAACAGCCATTTTGATCTGCAACATTCAAAAGCCATTTCTTATAGATTTTTCTGCGCTAGAAACGAATCCGCGAACCCTTTGTCGCCATCACCCTCTGTTTTCGAGAAATTCGATTTTGAAAAAAAAATTGCGAATTCTTCAACTGTTTACATCTTTTGAATTCAAACAGTAATAGTCATTCGCTTGCTTGTTGGGTCAAACTATTCTATGAACCCTCGCGAACATAACGATATAAGTTATTATTACACGGAACATTAAAAGTTTCGAGTTTCGAAAATATGATTTTTTCGGCCCACCCTAGCTGCTAGCCCCCATAGATGGAGTTAGCCCCACCGTTTCTGTTAGAAAAAAGCTTCGTTCTCCTTCGTGAAATGAGATTTCCAATGAAAAATGCAAGCGTATCAAATGAAATCGCGGACAGGCCGTATGGAAGCGATCGCGGTTACGTAGCGTGGAGGTGCGCGCGTGGGATGTACTTGACGTATTGCTCGAGTGATCGGATATCGATTAGCCCCCGCCGCACGGTTAGTCCACAACACCCTCCACGAGTCGTAACTTGCACTCGAATGCTATTCCACTAATTACCAAGGCGACAGGGACCACTGCGGTTGGCACTTCTGACGGTGGATCTTGACGGTTCCACGCATATAGGCCGGGGTGAACTGCGGAGATTATCGACCGAGCGTAAGCGGTTAATCACTGGCCGATCGTTAACGTATATTATCCTCTTTCATTATGCTCTATCATTATCGCCTGGGCCTTCTTCGATTCCCGGTTAATTCCACTCTTGTGGTTTCGTGTTTAATCCTTCCGTTAATCGTCGATCTTGCCGCGGACTAAGGACCAACGCTGAATCGCTTGCCTGTCATAGTTCGAGGATCGTTATTACGGATTACCTGAATTATTGTCACTTTCCAACTGTGTCTCGCGCAAGCTTAATAATGTCACATGGTGCTGAGGCTTAGGGAATTTAGGATGGAAACTTGGCGGCTATTGCCTCGATTACGATATTCTGGTAAATGCGATAACTGAAGACGTTACCGCGAAAAGGAGGCAGCTCCGTAATTTGCTGAAATATGGATAGCATTGCTTGTAAAAAAAATTAACTGTGAGTTAACAGAAGGTGAAAATCATTCTGCGGATTCTGGCACTGATGGTGAGGATCGAGCGGATTAACACTGAGACTGTTTCATGATTCAGTAAGTAGATTTCACAATAAATAGTTTGTTAACACTGTTTTTATTACTTTTCCAAAAGTTAAGCTGCCCTCTTCTTGCTGCAAAGTCTTCAACCGCTATGCGACTACACAATTGGTAGGTATGTGATTTACACTTTCTTCTAAATGTTATTAAAATTTTTTTTGAATACTCATTCACAGTTATTATTGTCTATGAAAAAAACACTTATTTAAAATTTAAATTCACTATTGAAATTTCGGTTTTTTAAAAGTGCGTAGTTGGGGCGGGCTACTTCAACTGAGTTTTTAGTGGTAGCAGAGTTTTAGTAACTATTTCTCGTTCGATTTATACAGTCTTCTCCCCTTAAAAGATTTGATGAACTTTATTTTCGTTCCCAGTAGTTTAAGAATTTACCAGACGCATATAAGATTTTTAAGAAATTTGAAAAAATCATAATAATACTTTAATGTTCCCACTTAGTGTGCTTTGATTTTATTTTCCGTTTATGAGGTATATGCTACACTATCTCCTAAAGGTGGCGTTTTAGAACCGTGGTCTTGTACTTCCCAACGAACTCTAGTCATGTCTTACTTTAGCAATTGTTTACAATCTTTCTTATACTATATCCAAATAATAATTTTATCTTTACTTATCATTATGACCCACTTATTATCATTGCTATTAATGAAACGTAGCTTTAGCTGATGGTCAACTTCCATTAGACGCGATGACTTCCCTTTGTCTCTGCCTCCCTTCGGAGACGATATCCTTAATTCTTTTCGCGCTCGCAAATAATCATATTATTCTGCGAAAAGCTTTTTAGAATTCACCCCCAAAGGAGCTGAAACGTCGCGACAATACGCTATTGTATTCATTCCCGCGTGAACGGGTCAAAGAAACTCGTCAAAGTTAACGACTCGTCGCTGGTCGTGGTTAATGAAGACGTGCCACTCGAGTCCCCTGCCGCCTCTGGCAACTTAACTATGTAAACCATCCACTTTGTGGTTAAGACGTCTCTCGATAAATGCCCTTTACGGCTTTGGCAACTGCCTCAACTTCGTGAATACTTGAACAACCTTATCCACCGTCCGTCACTTTTCACATTTCACTCGCCACCTCATCAACCCTTTTCCCCCTCGTTCCACAACGCATTCGTCTCCCTTTTTTTTGTTCTCTTCATAGATTGAGAAACTTAATCGCCCGGTACCACAAAACGGTGGCCGAAGTGCTCCTTCTAATTATGACTAAGTAGGTGAATCAATTTCGGACTCTTTGAACTACCTAAGGTCCTTGTTCAAACACTTTTCCGAGGTTTGAAAGTCTATTAGACTTATAATTCTAGTTTCGCTATTCCTTCGTGAGATCGCGATTAACCTCTTACGTTCTAGTTCCCGCTTCTCTTGGGGCGCCGGTTGGTTCTAATTAATTTTCAGAAATTCTTACCAGAGGTTAGTTACCATCATTTGTAGAGGATGTAAATTTCATCCTTTGCAGTCACTGAACGTTGTGTATTAGATTGCTTAAGTGTAATGTTCGACTTAAACGTTTACAAACTTCTGTTTTACCCACTTTTGATTAGGAAAATAGTATTTTCCTTCATATTTGTGACTCAAGAAACAAGATGTTACTAAAAGCGTAGGGACCATGGACATGACATGTGATGGTCTAATTAGGGTAAATCCGGGAGACGCAGTCGGGCTGGAGAGTTGGTCGAAACAGTTGATTCTTAGAGAATTAATTGTTCTAAACCTTAACACACTTTTACATATACACAGAAGTAGAGTTTGAATATAATTATTCGACCAACTCTCCAGCCCGACCGCGTCTCCCGGATATACCCTATTACATTAGCAATGTAGTATATTTCTGTATCGTGTTCTATAAACAACATCGATTACCACTTACGCTCAATCCTCACAGGTAATAATTTAAGTACAACTGAAGTACAAGACCGACGATGAAAGCATCTTAAGTTCTCCTTCACTTTTTAATGAGCCTTTGGCAGCTTGTAGAACTCGTCAAACTGCGTACACCAAAACATACCCCCTTTTGTGGGGCAGGTGGCTAATAATTTACGAGATATTAGCAATTAATGTTACATCATAATGCTTTGATTCTTAAGTATGTGTCTTCCACACAGCAAATGTCTTGGCACGGTGGTTGTGAGTACTATGCAGGAATGCAACAGCTTTATGTATCCTAAGGGGGTATACCCGTTTGAACGATCGACAAATGTGTACATTTTGTAGACTTTTTCCAAGTCAACGGATGGATGAATATTTTCCGTTTTTGTATTATGTTTACATAGTACTATGAACTACTTAAAAAAAGTTTTAGTTAAAAAACTATTGTTTTTCAGAAGCCATGGATACATATTTGAAATTTCGATTTTAAACGGCTACACGGTGGCCCTGAAAAAATCTGTATGTCGTGTCCCAAATCAAACTGTAATTGTATTTTATAAAATATGTTAATGGCTATCTATCTACGGCGTCGACTTTGAAAAATTTGAAAAATAAGGACATGTTGAGATCAAAGGATAAAGTTAGATTTTTCTAAGAGAAAAGTCCACGTTTTTTCTTTATAAATAATAAACGGGGAATCAGAATAAAAAAAGGCGCCGTAGATCAATGTGGAATCTTATTACGATTCTGCATGCAAAATTGAAAGCGAATTGGTTGAATGTAACACGAGTTTTTAGGACACCGTAATGTAGTTCCGCTGCGATCGGTCGAGCCGACGCGCCTCGCTGCCCGTCATCGTAACGAATTTTTACCATCAACCTATGAAAATATGTAAAAAAATCCAATTTTTTACACTTTCAAACGGTTATTTTCTTAACTGAACTTAAAATATGTCTGAAATGTTCTTTGAAAATGCTAACTTTCTAGACCTTATAGTATTTGCATGTTTGGTTTGTAGAGGATGACCATAGCCTTCAGAAGCATGATGAGCAAGTCTGGTCGTGCGCGAATTTATAGCTTGCAATGGAGTGTGGTAATGAGAAAGTTGTTTTGGTCGGAGCTGCTAGACTGCCCTTATCAAGGAGATACCTTAGTGACTAACGCATATTAACAGGAAGCAGGTCATTTAACAAAAATAAGCTGGTTTCACGAAAAATTGTCAATGACGATTACAAACGATTTATTGTTTCGATTTATGGTAATTTGATCGTTGTTGTGATTTTTGTAAGAACTCAACTCAACAGAATTGTGCTACGTTCTAATACATTTTAACTTGTCATACAATCATAAGGTATTTTTAATATTTTTATGTTAGAAAAAAGTTAAGTTTTCAAATCATAAAAATATTCCAAAATTCTTCTGCGAAGCGTAACGTATTTTCGAGTGGTACATATTAGTATTATAATATTCTGTAGTTTGGTATTTGAACATGAGCGAAATAAAATCAAACATACACCTAATATAACAAGGTACCATTGCGATAACTTGTACATTTATTCGAGCTTAAATGTATTTCGTTTTTACAATCGCCACTTGTATAATACCATTATGGAATAAAAATATTGGTATAATACTGCAAACATAATAACAATTAATTCAATGAAAGTTGAATAATTATAATCTTCGTTTTCCCTAAGAATAATGCCATCATAAACTAATACTTATAATTTATAACTTATAAAACATTCGATATAGCTGAAATCGAATTTCTACTTTCCTGTCAAATTAAAGTATTCCGCAAATATTTATTAACGATCCACAGCAAGATCCATTTATGATACTTTTTAATCTAGGCATTGTAAATACGGCGTGAAATGATCAGCCTCATTTTAATTTCTTTTGTTGACACATCAATTAAATGCAAAATGTTTTAATCGCTTATTTTCAATGTTTTTCTTTTTTTTTTTAAATAGTGTCTCTCAGTGAAATAAACATACTAAAAGCTCCTCTAGGGACTACCAGAAAGTATGCTCTGGGACGCATGTGACTATTAATTTTATTTGAGTACTTACTTCAGAGCGGTGGAAAAGTTTCATTGAAACTGGCATTGTAAATAGAACCGTATATTAAATAAATGGAGACATGATAAACCTCTGCGGGTTAAATCATAAGGGAACGAGAACTATGCTCCGGGTATTAAACTGCAAATTATTTAATCGGATATTTATGCTGGCCACCGGCCTTACTTTTATTGACTTAGCGAAGTATCAGGTTTTAATGAGCACTGGGCCATAGCTTCGACTTGCTGGAAATTCAACTTCCACAATTTCTGGAAATTTTAACTATCGGAAAAACAGTGAAACTTTGTCGCGCTTCCTGCCCTTGGTAATAAAAACGGAGCTTTACGCTTAGAATTTGCACAGCGTTAGCTGAACGTTTGTTCACGAGTTCTTGCACGAGTTTTATGTTCCCTTCATTGTTAAGCACTTTCCTTCCCTACACTTTGAATCGACTTCAGATTGCCTGCAATTACTGCCACCATACGTTCAAATTAATAGAATGTATGTATGTCATTTTTACTCTTCTTTGTTGGGTCTCCGAGTTTCCTTTTAACTTTTCGCTTCAACAGCTTAAACATTTATACTAGAGAAAAGCATATAAAGAAACAATTTGATGGATACATTGCTGACCAGTTGTAAGTACATAGTCGTGATATATTCAAAATTTGTTCACCTTTAGATGATATTATTTTTAAACTGCTAGGAGGGAAATTCACTTTTCGAAGAAAAGTATTCTCTCAAATTAATCCTTCCATGAACATTTGCATTTCTTTTGTCAAATTCAAAAATTTATTTCGTCGGTTTTTGGTCATAAAATCCCGGAGATTTTCACACTAATACGTACTCATTGTTAGTGAATTTAGCATTCTGCTGTCTTCAGTTATTTTTCAGGTCGAATAATGCAACAGTACAAAAAATGAAAAATAATATCAATGCACTATCGTAGATCTTCCACCACTAAGAAACTATTTGAAAATATAAGAAATGCATTTGTCTGCTTTGGTATCCCTAGGACCTGAAGCAACTATATAATACCCAAAAGTACGTTGGAAACGTCCCTGAGCGTTTCACTTGCCACTGAAAGACTCAGAGGCTAGACCTGAGTTCCTGCTGCTTTTACGAAGTCACTATATCTCGGTAAGAGACTATACCACTCGTATGTTGTTGTACGTGATAATCTTTGTTGCCCAAAAGCTTTTCGCAACGAATCGATCGTCTCTTTGAATGAGTTTTACCCAAAATTTAATATTACCCGTTTTTTGCATTTTGATTTCCTGACAATTGTCTAAAAGACACAGTTAATTATGACGTTATAAAAATAGCCTGGTCGTAAAAGAGGCTTTAGCGAAAAAATAATATATTGTTTGTACAATTAGCGCCACTAATGCCATTTTTAGAATTTTTACTAGAAAGTTCGAATAGTTTTGGGACACGCTGTGTATGTGCGTACATGCGCCCATAGCGGTGAAAAGTTTAAACAATATAACAATATGTATTATGCACCTGTTTCGGTGAAACTTTTTTTCCGGAGTCGTTCGGTGCGTGGTATGCAGACGGATCTATTCATTAGAGAACACGAGAAAAATTCTACCATACAATATATTGTGATAGAAATAAATCTGAGCCGCTCAGTGTCAATCATCGTGCCTAATCCGTTGACAGACCTTTCCACCAAACACGTGAAGGATGAACGATGAAGAGCGTGCAGGAATTCTCATCGCCCTCTTTTTTTTTTATTTACGATCGGCGTGCAGCTTGTGCATGGCTATGACTTGCACATTCGGCACCACGGATTTGCTCGTAGCAATTTATACGAACGTCCATTTATCATCCGATCTGATCCCGATAACTAGTTTCGGGGATATTTCGGAATTAGTTGCTACGACGCACGTTTGTCCAAGTTCCAACCGCTGCGAGCGTGATCCGCATGTAAGACAGGATGCAGAAGTCATCTTTTTAAATGTCATGGCTCCTCGTGTTCCAATTACTCAATGAAAATTATCAACATGGCATAAACAGACAACGCGAGGTGCAATTACAACGAAGGAGTTTTGTCCAAGTTTCAAAATATTACAAAGTTCATAAAACAGTTCTTAGTAACATGGATCGTACAGTGTCCACCTGTAATCTGATATAAACTAATCAAGTCAATAAAAACTGACTTTTGATTGAATTTGCAGACTTTCTTCTTGTAAAAGCTGTGAGTACTTTACATATCTCGACTTTATTCTGCATAATCTTGAAAAGTTTTCCCCAAAATATTAACATTTATTTACTATACTAAACACATAATTACATATTTCTATAAACAGCTCGCGAATAACGTACAGGAAACGAGGTCCTGCTAGACCCCCACTTAAGATTTACTCAAATCTGGGAGCAATCTCCACGTTTCGTAGAATCGACTGCGAAAAAGTTTTATTAAAACATCAACTTTTGACTTCATCGCCGGATCGATAAATTGCCACTCAGCGGAGTAACTATGCGAAACACGTAAACGATTCGACGTGCTTTGTCGAACAATTTCGTGAGGACGGCTGGGACGACGTGCTCGCGGAAGGAGCAACGGCACAGTTTCCTGTTTCAGGGTTGTTTGCGTGTTCGATAACGAAAGTTAAACAGAGAAAGAGGCTATTCGCGGATGACGTGATGCGAGAAAACTGAAGAAAGCGCTCGGCGACAGGACACGCCGGAACAGGAGCGGCTGTGTTTACAGAGTTAAGTGACACTAATTGAAAGTTCAATGTCGGCATATTGATTATGGGCATAGAGCATACAATGGAGGGCAAACACGCGCAGGTAATTCAATCTCGGCCCGATCTAATTCGTTCGACGCCCGACAACCCTGACGAAGTCTCACCTTGCGTTCCTCTGTTGTTGATCAACTGCGATCGAAATAATGTTCGCCCCCCTCCTTAAGCCGCATATCTGCGTACGTAAAAGCGGATCCACTCATACCATCCCGTGACAGTTCAGACTTCAGTACCATCCGTGTCAATGGTCTCTCTGTCTGATTGTCAATCAGACCCTCTGAGGTAGAGTTGCCAGGCAATTCCCTACGCGTAGGGAAGACGTGATGTTACATAACCTATATACACTAACAGGACTTGTGCACGCCATGCGACGAATTGTGGCACGTCACCGCGTCACCAACACAAATATACCGTTATTGCTGTAGGTTTTTATTAGTTAATCTCAAATTGAACTCTCTGTAGAGAGTTATAGAGCTGTACACGAGGTTTACATATAGTTTTACAATTATCTAGTTATGGTACACTATAGCAAGATATATGAAATGTGTAACTCTATATTTTTTGGTTGCATTTTCTGAAAAATTTATATACAAGGGAACACGCTACAATATTCGGTTTGTAAAGCAAGGATCTGATATTTAGTGGTGGGAATAGTGGTGGCTTTCTTCATTTTTTCATTAGGTCTACTCTTTGAAAATTTAGCAGAAGACACTGCTAAACCACATGGTTAAGATCTTGTGTTTCAAAATTTATGTTTTCAAAATCACTCCTATCTATTTTTTAGTTGTGTACTAGGAAATCTCAATCCGTGTCTTCGTGAAATGAAACTGTCCACTTTCTGAGTGATCCTAATCACTGCACACCCCCGCCAAAACTTCCCAAACCTTGCCCTAATCTATCATTCCCCTTCCTACTTTCAAAGCCCTTAAAGCCCATTTCATTTCCCCAGTTCCAGTTCATTACTACTTGAAGGTCAAGTCAGAGTGATTCTAGTACTATACACAGTTCACTTCCAATTCTTACCATTCAGTATTCTAAATTCAGATACGTTCCAGTGACATTTTGCAATTTCTCTAATTAACATTTTTTATCACAGATGATTAATTTTACGATTACCGTAAATAAATGTATTTCTTGCTAAACTTCTATACCAGATGTTGTGCTATAATATTATAATAAGTAACGTCCATTTTGGTTTAACAAACATTTGCTAAACAAGCAGAAAATTCATTTCCTTCTCGCATCTATTAGAATATGTTGGGAGAGTTCTCCACTGTTTCCACGTTGTTACTAAATCGCTCGTAAAATTTCATAATTATGT
Organism: Andrena bicolor; assembly: GCA_960531205.1. Taxonomy (NCBI): domain Eukaryota; kingdom Metazoa; phylum Arthropoda; class Insecta; order Hymenoptera; family Andrenidae; genus Andrena; species Andrena bicolor. Next base: position 18,854,953 of record OY482668.1, on the reverse strand, counting down.
TTGATGTAAGCATACATTTTTGCAAAAAGTCTTAACATGTAGTGGTTCTTGAATTATTATGTTCCTGTATTTATAATAACTAGTAACTACCTCGCTACGATTTTCCAGCTTCAGACATATACTCGTTCAAAATTTACTAGATATTTATGTGAATGATATACAATATAACAATATTCATCTACCTCAGACTGAACACAGTAATTCAAATAATAATTACATGCCTGTTAATAATTAACTGTTTAACAGCGGAATATTTTTTAAATCCTTCTAGACCCTAAATATATTTTGGAGGAAGCAGAACTCTATAAATTCGTTGGTCCCGAAAAACTATTATTAATGATACGTTATGCAATAAATGTATAGACAGTTGAACTGATCAGATCTTGATTTTTATTCGAGGGAAGAATTGAAAAAAAATAAGATCAAATTTTGTTTCGATCCTTATCATATAGGCATTCTTTCAGAAAATTTAATATCACATGGTCAAAATTGAAAAAATTCCCGTATGAAATGATTAACTGTGTTCGAACAATGAAATCAATCAGAACCATATTATACAAACTCTCAAAGAGTTAAGGGGTTATTAAAATGATGTTCAAACACGACGGCAATTACATACGTAGGTACTTGCCTGTTCTACGTTTTGCCGTTCATGATGGGAGATACGTAGAAGAGTGAGTTCACCGAACTCGCAGTGGAAATTCCAAAAACGGTTAAGCAATTTCACCCCTAAATGGGACAATTCGTTACAAAAGTGACGCGCGTGTATAGATTGGCGTACGAACGAAGGTTTTAGCCCGGTCCAGTAATTTTCTGGTCCGCTTAATCGTAGCTGCGACCACTCTGGGAGTGTCACCCGCACATGCGTATGTAAGTGTAACGTTGGAAAGAGATTTGGGCAGTCGGGGAGGGCCATTGTAAGAGAGATGGATTATAGCGCGGGGAAGGGAGAAGGGGGAAGTCTGATCGGTTAGGGGAAAGACACAAGGGCGAGGTAAAGGAATATCGAAAATACTCAAAGGACCGCCAAAACAGCATGCGTTAAAGGGGGGGGAGAAGGAAGAGTGGGGGTTCGAATGAAAATCTATGAGAGGGAGGCAGATGAATAGCGTGACGGAGTGGCAGAGGACGATAGTCAACGAGAAAGAGACCAATATAAGCTGTTAGCTCGCAGCTGTTTGTGCAAACGTTATCCAGAGCCACGTTCTACGTTTCGTCCCTTTGACAACGAAACTACAAACAGCGGCTAGGAATCTCGTAGTTGCGCACCACAGAGATATATTCTCCCGTCTCTGTCTCCGTAATGGAGGTTTCACTCGATTTCACGTAGGACAGAGTATTCTCTCGAGTTGCCCGCTCGCTGGTATCGAAATCAGCGCAATTTCATTGGGCTCCTTTAATTTCCTGAATCAGTTATCTAACAGGATTTGTACAAAGTGGGCTGCAATTCGTTGTAATTTTAATCAGGGGCTTATTCTTCGTAGAAAAATAGGGGGGAAATGTAAAACACCTATCGTAGGTTTCGTTTTTGAACTAATCGATTTCGAAAATTTGAGGATAAAATTAAATGTGGCATTCGAATGATGAAACAAGCTTTTGCAGCTTGTTTGTTCCTTGCAATTAGCATGATAAAAATTGTGATTGTGAATTCTGGAAATATTTTCCAACTGCGTAAAAAAAATGTTGTAATAATTTTGCAAAATTAAGGAAATGAAAATATATTATTTTCTATTCATGTCTCTTTGTGGCATTCGAATGATGAAACAAGCTTTTGCAGCTTGTTTGTTCCTTGCAATTAGCATGATAAAAATTGTGATTGTGAATTCTGGAAATATTTTCCAACTACGTAAAAAAATATTGTAATAATTTTGCAAAATTAAGGAAATGAAAATATATTATTTTCTATTCATGTCTCTTTAATTCGCCGAGAAAAACTGTTGACAACAATGCCGATGGTAATTTTAGCAATTTTTAGGATGATAAAAAGCAAATTGTAAAAATGACAGTGGTATTCGAACTTTACATGTTTACAAATATATTACTAAGGTACAAATAGAAATAATGAGTAATGTACAAATGAGGTAGGCATGTATAGAATTGCAAATGTGTGACACGAATATTCGAAATCAATTTTTCGAAAACAAGGTCTGATATCAAAAAAGTTGATTCCACATTTTTGGTTTATTTTCAAACGAAGTGTCGCCCCACTTTCGATTGCACTACGAATTCCCCCCCACCCAATATAATCCTCCGTTGTCGCTCTCGCTGTCCCTTCGCGTCACGCTTTCGTTTTCTTCCTTTTTGCCTCGCTTCGCCTTCGTACGTTCCTTATTTCTACGTTTCATCCTCCACAACTTTGGCCAACGCAATACTCCGAGTTTCCCCCGATCTGTTCCTCTCGTTTCTATTCAAGGGTTGTCGCCACTTCATGGCTTACTTTAGTAATTTACTAGGGTGTAGTTACATCTGATACCAATCAGTGCCACGGAGAAACAATTCTCCTCTTTAAATTGAATAATAGCGGAACAATAACTCTCTTCACCTAGAATACTTTTGTTGTCTGGACAAATGGAATAGAAATTGCCTGGATATTTTTAAGATACGAGATAATGTACTATCGTAAATTTTCTGCACGATGTAGATATGTAAGTATTTATTTAAGGAAATGTAGGCAATTTTGAAAAAATGCTCTTATGAATTTAATATCTGGTTAATCATAATATTTTTGCATTCGAATGAAATGACTGCACCTTGAGGCAATTTTTCGTACAATAATTAACCACAGTAACAGAATTTTTTGAAGGGGATAATCTATACAGGATTTTGCAAAACAGTAATTCAGGAGTTGTAGGGTGGATAGTGTTCACCAGAGATGGGCAAAATTTTTATTTAAAGAAAAATTTCGAATAACTCGTTACTCCGGGTTAAAGATGAAAAATTTATTCGACACTGAAGTTGAAATGCTGTACGAAAAAAATTACCTTTATTCGTCGAATAATCTAAAGTTAAACTAACTTTTATTTGATTCGTTATTTAAATAATTTTCCATCTAGTTAATTCCCCACTCTAGTGTTCACTATGCTGCGTAAAAAATATTTCATGAACGTGGGTCGAGAAATCAATCCTGATAGAGTAGAAGCGATTTTCGAGGTTGGCAATGTAAGTGATATTGTTTGTATTTATTCCGTGTGGAGCGAAAACAGAGACTGTTTGAAAGAGTTTGTAATTCCGCGAAATGAAGATGAATAGAATGTGTGAAAATGAGAGAACACATAAACACTATTTGGAAACATCAAACTAAAAATGTAATAATCTTCTGTTTTCATCTCGCGTGCGAAAAATAGCAACAAAACTGACAATCGCTTTTAACTTGGCGAGAGTTTATTTATCGACCTATATTTATTTAGCATTTTTTACACAGCTTAATGAGTATTATTCAATTTGTGAAGCTCGAATCTTTCTCTTACAACATACTCTACATTCAAAAATACAAACTTATATTACATATCTAGGATTCATGTAAAGACTGTTTGATTCGTATACAGGATGTCCCAAAATTGCGGGACAGTCTGGAATATACAATATCCTCATACAAAAACACATCGAAAAGTCCTTTACCGTTTTGGGATTCGAGGCTTCGATCTCGAGATATTAACAGTTGAATACTAGCGGCCGAAATTCTGGGCCGCGCAGTTTAAAGCCGAAACAGCTGAGCGCGGAGCAGGGACCGCTAGCACACTGCGCGGGAAAGCCGACCGCACTAACCCATATTCACGGTTTCAACCAGCGCGGGCGGATCTACCATGTGTGTGGGTCTGTATTTACGCGTGCCTTCTGCGCGTGCGCACGAGCAGTCACTCATCTCCGCTCAGCTGTCTCGGCTTTAAACTGCGTGGCCCCGGAAATTCCATCGTTAATATTCAACTGTTAATATCTCGAAAACGAAGCCTCGGATCTCAAAACTGTAAAGAACTTTTCGATGTCTTTTTGTGTGAAGAATTGCATGTTTCGGATTGTCCAAGTGTTTGGGCACTCCTTATATTGTAGACCTTCTAGTATCTGGACACTTATTATCCCAACAATATATTTCCTTCCAGACTGTTATGACGTGCTTCAGATATTGTTTAAAATATTTTAAATTCTTGTGCTGATGCACCAAACGGGGGCAATGAAAATGACATTGAAGGTGTTTCTTCTGGTTTCGAAGCATTTATGATTTATTCTATCAAGAAAAGGACTTCCGTTTCGGAATATAAGATAATCACCATGAGTAAAGTAAGGGTTCCAGTAGCAGGGTCCCATATTTTAACAATTCTCTCCTTATTATTTCGGATAAGAGGTTCTGCTGTACTTTCTTTTATCAGCTGTAAACAAACTTTGAGATGTGAAATCTTTCACAGAGTATTGAAATGTATCGAACTACACTTGCTTATACTTATCATTTTCAATGTTTACTTTTTCCCGGCTTAAGTGAATCACAATTTATACTCCACAACTTAGATTGACAAGAAAGTAGCCTTTACAGTGGACAGAGCACGTACAATAATCCCCGGGCGAAAACGAAAATCACTTTCAACGTCTTGTTTCTGAGAAGAGGAGGTCAGCGCGGAAGACGAGCGGAAATCCAACTTCGTGAGAAGAAAGGTTAAGATTGAGATTCCCCGTTGCCTGGAACAATTCACCCAATTTTGTAGCTCTTTTGAAAAGCGTTGAACGACCGAAATTCATTCGTTGCGAGGGCAGGGGAAATTCATTTCTTACTATGAATTTTGTACTTCGATTTTTCTCTTATTATTAATCGTCTTTATTACTCAGGATTTCATTCAAAATTTTTCTTATTATTTGCAATTACTGTGTCGTCATTTCTTATGGATGGGAAATTGACCAATACAGATTGTACAGAACATATGCATAACACAGCTGTGGATGGCCTGAATGATTCTGCAAACATAAGTTGAAATGGTACCGTAACATGTTCTGCTTTTCATAAAATCGATTTTGATGATAAAACCAAATTTCAGTGAGGTGCACGCGTGGGTACTCAACGCATTGTCGAAATCGTTTTTCTTGGTAACAAAGAAATTTTCGAACAAATTTTATTCCGTAATTAAATTTAGACTTTTTTTTACTCAATCAACCCATATTAATTTGTAGCGTCGAATAAGAGGCCTGAATTTCGTTGGAGCCTATCCGATCAATCGACGAAACAATTCTACTGGCATTTCGTGGATTCTATGTCACGAGACACCTCCAGGGAAATTTCTGTATTCCTCATTTTTGCCGAGGGGCCGTTGTGAGAAGAACTTCCGAATGCCTTCTTGAAAATTCATCCTTTCTTTCGCATCGACGCAGCCGAAATTACGCTTTCTTTTTCTTCGTCGGAAACCCAACGGATGAGGTTTCAATGCGCCACGAAACGGACAGACTTCGTTCCATTCGGGCTGTTGATTACTTTTCATTGTTAAACGTCACGGTTACAAATCCTAGGCGCAATTCTCATTACCGACTGAATTTGACTGAAACCTTCTGAGAAATCACTTTCCGCGTTTTTGTCCTTTTGTGCACGTGCGTGACGTATTTCGGTATGCACGTACAATCAATCGCACAAGAATGTCCAATCTCCTTTCAAACTTTTTTTACAACCGAATGAAATGCCTCGTTTCTTTGAGAGGGATTAGTTTCTATAACTTGCTACTGTCTTCCCGTTTTTCTTCCTTGGTGTACCTATTAATTCCCGCAAGTATGCACATAGACCTACATATTATACATATAACTATGCGGAATTCATTTCTACAGAACTTAGTTAACCACTTTTTAGAAGTTCCAGCAACTACCAACCAACTAAGAAGCAATCTTCTGGCTGTTCCTACTATTCCGTTCAATAAAATTCGCGCTGCAGTTTTGGCTTTACTGGATCACTTCTCTGCAAATTGCAGGGAAACATTGAAAGCTGGCATGAGAGGTTATGTAATAGCATTGAAGGAATTAATGACATTGCAAAAACGGAATTTGCAAGATTATTTCAAAGAATTCGTCTGAATATATTCATACGTAATCCCAGGATTTTGTATTTGTATGCCAGAATGATGAATGCATTTTCAGCTGAATAAGTAGCTTATATATATACAAGGTGTTTCAAACAAGTGGGCATAATTTCAGATGCGAACTGGGGCATAAAATAATGAAGAAAATATAAATATATGTTTATTTTATTTTATTTTATAATAATTTTATTTACAAACTGAAATAGTAAAATGTAGATCTCACTAACTGTAAACACTTTAATACTTTTCAATATGTATATCATTTTACATTATAAAATAATATTTTTAAGTCACCATAGCTCAGTTTGTAACAAGAATTATTAATAAACAAAACTTCTTGGAATTTGGATCCAAGGTCAAATAGGGCAATTGTTTATAAGATCTCTTCTTATTATTTTATGCTTCCAGTTCGTCTTTAAAATTATGCTCACACCCCTTGAAACTCCCTGTACAATACTTTTTTTATGGTACCTTTACAGATTACCTCCACAAAAGATGAAACCATTTGTTATCTGGTAAACTTACATCAGCTATTATAATTTCCTATTCTGACGTACTTCTAAAACTAACTCTAAGCTCCCCTTTTCTTCTCCCTTATCTCAAGTTCCTATTAAGTCTAGCCTTTTTCACTTATTCTATTCTCTCCTTATCTGTTCTCCTTCATTCCTTAGTTCCACTCCTTCCCTCCCCCTGCTTCTCTTCACCCTCACCCTCCAACAATTTTCCTCAATCCCAGTTCCATGCCAAAATAGTTCTACAACTAGATTTTTACTACAATATTTCATCATCTGTTTTTCAAGTCTTAGATGCTTCTGTTTTGAGAAATTTTCTTATTTAATTGAGAAGTGATTGGCCTCAAAACGAAACACTTTCGCACCATTTTATGTATCACTTAATGTGTGACCATATCCCAAATAATCAATTTTTATCCGTACACTATCTGTATTTTATTTAAACTTTCTATAGCGTTTCATAGCTCATCCTTCAGTGTTATGTTTTCAAGTTGGCCCCTTTCTTGGGTTTCAATTCGCCACTTCAAAATTTAATATTCTAGTGTTGGGATCTGAGCGGCAACCCCGTAGATCGTCTATTATTATGTTAACGATGTAACATGTTTCTTTGACAGTTTCGTAACACACTATGGGTTGCAGTGAGAACTATTAAGTTGAATTGAGAGTTGGCGCGTATCGATTAAGTGCACTGTACTATGGGACTGGATATTCGATGATGGGAACTGAATCTCCTGGAAATACGATTCTCGTTTAGTGCGGATGTAATGATTCTTGGCTCGTAATCACTCAATCAGATGAAAATCGAACTGCGTCCTAATTTGGACATTATAATGGCGCAGATTTTAACAAAAGGCTCTGAGGTTACTCACTAGCGCTTAATTACAGACGTATAATTAGTGATACAAAAATAGAGGATTAAATTTAAAAGGGATATCAAAGGATTTATGAAAAAACAAATTAAATAATTAGTAAACCATAGTTATTATAAGAAAGTTTGTTTTAAGTTCCAGATAACTGTACGAGACCGTATTGAAATTCTGTGACATCCAAGTTGTGTAAAGACATTTTTTGCCTCTTCTTATTTCTAGACGAGTTCGAGAAGTTTGTAGTGGTGCTAGATTATCAAATTTATGATTTAATTTGATTAAGAAAGCAAAGAGCCACCGACAACACCACCTGTACTATAACTGGCTTTTCTTACAACAGATTAGGTACTGCGAATTTATTTTCTTAAAGTTTACTTTCCCGAACGACTACGTTTCCGCAACTCTCTTCTTTTGCCAGGCGAATTTAGCCTCAATCTCATAAAAAACGTCCCAGTTGGTTTGCAAGAAGGGAGAAGAGAAGCGGTGCACAATTTCAAGCCACATCTCGTACCTTATATGTAATTCTTCGTTACAGTTTTACACGTAAATATCTTTAACGTATATTTTTATTTAAATGTGTGTTATATTAGTGTTATTTAAAATCATAGAAAGAATTATATGGAATTTATTAATCCACATATTAATGCACTGCTAAAGAAACTGGAGCACACTAGAAAATTATCAAAATCAATCGTGGTACAGGTTTCGAATAATCGAATAACTATATATTTCTGTAACGAAAGACTTTTCATTTTGCAGAATTTCGACACACCACAAAAATAGAAAGCCTTAAAGATTATTTCCAGGGTTACTCCCAAAATTTGTTAACAATGACAAAATTTCGGTGACCGAACTTTCTGTTTAGGCTTCATACGATTTTAAAACTGTTTCTAAAGTACTGAGTGCTTCAAAATGTGTAGAGGGAATATTACTGAAACTTTATCTAGAATCCCCTTCTTTTTCATATTTCCCTGTACGCCTGTTGTTATATAAGACTGGGGATAATTTATACTATTCGGTTTCATTTTACTAACATTTGAATGTAAAACCTACACGTTTGGTTAACGAAATTCGTACCGTGAGTACACGAAATACATTAGTATTGGTAGGCTAAAGGCACGTAGTTTATAATGAATAATGGTGAATTGTAGAAAGCGAAAAATTGAGCGAAATAAAAATACGGTGTTTCTGTAATTGAATATTATGTTAATCGGTGTGTTGATAACCGACGTGTGACTGTGTTATGTTTGAGGAATTGTTCGAAAAGCAGTATTTAAATCATTTTATCTTTCCTTAGTACTTAATCCTACAAATCAAAATAGTTATTTCGTTCTTTATTTTCGTTTTTCAACCTATCTACCCCAATTAAATAATTTATGTCATTTATGCTTATTATCACTGCTTTAAGAAAATACGATTTTTTAAATCACAACGATCACAAAATATACAGTAGAACCTCTACTATCCGAATTAATAGGGAAACGTTTGGATAAAGGAATTTTCGAATAGTGGAATAGTGGAAGCATTTGTTTTTCTTATGGTCACAAGGCCAAAAATGGAAAGCAATGTAACTGTACTACTTTCATACAATTTGTAGTATTGCTGTAGTGCTGCTAAATTGCACGAATTTCTTAACATGTTAAGATGCGTTGGATTACATTCTGTTTGTGCTTCACACCACCTAAATTATTTTTCTAATGCTGCAAATGCTTGAGAAGAAACATGTTCACTGTCACTGCCATTGGATTCTTCTCCTACTTCACCAGGAGAATTTAAGATATTGTTGACAACATCCTTGCCAGTTAAAGCTGAGCTTCTGTTTTGGTTAGGTTCAAGCCACTCTACATATTAAGCCCTTACAAAGCTGGGTATTCTGTACAATATGACAACTATTTATATCGCATTATGGGATATTGTTCCTTCTTGGTTAAGTTCCTCGATTTAGTTAAATACTAGAAGCTTCCTCTACCCTTTTTTTTTGGTATAATTTTTGTAATGTTAGGCCAAGCACTTTTCATCATATAGCAACAATTTTTCTTAGTAGTACAACATTTGGATAATAGGTAACTGTGTACTGAAAGTTCCACTTTAACTTAGTTGGAGGTCAAAATGGATTCTATACAGCCAACTGTGAACACATCCACTGTTCAGAAATTAAAGAATTCTACAAAATAGTGAACTGGACAATTAGATGTGTGAACAATTAGAGTATCTTTCCTACTGTTTTGTCTAAGTCCTCATGGAGTTTCGAGACAAATTTCCATAGATGATAAAAAAATGGTACTGTTATGCCATAACATTGAACGCGCGAGATCAGCAAAATCCAGGAAAAGCTTTCACATCTGAAGTAGAACAAAGTTATCAGCCTCAGAAGAACTTACTGAGTACTTGCTAGGATATGCAAAGAGTTATACACTTTGACCTACTGGAACACAACCTCGTGATAACTGCAGAAGCCCATTGTGAACAACTGGACCGATCGGAATCAGCATTGGAAACAAAACGGCCAGCTTTACTCAACAGGAGAGTTCTCTCCCCTAAGGACAACGCGTGACCACATATAGCAAAGCATGCATTGTAGAAACCGGGGGGACTCTGTTGGAAAAGGATTGTTCATCCAGCCTACTCTCCTGATATTCTGCCAACGGAATACCACCTCTTCAACAGCCTGCAATATCATATCCATGGGGACATTAGAAAATTAAGATTCAGAATTATTCTTCGTAGCATCTTCTAATAGGGTAAACCAACCAGTAATTGACCGCATACCAGTGAATGACCATTAGGCAAAGAAATGTCAATTATAAATTTAAAAATTACTATTTGTTTATAAATACAGTGTAATTGCACTTTTAACCCTTCGTGGTCACACGGGGTGTATTGTACCCCAAGAGCCATTTTTAATTTGAAATGTCGCACGTTTACATCTTCCAAAGGGGATTTATCGCAAAAAAAAAAATAAAAAATATTTTGAAAAATCTGGATTTTACCACGACGATGGAAAATCGCTCATTTTCAACTACAAATTTTAGCATATCAAAATTTACATTTCTAGAAAAAGACTATTAGACCATGACTGTATAAGTATTACGAATGTAGAATTGTCACTGAAAAGTTAAAAGGTTCAAAAATACGAAAATGGTAACTCAAAAAATGACGCTGGGGTACAGTGAACCCCGTGTGACCAACTTGTGATTATAAGAAGGTGTGACCACGAAGGGTTAATATCTCATATTTTTAGTTTTGCGTATTAAACAAACATTAATAAGTTCAATTCTTAATAAAAGTATGCGGTCATTTACTGGGCTTCTCATTTAACAATTCGGTCATTTACTGGTTTGCTTACCCTACAGGAAAAAGGATTTTTATAAAAAAAGAAATTAGGAACTTGGATATGAATCCTGACAATCCTTGCATATGTAAAAACATGTGTACTATTATACTCATTCCGATTTCGATGGACAGAGTTGAATTGTGGTGATGTGTCAGGTAATTAATTAAATAGTAATGTAATACAAATGTTTCTAAGTGGAATCCTTAAAGCAGTAATAGCTGCGCCTTGGTTCATTAGCAATGGAACGCTACGTGAAGATCTCGGAATAATTTATATAAGCTGATGAAACAATCTTGTTCATGGCGTTCTTGATAAGGAAAACTCGATTAGAAGAGTGAAAAGGGGAAACTAGGGGTGTATAGCACAGAATTCGAATTTGTGATTCGAAAAATTCGAAGTATTCGAATATTCGAATTATTCGAATATTCGAATTATTCGAAGAAATTATTCGTATTCGAATATTCGAATTATTCGAAGAAATTATTCGTATTCGAAATTATTCGAATTATACGAAGAAATTAGTCGCATTATTTGAATTATTCGAATTATACGAAGAAATTAGTCGCATTATTTGATTTATTCGAATATTTCCAGCTCCAGAAGAAACCTCTGCTTTTGGAGAAAACATTGAATCTACATTGTTGAATAAATATATTCTGTAGAAAATTATGGAATACACATAAGTGATTAACAGTTATGGTAATTCGTTGTCATCTTATAAAAATGTAAGAAAATAATTGCTATCTCTGACGTCGTACACCCTTCAGTGCATCATGCTTTTCAGGCATATATTTTTAGTGACTTAAATTTCGGTAAAAATTATTAAGTCTCGAAATTCAACAATTGATCTTTCTTGCGAAAATTCATTTGACATAACTAATATGCGTGAAAAATGAAATCCAAAATTGCTTAGGAATAAAAAAGTACTGCGACCGTTGAGAAAATGTGCTGACCACGCAATCCAAGTAGACCCCCAGTACAATTAAACACTTTGCTGCAAGATTTGCTCTATAATTTGCTGCAATTGAGTACAGGTAGCATTGAATGTAAAAAAAATCTGAATAGATTGGTACAAGAAAGAGGCACATCCGATAATCCAGTCCTAAGTTATGTTCTTAGTACTTGCACCCTATCTGAATTTCGTGAAAGAAATTCCAACTCCAAATTTTAAAGACTCACCCTGCCATACCAAAAAAAAAAACACTTTTTAATGCATTTGTAAAAATCCCGAATTTTTACGGACCCTATCAGAGGTTTAGCGAAAAATGGCACATGCTTTACACAACCTATAATTTTCCAAGTCGATCTGAACCTTCGTTCATTCGCAACTACCCAAAAACCAACAGAAAAAAAGATTCGAGAAAAACGAGTTTGAAGTTTCTGGGCAAAGGCGACGCTGTAGGTTGCCGCTTGACCTTTTTATCTGCCAAATCAGCAATCTTGCGAATTTTAATATAATCCAAGCCGCATTTTATTCAGAAAAGATAGTACTTTCGGAAAATGCAATAAACAAATCGACTTTTCGACTGCCTAGTCCCCTTAAGCGGGTAAAATACTTTGGAAATCTGTCAAAAATAATTCTCTTAAGGGAGGTTTCTGCGTTGTTGGACCAAAAAATATTCGATTTTTCATCAATTTTTTATGCGAAAAGTATTAAATATAGAATGTTGATATTTGGTATGTTGACTAAGCGGTCTTTATTGAATATAAAAATATTTTTTAATGTTTGACAAAACATGGTAGTGGGAGTGGGAGGAGCCACGTACACTAGGCGGCAAAATCGGCTTCCCTCCTGAAATTTGGCAACGTTGCATGTCACTAGAATTACTGAGTTATGCCTAGTGACATGCAACGTTGCCAAATTTCAGGAGGGAAGCCGATTTTGCCGCCTAGTGTATGTCGGTGCGCGGGCGATGACATTCCTCGCTTGCGGAAGTCCTAAGTCTCGGACAGGTGATCTGATTCACAAAAATGAAACATATTTTTACTTTGTACAATATTGTGTATAAGTTGACCCAGAATTATCAAAAAATATTCAAACGTTTTCATTTAATGAACAAAAACCTGCAAAAATTTTTGGTAAAAAGTATCAACTTCCCTTCGATCGCTCACGATTGTTTTATTTTCCAATTTTTCTTGTTGATTCTGGGTCAACTTATACACAATATTGTACAGAGTAAAAATATGTTTCATTTTTGTGAATCCGATCACCTGTCCGAGACTTAGGACTTCCGCAAGCGAGGAATGTCATCGGCCGCGCACCGACATACGTGGCTCCTCCCACCCTCACTACCATGTTTTGTCAAAGTTTCAAAAATATTTTTATGTTGAAGAAAGGCCGCTTAGTCAACATACCAAATATCAACATTTTATATTTAACACTTTTTGCATAAAAAATTGGTGAAGAATCGAACATTTTTTGGCCCAACAAGGCAGAAACCTCCCTTAACACTGTTTTTCTTAACTTCCCAAGAATTAATACGTCCGGGGCTGCCCCGTTCCTGCTGCAACGGCCTGAATCATCAGTAGGGGGCGCGACGATTCACGCAGCGCGCTGGCCGTCCGGAAACAACTATCCCGTGAGGAATAACTCGACGGAATTTCCGCGCCCATGAGTTCTGTAGAGAGGTGGAGGGTATATCGCAGGTGGGTTCGAAAGTGTGAAGCGTAGCATCGGGAATTTTGTCTTCCACGTTTGAGTCCGAGATATCCGGTGAAAGGGACGGTGGGAATCGAGCGACGGCTCGCGTACGGCGCATAGCGCGCTTCAACTATGTGCTTCTTTTCGTTTCAGCAGTAGCTCCTCTGATACCGACTGCAGTCCTCCACTCGGTTGCATATTCGCTCAGCGTACCGTAAACAAGTCAATACATATGTACATACGCGTGCATGCATCTTCCTTCCCTCTACTGTATCTTCGCCCGCTATCCGGCCACCTCCTCCCCCCCCGTCCTTCCTGGCCAATGGGACTCTTTGAAGCAAACGCTGTCCGATAAACTCCTATTGATTGAAAGCCTTACGCTTTTTATTTCAGAACCAGCTACTCGCTCGCCCTTCTATTTCTATTTTCGTAACGGTGACGAGTCACCAGGGAGATCTGCGACGCGTTGCGCTTCCTGTCGGTACGCTCCTGTAATTGATAGGGAAAGCTCTCCCCCCTTTCAACGAAAGACATCGTCCACGTTATTTACACGTGGAAAATACGACTGCACTTTTTACGACAGAGGGAAACTTAATCGCCGTCTACGATGGAATTCAATACTACAATTCTTCGATTTTACTTAGCATATCGCTTAAGATCGGAACGTTTTCTTGTTGGAACGGGTTTGCGACGTAGGGAAACACTTGTGTTTGAAGTAACTGACAAAGTTTATTTTAAATGTGACACACAAGCTTTTGCACTTCTTATTTTTTCGCGGGATTTTCCGCGGAATCAGGATTTCAACTTTAAATAGCCGCCAGTTGGTTTTAAATTAATATTTCGGAAATTCCCTTCGTTAATCTGAGGATGCATTAATGTACTAATGAAATCTTTTTTTTTTTGATTTTAGATTATCTGGGTCCAACTAGCAGGGCTCAATGCAAAACCAAATTTTTATAAAGGCTTCTTGGATGTCGGTTGGTACTTTATTATAAACGTTTTTTTTTTATGAAAAAATTACCAAATGTTCTTTAAATGTTGCTCTTTTAAGTGCAAAAAGTTCTGTAACAATATATGCTTCCGCTTTTTCAGGAAAAATTCATAAACATTCGCCTGTTTTCCACCACCTGACTAACAAGGAAAGCTATGGGACCGTCCGCTCCCGATTGTGATGAAACTTTGCATATGTTACAATACAGAGTATTGTACATAAAAAACCAGACAAGTTTGTAATTTGAAGAATATTTTTATCTCCACTAGTTCCCGAGATAGTTTCGAGGGTGTCAATCTTCAGAGGGTGATTTCACCCCTTAAGGGGAGGTTCTGGTCTAAATGTCGATTTTTTTTTATTTCATTTTTCGAATGTTCAACCTTTTAGGAAAACGTGTTTAAAAGGATTTGTTGAAATTCGTAAAATTCACGAAGTTATAGGCATTTGAGTAGCGGCAAATGCATGGGAAAAACCCGGCCACTCGGCGCTCACGTAAAACTTCAAACGCGTTTTTCTCGAGACAGTGTTCTCAAAACGGTGGGACCTGTATCTTCAAAAGTTATTATCCGATACGACTGAAACTTTTTTTATTTTGAAGAATATACTTCTGGCTAGGGGGGGAACTAAAAAAAATTACAAAAAGTTGAAAATTTATAATTTTTAAAGGCGTTGAAAGGACGAAAAATACAGGGAAAAGTGATTTCAAACGTGAAGTGTCGTTATTTTCTAAAAAAAATGTAATTTTTGTAATTTTTTTTTAGTTTCCCCCTAGAAAAAAGAATAATCTTCAAAATAAAAAAGGTTTCAGTCGAATCGGATAATAACTTTTAGAGATACAGGTCCCACCGATTTGGATCAATTTTTTGACGCCTTAACTTTAACGACTCCCCAGGGCCGTCTGCAATGATTAATTATAAAACAAAAAATATATTTCTATAATTTAAGACATCCTTAATACAATGCAACAAGTCCCATTAAATTATATATAGTAGTTTTCCTTTAATTAATTCCTAAATATCACCTATTTTTTAGGGCTCTAGACCAGAACCTCCCCTTAAAGTTGAATATCCGCCGATAAAAAAAACATGTGTCTCTTACCTTTCACTGTTCTACACATATGCAAAGTTTCATCACAATCGGGAGCGGACGGTCCCATAGCCTTCCTTGTAAGTAGGTATAAACCCTTAAGTATCTTCTGGGGTTCATCGGGGCCTTGTTTATATGCCCGAATGGTGGCACAATGTGCACTAGGAATTTCTGAACGATGTGGTTTCGTCCGCATGGGCTGTTGCAATCTGGGACTCCAAAAGCGCTTATTTTTAATCTAGGCGAGAAAGAGAACCTCGGGCGATGAGAGTCGAACCCAGAGCTGCGGGTCCCCTGCGTGCTGGCCAGCCGCGTTTCCAATTCCCCCAACGCCGACTCTTACGCTTTTTCGAACTCTACAAATATCGAA
This sequence comes from Andrena bicolor, assembly GCA_960531205.1. Lineage (NCBI taxonomy): Eukaryota > Metazoa > Arthropoda > Insecta > Hymenoptera > Andrenidae > Andrena > Andrena bicolor. The sequence goes on along the minus strand of OY482668.1, from coordinate 18,839,109 downwards.
ACGATAGGTCGTTCCCAAACGCCGGATGCCTACATTAATATTATTATAATTCTCCTGCAGGTAAGCGCGTCGAGAAGGAAACAGTTGGGTGTTCTCAAGCCTGCTTAGGGTAACGCCATTGAGGACGACACATCCTTGTTGACACAACTGAGGATCCTGTGGTAGTGGTGGGCTTCCTAACAACGGTCAAAGTAAGAGGCCCTGGTACACAGGACGATTCTAGTAACTAGGTTGGACTTTGTTTCAAACGAATATAGGGACAAAAATCGTAGAGGAACATTTTCCATGGTTTAATTAGATCTACCTGCCTATTTGCATATATAATTTTTTTTTCAAGTGCATCGGTACAGTTGTCACATGCAATTGAACTGCTTCTTAAAGAGAACTATAAATATGATTTTTCTTGCTTTTGGCGATTCCTTAAATCTTCATGCATATGAAAGGTAAAGGTAAGGTCATCGAAAATTTTACGAGATGTCTCACATTATTTTTTGTAACATATTATTGTAACGTTGGATCTCCATGTCGATATTATACTAATATTGTATTTACAATTCATCATAAGCCTCTTGTTTTTATGGACTACTTGCATAGTGTGATACTTGAAAGTCTGTTTCACTAGCTTAAAGGGTAGGTTGCCCGGGTAAAACTTCGATTATCACGGAGTGTCAAGAGGGTGAAATAAGGGGGAAGTAGCCTATATTTTCTACAGGGTTCTAGAGAGTAATTATACAAAATTTGGTCCAGATCGGTTAAATAAAATCGAGATAAAAAGTATCCTATATGTTATTCCTGGTCCTATACTACGTATACATGTATTCAGGAAAATAATGATATAAAAATCATTAAAAAAGTAAGCACAATTTATGTTATTGTTTGTTGATAGTGCTATATTTTACTTATCATTTTTAAGAAAAATGAGAACCATTATTAATTAAATATATATATATATATATAAATCATTTTTCCGATAATAGCCGTCTTGAACATGTTTGGAAGAGGAATTTGGTAAAAGGATTTTACGTTCAACACATTTCTGTCGAAAATATTGCACGGTAATGCAGAAACAAAATTTTTGTGCAAGGTAGTACTTTCGTTTCTATTTTAAGTATCAGAGACGGTATTAAAACTACTTTATACTGTTGTCCATTCTAATTTGAACGCTGTATACGTTTGATAAATACACATATTCATATTTTCATTTCCGCCATCAACGAAATGGCATATATGGCAGGCCATATTTTGAACGAATAACATTGCCTCCGCAGTTTTGGGAAAACAATATTTTCGTAAAACGCAGATTCCAATGTTGTCCCTGGCGAATTTTCGTCCTCCATGCAGTTTAAACAATAACTAAAAACAAGTTTATCCGTGCACTGTATTACTGAAAAAATATTATTCCAATGAAATATTAATAAAGGAAGGTGGGTAGAAATAATGTCTGTGAATCAAACAGAATGTACAGATACTTATCAAAGAATTTTTTACTTATTTTGTCAATACGGTTTGTCAATAAATTGTATATATAAAAATTGAACTTTTCGTATGCATCTGATTTAAAAGGCAAACAAAACATAAATATAAAGTACGAATTATTTACAAAAAAATATGCGTTTAAAATTTCGTAACTGTCAATTGCCATTAAAACATTGGTAATAAGGTGACGTAGAAAGTAGGAATTTTTATATATATTTCTGAATTAATAACTTTCAATTATCTTACGTAATGCAATTCATTTATAGAGCTTTTTGCTAAAATAAATGAAAATTTTTAATTTTGATGGCCTGTATTTTTTAAATAAATTCCGAACCAGCAGAATAATAACTCCTGATAACTTCACGTGGAATATATTATATTTCAACTTTTCCAAAATCCCTGACGTCAAGGGAAATGAAATAAAAGTTAAAATAAGAGTTCTATGTGAAATTTTGTTCCTATTAATCAATACTAAGGTAAAATTGTAAAACGCTGAATCAATGTATAATATTTACAACTGATACAGAAACTTTTTCCTATGATACGAAAACAGAGAAAAATATTCTCGTCATATGCAAATGTTTTGCACCACAATAAACTTTTCATAAAACAATGACTACATGCAGATATTATCTCCATTAAACTACTTAGTTGTTACCTTAATTAAAGAAACCGATAAAAAACATGTAAAATTTTATAATCAACCTACTTCAATTTGAAATTCTCATCTTTCTCAGCTGCCATACATGCTTTCCCATTTTTATCACGTTCTGAGTAGGTAGGTACTTGTTCCTTGATTTCAATATTTAAGCTTCCCTTCGTCAGATTCTTCTATTAAATTCTACGAATTCCTTTACATAAAGAAAACGAACTACGTTTAAAACCTAGGAGGTTTTCCATTCGCAATACTATGCTTTATAAATTTTATATTCAACAATTAAAAAAAATGTCCCTTTCTGTTTAACTGATATAAACAAAAGATAATCTATGAGAAAACGTTCCATTGGGAACTTCGTAGATAAGGGAATTACGCGAATTGTACCTGAAGGGTTGAAAATAAGGGCAGTTTACTATTTTTTTTTAGTGAAAGGAGTAAATAAATCAACTTCTATTCATGAATTTGAGTTTGTTCAAGCGTATACAGTGTGTTTAACATAATAGTGCGCACAATTTTTAAGACATTGCGGACAATGCGGTAAAGGAATTAAGAATTACCAAAACTTTGTGCGTTCGTACATCGAAGAAATTGTCGAGCAGGAAATATTGAGAATTATTTTTTTGTGACATTTTTGTTAGGTGAGTTTAACAATTTGAATGGCGTTGACGTGTTTTTAATTCGATATTTTCTGAAAAGCATTGAAAGTATTGGCCAATAGTCTTCTAATGTTCACTTTGAAATTAAGCTGAACAAAGATCGTCTCGTCCTTGACAAAATTCAAATTTAATTCGGACTATTTTTAATTATACATAATATGGGTAAATGGTTCCACGGAATTCTGAAGGGATTTGACGTATGTATAATTAAAAATGACCGGAATCAGGTCGCATTTGGAATCATATTCATTTGGAATATCTCGACCATCCATGGATAGTTCTCGCATGAATGTCTAATAGAAAACAGAAATATGCATTTTAATTAACGTCGACATTATATTCAAAACGTGTGGTAACTCAGTGACTTGAACCTGTATTTCTCCAAATCTGGCGCTACTCAAAGTGTTGATATGTAGATTTATTTTATACAGTATCTAAAATTAGACGTGTGACATGCTAAAATCTCTAACACTAAGCGAAATGTTCAATTTTTATTTTTTTACGAATAATTTCCTTTGTTTTTTACTTTTGAAATTTTTTAATGGTAGATCTTGATGTTATTGATATTTTTTATTATTTAAAATAAAATTACAATTGCCTTCGAGTATGAAACTATCTATATAGTATACGAAGAAAAGTAGAAACGAATTGAAAAATAAATGTACCAAAAAATTTTCACACAGTGTAGGCACTTAAGTTATCTGTATTTACTTTTAATTGGTTTTATTACCAACACCTTACAAAACTCACACATTTCTTATTAAAAAAAATGACATCAAAATGCTAGAAAGAGATGAATGGTAAACAAAAATCGAAACTGTACTTATTTTCATAAAACATACTTCTAGAATAGTTTAAAATCTTTCTCCCTAGATACACATTCTAAACTATTTAATGCAAAATGCGATACTACATTTTTATCATTATTATTTTTCCCCAGGTGGCGGGCACACCTGCATCGTAATCCCGTCGAGGTTTAAAATCTTGAAGGGTGTACGTAAACCAAGCAACACTGTAAACAGAGCAAGCGAAAGCATATTGTAACTGCGCCTGTTCTTTACTACCTTGTACGGCTCCTTGGAATTCACAAACTTTCGTTCACATTCTTCCACTCCGCCATCTGTGTTTCTTCCTTCAAGATAATAGTTCAAATTCTGCATAGGAATCTCCGTGCCATACCTATACCCTCGTGACCAACAAACTATGTTGTTGTAATAGTATCAGTGTTATTCGATGCTAACCTAATTACTATTGTCTACGTCACAGAATTAATAATAATAATAATTGAAAAGGAAATATTTGCTTCCGTCACTAATTGGTAAGTAAAAGTTAGTAGAAATGTTTTGCAAAAAAAGTGCCTGTAATTCGAAAAATATTTAGACTACCTGTGTCCATTGCAGGTTCATTTTCAATAGGAAACAAGATAACTCATTACGTTTGCTAAGCTCGCGATATTCCCCATTGAAAGATAGATGAATAAAATTATGGAAGATTTTGAAAAGTGACTTATAAAGAATGTAATTTGATCACTTTAGGGGCTCGTTTAGAACGGATTATTTATCCGTGATAAGAAATGAAACAAAGGTGAAGAATGTAAACATTAACTTGTGATAAATAAGCTTCACATTTGTACGATCAATCTTTTTTCGTTCTTTAAAATTATTTTGTTGCCCAGTTTTCAGTATCTTACAGTACAATATTATACTATGAATTACCGTATTCGTGTATCGTATGGATAGAGGGCTTCACTAATTCTGTTACAAATAGTTTTTACGAATGTATCCACACCACTGAAGCAACTTTCTTTCAATTTCATTCCCGTTTCATAGGAAAATCAATATTTCAAATTTTACTTAACAGAAGAATTGTTACATATTTCGAGGGCCTAAAAAATTACTAATTTTGTAGAATTTATGAAAGCTTCTACTTAATCTAAATAACTTTTACTCGAAACAATTTTGAAAATGGTTAATATTGCGCACAGTAATCAACAGATTAAGATACAGGAAGATATGATTGACTTGTACTACTTGGAGGAGACAGTACGAGCCTAAAGCTACCCAGTAGAAGTAATAGGAAATATATCATACACATATATTTGCCTGCATCCTTTTAAATACATGCCTTTAATTTTTACACAAAATAAAAATTAAAAACAATTATAATTTTTAAATCAGACTTACTATACATGTGTTTACAGGATCACAGTCATGTCCTATAACAGAAAGGACCTACGTTTTCTCTAAAAAATTGTGCTGGATAAAACATATTCAGACTTCTACAAACTTTCAAAACATGCATAAAATAATAGTAATTACATTTAATAATTATATAATTGTTTCCCATTCATTTCAGAAAAAGATTCCCTTTATACGACGAAATTTAATAACAAAATTATATTCTCGATATTCGTACATTCCTGACGAACTTTTCGTAATAAAATTATTCTTCACTTACAATCGTCTGAAGTAATTGAAATGTGAAACATTTTGAGAGCGATATGATTCGTTCGGTAGAAATTTAAACAATAAACCTTTTCACCACTAAATGACGTAATATAAAACCCTAAATTAAAAAGTAAGTTATTTTGCAATGCTGTAAATTGACGTATACCTACGTGAGTCATTTTATTACGCATTTGTAAATAATATTTGCGCATAACTTTTAATTTGTATAACTTTAATTATTATTTATTTATTTTTTTATTTTTTTATTTAACATTAACGGTCGAAACCATTTCATATTATACAGCTTTAGTGGCCGACGTAGGCTTTGCGTTACGTTTCTTACTGGGAATACCATGTCACTCTGCCCTATTGATTTTTTGAGGAATTAAACGTCCTCGCCAGGCTCGCTTGTAATTTCATGTATCGCATTATTCGCAGTCACCTTGCACAGTTATCGAGTACCTGACATACCAGCTTTTACGTACATATGTTCGTCATCTAGGCCGAAAGTTGGAATCCGTGAGAGGAGTTCCTGTGTCAGACCGCGGGATACCCTCGGGGGTCAGGCAATGTTCTGACAGTGGTATTAAACTTGCCGAATATTGATGTCTCTTTGCAACTGTGTCAGTTCGCTAAGTCTCGTTGTGCTTTAGCAACTAACCATTCTAGCAGTGATGAATACCTGTTTGCGCGTTTCTTAGAGAAAACTAGCGCTTGATTATGTTAAAACATTAATCTTCGAATCGACAGTGTTTGATTACAACAGAATTATGCGTTCAGCTCGCTGGCAAGGGGATTTTAACAATGTATGTGTAACGAAAATTCATATCACTGCTGGGAATTGATAGTGGAATAACTGTAGAAAATGTGAATTTTACAGAAAAAGCAGATCAAAAGTTGCGTTTGACTAATAGTTGGACAGTGAGCGTATAACAACTTTAAATTTACTCTACTTTTGCGTCTATCCAGATTAAGAAGCACTGAATATTATTAATCAACCCTATATTTACACCCTCGTTTAAGTTGTGCCGTTGTTTAAGAAAATGTAATTCCAACTTTCCAAGTTGTAACTTATGTTGAAATGAAGTAAGACATGCAACGAAATGTTATCAACCAACTAATTTGATCGCAAATATCGACACACACGATATATGCCACTTTTCGAGAAAACAACATTCTACTTGAAGCTGCAGGAAGCAACTAAAAATGAGTCAACGCCACCTCTGCTCTCTGGTGTGACAGATATAACTGAATTTAGAAATGAGGCGTTTTATCTGATAAAAATACTGTACCTATGGAGTCCATTTGTGCAAAAAAAGATCAAAATTGACATTTTTTTATATGGCAAGCACCGATTTGTGATCGCTTTTTATTTTGAAGATAATTATCTTCGAACGAGTAACGTTCAATTATCATTGTTTTTTTAAATTTGCACACGTTCTTTAAAACATTCTCATCACATTTTGCATAAATGAATATATATTCCTGATTCGTTAAGACGTACTCTTAAACATCTATAAGAATTTTTATTTTCCCAGTGATACGCAGAATGACCACATTTATCACCCTCCAATTTTGAGGGTGGTCGGTTAGACAATAACGCTTATTTTTCTGTTTTAAACCGAATATGTTTCATCAATAAATCACACGGAACACAGTATTTTCTAAACGGAAAACGTTTAAAATTAACCAGTCCGTCTGTTTCACAAGGCAACTCACTAAAATAAACAGACACCTGCATTTTAAACACACATTAAGTTAAACATTCATTACAAAAATTCTAGCTTCTATTTTCCAGCTATCCTTTACTTGCCAAAACACTACAGCATTCTTATGATATCACAACACAATAATCCCTAATACCGACTGTAACGTGAATGGAATAAAACAGTTGAAGAAGTTACTATTTTGCAAATGTTTCCTAAAGATACTGAGAATTAAATATTCTGCACCTATCAAACCCTTAGAGTACTTTATACGTAACAGTGGCCTACTTTGTATATTTATTTTGAAGCTGTTCAGTAGTACTAATGAAAAAACAGAGTTAAATCCGCATCAGGGACAAAGCAGCAGCTCCATTCCGCTTCGTATCTGTTTTACGAACGTCACATAATTAGAGGACTTAAGGTGGAACTTGAGGAGGCTTGGTTATCGCTGCACATTTAGAGGACCCTCAAAAGATGTATCTTCATTTAGTTGCCTGGATACGCCCTTATATTGCAGGAGCTCATAAAGATTTTCGAATAAGTATTGCAGGTTAATTAGCCACTTCCATGGTACTCGAGCGTGCAATATTATCTCGAATATTAGCGAACGACCGGTTCCCAACGTAAAAGCAATTACTTGAAAATCTTGCGGTTAAAAAAAGGTTTTCCGATGTCAATTTATTTACCCCGGAAGCTCATGTTTTCGTTACGCCATTGCATTTTCCGCTTCGAAATTTATTTTTCAACGGGCAATCGCGTATAACATGAATGGCGGTAATTTTCCTTTAAATGTTCAATGGTTATGATACACTATTGTAATTAATGTTGTATAAACTGATGAATTATAAACTCCGTGGGATGTGTTATTTTAAATCCGGGAATTAAGTTTTTAAATATGAACATATAGAGTTACACGCAAACGTATCAGTCCACCCTGAATGTAATATATTGTATGTAAATATTAAATCGACTTCAAGGTAAAAATTGGCAATTATGATTCAAATTAATATAAACTTTGTGTTTGAAAAATTTGAAAAATTTCTATTGAAAAGTTGTGCACAGTTTATTTAAGAGAGTATTATTATCGGTGGAAGTAGCAAAGATTATGTAAACAAATATTCCCTCGAATTCAATATTCAATTTATAGAAATGTAATTACAATAAGTCTTCTAATGTTCCTGCGATTTTATTACATGCTTTAATCTATTATGTATATATTCAACTAATTTTCTGTGAAATTCGAACTTCCCTTGTTCTATTTATCTAGCAAAATTTCTTTGAGCATCTGTTCGGTAGACTAACTATAAATGTATATTAATTATCAAGGTTTATACTAATGTAAATTATTATACTAATGTAAGTTATTCTGAATTTACCATATATGTTATAAATTTGTCTACTCAATTGGAAAATTATTTAATCTGTAAAAACTGTTGAAGGTTCAGAGAAGATCGACAAATGCAAATCGTGTCAAGAGTTTTTATGCATCCTGCTTTTCTTTCCCTGAGGTAAAAAAAATCTCCGATCAAATTTCAGAAAAATAGTTTTTGCTGCCATACAAAAAATATGAAAAAGTGACTTGCATAATATAATCATTTCAATCCAATAATAGTTTTGCATTCTTGAGCTATCTGAGTTTCACTTCAACCATTCAGTGTCAACTTATGAACCAATTTAAGTGTTTTTGAATATTGTCAATTTGAACTTTGAGGCACTGCTTCACAGTTCTGTAGGATTAATCGATCCATTGCACTCCAAGTGAACGAGTAACGCGAGTATATACTACGACAGGCAATATACACTTTGCATTTTACCACTTTCCCTGTTTGGCTATCACTAATCGGTTCAGATACCTTAATTTTAAGCAAATATATCATTCAAAATAGTTGGAACCAATATACCTCTTTGATAATTTAGGAGAATGAATTTACACCCGCAGAATCCACTGCAAGAAAATATTAAATTCTTCTGCATGAACACAAAGTGAAATAAATTGGGTTAAGTTACATGTCTGCCTCACTTTCGTGTTTACTTTGTTGTACATTAGTATTATATTTCGTAATCATATTTGTCAGTAACCACGTCGATTCCAACTCCATTTTTCACACTCATTGCCACGTGTAGTACCTATATATATATATCAGAGATATTAAACACGTGATTTTGCATTTTTTTAACGCATCAGAAATACAAGGGATTTTGTGTAATTAGAATAATTATATTTTTAGCGTTATATTTATATGGTAGTTGGGGATTTTTAATCTACTTCTCCACACATCTTAGCATGCACTTGTTATTAGATTTCAAACATAAATGAGGCATACATGTGAAGATAAGGAAGTGAATTGTACGATAGCAATATTACATGCAGGCATGGAATCCAGCGTTGGGACTGCACGAGTAAATCCAGCGATAAGTTAATACAGTATATTTCCAAAATAAAGCGCTTAGACCAATTACTGACATAGAGGTTTAAAGAAGAAATTAACGAATATATCAGAAATCATGGAAAGGATAATACATGAAGGTTTAAGAGAAAGAAATTTTATTGTAGGTATATCGAATTAATTAATAGACGGTAATACATAGCCTTAGGCAGGGCATGTAATTCAATGATATGAGCCCCTATTGAAGGGTAACCCTGCTCTCAATCAAATTGCCGAGATGTGCTGCTGATTAATGTAATACGCCCCTGTAAGTAGTTACGAAAGTGGCTTATATCAAAAATATGGAAAATTTGAATTTATCATACTGTTAGTATTTTTTAATACACAAAAACTGGATAAAACTACATAATTACTGGTACATACAAAGATATATTACGGAGATTAAATTGCAGCTTTTAAAAATGACGATATTCAAAAAAATGTTTCGAGTCTCTGTGTCAAATTTGGAGAACCATCTTTTCTAGAACAGCAGCCAGGGCGGGAAGAGACTTATTAAGTGTTCATGAGTTAATAGGTAAGTAGATATATCGACTTATAATATCAGTTTAAGCATGTACCTAGTATTTGATTCATAATATTCAGTTATAATAATTTCAACATCTTGTCAGCTGACTGTGAGCTTCATTTTACTTTAAAACATTTAACATCCTATCAGCTGACTGTGAGCTTCATTTTACTTTAAAACATTTAACATCTTATCAGCTGACTGTGAGCTTCATTTTACTTTAAAACATTATTTATTAGTCAAATTCACATTCGAGCAACTTACATTCCTATATATACCGATCATTTATCACAAAAAATCGACGTTAAGCATTTACAAATTATTAAAATGGTTAAACAGAGGTGTTATAATATTAGACATTCCACCGAGTGATAAAATCATTCGTTAAATGTTAGATAACTCCTTAAATATATTTCACAGTATCCATTAGTATTACCTACATTATGACTTGCAATAATTTGTGAGCTACTTATTTAGTTAACATTGATTTACAGTTGCATATACAGACGCCAATGAAGTTCGAATCTGATTTACGAAGAGTTCTTCGACCCGTCTCATAGTGGTTTCGACACTTTAGAATTTTAGACTACACCTGAACCTAACGCGAGAGGAGTCTTAAAAGGAAATTTTATTTGGGTTAAAAAGACTTTAGGGTACTGGAAATTAGAAACCATTTAAGAAAATGGAAATCAAGAAAAATCTGTAGCACAAGTACATACAGAGTTTCCCAAAATGCAGGGACTTCCCGAAGCATGCAATATCCTGATACAAAAAGACATTAAAAAGTCCTTTACCGTTTTAGGATCCGGCACTTCGTTCCCGAGACATTAATAGTTGAATTAGTTCCGGGCCGCGCGGTTTAAAGCTGGGTCAGCTGAGGGCGCGCTAGCGTACGCATGCACGCGCCCGCAGAAGTCGACCGCGCCAACCCATTCTCACGGTTTGAATCAGCACGGTCGCGTGCGTGCTAGCGGTCACTGCTCCGCGCTCAGCTGTTTCGGCTTTAAACCGCGCGGCCCGGAAGTTGCAACGCTAATATTCAACTGTTAATATCTCGGGAACGAAACCGCAGATCCGAAAACGGTAAAGGACTTTTCGATGTCTTTTTGCATGAGGATATTGATTGTTCCGGGAAGTCCCTGATTTTTGGGGCACTTTGTATATTATCATACAGACGCGACATCAGCTACGTGTATTCATCAGTTGTCATCAGTCTTTAACGGTGTACAGTTGTAAAATCAAAGTATTTCTTGAAATTCTTCTTATATGTTCCACTACCGTATTGATTCTCCTATAATATATGTATGTACAACACAGATCATTGAGAAATTAGTGACGTAAAAATAATTTGCATATCTGTGCGATTATTTGAGTGAATAATCTCCTTGTAGGGACAGTTCATAGTGTGAGCCATTTGAATTTATTCTATGAATCGAAAGTTTGAAAAGAAAGGAGCTTCTGTTTCATATAAAGCACTTTGTTGAAGCAACATTAGTCAAATTTATAACAAAAACATGAATAATTAGAAACATAACACTGCTCACGTCCGAAAATGCTCTTTTTGGTTATACTATAGAATATATATATCTATCTATAATAAAATTAACTTTTTTATCACATCAACTGAAAAATTGGTTCTCTCCTGTAAATAAACAATAATACAAATCTGTATTTTTTGTCATTTCGTCTTTCTAATGTCCCTCCATTTAAAATCACCTGAACCAGTTAGACTATTCTAGAGTTATTTAATAATTATTTCGCGTCAGACAGCAAGAGTAAACGTCTTCTAGTGTACGTCGCGGTCACCTAAAAATAATAGCCTCGGCCACGTTTAATATCTTCGAGAGTACGGCAATTCGATCGTGTATTCGTCCCTTCCTTCATCTGCGCTTTCGTTTCCTTTGTTTCCCCCTCGTCATTGTCGTCCAATAGCGTGGCACCGGCCGATAGCGACAAAAGAGTTGGAGTATCGGCCCACTGATGGAGCGGCCCGCTAAGAAATCTGATTGTAAAGGACGACCGAGCTAACGCTTCCATTTTTCCTGCGGCATCGCCTGTATCCCGCAAAAATCTATTTCTCTCTTTTTATTATTTCTTATTCCGCCGACTCGCGCGCCGCGCCGCCTCGGCCACGGCTGTTTCGCTCCCGCCTTTCAAAGAAATATCACGACTATTTCAATTCTCGCTGATATTGCCGGCCGATAGACGAGCAGGGGCTTACCCGAGGCGAACCGACGCCATCCTTTATTTTATACGGAGCCATGTACCCGTGTAGCATTCCGAACCCCTTCCGCGCTCCTTTCTTTCCACCCCTTCGGATTCACCTTTCCCCAAAGCTCAAAAAGTGCTTTAAGCTCGTTTACAAATTTCAACTAAATTTCTTCGGTTCATTTTTTTCGGCTTAGTTAAACTGACAGATATTTATGAATTTATTTCTGTATTACTTTGGGGGCTACGTGTGACAGTCAACTGTCAGTCGTTCCTCTAATAATTCCAAATTCTCTATTAATGTAATTTTTTTTTTTTTATTGAACACTGAGTCTATGAAAGTGGTGCCAAGTGAAGTTTTAGAGAAGAGTTTCTTAGAGCGTTGGAAATATAATTATTACTATCGACCATTTTCTTTTTCATTTTTGTTTTGTCACCGTGTTGGAAAAATACATATATTTGCTAACACGTTCCTGACTGTTTTTGTGTCAATCGCCAAAGAAAGAGGGGATGAGTTTTTAAAAACCCCTGCATGATGCTCGAAAACTCACTTGTGTGGAGGTCGAACCAGAGTTCGTGTGATTCGTTAGCATCTTGCATTTTAATTCCCGCATTACTGAAATCCCAGATCGCAGACTAAGTTCCTTGAATAATTTGATCGGAACTGGGGATAACTAGTTGATGGAATTGCGACTCTTTCTCTGTCCTCAAATCAATTTTCGAAAGCAGTGCCGCGGTTGACAATAACGTTTGCAAATCAAATGCTGTTAAATCTTTTCATCTTTGTTTCTACATCTTTAATATTAGGAATATTATTATACTATTATTATATTATCTTCCCTACTTTCCTATCTACATTCAGAAACTCAGTTTTGTGTATATTGGATGATTCATTTGCAATATTGATACTGTGTGGTAATATCTGTTTATCTAATTTTCAATTTCTTGGTTATTTTATTTGGTCTTTTAATTCTAATTTTAATTTTACCTTATTTCTTCGTTCCCTATTCGCATCTTTTCATGTTTTTATAATGTACCAAAGTGTTGTTATCTCATAATAAATAAATAAATAAATTATTTTTTTTTCATTATTTAGTAAATGCAAACTCACGTGCACATTAATTTTCCTATGAAAATAATGCCTATCATAGATGTCACGAGTAAGCAAATAATCGGAAAGCTTCGAATGCCATCGTTGCTTCCAACCCCCCTTACCTGGCCGTATAAAAATTCTTAATCTAAAACCAATTCGGGGGAGTGTGCCAGGAAACCCCATGGTTTTTGTAGGAACACGCTCACCTTATGTAACGGGGAATTGGCAGAAGGTATTTCCTAATATCGAACCGACGTCCCTTGAAAAAGAATGTTGCAGTGACATCGCAAAGAGGGGAACAGGAGGAGCAGAAGCAAGAGAAAGATAAATGAAAAGCGGCGCCGGGGGAGAGCGGAGTATCACATTTAACCCCTCTTACAACCCTGCGTGTACTATGCCAAAACAAAAGATTCTTAAATTCCTTTGACGAGAAAAATTGGGATGATTGAACGCGGTAGAAAAGAGACCGATTAAAAATATTTTATTCTGTGAATTATTAACCAGAGAATCTCATTTTTTAATGTAATAATAATATACTATTATTATTAGTAATAATTATGTATATTATATTATTATTAGTAATAATTACGTATAGTATATTATTATTAGTAATAATTATGTATAGTATATTATTATTAGTAATAATTATGTATAGTATATTATTATTAGTAATAATTATGTATAGTATATTATTAGTAATAATTATGTATATTATATTATTATTAGTAATAATTACGTATAGTATATTATTATTAGTAATAATTATGTATAGTATATTATTATTAGTAATAATTATGTATAGTATATTATTATTAGTAATAATTATGTATAGTATATTATTATTAGTAATAATTATGTATAGTATATTATTATTAGTAATAATTATGTATAGTATATTATTATTATTAGTAATAATTATGTATAGTATATTATTAATAATAATATTATTAGTAAACATTAACATTTATAGTTACAGGATGAAAATAGTATCTCATGAATTTATATAAAATGTTATTTCATGACGAAAAATATATCGTGAAAGTGGCTATTAGACAACACTTATCAGTCAAAGCCTTTAGGGATAGAAGACTAACAGAAGCCTGTGTTTTTAATAACAATTTTGATGCCCCAAAGATGTGTTTTTTTTCGTATTAGAGTTCTAAATACAATCTGCAGCTGTTCGACAATGTCAATGATGTATATGTATTATCAAAAATTAAGGAGACGACTGTTTTAATGTTTTTATATTGATTTGTTTTCAGAAACTAGTTATACAAGAACTATTACAAATCCTATTTGGTCTCGCTCTTTCACTTTGCGGATTTTCAAAATTTTCAAAATTAATTATTGAACATATTTACATACGGATTTTACGTGTGTCGTGGGTGATTTTTTCTCGCAAGAGAATTTCATGCAAACCAATTCATTAAGAGTAACTAATAAATAAGCATTATCTTGTCGTACTAGGTAACTACTTATTCAGAATTATTTAAATGAAACCCAACTATGATGTACATAGCAATGTAACTTGTGAGTACTGCATCGTATGCAAATATCTCGCGAGAAATTCACGGCAATAAATAGTTTACTACACCGTTTGAGTTGCAAATGAATCTATTTATATTCACAAATTTTCATTCCCACTATTTTTCGCCGCAATTTTTTTTTTAAATATAGTACAATATATTCTGCTCGTCTACTGAAAATAATGGGAACGCATAGTAAATATAACACTATCAGCTTTCCATTTGCATAATCATTTCAATAAATAAATATAATGTTTCTATTGAACATAGTAGAATTATTTGAAAATAAATTCTTCCTAATTTAATGCTACTTGAATATATCTTCTACAACGTGTCGTAAAATATGGCTTTATGACATTCTTTAAAATATCGTATAAAACAGAAGAACATAATTTTAAAAAAATTTCGTATATTTAAGAAGTACTATTTATTATAAAAAATTGTTTCTCTTATACCAATATATTTATAAAAATAAAACTACTGCTACGCGAGCAAATATGTACGTCAAATATTGACCAACGATATGATATTCATTGTTACAAGTGTAAAGGGATTAAAGTTAATTGAAATGAATGTGGTAGGGGACATTTTACTTTTCCATAGTTGTGACAATCTATAAAGTACACATTAGACTCTAGTAACTTAAATTATAATCATGTTCTCAGTGTGCAGAATAACGTTGGTATTGAAACACGAATGTTATTAAAATCGCGCTGCAAACCTTTCTATTTTACTACTAATTTAAATACAATTGTTATATGTATTCGTTGTACAAATATATCGACAAATATCTTTATTTAATCTGTTACAATGCAATAGTAAATATAATAGTATAAAATTCTCCTGTTTCAGAAGTAAGAATTCTTGTTTTATATTTCATTATACAACATTTAGAAGTCCAGCAATATTCCAGCTTATTATTCATAGAAAATATGCGGAACTTCTGTGCAAGTCTTCTGAATAATGGATTGTGCACTTGCAGTGTTCCTTTTGAAGAGAAAATAATTAAATCAGATATTTTCAAGCAATTAAGAATAGTATTTGTTGGGTTCTTCAAAAGTTCAAACCTTTACAAATTGATTTAGTATGCTGATTTCAAATCTTAAGGGGTCTAGATGCAATTCATTTCGATCAATTCATTACTACACTGCAAAGATTGATCAGGCTTCTGTAAAATCGAAGCGACTCCTCATAACGTGCTACGTTTATCTCAAATTACAAGTTGCTCTCGTGCATGAGTAATGATACCGTGATACTGATGATATTCGCCCCAAATTAGTCACGTGTAACGCGCGTAGTATGGTAGCGTTATCGAGCGATTAAATGAAAAGATACGAGCACGCGTCTATAGTGCAAGAAGGTGTGTTTAAATTTAACTATAGTAAAAAAACAGGAATATTAATGATATACACAAATGAAATAATAGAATAACTGTTTGTTGTGAGAAGTTTTCCTTTTCAGAAAAATCATTCTGAAAATCAAGTGATCAAATTAAAAGTGATTCACATCTGGCGTAACAGCTTTCCTTACGTACTATGGCTTTGCATGGTAAGAGTATTAGTACTTATAATTTCACATTTTCATTCATACACACCTCACTTTAAGCTTTTTTAGGTTTCCACCCTCTTGGCATCTGAACTTCTCATCTTTTTAATAAAGTAATACTAATAACAAGTAATACAAGTGGTTTGATATTTAGGATGGGTCCAAATTGACCCTGCATCCGCCAGGCAAGGGCTTAAAAAACGATACAAGTCACGATGCTGAAAATAAAAAGTAATATGAATGTACAGTAGGGTGGTCCTTATATGTATGGTAAAAAATCAAAGTTTTTAAAATTTTCTTCTGACCCTCTCAGAATCTTCCAAATAGTTTAAAAGAATTTCGCCTAAAATTTTGTTAAAGTATATTAAGGATTAAAGGTCGCTCAGTGGCATTGAAATTAGGGTGGTCCTTATATATGTATATGGTAAAAAATCAAAGTTTTTAAAATTTTCTTCTGACCCTCTCAGAAGCTTCCAAATAGTTTAAAAGAATTTCGCCTAAAATTTTGTTAAAGTATATTATGGATTAAAGGTCGCTCAGTGGCATTGAAAATGTACATGGGAAATATAAAGTCCTTGAGTGACCTTTATATATCAAAATATGCACATAAAAAATACGAAAATATTTTTTTTTTGTCAAATAGAAGATTTTAAGAGGGTTAGACAATACAAATTTTAAATTTTAAAAATAAGGACCACCCTAATGTACAGTTGTCTTAACATTTTGTGACTCACATATATTTTGAGCTACTAAATTTCATGTGCTTCGATTGAAATTAAATTCTGTTTGTGCCTCAATCTAAATCCCTTTCCTAATGCTAAACATTAATGCTTCGGATTGAGATAATTCATCTTCACTGCGCACTTTTATTGGATTTTCTTATTATTTCAGCAAGAGAATTTAAAATATCAATTTTAAATATTTAAAATACTGTAATTGTGAATCTTTGCATTTATTTTATAGCCTATAGCAACCCCATTAAAACAATGATTTTTCTGGTACATGGTTCATTGAAATCGGTTCAGTAGTTTTCGGACACGAACATTTTTATATTTTTATATAATGTTATAGATGATAACATCCTTTTCAGTTGAAACTCAGCTTGTGTTTTGTCTGGATTGTAGGTTCTTTATTACGTACTTAGCATTCTCCAAATCCGAGTACTCTGTGCAACATAGCAACACTTTCCGTTGTACCGCGTGGTATTGTTTACTGTTCGTTAATTTCTTCGATTTAGTTAACGCTTTGAGTGGGGCAAGCTTCCGAGAAATACTCCTTCAAGTCGGTTAGACCTTTCCCAGCGATCGTTTCCGTCGGGAAAGTTTTGCTTAACTAGGTGCTTTTAGAACATGTTGACGTGAAAACACCAAAACCATGTACAGAATGGAAATTCCTCGGCGTTAAAATACGTCGACGCCAGTCAAAGTGTTGAACAATAATTTTCGTATATATTCCACCATACAGCAACAATTTTTTAAGAAATACGTTTGGATAATAGATAACTGCATACTAGAGAATTATGTTTTATGATAATTTAAGAAGCGTTTCCAATTTTTTTATGACATTCTTCTTCTAAATTGCATATTATTGCAACTGTTTGTTGTAGAATTAGGTAATGTTCCAAAACATTGTCTCATGATTTCTCTAAATTTTTTTAATAATTTTATAATTATTCGTAAGGGTTGTTTCGAAAAATGCAATGCATAGACTAACGAAAATTATTACGAGAATTATTATTATTATTACTTATGAGAATTATTGATTGAAAAATCAATATATAGTTTGGAAAATATTATACTGACGAATTAACCCAATTTAGGGATATATAAATATTAACTATTTCCTTATGAAGTATTAAAAAATCTGTCGAGAAAATTTAAGGGGGCTGCATATGTATAATAAAAATATGTTAACCGCTTTAGCTTTCAAGAATATCCATTTCAAAATCACTTTGGTGTAACAAGCGCGCAATAAAAGGCCAGAAAAAGAAATGATGGTTTCTTTGTATTAGTAACTAATTCATCGCATAGTAAACAATCAAATTACTATTTTAGAAATACAGTCATTTTTATAAGGATTTTGATTAATTCACCTGACCACTAATTTCGAATAATGTTACCCATAATTTGCTCTCGTGCCATAATACCTTCCCTTTCTACCATGTTTGGATCGAAATTAATGCATCCGCTAATTAAACAGAAATTAGATTACAATGATATTTCATTCGTTGATTGCTTCACACATCCGCCTTGCACATTAGTACTTCCGTAAAGTTTAAATTATCGAAAAGCCAACATTCTTTAACAGCGTAAGTACTTTATAAAAAATATTAAAATTTTCGCTGTCGCAATGACTCTCTATAACGATGTTGAATTTGATTTCCGAGATCCATTTGTCTTCCACTGATCCATTATTGTTGTACTATTTCAGTCTACAGCAAATAGGTATTTATACTTTTATCTTCACTCGTTTTTCATTTTTATAACGTTACAGATACAATTTCTCTTGTTGTATCTCTGCTTCCGGCGCAGCTGTTTGGAAAAGCAAACGCATTTTGATTTTAAATATCACACCTTCAAAGCGCCCGTATGGCGATGAAATTTATTTGTCCGACTTTTCAGTTGTGGCCTCCGGTATATTGATTAAACGGCTTTTTCCATCCATTTGTAAATACATAGACATCTATTGGCGTTAAATTGTGCAGAATTTTTTTTAAATACACCGATTCGAAAGCAATCAAACCTGCTACCCAGGCTTCTTTTATTTTCATCGCAGGTATTCCTTGTATAAAGTAATTTAAACATGGATCTGCTTTTGTAATGATTCGCGTTATTACTTCACTTTGCTCAAGTTTGATGAGAAAGATGTTGCAAAACTATAAATAAAAGCTACGGTTAATTCTTAGTTATTAATGTGACCAGTATCTTACATTAATTATTTATCAATTATTCTAGAATGTAGTAAGCATTGCAAAACTCACAAATATAGAGTCTTATGATGTATTTCTTGTAAGTTATGACGTATTTAATATAACTTGATATTCAATTCTTAATATTTTCCATAAAGTACAGGTAAGGAAGTAGTTACAGCAATTTGTGGAATAATTTGATCGTTTGAAACTGGAAATATTTGGGCACAGCATAAGCAAAAAGTGGTGAGGATGGTCCACATGCAATGGCATAACGGAAGGAAAGAGCAAACTTATATCGTGGGACTTTTATATAGGGTGTCCCAAAATTGTGGGATAATCCTAAACCTATAATATCCTGATGCAAAAACACACAGAAAAGTCCTTTACCGTTTTGGAATCGGAGGCTTCGTTCTCAAGATATTAACACTTAAATATTAACGGTCCAAGTTCCGGGGCGTGCAGTTTAAAGCCGAAACAGCTGAGCGCGGAGCGGGGACTCCTGGCGCGCCCTCGCGGGAAGCACGCGTAGCTACAGACCCACGCACACAGCAGATCCAACCGCGCTGGTTCATTTTCACGGTTTCTAAGTTGATCAATAGTTCTTTTATTTTCAGTGGCTTCCACTCGATAATTGAATAATTGACAATTTGATAATTATAGTGTTCTTCTTTCTGAAATACGGTTGCTGACTTTGGGCGTTGAAACGTCTTTCAGGGAACCAGTGGCGGATCCAGGGGGCGATGGGGGCGATCGCCCCCCCTAAGAATAATAAAATATAAAAATATTATGACGTTGTGTATTATTCTGTATAAATAATTAATGAAAATTTAATTATTCAGGCTATAGTATCAGATAGATATATTAAAATATATATTACAAGCAAATTTTAAATCTCGTAAAAGAAAATTAAAAAATGTAGGCATGTACTTTTACACGTTTCGCCCCCCCCCCCCCCCCAAGAAAGGCTCCTGGATCCGCCACTGCAGGGAACAAATGAATTGCCAACGATATATCGTATATATAAAATCACAATTTGTAACATTACTAATATTAGCAGTTTAAGTAATGCAAGGTTTTGATAAATGTGTCTTCAAGTCGATCAGGGCTTTTCAAGCGATCGCTTCTCCCGAGAAAGTTTTGTCCTGCACTCTTCGCGTTTGAATAAATGTCGACTCTACTAAAGAAAATTTTATATTCTCTATTAAATCTTTGTGGGGGTTTTACTAATGGATGGACAAGGTATTTCCAATGAAAATGCGATCCAATGCGATCTCATCCAGGCTACTTTTAGCTATACCTAATATTCAAATTGCTTCAGAATTCCGCAGACAAATTATGCATTATATGTGATTACAAATGACCAGAATGAGGTCGAGTTTCGACTTATTTTCATCAGGAGAATCTTATGAATTCTTTGCTACTACTTTCACGAAAATCTATTAGAGAGTATGCACATTAATAGTTTCAGGGCGAAGCCACAGGGGGGTGCATCGGGCGCAAGGCACCCGGGAACCCGGCTGAACAGGGGCCCCAGAAAAAGGAAAAATGAAGAAAGGGAAAAATAAAAAAATGAAGAAATGGGTGAGAAAATTTTTTATTTGATTAAAATTAATTTCATTTTATGAACCGACTTGATACTACAGCCTCGCCACAATTGTGGTTGTGCGAGAACAGTTAAAACAGAAATTAGAATATCTAATAATCTAAAATTATACAAATATGACAATAAAAAATCATATATTTAAATATGTTAATCTTTTAACATTCTACTTTTTAGTTAGTTCTTTTACTTTTTCATTTTCTTTATTAATTTTATTATTATCCTTTTTTTCGTGAAAAGATTTTATGTTTTTGTACCGTAGAAAAATTGTTTGGGCCCCAAATTATTTCTTGCATCGGGGCAGGCACTGAATAGTTTTTTATTACGAAGTAAGTCATAGGAGCCTCCACTTTCATTAAATCTTTTTATAAACTTGCATCATTTTGTTGTTGAAAATTAAAAATTCAATTAAAATTAAAAAATCGATTATAATATATCTTTGAACCTGATATCGTGATTCATATTCTTCGAATGAATATTATTTTAAAGCACTGTCTCAAGAAAATAGCTTTGTTACATTTTATAATTAAAACGAATGCTAATACTACAAGAAGATTATAAAAAACTCTATCAGTTAATGGGTTCAAGTGTTGAGTGGGAAGAATATAAATGAAAATCGATGCAGATCAGAAAGGAGTCGTAAAAATAGAAGGGAAAACATTTCCTTCTTTATACGGAAGTTGAATAATAGAAAAGTAATTACAGCGCGACACAGCATTTCACGGTCCACCTAGTCAAACGCAATACACAGAAGACTAAAACGTTTTACACCATTTATTGGAGAAATATGTAGTTCAACTACAGAATTGCTTGTTTGTTCCATAACGAACAGATTGACCAATAAAAAAGGTAATGTATGGGTATTTTCAACAATACTCAGAGGTTTCTATACAGGGTGTGTATAAATTACGCAGCACCTAGTGGTATTAAAAAACTTTTCAGGCTTCCGAAGCCTTCTCATCATCATTTTAAAATTCTTTCTAAGGAAATACTGTATTTTTAGTTCATTGTTATGAAACAGTATAAAAAAGGGGAACAAATTTACCACTCTATTATCAAATAAATTGTTTAAATTCGTCTTAAAATTATGCAAATTATATACAAAATTTTTATGTAGGCATGGCTTTTGAAATTTCTAATCTACTTTGAAATTATTGTCAAAGTCAAAACAATTCCACTCTTTGAGCGTCACATTCGTCTTCGACGCTCTTTCATTCCGCGAACCTTCATATATGTATATTTTACAAAATTGGGTTATAGGTATGCTGAGCAGCAATTATGGCTTCATACGCGCATGCCTAGACAGAAGAAAGTTCCATACCCTGTGTTTGTGGTGCAGAGATGGGCAAAATTTTTATTTAAATAAAATTCCGAATAACTAATAAAAGTTAAAAAAATTATCCATCACGTGTCGAATAAAGTTAACTCGCGTTAACGAACGAATGATGATTTTTTTTTTAACTTTTATTTGGTATTTGACATTTTATTTAAATAAGAATTTTGCCTATCTCTGTTGTGGGGGATAGCAATGACTATATAGGAAAAAAAAACGAAATAAAAGTGTAAAGGTGTAACAAACGATGCACAGCGATGCTCAATTGAGGTACAAAATTGTATAAAAATACTAATTCGAAATTATTGGTTTCTCTCAGATTCTATGACACTCTCAAAAGTGAATTATTTAACTTAATTACCATATAGTTATTACAGTATGTTACCGATTGTGTACAAATCTTTTAATTCTGGGATAAAACTTTATAAAATCTATAGTCAATCATGGTTCGTTATAATCGTATATGTAAATTAGTTGTTCCTTTGTGAAAGTTCTAAAATCGAAAGATCATCTACAGTAATTAGTTTTAAAATTGGTAGAGTAGTATATATCTAGTTGTAAAGATTTATAAATAAGATGTCTAACTTTGAATCCCTTATTGTGAAAAAGATGAACAACTTTATTTTGGAGAAAGTGAACTTATGTACAAATAACTTATCAACTTATGTAAGCTCGAACAAATGTTCGTAAGGAGCAATGTTTGTATTCTTCTGTTTCTATGTATCTGCAATCCGCATGCACATCGAAAATGCATAGGATCTACATAGACACACCGATCTCACGTCCTGAATGAGAAATTGACTAGTTCCCATGATATGGAATCTGTGATAGTCGACTGTTCAACAGTAGAATATCCCTTTTTCATTGTATTTCATCGTTCGAAACAGTGATTTAAAAAAACCCGCTTTATTCTTTTTCAAAAGTTTCGAATCATACTGGAATATTTAGTTTTGTGTCTCACACGGACATCAATTTGTAGGTATATTTCACTACACTCGCTTTTATTCTATTTCGTTTCCAATGTGAAAATATACATAGTATGTCGAAAAAACTATTGGGCGACACCAAACATCCTGCAATTTTCAAAGTACATGTATGATATTGCAAATATTTTCGGTATACACTCACTATAACACATCTAGATATTTTTGAATAATAAAAACAACTAGATGCGTTGTGATGATGATCGAGATTGAAGTATGTGGTCGAAGGATAATTATAGAAAATATCAATTTTGGAAGTGATCAGAATAGAAAGATTCTTCCACAACATGAATTCTTATATTTGAAGTTATCAGAAAACAATAATTATGTGCCCCATAAATTATGGGAAGCCTGTAGATAGGGGAGACCGGGGCAAAGTGACCCGAAAAAAGTTTGAAGTCGAATAAAATTTTTCCCGTTCAATAAAAATGTGTGGAAATAGATTTATAATATAATTTCAACATTACTATTGATAAATGCCGAATAGCAATAGTTAAAATAAACTCGAAGTATATTAAAATTCAATTTGAAAAGAAAATGCCAAACCTGACCACTTTACCCCATATAGGGCTAAAGTGAGCTACTATCCGGGGTAAAGTGAGGTGCAACAAAATAAGAACTTTAATTAAGGATATAGGTAAATATTAACCCCTTGCGCTGGAATGACGCGTGTAGCACGGCAGCTTCTGGCTTTTTTGCACCGTGGTTGTCAGAAATTGTGGCAGATTTTTCATTTTTTTGAGGTTAGATTCTCTTCCATCACGCCGCGTGGTTTTCTAGTCAGCTGACAGGTTAGGCCAGCGGTGGCCACATCGGGCCATTTGGGAGCAAGGTCCCCATTATGTTTACCGTAGCCGCGTGGAAGGGGAGCTGGAAGCCAATGGTAACGTGGGCGCGCCACGGATAGGGAAAACTGTAGTAGTGTGTGGTGCAACCTCATGCCCGTACGATAGGCTTGAATGACTGGGAATCTTGGGGGCCCCAGTGATCGTTGCCACTTGGGCTCCTAAGAGGGCCAGTTATTTCAGCCTAGGGGTACGAGCCTGCACCGCACGCTACTACTTACACTCTTACAGTCTTCCCTATCCGTGGCGCGCTCACGTTACCATTGGCTTCCAGCTCCCCTTCTACGCGGCTACGGTAAACATAATGGGGACCTTGCTCCCAAATGGCCCGATGTGGCCACCGCTGGGTTAGGCTATTGCGCGCATCACTTGCGCATTGGTTCTTAGCAGCCATTTGCAGCTCATTTTACCCCGGTCACTTTACCCCGAATGTGTACTCAGTGGAAATTAATTATTTAATAATGTTAGGATTAATGTTTTTCTCAAACGCGTGTATATCTATGTTGATAAGCTTGTTAGAAACACGCAGAAAAAAATTGGAGTTAAAATAACACATTTAACACTCATTTATCCAAAAAGCAAAACTGAAAAGAAAACCAATTGGAACTCTCTAAAACTTCATTTTTAATTTTTTAAATAAATTTCCATTTTTCGATATCTGAATGTGCATAATTATCATTGTGGTATTACACGCATTTATTACGTCACCCAAATTTGTAAATATATTCTATTGTTAAAGAATAAATTAAGGAAGCTCATTTTACCCCGAGGTTCACTTTGCCCCGGTCTCCCCTAAATATGGGAAAATGCAAAAATGTAATCGTGATTATAGCGCACTCATTGTCAGTTGAAATGTTTCGTGTCCATTTTCTTCCGATGGAAGCCTATTGATAAAATAATCATTCAGGATATGAGTCAGGGCGACTATTGCAGAGTGACATCCAATAAATCGGAGAAATTGTAAAATTATAGGTACATGAGTATAATCGATAGATATACATATGTACATAGGTATATGTCGTTCGTGCATGCTCACACAATAATGGGAAGTGGTTGTTTCAAATACTCGTTCGAACAGTAAAATTTTTCAAAATTTATACAATACTTCTAAATGCCCAATATTGGGTTTTGATATGGGGAACAAGGCACAGTAATTTTATATATCAATTTGAATGCACGTGGTGTTGCATTTATTTCTCTACTTTATTTCTGCGCTTTCCCTTATAAATAGCAGTAAGTCAACTTCTAACTATTAATATGCCGATATACTCTCCGCTATACATCCGGGTTAATAAGAAATTCTGTTGTATTTATGGTACCTTGACCCAAACCGAGGAAATACCGACGTCAAGCACTATTTATATTGGGAAACCAAGAATTTCGATACGCCAAATAGTGGCAGAAAATTAAACTACTGTGAGTAGGCCGAAATCCGTCGAAGTCCATACGATTATCAGTGTTTATATAGACATTTTGTGAAAAACGAGTGTTTTTAAATTTTTTGAACACTTATTCGGAATGTTTGGTGGGATCCGAGCCTACTTGCAATAGTTTTCCAACTTACCACCGCAGCGCTGAAATCGAAGCCACGCCTCCACTTGGTTTCCCAATACTTGAACCTTTAGATACGAAACAACGACGAATCAGTTTCCTTCTTTGTTTTTTATGTGCCAGGAATTATAATGCTTAACTTTCCAGTGAAACATTGTTCCTCGATATAAGGTTACACATGGTATGAGTACTTGATTTGACTTCATCTTAAGTAGCCATATACAAGAGTCGGAAATTGAGAGGCTCATTGTCAGTAAATATGCATAAATTTTCGTTTCTTTGTACCATTAATTCGTTCCTGCAATCTTAATATATAAAGCAGAAAGATTCTATATATTTGTATATGTTTGCTTGTCGCCTAAAAACTTTCGAACGATAAACTCTGGGATCACGAAATGTGCCTCAACTCATTATGCCTGACTAATCCAGGTGAATGTGGTCATTTTCACAAAAAATTAAAAACAATTTTTTTTTATAAAATCAGAATCTAAATTTCGGGCGAAGCTGAGTAGTAAAGTTAGTGTAGTATAACTCTACCACCTCCCAATATAATAGCATGTATGTACGTTTCATCGAGCAGAATCATATTGTCTTCACGCTGAGAAAAAACAAACGCCTAGTGAAAAAGGACCCATGCCAGTCGGCTCCTTGGGACACGTGACTGAATAAAATTAATTCTTCAGGTAAAATTGACAATAGCTGTCATATACCATTCAATTCAACCACCGTTTAAAATAATTACAATCCCGCACCGCGTTCCTTCTAAAATAATTTTTCCTTCAACTTGCTTTCCTCTAAAATCATAAACCAGTGTCATGTGCCTATTCTTCACTAGCCCCCAATGTTAGAACGATTTCACAATTACGAACCGCAGTACAATTGTTGCTCTATTATAGCCACACTGCGTCATCACCACCTGCCGACAAATCAGATAAAAGCAACAGCCCCGTGTCACCCTTGGCCCCATAGCTCAGCGAGCAAAATACCAAAAAGGGAAAGAAGCTCCCACACGACACCCTTTGCGCAGGCAGATTCGAGCGTAGCGTTCCTCGCAAGAAGCTAGGTATCCCCTAACGCGGATCTAACTCGCGGGAACAGGTCCACGAGGCGGATCGCGGTGCGCATTGAATTTGATAGCGCGAAGACGTGCGCGGGCCGATTAGACGATCCTGCGCGGCTTTCGGGAGGGTGCAGAGCGATCCGAGCGAGTCAGTCAGTCAGCCATCCCGTCAGCCAGCCACCTCGGCTATCACGTAAGAGCCGTGAGTGGGGCTTTTCGGAAAGGCACGCCGCTGCTGCAGGAGTGGCTTGCTGCTTTCGGTAGTGGGGATACTGCACGGTTACAGAAGGAAACAGAGATAGAAGGGGGGACAGGGGGGGGGAGGGGTGAAGGCGCCAGATAGAGACAGCTCCACGGGGGTGTACTGAGCAGCGTCGAGGGCGAGGTGCGTGGGGAGGTTGGTGCTCGCGAAAGAGGGAAGACAGAGAGAAGGAGAGGGACCGAGCGAGACGGTGACGGTGGCGGCGGGGCTGAGGCGGGGGTTGCTCTCGTTGAACGAAGAGAGAACAAACGGCTAAAGGAACAGAGACGGCGGCAGGGATAGGGGAAGGAGGGAGAGAATAGGATAGAGAGGGTGGTAAAGTGGCGGAAGGGTAAAGAGCGGAGGGATGGAGACCGTGAGAGCGTGAGAGGGTAGCGATTGTGCTACAGTCGCACCGCGACACCCCCACGAGTGAAACCGCGCGCGTGGCAATCTGCCCCCTCGGCCGTACACACGAAGTGGGCCCCCGCTAACAGTGCTATGCTTTTAAGGCTACGATCAAGGCTCTCCCCGTTGCCGTCGTTTTTCTCGTGTTTCGAACCCGGGCTCATCCCATCGACCGGTTCGCCGAACGTCTTGCGGAACAGCTTTTAATCGGGTAAGTGGTTACCATCGTCGCACCTGGACCTTGCCTAACGAAACCGCGATCTTTCTTTCTGGCCCCCCCCCGGCAACGTCACCTCGCCACCCGTGCCACCCGCCGAGGCTTCACTCGGGCCAGAAATGAACACTGTATCACGATTACCACGGAAAGTCCTCGGAGACCTGTTGATGATCTCTGCGAGCCAGAGGGTGACCGCGATTTCTTCCGATCCGTCAGTTTTCGGGGCTTCGGCTCGCTTTCGGCGTGCGACAGAACGTGGACGGGACCCGTCAGTGCGTTTTAATCAGTGACCAAAGGAAAGGGTGCTCCGCCGCTGGTGCCAAGTTTGCTTCTCCGCCACCTGGGATGATCTTCGTAGTGGTCTTCACGTGACGAATCAGTATTTATTAATGTCTCAGTTGTCAGTCAGTTGTGCCATTTTACCCGGGCAAGGTAGCTTTCTTCCTAAAACGTCGACGGCGTCAGTGAACTCAATGATCTCTTCCGATGACGATCAATTCGAAGTTCGGTAGCCGTGAAAGGATTTAGTGACTAGTGATGCTGTGAATCCTTTGAGGGAAAAAGCTGTCAGCTACGCGTCGATGGAACGTGCCGGTGGCAACAGTTAATTCGAGTGTTAAAGCCATTAATTAGCTGAAGGTGTTTTAGTGTTCGTTATTCGCGTACGCGGGCTATGCCGAACTTGGGAGTCATTAAACTTCGGTTGAAGGCTGGGTTCAAGGACCACCGTGGAAGGGACTTTTGGTTGAGGATTTCTAAGCGTTATGGTTTTACGTACCGCATCGCTGTGTAATAAAGTCGGGAACCTGTTGAAGATCCTTCCAGTTACATGAACTTTATACGAATGGCTTGCCCGTCTCGCTAATATCGATCACAACACGCTTTAAAGTCCGTTTGCGATAAAGAACGCCGCGTGAGAATCCTGTCGAATGAAAATCCAAAACTTCGAACCTCATAAATCTTCAACCTGATGCATTTTTCTATCAATGAACGTGGTGCTTCTTTCATCTCCAGCTTAATTTCTTCTTTCTACACGTTACTCATGAATTACGACTATTTCCTTAAATGCATCACTCAAACACAATATGAAATGAGTTTGTGTCACCATAAAACTTATGCATGTCCTTTTGAAATCTACAGGAAGATTATTCTAGTATCGATCCGCTAAAAAGTGGGCTTAAATAAACGTTAAGCGTTTAGGAGACTCAGACGATATTTTAAAGCAAGCATCATTTCGTTCGTAATATCAAAGCATACATTTCCTTTGCAACGTTGAAAGGGAAGTAGTCGCGCCTAAATGAAATTCTACGCGTCACCGCGTTTTTAGGGCTAATTATTCGCGGAAAAATGCGGAAAATCTAAGTGGGAGTGGTGAGGAGCGCGAGAGAGGAAGGAAGTTCCTTTAAATGGTGGCTGCAGAGGTCTTCTAAGTGAACGCAAGGACTTTATATGTACGAATGGCGTAGACTTCTTTTGTTCGTGGCACCCTTTGCCAATTCATTCAGCAGAGACGTATATGTAGCGCTCTTTCCCGAGCCACTATACCCGCTCCGAGCACCTGTGGACCGGCGTCCCTCGTGAACTCTCCTTTGGAGAACTGCCAATGACTTCCGGCTGACTCGTAGAACCTGTTGATGATCCTCGCTGCTTCTACGTTTCATAGGCTGAATTAAATTAATTCTCCCTCGCCTTTCCCTCAAACACTTCCTCTCCTTCTATTCCACCCTGTCGCCGAAGTGGAATCGCGTGCACGTGCTCGTTTTTCCGTCGCTTTGCCAGAAATGGGTACAGGATATTGTCAGCTCGATCAACGATCTTGTTCCTATGAAAGTGATGTCAGTAAATACTTCCAGCGGCAAGTAAGATTGCTGCTTTCAAATACCTACTTGAGTCTAGTTTCTTGATAACACTGTGAATGGGATGGAATCATTTAATTTAGTGCTATACGTGATTTATTCATAATTTTCCTGCTGGAAGTTCAACCAAGTTCTTCTGGTTGATGGTGTTTTGTGTTTTCTTCTGTATAGTGAATGCAACGAGCAAACGGGTAAATCTTCTGTAAATTATGCAATTTTTATCGAATTTTTGTGTTCTGAAGCGGAAAGGTTTATTAGTTCTTAAAATTTCCAGTGATTGTAATTGCTAGGGATATTAAGCGTTAATTAGTCTCCTTGTGGTATATCCCGCGATTTGGATATAAATAGCAAGATCTGTATAACGTTTCAAGTTAAATGGAACGGGCTCGATAAATGCAATTTACGAAATCGAATGCTCTGATTGCAGATAGTAATTATATGGCGGCAGGGTATTATGCAGGACAAGTTGAATGAACTTTTAACTGCGTAGGCAATTAAATAGGAAAAGTGACATTGTGTACAGATATTTCGAATTAGGTGAAATGAAACGAAGGTATTTAATTATATAAAAATTGATAAAGGAAATAAACGGTGCAGGGAAATTCATATAATTCCAATAGCTTTTAATACATGATCGATTATACAATTAATAATTGTATTCAGTTCAATTTTTCTGCTGCTGATTAAATAGCGGTCAAACTCCACTGCAATATTTAGTGATTCACGGGGACATTTCCAAGGCTGACATGACCCCTCATTTTTTAAAATTCAAATGCCACAGAATTTTCTACCGTTCTGGAGAGCCCAATTAAAGCTACATAAAATTTATTCGAATCACTTTCTCAGAGTTTTCGTCGTTCCGAAAATATAATGAAAAGCATGTTCCATATGGGAGATTTTGAGGCAACAGTGGAACATTGGTAGTTATAAATTAAACCTGATTTTAACGAATGTTCAAAATTTATTTATTTATTTATTACGGTTAATAACCCTTTGGCACATGGTAATAATTAGAACGACACGAGTGCTGCACTTCTACTTGCAAATGTTTATCAATTATTCTTAGACTTGCATTATTTGGAATCATCTGATAACGTGATTGAACCTGGTATTTATTCCTTTGGTGTGTAAACGAAGATTGCTTCCAAAGCCAATAATGTGACAGCACGAACCAATAATCTGTGTGTGCTTAGCGAGTTTGCTCTACTATCGATGAATTTTGACATTACACCAATTTTCAGTACAGTGGTTATTGTTTGAAGACGTAATCCATAGTTTAACATTATGTTTAAAGATACCACATGTTTATTTAGTTAGATGGATGAATTCATATACTCAATAAACAAATAAACACGTTTATTATACCTTACAATAAAATTACAAGGTTTCACCTTCTTCGTTGCTTTCAATTTATACATTTTAAAAAATTTCTAACGAAGCATATGGAATCACCAAATATTAAAATCTGTAACGAACACGATATTGCTCGTCGAGGTTGACAAAACTTTGCGACGAATATCGTAATCACGGCGTTCGCCGTTTGAAGTAATTAATTAACGCGAAAGGAAATTTCCAAAACCGGAATAATTGCAGCTAGAGCACGTGACAAAGTAAACAACGAATACGCATGCTGTGATTCGAGGAAAAACCGCAAGATTTTCTTTAATCGAGGAAATTTTAACTTTCTCTACTGCAGAGCTGAAGGGGAACGCGGAAAACTTCGTCTCCCGCGTTGCAAAACTTTATCGCGCAATTAGGAAGCTATTGCTGCTACGAACGTCTCTACGATTCCGCGGAGACATTGAAACGATTTTTCGATTTGTCGTCCCGGCCGGCAGAAAAGTCCAGGGGAAGCGAAATAGGGGGACCGATTGTCAATCTTAATCGCCTGGCAGTCAGGGACAATAAGATTTCAATTCCACCGATCTTTTATGTAACATTCTTCATTTTCGTAAAGAGATCCGAGTACGTTTTGTACATCTAATTCGATCCGTATCCTCAGCTATTCCTGAGAAGGGGCGGGTGGGGGATGGGAGTGGAGAGCAAAATTAATAAGTTCAGGGCGTAGTTTGTGGACGTAGCGGATTCCTGATTCTCTTCCTTTCCATTTATCCTGCCAATTTTTCGCCCAATGCTCACCAATTTCTCTCCGTTCCGTGTTTCACCTCGTAATTCCCTTTTACTTGTCATCAGTTCGTTCCCTTTGATGTGTTGCTCTGTTGGTGCTGGTGCCATCGAAACCATGTTAGTTCCTTTTGATTCTGGGCTGCCTTTTATTGAACACTATGCATCGTGACTATAAAATATAATACAGTAACATTGATTTAATAATGTCTGTTCTTTGTTACTTTTTTTCATATATTTTACGGTTTTTCAGGTAGTCACGATAACGCGAAAGATCAGAATTTTTGGAGGGGATGATTTTACCCCTAGGACTGTTCGTTGACGAAACAAGAAATAGTTAGGTTATGAATTTTTTTGAATTTTCCAGTTGTCGAAAATATATCGTTGAATGATTATTAATAGGAAATGTTTATTCTCGTCGTAAATATTTGTTAAAACCTTTGGCAATTCACAATAATATAGGAGTGACCTTTTTCACGTGCCATCAACTGAAAATGAACTATAACATTTTCTTGAAAAAGTAGTTTTGACCCACATTGCCTGCAGGTTGGGGTAACGAGGGCCAAGCAAAGTCTTCACCCAGTAGTTGAACTACACATTTTAGATCTGGCAACACCACAAAGTGGGACAAAGGGATGAGTTTCAGGCGTTTTCTTAAAATTTTGATAAAGGGTATGTAAATATATTTTGTCGCTTTATAACTAAGTAATGGATTGGAATACAGATTTTCTAAGTGTTGTAGGTATTTAATAGTGAATGAAATAGTCTGTTGAAACACTTCAAACTTCGTTTTTCACTACATATGTTTTTCTATATAACTTCAAATTTTAGGGTTAGGTTAGGTTATGATAGTGATTGTACTTTTATGCTTTTTTTTATTTTTCATTGAATATTTTTACAATAAAATACTTAACGGGTACTCAAGATGTTTTATTTTAATGAGAAATCCATAATCATTGATAATAACTAAAACTTAAGACCATAAAAAAACATCGCAAAAAATATAGACATTCCAATTGGGATATCCATTTAGGGTGTCAATCATTGTACAGTTTACCCTACTTATGCCACTATTCGAGAGAACATAACCTACCACTTACAACTGCACGAAACAACTGAAAATGATTTTTGGAAAGTGTATTTTGTGGAAAATTTTAGTTTAAACAAAAACTTTTCTTTTACACTGAAATGGTTGAATTAATTTTGGAAATTTTAATTTAATATTTATGTTTTTGTGTTTGTAACCCAGAATTAACGTTTTAACTTAAATTGCTTTTTGAGTATTTTATGACAATTTAATTTATC
The DNA here is from genome assembly GCA_960531205.1 of Andrena bicolor. Lineage (NCBI taxonomy): Eukaryota > Metazoa > Arthropoda > Insecta > Hymenoptera > Andrenidae > Andrena > Andrena bicolor. Next base: position 18,806,408 of record OY482668.1, on the reverse strand, counting down.
TTAAAAATCTCTTCAATATTATTACTTCTTAGTCAGTTTTATTCAAGAAACATGGTCAACTTGATAACGACATCTCTGTTAAAAATACTGTACCTATGTAGTCTATTTATCCAAAACGAATCAAAATTCAGGTGTGTAGAATAGGGTGGATCACAAAAATCAGAATTATGTGATTGTTTTTTAATAGGTGCATAGTAAAAGAAACTTATCTATAGTCTTTCAGATTAAGCCTGCAAATGTTAGTTTCTGTCAAACAAAATTTGGAGGTTCGGCAGGGTCTTTGATGTTTTCATTTTTTATCTTTTTAACCCTGCATTGGCACTCTGGGTGTGAGCCACCCATAAGCTGGTTTTGGCGCTGTGTACCTTTTCCAATACGTAGATTCTACGTAGAATATCGTGGATATTCGTGGAATATCTCTGTTTTTTCAATTACCCAAATAGCCTAGGTGCCTTCTATATGCAAAATAAATACCCTTTTTCCAAAGTCGACTTAAAAAACTATTTTTTTCTCAAAATATTATATCTGAACAACAACTCTGTCGATTTTTAGCTGCAAATATTGAAATGTGTAAGTGTTACAATTTTTTGAAGCTTTTCTTTGCTTTTTATATGGTAATCTAGATTTTTTTACAAAAACTGTGATAAAATTTCAGTTAAAAAACTATTCCAGAGACCTTGTAATTGACCCATGATTTTGTTCATAATGATTGTATTCTTCAGATGAGAATGACAGTCGTTCAAAAATTGCTCTGGGTGTGAGCCACCCAGTATGTCAAAGTTAATCGAACAAAGAAGTGTGTCCACGAAGGATTAAATACATTTTTTAAATTTTTTTAAATCTCTCGTCCGCCCAACCAAACTACTTACAGAACGCTTAAGTAGTTTAATCATTCGCCTCTTCATTGTGTATACACTCCATCGTAGCTGCTTCCTTCAGTTGTTGAATAGCAGTCAGACACGGTACAAACCGGGAAATCTGACGTGTAAGTTTCTTTTAAAAGGAAGTACTATCGTATGATAAAATAAAACTCATAAAATCAGTAAAAGTAATAATTTTCAAGTGCCATGCAGCACCTCAAACAATTTGTTCATCACGTCCAGATGTTCGCAGCTTAAATACCACTATAAAAGGCAACTTTCTCCAACTACTAGAAGTCATGAATTATACAAAAAAAATCCGCTTCTAGTATTTTATTCCACGCTACTGTATAACGCACTCTTAAGGGAAGAAGACACTGAAAAAATCACGATTTTCGACCATTTCTAAGAATTGTTTTTTTTTGCATTTTTGGCAAGTCTGAACCCTTGTTCAACTGTACACAACATGGTTTGACATTTAGTGTTGTCTGTCTACCAGAAAACCTATTCTTCCAAAACGTTGCGAAAGAGCCGAAAACCAAAACCTTCGTTTTTCGATTAGATAACTCTCTAAGCGGGCCCAAAAGAGTCAGTGGTTGCCGACAGAGGTCAGTCTCCCCGGGCGCTAGACACCATATTTTTTTAAATCTGTCAAAACTCCGGTTTATGTGAGAATACAGAGTGAGATTTTACAGTGCAGTGAACTTAGCTTGTATAAAACGAGTGAAACGGACCTCATTAGCCGAAAATATCGCAAGAGTAAGAGTAGAGTGAAGCGTGCTATTATTATAGGTTATAAAGTGATTGCAGAAAACATATATTTTATCAATTTGATATTTTCTTGTCAGGTTGCAAAATTAATATGGGTTGTGTACGCTCAATGACATTGAGGAAACAAACAGCTGGGGAAGTTGTATCTGAAACAGCTATAAGTATCACTAGAAACAGAGACAACAGAAGAGAATGTATATCAACCGGGTGAATTTTAGACTATACAAAAAGGAAAAATGCTCTGGAATTTACTCTTTAGATTTAAAATGCATTTATCTCAAAACTTACTCTTTTAATATATTTAATGTTTGTTGCGCAAAACTGTTGGTTTGATTCTCTTGCGGCTTGGCATGCTTCAAGAGTAACATGCGACCAACAAAATTGTGTATCGGCATGAAGAAATCTACAAAACTCTTTGCGCTGTGCTGGCTTTTCCTCAAAATTTTGATGAAACTTTGCATTTTTTACATTTAATATATTCAATCATTTTTAGCTTCAAAAGTATGAGACGTAGAAACTTGTCGATACACAATTTCTTACTTTACTATGGACCCTTCTTCTCTGCAAAACCTAGAAGCTGTGGCATCACACACTTTGCGCAAGAACATTTTTGAAGTTATGCTTGATTTTTGTAACGTAATATAAATTCTATGAAAAACAATGATTAAAACTAAGTCCAGACTGGCATAAGGGCTTTACTTCAAACTTATTTTCTTCCCTTAACCCTCTAGTGCATACGCCTGCCTTAAGGCGGGCACCTGTTTAGTCCAGGGGTTGGGAATTCTCATTTGCCAGCCAAAAAATAGTGCCACAGCGCACATATTGGTCTAAGAAATATGTCAATCTGAATCTTCAATTTGACAAAAATCTGGTTTGAAGTGGATTTTTTAGCTACATACGCTGGAAAAAATATTATTATTATTATTATTATTATTTCCTTCAAATTGAAAACTAACATCGGATTCGGTATTTTCATCCTCAAATGAGAGTAAACTAATTTTTCCAATTGAATTAAAAATCTATGCACTAGAGGGTTAAGAGAAATTCCGCATGACTCAAATATTTTCGGATTTCAAAATTTCAGTGTCCTCTTCCCTTAAAAACTAACCACGTACTTCAGTTACACCCCGTATACACATTTCCTTGCGCTCGGTTACTCGAAGAACAGGCACGGATGCTTCCGCTCCCGCCGCCGAATGGGAAGTCATTGGTGACATTCTTAATTATTTCCCTTATCCCGCGCACCTCAGAATCCACCGCGAGGGACATTTTTCTGGCCGACGTTTCATTTGCCTTTCGCCGTATTCGTCCGTGGCTCGAATTAATGCTCAGCATTCTGTTCCCGCCCGCGGATTCTCCCCCGGAGTTCTCCAAATAACCTTGATGCACCGGTGCGCCCGGGGCAAGATATGCGGGCGCACGGGGCGCGGGTTAAATATCGCTTGAACAAACGGCAAAAACAAAATGTTCGTTAGCCGAGCCTTGATTCATTTATACCGCGCCGCTTGCACAAACTTCTCCCCGCGTATTTTCTTCTGCCGTTTCGTCGCCACTGGAACCGGACCGACCTCCATCAGCCGCGGCAGCTGGGTCCTGATTATTTCGGGCTTGCCTCGTCGATGGCGAAAAGAACGGCCTCGATGTAGCAGCCGTGACTCTTGGAAATGAATTCTTTCGAACGAGTGGAAATCAATTTTTTTTTTACGGGCCCGATGGAACCATTATTTGCAAAGTGGGTCTGTTTGAGATAGAGGAATAAGTTTTTTGTGCGTATTTTTTGTTACTAGGGTGAGGAGGATTTATTTAGATATGTACGAGGATGAGATGTTTAGTACTTCTGCATTTTGAGGTTAAATATTTTTGTGCTTTTTTAAAAACTAGGGTTTATTTTGTTTATTATAGTTGTTGCTATGGTTGGAAACACGGATGAATTTCTATCTTGTAAGAAATTAATTTTACAGAACGAAAACAGCCAAATTTTTAGTACAAATTGAACACTTTTTTCAAAATACTTTTCGTTCTGTAAATTTGCATTATTGGGGGGGCCTCCGTAATTAAAAAAATAGCGATAACCATAATAAAGAAAATAAAGCTTAGTTTTTCCATTTTAAATGACCAAACATTTCCCACACCATCGCCTGAGGGAAAATAATTTATTTGAACTAACTTATGCCACCGACTATACCTATATATATGAGGTAAAAGAGATAAAAAATTTGAGTTTTACTTCAAACATAGGTACCTTAATATACAGAAAAACGCCAGACAGTATAAACTTATAGTTTTTGTTAAATAAACTCCCGAAAATGGCGTTGAAAAGATTTTCAGGAATTTATTCCGTTGAGAAGAATTATAGTAATGGAATAAAATTTTTTTCTATTTATTAAACTACATTTCTACAGTAAATAAAATATATAAAAGTAATAATATTATTGCTTTTAAAATGCTTTTGTAAGCGGTCTTGATGACACGTTTAGAAATTCATGCCTCGCTCATGCAGGCAATTTCAGCAGTTAGACTTATCTGAAACCAAAAATCCAAACAGATTCTTGATCAGTATGACTGTCGCTATCACTCGATCTATAATTAGTGATTTATCTTTAAAATTAGCAAAATGGCGGGAAATTATATGAAAAATGTTTTTCAGCTTTTTCTTTGCTATTTTCAATTTTAAAAGTAGGTTAGACTTAATGAAAATAATTGGTTGTAGTCCCTGCGAGAGTCATAGGTGTGCAGAATAATCAGTAAAATTTATAAAGAAATCGGTTCCATAGATTTTGAGATTTTATCTTCGTGATGTGGAAAAATGATGGTTTGAGAAAAACACGTTCAAAGTTTTCTGCCCCTGCGCTCCTTACAAAACGCCTCTATAGAAGTTGAAATAATTGCCATCTTTTCATCAACATTTAACAGAACAAAATCGATTTTTTCCTCCCTGTGTAATCGGAATTACCCCTTAAATAAGACAGCCATTTCTGCATTGAAATTGAAGATATAATAATTTTTATTTTGTATGTGAAAAGGATGCCCGGTTGTTAACTGAAATAGCAGTAACGACGAAATATTAGTAAAAAAGGCGTAACTACAATTAAATTTTTAGTGTTTTTTCTACGGTTTTGTCACAAATATTTAGATACGTTTTATCCAGATTTAATATTTAACCAAATCCGATTTATATAAAATACAAATAGCATAACACAAAATGCTAAATGTCATTTATCTGACAATGAGAATCACCGTTTGACCAGATACGTCCTTTCGAATTAACACGGTTCCTATGTATTTCTGAAAATCGATAATATATTCCTTAAGTCCAGATTTAAACAATGTTGTCCAGACTTAGTAGATTCTTTATGTGCGTTTTCAACGCTGTCTTGGTTAACCAGTCACTTTTCATTGAAAGACTTTTCCGGACTTTTAAACAGATGGTAATCTGTGGAGGGGACGTGCGGGGAGTAAAGTGAATGAGGGGAAACTGGGTAACCCAATTGCTGCAGTTTTTCAGCGATCCGTACTGTCGCGTGTAATCTTCCGTTATCGTGAAGCAGAATTGAACCTTTGCAAATCTTTAAAGTCTGTACGATTCTCGGCTACTTTGCAGATACCTTTTCGTACACAATGCCAAATTCATTCTAATATTCCTTTTCTCTAAGGCATCGTTCTATTCTTTAACCATAGATAATTCCGAGTTTACATTCGGGCTTATAAATTTATCAATTTTACGAAATTTTTATATTCGAATTTTTATATACATTCTATATTTATTACATTTTATACCTGAATTACGCAAAAATGATTATTCGAAACCTTCAGAAGGAAGGAATTTTTATCCAAAGATATTTCGTGGCAGGGGAAATATTGAATTAAAGAAATTGAAGCCAATTAATATCAATGCCAAATTCATTCTAATATTCCTTTTCTCTAAGACATCGTTCTATTCTTTACCCATAGATAATTCCGAGTTTACATTCGGGCTTATAAATTTATCAATTTTACGAAATTTTTATATTCGAATTTTTATATACATTCTATATTTATTACATTTTATACCTGAATTACGCAAAAATGATTATTCGAAACCTTCAGAAGGAAGGAATTTTTATCCAAAGGTATTTCGTGGCAGGGGAAATATTGAATTAAAGAAATTGAAGCCAATTAATATCGAATACGTATGATGAGTATTAAAAGATCAGAAGAATTAATGAATCATGGTGCATAAAAGTCGGCAAGAGTTCTTATAGCATCGCAGCGGAAACTAAAAATATTTCTGAAAAGATGATGGATCAGTGCATGGGTAGTAAAGGTCGTATCATGCGAAGATTAATTTCCATCCTCTTTGGTTTGTTTACATTTCACACGAATGATGAATAATGAGAATTTATGCACACCTCTCCCCTCTCCTTGATTAGTATTATTATAGCTAAGAGAATGTTGTGTAAACGTTTGAAATTTTCAATTATGCAGCGTATCAACGGCTGCCTATATTTTAACGTTGAAAACCAACAGTGGTATGAAGATAGTAGGAATTAAATATTGTTCCTAGATTTATAAATGCACACAAATAATAGAGAATTTTATACGAATTTATGCAATACGCAACTACTATTTTCGACATTTGTGACCGTGCACAGATTTCTAGGGAATAATTTCATTTAAAAAGGCTTTTTGCTTGCAAGACTATAGTGTTGAAAATATTTTATTTACCAATAAACAAATATGTCTAAATGTAAACGTTTGTTTTTCCAGTTTTTCGGACTTTTTTCGAAAACCGTTTGTCGTACAAGAAAACGTAATAAACATAAAAAAATGCCCATTGTCTGGATCTATAACTTTCATTTAACATATTTTTTTATGTAATCGATAACTTGGAGAATATTATATAAAATCGACTTTGTGAGCTGTTAAATAATTATTTAAATATTCAAGAATCCAGGGGCATTTATTCCCCTTATCCTTTCGGGCTCAAACTTTACACAGATTTTTTTTTATTATTTGGAACTATTCAGCAAGAAATTCTCTTGGAATTTCAGCAAGAGTAAATAAGAGCCATTTGCGCCTAATGTACATAGTTAAAATTACCTTTAGACATATGCTTAAGTTAATCAATACTTAAAATTTAAATTCAATTTTCCTTTGTTCATTGCTGGTAAACATTTTTTGTAAATAAGACTATATTGACCGATCACTATGACCTATATACAGTTAACATTTTATAGTTGTATCACTTTCTTCGTAACTGTGGAACACTGTTTCTGTATAGCTTCTTTAAAATTAATACCTTCGATGCACCTTCTATTACCCTAAATTGGTACTTAATATCCTCTGGCATATTTAATTTTATTTTATAAGAGACTGGGTAGGTGATCCCATAATACTGCTTTTTATTTTACCTAAAAATTTTATTATAATACGTACTGTCTGCTTTGAGTCACTGATATGTCTGATACGTCCAAGGACCAAACAAGTAGATGAGAGAACAACCCCTTCCATGATGCTTCAGTCCGTGGAAGGACCCCTAGCTTCTTCAGTATGATAAATGGCGCCAAGACACGTACAGTCTCAAAAGGAAAACTTATCCACCCCCACTTTCGACAGTCAGTTTAATACAATTCTAATGATACTCACGCACATGGCGTCTCACGTACCTTTCAGCATCTAATCCACACAGATTAAATTTGCCTCCGACGAGAAATACAACTTCACATCGTTGTATTTCTACCCAGTCAAGTTCTGCCCCATGTTTCTCTACAAACTGAAGTTTAACACGTCGATCCCTTTTAAATAACAGACCTTTTTTGTATGACTTTCCATTATTCATCATGTCGGACGTTGGGTCCAAACACTTACCTCTTTTTATCTACTCAAGTAAATATTTCACTTTCGACGAATCGAAAGATCAGCTTGGATGCAATCTATTCTCCGAAGTTTTGCTTCTCAGGAAATATTAACCTTTTCTTTACAATTTATATGCTTTCGAATTCGTAATAAGTATGCCCAGTTCCTTCAACATGTTACGATAAATTATTCCTTGTTCACCAGATAACAATAACTGGATTAAAGATTAACTACACTTTTATTCGCGTGCAGGAATCTGATTTTATGTTGGTATTGAAATAATTTATGTAGGTATTGAATTTATGTAGGTATTGAAATAAATGAGGGGACGTTTTAATGAATTTTGACGTTTAAATGAATCGGCAGGAATGTAAAGATATTTTATATTGTATTACTTGCATGAATTTTTTTAAACCAGTGATTAACTCCTCAAGTATAGAGGAAAGGTGAAAATTTATTACAAATACAGCACCGATGTAATACACGTGTTCGAACGTAAAAAGAAAAATTTAATTTAGATTTGACCAATTGCAAGTGTACAAACACCACAGAGTGCTTAATTTCCTGAGAGCCAATGTACGCTTGATGAAAAACTATTTTTCGCGCAGTTTAATATGTTCCCTCAAGTTCTTTTTAAATCAGAATTCCTTGATTGGAAATCGCCCGTTCTCTGTATGTACTTCTCCAATATAAACTTTGAATTATTAAATGGGAAATTAAACATAGAATATAAAACAGAGATGCGATTAAGTTCGAAGGTAATGAATCACTCCTTGGTCACTGAACCCCTCAAAACGTACTTCAATTTAATCAGAAATCGGTGCTCGTGGGTTTTTGGGGTCGTTGATTACGAATCTGAAGTCAAAATTGCAAAAAAAAAATTGCGGATCTAATATCACTGGTATAAACGTTGCTTTCAATTTAATTTTTGTGAAAATTGATTACTTTCTGATTTCTGACTAAAACGATATATGTAATTAGAATGTCGAATTTAATATGACGACGTTATTTTCAAAACTTTTTTGAAAATTTTATTTTTTCCGATTCTAGTGAAAAAACTCAACATTTCTGCGTTTAGTAGGTTACGTAGTTCAAGTATATTATCGAAAATAATAAAAGAAAACTATGGATTATAAGTGTTGTTTGAAATAACGAATGTTGTTTTATTCTATATCGCTTTAAATTTGAATATCTTAAAAAATGGCAAATTTTCGCACATTTTCTCAATTGGATATCACACTTGACATATTACTTTATATCAAGAAACTTGTTACAGCGTGACACTCGGCGACACTGATTTTTGTTTTACTTCCCTTTTATTAAAACATGACTTAGATTTATGACACATTGAGAAGGAAATTTCGAGGGTAAATTCAAAGATATTTTACTTTGTTTCTGTGGAAAGTTTATGTGTACAACACCTACTTTAATAGTAAACTGTTTCACATATGGATCTTTTCAGATAAACTTTCTTTGATAGATTAAACATGCTCCCATTTTCAAGACATTAAGGACCATGAAATATCGTCAACTTTGACGGCCTATATTTCAATAACCAATCAATATATTTAAGAAATTCTAGCGGCATTCGCTGCTATATACTTCGAAAATTGAATTTTGGCCAGATTTTGGCGATTTGGGACGACTGTGCGGCGTTTAATCGATCTACTCGTTGGAACGTGCTGGAAGTGAAATAGACCAATATATGACCGGACGTACGTTGCAAGTAGAATAACTAGTAGATAACTATCCGCATTCAATCGACAATACCACGAATGAGTAAACTCGTAGTCGCAGTCAGGAATAAAATCCATGCAGAATAAACCGTAAAATCATATGTTTCAAAATTGTTTTTAAATTTTTATACCTACAAAATGGTTTTAAAGAATAAAATTTTCAAGTCGTTGGATCGACTTTGTTCTTCTTTTATATTGTAAATTTTGATGAAAGCAATGCAAAAGTCTTATCCGTTACTATCTTAAGACTAATAATTTAACCCGAAAGCACACCAGAATACAATAGACTACCAAATTTGTATAAAATCGTGGAATATTATTTGATATTGTTATTAATAATATTGTCATCTTATAAAACAGATCTTCTTTTAATTGTTCTGTGTCAGAGAGAACGACACAATTTATGATAAAATCAGATTATTGAAACTTGGGTACTGTGTACCACTCACTCTGTGACATTTGAATAGCCGCGCCTCTTAATCAAATAGTTACGTGTCAACGACACTTGTTAATTTTAGGTCAGGTCACCTTTTATTATATAAAACCGTGTGAAGTTTTCAATCGTCAACATGAACAAGCCGAAAAGCACCTCTGAAACGTCATTGACAAGTCTCTATAATCATTTTTTAACGAATTAAAATTTTAAATTTACATCTATAGAATCTCAGATTTTATACATTTAAAACACTTTACTTTATATCCATCACATAGAAAAATTATAATTACTGTAAATATTATTATTTTATATTCAGATACGAAGGAGCAGTGCAATTAATCTATTTTGTACATTGCATAACTGTAATATTAATAATCTGTTATATTTATTGTTGACAATATAGTGCAAATAGCATCGTAATGCAGTTCTGATTAAGCGAACATTAATTGTGCAGATTTCTTTATTCGATGATGTCTCAAACAGATCATTTGTCAGGGACCAATTGTTAATGTATAATATAATATCTTCACGATTATATTCTAGTCAGGATAATTCATATGGATTTAAACATTTCCTTGGTTATTCAGGAAAAGGTAAAAATTCGGAAAAAAATTTACAGCTCTATGTTTCTATACCTAAGTAATGTTTTCTTTGGAGAAGCTTAACTAAACATTTTGGAAATTTGTATTACTAATGAATCCTTCAACTTTCCTTTCAGTAATTTTTGCTTATCTTTGTGAACAGCGTCTGATCAAGAAATTTTTACTTTGAGCGTACTTAAATCCCAATTAACTGGGATTAGCGCGGCAGCGTTGTGCTGTGTTTGCGTTTGCCAACTTTTGAACGTATAGATTAAATGATAGTGCATGATTACCGACACATGGCTTATACTTTAACGTATCGATACAGTACGATTTAATTACCAGCGTTTAATGACCCATTAAACATTTCTGTATGAGTTTCAGTAATGGATTAATGGTTCACTCTTTTACGCTGAAACATTATTTTTCATATCAGTAGATAAACTTTCGACAATTAAGATTATGTTAAATACACTTTTCATTAAGAAATGCTCCACACTCGTCAAGACAATATTACATACCCAGTTTTATTTTAAAGAATCTGCCTCGTTAGCTTATCAAAATAAAATTTAAACATGTTGCAGAAATATGTTAGAATCTTTATTAAAGTTTATTACATTTAACTGGTTGTAGTTCACAGCTATATTAACCGATTTCGACGAAATTTTCAGCATGTATATAACTTACTAAAATCGACAAATAGGATTTTTAAGTTTTCATTACAGGCTCAGATAAAAAAGTTGGAAAAACGACCTTCACTATTTTCTTCGCTATTTCGACCAATTGCAATTTTAGCAATTTTAGTAAACTAATTCCTCTAGCTACTCAAAAATACTCAAGTCGTTTGGACCAATTTTAATCAAGTTATTCTGTGTTAAAGGGTGAATACTTTTGTCCCCCACTGTATACCTACCATTCGTTTCATAATTTATGCAAATTTTCAAAATCAAATATGCTTGTAATTAGGATCTTAATACATAAAGCAGAAAGTGTTTGTGTGTTCGTCTGTCATTTAAAAACCTTCCAACGGTAAACTCTGGTGTCACCAAATGTGCCTCAGCTCATTATGCACAGCTAATCGAGATGAATGTGACTATTTCCACAATAAATAAAACAAATTTTTTTTGGAAAATTGGAATCTAAATTTAGGGCAAAGCCGAGTAGTAAAGCTAGTGATATATAATAGAAATGTGAATGAATCTCACGTAACCCAAATATGGTCATTAATAAACTACACAGTTGATGCGACCTTAAAGGAATAACAAAAAAAAAAAGTACAGAATTGAGTTCGCCTGGACCGTGTACAAAACAGAGGCAACTATCCGAGAATGTGGCGTTAATACTTTTCGGATGCTCTGGACTAGACCGAACCGATTTGCGCCCACCCCCCAGGATCGGGCTGGAATGACGCAGCACCTGAGGCTAAGAAGAATCGAAAAAGGGTCGTGAGCGATACCCTCGGTTTGCGGAATCGATCAAAGTGTCATAGAATTGTACAGTTAATCTGTGTTTCTTGGCCCGTGGTTCGTGGAAAGCTTCTGTTGACTTTCTACTCGTATCCCGGAAAAAACGTTTCCTGCTTTAACTTTTCCTGCTGAAAGGAAAACATTGCTTCTTTTTTTATTAACGCTACTCTTAAATTTTACAAGGCGGCACCTACAACGTTTGTACACCAGATTTTTTTTTATTACAGAAATAAGTACCCGGAGAGGGAGGGTTTTGTAAAACGAAAAGAAAACTGGATTTTAGTGTTTAAAAAAATTTTGATAAAATTTTATTGAATTTGCATTAAAAATATTTTTATCCGATCAACTCGGCTCCCTGAAAGAGTAAATTCAGTAGATCCTTTGGTTTATTCGAGGTTTGATTATTTTAAGGATTATGAAAAATGTAGCAGTATGTGAGTTTTTAGGATTTCTGTTTTTTCTTGAAGGAAGTTATCTCCAACTACTTCAAATGTTATTAGAAAAACAAACGTCTCCCTATTATTTAATATTTTAATGTAACAGTAATGAATACATTGCTGCAGTAGTATTGATATATATTCACACTTAAAATCAAATACATCACTTGCTCCTCTATTTTTATTTGCATAATGTAATACACAAATACAATACTATTGTAATTAATGTGAAAATTTATTTGTATCGATATTGATTCAAATAGCCAGAAAAAAGTAAAATTTTGTCAATTTTCGATGGAGGATTAATATGTGGAATTATATCTCTGAAAAATATATCACCTTAAGAATCGTTCATTTATAAAATTTGTGAATTTGCAGTTTAATATCTCTTGCTTGCTGGAGCATCAAATCAATTCATTTTTATAATATTATTTAACTATAACACGTTTTTTATAAAATAGAAGATTCAAAGAAGCAAAAACTGAAATTAATGCTTTTCACTCAAATCAAAGAAAATATGAAAACGCAGAAATCTTGTATAGAACTCGTAATATATTGCATATTGCAAAAGATAAAAGAATGAAAATTATATTTCCAACATGATAATGAAGAAAGCTGCATTCAAATATACTTGAATAAGCAAAGTCAATATATAATAGATACAGAACAGTAGAAAATACATACAGAAAATTTAAAAAAGTATTACACTTGCATTCTTTTTCACGTTGCGTTGAAATTTCTAAAATAAATATTGGTAGATGGTTATCAGTATATGATTAGGTATATACATGTATGCACATTTTTATAAATCTTACGCTTTTGTCAAATTTTATAGATCTACTTTATGTCGTGTACTCTTAAATGTATTATAAAATGTTTGTACATTGATTACAAATGAGATTTTATTTATATACAGTGTATATCATAAAATCGAACGCTCAAGGAATAGTGATAGACGATTTTCCCAGCGAGCAACTATACATACAATTCTAACTCTACATTTGTAGCAGAAGAGGTTTAAAAGAAATGTAAATAGTACAAATTCTATTAACGTTGCAAAATTGTGTACTACATTTATCATTAATTTTGCATACGTCACAAATAATGAATAAGCAAAGCTAAATCAATAATTTTCAAATTCCACGCGGCGATAAGTTTCCTTTATCCCAATGAATATTCATTCCTGCTTGCATATAGTGGTGCTCATATGAAAACTTCCTCTGGATCGATTTGATTGATATTCCGTCATGCATTATTAATTTAAACAAATAAAGTAAATTCTTTCGACTCGGGATTTGTTTCTGCATTACATTATCGTTAACTTCTCTAGCATAAAGTCACAGTGGTAGTCCGATCGTTTATTCTTTTTGAATTAAGTTTCGTAGAGTCATAAAATTGTTGTTGCCAAATTACAAATTAGAATAAAATTTTCATACGCATATAATTATACGTTTCAAACATTCATAAAATAATGTAATTTAAATTACTACATAGTGCATAACGCAAAGTTTAAAATTTTTCGAGGTTTCAGTAACACTATTATTACAAAAGTAACTATTACTTTTATAGTAGGTAACAATTACTTTGAAGAATCAGAAAATATTTCGACAAACTCGTGACAATTATAAATAATGATTATGAACATGTTCCCTCTTTCGATGAAATATTTGTCAAATGATTTTTTTTTAAATTTATTTATTTAATGTCGCATCTGTTTGTTAACCAATAGCGATCACAGTGAATTACATTGCTTAATAGAATAATATATAGGTACACTTTTTATACCGATTACAGCTTTTATACTTAAGTCTACATAAATACTAATTTATTCATATCAACCTTTTTCAAATCAACTCTTATAATTATAAGTCTTTACAATAATGGTTAAAGGGAGGATAATTTTGTGATCATTCTAATGCTCCTTGATTAAATTTAAATATAATTCAAATTTCTAATTGATCAGGCCTGGTTGTCTATTATTATTTATTATGATACTGCATTTTAATTTCTATAAAGTAATTCGTTTTTTTAATTGTTATTTTTGTCAAATATCACCCACTATTTTGGTTTCTTTTAGGTAAGTTATTATTCTCTCTACATATTTCTTATCATTAACACATTCTTTGATGGTTAATGGAAATTTTATTTGTTCTCTTAAATTTTAGCTTATTTGACATTCTTCCATTATATGTTTTACTGATAGCTCGGTATTACACCTATTACATTTTGGATTTTGAGTCTTGTTCTAAATCTTGTAATAACTATTTCTTCTCTTCTTGTCAGTGAAAGAGCAGGGTTTGCGTAGTGAAGTTATTTTCTCTTATTTCGTGTAGTTTAATTTTCTTACTTTGCATCCCTTTTCGATTCAATTTCTCCAAAATTTTCGTTGGTAAGTATTTTTGCGCGTCTTCGATGGGAATATTGCCAAATGTATTTCCAATATTTTGAAGCATTTGGGTATCAGACAGACATTATAAGCCAATTCTGATGAACACTCCTAAATATAGATGGTACAGACTTGTGAATGTAAATTGTAAACGAACCTCACTGAACAAAACAGGGTAACGAACTTCACTCGAATCACCTCAAGCAGACATAAATTGTAGTCTGTACGCGGAAAATCAATCACGCTACAAATCGATTTGTAATTTAAACAACTATAGTACATGTCAGCTCCAGTAATACTCCATACTGTTATTTATAATTCCCCAGTGGTATGAATTAATATTGTTCGCATCGCAGAAGTAAACTTATATCATGTCTCCGGTAATACATTATTATAAATGCAGAGATAGGGAACTGCAGGAAGTTTGATAATTCCATTTCCTCTCCACTCTAGTACTTCACCCGCCATTAATTTGTCAGCGAAGGGATAACAAGTGCGCACAAGAGTAGGAGTTTCGTATATACACGGCACAGTGTACATACACACGCAAATTGCCGTAACAATTAAGTTTTCATATGCTTAAATAGAATTGATTGCAACTTCAAGTTTACAAAACTTAAAGATACATTGCTGTGCCCATCACACTTTTCTTCAGTCTTATCGTCACGTGGGATTCACCTACACAATTGTCTACATAGAAACCTTGTGCATGGATGCTCCTCTCTTCGCGTCATATAAATAAAATTATAAAGCAGCAGGGAAAACATGTTCATCATCTTTTGAAATTAAATTTCATGTGAAATATAGCAGAAGCTTTATTACAACGGAATTGTAATTAAGTAGTTATCTACTTCGAGGAGAAAATGTTAAACTCGACTACTTATAATTAGACTGCGGATGTTTATGCAAAAATTATTTTGTATATTGCATATGCTTTGTTAAAAGGCACATATGTTACATATTTCTTTTATATCTATTTGGTTGCGATCATAAATTAATTATTAAGCCGTTACGTGACATTAGTGATAAGTATCAATTTTGATATCATGCGATAGAATAAATCATTAGTAAAGACTAATCATTCATTCATTACACTCGCCCGATATACATAAACAATTTCGATAAAATTAAAGAAGTTCGGTCATTTTTTTCTCTTAACACTTGAACATTGTGAAATTTTTACACTTTATTTTATTTCTGCAAATAGGCAGTGGAAACTATTAATGGGTATAATGTCGTTGCAATTGCAACTGCCCAGAATGTTTTCCCAAAGACACAAGTTGCTCAGAATTTAATATTTATTCAACACATTTATAAATTCTTCCAGCCACTATAAAGAAATTGGAAACAATCGGCCATAACAAATTCGATAAAAATAGACATGGCATATTTTACATGCATACTTATTTGCATATGCTTTTTATACCGAAGTATAATTATTCCGCTTTTAGTGATACCCTGAAATTTTGACACAAAAATGTTGAACTTGAATTTTGTTTTATTGAACCAACTATTTTTTAAAATGAGTAGGAAAGACTAAGGAGACTATTATAAGATAATTATACTGTGTAGTGGGTGTCTCACCGATTGTCGATTGCAAGTATCACTAAAAGAATCATATGGTCCCATTTAAAAAACTTAATTCGAAATGTTTGTAATTGCTCATCTAATACAGATAAATTTTTGTTAAATATTTTTTGTCATATTGTGTAAATTTCATACATTATCGCATTCTGTGTAGCAGCGCGTAGAAGTTAAGAATCATCTGCATTCATGTCGTCCAAAAAAAGAAACTGAAGCAAAAGTACGAATAATAAATTACAGCCCCAAGAACAGTTAAATTAATTAAATTAATAAATCCATGAGCACTGAATGCAGAAGGTTTCCATGACTGCATTTTGAAGAAGAATCCAGCCCTAAGTGCAAAGAATCATGTGTTGCAAATGCAATTTACGAAATAAGAGCAAAATAACTCGCTTGAGTTTTCGAAAACAGTTTTATTTATAACCGCGGAAAGCAAATTTGAAATATTTTCAAGCGAAAAGCAATCAAAGCTTTGGACACGTATACCTATATGTAGTACATATTGAATAAATTTCATATTTGCGAGGTGTAGGTATATATATTCACTTTTACGTTTTTTAATTTCTATATTCATATGTCTGCATACAAGCACACTGCGCTCAAAGTCAAAGCCAGTTACTGTTAAAGTTGGTTTAGTAAGCTTAACAAAAACACTTTATTATTGATATCAGGAAGTGATAAAAATGTAACTCCAAATTAAGACATGAATGGAGCCTTAATTGGGCTTCGATGAAACTGTAAAATAGACGCACAAACGCCACACAAAACCACTTCGATAAATTTAACACATGGAAGAGAAAAGACGATATAGTTTTTTAACAAATTAAAATACAATGAAGATACATATTTAATTATTCATTAGTATACTTACTATTTTACTAGATATAAGGGAATTTGCAAACCTCTTTATCAAATGTAACAGAGAATCTGGAATCTTGTACAGCAATATGTAATAAAGAATGGTCTTTAACGAATTTAAGAATCTAACTAAATCGTCGAAAGCAACAAGCACATCGAAAGTCTGAGAAAGGGGATTTCTCAAAGAATTCTTTGCAATTCAGTTTGCAAAGGCAACGCTTTAAGAAAAATGTATGAGACGCGACCGAAGAGCGCAAGTCTTTATCCGCTTATGTCACTAAAGAAGAAACATTTCCGCAAGGAACGGAAATATCCGCGGTACTTACCATCCAAGTGACATACTGACACGGATATATCCGCTTAAACCAGCGGGCTTGAGATCGCGCCACGGCGTTCTTTGGAAATCACCGTTATCCTTCTGGATATTATTTTAAATATTAAAAACATTTTCGTGTAAACTGCCAGTGCCTCCTTCATCCAAACCTGAAATTCTCTTAAAATGAAACCAGCGTACGTTGGAATTTTAACTGAATAATATATATTTGTTATTTTGCAAAATAGAGTCATAACATAAAAAAAAATTAGTAACGTATACAGTGTAGTCCCATTTAATTTAAGAGATTGGAAGAAAATGTCTGTGATGTGAATATGACATATTATTCAAATCATTTCTTTCACCGAAAGTTTCGGAATGAAATATTATAAATGCATTTTCGACCTTAAAATGTGCGTAGAGTAATATGTAACGCACTATATAATACGTAATATCCACAAAATATATTTCCACGGGAAAAATTGTTAAAATAAAGAGAAAAAAAAGAAAAAATGAAAAAAATGATGGAGAAAGACTACAGGGGGACTTGAACCCTGGACCGCCCGCACGACAATCTGACGCGCTACCGTTGTGGCCATGAAACCTTCTTGGATACAGATACTATACACATATCTGGATTACTGGTTACGTTATAAACTTTAAATCAAAATATCTCGAAAACGAAGGCCCACCATGCCAAAAGCCGAAATGGTATTTTCATACTAAATGAGTACTACGACCCCCACATACTGTCGTTCCAAAAGCGATGTCCACAACTGTAAGGTCCCCTTGTCAGTTGGTACTTAAAAGGGGCACAAGGGTGTTAGACAGTCAAAATCAACAGTTGCTTCTGGGCTAAATTGTAGAGTCAGAAATAACCTAAATCACTTGCACTTTTAACAATTCTTTCTTAGGGATATAAGACGTATTTTCAACTAAGAATGTTTACAAAATATTAAAAATTAATTAATACACAAGACGTCAAAGTGAGTGCTTGCGTAATGCTCGCCTTCATGTGGTGAACACGATTCCGATTGACCAACTCATCTGAAAGCAAAATCGCTGTATATGAGTATCCTTCAACTCAAAATCTACAATGTGGAACTCGGTCGAAAAATTTTAATAAAAATTCACCGAGTTATACAACAAATATCAACTTTGAAGGATTTTACTGAAGTAATTCTGTGATAAATGTTGTTCAAGTTATGCGATTTTAGTGAGCGAGCTCCACATTGTGGAGAAAAGTGTTTCGCAGATTTAGTTAAAATTTCAGAAAAAAATATCTATCTGTTCTAGAGTTACGATGTTCACCGTCTTGAGAAACACAGTTTTGAGAAAAACGTCTTAAAAGCCTACCGCGTTTACCTGCAGTGGCTCATCCGTTACTTTTCACGCGGTAACACTCGCAATTTTTCGAATTTTTCAGAAAATCATTTTTAAAATATTTCTAACACTTTTAGAACAATAAACAATTGAAAAAATCGTTTTTTACCCTGAAATACCCATGTACCCCCTTAATGTGTATGTGGCACTGATATATTAAATACCAATTTTTATTATTATTATTATTTCTTCATGTACCGTCATAATTAACATCGAAAAGGGTTCAGTGACCTCGGACAACATGAAATTAAGATGATCCGATACTGCATTAACATTAGAAGCCATTATAAAAAATATTTAATACGTAACACATTATAAAGTTCAAATGAATTACGCTATAATCAGGCCTAAGCTTCTAATTGACTGAATAATTCTACACTAGAAATAAAACGAAACCTAAATTGCGAATTTTGATTCAGAATGACGCAGCGATAATATGCAGTATTTTTTTCGTTGTCGTACTAAAAAACTAATACATAATACCGACCATTAACATTAAATCCTTAAAAGAACCAATAAGCAGACGTACCTATATTTTTTTCCCCAAGAGTACAGCATAAAAAGTATATTTTCAAGTAAAAGGCCAACCCTGGTTGCTCGCGATTACTTAAAGCTTAAAGGACCAATGTGATTTAAATTAATAGTTCGGGAGCCACCTTCCCAGCTAAAGCTGATTCACAACAAAACTGGGAAGTCCCATGGAACTTATAGAAATTTCCGCGGAGACCGCTAATGGTTTCAGTGTTGGATAACGTATCTCCAAGAATTTACGGTGCAGCGTCCACAGCTTTTCCTGCTGCTTCAAGACCATTTATTCTCTGGACCCTTGACTTCGTCATGGATACGCCGGGCCACGTTGCATCGAGTGCTATCCGCCACGAGTGGGAGATCTCTATGATCCTCAGAGCCCACTCGATCTTGGAGAAGATCATACAGTCAAACATAGGACACTTGGAAGACCTGGGTTGAGGTGATCGACGCAGCATGATTGAAATTTCGAATGGTGATTTTAATCCCTCCAGTGATACTGCAAGATGTGTCCATATAGTAGAGTCATGGATAAATAGTTTGGGTTATATTCGATAGGTTCTAAATGCAAGTAAAGTAGGATTTTTTGTTTAGGATAATTGTTTCGTTTGTTTTTAAAAGCTTGTAAAGCAGTTCACTCCCTTTCAGTCTCAACGGATTACTATTTTCTCATAGTCGTTAGGATAAAACACTTCGAATATTTATGTGAAGAATAATGCTAGTTGTATCATACATGCATTGTGTTGGGTTCCATTTTCATAGGAATTAAGTATTTATTTGAGTAATCAGGTTGCAGTTACACTCATATCTTTACACGATTTTTATGTAGGGTAGATTACTGTCAGTGTCCCTGTAACTATCACTTTATTTATTTTATTTAATAATAACGAAATATATATATAAAGAATAGTGTACAAAAATTTATTAAAACTGACACTTCCACAAGAAAAAAGAGATTAATATAACAACGACTGAAGGAATTTAAGAGCTTTGTAAAAAGAAAACTGAATTTTAATTCTTAAATAAAATCTTATAATCACGTAATGAATTTTGCTGAATTTGCATGAAAAATATTTTTTAACTCGGCTCCCCCAAGATTAAGTCCTGAGTGTGCCACAGCTTATTATTATTATTATTATACACTATTCTCTATACTTTACATTTTTAATAAGTAAAATAAATAAAGTGATAGTAAAAGTGACACTGGCAGTAATTGTGACATTTATCCTATTGTGAAATAAAAGAGCCAGCTTCACTTATATTTAGAATCTTTGAAACAACCAAAATTTCGTATTCTTTCATGAATTTATGCGTTTATGTTGAAATAAATGGGACAAAACGAACTAAAGTCCAAGAAATAATTTGCTATTTGATAGTAGATGCATGTATCAGTTGAATAAATAAGTAAAGGAATTTTTCGAATCCTAAACCATTGTAACCAATTTTGTAAATAATGTAGGATATTATTAATACAAAATTAGGTTTTCATAAAATTCGGAAAAAAACTGGCCTTCAGTAATAATAGAGACAGATTTAAACAAATAAACAAGTCGCTAAAGAAATGAATAGTAATTATTTCTCGGAGGAGTGTACATTAATTTATACACTATGTAAATTATTACATGATAGGTATTAATTTAAAGGATGTCGTTATCATTTATCATTTCACAAATGTTATGAAACGCATTAATTCATTGTAACAAATCTGCGTTTCAAAAGTGATTTAAGGAAAATAATGGAGCAATGCATAAAGATATTTATTCTAATTTATAACTTGTACGTTACTGAACAAAAGCTACATATTCATAAAATTGCAATTTTTTGGTTGTATTGTGTTAGCCTATTTACATATAAATAATATTAACTACTTCAAATTTTTAATATCATTTAAAATAATCCGGAGCAACTATGTACCGATATTTTAAAAAGTTGTGCAAGGAGAATTGTCGGAATCACGTGAAACTTTCACGTTGACTGAACATTATCAGTAATTCATTTCACGCAAATTCTTTATGACATTTCCGCGAATATTACACGCTCATCGAGTCGGACAAAAATTAGCAAGCTGAAGTGCGGAACCATTAATTAGAACTTTTCCGATAGGGAGAAAAGAGGATGACGTAATAGGTGGAGTGTGGATTTTCATATAGTGATGGATTTGATCTGGCTCCGAGCGTACAAGTCGAAATGGGTGGGCATAAAATTTTAACTGAATGAACTTAATTCCGTCGGTGCTTTCTCGATACTTGTGTTTAAAAAAATTATGCATACCAAAAAAAATTTAAGCCAAATGAAAAAAGTATACAACAATTACACTATAAAAATTTCTAAACCATTTATATGCTTTTAATTTCCTAATTTCTTTTAGACACGAGAAATCTCAAATTCGAAATGGAAAATATTATTAAAGAGAACCCACCCTGAAGTCACTAACAAAAGATAAAGTTGGGGAATTTTTTGTTCGTATAAATAAAAATATAGGGCTTGGATTTTTTATATAGTTTTAAAGCAACATTTATTTTGTTGGAAAAAAAATATGAAAAATTGTACAAAATGGCGGCGGACAAAATGGTTTTCTAATAAACTCCATATAAACTAGAATGTATTATCTTTCACCCAGCATAGGATTTTCCAAAATTCGAAATATTTTGGAAGTTATAGCAATTTGAAGAATTGATTTTAATTTTTACTTAAAAATGTAGCAGTGAAATGCTTGTAAAAAATCGAATAATTGAAATATAAAAAAAAACCTGAGCTAGGTGGAAGATAATATATTCCAGTTTATATATCTTTTAAGTATTTCCTTCTGAGATAATCCAGTCGGCTAGTTTTTTGTCCGTTGCCATTTTGTACAATTTTACAAAAAAAAACTAAGGGTGTTTTAAAACAATATAAAAAATCCAAGACCTATATTTTCATTTCTACGAACAAAAAATCCCTAACTTTGTATTTTGTTAGTGGCTTCAGGGTGCTCCCCCCAATCTTCATTGAAATTTCTATCACAAATGAAGATTAAAAAAATTATTTTACCCTACTCGACTATTAATGCATTAATGTCTTCATCCGCGCACTATAATAACAATTTCCAAAAATGCGGCGAAGTGTAAAACAGCAGCTATTTCCAAGAATTTGGATACGCCAGCTAGTGACAGAAAATTAAACTACTGTGAGTAGGCCGAAATCCGTCCAAGTCCATACGATTATCAGTGTTTATATAGACATTTTGTGAAAAACGAGTGTTTTTAAATTTTTTCGAACACTAAATTTTTACTTCTTCGATTAATAAATGCTTATTCGGAATGTTTGATGGGATCCGGGCCTACTTGCACTAGTTTGCCAACTTACCACCGCAGCGCTGAAATCTAAGCCACGCCTCCACTTGCTTTCCCAATACAGTCTATGTACTTCATTTCACGTAACAGAGTTCACTCACAGATTACAAGTTTTCTTCCTCGAAGCAAGTCTTCGCCGTTAAACGCAAATTACTGAACGCCGATAGCTGATATTCCATCAAGGAAAGCACCGGCATCGTTTCACCTTTGCTTCAATTCATCGCTACTTTCGCGAGAAAGAAAGTCTTGGGAAACGGTGGGATGGGTGATATGAAAGGGTAGCTGGCAAGAGGTGATCCTTTCGGTGCCCGCCGCTGGATGATTGCCAATGAATGCTTAAACGTAAGGTACCTGTTGATAATCGCGTGATATAATGCACGATACGCCTTACTCCATTTTAAACTCGTGCTTCCATCCCATTTTCATTCGATCCACTGTGAAACTCGTGACATTAATGTTTCAGGCGGAGCGAAATTTTACGGGGCCATTATATGAGCGGCTTAGAAGCCAATCGCGTCGAATAAAACTTTCATCATCTACGTCAGTCGCTATAACTTGATGAACGTATTAGTTTCACGTCTCCTTTAAACGAGCCTACTCCAAATTTTGCAAAATTTGGCTGGAGTAAAATAACGTGGGGGTGGCTAATTGAAATTGAGGGTGAAATGCAATACTTTTACGATTTCAGGGGGAAGCAAGTTGAAGGAAAAATAATTGTTTTCAGAGAAAATTGCGGTAGGAAATTGTAATTATTTTAAAAGGCACTTGAAGTATTTAGACGGTAAATGACAACTGTTATCAAATTTTAGATTTTGTAAAGCTATTAATTTACGACAATGTTTTTAAATGGGATCCTTTTTGATGGGATTATATACTTGGCGCTCTTTTTTGTACCTTTTTTTGAAAAAGGTAATTATTTTAAACGGTACTTGAAGTATTTAGACGGTAAATGACACCTGTTATCAAATTTTAGATGAAAAATTAATTTTATTAGATGGTGGCATGGGCCCATTTTCCACTATGCACTTTCGCTGCACTGCGATTCGACGAGATTTCGATACTTCACTACCTACTGTCACTTTTCATCGAACACGGAAATGAATTCGCTGATTGGATAAGAGTGAAAGATTTTTTTTTATTTTTTTTTTGTCTGCTGGAAAGCATGGTACTGCGAGGAGCATGATTCGTCGTGACAAAATGAATGAGGGTACCTAAAGTCCAGTTCAAATATATTGGCCGGTGAGTTTCGTTTCGCGAGCAGCGCGTGAGGAGAAATCAGCCACCACCACCTGACGATCATGGATTGGCAGTTGAAGTTGCTGGGTAGCCGAGGGGTATGGGGGGGTAACGGGAACGGTGTTCGACTCCGCCTGTCGTCACAGCTACGTTAGCTGTGGGGCTGTTGTTTATTCTTAGCGTAATAGTTGTGTGCATTACGAAGCTATGCGCAGACCAATAGGAAATGAAGCTAACGAGGAAGAATGACCAATATAGCTCCCGAATTTCTTCGGAGCGAACGCACACCTATTCTGATGTGTGTAAAACCACTTCTGTCTCACTCTTGCCCGGCGAAGGCGAGAGTGAGCGCGAGGCACTGAAAGCGAGCGAGGACAGGACAAGCCAGATAACGCGTTGACGTTGTGTCTCGCTTTGTCCTTTGGGCGCCGTCACACTCCGTCCTTTGCGTGCGCGATGATCGCAAGGGCATACGGTGAGCACGGGAACCGCTTCGCAGAATTTTGACGCAGACCCGATTCAAGTCTTTTTTTGCGCCATAGGCGAACTTCTCACATTACGCTCTTTATTATATAATACATTTATTTGAGATTATTTATGGCTTTACTCTGAGAAATTAGGCAACTACTAGGGCGTAAGGTTGACAAGAGGTACAAAATGGTCTTTTCATTGTTGGCATTGTTGAAAATAAATTTTTAAATGAAATACTACAAAATTGTACTACAACGGTTTTAAACTACGAGTAAAAATTTTACATGAAGAAGCTCAATTAAATGTATTATAATAAAAATGGAGGAATTTGGCAAGCTCTCCTAGGACGCAAAAAAGACTCGTGCCGTGCCTGGCAATCTGACTGTTGCACGCATGCGGCGAGCAGTCACGAATTCACGATTCCATCTGAGCGTTCGCGCCCGCCGCGCACGCCGTGATGCATTCCATCTCGCTCCCCCCTTCGGCCAGAAAGGAGCGAGAAATGACCGCGCGGAATCGTACCCGCCGTCTATGTGCTCAAAGTGGTGGGGATGCTTTGCTGCATGTGTGCGTACCTCACGGACACTAATTCCCACCGGGCAACGAGTAGGCATAGCCCTAGAGAGAGCGAGAACGCAGAGAAAAGGAGCACCGAGGCAGGCAAGCGGTGTGGTGGGAGAATACCCCTCGCGAAGCTCACCGGCCAATATATATGAACTGGACTTTAGTATGTAGTCACTGGAAAAGAAAAAAACTTCGATTGTCAATCACAATCGCGTGGTTCTGGTAAAGAAATATCGGTTCAAAGGTTTCTGTTGTTGGGAAATGTAGTAAAAGCCTCGTAAAAAAGCAGGGTGGAAAGGGCTCTTGGAATAAAAAAATCGTTACATTCATTGGAAAGCTTTAAACTCCCGGCACGTTACTATTTAAATGCTCGCGCTTTCAGTGTGGCATGTGAAGCTTCGTATAATACCGAAAGCAGTAACTCGAATTTAGAAAGTGAGTGTTTTGTGCATTCTATGTACGGGGTGACTCGTAATAGATGGTGCAGCCGAAAGAGTAATGACTCTACGTGACAAAACAGGGGGGAAATATTGTATAAAATTCTGTTCATAAAAAGTTTTTCAAACCACACTTGATACATTCGAACTTCAACAGCAATTTTTCCATATAAGTACTTCGCAAATGTGTTTTACTGTTTCTATGACCCAGTGCCTCTCTGAAAGTCATTAAGTAGTACTAGTTGAATATATACTTTACTGACTAACATGTCTGAAATTTTAGAACAAAAAAACTAAATGGAACATTCAAAATATAATTGTAAACAATTTGACTTATTTAAGTAATGTTAAATTCAGAATTACTCGTGGTAAATTAGATTAGTAAAAACCTTGATTAATATTTTTTTAGTTAGTACCATCTACTAATGCAGTCAGGTCCAGGTGGGCGGTCCGAGGACGCTAGCATCCATAGCGTCTTCTACGTGCTGCGTGGAAGAGGGTGCTCGAAGCCAATGAAGCGGCGAGCATGCCACAGATGTGGAAACCTCTAGTAGTGTGCTCTTGGGCCCTAAAGGTGAAGTTCCACGGCTCGTGGCTCGGCGAGTCCTGGTACGGCGAGTCCGCTTGGCCAGCGCGAGTCGACGCGCCACGCGCCGTGAAACTTCACCTTAAGGGTACGAGCCTACACGCACACTACTAGAGGTTTCCATATCTGTGGCATGCTCGCCGCTTCATTGGCTTCGAGCACCCTCTTCCACGCAGCACGTAGAAGACGCTATGGATGCTAGCGTCCTCGGACCGCCCACCTGGACCTGACTGTACTAAAGAAATGCTCAAAGAAATGCTCCTAGAAGAATGTAGCAAGATAATCCCGAATTTCACAAAAAATTATTTGAAACAATCCTACGAATATAATAATCCTACTATCCTACGAATATAATAATCCTACTATCCTACGAATATAATAATCCTACTATCCTACGAATATAATAATCCTACTATCCTACGAATATAATAATCCTACTATCCTACGAATATAATAATCCTACTATCCTACGAATATAATAATCCTACTATCCTACTAATATAATAAATGCGAAAGTGTTTGGATATTTGGAAGTTTGTTACTCAATCACATCGCAACTCGCAACCACGCAACGGATTTTTCTGAAACTGTGTATACACGTGGTCTACGACAAGGAATAACATATAGGATACTTTTTATCCCGATTTTTTTAGCGATCTGGATCAAATTTTGCATAATTACTCTTTAGAACCCAGAGGAAAATATGGACAACCATGAAATCTGGATATCCCACCCGTTTCCCCTCATTTCACCCCCTTGACACTTTGGGACAATCAAAGTTGTACCCAGGCAACCCCGGGTGCGTTAAGCTAGTACATAATAAATTAAAGCTTATAATAAAATCGAGGAGATATTAGAGGAATATTAACTTATTATACTTACGCTTGTTTAAATTAAATATTGAAGTCGGATAAATATTTTTTTACTTTTTCTATTGAATGCACCCAAAATAAAAGTATATAATAATCAAGGTTTATATAATGCGAATTAAGTAGAATTGTGAATTTTTACTTTGAACTGGACTTAACCCCTGTATGGAATTTGTAAAGTTACACAGATAAGTAAATTTAGGTCAATTTGACCCAAATTTATTCAGAAGATATATTCACATATATGCACAAGAATCAAGCATACAAAAATAAGTCTCAGTTCATTTAATTATTACGATTTAATGTTTTAGGATCGTATTAAATTTCTATAATAAAGAAATTAAAAAAAATGTATTATAGACAGTAAATTAGTTATTTAAAGATACGAAGTAGTTTCAGTCCAAATAATACATTAGTAAAGGAAGACTGAGGATTTGTGACTCGATTTTTTGCCAAAATGACCCAATTTCTATGCAAGAGTTAAGGGAGGATGCGCCTTGTTGGGCAAAAAAGTAGGTAATTTTTTGTTCAAAAACGTTTCAACAAATTAATTCGAGGTTTAGCCAGCTGCTTTACTGCATCCTAAGCTGTTGTTCTGAATTTTTGTGTGACACTAAAAAAAAAATATGGCAGATAGAGAGTGCTGACTGGGAGCGTTGAAAAAAATCGGGTGGTCCTGGCGTTGACAAAAAGTACTCTAAGGGTTATCTGAAACACAAAAAGGAAAAGAAATTCTTAATCTATATGAATGTAAGTATCAGTAATAGTAGATTCACCAAAGAAAATAAAAGAAATATTAAAATGACAGCCTTCTGAAGAACATAAATCGCCCTGATTTGAATCTAAAAAAGATTTCGCCCAAAAATCGGGAAATCTTCTTTAAATAAAAAAGGAACCGTAACAGATACGACAATAAATCTACTACCACAGAAAACAAAATTTTCCATACAACCCAAATGCATTGTAGGGTAAAGAAACCAGTAAATGACCGAATTGTTGAATGAGAAGCCCAGTAAATGACCGCATATTTTTATTAAGAATTGTACTTATTAATGTTCGTTTAATACGCAAAACTAAAAATATGGAATATTAAAAGTGCAACTACAGTCTATTTATAAAGAAATAGTAATTTGTAAATTTATAATTGACATTTCTTTGCCTAATGGTCATTCACTGGTATGCGGTCAATTACTGGTTGGTTTACCCTAATAACCGAGGTACACATTTCACTTTCTCGTCAAACCTCCACGAAGGCAGCGCATTGAAGGAAGCATTCTTCTCGCGGCGGTTTAACGAATCACGAGTATTTAACTATAAATTCCCATTACTTGAAGCAATTAAGCAGCGTGGTTTAAGTGGATGGATAATTGATCGCGAAAGTTTTGACCGGCCATTCATTCGGCTTAAACTGTTTATGCAACACTCAGTTGGCCAGCTATTTTGTATCAGGCCGGCACTCAAGTGCGCACTTTACAAAAACAATTATGCGAGGCCGCGATTGGCAGACGTTCCTTTCCATGTATACGCAACGAGAACCATTAAACGACCATTTGCCGCGCAAATAATAGCTGATGCGCCGATACACTCGTTGCACCCCTTTTTTCCCTCGCCCCTTCCCAACCCCCTCGGCCACCGGCGTCGCCACCCCCTCCCCCTCCCCTCTGGCCAGCGCCGCCGTCGAATTTCAGATCGCGCTTTAATATCGGCGGCCGCTTAATCCGCAATGACGGTTTTTCTGGGATTTCGCCGGTTTATTACAAAAAAGCTTCAGCCAGCTGGACGGCAGATGTCACGTGTGCCATTTTTTTGCTGGCCATCCTGTGAACTGCTTCTACCCCTGTACCGTCGCGTCGTTACGCGCTCGTTCGCTCGCTCGAAACTTTCCTTGAAACGCGTCGCGAAAGATTCGCCTTGCATGAGATTATGGAAAGCTCGGTACCATAATCGCGGTTTTTTTTTTTGAATTTGTAGCATTTATCGGGGAATTCTGAAGGAAATAGTTGGTGCGCGACAGTCCTCTAGATTGAATAATTTGAGGAATATTAAGTGTTGAATTTTTGAAAAATCCCCGCAAAATAAAGTATCATATTTGGAAAAAGGGTGTCAATTAGTGGTGGAGAACTATTGATGGTACTTACGATAGTTATCGATAGTTCTCACTATCGAGATTTGTAATGATATTATCTACAAATTAAATTTGGGATTCTGAATTTCAGTTGTTATTATTTTTCAATTGGCTAGCCTACGATTTTCAATACCGATAGTTTTCGATAGTGAAAATAAGCCATCTATAGTTTTCGATAGTGAAAATAAGCCATCTATAGGTTTCGATAGTGAAAATAAGCCATCTATAGTTTTCGATAGTGAAAATAAGCCATCTATAGTTTTCGATAGTGAAAATAAGCCATCTATAGTTTTCGATAGTGAAAATAAGCCATCTATAGTTTTCGATAGTGAAAATAAGCCATCTATAGTTTTCGATAGTGAAAATAAGCCATCTATAGTTTTCGATAGAGCAAAAATAAGCCATCTATAGTTTTCGATAGAGCAAAAATAAGCCATCTATAGTTGTCGATAGTGAAAATAAGCCATCTATAGTTTTCGATAGAGCAAAAATAAGCCATCTATA
Organism: Andrena bicolor; assembly: GCA_960531205.1. Classification (NCBI taxonomy): domain Eukaryota; kingdom Metazoa; phylum Arthropoda; class Insecta; order Hymenoptera; family Andrenidae; genus Andrena; species Andrena bicolor. The sequence goes on along the minus strand of OY482668.1, from coordinate 18,777,110 downwards.
GTTTTCGATAGTGAAAATAAGCCATCTATAGTTTTCGATAGTGAAAATAAGCCATCTATAGTTGTCGATAGTGAAAATAAGCCATCTATAGTTTTCGATAGTGAAAATAAGCCATCTATAGTTTTCGATAGTGAAAATAAGCCATCTATAGTTTTCGATAGTGAAAATAAGCCATCTATAGTTTTCGATAGTGAAAATAAGCCATCTATAGTTTTCGATAGTGAAAATAAGCCATCTATAGTTTTCGATAGTGAAAATAAGCCATCTATAGTTTTCGATAGTGAAAATAAGCCATCTATAGTTTTCGATAGTGAAAATAAGCCATCTATAGTTTTCGATAGTGAAAATAAGCCATCTATAGTTCTCACTATCGAAATTTGAAATAATATTACAAATTAAATTTGGGATTCTGAATTTTTTAATTCACCAACCTACGATTTTCAATACCGATAATTATCGATAGTGAAAATAAGCCATCTATAGTTTTCGATAGTTGAATCATCGATAACTATCGTAAGTATCTTCGATAGTTCTCGAGGACTAGTGTCAATTACTTTTAAGGGAGGTAATAATGCTTGAAGTGAAATATTTGACGCTGTTGTTCTCCTACTTCCCCTGCACTATAAAATATGTCGACTTCCTGAAGTCTACCGAGCGGGGCACGTACTTTCAAAAAAACGAGCAGTATTGGAAAATTTAGAAAAAAAAAATAACGTTTGCAGCGGGTGCCACGTTCTCGTTTCAAGCTACATAACTCTTTCAGATTAACCTTATCTACTTCTACATCTATATGTCATGCACTTTTGTTAAAATTAAAATATATGAATTTCGACTATACCTGAAATATTGAATATTAATATTCACTCAAATTTAATTCCTGTTACGTTATTCTTGATTCTGATAATATAATTAATATCCGTAATATATCGATATGAAATAAAATTCAGTGTAGGTACTTGTTTCTGAAGCAAGGATGTGTGCATGTACCTACGATAATTGATATCTGTTCATGCTTCAATGCTCCTTACCTGTTCTGCTCTCTGTTTTTTGTAAATGGGACATTTTACCTAGGGTTTGTCGGTTTTTAAAAACCGGTTTTTATTTGTAAATTTGTAAATTTGGGTTTTAAATTTAAAAAACCGGTTCTATATACTAGAATTAATATGAAGAAATGATTTAATTATTTAATTAAAAACGTTAACATTTTTACTTGAAATCGCCTCGAACATAAGCAAATTGTAGTAGGTAACTGTTTATTGTAATACTAATCATCATGAGTTCATATTTTCAGAAAAAAATACGAACTGGAATGAAGATTTATAATTTGGTACCACATTTTAAAAGATTTATATTTTGTACGGATTTTAGTTATTTTAGCTTTTTTCATTTGGTTTTGTATGCAGTCTGTTTTATTGTGTTATAGTTTTTTTAGATCCATAAATATTAGATGAGCTCAAAAATTGTACGGATTCGTACGTATTTTAGTTATTTTAATTTTATTTTTATTTGGTTTTGTATAGAGTATATTTTTATAATTCAATAATATTAAGAAAAATATTAAGTAAAGTTACTATTTTAATTACATTTTTTGTTGTGAGAATTCGAAAACCGGTTTAACCGGTTTTTTGAGAATATTGGTGTGACGTCCCACGATTTTTCGCGCGTTTCCTATCCCAAATTCCATCAGTAAACCTCAAATTCACTCTATCGAACTCAACTCCTACACCATCTCCTCAATAGCCGATCACCTTGATGTTGCACCTTAGCGGTCAACAACACGAGATGATCAACACAAACCTCCACCTCGCTGATGTACCTTAGCGGTCCCCATCACGAGATGGTCGTTTCAAAACCCTCTTCGCCTATTCGTCCTGCAAGGCACGAATCATTCCCTCTAAAAACGAATTCAAACAAGTCCCTCATTATAAATCCCTCTTAAATCGAGACCACGTCTCAATCCCCTCTCTACGTCACAACAGAGTCCAAACACTCTAACCCCTTTCCTATTAAACACTTAAAATCCAATCCAAGAGTTGAGTATCTCCAATACCGTTCATAAAAACCCTAGAAGCCTAATTACGACGCATTTGGCGTACGTGACAAAATATGGCTATTAATAGCCATACCGTTTACAAAAACCCCGGAAATCATACTGCGTCTTAATTCCGAAATGTGTCAAGGTCTTTACCGCGCGTACCCCCTCATGCTCCTGTGAAACTACATAAATACGAGGTCCTGCGAGGCCTCGTCCTCTTTCATCGCTCCTCTTTCATCGCTCTTTCATCGCAGAATCTGTGACAAAGTGTCATCAAAAGTATTCGTTAACGGTGTTAAAGATTTATATTGTTCAATTCAGTGCTACGACAACCATTGTAAGTCATTTTAATTACCATTATTAAGGAATATCACCCTCATTATATTTCTCTATATAAATAACGCTTATTACTTTTCTATATTATAAATTTTACTTATTACTTTATATATAATAACGTTTATGTCATTCTAAAGCTTATTGCTATTCATTTATTATTCTGTATTATCATCTTAATGCTTATTTTGTTTATATTTGTCTTATAATCGCTTATTACACATATCATTTTCTTGAGTTAACGCTTATTGCATTTCATATATTATACTTTACTAAAGCTTATTATATTTCATATATTATCATCGATCTATTCTCATGTATTTCATGTTCATATGCTCGTATTGTTAATAACTGCCTTTTATATAAATGTTATCCGTTAATGCTAAGAATATCAAACATTATCATTAACAAACGTTTCGATAAAACAATTAAACCTATTTGTTTTCAACTACGTCTCGAATTATTGTGTGTGCTCGAGTCATAAACCTTCCCAACGAAACCAAGCTGCCGCAACAGCTGATTCGCGAGAGCGCTCCCAGTGTTTATAAACACACCGCTGCATGAGCCGTGCAATATACAAAAGAACTGAACGTGGTTTCTTTTACACTAATGCAACAGTAAATCCTGTTTCGTAAACCAAAACAAATACGAAGTCCCCTAACGGGTGTTCTCTAAATACACGTTTACCTTCCCTGGTCGATTAGAGTGACGGATTAAATATTCGCGCCTCATCACCTCCAGAAATTCTAAGTGTGACGGATTCAATATTCGCGCCTAATTCCTTTCCTTAAAACCTCTCAGCGTGACGGATTTAATATTCGCGCCTGAGTCCCTCAAATCCTAGTGTGACGGATTCAATATTCGCGCCTAAGTTCCTCTCAAAAATCTCAGTGTGACGGATTTAATATTCGCGCCTGAGTCCCTCTCAAAAATCTCAGTGTGACGGATTTAATATTCGCGCCTGAGTCCCTCTCAAAACCCCTCAGTGTGACGGATTTAATATTCGCGCCTGAGTCCCTCTCAAAACCCCTCAGTGTGACGGATTTAATATTCGCGCCTGAGTCCCTCAAAACCACAAGGTGCTGGATTCCAGATTCGCGCCTGTATTCTTCCTTCCCCATTGTCCACGTCCCCAAAGACCTCACCCGGGACGTGACATATTTTTGGTGACAGCGGTGGGATCTTCGTATACCGTTGATAGGAAATAGATTCTCAGACGCGGTACCCACAAGGTCCCAATATTTAAAATGTGCATTGAACACCCTAGTCGGTGTCAACCATCCTACCGGAGCCGCAGATTACAAAGTTTGACGGCATATTTAAATGAGCTAACCTGCATTTCGGGAGGCGTAGCTACAACTATTGACGGCAGCGAGATATGCTTAAAATGCTCTAGCCTAGCGCCCGCAGATACCGTAGAGATGTATTGGACTCATTATTATTTTACGTATAGAACCCCAGTCTACTGCCCTCGATGCAGAAACTCGCTAATTCCAGAACGCCCAATAAGAAACTGCATCGAGTGCTTTGAAAGTTATTTGCTCTCGAATAAGAGCTATAGAAGGTTTGATAATTATCAACACTAAGTAATTTTCGACCGGACGCCGAAAATAATAAATTTTAAAATAAACATGTCCTTGTACGGCGATACCGAGAACTCTCGCATAATGGATCGAGACGCGGGCCCTTCCACTGACGCTATAGAAATCGCAACCGCCGAAATAATGGAACGGGTGCAATTATTACGGCAAAACCGAGCTGAAATAGAAAGCTTGCACGCGAAAATCGTTGTAAATAAAGAACCCAATACGCATTCGGGCGTAGACACCGGATCATTCGACCCCACGTTTAAAGGTCTTTTTGATAAAATAAAAAATATCGAAGCAACGATGGAAAAACTTCTTTCACCCCCGCCTTCTGCGAATAATTTTGCTACTCCAGGTTCCTCCAGTTTCGATAGGAAACAAATATTTAATCATAATAATGTTCCGGACCAGAATCCATCGCCCCAGATCAAATTAAAGGACGCTATAGAAACAGTCCCAAATTTTAACGGTTACAACATATCCGTTTTGCAATTCGCGAGAGCCTGCAATAGGGCTAAGGCTCTGATTCCCTCGCAAGCCGAACCCCAGCTAGCGAGGTTGTTGACAAATAAACTGCAAGACCATGCGTACTTGGCCGTTGAGGATAGGGTTTTTGAATCCGTAAGTGATTTAATAAAACAACTCAAACGAACATTCTCCCCCGCGAAAACATCAAATCACTATCGAGGAGAACTTGCAAACATTATCAAAGGATCCAACGAGCACATATTGGACTACATTTCGCGCGTCAAAGATCTCCGGTCCACCATTTTAGAAGAAGATAGTGAATATTACCGCGACTCCGCGCGAAATCACCCTCAGGATCTGGATCGCCTAGCCCTAGATTCATTTGTCGATGGTCTTCCACCCTACATTAGGATGAGATTATTACAACGCAACTTCGGAACGCTCGACGAAGCGTTCGATCAGGCAATTCTCGTGGACAACGAGATTGACAGGGACCGTCTCCGATTCCCCGAACAAAAATCTCCTACATTAGTATGCCAACTTTGCAATAAGACAGGACACGATGCAAGGTCCTGTTGGAACAATCAAAATTCAGCCTCCCAACTTTCCGAAGGACACCCTCTAAACCGCGTTGCGGAATATGGGTACCAAACACCCAAACCCCAAGTTTCCTACTGGGACAAAAACCGACCTACCCCTTCGAGACCTACAAAGCTCCGAATCTGCGATTATTGCAAGAAACCCGGACACGTAACTTCAGAATGCAGAAAACGCATCATGCTCGTCCACAAGGACCATAGAACTTTGTGGGAAATAGAGTCAAGAAATACCCCGTCGGGCACCGACGGATACGAACAGTGGAGTAGGCCAAACAGGAGCGTACCCACTTACGAAAAAGCCGAAAATACTAGCAATACCGTAAGAACCGGTAGCATTCAAATAAACACGGTTGGTCAGGCCCCGTCTGTGACAATTCACTCACCAGACTTCCGGAAAACAGTCAATGTAATGGTCAACACCAGTAGTGAGGTAGATGTGCCAAAATTTCAGGACATCAATCCGACGCAAGTGCTATTAAGTGGCACCTCTCTGGACCCAGTTTCCACCCTTGGAACAATAAGGGTACTGCCAAAAGAGATTAAGACGTCTAAATGCGTCACTCCTATCCCAGTCCCAACAAAAAACAAGTCCCTCTTGCCCCAGGATCCGTCGATCCGATATCTCGAGGCACCCGAGAAGGTGTACTCACCCTCACCCCCTGCGCACGACGCAAAATTAACCCTTCCCATAACCTCCCATGAGTCTCTCGCGGTTACACTAAAACCAGATCGACAGAAAGTCCAAACCGTCCTGAACTACTCAGCACCTTGTACACCCAAAAAGGTTACAAATTACCTCGAACTGACCGGATATTACATAACGTTTATCCCGGAATTCTCTAAAACGGCTCGGCCTTTGACCTCAATACAGAAAAAGGACACTCCATTTGACTGGAGATCGTCCCAAAAAACCGCTCCTGACCACTTAAAGTCGGCATTGCAGAAGGAACCAATCCTGCAATATCCGAACTTTGAGCTGGAATATCGGGCCTCTGAAAATGCTATAGGAGGGATATTAAGCCAGGCAGTTGTTAAAAAGAACCTGCCAATCGCTTACACTCCCTGTATCCCGAATAACGAGAGAATTTTACAAAAATCAATCTCCGAAAATCACCCGAATCCCGGGCAAAGCGATAAAGTCGCTGAAGATTCTCCAAGTAAACCCCCTGCAAGCGGAAAATGCTCCAAGCGACCGCGTGAAGAATCTGACGATGACTTGGAAGACAAGTCCAAACATAAGCCGAGCAGCTCCAAAAGACCTCGGTTCTCCAGTTCTCCGATCCATGTGGCGACGAGTGGAAGCAACACCGTCGACCCTGCAATTCCCACATCCAACGCTCACTTAGGAGGAAAGTGCAAAAAGATTCAACAACACAGAAAGATGCGCCGGAAAAGATCACTTCTAGAAATTCCACTACAAATCTCCCCAGAAAACATACGTAAACCACTACCTAATACAAAAGCAGACAATACGTATAAATTACCCATCCAGAACTTGTTCATAAAATATTTTGTGTGCGTGCTTCTCAGCCTATTAACATTAATCAAAACCGTTGACGTATTCATTAAAAATTCCATTTATCACTTCGGAACTCTTAGAGCCATTCTCAGCGACCAAGTGGCAAATACTCGAAATTTCGCGAAAGCAGTACAACGGGAATGTAAAATGCAACAATTCCGAACCAAAGACTTTCACCCACAGACTAACGGCTCTTTAGGAAAATTGCATCTCGTTGTGACCGAATGCTTAAAACTGTTAATCAGTAAATACAGTGACTGGTACGAATGGATTAACTTGTCCGCGTACTCATATAATACCAGTGTCCACAAAGGCGCTGGATACACAAAGCATGAACTATTTTTCGCGAAATTTTCAATACCCAGCCGGACCCCGGTTCTTGAAAATAATGAAAACGAATCATATATTGGTTGCCTATCGAAACTGAGTAGGAGACTGCGGCACAAAAGACATTATGATTGTCCTGCTCCCGTGCGCGAGAGTCCCGGTTGACCCCAAGTCAACAAACAAGTAAAATACTTTAACCATTTTTCTATCATAGATAGTTGCTACTGCAGCATTTTTTGTAATCACCATTCAAAAAGAGGAAAGGAAGGAAAATCACAACCCTTCTACCTAAAGTCATCTCAATCATCATTACCACAGGGAAGCGCCTCCGGAGACAGTCATCAACAACAGACATCAATCAACTGAGAGCAGCTCCAGGATGCCACTGCCCCTTCGCCCCGTATAGACCCCTTTTACAACTTAAATAATTCCACACCCTAACCCAATGTTAAGAAATGCTACGCATTTCTTCATATAGGGGGGGAGGTGTGACGTCCCACGATTTTTCGCGCGTTTCCTATCCCAAATTCCATCAGTAAACCTCAAATTCACTCTATCGAACTCAACTCCTACACCATCTCCTCAATAGCCGATCACCTTGATGTTGCACCTTAGCGGTCAACAACACGAGATGATCAACACAAACCTCCACCTCGCTGATGTACCTTAGCGGTCCCCATCACGAGATGGTCGTTTCAAAACCCTCTTCGCCTATTCGTCCTGCAAGGCACGAATCATTCCCTCTAAAAACGAATTCAAACAAGTCCCTCATTATAAATCCCTCTTAAATCGAGACCACGTCTCAATCCCCTCTCTACGTCACAACAGAGTCCAAACACTCTAACCCCTTTCCTATTAAACACTTAAAATCCAATCCAAGAGTTGAGTATCTCCAATACCGTTCATAAAAACCCTAGAAGCCTAATTACGACGCATTTGGCGTACGTGACAAAATATGGCTATTAATAGCCATACCGTTTACAAAAACCCCGGAAATCATACTGCGTCTTAATTCCGAAATGTGTCAAGGTCTTTACCGCGCGTACCCCCTCATGCTCCTGTGAAACTACATAAATACGAGGTCCTGCGAGGCCTCGTCCTCTTTCATCGCTCCTCTTTCATCGCTCTTTCATCGCAGAATCTGTGACAAAGTGTCATCAAAAGTATTCGTTAACGGTGTTAAAGATTTATATTGTTCAATTCAGTGCTACGACAACCATTGTAAGTCATTTTAATTACCATTATTAAGGAATATCACCCTCATTATATTTCTCTATATAAATAACGCTTATTACTTTTCTATATTATAAATTTTACTTATTACTTTATATATAATAACGTTTATGTCATTCTAAAGCTTATTGCTATTCATTTATTATTCTGTATTATCATCTTAATGCTTATTTTGTTTATATTTGTCTTATAATCGCTTATTACACATATCATTTTCTTGAGTTAACGCTTATTGCATTTCATATATTATACTTTACTAAAGCTTATTATATTTCATATATTATCATCGATCTATTCTCATGTATTTCATGTTCATATGCTCGTATTGTTAATAACTGCCTTTTATATAAATGTTATCCGTTAATGCTAAGAATATCAAACATTATCATTAACAAACGTTTCGATAAAACAATTAAACCTATTTGTTTTCAACTACGTCTCGAATTATTGTGTGTGCTCGAGTCATAAACCTTCCCAACGAAACCAAGCTGCCGCAACAGCTGATTCGCGAGAGCGCTCCCAGTGTTTATAAACACACCGCTGCATGAGCCGTGCAATATACAAAAGAACTGAACGTGGTTTCTTTTACACTAATGCAACAGTAAATCCTGTTTCGTAAACCAAAACAAATACGAAGTCCCCTAACGGGTGTTCTCTAAATACACGTTTACCTTCCCTGGTCGATTAGAGTGACGGATTAAATATTCGCGCCTCATCACCTCCAGAAATTCTAAGTGTGACGGATTCAATATTCGCGCCTAATTCCTTTCCTTAAAACCTCTCAGCGTGACGGATTTAATATTCGCGCCTGAGTCCCTCAAATCCTAGTGTGACGGATTCAATATTCGCGCCTAAGTTCCTCTCAAAAATCTCAGTGTGACGGATTTAATATTCGCGCCTGAGTCCCTCTCAAAAATCTCAGTGTGACGGATTTAATATTCGCGCCTGAGTCCCTCTCAAAACCCCTCAGTGTGACGGATTTAATATTCGCGCCTGAGTCCCTCTCAAAACCCCTCAGTGTGACGGATTTAATATTCGCGCCTGAGTCCCTCAAAACCACAAGGTGCTGGATTCCAGATTCGCGCCTGTATTCTTCCTTCCCCATTGTCCACGTCCCCAAAGACCTCACCCGGGACGTGACATTGGAATTCGAAAACCGGTTTTTCAAAAGTCGGTTTTTGTATAAACCCTAATTTTACCTGTATTTCTATTTTCTTCTTTTTTTAAAAATATTTTTCCACTGACGAATCTCAACGTATTTACAGGCGCTTATTAAGATTTCAGGCTCTCTACTTTTACACCATTGTAACTTTTGTATATACTGGGCTCTATCCCATCAATGAATAATAATAATAATAATAATAATAATTCTAGCAAGTGCTCTAGGGAGTTCGCGAAATTTGGGTCATCGATTTGGTTGAAATTTCGTACATAGTTGCTGCGCGACATGTATAATAATGTGATAAACGTATAGGGTGCTCTAGTTAAAAGTTTGCGAGAAACTCGAGTCCAAAGTTTTGTCGTCCTCAGACCCTCGACAAATGCACTCGTACGAAAATATGAATTCCTACTTAAACTGCAATGACAGCTCAACTGTAATCCACGTAATAATTCCATGTATATGACATGTTTATACATTTGTTATTGATTTTTAATTATTTCCACGATTAACCATTTACATGGTTCCCAATTCCCAATCTCATACAGAGATCCAGATGCAGAATTTACAGGATTTGCAGTCCAAACTTTGAGCTTGATTTTCCTATAAAATCCTATAAAATCTGTTGTTTCTACACAATTGATTTTCCTGTGCATTCATATTCCACAGTTGCCATTCAAAATTCAATACTGCACGCATGTGTATAGTGTTTAATTCGATTCAATGTTCACTAAAAGAGACTTCTGTTACAGGAATTTTGAAAAATAGAGTGTTTCAGAATTATAAGTAAAAACCTAATGAAACTAGCTAATGAAATTCAGAAAAATAAAAAAAAATATCGAGTAAACATAGGTTTGAATAACTAACCATTTTTAATTGTAAGACTGAGCTCTATTTGTCATTTTCAAACATCCTTTATAATGGATACGAATTGCATCAGAAGAGAGCAAAATACTTTTGTCGTCGCAAATACAACTCGTAGTAATTTTTTAAAAGCAAGTGGAAAAGCAATACAGTCACTATTTTTTTCATTTGGTTTGCAGTACGCAATTTTAGCAGCAAACGTATTACGCCGATATTTTGCTACAATTTGATCAATTAATTCTCTTATTTTTATTTTCCTTGGTGCCACTCTAAATGCAAATATAATAAATATACAATCCTCGTGTCCAGGAATGTTTAACAGTAACAGAACATATTTTTGTTACAGATTGCAGTGATTTCCAAAGCGTTGCATTGGGTGAGTGACTAGCTTTTTAACACAGAGCGTATCGAAAGCATGTAAGTAAGTATAACTTTAGAGGCGAATTCGGGACAGAAAATTAATTTAGAAAGTTCACATAAAGATTTGTCGTATTTAAGCTTGTCTCCGAGTTGCGGCATTTTTGTATTTCAATAATTCTCATTACAAACTGAGCTACCGTAATTAGTTAAAAAACAACGCATCAGAAATCAGTCAATGGAAAGACGTTTTAAAGCTTATATTGAAGCCTAATATTTCGACTATTTTTTCTTGAAGAAAGGTTTCCCTAAGGGTGAAACGATACCCATTCTGTAACGAGAAGCATTGAAAAATTAAAAAATTTGCAATTTGGAAATAAGGTTAAAGAGGTCAACTGTTTATATGAATTTTCTTCATTATTCTTGTTTGCTGAAATCATCCCTGAAGTTATGCCCACATGTTCCGATACAAACTTATTATACTCATAATTGTAAGTAGGTTTAGGTGGACTACTATGAAAATAATTGAAGTTCCCTTGCAAAAAGGAAACAAGCAGTTAATTACCTCGTTGCAAACGGAGTAAATATTTTTACAATTTTGCAATTTAATGTTATAGATCTTACTTTTCGAAATTCGCAGAACATGTGCACTCATGCATGCATAAAAAAATCTTCGACGTAAGTGAAAGTAATCGTAGAAGCAACAGGGCTAAAGAATATAAATAGTAATAATATTAATAATACTCATATTTAATTCTATTTAATATCTGTGTAATAAAATTCTGCCAATTAAGTTTTTGATTTTCAACGATTTTCAACTCATCTACACTTTTATAGGGTGGAATTGTAATCTATTAGAGTATATTATTTGCAAAGTTTAGTTTGTTATAAACAAGACTTAATCAAATTTTAATTGCTGCAATTTCAAATTTGTTATGTTTCATCCACTCTTTAAATTTAAAACCCCCTTATTATGTATTCTTATTAAAAATGGTAGTAAAGGTTTCAATTTTCCTCTTCTTTTTTGTATTTTAGCTTGAAAGACTTATTCCATTACCATTTTGCAATTCAGTGCATCGATACCTCAGAATTTAAAATTTACTATAATCCCTCTAAAATAGGTTTTATATAAAAAAGAGATTACACTTGAATATTTTAACCAATGCTAAAATATTACTAGTTTTCTCCTTTGAAGGATAATTGTAATTTCCACTGATGGTGATTAAATTTTACCAAATCGAGCGAACAAATATCCTCCATAATTGTGGATTTTTAAAGTGTTACTTTGTGCTTTCATGTGCAAATGGAGTGGTCGGAAATTTCGGGTCTCAAACTTTATATCTCTCGACGGAATATTTACGTAATTAATCCATAAAGGGTAGATGTAGTTCCGGGAATTGATTTATACTACCACGAATGGGAAAATAATTTGCAAACCAATTCACATTGGTTAATAAAGTGCACAGTTCAAAAGACCGCTTTAGAATAGGTACTTAATTTAATTTCGATGAAACTCTAAGTTGCAATTGATTTCAATTCGGAACCAAGTAATTATGCTACATTCAATTTGCTAAATCCGTTTAAATAACAGCATTACATTCAGTGTCAAATGGATCAACTGTTTTATTAATAACTCGTAACAAGCAGGCACATATCTATTTAAATTATAATTACAACAGATAAAATATTTGTTACACGGATTAAGATATTAATCCTATCGAAAATAACTGGACAAATAGAATTTGCTAAATCCTTTATTAACAAACTCAAATGAATAATAATAATAATATTAATAGTAAAGAGGATCGAAGCTGAATAAAAACGTTTAATAAACGGCTTTAGTATGTAGTTAAACAATAGGAAATAAAACAAATAGTATATGTAAGCATAAGACGCAAACTGCAGCATAAATATGTTTTATACCTAATCTTAATATATAAAAATTTATACACATAAAACAAATAAAATAAGATATAGTAAGGAAATCATAAAAGAAGGGGATAGATGATTTAATAAAGTACCAGGAAAGAATGTATCAATGGCTTGGTGCATAAATATTGTATGTTCACTTTTCTATATATAACAAATAGTTTTCGACTGTTTCTTTTTGCTGTATAAAAATCACATTTATATCTACTGCATAAATTTTTCAAGAATTATATTTTTGTGCAGCGTTTGTCCCTGAATATTATGCACCATTGCATGTTTAAATCTGTTTCTCTCGAAAATGCTACAAGTGGACGTACAATATTTGCGCACTGAGCCATCGATATTCAGGATATTGATTTAATCAGTTCATATTAAATATATTTCTGAATTGAGATTGAAAAGTCGATCAATATAATTTATATTAATCACTATACCTAACAAACTACTGAATATTAATCCGTTTCAAATTGTCGGCCGCTTTTGACAAAACAATATTGATTTCATTGAACTATATTGAAGTTATTACCGTCAGAAGTCTGAAGTTTTAAATTGAACAAGTGAAATTTGCTGTCTTGCAACGCGACATAGTTTCTACGCTTCGAATTAAATAGAATCTTTTGCAAATCATCCACTCTGACTAATTATATATACCTACTTACAAGGGAAGATAATAAATGTTAGACGAATATTGCTCGTGGGATCCAAAAGTTCTTCGATTCGCGAGGAGTACAATTCCGCAATACAGCAACAGTTGAAATTGTATGGAAAAAAATTGTGGATTATACTGTTTCATAATTATTTAATCATCCAGTTCAGATTTCATGTAAAATAACCTATTTAAGAAAATATTATTAATATTTTTGTTTATAACTTTTTCTAATTGTTTAAACAATTGATAACAATTTTGAGATTTGATAGATCTAATTAAAAGAAGTAATTTTTGTCTTGAAACTTTTATTCTACCTCGTACAGATTGCGTGTTATAAAATAAAATCGAAAAATAGCCGAATCTTGAGGGGTTAATTTCACCCCCTTAGAGTGAATTTGGACAGCAAAACAAAATGTGTTGTAATCAGGAGGAAATTCCCTACATATCCATAAAGTTTCAGAATTTTTTGAATTTTCGGGTTCGGGATCTTCCTTTGTTAGTTTCCGTAAAAATCAGATAAGAAACTTGAATAAAGTGAAAAGATATAATCAGGATTAGAAGTTCTGTTCTAGAGATTCTTCGCGTCGTGTTGTACACCAACTTCTTAGGGTTTCATAAAAAAAATCTGGAAAAATTAAAAAATCTGAAGGTTTATTTATAAATCTTTGGCCCCTTTAGAGCACAAAGGTTTCAATGGGAATCCCTTCTGGCGGGAAGGACGAGCCAAGGCTTGAAGAAGCACGAAATGCAAAAGAATAAATGCTGCCGAAATTTGGATTTATCCCCTTTTCAAATTCCATCGCTTGCTATTTGGGCCTAAGGTTGTTCGAGTACTCGAATATTCGAGTAGCTTGAAGTTGGGACCGAGAGGAGCCGAGTACTCGTAAAAACCGAGTAGCTCGATAAATCCGAGTAGCTCGATAAATCCGAGTAGCTCGAATTTTTTCTAGTAGCTCGAATTTTTTCTAGTAGCTCGAATTTTTTGTAGTAGCTCGAATTTTTTCTAGTAGCTCGAATTTTTTCTAGTACCTCGAATTTTTTGTAGTAGCTCGAATTTTTTCTAGTAGCTCGAATTTTTTCTAGTAGCTCGAATTTTTTCTAGTAGCTCGAATTTTTTCTAGTAGCTCGAATTTTTTCTAGTAGCTCGAATTTTTTCTAGTAGCTCGACTTTTTTGTAATAGCTCGAATTTTTTCTAGTACCTCGAATTTTTTCTACTAGCTCGAATTTTTTGTAGTAGCTCGAATTTTTTGTAGTAGCTCGAATTTTTTCTAGTAGCTCGAATTTTTTCTAGTAGCTCGAATTTTTTCTAGTAGCTCGAATTTTTTCTAGTAGCTCGACTTTTTTGTAATAGCTCGAATTTTTTCTAGTACCTCGTATTTTTTCTAGTAGCTCGAATTTTTTGTAGTAGCTCGAATTTTTTCTAGTAGCTCGAATTTTTTCTAGTACCTAGCTCGAATTTTTTGTAGTACTTAGCTCGAATTTTTTCGAGCAACTTCAAGCTTGAAGCTTGAACGTTTCGGGCAATACGAATGTTTCGAATATTTTAGGTTGCGTTTATCTACTGGGATGTATATAATTGCCGCTCGAAAAAATTCGAGCTACTCGATTTTTACGGGTACTCGGCTCGGTTCGGCTCGAAAAACCGAGCCTGGCTCGGTTCGTTTTTCCGAGTACTCGAACAGCCTTATATTCAGCCTTCACAGACTGTAACCTGCGGGGTTGGCGGTGTAATGTGTATGGAGTATAACCTAGTAAATTCATTTGTACCATTCTATACACGAATATAACAATACTTTCCTGCTATCACAACATTTGTCTCTTGGAATAGCACAACTTTGCCCTGAGTTTCCTCACCGCGTACCATAAATAGCTAAGATATGTAAATGTTCTTATTCAAGTACTCTACTCTGTCTTGAGACACTATCTACCGTACTAGTGAAATATAAATGACTAAATTTCCAGATTGATTGCTTTTAACAGCATTTACTACGATTTCATATTGTTTCTTATTTTGCATACATTATTTAATAAAAATTATAACATCAAAGAAACTCAAATTTGATTGTCGTTGCAATTTAGTAAGTCTGCATACTTTGAAGAGACTGAAAATAATCGGTTTCATTTATTATAATCTGTATTGCAATGAACTTTCAGAATTAATCAGTTAAATCGCACTGCAATTTTTATTTTAATTTTATACGAAATGTGTACTGATTAAATGCAATATACCCATGTATGTGTGGATGTTTTATCAGGTGGATGGGATGCCCTAAAATATCAGAATCAATTAATGAAATGCAATATATGTAAATGTAAACTTATTCGTTTTATAGAATTTACATTTTTCAAGTTTTATTCTGATATTGAAAAGGAGTATCAGATGGAAAGCTTCGAAATTCGTTTCAATATGTACAATTTGTCGCCGGATGTATGCTATCGTTCCGTACGAAGATCGATTTTGTTCTTATTCCACGATTCTATCCGTTATATGGAATTGCTGAACTTTACGTTTGCCTCGAATTTTATTTCGTTCGATTTTCTCAGCTCCTGCGGAACTTGTGATAAGAATACAAAACTCGGGAGGTGAGAAATACGTAATATCTTTGATAACTTTGGAAAGACCGAATCCTGAACTACAGCCGTGGAAAAGCTAGACGTACGACATCCTTTCGCCCCTTTCACGCCTTTATTCGTCGCCAGTCTTGTAATCCACCCTAACAAAACTATTAATTTTAATTGAATTACACGTGATACTCATTGATAAACATTATAATCCATTAGAATTATTGAAATAACAATCACAGGTGGAATTTGAAATAACAATCACAGGTGAATTTTGCTGAAGCATTTTCAAAAAAACACATTGAAAATTTTTAAAAAATAGTTGTTTAAGTAATTCATGCTTTTTGTCCTGAAATAATACCAAATTCAATTTTTTTGTTGACGAAGCTAAATGTAATTGAAACTTTCATGTAATTGAAGAGTTTAAAATATTTTGCAAAACACTAATTTTACGATCACATCACCTTAGTAGTTCTACACCCAGAATGTCCAAAAGAATCGATTTATATAGACGGAGAACATACCATAAAAAAGGGACATTGCATTTTCCCATATCGTCGTTGCACATAAAGAAGAAATATGATATAAAATGATGGACACTGTTATGGCATTTCACACTTTCCTTTACCTCCTTTTTATCGCCAATTGCATATGAGATATGACACATTCGATACGTAACTCTTTCTGTACACGGGAACTAAACAATTTTCTTTTTTATATCAAATGATATGCATGAAAGTATGGAGCCTCTTTTTAGTCGCACCAATAATCCATCTAATTGTTAGTTAATTTTATCTTGCTCCGTCGTATTACTTACCTTCTGGTCTTCGAGATATTGATGACCTCTAATTATTCGTCCCAGTAATTATATTGCATTATTAAATGCAGACAGCAGCCTATGCTGGACAATATCGACAAGAAACACTTAATTGCAACAACTTAATTGCCCTTACTTGTCGTGCTAATTCTATGTTATATAATTGTTTATATTCAGGAGAGATAATTAGGGGTTGAAGAGTAGAAGGAGGGGCAGAAAAGGGGGAAATGAGGGATGTGTGGCTTTCCTCCTTGGTCTACTAGTAAACTGATTACTAATTCTTTATATTTATTATAGCTGGGAAATGTATAGAGAGGTTTTAATTAAATTAGAAAAAAGTATTTATAACATTATTGCTTTGACTTAACATTAAAAAGAGAACACTAACTACAAGAAATATATTTTTACACAATAGGCAGTAGTTATTTAGTTGATAAGTTTTTATTTCTATTTTTTGAGAATTTTTCAAATCTCGAGCTTCCCTGACTTGCACCAAAGTGTACAAAACACGGTTTTTTTTTATAACTGTGCGCAATAAAGAACGTAACTTATTGATTTATTGTTGCTTTATTAATCAAATCTGGAAAAAATAGGTTGGCATAAAAAAGTATTATTATTGTCTGTGAAAATATGCTCATCCCCAATCAAAACACATTTGAGAGCCTCATAAAAAGGCTGTTTATAAAATAGGAGGTAGTTGTATCTACATTCGTAATTGATAAAACAGTAATACCTTCAAAATTGCAATAAATCGCTCATTTGTTATCAGATTTGAGCCAAACGATGTAAATTTTTTTATATATATTACACGTCATAACTAAAAAATTGTCAAAAATGGGGCTGCAACCCTCTCGCTGCAAGATCCTCAAACGTTTCGAGTGTCCGCACACACGAATTGATAGAAACATAAGATAACCAGCCGAAGCCTCAATCAGCGCCGTTACATCAGTTGATGCTTCCGCTAGATGGTTTAATTTACGGCCTCGCTTAATTTATACCTTCCCGAGCTACTGTATCTACAGACTCTGCTTTAGTGCCCTCTTGTGGCAACTGTGGGGGCATCGCTGCAATATAATTGATATGATTACGTAAGTAGGCTTAGTTTCTTTCCATACAATCATGATTCCATATCTGTTCAACAATTAGGTTTTCCCTTCAAATTGTAGACAGCCGTCTTGTACTTATATTTCGAACGTTACATATTTCGAAGTTACTCTAAAATCACGAAATCTGAATTCTTATTCCCATGAATAAATATGAGCCAATCGCAGAGACATCTTATATTTTTGGCTAGGTAAATCCGAAAACTGAAAAGGAACTGACAATCAATTGCGCAATAAGAAATTTTTGCGGGAGTAAACGCACCAATAAATGAACACTGGCTAATGAATGAACACTATTATAAAATTATGTTTGCAGCGCGATTGATTCCACGTGCTGCAAAAATTGTTTGGATATGAAACAAGAAATAAAAAGAAGTTTCTAATTTATTTTACTCATTTTAATAAAAAATGTCCATTCACTGGTACGTGTTCATTTACTGGTACTTCCACCTTAGCTAAGCAAAAACAGTTATTTTCTTACAAGGGTAGTTCTCCAACTCGAAAATTCAAAAAAATCTGAAACTTTGCAGAAATGTAGCTCAAGTGATGCTAATAACGCGTATATTTTTACAAGAATGAAAACACCATTTCAAAGTAATTGTAAGTTTTCATATTATCACGAATATCTGCGAAACCGGAAAAGATACCGAAAAAAGGTCAAATTCAAAGTTTTATGGTTTCCCATATCCAACAATATGGTGATAAAAAATTGTCGAAAAAGAATGGTGGTGGGGGTAAATTTAAAAAAAAAATGTTTTTCGCAAATTCTTTATCGTCATTTTATAGGACACAAAAACCACAGGATTGTGAATTTAATTTCTTTTTATATCTTTTACAGTTTCGTAGATATTCACGATAATCTGAAAACTCATCCTCTGATATTTTCACTCTTAGGACCGTTTTACTGCCGATTTAAAAAGTAGTTACGTTATTAGCACCACTTGAGCTACATTTCTGCATAGTTCCAGATTTTTTTGAATTTTCGAGTTGCCGAACTTCCCTTGTTAGTTGAACAATCCTTTGTACGAAACTAAATGAAGTTTCTCTAATTTATCAAGAAAAAATCATATTTAATTAATGCGCAGCATAAAGGACCATTAAAAATTGTCGCTTTGTATATTATGATTTAGAACGCGATGGACTTTTCTGAGAATCACAGTATTACGATGCACTGACATTATACAATGCATTTTGTGTGTGTTTATGTATGCAAATTCATGCTTGTGGGGTTGCGTATTACTGGAAGGCACTTCTGGACACACCCATGACTAATCCATCTGCTGGACTCAGTTCATCCAGAATAGTAGGACACATACAAAACTGGGTGGGCACTCCATCACGCTGGTAATAGATCCACTGACATATGTGAATGGAAACCTCTTTCCGGAGATCTGCTCGTTCATTTTTAAAAAATTACAAAAATGCTCAAACTATCGTTCAACGCTCCCGAATCACATTTTTACTGTGGAGTTGTATTTGAACTTTAAAGTATCCGCCCCATACGTATAACGTATTTTACTTAATTAAGTACCTATTGCTAAATTCAGAATTACGCATTATAGTTTGCATTAGTATCAACCTTGATCAATATATTTTTAGTCAGCACCATCTACCGAAAAAATGTTGAAAGAAATTTTGCTAGAAGAATGGAGAAAGATAAGCCCAAATTGCACAGAAAATGAGTTGAATCTATGCATAATATATTAAAGTTTCTAATAAAATTGCAAGCATATTAACTTATTGTAATTACGTTTGTATAAATATAATATTGAATTTGAGTGAATATTTGTTATTTACACAGATGATGATACTTTTTTTTAATAAACTGTGTAGAATTTTTCAATTGAGTACACCCGAACCAAAAATATATTAATCAAGATTTATATTATAATACCAAATTTCCAATCCATAAGGTTCTAAGTGACTTAAAGCTTAAAGAAAGAAGTGACGTTTTTATTTTATTGGTAAAAACGATGTACGAACGCTGCAGCAACCATATTTTTCTCCTCACGCAACGACTCCCTCGGTCACAAGACACCAAATCCGTGAACTTTACATCTGCTTCCGACAATTCTTCTCATTCCATTCCACTTTCTCGAGTCAGTTTTCAGTCTTCTCTTTCCTTCGACAACCCCCCGCCAGAGTGTAGAGTGAGGTGGCCGAAGGATATCGCGCGAGAGCATGCAGAGCATTTCAATAAACGACTGGAAGAACAGCGCCGGCTGCATTCCTTCCGTGGCTCGCCCAAAATCGCACAGCCGGCCGGGCAGTCTGAACCTTGGGATTTTCTAAGAATCTTTATCTACTCTCTATTTTTTTTTTGTTAACCCTTCGTGGTCACACCTTCTTATAATCACAAGTTGGTCACACGGGGTTCACTGTACCCCAGCGTCATTTTTTGAGTTACCATTTTCGTATTTTTGAATCTTTTAACTTTTCAGTGATAATTCTACGTTCGTAATACTTATACAGTCATGGTCTAATAGTCTTTTTCTAGAAATGTAAATTTTGATATGCTAAAATTTGTAGTTGAAAACGAGCGATTTTCCATCGTCGTGGTAAAATACAGATTTTTTAAAAAGTTTTTTATTTTTTTTTTTTGCGATAAATCCCCTTTGGAAGATGTAAAGGTGCGGAATTTCAAATCAAAAATTGCTCTTGGGGTACAATACACCCCGTGTGACCACGAAGGGTTAAATGTAAATCTACAAATTCGGTACATTATACAAAGTGCTGGAGAATTTGTGGTGCAAGTGAAAACAAAGTGATTTCTCGTGCCAAAATAAGTAAAAATTGTGGAGTATTTTTTTTTGGCACGGTGCTTCGTTTTCGAAAAAAAATGGTTTTAAAATTTCGTCGACTGTGCCTGCACTGACTTCAGTTTGACTGGTCTGGATGGGAACAAGTAGACCCTACTTGAGCTTGTATTTTATTCACCCTGTAGTCCTATATCAGTGATGGCGAACCTTTTTGAGGAATGGGCCAAATTTTCTTCATTATTTTTTCAATACTAGCCCATGGGTTACTAACTCAGTGGCGTCACTTGGAAAGGAAGAGGGGTGGCGGTAAAAAGGGTACCAATAATTTGGAAACAACATTTCTTAACAGAAAAACTTGACAGTTGACTCTTTTTTTTTTGGTTCTCACCTTTAAAATTCTTTACAAAGGTTTACGTTTCCTTTTTGTTTTACAACCTTTACTTTTGCAAGTGAAGAGCAAAAAATAAAGGTGAAGTGAGTCATACACAGATGCAGTGATACGATAGAAAATCAGTTAGCCAATGGCCACTTGGGAATATTTTTTTTATTCACTCAACATTAGATATTTATACTTTAATTTTTTACTATTTTCGATTGTACACTAAGGGCCAAAATTGGCTTCCCTTCGGAAATTTGGCAACGTTGCATCTCACTAGGCATAACTCAGTAATTCTAGTGACATGCAACGTTGCCAAATTTCCGGAGGGAAGCCGATTTTGCCGCCTAGTGTATGTTCTCTTTTTTATGATGTAAAAAATAAGTTTATAAATATCAACATGTGGGTCATTTAAAAATGTTTCTAAATTCTTATATAATACATAGGATTTTGCGGAGAGTCTACTTTATACAAAGACACAAACTAAATCTTCTTCAATTAAAGGAAACATTATGCTTGCCTTTGAACAATTTTATTTTTCCCAAATCGTGCTTCTGTGCCGAATTGTGGAAACTAACCTCAAAGTCAGATAGACACTCTAGCTTCTTCGCATATAACTCCTAAAGTACAAGAGACAGAAAAATGTTTGAAACAAAAGTTTAATGGTGCACTAAGCACTGAAAAGCGGCATTAAAAAAAATTTGAAAAAAGATTAAAAAGAAATATCTGAAAACATTTTTCCGTATATCCTTAACGCAAGTTTCCACCGCTTAGTGCACCATTAAACTTTTGTTTCAAACCTTTTCTTCTGTCCCTTGCATTTTAGGAGTTATACTCGAAAAAGTGGGGGTGCCTATTTGACTTTGAGGTTATTTTTGCACAGTCTTAAAGGGTTGAAACGTAATATTTTTATCCATTCAACTCGGCTTCCCTAAGATTGAATCCTAAGTGGGCCACTGAACAGAACTCCATGACAACTGAAATTAATTTTTGGTTAGGATCCCACGTGGTATCGACGAAACATTATTTGCTACTCGCCTGTAAACCTTTCGTGGCCGTTGACACGTATTTCAATTTACAGTGTAGCGTAATATATGCGTAATATATTCTATCGGAACCGATGAGAAGCTTCGAAAAATAGTAGATACTTTCGTTCGGTGATTTACCGATTGGCTCTCGCTTTATTATCCGTGGGATCGCGTTTAAATCAACAATGGTGGCTGGTTGCGCAGCCATATACGGGATGTCTACTCGGAAAATTACGAGACCCTTGGTGTTTTAGCAACAGGCCTCTATTGTTCGACAAAAGAGGAAAATAGGAAAGACGGAAAGACTGTGTGCACGTGTTTATGCGAGTAGACGTAACATATATCGAGTATCCTGAAAGCATTTTCAGCCACTAAAAGCACCCAGACGAAACCTTGTTGCTTCGCTGCTATGGAAAATTCTCCCGTGCGTTTGTAAAGAGTGCCACGCCGTTATCAGCTGATGTAATTTTTCTTATGAAAAGGGAGCAACAAAGGGGTGTAATAAAGAAATTTTTTAATATTACCATGGTAAACGTTTATGCGTGCTGAGAAGGATGATATTGCATAATTTTCTTGACTGTAATGCGGTGCTCGGGTCTCTTTCGACCCACAGGAAAAGATCCCGAACCCGGAAATTCAAAAAATTCTGACTTTGTGAATATGTGGGGGTTTCCTCTTGAGTACAACGCAATTTTTGTTCGTTGCCCAAATTCACTTTAAGGGGGTGAAATTGACCCCTTAAATTCCGGCTATTTTCTGATTTTGTGTTATAAAGTTACCAAATAATAGTGCTAATTAAAGGAAGTAGCTTCTGTCTTGAATCTCTTTTTCTATCTCTTACAGATTTCGAGTTAAAAAATAAAATCGGAAAACAGCCGAATTTTCAGGGGTTAATTTCACCCCTTTAAAATGAATTTGGGCAGCAAACAAAAATTGCGTTGTAATCTAAAGAAAATCCCCTACGTATTCAAAAAGTTTTAGATTTTTTGAATTTCCGTGTTCGGGATCTTTCTATGCCAGTCGTGTTCTGATTCCTTTTTAACCATACTACGGCCCTCGGATCTTCTTTGACCCAGCCGAATCCTCATTTGTTTGAAAGCTTCTCCAATTTTAAGAAAAATTTAAATAGTGTGCCTAGGTATACTTTTTCATGATTTCTTAAAAAATACTGTCTGCCTTGTTTGTTATTTTGCAAAACACAGGGTTTCACTGAAAGAGATAGTCTCCTCATGCTTTCGATGACATAATTATGCAACTGTTTTTATTTAATTTTACAATCCTAGCTGTCTCCTACACGCTGTGTACTTCAGATTCTAATTAAAAAAATTACCAACACGAAAAAATATGGTGAACGTATTCCTATTATTTTCCATTTAATTAGGTGTAGTAAATACAAGTTTTAACAGTGGAGTTCTTAGTCTGTTTAATAGTGCAATACTGCGAGATTTTTCACTGGAAAGCGATTACATATAATTACAATATTATAGAATTTCATGAAAAATTAATTTTCATACCACCGTAGGTATTTATATCTACGATCATCTAAACAACTTTTTACTATTTACCAGGTCCAAAATTGACAAATTTCTACCATTCTCCTTTTCAATAAAAACAATAGTTACAGTTTCTCGAAGTTGATAAAATTCCAAACTGTAGGTGCACACTTTTCAGTAAAAATATTGTAAATATAATTTGCATGAACGAAAAAGTGAAGAACGTACAATTAAATTAAAACGTAATGCATTAGACAGTGGTTCTTTAGAGTAGATAAAAACTTTTACCTCGACGGAATTAAATGTACGCCAAAATAGTCAGAATTCAAGTCAACTGCAATTGCCCCGTTTATCTGAATCTACGAAATTACGTTGTCCGTGGAAGAAGACGACGGAGAACGTACATATAAAACAGACCGTCCTGAAAGCATTTTGCCCGTTAAAAGCATCGAAGAGAAAATTCGTTCCATTTTCTATGAAAAAGACGCACGGGCGTCGTGAAACGTGCTCAATCGTATCCATCAGGTATAATCGACCCTGAAAAAGGACGATTAGCACACGACTTAATTCGATGGAAATTAGGAGACGCTGTTTCCTTTTGTTTAAGATTCTCCCAGTTAATGTGAAGAGTGATGGGGTTGAGTGGAAGGAAAGACCTTTTGGTAGACTTATTGCCATGGCCTGAAGTTATTTATTCTTGTCGGAAAATATTACCTTAACAATAAACAAATATATTCTATTATCGACTTTTTATTGAGTTTACATTATAAAAAAATTTTAGGTATTTAGGAACATATGGACCGTTTATTTTGAAAGTGGTGTAAATCCATTTTCTCTTGTTTCAACAAGGTTTACATTAAATTAAGCACGAATTACGTGATATCTCATTTTTTTTTTCAAAAATGGACTTACACCACTTTCAAAATAAACGGTCCATATATCTTGGTTCAAGAAAATAACATTTTTCCATGTTGATGTAATTCAAAGTGTACAAAATTATTTCATTTCGATGTTCAGCACACCAATTTGGTACTGGAGAAGTGTTTTTTTTTTTTAAATACATGTTACATGTAACAATTAGTTTGATTTGTGCACAGTTATATTTATCAATGTACCTACTAAGCATTCTTTCTGAAAGAATGCAGTTTTTTATTTGACATGAATTCGTGTAGAAGATACTTAGTGTAGCAGATTGAAGAAGATTTGTAACTTAAAGCAGCGAAAGTACTTGCAAATACAGTTGATCCCGGTTAAGGTGATAATTTCAGGTCCAGGAAGTATCTCTTATTCGGGGAGGTATGCGAATCTCACACCTCCGATTTCACGCTCCACTGAGTTTTATGGCAGTCGGCGCTCGAGAATAGGGAACCAGGAGGACAAGGATAGTACTACTTACTAGTCACTAAGAAAAGAAGCATGTCAAGTTCCGCATTTCTTATCGGATCTTCGCGAAAATTACACCGAAGCATTCCCCATGTTTTTCCGATTAAAAGACACCAAATTCCATATAAATTGGACTATTTTCAGCGAAGTTGACTTTAGATTCTAGAAATTAATTTTATATGTAATTTCGTTAATTATAGACTGATTTACGTGTTTTTTTTGTGTCTTTTAATCGAGTAAAATACAAGGAATCTTTCGTCGTCATTTTCGTGAAAATCTAGGGAGAAATGCGGAACTTGACATCCTTCTCTCCTTAGTGACTAGTCACTAGTGGTATCCTTTTCTTTTATAGACCCATTGTTCTCGGTTACGAGACTCCCCACGTCCTAAGTAAATAAGAAATGCTAGTGGGGATGATTTTGTAAGCCTAACCGAGGAAAAATTATTAGCGTAAGGGGGAATCCTATTTTTTGGGCTAAAAACATAGCAAAATTGGGGATTTTTTTACGAATTCAGCGATTCGATTCATTTGAAATTTAAACCATGTTTAAATGCATCTTTGAAGAAGCTGCAGGTTTTTTTTTATTCATTTTTAACCATAAATATTGTAGTTATGCATGATCGACTATCACGTCGCGCAAAATTCGGCGTCCGTTGGTGTGCATGATATATTTCTACCAGGTAATCTGTAACAGAAAAATGAAACGGCGTTTTATTTTATACATATGTAGCTTCAAATTGATGAACCAGAAAAAAACAAAAAAATTATTCAGCGGTGTGGAGAGTTTTCAAACTGAAAAGTCTAAACCTTTAATTTTTGCGATCTAATTTTGCGCCTATTTTTTTATGTAACAAAAGAAGTACAGAACTTAGCGGTATTCTAGATGCATAAAAACATGGTCCAAATTTCAGATGAATCGAAATGCTAGTTTTTTTAAAATGAATCCTAAATTTTGATATGTTTTTAACCCATAAAACAGGATTCCCCGCTTAACCGAGATGCATCATACAATCTGTTAAAACAGAAATAGTCAATGCTTTCAGAGATTTGTAAAAAGAACTTGCCGCAAAATTCTTTATAATTTTAATTTATTTTGTAACCCTTACATTTATATTTCGCTTTAAGCTTTGTATCTTTGGCTTACTAAAGGGTTTTCTGGTTAATAATAATAATAATAATAATAATAATAATAATAATAATAATAATAATAATAATATTCCAAATTAATGTTAATGTTTTTACATCGACATATTCTACTCGCTGAAATGAAAAAAATCAAAAAGGAACAATATATACCACAAACGCACCAATCCCTAAAAGAAATCAATAAAATTTCAACATGGATCCAGCGATCCATGTATTTAAAGAAACCATTTTTCACGTTTTTGAGAAAACGGTGCCTTTGCGACGTATGGTTCCTTCTAAACTTTTTCTCATTTCATCGAGCAGAATATGTTGATTTAAAAAAAATTAACTTTACATTGATGTAGAATCAACCCTGAAAGTGGGACCATCACTTTTTTAATACCCTGTACATAGTATTCTCTATAAATGTATAAATATTTATGTACATTTATCTGCACGAAAGTTACTCAGAAATTATAATACATTTGAATTTTTTTCATTAATCGCTCTGTACACTAATATGCCAATTAGATTCAGAAAATCGTAATAGCAAAAGGAAAGCTATTTCAATCTGAATGATACCACCGATTTAATAAACAACACAAATGCCTAACAAACTGTCAATATAATTAACTAAATTCGCTGAAATTATTAACAAAAATCTGATTAATCTACAACAGAAAACAATGACCAGAACTTGAATTACATCTTGATCCCGAGAAGTGACCACTGAATGGTGACGCGGTTGAACCCTCAGCCATCAATATAATTTTGCGCGCGTGAAATCGTGCGAACAGATTTCAAACCGCGACCTACATTTCCTCAGCGAGACGTTCGCATAAAATAACAGAAACACCAGCAACATCGTCGGAGGCAGCCACGACAACGGTCGAGAGGGAAAAAGAGCGGTTAAAAGGGGTGTAGTTCAAGAACGAGAGAAAGAGAATCGCGGAGTGGGCGGTGGAAGGTGGAGAGTGATGACAGGAGTGGAGGAGGAAGTGGTTTTTGTGCGTGGAACGATAAATTCGGTGGTGCAGCATTTTGTCCCCGAAAACCTATCGCAATAAATACGTGGTACGTCCAGTGCGCGGTTGAGCCGCCGCGTTATACTCTAATGCAGTGCATATGGAACAATTTATAACGCTTCAGTGTGGGTCCGGGGGCGTTTTTTTTTCTCGTCGCCCGTTCGTTCGCTTTTCACCACCTATTGTTTCCGTATTGCTGAATTATTATTTCGTAATTTGCCTTTTGTCCTTGGGAACGGACGCGCTGGTACTGCGCGCCATCGATTGCGGCCCCTTGGAAAGGTACTTAGCACGCGACTAGATCAACAACTATGTACACAGAGATCAATGAATTTGGGATGAGAGGGTTGAGCAAGCTATTGATTTACAGGCTTTTCTTCTTCACCTCTCTACATATATTGTAGTGTTTTATTTTCTGGGTGCACCTACTGATAATGCCGTTTGATTCAAATTGCTCTTTATTTATCAACGGTTGTCAGCTGTGTAATGGAAAACTTTTGGGTTTATTGCCATAACTGCTAATGAGGCTACACTGAATGTCCAGTCACAAAGGGTCCATTTCATCGTATTAAGGAGGTTCGATACCGGAGACAAAATAGTGAAAAATCTTTGGAAAGTGTTTTAATCCAATGTTCAAAGTGTAGTCCGCATCGTGTAAAAATTTCAAGTCGATTGACCGCACGGTTTTTGAGAAAATTGAAGTCAAAGTTGCACTCTTATACACGGGCTCTTATGGGAGAAGCGATAAAATTTCTATAAAATGTTACACAGAGTCCTTAAAAATAGTGAGAAAGTCCTAAAGAATGTTGCAATGAAAAGCTTATGTATTCCTATGAAATTCAAAAAAAAAAAATCGGTCGTATACCGTTTGGTTTATTAGATAATTGAATAAATAGACAGCAATGTGGTCGTATTTCTGGAAGTGCCTGAAGGCACTGTTTGAAACGTGGCAACGCTGTACGCCGGATAGTCATCTGTACGATGTATACTTGTACAAAGCATACAGTAAAAATTTGTAAAAACACTACCAAGCTGTAAACATGTATTTAGTAATTTGTTGCGAACCGGTACGAACGCGCAAAAGTGCGTCATAAGTGTGAGATGGAAAGAGAAAGAAGGATGCACGCGGAGCGACGTTGCCGCATTTCACTCCTATATTTTAGGCTACTTTTAATGAAAATATTGTGTTTCTAGCTGCATTAAACATACTTTTTGTTTAATTGAATTCCAAAACAAAATATGTAGTAATAATTTTATTAGGAATAGACATGTAAATAACATTTTTGTCCACATAATTTTTTTTTTACCTAAGATGGGTATCACTGCAGAGCTCCCATGTATAAGCATAGGCTTACCCCTCTCGACGCCTGCCCCGCAAGCGAGGTATCGAACCTCCTTAAGCAACAAGCGTGAGAGTAAATATTGCAATTAGTGAGGATGTGAGATGCTGGGAGTCGGTCTACTACAATTTCTATATTTCGTAATTATTTAGGTAGATGTATATTTAGTGTTGAGTTCCTTGTGTTATCAGCTAATTATGAGATTTTCATTTAAGTTCATGGTGTGTGGGTTGTAGGGTAAATTCAGGAGAGACGCCACACTTGTAATATCTTCAAATCCGTAAAAGAAATCTATATAGGTATCTGGCCCCTTTTTGTAGTTTCAAATTGTTTTTTTTTATAGAATATGAGTGCCTCATTGTAATAAAAAATAAATCATTTTAATTAAAACGAAATCAAATTTGTTATTGGCTCTCAACCATAAAGGGTGGCGTCTCTCCTGAATTTACCCTATCGTGGGAGACTTGTACTATCTCTGGATACTGTAGAATATTAAGATCTAATTACTATTTAACCTAATTCAGACCTACGATTTTTTATTTTATATTACTACACATATTGTATCTCGATTAATACTTTGAAATTTTTTGAAGCTTTGCAGTAAGATTGAATACAAACTTATTATTTAGGAATAATTAATCGTATTTAAGTTTCCTAGTGGTAATGTACCAAACTATTTAGATAGTTATGTTATGATAGTTACGCGTGAAATTCCTCGAGCACGATCTTGAATAAACGCGGTATGAAACTTTAAATTTCTTTTGTAT
The DNA here is from genome assembly GCA_960531205.1 of Andrena bicolor. Classification (NCBI taxonomy): domain Eukaryota; kingdom Metazoa; phylum Arthropoda; class Insecta; order Hymenoptera; family Andrenidae; genus Andrena; species Andrena bicolor. The sequence goes on along the minus strand of OY482668.1, from coordinate 18,748,272 downwards.
CGCAACGTTACTCTTTAATCTCACCTGTGTTCTATCACGTTAATTTTTGACAGAGATTACTGCATGTGAATCATCCCTCGCTACATCACAGTCTTGAATGAACCAATTACAATTTCGTTATACACCCTCACTTACACAAAATGGAGTAAAATCGCGTGACACGCAGGAATTGAAATCTATATACAAATTTGTTTAGTATAAATTCAAATAAATGTGCGTCAATAGGATATTTTTTAGTCCATTTTGCTTCTTCTACCACGTCTCTTAAGTATTAAAGAGACCATATTTTTTAGGGACACCCTGTATATTGAAAATTCTTTATCACAAATTACGATGCAATTATGACAAATGAAGTCATCGTTATCGAAAATGCGATTGCTTCTTGACAAGGCTGTGATTGACATGTAAGATAAAAGCTAACACCTGTGACCCTGACCCACGAACAGAATCGTTGTCAGGAACGGTAATGTCAATCACTGTCTATTGTGATTTGTGTTGGACTTAAACAATGTATTCCTCGACAATGTCTAATATTGAAAAGAGTATTATATTAGTAGGTGACAACTGTCACATCTTTTAATTACGAATCTGAAAGTATAGTGTAAGCTATAGCATGTCAGTTTATATTATTATATAATATAATAATATAATATAGTAATGTAATACTTTGTTGTTTTCGGTTCATTGTTTCCCCACTGCAAGTATTCAATTTTGCATCCCGCTTTGTGTCTGATTTTAAAATGAAAAATATCTATTTATGTTCTAATAAAATTTACTCGAAAATTACACTTACTCATTTGGATAAGTCTTGCTGCAAAAATAAAAATAGAGAATTGGTAATTTAGAATAAATTTTCGAGTTAAAATGCATCGTGAGCAGCGTAAATCCCACGCCATCAACAATAACCTAATTTATTTCGATCTTTCGAATTTTTTTTTTGTATTTCTTTGCTCTCAACCTCTTGCAATCGGATAACAGGAAAGGATGTCAACCAGACCTTAATGTTTAGAATTCATCAATAGAATTTGAAGACTTTCTCAAATCTGGTAAACCCTATCGAAATTTTCTTCAAATAATATTAAAAGAGCATTCAATTTTCTACAATTACTGTATATATAAGTTTTTCGTGCTTCCAACCATTTTGTAGATAATACGTCACGCCGTACAGGTCGGACGCGCGAACTGCGGACTTCTCTATATTCAAACGCTATTATCTAAAAAGTGGTTGGCAACACGAAAAACTTATATACACAGTAATTGTAGAATTTTTAATGCTCTTTTAATATTATTTGAACAAAATTTCGATAGGGCTTATCAATTTTGAGAAATTCTTCAAATTCAAATCATTGATGAATTCTAAACTTTCAGGCCTGGCCGGCACCCTTTCCTGTTATCCGATTGCAATAATCTTTTTCCGGCACTATTTTTTTATAAAATGGAACCTTATTAAGGGGTGCGAGCATAAGAAATAGCAGGTTGAAAATGAGGGCTACCCTAATATATCACCCTAACTGTCGTTCAAACTATTACATATACGTAACAGCTAACATACCAATCATCAACTCGTACAGGAAGTGGCGTCTCACTTTCGCGGTCATTAATTCTATTACGCAAAGTCTCGATGCTTCTAACAAAAGGATCTCGCATGTCCGTGCCGCGAGATCGCGTTCTATTCGACGAGGGATCGCATTGTTCCTCCGATACTTTTCTCCATTTCGCGGTGCTATCAAACGGCCGAAGAGTTTCGATTTTAAAAGCATTCCTCGCGTAAAAGTGTTTCCCCGCGATTTTTACCCGCGCCGCCCCGTTTCTCTCCTTAATACGATCGTATCGCGGTGCAAATGCGACAGACTGGAGAGCAAATGCATTGGCAAGATTCGCCGATATGCCGTTTCGATGATTTTAATGCACCGCCGATTATCGCCGCCCGGAAATCCCCTTTGTCTTCAATATCTGGTGATTCCGGAATCGCTCCTTTTATTCTTTCCGCTCCATTAAAGATGGCGTAAAGGCGAGATCCCATTGGCGCGACCGCGTGCCGCGCGCACTTTTTCCGGGTGCGCAGGCCGATTTGGCGCAAAAGAATTTCCCGCCGGTGCGACTGCGCGCGGGTCATTTTTACGGGTTTCGACCACTTCGGACCACTTGGAAGGGTCGACTTCTCCCACGAGGCGCGCGTCGGGAACTTGTGAGCACGCTATTCCGAGATTTGGCTGTCATCCCTCGCACGCGAATGCAGATGCGCATTGTTGAAAAGTCTGAGAAAATTGAAAAATGTGTTTTTCAACACAAATGTGCTCTTGGCATCTGCATATCGCTTGCATGTGTATATTTATTGTCTATTATTATTAGTTTATACATTAACGCAAGCAATAACATGAGAATAAAATTATTGCCCAAAATAGGGTAAGTCGGGGAGTGATGGCCCACTTTTTTTAAAGCTGGAATTTCATCTGTAATTAGTTGAGTATAAAGCATAGGATTTTGCTTATGATGTACCTTGTATATTAAATGAATTTGCAGTAATAATATTGAATAACACAGAAATTATAATACTCTGTTAAAAAATGAACATATAAAAAATTATAATAATGGTCCAACTACCCCATACACTGTGGGTTAGTTGAACCACAGTAGGGTAAACTTGCCTAATTCGTACTTGCGCCTAAATTGTACCTCAACTGTTTCTTTTAGCCTAAAGCCGGGTCCCCATTTGTTACCGAAGCCTGCAAATGTGGACCAGGCTTAGGACAGTCACCATCGCCCCTAGCGGTAGAAAGTGTAAACAGTAGTTAGCTATACGCCATTAACTAGCCGAGTCACCATGCCATCACTCCACAAAAAAATATAAAGCAGGTCAGTTTTTCGGGTACTTTTCACTAAATTTTTTCCAGGATTCTTAAGGATTTTGTACAATTACTATTTGTGAGGATCAGTGAAACAAATTTCCATGTCTAATGCTGTTAAGAGTCATTAAACAGCTTAATTTATGGAGAAATGGAGAATGTGACTTTAACAAGGCTATAAAGTACTGTTTTCGAGAATAATAGCAGACATAAAATTGGTAAAATATAGCGTTTAGAAGTATAACAGCTTGGAAAAGATTGAGTACTTTAAAACGAAGCAAAGCAAATTCCCTCCCCCGAAGACCATCGCCGAACCAATAAATCTACTTAAACTGCCTTCCATTAACAAGTTCCTTGAGAAGTTCACCTTACAAAAACCTACTTAATAAGCTGCATAATAGTTAAGAAGTAGTGGAACCCCAATGCCACTAATTACTGATCATGAATAATTGGCGATGTTCTATCGTAGGAAAAGTATTCCAGCAACGTTGACATTCAATGAAAAAGATTGAATTAACCAAATTGCATTTCCCGCATCTACTGTTACTAATTACGAAAATATTGAAAATTATTATTATTATGTTTCTGAAATGAAAGAAGAATCTTGTATATTTTTTTATTACAAAATTATTAACTAGTTTGACGATCTTTATTTCTATTTACACAGTAAAAATTGAATTGTTATTCGGAACAAAGCAAAATGTGCATTCAAGTATTTTCAGTAATTATATTAATAATGCAAGTGACACAAACACAATGTTATTTGTAAAAAATATAAAACTACAATAATTAATTATTGGTATTATATCATTACGTAAATAAAAATGAAAACGTCGTAATGAACAAGTGTTATTTTGGAGTCCATGGGACCTCATCTCGCCAGTTAAGAGTTTAATGCTGTTCGGAGAATCGAGTGGTTAGTTAAACGATGTTGTCTTAACCAAAATTTCCGTTAAGCGTTGTTCATGAAGCCGAGTTTCTACTGCATCATTTATAGGATATTTTACGTAAATGTATGCGTGAGCGAACGTCAGCTACCTACCGCGATTGCCGTGTTTTCGGCGATTATGGAAAATAACAAAGAGAACAGAATTCACTGTGAAAGTGTGAAATTCTCGGGTTAAATTTAGTGTAATTTCATTTCATCTGAATATAATTAATACATTTTCCCTGCAAAGAAACGTATATTTAAGTAATACTTACTCTGAGCTCAAATAAAAAAAAGATGTATTCTACTGTACAGTTGGTTTCTATATACAGGGTGTCTCAAGTAGACCATGTCACTAATTTACTTTCTCTAGTTGCAAGAACACGAGCAATATTTCCTACGTATTTCCAAAGGTTTCAAAGACTTGCCAGACTGTAGGAATTTTTTTTCAGAGACTTTTTTTCTCTCCAAAATTCTTAAGCTCACCCATGTTTCTTTACAGAAGAGTATATATCATGTTTCTCCTGTATATTGTGACATGAATATATATTTAAATATGTATAGTAGTATAATTTTAAAATGTATTTGGGGTCTCAAATTTAAAGTCAAATAAACTATGGAACTCATTTTCTTTGAGACACTATTGCATTTCTATGGTGGTTTTATGTGGTGCAAAATAAAATTAACGTCTATAATGTGAAATTGTTTACTAAAACTATGTATTTAATGCTAATATACAGACATGTATAACGCGATCAGATTAACTTTCTATTTCAAAGATGTCCCATCGTTTATCGTCTTAAATACAAAAAATGCATAAGGGTGGCTAGTAAATCATTGGCCACTATTTTATCTCTTCATATCTTACAGAGTACAGTACAGTTTACAATAGGTAATCTAAAAAAAATTTACTAATTAACTTTTTGAGTCTGAATAGATTGCTTGGTTACAAATCCAAAGACTGTTTTTAGGATTTCTGTACCAAATGCTTCACTACAAAATCTCCGCTGCAATTTAAATTTCGCAACGGAACTGTGAAAGTAACTTAATTGCCAAGAAGTGCTAAGAAATTTTTAATAAAATGAACTTTCTGAAAACGGTTGAAATAGATGCATGATAGGTATATTTCTATTTAGCAATGGAACCAATGCTCCAACTATTGTCACGTATCTCACCCTACAGAAACACAGAATTAAGTTACATAACATATTATTAAAGTAAGTAGTTCATGACACTCCTTCGTACGCACAAGGTGATCGTGCCACATGACCACAAATACAATGCGATCAGACGTCTAAGGAAGACGCAGATACCCCGTGATGCATTTGCGGTTATTCGGCACGAATCATCGGTGTCCTCCGCAAAATACGCTCACCTTTAATGCAGGAATACTGTAAATACTATAATTCGTTAAATATGTTAATTTGTGATTTTATGGACTGTATTTCGTCTAATAACTGTGCGGCGTAAAATAATAAACAAGAGGAGTTGAGAGAATAACAAAGTGCTATAAACACAGCACAATATGAAGATATAATTAATTTATAATTCTTATTAAACATTTGTATGTCAAATTGACAAATCATCAAATATAATTGTTTGTGAAAATCTGCGATAGCATCACCAAACGAGCAACAATAAACGACGTGAAATTGGAATCATGCTATGTCCGTGACACAACCATGAAAGGATCGCGGCAATCACACAGAGTTCAACAGTATAGAGTGTAGAGGTTAAAGAAAATTTCTTTACGGGTGATTGGCAGAATATTTTTTTGTTCGGCGAGGTGTGAGGTGGGGGTTGGTTGTGAAATCGATATGCCAATAATATTCGGGCAAGAACCGTATGCCCATCCCCGAAATTCAAATTCCCTGGTCGACTATGGCGCGGCCGATTATCGGCGGCGACGAACCGGGAGGGGGGGTATATATATCGGGTGATTAATGAGCATGCCGATAGATGCGCGCTCAACCAGCCTCTCGCACCCTCCTCTGATCGGCCATGGTCGACGGATAATTTATTAAGATTCAAAAGGCGGCAACCGAAACGCCACGGGCTTTCTGCCAGGCCACTGTTGCTCCGGATCCGACGGTAATCCAAGTTCACCGATGGATTCCCAGATAATTATGTTCGACGTATCGTTGATGCAGCGGAAGTCCCCCAACTGGCGCTGTTTAACGGCGTTAAATTATTATTTCCACGAGGAGAACCTTGGACTGGAAAAGGGGAATCACGCAGATCCGTTCGCGTGCGCTGAAAATGGCGGCCTCGATACTCGCGCCTTTCGAGAGCGCGATATTTAAAATCGTTCTAATTTACGTTTCATATTTCAAACTCTCTTTTCAGTGCATTCATGAATATGTACAAAGGTGCGAAGATAAAAGTACGATTGCATTTCTGTTTGAAAGCATTGTTATACTTATACAGGGTGTCCTGCATTTAATCAACGCACGTAAATATCGTGGAAACTATTTATAAAGATGTAAAAAATGATTCGGATGGAAGTTGAACAGCTTCGCGGAGGAATGCGTATGACTTCCGTAAAGATCGAGGCGCATCTGATGGTTGAAGGTTAAATGGGATTGTGCACTGTTTTTACGTAACACTGTAGTTTCAAGAAAGACAAAAATAGTGACTTATATTAGTGGAGGACATTTGAGGTGATTTTGGCAATTAATGCAGTACGTTTGAATATATGCACACGTTCCTGAAACAAAAATGACGAACTTATTCTCAGTGTGCACTATACCACATTACAGTACCGTGTCGTATACTTTACAGGGTGTCCCGAAATTGAGGGACAACCCGGAGCATGCAATATCTTGAATCCTGATACAAGAAGACATCGAAAGTTCCTTTACCGTTTTGGGATCCGAGGCTTCGTTCTCGAGATATTAACAGTTGAATATTAACGGTGCAACTTCCGCGCCGCGCAGTTTAAAGCCGAGTCAGTTGAGTGCGCGGCAGCGTACGCACCTATAAACAGGTTCCCACACAGTAGAAGCAACCGCAGAGTTGCGGTGCTAACTCATTTTCACGGTTTGATCCAACACGGCCGGCTCTACTCTCTGTATGGGTCTGTATGTACGCATGCCTCCCAGGGGTCCCGTGCGTGCCAGGAGTCGCTGCTCCGCGTCAGCTGCTTCGGCTTTAAACTGCGCGGCCCGGAAGTTCCAACGCTAATATTCAACTGTTAATATCTCGGGAACTAAGCCGCGGATCCCAAAACGGTAAAGGAACTTTCGATGTCTTCTTACATCAGGATATCGCATGTTCCGAGTTGTTCGTCAATTTTGGGACACCTCGTATATACTGATGCCATATATACAATATGTACTGTATACATATACGGTGTACTGTATAGACGCTCTATAGGAATTGACGTGAATGACATGCAGGTTTATAGAATACTTTGTGTAGATACTCCCAAAATTATACTGGGGAAAGATACGTATCTATATTAAAGATCGTTACAAAAGACTTTTGTTATTCAACAAATATCTACAAAAAATTTCACTCACTGCTAAAAATTATATTTTAAAATAATTATTTATAATTAAATATAACGGGTGACAAAATCATTTTTGCGTAGGGTAGCGGAAGAGCTATATAGATCGTGCCCTGTGTTAATAAAAATGTGAGACTGTTTTTCAGAGTCGGTTCTATTCACTAAACTAATAAAAGAAGTTGGTATACACATACATTTTTATTAACAGTTAGACGTCTTTTCTAAAGTACTACAATTTTATACTGAACTTATTCTTTGACAGTCGCAAAATTTTTAACTTTTTATCTACACCAATAGGAAGACACCTATTTAACATACATTAAAATAGATGAGAAGAGAAGATAAGGAAAAGCTAAAAAGGTACTTTCGACACGACTATCTCTATTATCTATATTATCTATAATGACACCCATCCCAGTGGATGGTGTCTCATGAATTCTTATCAGACACCGCCGAAGTCAGCTAGAAATAGGATCCAGAAAATGAAATCTGAACTTTCTCGTTCAATATTAATCTTACTTCGAATGCTTAAATTTAAAATTATAAAATCTTAACCGTGCAGTCTTCACTTCAACTTACGTTTAAGATTTTGGTGTCGAAGATGAACAAAATATACGAAACTCATGTTTTTAACTTTATAATGTAACTAAAGGATCGAAGAGATGTAGAAATATATTGCCCTATCTTTTATAATATCTTTTATTATTGAAAAACAATATATTTATTCAAATATCTTTAAATTATTTATTCATAACAAGTTTTCCATATTTGGTAAGAATACTTTTTACATGTAAATTTTGTACATTTGTGCACCGTACTAGCATTCGAATCCCATCATACAATAATTAATTTCTTTTTTCACTAATACAACTATTCTAGTCATTTTATGCTATTTATATATTTTTCATTGATTTTACTATCACCCACTTTTTTGCAAGACTTGGCCTTGATTGATTCCTATCACTTGGCAGTGCCTCGTTTACATTGGGTCGAAAAAGACTCTAAAAACATAATGTGTAACAATTTCTGATCACGTCACATAAATCCTGAGAATGAACTTTTTCTATAATGTTAGGGAAATAGAAACAAGCATATTAATAACAATCTCATTATTAATTTTTTTGATAACATCAAAAGTTTTTAAAGAAATAAGAACGCGATGTTTCGAAAAAGACCCGTGAGCAATGCCATTTGACGGTGTAAATTTTATGCAAGCAGTAAGTGTCATATTAATAAAACAATATTCACATTTTTAAAGCAATATGCATTTTATGATACGTTTGAAATGTTGAATGTTTCGAAATTTGCGTTAATCTTCAATGATAGTGATGCACCGCTCGCTGTGATTTGTAAAGCTTTCCATGTACCAATTGAGATTTCGGATAAATCATTGTTCGCCTCACAATTCCCGCCAATTTTCGCGATAATTTCACTGTAGCGACGAATATACATCAATCAACGATTTCAGTTTTTTGAACAATGTAATTATATTAGAAATAAGAAAATCCTTGGTTTTCTATTTAAGGCAAGAATTGGGGCCACCATTATAATCGCAAATTTGCAACTCCAGCGGGCGACTCCTAACGAACATGTTCATATATCTCCATTTCTACCGAACACTTTGTAACGAAAAAATTCATTTTTATTGTTTGGATATGAACTGAAATACCCTGAAAGTTTGGAAAAGATCCACTTAACAGTTTCTTAGGAAAAAAATCCCAAGAATCACCTTATTCCTAGCGTGCTAAATAGGGCTCCCCTTAATCCTCATCAGACGACTGGAACTGTCAATCCATATAGGAATATTTAATATACTCGCATCGTTGACCAAATCTGTGCATGAAGGACGGGTGCGACTTTGCTGATGCACTATTTGCCAAACGCACACGTACAGTGAGGTTCCAATTCACCGACAGGTCCCCTCATAATCCCTTACTCAAGGCGCGAATAGAAAGCGCGAAAATCGTCATCGAGCCTGCAGTTTGCTGGATCAGATATGGCATTCAACGAGGTTCAACCGTTTCGATACACAAAACGCGGGACAGAACTGGTCTTGAGTGGTTCTCGATCCGTCATTTGCGTCCTGTTCAAGTAGCTTCAAGACACTTTCCGGCTTAATCGTCAGGTCGACCGTTCAAGGGCACTCGAGTGCCGCGGTAAGTGGTTCCCCTGCCGGCACTTCTTCATGCTCGACAACTGGAAACAATAGATTTCGTTTCGAGGACTGCTTCTACATCACAAAAGAAGGAGAATGCAAACTGGCAAAGGGGGCCACGCGGTTTCTTCACGCATCTGCTTCTCCGCGTCTCCGCTGAATTCTCATTCGCGTGCAATGAAGTGGCATTTCATTATGAGTCACGGCGAAGTCGCTGGGTAGAGGGTGCGACTCTGGAGTCTCCTATATGATTTAAATTTCGAGTTTACCATCTACCACGCGACAAACCGATAAAAGTGTAACAAGCGCAAGTAATGATACATAGTAGGTACTTTGGTACCAGTTAGAGATCTTTTCTTAAAGGGACTTGTCGCTAAAAGTTTTTCGTTTATTTTTATGGAACATGAGAATTTGTGAAGTGCGCCAAAATGAAGGATACTTTTTAAACAGTAAAATGTTCCCCACCACAAATTTTAAAGAATTCGATTCCATAGTTTTATACTGCATAAAAAAACATTAGATTTTCTTTATGTTTGTTTTTTTTCTTATGTTGTGTTTTCACCCTGAAGAACCGCAAACGGGTCAAACGAAAAATTGCCTGATACTTCTATTGAGGTCCTCTACAAACCTGCACAGTTAAAAAAAATCTGAATGTCCGGGTATCCGAACTTCCCTTGCTAGTTACCGTAATTTAAAATTTTGGGGATGAAACAGTCCTCTAATACACTAATACTATCTGATAAACTATTCAAGATGCAAGAAGGTTTTTTACGACTTTTGTCGGAAAATGCCATGGTACAGATCAGTAAAAAGAGTTGTTTCATACATCTTCTCATTTTGGAAAAAAAAACTGTGTCTTACGTTACGCACATTAAGGGATAATTCTACTTTGAAACGCCGAAAAATTAAATTATTTTTAAAGATATTTTTCTGAGTAAATGCAACATATAATGAATTAAATCTTTTTGGTATTTATTAAGCTAGTTTTATATTATACAAAAATATTTTGAAAATAATTTTTGTAATTTGTTTTAATTTTTTTTTACAGTGTCAATATGACACCTAAAAAAAGAGTTACGGCGTAGGTGATTTACCAGTTCAGGTTTATCCGAAACAAAAAATTTCAAAAGATTTTTAATCTTTACGAGTGTCGCTTTAGCCTCTAGCTTAATTAACAATTTTTGTTGAAAAGTAACAAAATGAAAAAAAGTTTTACAAAACACCCAAAAGGATGTATTCTCGGGTGTTTCGTGAGAAACATCTCGGTTATTTGTGGATAGAAATTGTTATCTGGTCTCTGCGAAGCAGAAAGAGCCCAGGCTTGTATTTTAAAAATGTCATAGGCTTAAATAGATTTTTTAAATAGTCAAATTTTTTAAGAATATTCAACCGATGACGTCATAAATAAAAGTTAAGTCATGTAGCTGGTGTTATTCAAACATTCCCAACCTATTCTTATTTTCAACTCAAAATTTTTTTTCCAGTTTTGGTACCCGTTTTGGTTGTACTGATAAATACGCACATAAGAACTGACCAAAGCTGGAAAATAAGCTGGTGATGCAATTTTTAAACACCAAACGTGCTTCTCTGACGAAAATTCACTGACAAGGCGTTGAAGTGTGTGGTAAATGTGTTACAAACAAAGGAGGTGTGAAGAAATTTTGTCCGTTGTTTAATGAAGGTGGAACGAAACGTGCATAGCGAGGTCGTCTGTCATTGTCTGCGAGATCAATGGTTCTGCTTAAGGGGACTATCGTAATGCTCTCTCGCCAAAATTCGCTGCCGTTAAGCGTTGATGACTTTGCCTTGTATCTCTAAATAACCATTTCACGTTAAGGTATTACTCTTAAGCGACCCCACTTGAAGCGTTTGCGTTCCGATCTATCTCTCCTATCTTGTGTCTGATAATCTGAATTGAGAAAACGGGGAATTACTTGAAAATATATTTACACTTATTTACTATAACACTATAATATTGCCATCCCTAACGTTATCGTCAATTATGTGTATGAGCCGTCCTTAATTTGCGATTTCTTAACCCCTCCCTCCCCAAGTATAAAAGTCAGTGGCTCACTCAGGATTTGATCTTGGGGGGAGCCGAGTTAAAATTTTTATTAATACAAATTCAGTAAAATTCATTACATGATTGTAAAATTTTATTTAAGGATTAAAATCCAGTTTTCTTTTTACAAAGCTCTTAAATCACTTCAGTCGTAGTTAAATTAATCTCTTTTTTCTTTTTCATTTGGAGGTGTCAGGGCCCTTTGCCCCCCTCCTCTGGGTGCACCACTGATAAGAATTTAGAAGATTTTATATCCCCCTCCCATTTTTTACGTTGAATTTTTTGACTTTTTAAAATTCTTTTAAAGGTTTATCAGTGGTCGTGATTAAAACTGTATGTTGTACGAACGGTACTGGTTGATTTAAATAAAAAAAATGTTGAAGTTTTGCTTAGAAAGAGATGGAAATTTCGAACTATAGTGTTTGTTGTTCTTCATAGGCAAAATACCGAAAAAAAATTAAAAAATGTAGAAGATAATGAACGCACTGGTCAACATTGAAACAGCCATTGAAATACCTGATGCGAACAAAATTGTTAAATGTTGACAGCAAATCATTCATCTGTATGTTTTAGTGTTACTTATTCTTTTCGTGAATGAAACGGTACGAGGAAATTATTTAGACTGAAAAAGAGTGTAATTCGAGGGTTTTTTGTTTTTAAGACATATGTATGCAAGTATATATATAGTGTTAATAGAAACAATATAGTAGACCTCGTTTTTATTATTTTGTTATTGAAATTTCTAAAGCTTAGATAGACGTTTTTCATTCCTACATATATAATACGTTTTGCTAAGAGGACATACATATGTATTAAAAATAAGTTTACACTGTGAATAAACTACAAAAGCAAAATCAATAAGAGACTCCACTAGTTTTTAGAATTTCGAAGGTGGATACTGATACTGTTGCCGTATTCTGTATAAATAATTTGACATACGATTTAATTTTTTGGCCGTAGAATTCGTGCTGCGAGCTTCTGCCGTAAACATGTCCCGCCTTCTCATATTCGTTCTATTCAAGAACATGAGTTAATAGAACGTAAGGAATTTCCAATAGAATAATATTCAATACACAAAAAAATGACATAGAACTTTGAATTTTAATTTTCTGATTTTCCTAAGTCTGCAAAATCCACAATTTATTTAAAAAACTGAAATATCTTCTGCTAATATAACAATCTATATTATTGTGAACGTGTTTTTTTATAACACTGAATAATTAAATCTTTAAACGAATTAAGATGCAGAAGGAATAAGTGTAGTTTTAAGTTTTTACATATATTTTTGTGTATAGAAACGTGTTACAAATTCTACAAAATTTAAAAGTTACAGACTCAAAAAGGAAAATTCCTAAAACTGTCCCTGGTCTCCCCTATACCTGTTTTAATTTTCTGAGCTAATATTTAAGTGTCGTTTACATACACACTATTTTTAAATGGACCCATTTAAATCCTGATGCTTACGTAATCACTCAAGAAAATTTATCGAGAATTCAATTCACCAGTGACGAAAATTAAAAGCCATGAATCTTCCTCCCTGAATGTTTCAGAAATTAATCCGATTTTCATACTCTTTGTGAGCTCTGGAATTATATTAACATATTGGCCTGTGACTGAATCGTCCGTGATTTCAAGGGATAATGTGATTTTTCATAAGCAACCATGGAATTGGAGCATAGTGCCTCAATGCTATTGTATTTTACGGGGTGAAATGTTCTGAGCGCATGCTGTATGCGATTTGCAAGCTACACATATAAACAGAAATTCATTGATAATTTGATATTCAATGTGCGTAGAATATGCTCGTATCGGTCAAGCGGAACACCTGCATATTGATGTCAAATTGCAGTTGACATTTTCCATTGTAATGGACGGCAGAGAATGAACGGGCCATGTGCATCTTGCAAAAGAGCACTTATTGTTGTGTTTCGCCATTCTCTGTTGTGGATGTATATATGTGCAAACATAATGCAAAAACTTTATCGGTAGTTATATTAAGTAGCACAGAACTCATTTTACGAGTTCAATATTTCATATTAATTTCTTAGTAATAAATTAATTTTGCCTTATACGTCACATCCCAATGCTTTAATTATATAGAGTGTAGCAGCCCCTGTCCGAGCTTTGTGTAGTTTTTCCTTAGGACTGTCCACGAATGTGTGAAACAGTCGCGAAGATAGGGTAAACGCACCAGTAAATGAACAGTTAAGGCTAATGAATGAACACTATTATAAAATTATGTTTGCAGCGCGAATGAACCCACGTGCTGCAAAAATTGTTTGGATATGAAGCAAGAAATGAAAAGAAGTCTCTAATTAATTAGTTGCTTACTTTAATAACTTATTTTACTCATTTTAATAAAAAATGTTCATTCACTGGTACGTGTTCATTTACTGGTACATCCACCCTATGTCTGAAATATTCTTTTGTAATTTTCCGTTTTCAGACAGAGGTACCAATTTCTTTTACCAGGACGAAATCGAGAATTCACTTTTGTACGAGGAAGCTGTAAAATATTGACGCTCCTGGGATGACTTCTTTTTAAAGGAAATAATGCTACAGTAATGTTACAGTATTGAAATTATTAATTTTTGACTGTCTTATTAATACGAATATCAATATTAATTTGTTACTTAAGAAAGAATTTGCGAAAAGGAAAATATATAATTTCTTTACAAGGACTTAATAGCAATTCTTTATTGTCAATCATTCAGAGACAATATTATCGAATCTTCATTCTTTTTATATAATGTGACGTAGTAACAAATTAATCATTTCAATACTGTAACAATATTAAAGAGAATATGTCAAACATTTTTCTAGATTAAAAATTTACAATACAAATTTTATTATTAAAAGTGAGGCGAAACATTGAAATCAATTTTTCATGCGAGACTTGGCTTTTTTAAAAAAAAGCTCGAAAGCAACGTATACATACAAGAGCAGAAAATTAGGTGCTTCGAGAAAATTTTACAAATATTTGGGAATTTAATTCTTTTATTTACTACCTAACTAAAAAATTGTTGAAAATATTGATAGCTGAGCTATACTTTTCTATTTTATGACTCCTGAATTCTTACTAGCCAGGTTTAAATAAATTGACCTGTTTCTCAAATACTATAGTAATTATTTTCAAATGCAATGAATAAAAATCAAACCAAGTAGTTACTGGAAATCTTCAAGATTAAAATACTACTATACCATGGTCAACCTAACAGCCATGTCTTTGCTACAATTATCTTCACACTTCTCTGTTAAAATGTAGTGGATGGCGTCAGGAAAAATGAAACATAAAAATTATGTAATTACAAGCATGAGCAGCAGTTTACTTGGCCTTAGTCAGACATTTCGAAGCAAAATACCTACAGCAAAATTAATAGTCTCAAGAATGAAGCTTTATATGAAAAAAAAATTTCCACAAATTTTTTATTACATGGAATCCGCCTGTCTTCATTAATTTTATGCAGCGCAATAAAATGTAAAAATTTATTTAGCAGAAACCAAAATGGACTATTTGCTACGTATCTACACAAATTAAATTTGAAACAAAACTTTTCCTTGTAGAACTAAAAATAGTATTTAACTGTAAACGTGGTAACATTATAATTCAGAATAGATTTGCAAAAACTAATTAATAAAACCGTACACTTAAAAATCCGCCACGTAATTTATGTAAATAAATTTGATATTTTATCTGTTATCGGAGCGCACAAAATCGATTTGATTAAATTGTACAAACGTTACAGTATGGTTTCATTTTATAAAATGAACCGGAGCGTCGGACTTTTGATTAAAAATTACAGTGGTAAAAATGAATGCCGTGCTTATATATTTATAAAATGTACGTTTTGCGAAATTTTCTCTCTCCACTCACAGCTATTAAAATTCCTACATTTAAAGTACAGTCGTACCTCGATAAATCAAATCTCAAGGGAAGGAAAAAATCTTCGAATTATAGAGGTTTCTTTTACTTATCGAGTTTTCGAGTTGTAGAAGTGTTTACAGCGGAGCCGATGAGAATGAAGAAAATTTTCGACTTATAGAGGTTCGACTGTAATAGCATTTTGCTCCTACTTCCGCTTTTAAAGTCCCTTACATTGAAATGAATCAAAGATGTTTATTTTTTTTTCAATTTCAAACTATGTTGTGCAAGTAACAATTGCAGAGTTCCCTGCAAATAGGAGGCAGCTCTAAATTTTGAAAATTCGCCCTGCCATAGAGAAAATATATTTTTCCTTACAATTAGAAACAGTGCTAAATGTTGTGTCAATATGTACCTAGATTTTGAGTGGATAAAATACTTTGAACACACGCCTAAAAATATTTTGTTAAACCTGTTTTTCTCCCGTTTCCAAAAGTTAATACATGTGAACCTACTCTCTTCTTGCTGCAAAGTGTCTAAGGTAAACGCACCAGTAAATGAACAGTTAAGGCTAATGAATGAACACTATTATAAAATTATGTTTGCAGCGCGAATGATTCCACGTGCTGCAAAAATTGTTTGGATACGAAGCAAGAAATGAAAAGAAGTCTCTAATTAATTAGTTGCTTACTTTAATAACTTATTTTACTCATTTTAATAAAAAATGTTCATTCACTGGTACGTGTTCATTTACTGGTACATCCACCCTAATTTCTTTTATTTTCTACGCGTATTGCAATTTTGACAGGCAGGATCGAATGTAATGTCTACTAGTCGCAGAATAAATGGGGGGACTTGGTTTGCTGCTCCTCGCGCAGCACGGGAAAGAAGGGAAACACCAAGGGCTCTCTGCACGTTATACGATCCCGCCGAAAGCTATCCAAACCTCTTTCGACCTCTCCCCTGAGAAAAGCTAATCCCATCAGAAGTTTTCAGTATGTTTATAATCCACTAATCGCTCGCCTTCCCCAGCACAATTTAAAACTTTCCTCAACGCCGTTATCCAACCCGCTCTCATTTGCCTTCACCTCTTCAATTCATCGCCCTTCACGGGCCCTACTCCTTAACCCGACTTCATTTTGCGGCTCATAGATTGCTGAATTTCAGAGTTACTTACCGTGCCTCTTGCCCTTTTTTTCATTCAGCTGCAGACTCTCCTTTCTAAAAAAAAAAACTGGTGTTAGTGGTAAACAAAGAAGAATTTTAATATTGGGCAGCAATATTTCGTCGAGACCGATAATAAATAGTATAGAAGTGCATTTTTCGTGTGGTACAGGAGCGGAGGGAAGCATCCATGCAAATAAAGCAGTCGCAGAAGCGGCGAGCAACTTATTCCGCGGGAGTATTAAAATAAGTATATCAAAGGCTGGTACTTTCGGAAAACTCTTTTAAAAGTGCTTTTAAATACGGGCAAAATGTGTGGGTGAATTGCATACAGATAGTTTGAAAAAGCTTATATTTACCAGAAGTAAAATAATCACGAAGAAATAAATTATGTGTGGAATAAATGTTTGAAAATTTTTTTTGAATAGTAGGTGAACTGAAATAGTTAAATAAAGGTCTACAGATTTGGTTATGTCTTTAATGTATGGGAAACATTCTCAGTTTGGAAAATAATTTTACATGATGATATTGCGTTTGAATACAAAATTTTAAATATTTAACATTTTGAATAATACTTACATAGTTTGTGCTTTAAAATAGATAAAATAATTATTTACAATGTATATTTGTTGATATCGTAAAATTAGGCGCACACAGTATCCATAATTGATTTCCTAATTAAAAGTACAACGTATAATTTTGTGAGTTACTGTAAGTAAGACGTTATTAAAAATGATGTTTCACAGTGGATACGCGTTATGGATTGTGTAACGATTCCTGAAGTATCCCCGTCCCGAAGATTTATGACTCCATGTTAAATTTACCGACGAGGAAGACTTTAATTTAGGCGATGGTTTTAATTACCAGTGGCACGATATGCGCAAGAAAAACAGGTTCTATGAGAAAGGACAGGTAAAGTCATTACGTAGACTGCATTTTAAAAATGCGTAAAGATGCAAGTCATGAATCATTCAAGAACTGTAAAAAAAGAAAAAGACAGAACTATAGTTGTTTGTTGATTTGGAAAATAAAAACGTCAGATTTTAGCAAGACATTAAAAATAGTAATAAACGGATGTTTAACATAACATAACAGAACATATAATAATAAAATTAAACTTTTTGTGGTGAATACAATATGAGACAAGTAGGTTGAAGGTTTTCTTAAAAATGTGTATAAAACACAAGCACTCATTCTTGAAATTTCAATTTTCACTCCAGAATACATACGATGCATTTACAATATAAAGATCTCGTTTCTCCAGACTTGGACAAAATGCAATCTAATTACAAATTACAAATTACGATTAAAATGTAATTGGGTAATTGATTAAACTTTATTTTCGGTAATCGTTAATTTAGGTAGTTGACAAAATTGTGGTCAACTACCTAAATTAACGATTACACCAGGAATGGCCACATCGGGCCATTTCGGAGCAAGGCCTCCATGATGTTTACTTTAGCCGCGCGGAAGGGGCCTCGAAAGCCAATGATAACGTGGGCGCATCACGGATAGGAAAACTGTAAGAGTGTAAGTAGTAGCGTGCGGTGCAGGCCCGTACCCCTAGGCTGAAATAACTGGCCCTCTTAGGAGCCCAAGTGGCAACGATCGCTGGGGCCCCCAAGATACTCAGTCATTCAAGCCTATCCTACGGGCATGAGGTTGTACCGCACACTACTAGAGTTTTCCCTATCCGTGATGCGCCCACGTTATCATTGGCTTTCGAGGCCCCTTCCGCGCGGCTAAAGTAAACATCATGGAGGCCTTGCTCCCAAATGGCCCGATGTGGCCATCCCTGGATTACACAATTACATTTTATCGTAATTTGTAATTTGTAATTAGATTACATTTTCCTAACTCTGCGTTTCTTCATAAAACATTGAGATAAGTGCAGATAATAAGGCCCCCTTATAGATTCATATTTTTTTTTTAAAAATTATACATATTTTTGAAAACCTTTTATTTTATAGAAATGTATGAGCATTAAATTATACCTAAATTGTAATATTTTGAATAATTTATGAAAACAACAAACACGAAAATTTGTAGGTGTTTAAAAACCTTGTAAATATGCCTTATTACCCGCACTTACATTACACATTTTAACTTTCAGAAACATGGAATTACACTATCCAATTACGCGCGTGAACATAAATATAGTATAACGACGTGCTGTCATTAAGAACATTTAAACCCACCAAAGGCTACGTTACAACAGTTTCTTCTATCTTAAACACGTTTAACAGTGCAACTTGCGCAATTTAAATGAGTTGCGCGGAGCAGCCTGAACACTGTGGGTAAATATTTCATTGGAGTGCTGTGAATCCAATATCTCTGCCACTAAATTACCATTTCAGTGAGGTACCAATCGCTTACGTAATCGCTTAAAAGTACAATCAGAGGTGATTTCTATATCAGTTTCATAAAACGGTGGGCGATATTAAATTACCTATCGAGCGAATGTAAACGAGGGGGAAAGGTTGTGGGAGGGGGGATATTTGCTGAGAAGTTCATACACCTGAAATGGAAGTTTACTCACCTGCAATAGCTACCCAGCCTCCAGGAGCATCGCGTCGCGAGCACACGCGAAATTGATTGAAAGTAAAGATAATTTTAGTTGCTGCATAATGGGATTCAAGGGATGTCTACTTATCCTGAAAACTCGCCTCGGAGAAACCTCTGCTCCCTTCTCTACCCTGTCCTTTCGAAAGCTTTGAGTGAAATGTGAGAAACATTTAACGATTAAAAAATCGTGTACTGAAAACCACGTAGCTAATGTAGAAGAATGAGTAGCAACTCTTTAAATTTAATGAATAATGTAAAGAATATTTTAACTACTTAGTAATCATTGAAATAGAATTTTTTATTTTCATTAGTTTCGTCTAAAATAATGAATAATGTTCAGGAACCATAGAATATAAATACTATTTAAGGGGGTAGACACGTCACGTGACACGTGTAATGCAATGCGCTGTAATACCGACAATCTAACCTCAAACATGGATTTGGGATTTTTCGTTTTTCGTCCTTATATGGGCACATTTCGGGCTGGGCGAGGTCTCATTCGAAAGAGGCAGATTCCATGCGGAGCGCTCTGCTCACCGTTTGAGTCACAAAACTCTTTTAGTGACCTAAAAATACTTAAGGAGGTAAACACGCCACGTGACACGGGTAATGCAGCGCGCTGCATACCGACACAATCTGGCCCGAAACATGGGTCTGGGAAATTACGTTGTTTGTCCTTATATGAGGAGATTTTGGGCTGGGCGAGGTCTCATTCGAAAGAGGAAGGTTCAATGCAGCCCGCTCTGGTCATCTTTTGAGTCACAAAACTCTTTTAGTGACCTACAAATACTTGGAATCTACGAGTGTATTTTGTCGATTTTTTCTCTACTTTGGACACTCATATTATCAGATATCAACACAATCTCGTTGAGCCATGACCAGAGCGGGCTGTAGTGAACCTTCCTCTTTCAAATGAGACCTCGCCCAGCCCAAAATCTGCTCATATAAGGACAAACAACGTAATTTCCCTGACCTAACCCTTAAGGGAGTAGACACGGGTAATGCAGCGCGCTGTATACCGACACAATCTGGCCCAAAACATGGGTCTGGGAAATTACGTTGTTTGTCCTTATATGAGGAGATTTTGGGCTGGACGAGATCTCATTCGGAAGATGAAGGTTTAGTGCAGCGCGCTCTGGACATACACCTTTCGCAGACAAAGGGTTAAAACTGAAAAGTAAATGTCAAGTAACTGACCCCATCACATTTGCCAACTAACCCCGTAGCCGGGGTCTGTTGACTTATTCGTCTCACTACTCTAAATACAATAAAAACTACAACCCACACTCAATTAAAACGATTTTCCAAATTATGCCTGTATACCTAATGAAATTTGGAAACTTTTGGTATGCAGTAAGTCAACAAAATACTAATGGTCAATTTATAAAAATTAGAAATGTAAAAAATTAGTCAACTAGCCCCGGTCTCCCCTATAGTATTACCATTGGCACATATAACATTTTCCGATAAAAAAAAATTAATTTTAACAATTACAGTTCACCATACTGCCCTCCTCGAGTAAAATGTCCTATCTAACATTTTTCCATTTTTCAAGAAATCTTGTAATATTGGAAGTTCTGCACGTGTTTTACACTTTAAGTAAAATTGGAAATCCTTACGTGCTTCGTAAAGATTTAGAAACAGTTTAATTTATTTATTTTTTTGCATGGATGGCACAAAGAAAGTGATAAAACTTCTGGTTTCTCGGATGTTTTGAAATTCTAGATAGGACATTTTAACTAAGGAGGGCAGCATAAGTCTTCACGAAAGATACTGCGCGGATAAGAAAATGTTCGAATGACCGAACGTTCAGATGGCAGATTATTTGGATGACAGGTGGTCGAATACTACAGCTTCCACCGCACTAATTTCATGAAATTGTTCCGAACGTATCGGTAACTTTTGGTGCATCGTGAAGTAACGCACATTTCCATTCGAGAACGCTTAATTGTTTAGGTATTCTCGTGGAGAATGGAAAATCAAATTTTGGAATAATTTGTAACACTGCGCCCGAAGCTGTAGGTATAGGATCTCTATGCAGAGCGTAGCGCGTTTATTATCACATTTGTTTCGCGTATCAAACCGACGTTACGCTTTCAATTTAATCTGTTCGTTGCCCGAATTGCGCACTCTCTCACTTCCCCCATCCCCCCTCTCTCTTTCCTTCTTCCTGCCCAGCTTTAGTTCCGAAGCCTACCATTTTTCAGTTTTATCGTTTCCAAAAACTGGCCAGTTGACAGTGATACATCTGCGAAAGGTTTACCGATAATATAACTCAAAACATCCGAAAACGAAAGAACTAGGTGGTCTGCCATTCTCTTTTAAGTGCTTTATCTTCATTATCGCGCTCGAGTAATTTAAATTAACCTGTCGCGAACCTAGATGTGTTAAATCTATAGTCATGAAGTTGAAGAAATTATTATTAATTTCCAGAAATTAGTACCTACAGTGAAAGCTGTTGTATACGATCACCTATTATCCAAATAATCTACTGAACGCAAATTTTATTTATTTAATCAACATGGTTCTTTCTATAACAAGCGATAATAATTTAAATAATACCTACTTAATGTAACTTTCAATTTAAAACACCATATATTTTTTACTAATTGCAAATTTTAGGACAATGATTATTCGAAGAAAACAGTTTGTGCCCATTTCTCAAAAGCTGGAGAACGTCAATTATGTCGTCTTTGAAGTAACCGATTCAATAATTATAGGTGCATGAGGAGTGATTGAAAATAGTACGAGTGAGGCTGAATTTACACTCATTTTCATCAGGGGAAGTCTGTCAGTCCACTAATAATTCATTCATGGCGATAAAATTTTCATACATAGATAACAAAGACGTGCACAATGTGGAAATTTTGCGGCGTGGAAACACATCGAGTCCACAGACAGTGTTCAGACGATATGTAGGTACTAATTCGCAGGTCTGGCGGAATCCATTATGCAAGTAATGCGTCACAGATTTAATAATAAAGCAATCCAACTCCCATATAAACAAAATAACGGCAAAACATATTAAATAGAAAACAGTTGCAAAAATTTTCTCGGATAAGGGCGCCCACCATCCTTGCGCCGGCCCTGCTAATTCGAACTCTCTTTATCAATAATATTGACCACAGTAGAATTCGATCTACTTTCGTTTTCGATGCAAATTAAATCCTAAACGATTTACTCTCAATAAATAACCTAGACATTAAAGATTGATTATATTTTTCTGTTTTCGAGAACCGCAGCAGGGAGTTAAAGGTTCTAGGCAGTCGTTCCTGTCTAAAATGAAACATTTCTGTCTCAATTAATTAGAAGGAAACAAATTGAAACTGAGACTTGTTCTTTGGCATGAAGTTTATTAACATCCTAAGCTTTAAAAACTGGTTTGTTTAGTAAAAAATATGTATTATATGTGACGCTGCAGATGGATTATTAAAGAGGCTTTTTAAAAAAAGTTTCTGATTCTTTATGAAAAGAATTTTCTTATTAACTCTTATTCTTTATGAAAAGAAACTAAAACCCCATTGAGAACCCATTGATGAGGTTCTACCATCCTCCAAGCCCCAAAAGATGAAGTCTCAGTTTCTTTTCATAAAGAATAATAGTCAAGAAAAATGCCATTTTGAGAAAAAAAACGTATCTCCATTAATTATTATTATATATATCTGAATGTTTTTTACAACTGACTGAAATGTTAATAAACAAGTATGGATAATGCTCATCGGTAAACACTTTGTGTTTTTTTGTGCACTGTTCTTAAAGATGAGAGAGGATTTTTATTCTCTAAACGAAAATACCCCCTTAAGGTTTTTTCGGAAACTGAACATTTCAAATCGTGAGAGTATTTTTTTTATACTCATGAACAAAAGAAAAAACCATCAGCTAGCAAAAAAGATATTAATTCAATAAGAATTATTTGTAAAGTTGTCAGGCGATCAGTTTCTGTGCGGCGTGCAACATATGCTTCGAATTAATATTTGTTTTTTTTCAACATATTCACAAGTATAAAAAAATATCCTCACAATTTGAAAAAGATCCTCTGCTTAGTTTCCGAAAAAAACGCTCACAAATTCTCATATGCTCTAATTGCATATTTACAACATTAGTTTTATTATAAGAGTGCAGAGTTTTCAACGTTCACCTAAATCCTATTTCCATACCTTGAATGAAATATTTGCTTTCTACCTTGCAAGTGAAAAGTACACGCTCAGCTGACATTTGATCTTCTGCCAGCTATGCTAACAGTCAAGAGCGACCCCTTTTGCGCCAGAAACGGATTACTTTTCGATTCTTTTAATCTCCGTTTGGGGCTGTAGTAGCTAGCAGGACCCAGGAACAATTTACTTTACACTTTTCGAGAGCTTTATGGTCGCGGATGAGAGCTCGTTCCGTGCGAAAAGCTTCATCCCGTGCAGAGGAGCGCGTACCAGAGGCGGTCCGTCTAATTTTTCGGCGGCTGGCGCATGGTGTATAGAAGCGCCGAGAATTTCGTTTTAAAATCTCTACACGGTTTACGTGCTGGCCGCCGGTATAAAGAGCGAGCTAAACTGATGCGGAAATTGAGATCCACAAACTATGCAACCACCACTGAGGCATTGATTGCGCCGCGCTGCGTTTCGCTTCGCTGCTAACGTTTCAATGAATAAAGTTAACCAATAAAGCATTGAATCGTATAGAGCGTTTGGAAGATCGAAGGTATTCCCACGATGCAGCTCTTGTTCCGCCGAAAATAATGCCGCGGCTCGGTTTTAACAGCGAAATTGCGTAGCAAGTCGCGCAGAAAACATCGCCGCGCCACCATAAAGGAAAAACGATCCTCCTGATAGGTTTAAATGCTCGAAAATTTCATTAGAGACCCAGAGAGCCTTCTCTGTTTCACTTTTCGTCTGCTTTCCGTTTCACGCATCCTGAATGCTAAGAAGCTTCACGCTTCAGCGCCGCCTCGCTTCGCGAAACCTGCCCATTCACGTTTTCTAAGAAAAATTATCGTTCCTTACTATTCTAATTAGCACCACGGTCTGCTCCCCTTCCTTTTCCTACTTCTCAAACCTCTTGCCAGTGATTCACTGTGAAGTACCGTGTATTTTGCATAGAAGGTACTTTTCACGATACTTAGCCTTGTGTGCTTCATTTCGACAGCTGAACGGTTGGTTAAGAGAACGTTGGGTTTGAAAAAGTGTTATTCGCCATGGATTGCGCAGCACTTAATTTCCATGAAATTTTTGTGGAATATCTCGAGAACTATTAGAGATAGGGGAATAGTGTCAATGGACGAATTTTGTGTCTTTGAATGCGAAACATGACTGACTCACTAGATTTTCAAAAAGTACAAAAAATAATTTTTCAACCCTAACTTTGTACGCACTTTTCACCCCCCAAATATGAAAACGGGGGAAAATAAAAAAACACGTATTTCTT
Organism: Andrena bicolor; assembly: GCA_960531205.1. Classification (NCBI taxonomy): domain Eukaryota; kingdom Metazoa; phylum Arthropoda; class Insecta; order Hymenoptera; family Andrenidae; genus Andrena; species Andrena bicolor. The sequence continues at coordinate 18,723,767 of OY482668.1, read as the reverse complement.
ATTTTTCGGTCCTCTATAACATATCCAAAAATCAAAATGATCGGAGGCGGACACCTAAAATACTCTCCTTGTTAGTCCTGAAAGCTCAAACTACAAAGTGTCATAAATTTTATTTTCCTTATTTGTGCTTTCGTGGCAGTGATTGAAAGGTTTCAAAATGTTATGGATCCTAACGCTTTATTGGATCGAATAGTTCAAAACGCTTACAAAGCGCACTCTGGCAGGAACGTGCAAAAAAAAAACGCCGCAGGCCGAAGTTCATTCAAACATGGACGTACTAGACGCTTTTTATAATGGAATTTCCGGCATGTCTGCACCCGGTTACTGCGATCACAAACTACTGAAACTTTAACAAGGTACGCCAGAATCCGTGTAACGTTTTTGTCCTGCGCTTGCAGCGTGGATTTTTTTTCTTACGGTGGCTTGGTGAAAACAAAGTTATTAATGATGAATTACAGACAGGAGGGAATCCTTAAAACAAAGTGGCTACTCAGTTTATGCCAACACCACCGCGTGATGACAAATATTACGAGGTTGAACAGCATGTGTGGTGAAGGATTTCTATAAAAGTACTAGCTCTTTTAGATGCAGCTACTTTCTACAATGGTCTTTTAACTTTCAGGATAAAAATATTTTTTTATTCCCGATCTTGCATATTTTAAGCAACGTGGTACCGCTGAATTTGTTTTATAGATGCATGAAGCACAATTATAGATATTCATTTCAAAATTGATTGAGCTAGATTTTAATAATGGATTTAGTGAAGAGTTACCTTCCATTATTACTCAACACTGTGTTTAAATATCCCAGAAAAGGGATCGAACTTTGTACGTGAATACAAATGTTACAGATTTGGAACACTACCTGCATTCCGGTTAGACGGGTTAAAAAACAATTTTTTTAAACATTTTCAAAAGTACATATCCTCAAGAATGTATTGTTAAATTTTTATGGAACAATTCCAATTATTTTTTCAACGCGTTTTTCTCGAAACTTCTCTTATTTAGTCTAACCTACTTTTAAAATCGAAAATAGCAAAGACAAAAGTAGAAAAACATTTTTCTAGCATTTCCCCTGCCATTATCATAATCGCTAATTATAGTCCGAGCGATAGCAACCGTCATACCTACTGGTCAAGAATTTGTTTGGATTTTTGGTTTTAGATCATTCTAACAGCTGAAATCGCCTGCACGAGTGAGGCATACATTTTTAAACATATTATCAAGACCGTTTTCAAAAGCAGTTTAAAAACAACAATTTTATTAGTTTTATATTTTTTATTTACTGTAGAAATGTAGTTTAATAAATAGAAAAATGTTTTATTCTGTTACTATAATTCTTTTCATCGGAATAAATTCTTGAAAATCGATGACTTTATGCGTGCGCTATCCGGAATGACCCCTTAATTATGCTGCAACCATTAATGTAAAATTATAAAATTTGTCTTTCATTTTTTCGAACTTTTAATGCTAAATTATCTAATTTATGATATATTATAGTAGATGCTATTCACGTGGAAGGAAACATCTATCTAATAAACGGTGTCATATCAATAAATAGATGAAAAAAGACACAGATAGGTGACAAAAAAAATAATATTATTGAAATGATTAAATATTACTTTATGTAGTCGAAATTCAGAACGATATTGATGTATACATTTTGTATAGTATATTAGTAGTAACAGTAACATTTCAATAGGTCAAGTGGAAGTTTTAGCATTCCATTGTCAGGCTATTCCCACTTTATATCGAAAAATTAGGCAGCGCCGGCTCGCCGTCCGACACTTCACCAGGACTTTTATTACACACTCCACTATACTCGATAAATTCTTTGGTTTTAATTGAATTTTCATCGACTACCGCTTAACCATTGTCAGAATTTTGATTGCATAGTTTTCAAATGCTTCTACACAGCTAGAATCCTCACACCTACCTATACCACACAGTTACTAAATATTTAAATCCATTTACACAATGCACATTGCAAATATTGGGATACCAAAATTGAGAAACACATAATCACACATTCGACTGGTTTTCAGATTTTCGATTACTGATATTTTTACACACAACATTCTAAGGGTTATAGTTGGATCGATTCCAATACTTCAATATGCAAATATTTCAAAAGCATTTAAATAAGTTACATTTGATTTAGGGCAGTACTCGAATACTAAATTCGAATTAGGGCAGTATATGAATACTACATTGTAATAAGGCAGTATTCGAATACTAAATTCGGATTAGGGTAATATTCGAACAATAAATTCGAATTAGGGCAGTATTCGAACACTAAATTCGAATTATGGCAGTATTAGAATACTAAATTCGAATTAGGGCAGTATTCGAATACTAAATTCGAATTAGGGCAGTATTCGAATACTAAATTCGAATTAGGGCAGTATTCGAATACTAAATTCGAATTAGGGCAGTATTCGAATACTAAATTCGAATTATGGCAGTATTAGAATACTAAATTCGAATTAGGGCAGTATTCGAATACTAAATTCGAATTAGGGCAGTATTTGAATACTAAATTCGAATTAGGGCAGTATTCGAATACTAAATTCGAATTAGGGCAGTATTCGAATACTAAATTTGAATTAGGGCAGTATTCGAATACTAAATTCGAATTAGGGCAGTATTCGAATACTAAATTCGAATTAGGGCAGTATTCGAATTAGGGCAGTATTCGAATACTAAATTCGAATACTACATTGGAATGAGACAGTATAAACAACTTTACGTTTAAAACTGACTGATTTTTGTCTAAAACAAGTTTTGATTCGACAAACAGTTTGGGATTAATTAGAGAAATATGATTTCAGTTGAAAAACTTTGTCTTGCATCCGTTAAAGTATCACCTAGCGAAAATGCAATAAAATTTTGATATTATTTTACATGCATAGAAAAAAATTAACTCTCGGAATGTTTCGTTGTAAATATGTAGGTACACAACTATTCGAATGTAATACTAGAATATTTAAAGATTCGGATCACATTCGAGAATTCGAGTACATACCTAATTAAATTTCAATATTCGAATTTTATTCAATACATTCTCGAATAAGTGCTCGATTAATCGAACAAAAAAAAATCGATAAACAGTTCCACGCTTTTCAGTATTTTAAATTTGACCCATAGCCGAGGGAGATCACATGCGTTGGATTGATTCCAACTGTAGTGATACTGATACAGTAGTGCCTCAATTACACAAATACATTTTAACTGCATGTTCGATTTTTTATCCAAACACCGTTTAATCCAATGTTTAACTACTTGGCAAAAATTATCAGCCAAAAAAGATATTCTATAAACCATGTTGTTAAATACTATCCGAAAAGTAGAAGCAAATGTCAAATTCACCCATTCGTTAATAAAAGAAACTATACCTAAATGCGAATTATGTAACAAAAATCATAAGCCACATTATTTTTTACAGCAATCATCTCGCTCAAAGCAGGAAAAAATACCGTGTTAAGAATAATATAAATGTTATAATAAACCCACGGGAAAATATTAGAAACATAATTACATTCCCAAAAGTGTAACGTTAGAAACATTCATGTAACTTACAAAAATAATAGAAACATAAACTTAAAAAGTTAGAAACATTTGTAGAAAATCTTTCATAATCTGAAAGTACAATGCAATAATTGTAAATTTGTAAACTCATTCGTGATCTTAGTTGTTACTGCGACTTTAAACCTATAAAGAAAATAAAAAATGAGGGAGAATAATAATTCAAATGGGGAGTGGCAAAGGAATATCTAAGAGAGGTACATACAATGGGAACATTAAAGAAGGAGACTATATTTCTGAAGATAATATTCCTTAGATAGATATTCTGTAACATTTGAAGGTAACATTAAACGCGAAAGGAACGTAATCCGGCGGAAATGTCGCTTCAAAAGGAATATGCGATTTTCCAGTTCAGGAGGATTGAGGAACTGCAGTGAAAAACGAACATATAAAAATTTTCTTATGATGGTACTCTTCGAAAATGCTCTGTTAAAATTCCAAGTTACAGAAATGAGATGGACCAAAATAATAGCATATTATGAATTTAACCTGGTTTCTCAATCCGTCAATAATAATAATACGTTATATTCCCATTTCGTGTTTTAATACAATAGCAACGCAATATTTGTTCATATAATTTCAGCAAAGAAGTGTGTAAGCAATAAAAGTTTACAAAGCAGGAGTTTGCATGCTCAATAAAATTCTTTACTCGATATTAGTAATCCACTATATGGTTCGCAAATAAACCTTTCAATAAGTGGGTAGGCATATTTTTCGATTCGACGTGAACTAATATAGAAATAGTAGTAGATAAAACTATAAACTATAAAGAATTTAACAGAATTATTCCTCTCCTATAATTAATTATTATAATTCAATGCTCCCATCAGTTCTTAAGTTGACCAGTTACAAAATTCCAAAATTCTGAGGTGGCATTGAAAGCATTGAGGTTAGGAAGAAGTGATGTGGGAAATAGATTTAAGCAAATAAACCTTTCAATAAGTGGGTAGGCATATTTTTCGATTCGACGTGAATTAATATAGAAATAGTAGTAGATAAAACTATAAACTATAAAGAATTTAACAGAATTATTCCTCTCCTATAATTAATTATTATAATTCAATGCTCCCATCAGTTCTTAAGTTGGCCAGTTACAAAATTCCAAAATTCTGAGGTGGCATTGAAAGCATTGAGGTTAGGAAGAAGTGATGTGGGAAATAGATTTAAGCAAATAAACCTTTCAATAAGTGGGTAGGCATATTTTTCGATTCGACGTGAATTAATATAGAAATAGTAGTAGATAAAACTATAAACTATAAAGAATTTAACAGAATTATTCCTCTCCTATAATTAATTATTATAATTCAATGCTCCCATCAGTTCTTAAGTTGACCAGTTACAAAATTCCAAAATTCTGAGGTGGCATTGAAAGCATTGAGGTTAGGAAGAAGTGATGTGGGAAATAGATTTAAGGAAGGCTGACAGTTATTGCGTTAAAACATTAAAAATACGTTAAAGGAGTGTAGACCAGGTTCATTTCTAATCGCCGCACGTTGGCGAGCACTTCCGTATGAAACTTTAGCGAAGTAAAGTCCACGTGCTCCGGAAACTACTCCATACGATAGAATGGGGAAGAAAAAGGGGGTTGAGTGAATGGCGCAGGCACCGAGGAGAATGTTTGAAGCTCATTCAGAGCAGAAGTGAAATCCTTCGCATTTCAGGAAAGCGTTGAAGATGTCAAGCACGTAGCTTGGTTCCTGATCATTGCCCGAAGCTTACTACTGAAGATATATGAGAATGCCAACGCAGGATGTCACGCGGTCGTCCAAAAAGTTTCGTGCGAACTCGAATCCCAGATTACAAATACACTGCGTGGATTCTCTGCTCGTTCATCATGGCGCAATACAATGCGGCATTGCAAAAGAATTTTCTCCCCAGGAACGTTCACTAAAAAAAACTTCCAGAGTATACCGGTATACGTATACCAATACGAGTGCAATATAAAACTGAAGAATCTATGTTATAGAATCTGATGAAAGAGTTTTCTGTTGGAAACTATTGAATATTTTTAAACGAATTATGGGCTCCTGCAAACAATAGATGTTACAAGGTGGAAGCTTTATGTACACTTGGTAGTTCGGTTTTCTTCTGGCATCGTTGGACGTTTTTTATGTTATACAAGTTTTAATTAAACACAGAAACTTTTCATCTTTCAAGTTTTCCTTGTTTTGCTGAGAACCTTGTAATAATCAGGCTAGTAATTAAATGTTTAACAAACTTAGATCGGCAGGATGACAAGTATTTAAACCCTCGAAATGAAGTATCCGCTGTCCGTATTAAACTGTGGGGTTTTACTTTTTTATATTTAGTGCTTTTGTAGAAATAAATACGTCAGTACAATCGAATTCTGCCAATATTATAATCGTAATAACAATATAATTGTACTAGTGGAATTACGCAATTTATGTATTTGCAATTATTTGAGGTATCAGAAACATATCTGTAGGAAAGTCAGGGTTCCACAAATTAAACAATCAAACACATCAATGAAATTAGAATAAGCAGGGCCATTCCTGGGACAATACTTCAACGATTAAGCTCATTTCATTTCTTTTTTAAATAAACATTGAATTTCGCCCAAAAAGGCATAGGCCTTTTTCCTACGCCTAAAGCATAGCCATTTAAATCTTCAGTATTGTTGGCGCCTCATTCAAAGCGCAGAGCGAGCTGGACAAAATTTCCCCGGCCAGATCGAACGCTCGAAAAGACCTGCCTGACTTGAAACGGGTATTTCGCGGGACCTCGGATCTCTCAAACTATCGAGGTAGCTGCTTTCTCGCAGTTTCAAACTTTCGCCAACAGTCTCGCCGATCCCCAACTACCCGAGTACCGCCGGTTAGTAAACATAAACAGGTTTGGAAATCATTTATGCCATTTACGGCGTAGCTATCCCCGGCCGATGCCAAAATGGCGATGCGGCCGAGTTGAAAGGTAACCGCGATCGCTCGCAGATAAATTGTAACCGGTTCGATCGGGGCCGATCGGAGCGCACGCAGTTACGGTATACCAACCAGGAATCAGCGATTGGAGATGAAGGGACAGGAATGGCGAGGACGTTGTCGGGCAACGTTCCGCTGGGCTATGGTCGAAAGGGGATAGGAAGTTAGCGTGGAGGAGGTTGGCGCGGAGGACGTTCGAGGGGGTAACAGGTCGGATGTCCGGCAGTCCGTCACCAGCTATCCCCCAGTATCTCCGGCGTGGACCACCGCGTCACACAGGCCGGCCTGCAGCCATATCGCCAGCTACATAACAAGTCCTGAATATGCATATATTCGACTATGGGGGTCGCTTCACTCACCCCGACACCCTTATGTACACGCGAACGGCCGGCGTGTGAGTGCACGCAGTCGCTCATACGTTTGCGAATCTCGACGTACCGACACGCGGGACGATCCTCCCGCGATCTGGCCTCTTCCTCCCGCGATATACACGGGCCTATTCCTCCTCCCCGCCCGATATCCTATATAATATGTAGATCTCGTTCTCTGTATCCCTGCTCATCCGTCCGTCCGCGTTCAGTCACAGGCCACCCCTTTCCATTTTCGGTTCGCTTGATCCTACTTAGCTGTCTCTGTTCGCCCCTCGCTACTTGACCGTCCGCCTCCCCACCTCTCGACATCTCCACGCGTCATCTCTCTCGTTTCCACTCGGTCAACGAAGAAGCACCATTCACGCCAGTTCACTGCCTGCCGACACACGGATTTATGACCGTGTACGCCTGTGCCCGCGCGTACATTCATGGCTGGATTTTGACGTATTGCGCGCATTAGGGTGATTCTAATTACCCTGCCCTTCGACGGCCACTATCCCCCGTTTCTATGGAAACATTTTTCGCTCCGCGTTTCTTTGCTTGTAGACTAGGGGATTCGCGGACGCTTGCTGCGCGCCTGCACATCAGGGAATGCGTGGAATAACGACAGAAATTGACTCATTCGGATCGGGAGTTTAACCCTCTAGTGCATACTGGAGTGACCCTTATTTTCAGCCTGCGATTAGGTATAGGTGGTATACGCCGTATAGGTGGGACGCGCGAAGAGCGGACCTCTCTATATTCAAACGTTATTATCTAAAAAATGGTTGGATGCACGAAAAACTTATATATACAGTAGTTGTAGAAAATGGAAGGCTCTTTTAATATTATTTTAACGAAAGTTTAACACGGCTTACCATTTTTGAGAAATTCTTTAAATCCAAACTATTGATGAATTCTAAACTTTAAGCCCTGGTCGGCACCCTTTCCTGTTGTCTGATTGCCATAAACTTTTCCAGGGTCTAGTTTTTTATCAAATGGCACCGTTCTAGGGGGTGAGAGCAAAGAAATACAACAAAAAAATTGTGATACGTATAATTAAGAGTCACTATGGTGCATACGCCTGCCTGAAGGCGGGCACCTGTTTAATCCAGGAGTTGGGCCCCCATAATATTTTTTCAGAATTCTTATTTGCCAGTCTTAAAAGTATTGCCACACCGTACATATTGGGCTACGAAACATGTCAATCTGACGTTTCGATGTGACAGAAATCTAGTTTGAAGTGCATTTTTGAACTAAGCACACTGCGAAAGTTTTTTGTGAAACTAACAAAATCAAATAAAATACTTCCCGACACCGTACAGGTAAAAGAAAATTATTGGTTAGTAGTTTATGCAGTGATCTATCGAATGGAATAAAGATTTGAAAATAAAAAATAATTTACAGCTATGAAGTGAGGCTTGGCCTGTAACCGCGTTACAGAGGTATCATGTTAGTAGATCGTCCTAAGTTAGTTAGGGTGTTAGTAGATCATCCTAAGTTAGTTAGGGTGTTAGTAGATCATCCTAAGTTAGTTAGGGTGTTAGTTTATCACCCTAATAATTGATACGTGAAAATTTTACTTGTGCACCCATTTAGCTCTTTGTTCATGAAATTTGGTACCTATATACACTAAGGGCCAAAATCGGCTTCCCTTCGGAAATTTGGCAACATTGCATGTCACTAGAATTACTGAGTTATGCCTAGTGACATGCAACGTTGCCAAATTTCCGAAGGGAAGCCGATTTTGGCCCTTAGTGTACATACATATATCATATCATAAATACTATAAAATAAAGCTACACTAAACGCCAGAATCGGCTTCCCTTCGGAAATTTGGCAACGTTGCATGTCACTAGGCATAACTCAGTAATTCTAGTGACATGCAACGTTGCCAAATTTCCGAAGGGAAGCCGATTCTGGCGCTTAGTGTACAGCATTGTTTGTATGCTCACAAAAATCTAAAAAAGTACTGAAAAAATCATGACTAAATTTTTAACTACAGTATCCTTGAACAACAAGAACGGATGTAGGCTATGTTTTATGACGTCAAATATAATTAATCTGTATAAAAAATGGTATGTACACTAAGGGCCAAAATCGGCTTCCCTTCGGAAATTTGGCAACGTTGCATGTCACTAGAATTACTGAGTTATGCTTAGTGACATGCAACGTTGCCAAATTTCCGGAGGGAAGCCGATTTTGGCCCTTAGTGTACATAAAGAAGTCATGGCTCAGCCGGCTCGCGATGGATAGTACGCGACGCGGCCGCTAGGCGGCAACCGGGTCAAGCGTTTCTCATGTTTCTTCCGTGCTTTGTTAAATTTCACAATGCACAATAATGAACAATTCTCTATTATATCATAAATTTATATTTTTTTTAACATTTTCTCACAGGTTTTCATTAAAAATAAAGTATTTATTTTATATAAAAAAAAACACTGTATGTTTTGTACTTCCTACATGATCCGGCCTTAAGGCGGTGATCTAGAAAGCTGTCCCATTGAGCTCTATACTAACTGGAGTGTGAACAGCAGTTGGAAGAAGTAGAGGCGACAGCGATCAGAGAGAGAGGGGAAAATAGTGTGTCCATGCATCCTTCTTCTTCCTACTATCCCTCTCTATATCTCTACTATCCTGTAGTAAATTTGCGTGTGGTGGGGGTATAGACTGTATAGACCGGTAAAGACGCCGCGCGGGACAGAGACAGCTCTACCCACTAATTTGTGTACTTTGTCTGATCGGCCGCCATTGCTCTGTTCACTCTCCAGTTAGTATAGAGCTCAATGAGCTGTCCAGACGTCCCCCAAATTAAAAACACATATCGGGTTCGGCCTTTTCATCCCCAAATTAGACTAGTCTAATTTTTGCCAAATGAATTAAAAATCCATGAGGGGTAATAGCGTACTAGAGAGTTAATAGCGTATGCGCGCTACCCTTTGCCAGGCTCGGGGGGTTTGGATGAGGAACGCGGCTGCATCCTTAACGGAATGTTCTCAATAGGGATACCGTGTTTCGTCAGTTGGTTGCCTTCCTCGAGCTCAGCTTCTCGTTTGCCCTTTCGCGTGCCAAGTGCGCGTCGATGTATCGTCTTTGTACGCCGATCTCACTCCGCGCAGTCCCTTTGACAGAATAGCACTGGCATCTTTTTAAGTTTCCTAGTTTCCCCACTTCCGCCTGTTCTCTCATTCCCCCCCACGTCTCTGCTTACCGCTGTCTATTTACGCGTCCAGCCGCGTCGCTGTTCCTCCAGCCGCGCGACCGTCGCTCTTTCTTCGCTCGCCGCCCCCCCCCCCCCCCTAACCTTTTATTCTCCTGTTCGCCGCTCGGTATCGTTTGACACGGCGATCGCGGACCATTTGAGGGCGCCAGAGAAAGCAGAAAGGGAGGCTCGTGTCCCTTCGCGGGCCGCGCCGGAGCGGGGTCAGATTCGATAAAAAGGCTGCGAGTTTAATGGACGACGAGCCGTCTCGAATGCAGACTGCTTCTTCTGTCGCCACCTTTGTTGGCGCTGCATTCGTGCATCCTCGTTTCTGCGTTACGCGTTTTCAGCGTATTAACCGCCAAGGCATTTTACTGCGGCGATGAATTTTAAACGAAGGGTCTTTAATGTGTTCCCGCTGCCAGTCAACTTCCCGCACTGCGAACACTTTGTACTTTTACGGCCTTAACAATGGAAACAATACTAATGTCACTTCTCGGTGGCACCAATGCAGAATGGGTCATAATGGTAAGGTTTAAAATAGGCGGAAATTGGGTAGCAGAGAGGAATGACATTTTTAAAAATTGAATCTGATCATTTTCTAAGTTAACCCGTAAGAGTCGTGACAAAAATTATGTTTGCCGGCTGCATTCGGAAAGGAGCTGACATTCAGTTGTATTAGTAAAGATACAATAATGTATTTTACAAGTCAGTGTTACAGCACAGACGGAAGATTTTTTTTATTATTATTTTTATTAAAATAAACATGATTTACAAAGGCATAGACCAAAAGAGTAAAGGCTACAGTGGGGACACTAATGGCAAGCCTAACCGCGAACGATAAACTAACATTAGCTAAAATAGGGACAACAAAACAATTATTACAAAAGTAAGAATAAACAAGTAAAGAACTTAACTAAATTAAACTAATATTATCTTGTGAATTTAAGGTAAATATAAGAAACACAAAATCAAGACAAGTAAAGGTGAAGTAAAATTAAAATAATGTACGAAGAAGAGTAAATGCACATGAACTACAGTAGGACGGAAAGGATAAGTGGATTACACTAGGAATAGTGTTGCAGAATAAATAACACAGTATGAGACTTGAAGGACGAGTAGGATTTTAATTCTTTAATTCGCGAATGAAAGGTAGAAGAGCGTTGAAGTAATAGGCGGCAGTGTAAAAAAAATATGTTTCAAACTTGGATGTGGAATGAGATGGAATGGCGAAGAGAACTAAGGTCCAATTCATATATATTGGCCGGTGAGCTTCGCGAGGGGTATTCTCCCACCACACCGCTTGCCTGCCTCGGTGCTCCTTTTCTCGGCGTTCTCGCTCTCTCTAGGGCTATGCCTACTCGTTGCCCGGTGGGAATTAGTGTCCGTGAGGTACGCACACATGCAGCGAAGCATCCCCACCACTTTGAGCACATAGACGGCGGGTACGATTCCGCGTGGTCATTTCTCGCTCCTTTCTGGCCGAAGGGGGGAGTGAGATGGAAGTGGTTTTACACACATCAGAATAGGTGTGCGTTCGCTCCGAAGAAATTCGGGAGCTATATTGGTCATTCTTCCTCGTTAGCTTCATTTCCTATTGGTCTGCGCATAGCTTCGTAACGCACACAACTATTACGCTAAGAATATACAACAGCCCCACAGCTAACGTAGCTGTGACGACAGGCGGAGTCGAGCACCGTTCCCGTTACCCCCCCATACCCCTCGGCTACCCAGCAACTTCAACTGCCAATCCACGATCGTCAGGTGGTGGTGGCTGATTTCTCCTCGCGCGCTGCTCGCGAAACGAAACTCACCGGCCAATATATTTGAACTGGACTTTAGTTGCCTTGGAGCATTTTATATGAAATATTTGAATATAATAAAATGTTCTGTCTCAATTTAATTGCTGTACAAAAAATATTTATGAAAATATACGATAAAGTAGTATATACTACTTATCATATTATCAAACAGTTTATGTATTAATTATGTACAACATTCACTACATACAAAAACCTGACATGGGCTAAATGAGATATTTGATTAATCAGTGCATAGTTTGTTTTTCAAACAATTTTTCGTATAATTCTTTTTAAATTCACCAGCAAGCAATACCCCTACTGTTTGTTGTTTCCTTTTATAATAGATTTTGAACGATTAAACTGAATCGATTACAGTGAAATTGCATGTTTAAATTAAATCCCACGAGATGAAATGCATTCAGTAATCTCGCTTCGAACGTTTTACAACACATTGAGCAATCAAAGAAAATTTTAACAATGTGAGTAACGATATACGTACCTAGAACCATTTAAACACTACCACCCTGTTTGTTTGTTGAAATACCAAAAATTTGGAATAATAAAAATTACGAAATATGGTGCACAAGGGTTCCTAAATATTAAAAATAAAGCGGCAAATTTTCCGAAAACTAAGCGATTAAGGTAAAAGGCACAGAGAATACTATAATAAGTTTCAACATCCGCGTCGGTGCAATTTTCAAAATTCAAACAAGAGCGGGGCGACATGACGTTAACGGAGATGGTATCAGGAATGGAAAGTAATTTCGAAATGTAAATTCAACGTCGTATTTCAAAGTGTACAATTAACCTTCGTAATGCCGTATCCTTTAAAAGCGCTCAGTCTGAACTGTTGCGTGCATAGGAACGGAACGACAGTGCACCTTTAAATTTAATTTGAAGAATAGTAATGTAGACACTTCATTTTGTTATAACTTAAAGGTAAGATCCTCCGTGAATAAAAGTGTTGTAATCTAATTCCACCTCATTGTGAGAAATTTATGCTCAAAGCATGATATTTCACTTTGTTCAAAGAGGCAGAATATGATATAAAAACATCAGGGATTTCACTGAAAAATTATTATTCCTCGAGCTTATTTCTCGTGGGAACCATAAAAAAATTATTGCCTTTATAAAAGTGTACAGTAGTATTAAAATTGAAAGAAGTAAACAATATCATACATTATTTTCTGTAAACAGGGGATGCCATGGAATTTTAATAAAATTGAAACACTAATACTACAACCTTCTAATGATAGAACATTTTTATATTAGAACGTTCGAGCAACAGTAGTTCGGACCCTGGAAGTTCTTCTGCATTTTTTTAACTTGCACTGCTTATAATTCGATTACATTTTTCTTCATGTAAGCGAACAGCTTAACATTCTCATCAATTTTATTAACAAACTTTCACTTTGTTTACTAACTGTAATTTACTCGTGATTTACTATGAAATATAGATCAAGGATATACACGTGATCAGTTACATATATCTTTCCAAAATGCCCCGAACTTTCGTTCATCCAACTAATGAAGGCGAGTTTCATAAAATTTGCTGACCAACGATCGTATTAATCCACATCGTATCAGAGCCCTCTAGCACAATTAATTAACTGTCAAAATAGGGGTCGCTTTAATTCCTGTTCAATATGGCTAATTATGCGTAATGTGCCCGGATACAGATTGCTTCCTGATGTATATATCACGTCTACTTGTTGTCGATATTTATATCCTATTTATTCATTTCAGTCATATAAAACAATCACGTGCAAAGTACTGCTTTTATTTAATATTATGATCTATTATAGTAATTAAAATTCCTCTATAAGTTCCGCGAATCGCAGATTTACAGTCCGAGGTTTCAAGAAATTTTCACCTTCTTCGTCTAATTGTTAGAAGGGAAGTTCGGTATCTGGGACATTCAAAAAAATCTGAAACTTTTATTGATTGGGCAATAAAACGGCCCTAACGGTGACAACACTTCCTGGAAAAATCGGGAATATCTACGAAACTGTAAAATATATAAAAAAGAAATCAAATTCAATGTTCTATAGTTTCACATGTCCTATAAAGCGAGGATAAAGAATTGGAGAAAAATATTTTTTTCAAAATAGACCCCCACCACCCTGTTTCGACAATTCTTTATCACCATTTTGTAGGATATCGAAAGCCATACAACTCTGAATTGAACTTCGTTTTTATTTTTTACAGTTTCGTAGATAGTTTCAGATTTTTGTTAATTTTCGAGTTGCCGCACTTCTCTTGTTAGATGGAAGCTGACGTGCATAAAATACCCGATTAAAGAGAGTATGTAACGGATCATAAAAAATGTAGATTCAATTTTGTAGACCAGAGTCTATTGTTGCTTTTGGAATTTGTTTATTACACATTTTAGAGGAAACAACGAAACGTTTCCGTTTATGTGTGTTTCATTCATTTACTATTGAAATTGAAAAACAAATTAGAAATTAAACACTTAATTATGCTCTGTGCCATTAAAGGTTTTTAAAAATATTCAAAGTAAAATTGGAACTATAAATAAAATTTATAAACAAGTGCCTATTTAAAAAATCTCATCTTGATTACTTGTATTAATACTTTCCTAAATATAAATATTTGTATACAATAGGAATTATCATATGCAAGCGGAAGACTGATGATTTTACACGAAAAAGTAACTGGAAAATATACTATATTGAAGATCTTGAAAACGAAGTGTATCACGAAATTTTGTATCATATATTTTCGATTTATTTATTTACAAAGAATTACGACCATTTTGCTTGCAATTCCAGCTATGAGCCAAGCAACCTGAGTATTAAATTAAATCCTTGTCGATTTTAAATGATTGGAATCGATTTATATCATTGTATCGTTCCTTATATATGATATCTTTATTAATTTCCCGATTTTGTTCACGTATCATCGTTTAAAGGTGTTTTTATAATCTTATTGAATTTTGTTAGCCCCGTAAATTAACATAAAAATACTTTCAATCGTTTCTCATTTATATTCATTACTTCTATTATAATAATCTCACTTTACTAATCATGACATTAAAATTAAGATGCTACAGTCAAAATTGTTCCAGTTAATAATTTCTTCTGCATTAAATGATGCACAGTTCACTGTTGATTCAAAACACATCACCTTATAATAATATGGTGTCATGCAATCGGGCACATTAATTTTTCGTATGTGCATTTGCATCACAGGAATGTGTCCATTGCTCCAATTAATGTGAAATATCGCCGATTCAATCCTACTACACGCTGACGGGCAATTTGCCAGGTCATTTATTTAAACCGTGATATACAGCTTCGTATTTTAATTGATCCATGGTAATATCGTCGAAACTGTTAGCGATATCGAAAAATGTTCCCCGTGTATGTTGAATAGTATCAAGAGGAATGGTAGATATAGATAATGGATACGATTTCTTCATATGTAAAGACGTTTCGGATATTTGGGGATTATTATCATGTTGTATAATAAAATCATGTCAACGCGTACTCCTATCTATTGAAAAGAAGAAGTATCATGAATATAGGAAGAACAATGATTTGCATGAGTTAAAGCCATCCAAAGTCAGTTTGTTTATTAATGAAGTATGCATCAAACAGTTTATACTTCAGTTTAATACTTGACCTAGAAATACCTAGAGCTGTAAATATTCGAATCATGTCTTCGAGTATTTGAATAAATAGGAGTATTCAACTATTCAACTATTCAAAGAATATTTAAAAAAGAGTTAATCAAACGTAGAAATTGTTTCCCTTTTAATGCCACTAATTGTAAGTATTTTATCAATATCTAACATAAAATTCATTTTATTCCAATTATCCCGTTACAAGAAGCTGTAATCCCCATTCAAATGTTATTGTATTTTATCGACTGTTCATTTCAAGATTAGTGAATTGCATTGCCATCGTATCTCTCCAACATTTAACGTGCAATCTCTTCAGGGCAAAACTCCAATTCTTTTATAATTATTATATTATGAAAATAGATGCACGAAATCGTGCAATTGAACAATTTTTTAAAAATGATTTTTTAATGCATTTGAGGTCATAATAAAGAAAAAAATCTAACATTGAAACGATCTTTAATATTTATTGTCGGTGTTAAACGTTTATATCCATCATCAATTAATTAATCATTTGTACAATCGGTATTCGATTAATTACTGAGATATACAATCATCTGTCAACATATCCTGCCCCAATTGCTAATCATCAAATCGGTTTACGCACATCTACGTTGTCAGCGACGGTTTGCAATCAATAACATCAATAAATTCATAATAATTTTTATTATAAAACTGTATTTTTGGAAACATTAATTCTGTCAACTTTCATGATATTCACAATTCTACTGTTTCCAGTGACCCTTAACCATACTAATATAACGCCATGCTATTAAAGTAGGTAATGATAAAGTGCTTATAATTAAACTAGAAAAATAAATTTGTAAAACTGGAGAAGCTTAAATTACTAATTTAAAAGCTCCATGTTTATAACCACAGGCAAGTATAGAAGTAGTAGCGTTACAGAATAATAGTAGTATAATATAATCATTTTTCAAAAAAGAAGCTACAATAGAAAAAATGTAATTTTGCCTTTTCCAATATTTCTCCACAAAAAAATCTTCTTTGCATTTGTAATACGAATTCCCCCTGATTCTAGTCTGAGCTGAAACCAGATGAAGCACTGCTACTTCCACGCGCAGTAAATTTACTACCACGTGATAAAAAGTTATAAAACTGGTTGAATTCGTCTTAATACCCCTTATAATATTATGAAAATACAAAACATATAGTTCTATTTAAAAAAACTCAAGGTAAACTTGCTTCTGCTTTGAAAAAAGCTAGAATGTTTGCCATCGTTCTCCGCTGCCCACTCAACAGACAAAAATTTTGTTAATAATTTTTTTTATCGCATAATTAAGCGGCTAAAAAATCGCCCGGACTGTCAAGGCGAACACCCTCTATACAGGGTGGCCCACGTAACTGGAACAATCATACCTCTTCTCCGATTGCAATTAGAAAAAAAATGGTTGAAAGAGTTCCACATGTTTCAGGACCATACCGCAACTTTTTCCCACCCGTGACGCCACCAGCGCACATTCACATTTATACATTCCACAAATGAAACATTCGCGCGCAAGCAATTCACACATACGCAACCACAGTACATGCGCTAGTGGCGCCATCTGCGCCGAGCTTTGCGTCATCTTCCCCATTGCAACGATGCATGCGCATTTTATAGTTACGTCATTGTTTTAAACGGAAACGTATATTCTTTCAGTCTGCTTTCAGTCATTCTGTGTAAACAAGTACGTACATATTGCGGTAGAGTGGACAAAAAAGAGGTGTGACTTATTCTAATTACATAGACCAGCATTTCCTAAACATTTTCTACGACGGAACATTCACAAATCCTGAAATTTTAACAGAGCACTTCGGTTATTTTATAGAAGAGCTAGATATAAGCAATAAATAAAATAAATGAGTAAATTTAAGTTTTAAGAAAAAACAAACATTTATTGACAAATGATAATTACTTAAAACACAACACATAAATATAGTAAAATAAACTAGGGTACAGGTGTAAATATATTTATTCTAATATTACGTAAAATTGCGCGCGTTATTAATACAATCCACACGCAAATGGAGGACCGTCTAATTTTCAAACTTTCCAAGCTTATATTAATTGTGATAATTTTTCACGGAACCAGTATTCCGCGGAAGATAGTTTGGGAAACTCTGCTGCAGATCCATCTGTAATATACACGCTTGATTGGTCACTATCAGGCGATAGCTAGGATTATTTTCAACAAATAATATTGACGAAAATTGCTTAATCGTCTTGATTATCTGGCGGAAATCGCATCGTTCTGACCGATATCCGCGGACGTCCAGCTTCCTGAATGGTCTGATCGCCGACCTACGATACATCATAATACGTCAGCCGTACTTGGGGATTCACTAATTCAGTCGCTATCAAAATAGATGTGCGAGCCCCCTCCTAATACGGCTAATTCGCATAACAAACTGGATCGTATGAAAATTCAAACGCGCTGTGTCGATGGGATTTAATGAGCCGAAGCCGGGGAATGGCGCCCGGATGTCACGCCGAAACGCGTTTGGATGTGAATGCGGCAACATTGTTATTCCCGATGTGTTTATCGAGTAATAAATTACACTAAACGCTTGGATATTGTAGAAATGAGGGCAACGGAAAAGAAACACAGGAGCCGTTAGTAATTTCGCAAAGTTAGTAATGGGGTTTGCGTTGCGATTTTAGAAGAGGAATGATGTAGCTAGATTGATCAGCGCATAGGAGTTGCACAAAAGTCGGTGGTCAGAGATAGATTTTCATTATTTTCGCGAGGAACAACGCCTAACTGACACACGCCAATTTACGTGTGAACAATTATCTGGAATGTATTTATAAAATTTATTAAAGCACTATAGTCGAATTTACGAAAGAAGGCACCTGAGCGGCCCATAGGCCGGTGCGCGTGGCTCGGAGAGATCCAATGCCTGCTCCGTACCTCGTGCGACGTTGCCACGTTGTGTAGCAGATCGGACGTCTTTCTATCTTCAAGCGCAACCGTGTTTCTCTCACTCACTGGGTTCGCCCTCTGGAAGAGGATAGTAAATAGGGCTGTAGCTCTGGACCGGGTACCCGTGAGATACCCGGGACGAGGAAAATTCCCGGGTAGTTACTACCCGGGAAAACTACCCGAGAATCTCGAGAACTTACAGAGTACAGAACGTAATCCTGAAGCGATGCCTGTCAGAGAGATGCAGGTCTGGCACCCTGTGGCGAGGTCAACCCCCTGCGGTACCTCACCGAATTTTATAGCTTTCGACCCTCGAAGGGTTTGGAATAACATTAAGAAGTGTGGCTCCAATTATGGAACGGTACTCTATGAGATCTCGAGACTCTCGAGTATCTCGGGTAGTTTACCCGGGTAGTAACTACCCTGGAATTTTCGTTTTTCCCGGGTATCTCACGGGTACCCGGGTATCAACAGCTCTAATATACACCCGACAAGGACAACGATTACTCTAGGCCCACAGCTAACAATAAGTAATCGAAAGTCATTGGCCAAGGGCAAGCACCAATCGCGAGCCTGGAGTAGCGGCAACGTCGCAAATTCTGGCTCCGGTCCCAAGGTGACTTATTTCGTAAATTCGACTATAATAGGTACCTATACTCCCAGGTGAAAATTTGTATAAAATAGAAACAGGATTCTTCTGTCCACGATTTGTCCACGTTTGTCCATCTAAAATTTTCGTTTGCTACCCTTAAAAAAAAAAGATATGACCAAATTAAAACATTTGTTAACAAACGTGGGTAAGTCGTGGACAAACGAAGCCTCTCTCTATTTTATAAAAATTTGCACTTGGGGGTGCCAACTTCACAGACCTATGTTTCTGAATTATTTTTCAACACAATCCTCTTGACTTTCAACACACTTGGTCCATCGACGATGGGAGCTTAATCACTTCCTGTGAATAAGGAATTATTGCCTCTTTTCTCGTAATTCCCCTGAACGAGGGTACATAAAGAGAGTTGTACCTAAATTTAAGTAAAGATACGTAATGTTGAATTATAAGAGTCAAAGTAAACACTGACAAATTATTCGAAAGCACACTTCCAGTTATTTAGAACACCTTACCTGTTCAATTTTCGCAACACCACTTCCTCCCCCCTTTTCATACTATGAACACCCTCCTCTTTACATATCACTTATCATAAATATATTTTTTTTGCTCTTGTTTGTGCTTAAATCGTCGCGATTCAATATGAAAAGAATGCAGCATAATCATTGAGTAACAACTTTAAGATACTAAATAGAATCTAATTAGATTTAACGTTAGGAATTATTTTAAAGGTTTAATATAGTAGATTAACTCTAAAAATTTCAACCACGTCAGAATGTAGACAGTGATGAGATGGATTTATCTTATTTTTAAAAATCCAAAGTGGAACGGCTTTTGACAGCTGAAAATAATTTTCTGATGAGTTATGTATGCTGGACGTGTTGTGCACAAGGAGAATCATCTATAGGAGTGTTATGCTAGTTCTGGGGCCCATTGTCCTACATTTGTGACACGTCGTGAATCATGCTAGTAGTAAAGATCAATAATTGCCTGTATAGCGTACAGACCGAACTGAAATTAATTATGCAAAATTTCTTAACGGCACCAATATGCTAGTCCACATAAGAAATCAGATAAATACTTTCTCATGTGTATACGTATGTGTATCGACTATGTACAGGGTGTTAAAAAAGTGACGTTTAGTGTTTTCAGGGATGAATCTACACTTCAGGATCGGTGGAGAGTTGTAAGAAGAACTTGCCGCAAAATTGTATATAAGAATGTAAATTAATGTTAATTCTACTCGTTGAAAGAAGAAAATTAAAATCGTGAAAAATGGATCGCTTCATCCATGCCAAAACTTTATCAATTTTGTGGCAAGTTGTTTTTACAAATATCCACCGATTCAGAGGTGTAGATTCACCCCTGAAAGCAGTGACTATCACTTTTTTAACCACCTATATGTACAGTGTATTGGTTTGAGTTCATGTGTATTTTGTCTATTACGTGTATCGGAATACATTGCTTTAAGCTTTTAATAATAATCTGTAACTCATTTGAATTATATTATCGCATATATGCATAAACCAATAAGCCTTTCCAAGATTTGCTTCTTTCTAAGCTTTGGTTTTTCTAAAAATCAGTCACGTTGTATTATTTTCGGAGACTTCTTTTTATGCATTCGTAATGAGGGCTTCAAGTATGGAATGTAAAAATACTTCTATTATAATATTATTATTAGTACTAGGAATGTATAATTGCAAAGTTCATTTCTTGGTCGAAATAAGTTGGATACAAATCATTTTATTAATCATATTAGTATGGAAGTTGTGCATATCTATGTACGTAAATTTGAGGGTGATGGAATAAATATTTACAGCATTATTGTACTATATTTTGGAAATACCACTTACTTTTTTCAAGTAAGAATAACGATTTTATTAAAAAATATAAATGCATTTGTTCAGTTTGTCTGAAGTAAAAAATTCCAAGAGATTTTTAATCTACGTGAGTATGGTTACATCCGGTACTAGAATAAATGAAAGTATATAAAAATAATAAAATGGACGGTGGCTAAAAGAAAAATTTCTAGTTTTACTCTAGATATGCCAGTTTTTAATTTATAAAATTCTGTGGTTGCATTCACGTTTCTTAAGTCTGTTATTATATACAAAGTTTGGTAACATCAAAAATAGATCATACTCCGTCGAGTCAGGCGAATATGGTGAATGGTTAATTACTTGCCAACCCAAATCACGGACTTCCTTTTGAATAGAAATTGCTCCATGTGGTCCAGAATTGTCATGTTGGAAAGCAATCTCTCTTTCATTAACGACTGCTGGCCTTTTACCCCCAAGTTCAGTGCTTTCTTTGTTCAGTTGCTGAAAACACCTTCTAGAATTAGCAGCTTCTTTCAAAAATTCATAATATATTAGGCTTCTTTTCTTCAACCTTGCATCGAACATACCTACATTTGAAGTAGTTCAGAGTTTATCACTAAATCAAATAAAATAAATATTTCTGTTTCAGAATATATACTCTCTTCTTTTTATGTACGACAGCGTAGTACAGTATCAATTTTTTAACTTCAATAATATCAATCCATTAAAACAAAATAGGATGTAAAACGGCGAAGAATAACGAGAATAACGAATTATTATTCGGTGGACTGAAACTTTTTTTTTATAAATTCATATAAACCCAAGCGTGCACGTGTTTTAAAAGAAGTCACTAAATTGTCAGTAATGAAGTCAGTAAATTGGTCACTGGCGTTACAGTTTTTGGAAAATTTTAAATTGCTTTACACTTTTGGGAGTTATGGTATTTCTTTGGAATGCTTCAAATTATCTTTTATATATATCCGTGTAGTGTAAGATGGTTCGCATTAATTATAGGACGTATTGGATCATCCTTTTTATTCGAGAGGTACGAGTAGATAAATATTACGTAGTCGATCCGCGTTCTTGATATCGCAACTTGATCCTGTCCTGAGAGGTTGTTCAGAAAATTCTTGCCATAAAATTCGATTTTAATTGCTATTAGACTTGGAGGAGCTCTAGACTTTCATTTCTCATTCCAGGCATCTTGTGTTTTCAGCCTCGTAAGGGAAGTTAGGTTGTTTCACGTTAAGAGTTGGTCGCAGGGTGGCATTACAAGATTAGCCAGCTACTTCTTTCGTTGTTTTACTCGCTAATTAATTTTTTCAATACCTGCATGGGATGGTATCTAAAGTAATATCTTCACTGCTTGATACGATCGATCGAAAAATATTTTGAAAAAGATTTATACTATTAATAGCAATAATTATTGCTAAATCGAGAGACAAGTGTAATTGATGAAGTTAGAAGACTTTGAATAAGACTATAAATGGCAGACGCAGAGTGTCTTGCAACACATTCTTCGAACCTCAAATGGACGTTCAAATCGTAATCCATTTTCAAAATTTAAATTAACAAATCGAAGGTCTACGAATTACCTTTAATTACCAATTACGTTTTCGAAATTTGAAATAAAGAGGAGATAAAGGCAAGGGGTGTGTATGGAAGTGAAGGTTGGATAAAAAATGAGACAAAGAAAGAAGTGTGCGTTTAGTCCTGGGCCTGCGAGTGAACTTGGTCAGTAAAGCTTCGTTCACATTAGTCAAGTTATACTTCAAGGCAAGTAAAGTTGAAGGGAATCTCTACTTCACTTGAAACTTGAAAGAAACTTGAAGGTATAATTCAAGTCAGGTAAATAACAGGATCACATTGGTAATGTAGTTTCAAGGTACTTGACTTCAAGTCCCTTGAATTTAAGTAACTTGAAACTACTTTGCCAATTTAAATCTGATATTCACTTCACTTGAAATATCCTCTCAAATTTCTTTCAAGTTTCAAACAAAGTAGTGAGTCTTTCAACATTTACTTGCTTTGAAATAGAATTTGAATAGTGTGAACTTAAAGTCACTTGAAGTAAGCTGGCTGCTTACTGCTTTTCAAAAAGCGTGTTTATAATCATAAAACAATGACTAAAAATAGGTGAAATAATGACGAGATTTCTACATTCGTAGAAATGTTATGAGAAACATACATGGCGTTCCTTTGACCCCATTTTAGATATCTACTTTCTTCAAGTAATCTCTTAAAAGTAACTCGAAGGCAACTGACACTACTAAACACAAAGTTGAAGTCAAATTACAAGAATTCGAGTGACAAGTCAAATTATTTGAATTTGTAATTGCTAGTACCTGCACACCCTTATTTATTATCCATTCTGTATAGATTCTGAGAATATTTTAATACCCATTTCAGATATATTAACCGCTCCTTTCCTTCCCAAAAATATAATATCACGCGAACCAACGACCTTGTAAAATTAGATTGGCCATTCGAGCGATGCAAGGAAATTCGGAGAACATTGCGATTGAAGAAGGCGTATACGTATACTTCGAATGCAATGTACTTAATGGACGAATAGCGAAACACTGTTTCATGGGTTTACCGTAAAAGCATTTTCGAAAGCCCCATTACGAGAACCCCAACCTGAGTTCTCCCAAAAGCGCCATTAATGGACCATAGTATATCTTCGTTTCATCTAGGGCAGGCTCGACGGAAGTCGACTATTTGCAACATATTTATTTGCTCTGCCTCTAACAATAATGCCTACGTTATTTCACTTTCATTATTTGCAAAAATACATACACCACTGGAAATATTTATTATATCGCTAGAATAAACACAGTTATCATTTATAAATACCCCTCTTATTATTAGTACCACGAAAATATTATTGCAAAAATTGTAGCTCGCTGTATTGGCCAAAGTAAATTGGATACGAATTATTTTATTAATCATATTGCTATGAAAATTGATCGTACCACGTAAATCTGAGAGCGATGCAATAAATATTTACAGTAGATACTGTAAACTGTACTACTTGCATTCGAACGTATATCCTGGAAATTTGCTGAAAATTTTTATATCGTTTAGAATTGTTCTGTATCTTCCTTCCGTTTTCTGTCGTAACAAACAAATAAAAGGACCCAACGTGTTTCCTCCATGCTGCCTATATTTGCTTACGTATGTTTGTAAATAAAATCGATCGAACTGAAATTGATCCCTATTTCGACAGCGACTGGGAGAAAACACGAGAGTGTTTTTACGCTCCTAATGAAAAAGCACTTTGCTCAACGTGAAATCTTAGACTATAATTTTCCCGAAGGCGCTGTTAACACACCACAAAATGCCTCCATTTAGTGTAGAAGCAGCTTGTTGAACAGCCGTAACTTAAAGCACGTGCGCCTACAGTTCAATTATGCCGGAGAGGTGAATTAGCAATGAACGCTGGCGGAGGAAGCATTCACCTTGCAGACATTAATTCATTAATTTTCGGCCTCGAGGCGTTGCAATTTTCTGGCTATTATGCGTTCACCCCGGCAAAATTAAAAATTTCATTCTGCTAATTGCAGGTGTTGTCGTTTCTTTTTGCTGCATTCTAATCATGAAGATTACGCCGCACATTCCGCTCCAGTTTTACAAGAATAAGTTCGTGTAATTTGATTTACTGTTTTAAAAATTCTGCCGGGAAATTTATCATTATTCTCGTTGCTTCTTAATTAAAATTAATAGAATCATCGATGGAACGAATGTTGCTTTCCTGTAACGTTTCACTAAAAATGTATTTTTAGTAGCTTCAGGTAAAGTGACACGACATATTTCCGTGTGTTCTACGTGAGAGCATTTTAGTGTGTAAAATCGCAGCCCTCAGTTCCGCCGAAAGTGCTATTAGGGAGGTGCAAAGTACCTATACTTACCTGTACTTTGCCTGCAGGAACTTGAAAGCGAACAGGTTCAAATGCAATTAGAGATACATTTCGGGTACCATTTTGTTGTTTATCTTTTGTCAGTGAAATGCTTTTTTAGTTAATTTATCCGGCATTAGGAGAAGCAATTAACAATAATACTTTAAAGAGAATAGATTTAAAGAATTACTAGGTTCCAGGTAATTCTTTATACAGGGTGATAAATAGCTGGCTAGTAGAGCTTACAAAAATAAATAAAATAGTTGTAATTTACAAAAATTTGCAAGGTAATGGTGTTCAAAATATATGGATTCATATTTTGCAAATTAAACTATGGAGTGATTAACGTATCAAAAAGTTCAGAGTATCAGAAATTTCAGAATTTAGAAGAATTTTTTCTCAAATTTTAACATCGATATACTACCACCGAAAAAGTAAACAGAACGAATATATGTAGAAATTATTAATAGTTTGATCCGTCGAAACCTGTAATACTACAAGGAATTTATTGTTAATTTATAAAATAGCAAGTTGTATATCTGAAAAAAATGATTAGCTTGCGATCCTAAATTTACTAAAGTCTTTTTTTGTTTTTGTGAGTTCTATTGGTCTGTTAGGTCATCGCCAATAATTTTACGATACTTCCAAAGTAGTTTAAATAGCACTAAAAACATATTTGTTTGAACAATTTGTAATGTGTGCTTACAATTAGTTTTACACATTTAATTTCAATGAATTATTAAGTAGTTTAATTGTACGTGCAACTATACAATCTTCATCTTTTGAAATAATTAGTACTTCACGGTGCAAAGTATAAATGAAAGGTTTAATATTCATCTTGAACGTTTAAACTCTTGCCAACTGTCGTATTTGTTTATATTTTTTACATTATTTCATGGAATCCATATTCTGAATTTTCAGTTTGACATTATTTTATACAACTCCACGGTCAAGTTACCTGAATCGAGAAAGGTATATTTATTTTTTGCAATTTTAAACTACTATAAACAGTAAAACCTTCATTAAATAACATATTATCGCTATGTACTTGCTGTAGACCTTAACGTTAACAGTGTGTAAACATAGTCACTTGCACAATACAGTTAAAACTTTTAAGCAACTAGTGCTTCACATTTTAGGTACATTTCTGAAAGACACCTCTGTGTTTGCAATGCATTAACGGTTTAATCTTGTAAGTTTCTCGTCCCAGTCATAAAATATACTTCCTTCCAGTGTAAATGTCGACCTCAGTTCATACTTGAGATGACGGATTTCTGGATATCTTCAAATATGTGAAGAATGCATTAAAACTTAACAAGAACTTATGCTTCGTTTGAGTGACTTCGTTTCCGGTGATTGGCTGTCTATCTTAACATTCGTAGTTAATATTGTCTTGTAAAAATTATAGCAATTTTTTCTTGTCTAAAAATAGCATATTGTACTTATACATATATCGTAAATAACAAGTTTTTTAGCAATAACGATACCTACTATTATAATATTAGAAAATACATCCATCTAATTAACTTACTTCGTTGAACTAATATTAGAATGAACATTTATTATTACTGTATAATTTCATGATACTATATTAGCAATACATTCGTGCTTCGGCGAGTAGAAAATGTCTGCCAAGTGCAGACCAGGAACTCTTGAAAGAGTGCACAGTTTCGTGACGTTAATCGTAAGACAGAGAGAATGTAATCCCATTATTTGGTATTAAAGAAAATATACCTACCAACTGACAATTCAGAGAAATGGAAGGATGAATCAATTCGGGACAAAAACTGAGTAAAATAATTAAATTCTTACTAATCAGACTATAGTATAATAAATACTCCATTTTGCATCTGAATGTCATCGGTCAATTACACAAAAAATTCTGTTATGCAAGCTTCGTGTCATTCAACCTATTCAGATAAACCAAGTTGTTGTATTCAGTATTGTATTGCCTCATTGTAAAATGAAAATAAATGATAAGTTGAATAAAAATACGATCAACAATGTGCAGGTAACTTGTAATGTTCAACATTCACTGCTGTATAATTACTCCAAAACAGTATATCGTAAACAGTGCCTACTGCGAAACGGTAGTTTTACAAATGTGTGAATATTTGGAAAACTAATATAATCAGTGTGTACGTTCAAAGTATTTAATCCACTTAAAATTTACATACATAACAGCATTTAGTAGAAAGCTACTATTACGAAACAAAAATATTTTTTTTCTGTGGCAGGGTGAATTTTCAGAATTTGGAGCTGCCCCCTTTTTGCACCAAATTATATAAAAATTATATTATATTATAAAAATGTGTACCTACGTATTAGTACATGAAAACAGATCAGAGAACATCAATCGACACAATTTTAGAGAAATTGTAGTGAAATATGCTTACAAGGGAAGTTGGCAACCCGAAAATTCTGAAAATTATGCAACTTTGGGTTCAAGTAGAGTAGTTAATCCGTAAGACAAACCTATTTTAGTTGGCGAATTTTAGAAAAAGAATTTTTCTTTTTCGAGAAATATCCCGAGAAAGGTGAGAAATATCAAAAAGAAGTTTAAACTTCTCAAAATAATTATGGAAAAATCCATACTTTTCAAGTTACCCCCACCATCAACCCTTCAATCGATAATTATGTTTGCGGAATTTTGTAGATATGAAAAAAGATACCACTTTTGCTAAACCTTCTTTTCGATATCTCTCACCTTCTCGGGATATTCCACGAAAAAGAAAATTCTGTATTTCTCACCAGGGGCGAGTTAACCCCCTAAACCCCCGCTATGACACCGAAAAAAATAATTATATCTTACGGATAAACTACTGTACCGTTAAGGAACTAGTTTCTGATCAGTTTAGAGGGTTTCCCGCTTTAATATTTATTTTTAACCTAATAAAACATTAAACCATAGACTTTTTTTATACCAAAATTTGAATTAATGTTTAAACTTCAAGGAAAAATTTTAAAAAGTTGAAAATAAGTATATAATTTAATTATTTATAAGGTATGAAATAATAAGGTGACTAGGAACTAGTTTTTGATCATCTAAAATTAACAATACTAACTGCTTTCACAGACAACACCTATATTTTTTAATTATCAGTTTTTATGTTAGTAATTATTTCAAGCAATTATTTATTGACATAAACTCAAAAGAACGATTTATTTCATGAACTGATAAAAAATTAGTGCCTGATCAAGAACTAGTTCCTTAACGGTACTTGCACATACAATTGCATAATTTTCAGAATTTTCGGTTATGCCTAACTTCCCTTGTTAGTAAATCATGAAATATCTAGTCTCAAAGTTCATCTGTTGATCAACGCCATCTTTCGGGAAACTACAGAACGATTTTCACCTTCAGTTGACTCACAGTTAATTATTTTACCGAGAACCCAATTTCAGCAAATTATGGAGATGTCTCTGTTTTGCGGCAAAGCCTTCAATTTTACCTAAATACTGCCGAACTCTCAATGGAACGAGAAAAACGTATGAGTTTAAGAAGTAACAGTAGAGTGGAAAAAGTGACTGAAGCGGGGTTGAAGCGAATGGTTTAATCAAAATTTATTCGCTCACCGTACTATCCAGTGATAAAGCTGATTATACGAGATCGAAGGGAGTCATATCGTTCGAACAGGATATACTTGCCGAAGAAACCGTCGGCGTAGCTGTTCCATAGGTTCATTGTATGGCCAAGTAACCGCGCAAAAACGTCGGCCGCATTTTCTCCAAAAGTGCCATTAGTGGGCCAGAAAGTACCGCGGGGCGGTTGGAAAAGAGGTTGCCCGAGGGCCATTGGGATTCTGAAAACTTGGACGATTGCAATAACAATTCAGCGAAGCCACGATATTGCCGAATGGTCTTCTTCTTCCCGGAAGTATCGCCGCTGGTTCTGCGTGAGGCGGGAAATCTTCGAACGAGCAGCATTGACGAAATAAATCGAAAAGTTGCAGGTCCCGGCGAGCAACGGGCAATAAAAGGATAGGATAGACGTAAAAACGTTAGGCAAGCATCTGTCTCGCGAGGTCACCTGATCGTGTGTGGAAAATGGCGCTTTTTATTTATATAGGGTGTCCGGTTATTCCCTGGTCTGATTAAAGCCGGTGATTAGGAAGGAAAAATGTTTTATATACATAGTATCAAAAACGAACACTTAATGAGATGCAGGTACGTTTTTAAGAGTTAGCGCTACTTACGTTAGAAAGTTGTAATATATGTTGTTGCGTCGTTTTTTGTTTCATGATGGTTAATAGATTCATGAATCGTCAGATTTAAGGGATGTTCGGCTACCCGAACAATCCGATTTTTTTTTAAACTGTGCAGGTTCGGAGAGGACCTTAATAGAATTGTATCCGGCAATTTTTCGTTTGTGCCCATTTTCGGTTCATCAAACGCTCGAAAAATAGATGAGTTTTAATGAATTTTTTACAATAAGATGTTATAACATATGCTAGAAATTGTTTTTGGATTTTTTTAATACACTCGTTAGAACACAAAACTTTAATTGCGTATATGTATAAATCATACAAAACACTTTTTTATAACAATTTTTTTATATCTACTATAGTTTTCAAGATATAGGTATAACAATTTGTCATTTATTTTGTATGTATTTTCTCAAGTTTTCGCTCACAATATGTTAAGGGGGAACACCACTGTGACGGCCGCAAAAGTAAACCGTTTTTAAGAATTTCTTTTAGGAATAATGAACAGTTTTCTTAGAAAATTTTTAGTACACACCTTTAGTACTATGTCTTAAAAGACTAAAAAATATATAAATAGAAAAACATGTATAAATTTTGATATATTAATTAATCTTCTAGACCCCCACGCGCGCTCTTCGAATGTGTAAATACGAAACAGCAGGGCCGAAATCAAATTTCAGTTTTATTTATAAACTATATGAGTGAACTTTCCGTTGCACGTACCGATTTCTTAAACAAATTATTTTTGTAAAAATGGTGTGCTTTAAAAGAAAAGTTTCGAAAATCCACGAATACGATGGACAGTTTTTCGAGGGTTTTTCAAAAAATTTGTTTTCAATCAAAGAATCCGTATGAGATTCTAGTTTCCGTTTAGAAGATTAATGAATATATTAAAAATTATTGCATGTTTTTCTATTTAGTTTTTGGTATAGTCCCTTAAGACATTGTTCTAAAGGTAGGTAATAAAAACTTTATATGAAAACTGTAAATAATTCCTGAAAATAATTCTTAAAAATGGCTTACCTTTCCGGCCGTCAAAGTGGTGTTCCCCCTTAAAGAGGAAGGACCAAAGTATATTTCAGCAAATTTGGTATTGAGCAATTGATTCAAACAAAAATGACAAAAATTGAAAACTGATAAACGTATCAACTTGCCCCCGTCTCCGCCACTGGAAAATAGAAAAACACTCATTAACCTTTAGGAGGTTTTTTCACCCTGACCAACCGAAAATGAGCACAAACGAAAAGTTGCCTTCAGGCCTCTACAAACCTGCGCAGTTTCCGAAGAAGCGAAATGGTCGGGCAACCGAACTTCCCTGTTAGTGGCTTTCAGCTTTAGAAGGATTTTGTTCAGATCCCCCACATTTAAGCAATCACATTCCCTCAAAAACCGGATATCGTATTAATAAATTCACTCGGTGGGTTATTCTGTAATACAGTGAAGAGGACGTCGAGGTCGATCAAATCCCCCTTCATAAAACGAAAATGTAATAAGACTTGGACGTAACCCTCTTTTACACACTCATCTTTAAACGCACATTCCATTTGGGGGGAGTCGGAACTGACACTTTCTGAGTGGATTCAATCACTTGTAATTTGCATACATCTCGACGAAGACGTTGAATCTGGTTCTGTATATATGTATATGTACATGTTTTCGTAAAGAATCTCAACTCCTCAGTTAGAAAATGTCTCTGTACTTGTTTCAGGGAACAAATTACTAAATAGTATTTATAATATCTACATTACATCATGATATAGTTATGTAACGCATGTTTTAATTCAACCATGGAAGATGGAGTTTATATTTTTTGTATTGTATTTGTATATTGTTTTTCCTGTTAAACAGGATGGCGTTTCAAGCTTATCCGCTTATATTGCCCAACGAACTATAGTCATATTCTTTTTCCTCTCCTCTCTCTCCTTCACGTCCCAGCAGCAACGGTGCACCGGGAGAAAGGTGGTCTCCCATCTTTCCCCAGTACCCGCCCCGTGATGCTTAACTTCGGTGATCTAACGAGAACCGGTGTTTTCCATCACGGCTACGGCCGCTGGTTGAGTTTATATTTTATTTCAATAAAATTTTGAGTGTTGCTTAATGCTTGAACCTTGGATGAATAAAAATCGAAAGATATAACTTACTTGAGGCAAAAGTGCATCGGTTAAATCGAGTTCCATTGGATAATAAAGATTGGAGAAAAAAAATTACAGTATAATAAATAAAAAGTAAATAATACGTATACAACTTATTTCGTACATTTAAGTATTTCAACTGACAAGTGCCATAAGCCCAAAATGACGAAAAAGAAGTTTATTCTGAAAATAATAATTTTGTATCTGAAGTAAGGTGAAACTTTATTACATAAGTAATAAAATATTATAAAATACATGGAGTACATATATGCTAATCATACATGTATTTATTTATAAAAACCTTAAGAGATGCCACCTGGGACACATGAAAATCATAGGATTATTTAGCAATTTCGAAAATTAAGAAAATTAAGAAAAAAGATTTAGAAAATCTTATTAATGATTTAAAAATCTTTCCTCCTTACAATACTCTGAAAATAATATTTACGTAAGTTTTAACTATTAAAATAGGTATTAATTACCGTATGAGGAAAACCTCACAAGAGAATGACACCACAATTTTGTCAAATTGTATCACCGTAATTCATTACGTTACCATTAGTTAACTATTGATAAAAATATACATATCATAACTATTAGGTACCCTTTCACTACATCTTCTTAACATGAAGCTACATTCCACTGCCAACTTTGTATTAATTACTACAAGAAATTTAATTTCTCACAAAATTGAGAAAAAGTGGCGTGCTTCACTTATCAACTAAAACTTCACTTCATCGCATATTAATTAACAATATTTCCAAACCACAAAATACAAGTTTTCTTTCGTTACAAATAAAATCACTATAGCCCACAGGTTTCTCATAAACCTCGATAATTCGAGGCCCCCAGGGATACGCTAAACTCTCTATATAGAAATAAAGCTTCTCCGCCGATAGAATTGTAATAACCTTCAAGAAATATTGCTCGAAGAGAGCTTCGGGTAACAGCCTACTTCTGCGCAGATCGACGTAACAAATCAACGAAATCCGAGGAGGAGTAGAGAATGAAGGAAGGGCCAGGAGGGAAATAAAAAGTTCCCTTTCTACAGGGGAACGTGGTGCCCGGGCAAATACATCCCCGAGTATGATCCACCTCTCTGTGTAACCAGCGCACTCTTTCGCGCCCCATGCATCACACATGAGCGAAATCACTGGCCATGAATGGATCGCCGAATGTTTTGTAATGATGTACAATGCCCGTACATCTATGCGCGCGAAAGTGCTTTTGAGCGCCCGCCGCCGTCCAAGAGAGAGTGTCGCCAGCACGCTGCAAAAGAGCTCTTTCCCTTTACCCCTTTATTCTCTTTCTTCTGACCGTTTAACGCGTTTTAAGCGTTTACATTCCCATTTTATGGCCGGCACGCTTTAGGCGGATACCTGCTTCCCATGACGCCGTCCTGTCTTTTATTAGAATCGAATCATTGGTTTGAGTTAGGTACCCTTTCATTTCGTAAATTAACTCTATCTATGACATACTATTGGTGATAATATTAAATGTAGCAGTAAACGTAAAAATAGCAATAAATATAGTACTAAATATGAAAATAGCATTAAAAATAGCGACAAATCTAAATAGCAGAAACAGTAGTATGTATTAAGTATAAAAATAGTATTAGGTATAAAAATTGCAATAAATATAGTATCAGATACAAAAATAGAATGAAATGTAACACTAACTATAAAAATAGCATTAAATGTTGTACTGCATAGTATGAACATAGCATTAAAAGAAACAAAGTTTCATGTTTAGAGTTGGTTTGTGTAAACCTCAGAAACAATAAAATTACTGTAATATAAACTTACCTACATTTGTATTAAAGTTCTGTTTATGGGATTCATAGGCGCAAATTCAAATGGTTGGCGTTTTACGTTGAATTTTTTTTTCTTCATATATGTTTGAAGCATAAAGCCGTGGAAGTATCACCCTGGAAGCTAAGCTAAGCTATGCTATTCTATGCTGTGCTATAAAACATAAAAAAAAACGTAGACCAGCTTACCTTAGCTTTTGGTGCAAACGGTTCCACAAGGATGTGTTGAGGCGAATTTTTTAAAACTTAGCATAACAGAGCAAAGCCCAGCTCAGCTTCCGGGTGGTGTAATCAATACGCACACACAATCTATATTCATCGAGGCTATACAAGTCTATAACATTTCGTTTGCACTTCTGCTAACAAAGATGCGTATTGACCGAATGCGTTCGCAGTTGCGCCAAAAATGAATGCCTCTACAAAAGATGCGAAGGCGTCGTCGCCATGTGCGCCGATGAGGCGAACTCCTCCGTCGTCCTTTGTTTCTTAAGGGGGTAGACACGTCACGTGACACGGGTAATACAGCGCGCTGTATACCGACACAATCTGGCCCAAAACATGGGTTTGGGATGTTACGTTGTTCGTCCTTATATAAGCAGATTTAGGGCTGCGCGAGGTCTCATTCGGAAGATGAAGGTTCATATATTCCGAGTGCAATGTTGCACCGTATTATGAGGTCGACGTTGCAGGAACCTTCCACGTAGGTTGTATCGCAATATATGCGCAATATTGCACGGCAATGTGTGCACAATATTGCAGGAACATTGCACAAACGTGTTCATTGCAATATTCCACGGCAATGTTTCCACAACGTTGCAGTAATATTGCAATGCAACCTGCAACCGAACGGCAACATTGCAATGTACTGCAACGGTTATGCAACGTTCCTGCAACGAAGTGTGCTGTAGGGGAATACTTGATTTGTAAAAAATTTATGAAGTCTCTAAAAGTTTTTTTTAATTTACCATGCGCCACCTGAGAATGATGTAATAACTTATTAATTTTTTATGTGCATAATGCTTTAGTATAGGATCAAAAATTAAAGATACAGCGTTGAGGAAATTGTCAGAAAAAAATTTCACTCCACCCTACTATATATACATATGTGGTAACCATTGCTAAGCGATATATAATTTATACAGATAGGAAAACGACAATTTTGTAACATGGTGGCTAATACCATACTGATAATCATGTAACTGTTTTGACCATGAATTTGCGACTTGCGTAACACACGTACTTACACAGGCGAATTTCTTATTCCAATTCACGCCTACGCCTCCAACGGCAAACTAATGGCGGTGGTGAAGGTTTTGTGAATAAATAGAAGCAGAAGAATTAAAACAATAACGATATATTTTATAAAGGTAAAAATCGTGGTTTGAAATGGTATTCACTCTTGAGCGTTTGGTACAAGAATCTTTGGTTGACGGGAATGTTCTTGATGCACAAATGCGCGTGATGACGCCGTAACGTGAAACCAATCGACGCCAAGCTAGGTGTTGCCTTCAAATTGGTTCCCCTTCCACTGAGAATTTTGTGTATCAAGAACATTCACTCTGAAGGTTGAAATCAACACTTAGACTTACCACGTTTTTTCGATATTTTGTGCGAGATGGAACAAAACATAAGAATTCTTCAGTTTTGTATGATCTACCATACTACTAAAAGAAAAAAAGTTTTATTCAAAAAACGGAAAAACGCGACAATTTTAAGGGCTACAAATTTCACAGTTCAGAATGAACTCCCGCGAAAATAAAAATGGCTGCTCGCATACTATTATGCAATAATTATACAATAATTATTGTTACTTAACAATTATTATTATTTAATAAATAATGGGTGTGTAATCATGTATCCATTTAAAATTATACCTATAACAGTTTTCATTTCCTGTCTGAAGTTTCCTTACAAAGTCACGTGATAACTCGAGCAAGCATGATAGTAAAAGCTTCAAAGTATTTTTAATACAGTAAACTCCTTCTCTTCGCGCTCGCCATTTGATGCAAATCGTTTTAAAAAGTTCTGCATGGAACCAAGTAATGGTGGATCCAGAACTTGCAGTATAATCTCTGCTTAAGCACCACGAAAACTTCGTTACGCGTATGCATATGCGACAACACGTACCTGCGTGTAACGAATTTGCATGGTCCATCAATGAATGGAATTTTTATCGCCCTGGATTGAAGAAACGCTCGCTTGACGGATTTTAGATGCATTTGAAGTGGATCACGCCTACACGAAAAACGAAAAATCCCAAACCCATGTTTCAGGTTAGATTGTCGGTATTACAGCGCATTGCATTACACGTGTCACGTGACGTGTCTACCACCTTAATAGAGGGTACGAAGAACCTCAAGTATATTTAATGTCAACATTCACTACAATTTATTTAAAAGACAGTACGTTCTATAAGTATATTAAAATAATATCTGCTCATTGTTCGAAATATTTTGAAGTTGAGAGATTTTGATTCGAAAAGTTTCTCTTTATCGCCTTTGAAAGATATTGCCTCTCTTCTTCCCTTGTTTTCTCTTAAGTAATTAGATTTTCTTTGTCCGCGGATGTAGAAGAAGACAGTAGAAAGAACCTGAAGCCAGTTAATTTACCCAGAACTCGTTGTTCAATACTTTTATTGAAGAAGTTCTTTAAAATATCAAGCATATTAAGGGAACGGAGCTTTGCCTTGGTCATTTGTAGCTTTCTGCGTCGTGCAAAGTGTTTGAAATACATATGCGGGTGATGTAAGAACGAATAAAATGTACATGAGTTAAAGAGGGGTGTTAAATTCTTTGTTAAATTGAACTGCATTCTCAGACTAAACCATCTTCCACTTGTAAACAAACAATCTAACAATATTCAGCATAGGGAGTAACTCAATACAAAAATACAAAATCATATAATGCCTTAAGTTCGCGCAGGTTAGATTATGATATGATCGTAACACAAACCCCTCAAGACCCATCCAGTTTGACATATATGTATACGGTTCCAACTCCGAATATGTGAAGTCGGAGCCATCACAATAAATACATGTTGGTCAAGGTACAACATGCCCGATAATGAAGTGTATGTTTAAAAATGATTGGTAGCGAAATACCTATATAAGGTGTGCGTTACCCGTACGTTTTGAATTGTAACGAAGCGTTCCCAACAAAATTATATATTGAAAGTTTTGAAAATCGGCAGAGCGCAAGCAAAGCGATCATCAGCCATGCTCGTGAAATCATGCCGCTTTTTCGGCAAAAACATATCGGCAAATCGAAGTGTTGTGTCTTTCGGAATAGCTCACCACGAAGGAGAATTCTTCTCCACTGTAGCTGACAATCATGCTGTGGAGGTACCGCAACTTTACTTTATTAAACACTGCCATAAAATCGCAGCAGCAATAGTTGAATTGTTCGACAGGAACGAAAAGTTACCGTAGACGGTACTGATATCAATTACGCGAGAGTTGGGACCGGTGAACATCCAGTATTGCTGCTACCTGGTGGTATGGGTGAGCAAATTTTTAAAACTACGTACATTAAATATAAGGACGCCCATTCAATTTACAAGTGCTGCTGTCAGTAAGGTGAATGTGCTCCTATGTAGTATCACTTATCCTTGAAACAATAACATACCATTTACGTAAATAATAATAAGAATCGTACACCATTCACAATGAATTTTATTCTGAGCGGGTCTAAAAAAAGATAGTTGCATTAAGTTTTACAAATATGGGATGCAGTAAAAAATTGATATGCATTCCTTTTTGCCAAAAGTAAGAAAACATAAGAATATAATGTTCAGAGAAGCTCTAGTATATTTATCGTTTCGTGGATATATCGTTCGGCCTCTCAGGTGTCACTAGTGATTACGTAAGGAACCCGCGTCACGAACAACATTGCGATTCCAACTGAAGTGATCCAATATATATACATACGTGCTACTATACCATACTACAGGTTCGATCTGGAGGCATTTTAAACCGCAAGTGGAGGGTCTCGATAGAAGCAAATTTACAATAGTCGCGTGGGACCCACCTGGCTATGGGAAGTCCAGACCACCCGACAGAACCTTCCCTGACGATTTTTTCGAACGCGATGCTGTACAAGCTTGTAACCTAATGAAAGTGTTGGGTTATACGAGGTTTTCATTGATAGGATGGTGCAATGGCGGAATTACTTCCCTGATGCTGGCTGCGATGTTCCCCGATAACGTGCGAAAGATGATAACCATTGGTGCAAACGCCTATGTGACCCCGGAAGAACTTGAAATTTACGACAGTATGGCACAGTTTTACTTTCTCTCACTACATGTATGCCCGGCACTGTGTCGGGCGTAGGTTTAATAAACTGACCATCCTTTTCTACACGTGACATTCGCATATTCACAGAACTGCGTGATATCCGCAATTGGTCAGAGGAATTACGCGCGTCAGCTGTAGCTATCTACGGGGAGAAATATTTTATAGAAACGTTTAACAGCTGTGTGGATGCATTTTGTAGAATTTGGAAGAAGCGGAACGGCGACTTTTGCAAAGAACTTCTGCCAAACATCAAATGTCCCACGTTGATCCTTCACGGGGGCCAGGATAAAACGGTTCTTACCGGGCATCCGATTTATTTGAAAGAGCACATCCCCGGAGCAAAGTTCGTATGCCATTACCATTGCTATCCATCTAATTATGGCCAGCTTGGTAAACTTTCTCACCCGAATCACGTTTCAGATTGAAGATGTTCGAAAAAGCGGCGCACAATCTGCATTTACAATATCCCGATGAGTTCAATGAACTCGCCACGCAATTCTTAACAGAGTAGATAATTGGTGCTATTGTCTACCATGGGAATTTGTACGTTTGCACGCGCCAACGTATTACACGTATATTCTTTAATTTTTGGGATTTCTGGTCAAACTTGGTCGACGAAGCATTTTTATCGATTGCTGGGGTAGGATAAATCCTGGGCTGTCCGTATACCTAACATAAAATGGCTGTTAAAACTGATTTTATGTATTTCATCAGAATAAACGTAATATGTCAGAATTTTATGCTGTTTCAGAAAAACTGGTCGATAGGTATGTGCTGAAAATCCGGTTGAAAATTGAAGTCATGTCATCGCGTCATTATATTTTCTCACATCTTGTATTGCTTTTTATATATTATCATTATTATTATCTAACCTTGTGTTCATAAATGATCAAAACATTCACTACTCTTCTCACAAACCTTAAGGGGGTAGACACGTCACGTGACACGTGTAATGCAATGCGCTGTAATACCGACAATCTAACCTGAAACATGGGTTTGGGATTTTTCGTTTTTCGTCCTTATATGAGCAGATTTCGGGTTGGGCGAGGTCTCATTCGAAAGAGGTAGATTCCATCCGGAGCGCTCTGCTCACCGTTTGAGTCACAAAACTCTTTTAGTGGCCTAAAAATACTTAAGGAGGTAAACACGCTACGTGACACGGGTAATGCAGCGCGCTGCATACCGACACAATCTGGCCCGAAACATGGGTCTGGGAAATTACGTTGTTTGTCCTTATATGAGCAAATTTTTGGCTGGGTGAGCTCTCATTCGAAAGAGGAAGGGTCAATGCAGCGTGCTGTGGTCATCGTTTGAGTCACAAAACTCTTTTAGTGACCTACAAATACTTGGAATCTGCGAGTGTATTTTGTCGATTTTTTCTATACTTTGGACACTCATATTATTACATATCAACACAATCTCGTCGAACCATGACCAGAGCGCGCTGCACTGAACCTTCATCTTCCGAATGAGACCTCGCCCAGCCCAAAATCTGCTCATATAAGGACAAACAACGTAATATCCCAAACCCATGTTTTGGGCCAGATTGTGTCGGTATACAGCGCGCTGCATTACCCGTGTCTACCCCCTTAAAAAGTAATTAAATGTGTAACATTATTTCATTTGTCTCATTTTGACAATACAATATAATTTTGTATGTATGCAACTAAAATATTTTTCTTACTGGTGATACGAGAGATTCATAATACCTACATATTTTTTCTTTCTTTGTCTTAAACCGAGACGACTTCCCGAGCGATTTTGACAATTTTTTACAATGCAGTGTAGCATTGTAAAAATATATACACATAAGTATATATATCTTCATTTCAAATATATTTATAACCCACTACTGCTTCTGCAAATCGCATTCTACTCTCTCTACTTGCTCAGTCTTTCACACTGGTTCCAACTGGTTCTGATTCACTCTTACTCGATGAAAATAAGATCGCATACGCGATCACAACCAATCACCAATGCGGCACCAGAAATGACCACGTGACCATAGTTCCCCGCTCTCCAGAAGCTGCGTCACCTCCCGCAACTATTACTCAGTCCCTATATGTACATATTCCTATGTCCATGCGTATTGCGTAGATGCCATCTATAGTCAGCGCCCGTACGCACGTATAGGTCTTCGCGTGGATGCCGTCTATAGTCGGCGCTCGTAATGAAAGAGTTAATAGGATAGTGCGTCAGGGTATGTATTAGTATCGTGATAGCAGCAAAGTATCCTGAATGCGTGCGAAAATGAATGCAGATCAACAGTAACGCGTACATTTCGCTAACCGATCGCGATTGCTTTCAACATACGTACAATTATCTTTTTCAACGAAGAGTAGTGTAAATATGAATTAAGGTGTTGCTCTTTGCGAAAACATAATGGCACAGGAACAAGTGGGTACCTACCACAGTTATTACATTTTAGAACTTATGAATATCTATACTTGGCCGGATCCGTTTAAACGCGCATTAATCGACATCTACGGAGAAATTTATTTCCGAGTAACATAGGAGGCCTGGATTCAGTTCATGATCGATACGTGTCACAATAATCGGGGCAATTTGTGCAAGAAATTCCTCCGGAGCGTTGAGTGCCCCACTTTGACTGTCCATGCGGAAAGAAGACCCATTGATCAGTTCAGAACACGCGGCGTACATGTTGAATCAAATCAGCCGGTCAAAAGTATAGTATACAATGGGTTGTAAATACATTTCGTGTTAGTCTACTACTGATTTGCTTCTTCGTAATCATACAGGTTGAAGGATTTCGAAAAAGCGTCTCATTGTTTACAGCAGACATTTCCTGACGAGTTTAACGCTTTGGCCGTTGGCTATCTTTGGATAGGAACGATCAACGAAGCGTCCAAATGAAACGACAATTGATATGAATATTTGTAATATACATATCCAGATAACAAAAATAAAAGCAGAAAGCTGATGGAGGGCCAACATACTTCATAATGGAGTGTGTATTTAAAAATGATTGGATGCGAAATACCAATGTAACATGTGCGTTGCCCGCGCCGTTTCAATCGTATCGAAGCGTTCACAATAAATTTAGTACCACATGAGCGGCGTCTGCTCTCAAGGGCATTACATGTATTGAGACGTCGGCAGAGCGCAAGCAAGGCAGTCGTCAACCATGCTTGTGAAATTATGTCGCTCTCTCGGCAAGAAAATATCGGCTAATCTAAGTGCTGTGTCTGTCATAACTGCTCGCCATGAAGGAAAATTCTTCTCCACGATAGCCGACACCCACGTTTTGGAGGTAACACAACTTTACTTTATTAAACACTGTCATAAAGTCGCAGCAGCAATTGGCGAATTGTTCGACAGGAACGAAAAGTTACCGTAGACGGTACTGGTATCAATTACGTGAGAGTTGGGACCGGTGAACATCCAGTATTGCTGCTACCTGGTGCTGTGGGTGAGCAAATTTGTTAAAATATGCTCAGACATATGCTTTATCAAGTTGGGCGCGCATTAGGTTCGCGAGTACTGCTTGCCGATAAATGTGTGAATGTAAATGTGGACGGCTATCTTTAGTATCGCTTATCGTTGAGGCAGTAGCGTAGCATTTATGTAGTTCGAACACGATACAGTAAATAATAATATTCGTACACCATTCACGATGAATTCTATTCTGAACATGTCGAATAAAAGATAGTTGCGTAAATCTTACAACTATGGGATGGAGTAAAAAATTGATATGTATTCCTTTTTACCGAATGTAGCAAAACATTAGAATATAATGTTCAGGGGACCTCTAGCATATTTATCGATTCGCGGATAAATCGTTCGGCCTCTGAGGGGTCACTGGCGATTACGTGAGGATCCCGCGTCACGAACAACATTGCGATTCCAACTGAAGTTATCCAATATACCTACTTACGTGCTATTATACCATGCTACAGGTTCGATCTGGACGGATTTTAAACCGCAAGTGGAGGGTCTCGATAGAAGCAAATTTACAATAGTCGCGTGGGACCCACCTGGCTATGGAAAGTCCAGACCACCCGACAGAACCTTCCCTGACGATTTTTTCGAACGCGATGCTGTACAAGCTTGTAACCTAATGAAAGTGTTGGGTTATACGAGGTTTTCATTGATAGGATGGAGCGATGGCGGTATTACTTCCCTGATCCTCGCTTCGATGTTCCCCGAGAACGTGCGAAAGATGGTAGCCGTTGCTGCAAACGCCTATGTGACCCCGGAAGAACTTGAAATTTACAAGAGTATGGCACAGTTTTACTTTCTCTCGCTACATTTATGTCCGACACTGTGTCTGGCGTAGGTTTAATAAACTGACGGTCCTATTCTACGTGTGACATTCGCGTGTTCCCAGAATTCAGAAGCATCGACACTTGGTCAGAGAAAATGCGAGAACCAATGATAGCTGTCTACGGAGAGAAATATTTTCGAGAAACTTGGGCCGGCTGGGTGGATGCTGTTTCGAGAATTTATGAGAAGCGGAATGGCGACTTGTGCAAAGAATCTCTGCCGAAAATCAAATGTTCCACATTGATCGTTCAAGGGAACAAGGATGCATTAGTTTTTCCCGAGCACCCGATTTATTTGAAAGAGCACATAGCCGGAGCAAAGTTCGTTTGCCATTACCATTGCTATCGACCTAATTATGGCCAGCTTGATAAACTTTCTTACACGACTCATGTTTCAGATTGAAGATGTTCGAAAAAGGTGCGCACAATCTGCATTTTCGATATCCCGATGAGTTCAATGAACTCGCCACACAATTCTTAACCGAGTAATTGCTGCTACTGTATTACACTTATTGTATTCTTTAATTTCTGGGATTTCTGGTCAAACTTGATCGACGAAGCATTTTTATCGATTGCTCGGGTAGGGCAAATCCCGGGCTGTCAGTACACCTGACAAAAAATGGCTATTAAAACGAACACTGATATTATTTACTTTATCAGAATGAATCTAATAGGTATGTTTAGAATTTTATGCAATACAATATTTACTGAAAATTGGGTTGCTTTGAAAGAAGCGATTAATATGGCTAAATACTTTCGCTGCATTGTCCCTCAATACCTCTACTATCTTATTATCCAAAACATTAAAAGAAAATGAACATAGACGTATATTTTAAATACGATTCTGTAGACTACTGTTTGATAAAAGAGGTTAAATGTATAACCTCAACTTACCTTTTGTAATCTATAAATCGAGAAAACCACAGAAAGAAGCAAATAGGTCGTATTCATTCGATTGTTTGGCTCCTACAGAAACAATTGTGCTACACCTTAACGCGTTTTTACGTGTAGAGTCTGAAACGTAGCAACTGTACCAACTCCTCTACCGTACCGACAGCCCCGGTTGTACATACAGATCGCGCAATACGTATGCTTTGCTTTCGCGTGGCCACTGATTGCGAGTAGGCCGTGAGTCAGCTGTGCGTGAGACAGAGAGCCCGACCGTCGCCGTTCTTTTAATTCGATTCGAAAAACATACGACCGTACACGCATGAGTATCACGTCACCTATCACTTTGCATGATACTCGTCCGCAGCGTGCGGAGGAATTAAGCTCAACAATGGAGGGGGGAAACATATACAGGGAAGTGGTGGTTATGCGTGCGTGCACTGAAGCTAGCGCCAAGCCACACACATGACTACCACTTCCCTGTACGTCCGTGTGCGATCGCATGTTTTTCGAAGCAAATTAAAAGAACGCAGCGACAGTCAGACACTCTCGCACGCACGGCCTACTCAGTGGCCGCTCGGAGGCAAAGTTATATTACGCGATCTGTACCTTATTTCACGTTTGTAGAAGTTATCATACAAATTATAATTTCCATAAATGAAGTGTCATTGTAGAAAACACTATAATTGTCGAAATTAAAAAACAAAAATTTCATTGGAAAATGTTCTACGTGCCAATGGTAATACTATAGTATAGAATTTGATTTTTGACACTTGAAATATTTTCGACAATGATTCTTCAAATATTAAAAAATTGATAGAAAATAAGGATTTGAAGGAAGAATACGATATTTCCATTTTTATATGTAGGTATTGAAAGAAAGCATTGGAATAATCGTTTACATTTTTATTTTGAAACCAATTTACGAACCATTGTGAAGAATATTTATATCTTCAGTGGTTCATCAACTGCTTTCGAA
Organism: Andrena bicolor; assembly: GCA_960531205.1. NCBI lineage: Eukaryota > Metazoa > Arthropoda > Insecta > Hymenoptera > Andrenidae > Andrena > Andrena bicolor. Next base: position 18,680,409 of record OY482668.1, on the reverse strand, counting down.
TTCACAATCTCTGTATCTTCTTTGTTTTGATAAAATGACAACTTTGAGTTTCACCATTCGTCATTGCATTCTCTCTGACGTGTTTCATCAGGGGGGGGGGGGGATTCAAGTTGAATGCTGTAACACTGCCGCGATACACAATAATGTTTCGCGCAAATAATACTATCTTTCCTATAAACATTTCCGAGGTGAAATTAGTTTGAATTGGTCTGGCCATTGTGGAAGTATTATTCAGGTATCACGGATTCTATTTACAATTTGCATTGTCTCTTTCGTACGTTCCGTTCCATTGCCCTCCGAGCACGGCGATTCGTAAAAGCAACTAAAACGCAACAATAGTGAAAGGATCGATTGTTCGAAGGAACAGAGAACGGTGCGTCTAAGCTCGGTCATTCCCGAGTACGGTTAGCTTTACTAGGAACCTTCGTGGATACTTGGTTCAGAAGCTAGTCATTCGGTAGATTGGCCTCTCGTGCTAAGTAAGTGGACCACCAGGACGGAAGAGCAGGAGAAAGAAAGGACGGAAAGCAGGGGACGAGATAATACGTTTCCACTGGCAAGGGAACGTTCGACGAGTTCTTATAGAAACGTCTCTGTATCGATCCGTATTAAAAGTCCCTCCAGGACAAATCGTTTTACAATTGGTTTGTTGAGGTTGCCCTTACGTTTACATCAACGTTGCAACGTATTTTCATACTCATGAGTTGCTAAAGAGATTTATATATTTGTATGGTTACTTTGCCTATCGTTCAGTTGTCAAAATTAATTAACGTAGGTAAGGTGTAAATATTAATACAAGATGGTTCAGTTTATAGTAGGTACCTTCCCATGAGGCTATTAGGTGATTTGAAAAAGGGATGAAGAGTTTGTGTGAATGCAATATACGTGAAAGGTTTGGTTGTAACGAAATTGTTAGTTTTAAGAAAATATATTTCTAAGAATATATGCACACTTTTAATTTGTTGAAATTTCTTTAATAAACAATAGCTGTAATTTTATATTTTCTCAATTTTATTGGATATTAGCCTGCAATGTTCTCCCTGAAACATATCCTAAATGATTACTCTCTCCGTACGCTTTCACCCGAAGAAGATGAAGACGGAACAGAAGAACTAATAGGTGAACTCTGATCATGATTAGATGTATTACAACCAATTACGTGCATTACGTGTACACACTACGTATATTACCTACCTCATTTTTGTAGGTGTCACATTGACGCTGTAAAAAAACATTTTAAACAAATTAAAAGAAACAAATCTTTTTTATTTTTTTTATATAATATAAGAGTAGCTTAATAAATTCCAAATTTATTTCATTATATGTTGTATTTATTGAAAAAAAAACTTTAAATATATCTTCATTTTTCGGCCGCTCAAAGTGAAATGACCATTTATGAGAGCTAGTGATTTTAAGGCTGCAAAGAACTTCGTGCAAGTTGCGTGCTTACAATCTGTAGACTATGAATGTAGACATCCATTTTGGAGATAGATTCGTAATCAGCAAAATCTGTTGTATTCTTTTAATATAGGTACTGATTGACAGTAGAAAATTGAACAAACATATGATAAAAGAAATGGCACAATTTGACAAGAAATATCAATATGTCTATTTATGTCACATGTGAGCAGAAGGTACCTCCTCCAGAACCCCTACAGCACACTTCGTTGCAGGAACGTTGCACAAACGTTGCAGTACATTGCAATGTTGTCGTTTGATTGCAGGTTGCATTGCAATATTACTGCAACATTGTGGAAACATTGTGTGGAATATTGCAATGGACACGTTTGTGCAATGTTCCTGGAATATTGTGCACACATTGCCGTGCAATGTATCTGGAATATTGTGCACACATTGCCGTGCAATGTATCTGGAATATTGTGCACACATTGCCGTGCAATGTATCTGCAACGTTCCTGCAACGAAGTGTGCTGTAGGGGAATTGACGAATGATAAGTTACTTATACACATATACATACGAATGTATAAAAATACCATTTTCAGATGAAACGTGTTTTCATCCCAATATAATTTTACTACACTAATTTGATATAAAGTAACAAAACGCGTCATTAGGCTAATTACATGTGAACAGTGGGACAATAATAAGTCCAATTGCAAATGAGCAATTTGTAACCAATTCGGCAAGTGGATGTAAATATATGCTATCTAATGCATAATTGATTGAAATTTTGATTTCACTATGCACGTGTAGCGAAGTATATTCTAATAAATAATGAATTACATTTGCAACGTTACAAGCTCCTTTATATATTTTACCCTTACATGCATCATTAATTGATGATAAATTAAGATACTCCTTCGTGATAATCGAATATTAATATCTTCAATTGTCACAAGATAATTTTTCCAAACGTGATGATGAATATTTAGGAAAGATACTACGCTATCGAAGAAAAGTTTGAAAGCCGTCCTCTGCTTAAGCGAAAATCGATTAGATGTTTCATCACTAACAGAGTCGACGATCTTCATAAAACTGATAAAATTTAAAAAAAAAACGAAGAAGGAACTTATTCACTTTACAGGATTGGAGCGTTCCTTTTCGAATACAATTCGTAGGCGAGAACTCTATACTGCAAAACTATGCAAAACTTTTCCAAGTGTAAGGGAAGGAAACGCGTGCTTACATTTAATGCCTCGGCCGCCCTAATTGTTTTTCGGCCATTCCGCATTCCTGAAATAAATTGGATCAGCGAATTAGAAAAGGACGACGCAACAAAAAAAAGATCAAACCAATATGAATTATGCAATACCTAAATAAAATAAACTTGTGAAAATATATTTTCTATTCATTACTGATGCCACTACTTTCTTCACATTACTAGCTTTAAATAATTTTAGTACACGGAACCTTAAAAAAGTGGCATCGTTTCCGAATTTTTTGTTGATAGTGAATGCAACGATAAAAGATTTAGTACATTTTTAAAAACATAACACTATTTAGACCACTTCAATAGTATACGCATAAACAATTTCAGTTCTCAAAATTCACCATGTTTTTTTCAAATTACTGATAGCACTCTTTTTTACAGGGACGCGATGCAGCAATCGACATAAATCAGTGAAAGGAGCTGTTCTTCGTGGTGCCGTAAGGTAAGTCGATCAATTTTTCAATCGTTTTTGTAAATCCTCTAAAACTGGTTATAGTCAACGTAAGTTTCGACGTACCAGGGTTTATAGTCCCCCTAATCTGTTAAAACACTATTGTATAATTTGAAAATCTCATATTAAAACATATTTTCTTTTGCACTAACTTTAAATTAAATAGATAATCTTGAAAGGGATGGGTCTTCAAAAACTAATTTTTCAGGAAATCAAATAAAAGTTTAATATCCATACAATTAATATTAAAATGGTATAATCAATCAGGGCTGTATTATTCTTTGAGTCGGTTATTTTGTGTTCAGTGAAATTTCATTAATTTTAAAAAATATTAATGTGGTTATTTTATTGTTTCGTGCTTGGACTGATCCCCTTTTTGAAGTAAATGATATCGAACGGAAAATTTGAGGAATTATCTGAGACCATATGTAGGGATGATTATATAAAATATTTTATTATTTTCAAATGATTTTATTTGACTTTGAACTGGAAAATCAATGTGAACAAAACTCGATACGAACGAACTCAAACTTATACTTAGTTTTAAAAAAAAAACAGGTAAGAACTCATAAAATAAAAAATATAATCAGGATCAGAATTACTAGTCTAGACTTTCTTGAAGGGCCTTCACTGAAGGCCAACTTGTTAGAGTTTAATAAAAAAAAATTAAAAATTTTTAAAAATTAAAGATTTATTCATAAATCTTTCGCCTCTTTGGAGCACGAAGATTTGTCACATTTCCGAAGGAAACGATGAGTCAAGGCCCGAAGATGTTAATACAAAAAAAGTGAATATCACCAAAAATCCCTTTTCGAAACCATCGACTCAATTAACCAACAAGTTTTTGTACGTAGGTATTTCTGCTAAATTAACTTGCGACGCGTTCTATTCTAAACTTTCTGTGTGGGGGTTATTTGCACTTCCGTTTCATTTCTCCAAAATCTTCGCTCGCTTATCCTTTTACACGACCACTTAATTTTAATTCAGTTCGTTAAATTCATTCTCAGTGGAATTCTTGCTGCACTTGGTCACCTCTCGGGTTCGTACCAGGGTGTGTCTGCCGCTTGTATACATATACGTATGCGTATGCACGAATACGTTCAGCCACTCTCTTCCAGCGAACTTCGTTTGAATATATCCTAGATTCTTTCTGGCACGAGTGGATGGTACAGAGATTTATAGTGGAAGGTTGCACCATTGACAAAATCCGCGGTAATACCCGCGCCAGTCCATAGATACTGGTTACATAAAAATCCCGGAGCGTAGAATTTCTGTGGATTCAGATTAATGACACTCGATATATCGATATATCCTGATAGCGACACTTAGCAACTGGGAAATAAAATTTCACGTCCCCTTAAAAGAATCTGTAAGTCCGTTTGAAACCTACGTCGAAACCTTAAAGTAACAAGCATAATGTTTTTCAAACTTATCCAATAGGCATTGTTTGCTTATAGATGACCGCTATTTTATTGAATAAAATAATGTTAGGTACCAAGCACTTTGTTATCATATAAGAACATGATTTTTACTATTGCTTTCTGTGATGTTGCGTATTGTTTAAGTGGACTAGGCAGTCGAAAAATCGACTTTTTATTGCATTCTCTGGAAATACTATATTTTCTGAATAAAATGCCGCTTGGTTTATAGTAAAATTCGCAAAATTATAGATTTGACAGCGAAAAACGTGAAGCGGCAACCTATAGCGTCACCTTTGCCCAGAAACTTTAAACGCGTTTTTCTCGAATTTTTTTCTCTTCATTTTCTCCTGATTGCGAACGAATCAAGGTTCAGATGGACTTGGAAAAAATTACAGGATGTGTAAAACATGTGCCATTTCCGGGCAAACCTGTGATATGGTCCGTAAAAAATCGAGATTTTCATCAAAAAATTAAAAAGTCACCGGATTTTAGTAACGCCCAGACAAGAACGAATTTGTCTTAGAAAAATCGCCGTTTTTCAGCCATCAATCGCATAATTTTGATTTAATTTTTGTTTTTATGGGTTTGCCCGGAAACTATGAATAGTTAGACAATTATGACAAATATCCTTCTATTTTCGGGTAAGAGAAATTTGTTAGATATTTGATCTAACGAAATTTAAATATTAATACAAATGATTAATCAGTATAATTTGATAATAGTGACAACAGTTAATGCAGTAAACATTTGTGAAATATGAAAGATCACGATTAAATTATAATTAATTTCATTAGAACATTTTTTTAACTTTTGAAATATGAAATTGAGGTAAAAGACACAAATTTTCGGGCACAAGTATCGAATACCTTTACGCAGAAACATTTTTCACCATCAGCAAAGCACATTTTCGTTGAAGATTACATACCTTATTAATTTTAAATAGGTACAAGATATTTACTTTAACAGAAATAACTTTGTTAATACTTATTTTTCTCTACAGTACCTTGACTACTGTTTCTATAACATAAACAAGTACTTGAAACATTTTCCAGATATGTTGAATGATCAACAAAACAATAAATATATTATTTATTGCAATTTTTCAATACACCAGCATAAGCTCTCATACGTCCACGAAACTTATTCTAAAAAATTCGGTGTGCTATTATTATGAAATGGACTGCTCTTTAGTGAAATTTGGAAAAAACATTTTGCCACATAGATTTGTAAGTGTCGATTGTAAATACAATATATCTTGCATAAGCTGTGAGAAAATCGCTAAGCGATCTATTCACAGCGTCTGTGGTAAAAGCTTTCAGTATTCATTGTCGGATAGGATTGATTCATTTCGCATTTATGCACTCCCTGCTATTCGTCCTTCGCAACTACAATATTATAGTAATCTCCTGCTGATCGATAACGATAAACTCAATAACGCCCAGTTGTTTGAGTTAACATTTTTGGATGACCAACTTTCTGCCAGCTTTCTGTTAATCGTTAGGTATCAAGTCGATAAAGGCATCGTAATAATTCCGTCCCAAACAATTTATATACTTACAACAATTTCCATTTCAATATTCAAATTTCAAATTCATACACAGTAAAAATTACGCACTCTATTACCAAGGGAAGATCCTCTCTTAATCCAAAAAATAATGTGTTTAACTCATTTAGCATATTCACGTAATATTTCTAAATAACATTTCCATAAATTCATTTTCCAATGCAGAGTGCATAACAGAGATGGGCAATTTTTTTATTTAAATAAAATTTCGAATAACGAATCAACGTTAAAAAAAAAAACTCGTCATGTGTCGAATGAAGTTACCTCGGATTAACGAATGATTATTCGTTATTTGAAATTTTCTTTAAATACAAATTTTCCCATCTCTGATACATAACAGCGCCATAATTTTCGATATAAATAGTTTCTGAAATTTTTTTATAATGAAATTCGTGGATGTTGAGCGTTATGTCGTGGTATTGCAGAATATTTCCATAAATTTATTTTCCAGTGCAGAGTGCATTACAGAGATGGGCAATTTTTTTATTTAAATAAAATTTCGAATAACGAATCAACGTTAAAAAAAATTGTCATGTGTCGAATAAAATTACCTCGGATTAACGAATGATTATTCGTTCTTTGAAATTTTATTTAAATACAAATTTTCCCATCTCTGATACATAACAGCGCCATAATTTTCGATATAAATAGTTTCTGAAATTTTTTTATAATGAAATTCGTGGATGTTGAGCGTTATGTCGTGGTATTGCAGAATATTTCCATAAATTTATTTTCCAGTGCAGAGTGCATTACAGAGATGGGCAATTTTTTTATTTAAATAAAATTTCGAATAACGAATCAACGTTAAAAAAAATTGTCATGTGTCGAATAAAATTACCTCGGATTAACGAATGATTATTCGTTCTTTGAAATTTTATTTAAATACAAATTTTCCCATCTCTGATACATAACAGCGCCATAATTTTCGATATAAATAGTTTCTGAAATTTTTTTATAATGAAATTCGTGGATGTTGAGTGTTATGTCGTGGTATTGCAGAATATTTCCATAAATTTATTTTCCAGTGCAGAGTGCATTACAGAGATGAGCAATTTTTTTATTTAAATAAAATTTCGAATAACGAATCAACGTTAAAAAAAAAACTCGTCATGTGTCGAATGAAGTTACCTCGGATTAACGAATGATTATTCGTTGTTTGAAATTTTATTTAAATACAAATTTTCCCATCTCTGATACATAACAGCACCATAATTTTCGATATAAATAGTTTCTGAAATTTTTTTATAATGAAATTCGTGGATGTTGAGTGTTCTGTCGTGGTATTGCAGAATTGCAATAAATAAATTCTCCACAGAGCGTGTGGGTATGATTTGAAATAATTGCATACTCCACGAGGATATACTCTTCTAACAATAAGTACCAACGCATTGTTAGAACTGTCAGGTTCAGGGGAGGGCTACTTCACCTTCACCTGAAACCGAGAATCATCCCGTAACAGGGAGGAGAAGCGACCGCAATCGAACCTGTGGGAAGCATCCAATACGTGTAGGTTGCCGACGCCTTCGTCTCTGGAGTATGATACGTGTTCGAAGCTTTTCAGTTTAAGTGCAACGCCGTTGCTTGCAGAAACTGACGTAACAATTAAGGCCGAAGTTCGAAAGCACGTGGTGAGCCGTAGTAGTCGGGCTAGTTGTACCCGGCCGATAGTACGTTGCGCATTGTTACCAACAAATGCTTGGTTCTCCATGAAAGCAAACAGCGAGCCAATCATTCTGGCATTATTGGCACAGTCTGAAAGGCTTTGCCAGTAGAAGGGACCCGCGAAACCATTTAATGGATAATCTATATGCTTTACGGATTTGCCAAACAATAATTCAGTAAGCCCTATTCGATCTTGAATCGTTTAATTCACTCTGTAGGAGGCAAAATCCCCTTCGTCATTTCGATCTCTGTCAATATTATTAATCGATGTAAATTTCAAGCGTTTTTATGTGACTTCCATTATAATATACGGGGTGTTCAGTAATTCACTTGTCTCCTCTTAAGGGGTTATACCTAGTCAGTCCGCCAAGAGAGGCGAATGTTTGTGAATTTTTTTTTAAAAATCGGAAGCATGTAGTTTTACACAACTTTTTGCGCTTAAAAGAGCAACATTTAAAGAACATTTGGTAATTTTTTTGTAGAAAAATATTTACGTTTATAATGAAGTAACAACCGACATCCAAGAAGCCTTTTTAAAAATTTGGTTTTGCGGTGAGCACTGAATGAAAAAAAAATTTCGTTAGAAGGTATTTAGAAGACAATCCTACTTGAAAAACTACTTGAATACCCGATGGAAGGGCTAAAATGTGTTCTTATAGAAATTTTCATGGAAATATTCAGTTTCAAATTCATATGAAATAAAGGGATCAAGTATTTGAGTTTTTTGCTTCATAAATTCTTACATGTCCTTCAGTATACCGATCATAATTATAAAATCCTTACTAATATATAAAAACGAAAAGTTGTCTGTTTGTTTGTCCTTCTTTCATGCCTAAACGTCCGAACGGATTTCAATGAAGATTAGATTATAGGCTATTTATTTTTTCTTTTAGGCTATTTTATTTTGAAAAGATCATAAATAATTCGGGTAACGGGTCAGCTAGTTTTGTATAAAGTCACACATTTTTAATGTTTCAATACTTAGGTTGCTATAAATAAAAATGTTTCATTTTCAAGAGAAGTAATTCAATGAGAGTATATCCAGGTAAATAAGTTACCTATACAAATTGGATAATTCTTACATTATAAAGCATTAAGATAAATTGCTTCTGACTTGGTTGAGCTTACGGGAGTTATTTTTAAGTGAACTCCTGGTTCAGCAACAGGATAATACGAAAATCGAACGTTGAGATGCTTGACAGTTTGTCGGTTTGCAGGCATCTGTGGGTTCCGAGGCAGGAAGTATTGCAACTTCTGCTATTTCCGTTCTTAAAATTACGGCGTCGATCACTAAGATGAATTTATAGATGGTGGGTTTATTTTCATCTGTAAAAATCGGAATATATTTAACTGTCGGCCAAAATTGTATTCCTTTCTTACGAAATAATATTTTTACTTTAATTGAATCCACATCTGTTGTAATACTAAGTCTTGGAAAATATATAAAGATTTCTCAGAAAATTTTAAATAGCCGCATTGAATAGGTAAGAAATTATTATACCATATTTTAACTAAATCGAACGTTAATCAGAAATTATAATTTAGAAATATTTATCAGGTTTTGTACAACAGATATCAAGTATAGACATATATTAAACATTGTAAGAACTTAAATTGGCTTCTTTTGAAATGAACAAATAGAAAGGAGCATCTAATTCATTTTAGAATGAAATGAAATAAGAGTATTAGTGCCTCACTGAGAAATAAATTTATTCCGTAAAACAAAACAAATTATTATTTTTTAATTACATTACGATTCCTTTGAAGCATTCGAAACGACAAAAACGTATTTTCTACGGAAGAGTTATTAAAAACAGGAATACATTTTTGTGCCTTTGACATAAAATACTTCCATGATGTACGTATCTAATTTAATGAACTTTCGTAGCTCAACAATATTATCTTTCCCCTTTTGCAACGAATAAAGAAATGTATGTTACTGCACCATTATGCCGCCTGTTCGCCATTATTATTCTTGAAAACATTTTACAAACTCCCCGTAATTACTGTACTCTGGACACTCTAATGTAGATAAACATTTTTAAGCACACAAGTATACAAGAAATATGGATATACATAAAATTGTGGAAATTACGAAAACAACTACATACATTTCCGTTTCTATATACACTTTGTTATAATGCGCACACTTATCGTAAAGTATTCCGATACACCTTTGGATTTAGTTTCGAACCAGCTCATAAATTGCACGGGGTCGTAAAATATGAGGATCCAGCTATCCAGTAAGACGATATACAATGCAAAATTCCTAAGCCAAGTGTAAGATAATTCTTGATGGTACATTTTTTATTGAACCAGCTCACATTTTCTAATTCTTAGTCTTGGAAACTGATGTACCGTCAAGGACCCAGTTTCTGATCAGAACCCAATTCCTGATCAGTTTAGTATATAAATACCAAATAATAAGTTTATCACGATACAAATTTATTCCAAAAAATTATTAAATAATTATGAAGTATTTTTAAATTTATACGCAAACATTTTATAGTTCATAGTAAATTATTTTAGGTTGATCAGAAACTGCTCCCTTTGCATCTTAAGTGATCAGGAATTGGGTCCTTGACGGTATGTACATATTTATATAAATTATAATATTTTCACACATCAATGTTTCAACATACATACGTACAACTTTACTCCAATTTCCGTTTGTTAAGCATCTAAAAAGACTTTACATTCACATTTTAAATATTTTCTTCCGTATTATTATTGAATCCAAGGTTTGGCAATAATTTTAAAGCTTTCCTCTTACTAAACAATACTTGGTAGAACGGTTGATATAAGTGAAGTTTCGTAGAGCTCTTTATATCCGATCTGCTCGTAACGAGCTTTCATTAAACTGACAAAAACATCAGGATAATTGTACGCTCGCTGTGTCAAAGAATCCGTGCCTACGTTGCTGAGTAATTACAACGTGTTTAGTAACGGAATGAAAATTTCAATAAAAGCGCATGGAACCAGTATAACAAGCTTGATAATGCAAACGGGTTAACAGCGTTTAACGGGCAAGCGTTGCTGGTATTAGTAGTATCAAGACTGGCTTTTATCTTCGCTCGTAACGAGAGTGTTGTAACGCAACGCGATATCCTGTTCTGTCAACAGTTTATTCCTCGTAAATGGCCCGCGAATCGATCATTAAACTTTGTATTTATATCGTGCATCAACGATCTGACAAAATGGACGGAGAACGAACTCTGATACAATTCACCATGGGTCAAAGTTGTAGCAGGAAGTTGGTAGATAAATCTTCTGTTTCTTTAAGTTTCACTGCTCTCAAATACGAAGGACCACAGAATTGTAAGTAAGTACATCTACTAAGGTCGGGGCCAGATATATTGGCCGGTGAGTTTCGTCAGGAGTATTCTTCTATTCTCAACGTTTTCTGACTCGCTCTCGTGTTGCCAGAAAAAGAGTGCGCCAGAAGTGGTGGGGATAGCGCCGAGCTCTTAACGTGTAGGCCAAACCGAGCTCTTAGCGTAGAGATACATACATCAGAATAGGTGTGCGTCAGCTGCGAAAACGAATTCACCGGCCAATATATCTGGCCCCGACCTTAGGGACACATTCCATAATCACTCCGAAATATATCCACCTTCATTATATGTGAAATTACGTTATAACAAAAATCAAAACGTTACAGTATTAACGTTAGGAACATCTACATTGCACGAGAGCATAGTAGATCAGTGATCAAGCCCACGTACAAAATATACAGCCCCGTTCAAAAGTCTGAGCAGAGTAGTTATGTTTGATCGAAATCTGAAAAAATGTAGGCAATCGTTGGAATACATTAGATACGTTTTACTATAAAGAAAGTGTGCAACGGTAATACAGTAAAAATCTTACTAAGGAGGAAAAATAAATATTTATATTTTTATATTTTTTACATTTCGTAATTTTCTTTTATTTATCTGTGTTACGTTGAGTTGCGAATATAAAAATACTGATGAACATAAAAACATATTCAATGAGCTAAGAGATATTAAGGATTCCATGAAAACACATTTCACCCCTTTTCATCACCCCCTTAGGGGTTGATTAGGGAAAAATCCTGAGATTGGTTTTAGGCATTTGTGTGGGTAACCTTTTCAAGTAGAACCCAAGTTGATATCTAATCGGGCCTAAGAGATATTAAAGAATCCGTGAAAACACATTTTACCCCTTTTCACCCCTGTGGGGTGGGAATTTTCAAAAATGCTTCCTTAGTGGGCGCCTACGTCATAAAAATAATGTACCTTCCAAATTTCACGTGCCTAGGTTAAACGGTTTGAGCTGGGCGATGATGAGTCAGTCAGTCAGTCAGGGCTAAATATTATTAAAAAACAGTTCATATATACATATGTTTATAACAGTATTTAACAATTGTATCATGTATAGCTTTCATCTTTACGACACCGTTAACAAATGTAGATTCTTTTCTGTCCGAAAAATTCCAAATTGCTTCAGTTCTTCATAGTAATGATAATTATTTTACAGAAAACCTATATACGATAGTTTTAACTACTATTTCTGCAACATTTTCAATTGTTAATACCTAGTCTAGTACTTGATCACGGTGTCGCAATAGAATTCATTTTTAATTAACGAATGAGGTTGTTATCTTAATGTAATTATCATAATTGAATTTCTTGTTATCAGCAGAATTCCATCTCATTGCAGGAGGATTAAAATCTCATTATCCTGATCACGGACAAATATTACCGTTTCTGTGGAGATGAAACTAAAGTTCTGTTAGATTTTACTCCTCAGATAATAACGTTTATATTGTATATCTTACATAATACTGTTATATATCTGTAACAATGAGGAAGATGACTGCAACTTTTTCCCACCCGTGACGCCACCAGCGCAAATTCACATTTATACATTCGCACCTACGCAATCCGGCACATCCACACTGCATGCGCTAGTGGCGCCATCTGCGCCGAGCTTTGCGTCATCTTTCCCACTCTCAATTATTAATTCAATTGCCATCGATTTAGTATAATCGTTATCTCAGTTTATCACGTCACCAATATTAGAACCGTATACCTTTTTATCTACAAAGAAATTATAAAAAATTGTAGGTAATACATTATGAATTTAAATAACTTTTGCTGGAAACAACTTTCAAAATAATGTACATAATGTCTGACCATAAACACTTGTTCTTCCCTTGTGCAATCAATGCGGCGTTAAAATACTTAATAACAAAAAAACAGAAACTATCCCCAAACTGCGTGGAATGCCAGGATACGGTAATTATATCCAGGCTAACATAAAAGAATAGTTTTAGTCTGATGAAACTTATTTAACTGATCTACATAAAATTTAATGTACCTACATAATATCGTACGTGTTTCGAGTAATAGAGTTGATTACGAAAGTAATGACAACGTATTGGGAAACCAAGTGGAGGCGTGGCTTCGATTTCAGCGCTGCGGTGGTAAGTTGGAAAACTATTGCAAGTAGGCTCGGATCCCACCAAACATTCCGAATAAGTATTTATTAATCGAAGAAGTAAAAATTTAGTGTTCAAAAAAATTTAAAAACACTCGTTTTTCACAAAATGTCTATATAAACACTGATAATCGTATGGACTTCGACGGATTTCGGCCTACTGACAGTAGTTTAATTTTCTGCCACTAGTTGGCGTATCGAAATTCTTGGTTTCCCAATACACACCTCGGAATTTTGAAGCACTCGAAGCTTTAAAAAACGGATTGAAATAACACGAGGCACAAAAAGAACATTTTACAAAATTGAAATTACTAAAAATTTTGCGTGATTACATCCACAAATCTTTAACTCTATTTCTACCACGAACCGGTCAAAAAGACCATTTTTAAAATGTCGATTAGAATTTCCTATATACAACGTAATTGAATCGCCTTTAAACTTCACGACTTTGCCTCAAATATATATATATAATACATTTTTTAATATTCATTTCTTGTTTAATTGGTTATTTTCTGAGGAAAATTTGTAGTCTGTCTTACCTAACGTGACCGGTGAAATGACGTGAAAAAATTGAAATGTGTCGGTAGGAATAGTGTTAATTAATTCGTGTTTAATTTTCCTTACCCACTGCTACAATTTGTATTCTTTGTTCCAAAATACACAAAGCCGAATATCAAAAAGTACCTAAGTAAGTGTTCTGTTATTCAAAAATTCTCTAACAATAACCCCCATCCTCATGCCCCCGGTTAATTCGGTCAAACAAGGCTGTATTGTATCCAGCCAGAAGTCACTTTTAACTATTTATTTCGTTAAATATACCACATACAAAGAGCGGAGTGGCTGCTAGTGCCTCAGCGCTGTAAATATCGCAGGCGGCATAGCTGGCTGTACGTTGAAACAGAGAGTCAAATTCAGAGAATACGGAACAGCGAGTCCTTGGCAACTATGGTCCTGTATGGTAGCTCATGATACAGTTTTACGCCGGCATTTCTCGACATTGTGTTCCTGCGTCTAGCCAGGGTGTTAAACGCGGGGCGACCGAAACCGTACAACTCCGTTGCACAGCGCGCACGTTACATGCGCTCACCATAAACATCCGCAGAGAGTTGGCTGGTTCGTTCGGACAGTTTGCAAGGACAAAATCACCCGGAAGCCGCGTTACCTCGTTCTGTCGTTCTGTACAAGTACGTCGCGTATAAACATTTGGAGCAAGACGAAACTCGAGAGCGTACTAGCCCTCGATAACTACATACTTGAGCTCTATCCAGCCACTGTTACCTCGTATTCTTGCATTCTCGAATTTCAGGTACAGAACAGCACACACCGTTGCCCTTTGGCTCTTCGTCCTTTGCGGAGGCTAGGCAGACACTTCGCTCGAAAATCAAGTACTTATTCTTTGCGAATTAATTACGAGGAGATGAAAGCAAGCACAGACTTTTCCTTTTTAACCGACTGCAAAAAGGAGGAGGTTATGTATTCGACCTGTTTGTATTTTTCTTTATGTTTGTCCCCGCATAACTCTTTAGCATATGGACCGATTTTGATGATCTTTCTTTATTCGAAAGAAGGCGAATTCCTACACTTAATCAATATTGGCCCAATATTTTGCTCGTTCTGGTTAACCCTTCGTGGCCACACGGGGTGTATTGTACCCCAAGAGCAATTTTTGATTTGAAATTCCGCACCTTTACATCTTCCAAAGGGGATTTATCGCAAAAAAAAAAATAAAAAACTTTTTAAAAAATCTGTATTTTACCACGACGATGGAAAATCGCTCGTTTTCAACTACAAATTTTAGCATATCAAAATTTACATTTCTAGAAAAAGACTATTAGACCATGACTGTATAAGTATTACGAACGTAGAATTATCACTGAAAAGTTAAAAGATTCAAAAATACGAAAATGGTAACTCAAAAAATGACGCTGGGGTACAGTGAACCCCGTGTGACCAACTTGTGATTATAAGAAGGTGTGACCACGAAGGGTTAATGATAAAGACTATTGTCACCTAATTATTATTGTTTTATGTACCTGAGCGCATATCTCTTCAGCATGTTGCGTCAATATACATAAAACTAAAAGTTTTTAAAAAATTAAAATCGACTTCAAAATAATAAGAGTGCACTAAAAAGTGAAAAATAATTTTTTCCCTTATTTGATCTACGACTCTCATATTTTTTACGTTTGCGCCTCATCTTTTGCACTGTGTAAATCTGACGTCGACTTAAAAAATATGAGAGTCGTAGATTAAACAAGGGAAAAAATTATTTTTTACTTATAAGTGGATCTTTTATTATTTTGAAGTCGGTTTTAATTTTTTTTTAAATTTCTTTATATACAATGTATATTACTATATATATATCGCGTAGAGTAAACAAATATTTTTGTTTTATATATACATATATCTGTTTTAGAAATGCCGTCACATGGGGTTGATTACTCAGTGTTTTAGAAAAAGTGTTTTTGGCTTTGCATTGATATTGAGCTTAAAAATAAAAATGCAGCAGTTTCCTTGGAATATGTTTCACGTAAAACCCGTAATTTCTGCCTGAACCTCGAAAAAAGAATTGAACGAAAATTATTAAAGTAGCGACTAGGAGAATGCGATTTCTTCGATAAATGTCGATTTTCAGATTAAATCGGTTCAACGGGTTTGACTTCCACGTAAATCCTTCCTCCATTTTGTCTAAAATATAGAGCATTGAAAGTAAGTAGTTGTTAAAATGCTCTAAACTCAAAATCACTTGATTAAAAAAAGTAGAATCAAAAAAATTAATATTTATGTCATTTTTAGAATGTCTCGAAAAGAATTCTGAAATTTGTTATTCATCTTATATCTCGTTACGTGTATTACGTACGGTTTAAGGCTAATTTTCCTTCTGGGCTTTAGGGAATTACGCATGTGCGCATGCACATTTTTCAAACGTTACCGTGGTAATTTGTCAGAGACTCTCTTACTCCCTTTAAAATAACTTTGTGTTTGAATACGAAGATAACACTACGGGATCAGAAATTTGGTGTGCTCATGGCGTGCATGTATTTTAGCAAAAATTTAAACGAACGAAACTGAAAAGAATCCACGATTTTTCTACATATTAGTGTATGAAGCAGGGGTAGCGAATTCCTCGGATGGTAAATCTCAGCTGGATATCGTGTTTCATGAGGATTAAATACTTCCGCTCCCGGGATGTGTAATTCCTCTAAGCCTGTTAAATTTTTTAGAGAGAAATTTATATATTAGACATAGCACACGCAAGCCGCGATTTTACTTCTTTTGCTTTATATCCAGCGATAGTGAAAGGACGAAGAGGAAAAATGTAATGGAATTCCTGACATCTTGAGGTTGCATGTGAATAACTGTGTAGTATGCATCTCGCACACATGCCCACACGTGTGTGCAAATCATGCACGTATAGTATTGAAATACCTCTTTATATGATAATCATTCCATTACCTGAATTACGCGTGCGTTCTAGGCAAGCAAGTTTAACATTCGCAAGACAAAATCTCTCGTAACTTCTTTAAAGCACTGTAAGCTCTGGCTATGGGCAATGTACGTATACATAGAATGAGTTCCGATGACCCAAACTCGACAGGGTAGAAGTTTTATTCCGGGGATTCACCTAATAAGTTACAAATGAGATTTCTTATTTATTATTACCCTTACTATTTCTAGGATTCGCTGAACGTAAACGAGTTAGAGAAATTCGTTAGAGCAATCTATAGAATTATAAATAGTCGGGTGAAGAACCGTTTGGACTACGTTTCACTGGGAAAACTTCATCAAATTTAATGAAAAATATGAAAATTAGAATTTTCATCCTTATCCCTCTCTACTAGAGCAGAGATAGAGAAAATTGCGTATATGACGGTGACTACGAAAATAGAATCAAATTTAGTGAACAGTCATTAAAATATGATGAAATTTGTAATTGAAAAAATAGTTTTCGAAAAAAACGATTTTTTTTGTTAAAATTCACTAAATTTTTAAATTTTAATATTAAGATCTAATTTACAGAAATATGAGCAAACAAAAAAAATTGCCAGGGGTTAAACTACATAATTTATTAGATATTTGGCGTTTATAGTGACACAACACCAGTTTCATCCTGAAAATGTCGATTTTCGAACTTCGAGGTCCTTAAAATTGATATTGGGCAAAAATAAAAAACTGCGTGTCTCTTGGATTTCCGTGCTTAAGAACATATTTGAAGGGGAAAAAATCGGCGATAGTGTCCCTTGTAAAACGTAGGCATTCAGTCATCGGATCGGAGGTCGCGATTTTTCTTGTTTACAGTACGAATGCAGTTTTGATAGCCGTGGAAGGGAGAATTAACTAGAACAGCCAGTTGCTTAATGCGACAGTGGAAAGTCGATCCCCGCTTTGGGCGTTCGTCCAACTGCGAGACCCACGTGGATTCCTGGAGGCGTTCGATAGATATACACCGGATATTTCTCCGGACAATGGTCTTCCAGGAAGCCATTGATCGACCGTACTCCTCGCATAGTTCAGGAATAATCGGCGCGCCAGCGCAGATAATTATTTCGAGTCTACGAAAAGTTTCACGCGCGCTAGAAGTTTCCAGGGGCTCGAGTTGCTAGTTTCCGCAAAAGAAGCAAACCGTGCAAAACCGATGAAATCTGTTCTCCATTCCGCCCATTCCTTCCTTAGGCCTAACACCCTTCGAAAAGTGCTACGGATAACCGTAGACTTGTCATTGAGAAAAGAATCTCGGGCTCCAACCGAAGGTTTGGTATTTCATAATTTCGTTCAGGAGACATCAAACTTTCAAATTGTTCCATTTTTAAATGATTTTACTTAGCTTCGATCCTGTGCATGTTTGTTTGTTTGGTGTATGGTTCAAATCTGGCAACTCAATTTTTACTCACTTCCAACAAGACCAATTGTCTTGAAACGTTTTATGAAAGAAAAGTGTTCGACTTTAGTATTCGAATACTATTCGAATATTAAAGTATTCGAATACTGATGTACTCGAATAGTATGGTGTGAATTATACTTAAATCAAGTTCTTTAGGTTCATTTGTTATGATGAAATCTTGTAAACTAATTTTGACCCACTTCACATATAGCAGTATTCGAATAGTATTCGAATATAGCAGTATTCGAATATAGCAGTATGCGAATATAGCAGTATTCGAATAGTATTCGAATATAGCAGTATTCGAATATAGCAGTATTCGAATATAACAGTATCCGAATAGTATTCGAATATAGCAGTATTCGAATAGTATTCGAATAATAACATTCGAAGTTTATTCGTAGCATTCGAATACTGAAATATTCGAAGTTTATTCGTAGCATTCGAATACTGAAATATTCGAAGTTTATTCGTAGCATTCGAATACTGAAATATTCGAAGTTTATTCGTAGCATTCGAATACTGAAATATTCGAAGTTTATTCGTAGCATTCGAATACTAAAATATTCGAAGTTTATTCGTAGCATTCGAATACTGAAATATTCGAAGTTTATTCGTAGCATTCGAATACTGAAATATTCGAAGTTTATTCGTAGCATTCGAATACTGAAATATTCGAAGTTTATTCGTAGCATTCGAATACTGAAATATTCGAAGTTTATTCGTAGCATTCGAATACTTGTAAAATATTCGAATATTAAATTATTCGAATAGTCCCAGCCCTAGTTTGTACACAACTACATTCTTTCTTTCATAAAATTATACATACACCCCGCAAACATTTTAGTATTGCCTTCGTTTGTGACCATCTATTTCGTCATGTGATCGAACTTTTCGAGGAATATCAATAGATATTGACATCAGCGAAGTTTGTCAACAGTACATTTGTATCATAGCGTGTAATTGAATGGCGATTTGTGTGGCCGCAGTAGTATGGCGACACGAAAATTCTCGTCTCGCGAAGGCAAACAGAAACGAATGTAAACGACCGTGAGTACAGAGGCAGCTGCTGGCGTGCCGAAAGTGAGTAAAGGCCAGTTTTCACCGATCCAAACTAAACGGCGCGTCATTAACCGCCGATAAACAACCACGACCCGTATCACGCGTTTTCATTTAAATTGCATTCGGCTTCCGCGGTTTTTAGTGGGCAAGGCACCGCGCGAAACGTTTTCAACGAGAAAACAATCCCGTTCTGACGCGCCCAAATGTTTTAAATTATTAAAATTATTTATGTCATGTTATTTCGCGTACCATTCATTTAACATAGACCTATGCGTGATATGTAATGGTATGTTTAATATAAAATACGGTGCAAAAGGGTAAATTTGTGTTCCATTTTCACAGTTTTACGAAATTTCAATCTATATTTTCACCTTATTTTTACACGAATAATCATCTCCCTTGTGGTTGTACCACGACTTTGGAAACACCTAATCATATTTCATCAATGCAATCAGGCAGTAGATACTTTCTATAGAGTGAAGGTTTTCCGTATGCTGAAATCTATTACACTGTATTCTTTTCGTGTTTTCCAAAATATTCTGCCTATAAATATGTTATGTGGTAAATATGTTGCAAACATATATATACCTATATAAATTGGTATTGTCGAATATAAATTGGAAACTGTATTACTAATTATTGTAGTGAATTTTAAGCTATTTTTATTTTTTTCATATATTAATCTTAATCTTTACACTGTGTAGACAAAGTTTAAAAATCGACAAAAGTGAAAATTAGTACTAGTGGCGGAATATTACAGTTGCGATATAGATTGGTTTCGTCACACAGATTTGTTCGTCATTTTTTAAATTTCGGATCTTATTTGTATTTTTTTATAACAGACATATTCAGTTTCCTTACACCGGGTCAGACAAACTTTAAATTCTAGTTAGGTTTTGAAGGACTCGGAATTTCTTTCTACATTTCATTATCAGTTCATATACAAATCGTAAGCCTAAAAAAATTAAAACCGTGCACGATGTGCTTCCTTTGTATATCTGATTGCTGCTTGAGAAAATCGAGAAACGGAGAATGCACACTAAATTTTCTGTTGGAGATATTGTAGTGCAATATGTGCTCTCTTACAAGGGGAGGACACCATGAGGCACACATCGATTTTGATGAGCCTTGGCACGATGAATCTATGTCGAAAATAAGTAAATACGTGTCCGAGCGTTTCTGCCAATGGGCCTTAATAATAGAGATATTTACATATAAATTATTAAACATTTCATAGCACTCGTATAAAACATAAAAGCCATAACCTCCACTTAAAGATATGCCGTGGAGCGTTCGGTATGACGTCGGCGTGGTGGTGTTGCAGTCGTGAGTTCGATTCCGCCTGTGTCATATATATTTCTTCATACTTTATTTTTTCACACTTTATTTTTCCCACACTGTATGAATAGCGAGAAAAAAGCTAACGATAGTAACATTCATTATTAATTTTTTTAAATGTATAATTAAAATTAAAGTTTTTTTTTTAACGTGGGGAAATTTTCAAAAGACATCCCGACACCTCCAGAGGGGAGTCCGCCGAAATCCGAGGGACCGTTAGCTTTTTTCTCACTGTACATACAGTGTGGAAAAAATAAAGTGTTAAAAAATAAAGTATGAAAAAATATATAAGATACAGGCGGAATCGAACTCACGACTGCAACAACATCACGCCGTCGTCATACCGAACGCTCCACGGCATATCTTTGAGTAGAGGTTATGGCTTTTATGTTTTATATGAGTGCTATGAAATGTTTAATAATTTACATGTACATATCTCTATTATTAAGGCCCATTGGCAGAAACGCTCGGACACGTATTTACTTATTTTCGACATAGATTCATCGTGCCAAGGCTCATCAAAATCGATGTGTGCCTCATGGTGTCCTCCCCTTGTTAGTCTCCAACATTTGGTAGCACTGCGAAGGTACCGGCAACGATGCCACCTTGTTCTTTCCTGTCTCCCCCCCCCCCCCCCCCCCCCCGTCGTGGTTGCTACGCCGTTCTGGTAGCACCGGTAGCAGTGTAGCACACACTGAATCGACATTCGCGACACACGCGTGTTATGTACGCTAACCTCGATATTATATACCAAACGTAATTCATATAATTATAAACTTTGATAGTGACACGTGTGTATCTTCTCACCCGACCTGCAAACTCAAAGCTCGGTTTCACACGGCGATACATAAATCGGGATGCGTGGATGATGAATACCGATGTTACATTGATCATTATGAAACCGTTCACGCGACGATTCTGGAAAAAAAAACAATGAAAATCGATATCCATCGTGCACGTATCGCGATACATGTATCGCCGTGTGAAACCGGACTAACAGTTTTTAATTTAAAAAGAAATTTACTTTGGGAAACAAACCCTTTTCAGTTCAAATAAAAGAAGAGCCAAATTTTTGCGAATCGGTTTCCCCGAGAATGGTAAAAAATTGCAAACTCTGACGGCTTGTATTTTTTAAGCAAACTATTAACTTAAACTCCTAATTTCACGTAGCTACATCACATTTCAATATCTTCAAAATCACTGACACTAACCGTAAAAAATGATCGATTTAGCGTGGAGTGGCCCAAAAATGGCACAAAGACACAAACGTTTGCGTGCATATTAACAGAAGAGATATTTAAATCAGTCTGTGCCATAATGTTTCTTGCATTCCAGATGCGGGTTAATAAAGAAATATGTTCCACAACCCTCCCGATGTTTATTTCTCGCCAATTTCGTTTCAGTGGCTTCCGATAAACGAACGCCCTATAAAATGGAATAAAGACTTTGCGGGGTGCGAAATACGTGTTTGCGTGGATTCGATCGTGACATAAGTTTTTAAAAGTACAAATCTTACGGAGGTGTAGAGCAATCGTCAGAGAAGTCGTAGCTAAAAGATATCGACACCCCGCTATCGCACGTTTCGCCTACCAGCCGGGAGTTACGCTACCGACAAACGGCTCTCACCATTTCATGCTTCCTGGACTATCGTAAAATTCGCTTCTAGCTCCTGCTTTCCTACGACTTTAACCCCACTCCCTTACCGCCGCTGCCTGCGTTCTTCACAGTTACTGCGTGCTTAAGACTCTAACCCAAAAAGGGGTCAATAAAGGACTCTGAATTTAAAATAAATTCGCTGTACTATCACGTATCTGTTATTGACTACATTTCGAGTTTAGTCATGAAATGTTACAACTCTTGTCCGATTTACACTCATCGTAATAATGATAATATGCCCAAGGATAAAATTCATAATGAAAAACCCTAAATAGGTAACAAGGGATTTTGATGAAATTTACATAAATTGTGTAGTTCTTATAAAACTATTTGACATGTTTTTTTTTCTATCGGCCGACATAAGAAAGGGGTGAAAGGAGCCCTCAAAGTTGAGGGTGGGAAACGTATATCGTCGAACATCTTGGAAACTTTTAGAGATAGAAGAATGATGTAAATAACAGAATTGTGTATTTTTGAATAAAGAATCCAGTTTCACAAACTGATTTCAGAAAATTTCATTTTTTTTAAATTAATATATTAAAAAATAACACTTTTTAATATATATCCAATATAAATAATTGTTTGAGGTTATCCTCATAAGTAGAATTTTGTAGATAAACAAATACCTACCAAATGTCACAGATAGGAAATATCTAACACTTGCGATTAGTCATATATATAGACGAAAAGTAGTCTTATGTTCAAAATCACTTTTCTCGAAAACTAAGCCACCAATCAGAAATGTTTGTATGTTTTTTACTTTTGTGATTTTTTATGAGGAATCATCTTCTGGCTTTTTATACCAGGATTTACCGAAAACCGTGAATAATAGTTTCACAATTAGGACTAAATAATAATAATACTAATTGTAAGCAGTACCCACAATGTTTCAAAAAATTAAAATACCTCGTTTATATACTTTTAGAGGGGACAAATTCCAATGTAATCTACAGACTTGTATCTCGTAATACTTATATTTCCTTAAAGACACCGTAAAATAAACTCGGATTTAAAAGTTTACACAATTATTACTTACAATGTACTCGCAAAATATATTATTGCACTAATAAAAATTTTACTTTAACACTATTTTTCAGTACAATCCCCTCGTTTTCCAACTTATTTGCCACATCATAGTACACTTTTATATCTCTACAAGAAAATGTTTCTACTTGACAGGTCGAACCATTTAACCACCGCTTCCTCCAGTAATTGCTTCGTGACAAACAGACGGACACGTTAGTATGGCGTCTTTAAGTGGAACAAACAGGTGGTAGACCGAGTAAATACTAGAGCACATAATGGAAGCTTCTGTAATTCTCTCCTTAAAAAACGTTTGAAACCTAAACAACAACAGAAAAAATAATCTTGCAATTTTTGGGGCTCAACCAACGAGATTGTGTTGATATGTAATAATATGAGTGTGCAAAGTAGAGCAAAAGTCGACAAAATACACCAGCAGATTCCAAGCATTGTTAGGTCACTAAAAGAGTTTTGTGACTCAAACGGTGAGCAGAGCGCTCCGCATTGAACCTTCCTCTTTCGAATGAGACCTCGCCCAGCCCAAAATATGCTCATATAAGAACGAAAAACGAAAAATCCCGGACCCATGTTTCGGGCCAGATTGTGTCGGTATACAGGGCGCTGCATTACCCGTGTCACGTGGCGTGTTTACCTCCTTAAGTATATTTAGGTCACTAAAAGAGGTTTGTGACTCAAACGCTGAGCAGAGCGCTCCGTATGGAATCTGCCTCTTTCGAATGAGACCTCGTCCAGCCCAAAATCTGCTCATATAAGGACGAAAAACGAAAAATTCCAAATCCATGTTTGAGGTTAGATTGTCGGTATTACAGCGCATTGCATTACACGTGTCACGTGACGTGTCTACCCCCTTAATAACTTTCCCTCTAACAGTTAGTTTTCACACTCTTGAAGGGCGATTGGGCACGAAAGAAACATACCGTTATTTTTATTTTGAGACACTCTATAAACCCACAAAGCTGCGTTCCAATCGGTGAGTAAGGGTTCGCAGTGTTCCCTTGTTAGTATTTATTTATTAAAATGTTTTGGAATACCTGTGTCGAATGGTAACGCCAAACAGTGCACAGTGCTATACATAGAATGTAAACTAACGAAATGCGTGTATTTTCGGCGGAAATCAGACGTTTGCCTAAAATTGATCGGCTATCAAGGCAAGTTTCGCAGAGTGTGTTTGACGACACTCGGTTCCCAGCATCGTTTCCGAACGAGGACTATCGAAGACCGATGATTTCAACAGATTCCTCCGGTCGTAAACCCCGCACTTCCTTATATCGTGTTTCGCGGCACGAGGATGGTGACGGCGTTTCCTCTCGTTTCGAGCGCACCACGCGCATCATTCGTTCTCGTAAGTTGAACATTCGTCGAGCGCTTTCCTTTACGGATAGCGAATCAGCGGTGCCGATCGTTCTTCTGGGCTTCTCCCAGCAGATTGTCGTCGTCTTCTTTCGTCCCCAATGGCAGCATGCTGCCTCAATGGACGTTACTACGCCCTTGGAATCTCGGCTATTTCGCCTGGCTCGCATTCCAACAGATCGAACATAGGGGGAAGTTTGTCCGTAAACATGCAGCGACATAAGCTTACTGCTATACTGAGCGGGCATTTCTGGCGGCATACGTAAGATTTCTCTGTTTTTTAATTTGCAGTTTCATTTCATGCCTTTACCCTCTATTTCAAAATTATGGTATCGTTCGGGGATAAGGAACCGTATGCTGATTTCATCATAAACTCCCTACTATCACTGAAGCCTAGAAACTCGAGGAATTTGATTATTCGATTTTAAACTTTGGAATTCAAAGTCAGTTTAAGAAAAAGGAATTAATAGAGTTAACAGTAACAGATTTATTGTTAATATTTGACAACATATATTTTCCAAACACAAATATCAACGCAAACACTGCAATTTTAGCACTTAAACAAACATCTGCTATTGTTGTTAAAATAAAACACGAACGTTCTTTTTGATCGCAACAAACCCAGTTTTATAATTGCTTTTTAATTATCTTTCATACATAATTAACAATATATGTACAGCAAATATAAAATATTTGTTTAAAGGCATATCAAAAAGCAACAGATTTTACGTCCATTGTTAATTCTTTTGTGACAGATTTATTATAAGTTAAATGAAATGAATACAATTTATATCGGAGCGCACGCTTCAAACATTTATACGGCAGGCAACGGATAAAAGGAAATTAAACTGAATTAAATCAATAATTTCCGACAATTACGCAACAGCAAACGACATTTATTGCATATTCGTCATTTGGTTCGCTTATAGGTGCATTTCAATTTTTTTTTATTTCGGATTTTTCGATCATTTTATTATTTATTTTGCATAATTTCGTTACGTAAAGTATAACATATATAAATTATACTTTTGATCTAGTGGTCGAGATTAACATTAAATTTTCATTACAAGCTGAAACAAAAAAAGTTGATAAAACTACCTTTACTATTTTTTTTTCAAAACGACGAATCACGGCACTTAGCAAACTAATCCTTGTGGCTTCTAAAAAAAACTCAATTGGATTAATTTAAAAACGTTATGCGATTTTAAACAGTGTCCAAATATTTTCTTTACTCACTGTACACTAAGGGCCAAAATTGGCTTCCCTTCGGAAATTTGGCAACGTTGCATGTCACTAGGCATAACTCAGTAATTCTAGTGACATGCAACGTTGCCAAATTTCCGAAGGGAAGCCGATTTTGGCCCTTAGTGTACATGGTCCACCCGAATCAATTCATAATATAGCCAGCGTGACTTATCAATACACGCAACAATACCCAAAAAGCTTTCCTTGCAGCCATAACTATTTAAAGCTCAACCCATAAACCTCTTCTGTTTTACCGATAAAAACTTAAGTGCCAGAAAAATGTGCCAACGACTATGACATGATAGGCCAGACGACAAGCATCGCATGCCACGCTAGCTTTACGCCAGCAGCCACCTTTCAACAATAAAGCACTAATCTCCCGTACTCTGCTCAACCCTCTTCTTCTCTCTTCTCCCTCTTCTTCCTTCCCCATTACCCTCTTCATTTCGCTATGTCTCTCCTGAGGAGAGTCTCCTCTCCCCGAACTTCCCCCTCCCGTGCTTCTTCCACCCCCTCAATTTGTGATTTTCCCATTCCTACCTCTATCGTCTTCTGCTTCCCCTCCCTTTCACGCCTTTTTCACTTCCTCCGCTTGCTCCCCCTTCCCATGCCGCTCGGGCATCCTCTGCTTTCTACCTGAGTCCCGGCCGCTTTCCGTTTCTATCCCCTCTTCTCTATCTTGCCTTGTGTCGCCCTCTGCGAGCTCGACGTCTACAACACGCGCTATAGAGGGCCGACGGAAGAATGCGTGCGGAACATGGAAGCTAGAGAAAAGGAGATCGAGGTGTAGGTAGACAAGGCGGCCGACCAGGGAAATGCTGATCCGCATTCTCGAAACGCCCGCTATTCCGGCGGTATTGCACGAAATTGCTACACTCTGTCCGCGTCATTCCGCGGCTGGTTGTTGCAGCAACACGGTTATTCTCTTGTTCCCCCCGTAGACATACCTTTAGCTCGCTCTTTCGCCTGATTTTATATTCATGCCTGTGTTCCCTGTTATCCCCAATTCCTTTTCATTCGCGGTGATTCCCAGGGCGAACGGAAACACACACGCGTGCGTATGTGATTCATTCGTCATTTTACTCAATAGACGCTTCTACCTTTTCTTTATGAGAAACATCAACCAATTAAGTAGTTGAAATGGTAAACGAAGTGTCAAAAAAATAAAAAATTATTTTTTAGTGGAAAAGGATGACAAGTCCATGCTGGATACTGTGAGAATCGCTGTAAATGCTATAATAATTTATTTTGGCTTCTAGAGCTGTGCAAGATGGAGCTGAAATCATATGTACACCGAGCGTCAAAACCGGCTTCCTTTCGGAAATTGGGCAACGTTGCATGTCACTAGAACCACTGAGTTGTGCTTAGTGATGGGCAACGTTGTCAAATTTCCGGAGGGAAGCCGGATTTGACGCCTGGTGTAGCAACGTCGCTGGGGTTGGAAAGAAAATATAAAAAGTTTTCACTTTTGGCACTTACATCATTTACCATTTCATCTCCTCAACTGGCAAGTCTCCATTTTCATGGAACTTGGCGCATGGCTAGAGTACAAGAAAATATTAGTCACAGTTAGAGTCTTTTGTCTCGTTATAAGTAGGACGCGCGGGGGACAGGCTGAGGTGAATTCCCGAGGCGCGTGGCTCGGCGAGTTGCGCGCCATGGGATGCCACCTTTATGGTGTCTCAAGTGGTGTTCGGCTCTGAGCTCGGCTCAGATCTAGACACGGCGTAACGAAACGGTGTTCTATTCGGTTCGCCTTTGTTCTTCGTCGTCTTCTTTCAGTCAGATGATGCCGGCGCTATTTCAAACGAAACTTATGACTTGCTGCTGTCGCGTGCCTTCTCGCTCATTCTCAATCTCTCGCACTTCTAAAAAAGTAGGGGGGATAGAAATGTACTTCTAACGAAATGGGGACCTGGACTTATAACGAGATAACACTGTACTCCCAAAAGTATCCACCCACCGGATTTGAAAAATCCGCCAAAAATAGAAATAAAAGTTTATCAATTCAATTGTGTGAAAATATATACTTTTTAATTAGTGTTCTCTTTTTAATGTTAAGTCAAAGCAACAATTTTATAAACAGTTTTTTTCTAATTTACTCGAACTTTGTAACTATGGAGCTGCACCCTTCTTGATGCAAAGTCTTTAATTTTAATTCACTTTGATATAAACCTTGATCAATATGTATAGTTTTGTTTTGGGTTGCTTCAATTGAAAAATGATATAACAGTTTATTTAAAAAAGTATTATTACATATCCGTGAAAGTAGCAACAAAAGATCTGAAATAATATCACGAAACTCCTTGACGTTCCCTTACAACATATCAACTCTATCAAAATGATAACAGAAAATAGGTGTCTAATGCTTTCTAATACTCTACCCATGTGCTAAATATCATACAAATTGGAAATTATTATGAGTTGAGTCATATTCTTAGTGGGGCTTAGGAACTGCAAAACCTTCTGTTCTGCCAATATTCCTCTGCTCACAATAGTTATTAATAATGGAAAATAATATGCTTTACTGTATGATTTGAAAAGTATTCTGAGATAGGTTGTTAGAGTAGCAAGAAAATAAATATCAATCTAAACTGTCTATATGGTAGATGTACACTTTGTTAACGACAAGATACTGGTGATTCAATGGAATAACTCATAACGATAAGGGAATTAAACTGAAATTGTGTTTTAGATCTGAAATGAGACATTTCTTCGTATTCTTAAGTTTATTAACTACAATCCTATACAATTTTAATATCCTACAATATTGCATTAATTTTTTACATATTCATTTAATTCATATCTGACAAAACCTCGTAAGAAGTTTAACCATTTAATCACTATTATTCAGAATAATATAAACATAAAAAAATAGTACAAACGGTGTTTCAAATATCGGTGAACGTCATACGCGCTGCGTTTCCCGTTTCTATTCATTTTTGGATACGTTACAACCAACTGACTCTGAATCGATACATGTTCACTACCTTTTACATACACAGGTATAGGCGCGCTATAGCGGTCGCTTGCTACACAGGTCTCCATCGACAAAAGTAAGTAAGAATTTCCTCGATATCAGCTGAGTAAAACGTATTCTGTCCCCCTACTTTCCATGGAAATTTCCTTTACTTTCTTGCCGTCGCGAACCTTCTTTCTGAGTATTTCACTATACACACAAAGGACGACGAGTGCGTCGTCAATAAATAATATATCTGAGAAATGAACGTTGAGCTGCTACCATCGATTGTAATCGTGATCACTTAAGCGAACACTCTTACCTTTTTATAACTGAAATATTATACAACATAACGTTTAAATCATTCGACTAAAATATTTATTGTGCCTTCTATTTTGAATCCATCGATTCATATAGTTTCCATAACTTTTAGCTTTTAAGTTTCTCGCGAAAAACTTATGGGTAATGCAACAATTTCAATTTGATTTTTCTGCTTTCCATATATTTTATCGAATCGGTTTGTATTCTTCGTTAAAAACTTTTGCAAAATCTGGACCGCAGATCGCAAAGTTTCTTTCTAAGTAGATTCCAAAGAATATTTTAGATTGCTTTTTGAACTTTTGTGAGCATTTTAAATTTGAAGAATTGAAAGGATTATCGGAAATCAGTGTGCATCATATTATTCGTTTCCTTCGAAGTGCCCCAAACTGA
Source organism: Andrena bicolor (assembly GCA_960531205.1). Taxonomy (NCBI): domain Eukaryota; kingdom Metazoa; phylum Arthropoda; class Insecta; order Hymenoptera; family Andrenidae; genus Andrena; species Andrena bicolor. The sequence continues at coordinate 18,650,932 of OY482668.1, read as the reverse complement.
TTATTTATTTATTAAAATTGAATATTATATTTAGAGAGTATTGAATATGATTCCCTTTCCGTCCATAATACTGTTTCCACTATGCAATAGATTTTAAATAATTCAAAACTGATTTTTTAAAAGCAATGCAAATTATTTTAACATGTGCTTTTTACAAATCGTTCTGTCTTTTCAAAAGATGAAGTTCTCGATGACTAATAAGGTGCAGTTGCTTAATTCAAAATGATGTTTGTAAAATTCAAGATCTCTAATCAATTTAACCTTCCAACATTTCGCATTGTCATGCGTGCGTGCGTATGACAGGCTCTTTCAAACACTTGTTACATAGGGAATCTGGGTTACAGATGCGTGGAAACAAAATATTCTTCCCTACTGACAGGGTTCTTTGTTAAAAAAATACCAAAATTCGCGTCCTAAAAATCCATAACCCAGATTGGTATTTTTCAGAATTTTAACCAAATATGTTTCAAAATTTTTCGAGAGATATTTCAGTCATTCCCATAAATACAAACATATTCTGAAATGAAACACACTACCGGCCAAATATTTGGAATCACTCTGTGAGTTATGGAAAACAGAGATTTTCTCGTTAAACGAACCAAGTAATTTCCTCAAGGAGAGGAGAAATCACATAGCCATAAATTGCAACATTGGTAGACTTATATTATTCGTGAAATGTTGTTGCAAAACAAGTAGGTTAAAGGGAAGCACTATCACTATAAAAGAAAATACATATTATCAACTTCAAATGTGTCCCAATAATGGTTGCAGACCCCTTGTATATTAGAACGAAAATTATACTGCGTAAAATTCTCCCGAATTTTATAAAGCAACTCGATTCCCCTTTTTCGAATCTATGGGTTTCGTAACGGAAAATGAAAATGGAATAACTTCTTTTTTTTCAATTTTTATACACATTTACGATATCTTTGTTGAAGTTTGTCGTTCTCGTGTCACTAGACAAGTTCCTATAAAGCGTATGGTATAGAAGCTGCCACAGGTTTGGTATGCATACATATGTGTGTGTACTTGTTACGTGTGTAGTCCTCATCCTATGGCTGGAAGGCGATAGGATCAGGGAAACCCAGGATCGAAGTAACGGAAATTTGATTCCTCTAGCTAGTAATATTGTACGTGACTGTTTATTCGGCAAACACGTATACGTGCATATATTATGGACGGGTGTACATACGCTGCAGTTGTATGCAAATAACATGAGTACTGTGGTGTAATATTCCAACTTAATGATCCTTACTCCAGAACCGTAGTTGGCTGCTCTGTGTGTTATAATAACAGTATTAACCTCCTAAAATGTCCTATCTAGCATTTTTTCGTTTTTCAAAATATGTTGAAATATTTTAAGTTCCACACGCCTTTTACCTTTTAAGTAAAATTAAAAACCCTACTTGCTTCGTAGAAATCTAAAAACAATGTAATGTATTTAACCTAACTGCTTTTCAGATGGTTCAAATATCCTATTCGAAACATTTAATTAATTGTTAAGTTATTATCTATGGGTATACCTATTACAAAAAATGATATTAAGCTATTATGAAATAATGACAACATTTTTTAAAATGAATGAAGACAGACAAGGACTGCGCAAAGAAAAAAAAATTATAAAACTTCAGTTTTCTCGGTTGTTTCGGAATGCTAGATACGACATTTTAACTAAGAATCGCAGGGTAACCCTTGTTTGTTTCTCGCGAAGAATATTATTAGTGGAGTAGAATTTAATCGTTCTTTTACCGTTTTTTAGGATTGTCAATCTCAATTGTTAAATAATATTAAAATCAATATGGAATATTTGTACCGGTGGTTATAGCAGTAGTGTCATGTATTTTTTGTATTAAAAAATATTTTTCCATAATTGAACAAAATGTTTCATAACGTCATATACCTATGCTCTTCTATTTAATGTCAAACTTATCAATCATTGTAAATGCTTAGGAGTAACTTGTACGAAACTGTGTTTTTACCATTTTTGGTAATGTATTCTTTACCACTACTTCTCTTAATCTTTTTCATATTTTCAACACGATTAAGTATATCTCGCGTTTTCTTTCTGTTTTTCTTTTCTTGTCCTACACCTAAGGTTAAGAAATAATACAACAATATGTCTATTTCCTGCCTCACAAATTACTTATAATTAGGTACACCACTATCGAAATGACCGTGAAAATATTGCGCTTCATTATAGAAGTGACGCTATCATGTAATTGCTTACTTCACGACAATGTTGCAAAAATTCTTTCATAATATTGAGACATAAATCAATATAACATAAAATAAGAACAATTTCAATTTTTGGGGTTTTTGACTTACATCACCGGCACATTTGTAATATTAGTGTTCAGTCGTAAGTCCCAGAATATTTTTAAAACTTATAAGCAAAAGTGGGATACAGGTACATGCGAAAATAAATGTTACGTAAACAATGCCACCACTAAACCAAATTTCGCAGCCACCATCACGCCCTTATAAGGACATTTTCCAGGGACAATTAATTTTAAACCTGACCATTGGGGGACCATTAATTTTATATTGACTTGCCCGATGAATTTAAGTGGTTTGTGATATGAAACTATTTCATTGAAACCGGACATTTCTTTTATTAAAGGAGGGAGTAAGAAAGAAAGGGAATTATTATAGTTTGAAATTGAATTCTTACGCGTGATGAAAAGAAGTGTTTAATAGAAACAATATAGTAATTCAATACAAGAATACAAAATCGTCAAAGAGAATTTGAACTTAAACTTGAGTAAAATTGTTTCATCAAGTATTCAATCGTTGCAATCATGGTTAAAATATTTAAAAACTTTAGAGTTAAACACTTAATGTACTCATTTGCGCGTTCCTTTTATGGTTCCATATCAGTTTTACGATAATTTCGCGAGTACAAAGCGTGGCAGGAAGTTTTAGGTTTCAATGCCACGATGCTAATTCGGTATACCGAAGGTGAAGATAATTTGGAATATTCCAAAGTTTAGCGATGCTTTTGTTTCACGCGTAACGGCTACCGCCTCGTCGTTTTGGGGAAGCGCTGTCCATTTTTTATATTTACCTAAGATTTTTCCTATATTTTTATCTTTCAGCCGGATTAGATCATAAAAGAAACTAATTTTATTATCTAAGTGTTTTCTTTAAGGGGAGGTTCTGGTCTAGAGCCCCTCAAAATAGGCGGTCTTTAGGAATTAATTAAAGGAAAACTACTATATAACTACTACTTAAATTGTAGAAATATATTTTTTGTTTTATAATTAATCATTGCAGATGGCACTCGTTAAAGTCGAGGCGTCAAAAAATACATCCAAATCGGTGGGACCTGTATCTCCAAAAATTATTATCCGATTCGACTGAAACTTTTTTTGTTTTGAAGAATACACTTCTGGCTAGGGGGAAACCAGAAAAATTACAAAAATGACATTTTTTAGAAAATAACGACACTTGAAGTTTGAAATCACTTTTTCCCTATATTTTTCGTCATTTCAACGCTTTTGAAAATTATAAATTACTGTTACATGGGCCCTTCTGGCCCATCTCGTGCTTGTTGTCCTCGCGTCGCTTCCCATCGAATAGGAATGTACATAAGAAGTTACTCGATGCACAACATGCCTGATAATGAAGTGTGTTTAAATATGATTGGAAGCGAAATACCTATATATGGTTTGCGTTACCCGGGCCTTTACAATCGTAACGAAGCGCTCCCAACAAACGTAGTATCGCGTGAACGGCATTTTCTCTCAAGGGCGTTGCATGTATTGGAACATTGGCAGAACGCAAGCAAAACGGTCGTCAACCATGCTCGTGAAATTATGTGGCTGTTATTGCAAAACAATATCGGCAAATCGAAGTGCTGTGTCTTTCGGAACAGCTCCCCACAAAGGAAAATTCTTCTCCACTGTAGCTGACAGCCACGCTATGGAGGTAACGCAACTTTACTTTATTAAACACTTTCATAAAATCGCAGCTGCAATTGTTGAATTGTTCGACAGGAACGAAAAGTTACCGTAGACGGCACTGGTATTAATTACGTGAGAGTTGGGACCGGTGAACATCCAGTATTACTGCTACCTGGTGCTGCGGGTTAGCAAATTTGTTAAAATATGTACAGATACATGCGTTATCACGTTAAACGCTCATTAGATTCGCGAGTACCTACCTACTGTTTGTCGACAACTGTGTGAAAATAAATGTGAAAGGCTATCTGTAGTATCGCTTATCATTGAAGCAGTAGCGTAGCATTTATGTAGTTCGAACACGATACAGTAAATAATAATATTCGTATACCGTTCACGATGAATTCTATTCTGAACATGTAGAATAAAAGATAGTTGCGTTAAATCTTACAACTATGGGTAGTATGGGATGGAGTAAAAAATTGATATGTAGGGGAAAGGTGGGATAGTTGATCAGCGGAGATACATGATCACATCAGTTTATATCGCAACTCAAATAATTAAATACAAACGAAGCAGAGCATTATTATTATTTTAATAAAAAAGAAAAACTGTGATCAACTATCCCACCTTTCCCCTATTCCTTTTTACCGAATGTAGGAAAACATTAGAATATAATGTTCAGAGGACCTCTAGCATATTTATCGATTCGCGGATAAATCGTTCGGCCTCTGAGGGATCACTGGCCATTACCTGAGGATCCCGCGTTACGAACAACATTGCGATTCCAACTGAAGTTATCCAATATACTTAAGTACGTGCTATTATACCATGCTACAGGTTCGATCTGGACGGATTTTAAACCGCAAGTGGAGGGTCTCGATAGAAGGAAGTTTACAATAGTCGCGTGGGACCCACCTGGCTATGGGAAGTCCAGACCACCCGGCAGAACCTTCCCCGAAAATTATTTCGAACGCGATGCTGTACAAGCTTGTAACCTAATGAAAGTGTTGGGTTATACGAGGTTTTCATTGCTAGGATGGAGCGATGGCGGTATTACTTCCTTGATCCTCGCTTCGATGTTCCCCGACAACGTGCGAAAAGTGGTAGCTATTGCTGCAAACGCCTATGTGACCCCGGAAGAACTTGAACTTTACAAGAGTATGGCACAGTTTTACTTTCTCTCACTACATGTATGCCCGACACTTCGTCGGTCGTAGGTTTAATAAACTAACGATCCTTTTCTACGTGTGGCATTCGCGTATTCCCAGAATTGAGAAGCATCGACACTTGGTCAGAGAAAATGCGAGAACCAATAATAGCTGTCTACGGGGAGGAATATTTTCGAGAAATTTGGGCCGGCTGGGTGGATGCTGTTTCGAGAATTTATGAGAAGCGGAACGGCGACTTGTGCAAAAGAACTCTACCGAAAATCAAATGTTCCACATTGATCGTTCAAGGGAACAAGGATGCATTAGTTTTTCCCGAGCACCCGATTTATTTGAAAGAGCACATAGCCGGAGCAAAGTTCGTTTGCCATTACCATTGCTATCGACCTAATTATGGCCAGCTTGATAAACTTTCTTACCCGACTCATGTTTCAGATTGAAGATGTTCGAAAAAGGTGCGCACAATCTGCATTTACGATATCCCGATGTGTTCAATGAACTCGCCACGCAATTCTTAACCGAGTAATTACTGCTACTGTTTGCCATGCAAATTTTCGCTTTTGTATACGCTAACGTAATACACTTAAGGGGGTAGACACATCACGTGACACGTGTAATGCAATGCGCTGTAATACCGACAATCTAACCTGAAACATGGGTTTGGGATTTTTCGTTTTTCGTCCTTATATGAGCAGATATCGGGCTGGGCGAGGTCTCATTCGAAAGAGGCAGATTCCATGCGGAGCGCTCTGCTCACCGTTTGAGTCACAAAACTCTTTTAGTGGCTTAAAAATACTTAAGGAGGTAAACACGCCACGTGACACGGGTAATGCAGCGCGCTGTATACCGACACAATCTGGCCCAAAACATGGGTTTGGGATATTACGTTGTTTGTCCTTATATGAGTAGATTTTGGGCTGGGCGAGGTCTCATTCGGAAGATGAAGGTTTAGTGCAGCGCGCTCTGGTCATGGTTCGACGAGATTGTGTTGATATCTGATAATATGAGCACAGACCAGGTATAGAATAGACCTTTCACTCTATTGTTTTCAGTGTCACCGTTCTGAAGTACCGATATTCTGAAACAACCACTGGTTTTCGAGCGCCCTCTCCGATTTTCGAGCAGCGGGTGCGGGAAACATAATGTCTTTCTAGCATTGGCACAGGTAAAGCTGGCGGTATCACCGAGAAAAGTATAGAAGCGGTGGTATACAGGGTGTCCCACTAACTCGGTCCACCTCAAATATCTATTATTTCAAGTAATAAGCAAAAATATTATTTATAAAAGTTCTCTGGTTGTAGGAAACACAAAACACGGTGAAACTAGTTTCCTTACAGGAATAGATCGGATGTGGAGGTCAATTTTATTTTTACAAATGGACTGTCAAATTCAATAGAATAGCGAATTCTGAGTATGAACGTACTAAAGTGCATTAATCCTAAAACTTATTGTTTCTGAGATATTCAACATTGCCCATTCAATTACTTTGATTATGAAACATATTCGAAGTTATGTTCAGTCCATTTCGGATAGCCAACCGTTGAATGCGGAAATAATGAAATAAAACAATAAATACGAAATTGAAAGGGCGCTATTTACTCTTGAAAGTATAAACATGCCATGTGAGGCGTGTGTAATAAACCAAATGAACGACACTTAATATAAATTCAAACATATTGATATATTTATTAAACCATGATACAGAAATTAAACAAATAATTCAATTTATCACGCAGCAGAATGTAATGAATATTCGAACCGGTTCAAACAATTTTTTGGAAGTATTTGAAGCATTCGTAGAGTACATATTATATCGAACTTGATGCGATTTTGTTTTTCACCTACCTGTCTTGCCTCTTTCACACCTTCAAGGTAGAGCTGTTCGAGTACTCGGAAAAAGCGAGCCGAGCCGAGTACCCGTAAAAACCGAGTAGCTCGATAAATCCGAGAAGCTCGAATTTTTTCGAGCGGCCCGAAAGAAATGAGAAACTCGAATTCTTCGAGCAGATCGAAATTTTCGAACAGCTTGAAGCTTGAAGCTTGAACGTTTCGGGCAATACGCACTAATGGGCGTTGGGGTGGACTTGGGGGTGCGGCGGCCCTCGTTGTTAATAAGGGCCGCCGCGGACGATGCGACGAGTGGCCGCCGTGGTCGGTGAGTTGTGGCATTGGATCACTGCTTCTCTTGCAGGTGCAGCCCGAAATACTGCTTCTCTTGCAGGTGCGGCACTTCAAAAACGACCTGTTCCGAAATTCATTGCACGATTCTTGCACCTGCAAGAGAAGCAGTATTTCGCGCTGCACCTGCAACAAAGTTGCAACCCGAGTTTTGGCTTCTCGCGAAAAACGCACAAAGTTGCAAACCGGGATTTTATTTCTCGAACAGCCCAATTTCATTTGCAACATTGTTGAAAAAATTTGTCCTTTGCAACTTTGTTGCGTTTTCGCGGGGCGTTCAATACCTTACCTGGATACTTACCACATAGTGCACGATCACGAGGTAAGTACGTAGTGTTTAATATCATGAAAGGTGAATTTTCCTTCTTGGGGAATGAAACAAAGTTGCAAACCGGGATTTGGCTCCTCGCGAAAACGCACAAAGTTGCAAACCGGGATTTTATTTCTCGAACAGCCCAATTTCATTTGCAACATTGTTGAAAAAATTTGTCCTTTGCAACTTTGTTGCGTTTTCGCGGGGCGTTCAATACCTTACCTGAATACTTACCACATAGTGCACGATCACGAGGTAAGTACGTAGTGTTTAATCTCATGAAAGGTGAATTTTCCTTCTTGGGGAATGAAACAAAGTTGCAAACCGGGATTTGGCTCCTCGCGAAAACGCACAAAGTTGCAAACCGGGATTTTATTTCTCGAACAGCACAATTTCATTTGCAACATTGTTGAAAAAATTTGTCCTTTGCAACTTTGTTGCGTTTTCGCGGGGCGTTCAATACCTTACCTGAATACTTACCACATAGTGCACGATCACAAGGTGAGTAAGTAGTGATTAATCTCACCGCAACTTCTCTTGCAGGTGCAGCGCGAAAATTTGCTTCTCTTGCAGGTGCAAGAATCGTACAATGAATTTCGGAACAAGCCGTTTTTGAGGTGCCGCACCTGCAAGAGAAGCAGATTTTCGCACTGCACCTGTAAGAGAAGTTGTGCGGCTGAAATTTCGAGTTTTTGCAGGTGCAGCCCGAAATACTGCTTCTCTTGCAGGTGCGGCACCTCAAAAAGGACCTGTTCCGAAATTCATTGCACGATTCTTGCACCTGCAAGAGAAGCAGATTTTCGCGCTGCACCTGCAAGAGAAGTTGCGCCGCTGAAATTTCGAGTTTTTGCAGGTGCAGCCCGAAATACTGCTTCTCTTGCAGGTGCGGCACCTCAAAAACGACCTGTTCCGAAATTCATTGCACGATTCTTGCACCTGCAAGAGAAGCAGTATTTCGCGCTGCACCTGCAACAAAGTTGCAAACCGAGTTTTGGCTTCTCGCGAAAAACGCACAAAGTTGCAAACCGGGATTTTATTTTTCGAACAGCCCAATTTCATTTGCAACATTGTTGAAAAAATTTGTCCTTTGCAACTTTGTTGCGTTTTCGCGGGGCGTTCAATACCTTACCTGGATACTTACCACATAGTGCACGATCACGAGGTAAGTACGTAGTGTTTAATATCATGAAAGGTGAATTTTCCTTCTTGGGGAATGAAACAAAGTTGCAAACCGGGATTTGGTTCCTCGCGAAAACGCACAAAGTTGCAAACCGGGATTTTATTTCTCGAACAGCACAATTTCATTTGCAACATTGTTGAAAAAATTTGTTCTTTGCAACTTTGTTGCGTTTTCGCGGGGCGTTCAATACCTTACCTGAATACTTACCACATAGTGCACGATCACAAGGTGAGTAAGTAGTGATTAATCTCACCGCAACTTCTCTTGCAGGTGCAGCGCGAAAATTTGCTTCTCTTGCAGGTGCAAGAATCGTACAATGAATTTCGGAACAAGCCGTTTTTGAGGTGCCGCACCTGCAAGAGAAGCAGATTTTCGCGCTGCACCTGTAAGAGAAGTTGTGCGGCTGAAATTTCGAGTTTTTGCAGGTGCAGCCCGAAATACTGCTTCTCTTGCAGGTGCGGCACCTCAAAAAGGACCTGTTCCGAAATTCATTGCACGATTCTTGCACCTGCAAGAGAAGCAGATTTTCGCGCTGCACCTGCAAGAGAAGTTGCGCCGCTGAAATTTCGAGTTTTTGCAGGTGCAGCCCGAAATACTGCTTCTCTTGCAGGTGCGGCACCTCAAAAACGACCTGTTCCGAAATTCATTGCACGATTCTTGCACCTGCAAGAGAAGCAGTATTTCGCGCTGCACCTGCAACAAAGTTGCAACCCGAGTTTTGGCTTCTCGCGAAAAACGCACAAAGTTGCAAACCGGGATTTTATTTCTCGAACAGCCCAATTTCATTTGCAACATTGTTGAAAAAATTTGTCCTTTGCAACTTTGTTGCGTTTTCGCGGGGCGTTCAATACCTTACCTGGATACTTACCACATAGTGCACGATCACGAGGTAAGTACGTAGTGTTTAATATCATGAAAGGTGAATTTTCCTTCTTGGGGAATGAAACAAAGTTGCAAACCGGGATTTGGCTCCTCGCGAAAACGCACAAAGTTGCAAACCGGGATTTTATTTCTCGAACAGCCCAATTTCATTTGCAACATTGTTGAAAAAATTTGTCCTTTGCAACTTTGTTGCGTTTTCGCGGGGCGTTCAATACCTTACCTGAATACTTACCACATAGTGCACGATCACGAGGTAAGTACGTAGTGTTTAATCTCATGAAAGGTGAATTTTCCTTCTTGGGGAATGAAACAAAGTTGCAAACCGGGATTTGGCTCCTCGCGAAAACGCACAAAGTTGCAAACCGGGATTTTATTTCTCGAACAGCACAATTTCATTTGCAACATTGTTGAAAAAATTTGTTCTTTGCAACTTTGTTGCGTTTTCGCGGGGCGTTCAATACCTTACCTGAATACTTACCACATAGTGCACGATCACAAGGTGAGTAAGTAGTGATTAATCTCACCGCAACTTCTCTTGCAGGTGCAGCGCGAAAATTTGCTTCTCTTGCAGGTGCAAGAATCGTACAATGAATTTCGGAACAAGCCGTTTTTGAGGTGCCGCACCTGCAAGAGAAGCAGATTTTCGCACTGCACCTGTAAGAGAAGTTGTGCGGCTGAAATTTCGAGTTTTTGCAGGTGCAGCCCGAAATACTGCTTCTCTTGCAGGTGCGGCACCTCAAAAAGGACCTGTTCCGAAATTCATTGCACGATTCTTGCACCTGCAAGAGAAGCAGATTTTCGCGCTGCACCTGCAAGAGAAGTTGCGCCGCTGAAATTTCGAGTTTTTGCAGGTGCAGCCCGAAATACTGCTTCTCTTGCAGGTGCGGCACCTCAAAAACGACCTGTTCCGAAATTCATTGCACGATTCTTGCACCTGCAAGAGAAGCAGTATTTCGCGCTGCACCTGCAACAAAGTTGCAAACCGAGTTTTGGCTTCTCGCGAAAAACGCACAAAGTTGCAAACCGGGATTTTATTTTTCGAACAGCCCAATTTCATTTGCAACATTGTTGAAAAAATTTGTCCTTTGCAACTTTGTTGCGTTTTCGCGGGGCGTTCAATACCTTACCTGGATACTTACCACATAGTGCACGATCACGAGGTAAGTACGTAGTGTTTAATATCATGAAAGGTGAATTTTCCTTCTTGGGGAATGAAACAAAGTTGCAAACCGGGATTTGGTTCCTCGCGAAAACGCACAAAGTTGCAAACCGGGATTTTATTTCTCGAACAGCACAATTTCATTTGCAACATTGTTGAAAAAATTTGTTCTTTGCAACTTTGTTGCGTTTTCGCGGGGCGTTCAATACCTTACCTGAATACTTACCACATAGTGCACGATCACAAGGTGAGTAAGTAGTGATTAATCTCACCGCAACTTCTCTTGCAGGTGCAGCGCGAAAATTTGCTTCTCTTGCAGGTGCAAGAATCGTACAATGAATTTCGGAACAAGCCGTTTTTGAGGTGCCGCACCTGCAAGAGAAGCAGATTTTCGCACTGCACCTGTAAGAGAAGTTGTGCGGCTGAAATTTCGAGTTTTTGCAGGTGCAGCCCGAAATACTGCTTCTCTTGCAGGTGCGGCACCTCAAAAAGGACCTGTTCCGAAATTCATTGCACGATTCTTGCACCTGCAAGAGAAGCAGATTTTCGCGCTGCACCTGCAAGAGAAGTTGCGCCGCTGAAATTTCGAGTTTTTGCAGGTGCAGCCCGAAATACTGCTTCTCTTGCAGGTGCGGCACCTCAAAAACGACCTGTTCCGAAATTCATTGCACGATTCTTGCACCTGCAAGAGAAGCAGTATTTCGCGCTGCACCTGCAACAAAGTTGCAACCCGAGTTTTGGCTTCTCGCGAAAAACGCACAAAGTTGCAAACCGGGATTTTATTTCTCGAACAGCCCAATTTCATTTGCAACATTGTTGAAAAAATTTGTCCTTTGCAACTTTGTTGCGTTTTCGCGGGGCGTTCAATACCTTACCTGGATACTTACCACATAGTGCACGATCACGAGGTAAGTACGTAGTGTTTAATATCATGAAAGGTGAATTTTCCTTCTTGGGGAATGAAACAAAGTTGCAAACCGGGATTTGGCTCCTCGCGAAAACGCACAAAGTTGCAAACCGGGATTTTATTTCTCGAACAGCCCAATTTCATTTGCAACATTGTTGAAAAAATTTGTCCTTTGCAACTTTGTTGCGTTTTCGCGGGGCGTTCAATACCTTACCTGAATACTTACCACATAGTGCACGATCACGAGGTAAGTACGTAGTGTTTAATCTCATGAAAGGTGAATTTTCCTTCTTGGGGAATGAAACAAAGTTGCAAACCGGGATTTGGCTCCTCGCGAAAACGCACAAAGTTGCAAACCGGGATTTTATTTCTCGAACAGCACAATTTCATTTGCAACATTGTTGAAAAAATTTGTCCTTTGCAACTTTGTTGCGTTTTCGCGGGGCGTTCAATACCTTACCTGGATACTTACCACATAGTGCACGATCACAAGGTGAGTAAGTAGTGATTAATCTCACCGCAACTTCTCTTGCAGGTGCAGCGCGAAAATTTGCTTCTCTTGCAGGTGCAAGAATCGCACAATGAATTTCGGAACAAGCCGTTTTTGAGGTGCCGCACCTGCAAGAGAAGCAGATTTTCGCGCTGCACCTGCAAGAGAAGTTGCGCCGCTGAAATTTCGAGTTTTTGCAGGTGCAGCCCGAAATACTGCTTCTCTTGCAGGTGCGGCACCTCAAAAACGACCTGTTCCGAAATTCATTGCACGATTCTTGCACCTGCAAGAGAAGCAGTATTTCGCGCTGCACCTGCAACAAAGTTGCAACCCGAGTTTTGGCTTCTCGCGAAAAACGCACAAAGTTGCAAACCGGGATGTTATTTCTCGAACAGCCCAATTTCATTTGCAACATTGTTGAAAAAATTTGTCCTTTGCAACTTTGTTGCGTTTTCGCGGGGCGTTTAATACCTTACCTGGATACTTACCACATAGTGCACGATCACGAGGTAAGTATGTTTAATCTCATGAAAGGTGAATTTTCCTTCTTGGGGAATGAAACAAAGTTGCAAACCGGGATTTGGCTCCTCGCGAAAACGCACAAAGTTGCAAACCGGGATTTTATTTCTCGAGCAGCCCAATTTCATTTGCAACATTGTTGAAAAAATTTGACCTTTGCAACTTTGTTGCGTTTTCGCGGGGCGTTCAATACCTTACCTGGATACTTACCACATAGTGCACGATCACGAGGTAAGTACGTAGTGTTTAATCTCATGAAAGGTGAATTTTCCTTCTTGGGGAATGAAACAAAGTTGCAAACCGGGATTTGGCTCCTCGCGAAAACGCACAAAGTTGCAAACCGGGATTTTATTTCTCGAGCAGCCCAATTTCATTTGCAACATTGTTGAAAAAATTTGACCTTTGCAACTTTGTTGCGTTTTCGCGGGGCGTTCAATACCTTACCTGAATACTTACCACATAGTGCACGATCAAAAGGTAAGTAAGTAGTGATTAATCTCACCCCAACTTCTCTTGCAGGTGCAGCGCGAAAATCTGCTTCTCTTGCAGGTGCAGGAATCGTGCAATGAATTTCCGAAGAAGGGGTTTTTGAAGTTCCGCACCTGCAAGAGAAGCAGATTTTCGCATTCTGTAGAGTTGCTGATTGATAAACAAGCGAAGAAATTTTTACTTGCCTTTTAAAAATGCTGTATTAATTTGACGTCAAAACACCCTGTATTTAAATTCTCACCAGTATTATAACTTGCATTCCTACCGCTTATAGCGCTGCACTGTTATTTCGTGCTTAGCCGATAACGTTGGATGCGACACGGAAATGGTAATGGGGCTCTAGAGCCCCAAAATCGAGTGACACAGAAGACAATAGAGTGAAAGGTCTATTCTATACCTGGTCTGTGATATGAGTGTCCAAAGTAGAGAAAAAATCGACAAAATACACTCGTGGATTCCAAGTATTTGTAGGTCACTAAAAGAGTTTTATGACTCAAACGATGACCAGAGCGGGCTGCATTGAACCTTCCTCTTTCGAATGAGACCTCGCCCAGCCCAAAATCTCTTCATATAAGGACAAACAACGTAATTTCCCAGACCCATATTTCGGGCCAGATTGTGTCGGTATGCAGCGCCCTGCATTACCCGTGTCACGTGGCGTGTTTACCTCCTTAAGTATTTTGAGGTCACTAAAAGAGTTTTGGGACTCAAACGGTGAGCAGAGCGCTCCGCGTGGAATCTACCTCTTTCGAATGAGACCTCGCCCAGCCCGAAATCTGCTCATATAAGGACGAAAAACGAAAAATCTCAAACCCATGTTTCAGGTTAGATTATCGGTATTACAGCGCATTGCATTACACGTGTCACGTGACGTGTCTACCCCCCTAAGAATGTAGTCTTTTATATCTGTGAGGCTTACTTGGAGGAGCAATATTGAAAGACTGTTTTCGAAATATCCTGCAACATTTAATACAAAAATATATTAAAGGAACGGAAAACACGTCTTTACTTTCCTCGAGTTTGGCAACAGCACTTTATAGTCAGTCACACACTGTTGTTTAGTGGACAACAATATTTATGAGATAATAACAAATTAATCTTTTCAATACTGTAATAATTTTTTTAAATAAATTCATAATATAGAGACTCATTGTCAGTCCTTATAATTTCAAGAATTTGTTACTTTCTGTATACAGAATGTTAAAAAAGGGTCTAAGACTTCCAAGGTCCATAGTTATTAATTATAAACATTACTTTTATATTTCATACCTAAAGGAATAATTTCAGGACTTATATTGATAAAGTATTTTTTACTTTACTCGGTGAGCACTAAGCACCCTAAGTCTTAGATCCTTGTTTTAGCAGCCTGTATATAAAAAAGAATCGCATTTCTTTCTGGACAGTTTCATTGGAAACTCCATTTCTTTAGGCAGCAATATCCGAAACAGTTTCGCGAAATTTACACGTGTGCGCGTAAGAACACGGGCATAAGTATAAACGCGCGTGCGAATGTGTACGTGGGGGATGCAATTCGCATTCAATAGGACGACCGAATTAAAAGTTTCGCGAGAGATACTATGTTCGCTTATGCGCTCAATTGCCCTCCTCCGCGCAATACGTATTTTAAAGTATTCTCATTCGAGCCTCGATCGTAACTGCTGTTTTTTCTTTCCTTTCGACCGAAACACGTTTTTTGAAGCTTAAAAGTCATTTCAAAGAAGCGGCTGTGCGATCAAAAGTTTAATTCCTCGCCCAATATTATAGGGGACTGTTTATTCCATAAGCGTACGCGCGAGTACGTTTCCACCAACGCGCGCACACGCGAAAACACCGGCATACGCGCATAAACGCGCAATTCTCATTTAATTCAATGGCCAAATTAAAAGTTTTCTACGAGCAGTGTTCCTCGTTGATGCATGCAATTACCATCCTCATGGAATTCTAATTTTAAACTTCTCATCCGTGTCCAAGCTACCATTGCTTCGTTCCTTTCCTTGAAACTTATGTTACGCGGTTACGAAGCTTCACGATTCGACAGGAATTCCATCGGAATTCAAAAATTGCCCCGTTCGTAATATTTGACATGGGATTTAATAGAAATTTAATCACTGTTTCGCATACAAAGTAAAGAGGTATATTAATTGTTAATGATTTTTTATTAGAATAGAGAATTAATGGAATCAATTTTATAAATTTTTTTTTTATTTGAATATAGACTGTTTTTCAAAACGGTATTCCTTTGACTAATGATGTGATAAAGAAATAAGATTATTTAGTGATCTCAAATGAATTGTCAATACACAAATTGCCAAATTAAGAATGATTGATTATGTTACACAACTGTACATCTTTTCATATGAACTTCTATTTTAAGATGAGATTCCAGCAAAGAAACATACAAGAATCAATGTTTAGGAAGATTTTCCTAAAACGGGGTTGTATTTGTTAGAGTTATTATTCGTCAAAAAATATTTTTTAATCTCGAATCACTCCTTCATTTAAAAGAAGTACAATTTTGTAGAAAGTGTAACAGCAAATGTTTATCAAACTTCACTTTAATCACTAAATGAAAATACATTATTTTGCAAAATCAACAAAATTTCAGTACGCAGGTGATACTGTTTTCTATTAACATTCTTCTTCTTAAGTAGTATTGCAAATGCAAAACGAGAAATGAGGAAGTACTAATAAACAGTAATAAACTTGGCTACTATTTCACGTTGTAATGCTCTGGATAATAAACAGTTTACGTTTTTTCTGTTACAGAAAAAATGTTTAAAAGCGAATATATTATTGCATATACTTTGTCACTGATTTCCTCATAGCCCATTATAAATTTAACATTATCGACATTACAACATTATTAAACACTTTTCAAACGAAAAATGAAATATAAATTATTCACGTCTGAACAGTTCAATCGCACAAGAAGCAACAATAGATTAAAAAGGCAAATTTACATAAATCAGAAAAATTAATACTTTCATTAAAAATTAATAATTTTATCCATTTTTTCTTTTTTGTCAAACGTACACAGAACAATTAGTAGTGATCAAATACTTTGAAGCGGTAATGTGTAAACACTTTGTTGTCAATGATTATTATCTACTTCTTCCAGGAAAAAAAATGAAAGTACAAACAAAATTCTATTTTCAAATTTTCTAATGTGTTGAAAATATTGTATTCAAGTTCATATTTCGATAAAGATAGTGCATAATATAAATCTGCAGGGATGTTTTTTAAATTTTTTCATACATATATGATATTTAACTGAAAAAAAGATGGCTTTACACGACGTCGGAAATGTATTGATATTTAAATTTACTAATTTCATTCAATATACTGGTGACGGTGCGGGCAGCGTTTTGAAATTAAAATCAATACACCGTATCCCCCCGGAAGATCACGTAGATCCGGAAGAATGACGAGGGAATCTGTTGAAATCTCGGATCAAAGTGATGGAAATTTGATCCCCGGATCCAGCAACATCGCCAGCATCCACTTATGTTTGGTAAATATATACATTCCCGCGTGCCGAACAGTGTGAATGCATTGCAAGCGTGCAAACGCGAGCGGATGTTTTCCCAACGGCGAAGAAATTGGAAGTGATTTTCTCTGAATTCGACGAGAAAATAGAAACTTTTCTGCTCTGCGTCAGTGCAATGCAAACTAGTGCGATTATTATTGAGTTCTGCGTTGAGAAACGAGTTTGGAAAACATTTGAGAAAACCATTTCTGCATAACGTATAGAAAACAAATCTTGACTAACGTTTCAATAAATATTTCACGTCTAATACCTATTTCAACTATTCCTAAAATTCTTGTAATTTTAATATTTTTATTATTATTTACTTCATTTTATATAAAATATTCTAGAAAACTAATTTATGAATACGTTGTAAATATTATGATACGTTCGTTAAATTTTAATTTGTTAATTTCAGTGAGTGAGAGTTGGCGTGTGTGATAGTCGATTTTGTTTGGTAACCGTGCGACATAAAATAATAAAAGAGAGGAATTGGAAAAGTAAGAAAGTGCTAACTATGCTGTAAAGATATGAAGCATTCGTAATTTATCAAACTGTTAAATCGTTTAATAATTAATTATAATTTCCTCTAAAATCCCGTAATAATTCAAGATCATGTCAACTACAGGTAATTGAAATTAATATGGATTATCACGAAATGCCAAATTATTGTGCATCCAATATTCTACCAAAAATACTATCTAGAAGCGTATTCCATTTCCACTAATGTCTATTTGAGTCTACTTAGGTCTGTTCTATAATATATATCTCTCATTTGCTGCAACAACGACATAACTCAAAATTCCTGATTTTGGGGGAAAAAGGGTTCAAAAGTTTCGTTGCAGTCTCTATTCCATTTTCCCAACATTCTTTATATTATGTATTTGTGTTCTACTGGGTTTGCCAAATTCTTGATGTCTATAGTACTTATTGATCTGTCAATATCTACCAGTGTTAAGTTCTCTAAATTCCCCTCACACGACACTATGTTGCGAATTTTTTCATTATGGGTATCGAAAGTATTATCCGAGAATCCCGGAATTTTTACTGGAAGCGAGTTATCCAAACTTTCTCGCCAGTAGCGATCGCTCAGAGAAGTCTGACCGACATGAAAAGGCATTTTTCCAAACCTCACGCCACTCAAAATGTTAATTCTGAAATAATATAAATATACGCACGTAAAGGAACTATTTGCACCACCTTCCTCTAGCTTATACAGGGCGATTCAAAACAAGTGTCGAAAAATTTGGCGGATTGTTTGGGAGGTCATACTGACAAGGAGGAGTTCCCAGGTGTCCGCCCCCAATTACTTTAGTTTTTGGATATGTTGTAGAGGACCGAAAAATAAAATATAGGTGTTTTTTATGGCGGCCCGTTTTCATATTTAGGGGGTGAAACCACCCCTCAAAATTAAAAGAATTTCAGGTTTTTGTTTTTGATTGCTTTGGTTTCTGGATATGTTTTAGAGGACCAAAAAATAAGAAATACGTGTTTTTATATTTTGGCCCGTTTTCATGTTAAGGGGGTGAAACCATCCCTTAAATCTATAAGATTTTACGGTGTTCGTTTTCGATTTAGTTTTTGAATAGGTTTTAGAGGAACGAAAAATGAAAGACACGTGGTTTTTTTATTTTGGCCCATTTGCATGTTTAAGGGGTGAAAGCACCTCTCATAGTTCATAAGAATAGGTGGTGTCCGCCCTCGGATGCTTTGGTTTTTGGATATGTTTTAGAGGGCCAAAAAATAAGAAATAGGTACGTGTCTGAGAAGAATACTTGTGAGTAAGAAGTATTAGACGAAAATAGATCCTATTCTCAATTCTTACGGAGATACAATAGTTTTAAATTTTACTGCTGTTATAGTAAAATCACAAGCTCGATACGAAGTGATCTTTCAGACAGGGCTCGAAACGGTTCCGAACATAACTGTTTAAAACTGTTATATAAAGGTTCTGATTAAAACGATTATGGAGAACCTTTATTTCGAATAATTGTTATTATTATTATAATTGTTATGAAGAACCGAAATTTCCAACTATTATCTATTTCGGTTACGGTTCTTGAGAATCATACATATACGTACCTACATTAATTCTACGAATTTCATTGACTGTATTAGTAAATTATTAATACTTACTAATTATTATTATTTGCTAATTATTTTGCTTTCATTTCATAAGTAGGTTACTTCGTATTAAGCGCGTGATTTTACTGCAATGGCAGTAAAATTTCAAAATGTAATTTTTTAATTAGAAGGACCTCACACTATCTAAAACTCCAATATAATCTCCTATTCCAAATCAGTTTAATTCCATCGTAGCTCTGGATCGGACAAAGTTAGTTCAGAATTTGATTCGTTAAATCGCCAATTCGTCCTGATATCAATATTGAGTTCCGTAATATTCTCGTAGCTATGCAATGAAAACTCCATTTATTACACACGAATTCTCCATATCCCGCGTATAAATTCCCATAGAGCATTGCAGACATGTAATGCAGGATCGTTGTACATGTCATTAACTTAGAAAGCTGGCTCGTAACTCAGTAGTTCTTGTTTGAAATCTGTTGTTCACTTCGATTTCCAATACGTCAATCGCTGTATAGAGAACCAAAAACAAGCTGCAAGTCCTTTAGGTCCTACCAGAATTCGACGTCTTCTTATTAAGTAACTTTATAGAAAATTGACAGGATAAAGGAGCATACATATTCGAAATCTAAAGAATTACGAAAAAGTCACGTCCACGGTACACCGTAGATTACGTATTTTCGATTAGGATTATTGAATGCAATTTCCAGTTTGCTCTGTACCTATAATTTCGGTGTGTGGTATATACTGCGATTTTTTTGAAAGCTTGAGTTTTGTCATTGTTCACCACATAACTTTGAAGCATTTAATTTTATTCCATGTTTCACGTCCACCAATACAAATTTTGTCTGTTGCGTAAAAATTGAAAAATATAAAAACTATGTCAGTGATTCTCAGTCTGTGGGTCGCAACCTCCAACTGAATTTCGAAGTGTTTTCTGGGGTTTGCTACTATTATTTTTAGTTGGCGATTTTTAACATAGGTGTATCAAACACATTTATTTACACCATTAATTTCAAAATTATGTTGCACCTCCGTATAAATTGAAGATAAACATTGTATATTATTACGCGTTTATATTAAATACCCAGCTATAATTGGATGGAAACTTAAATCGCCAATCATTATTTGCCTTTAGTCTGGAAATATTTCTAGACTAAATTCAATTACCGAAAACTCGGACACGTTACAAATGATACTTACAGAGATTACAAGCCTCTGAGGTATAGGTAGGTGGAAACATCTGAGTTTTTTTTCACATTTTAAACCTTTGCACTTTTTAGTTCTCCCATAGACACAGTCTTTCGTCTGTTGCTACAAAACGTGATTTTACTTTTACGTATTTCGAAAGTTCACGGCAAGTTATAAAATATTTCGCGAAAGTTTTATTGTAGAGTTAGAAAGAATATTAACTAAATGCTCTCCACCTTCTATCCGCACCAACCGTGGAGAATTAAATGGTGACCAATTAGACTTCTCAAATATTCACCACAACAAGGTGTGATTTTATGAAATTGTATTAATTCGTTGAAAAAGCATCGTGTGCATACGTAGAGAGTTCCGGCGCGAACAAATTCCTTGATTACTTCAGACCCAGAGTTACCTTTGAAACGCTGAGAGCACTCGTATCATCCTCTCGCTGTGCTCAAATATTCCAGCGAATCGGATTTACTCAGTTCCGAAATTCAGAAAAAGATTTCTCGTGCATCACGGAAGATGCTTCATGTAGCCCCTTATTAAATTCCAGTTTCGAGATCTGTTTTGCCGCGCGACACGATATAACCCTATGTCAAGAAATACATTATTAAATTTCTTTTCCTCCCCTATCACTCGGGGAAATATCACGTTTTGGTCAATTCGAGGCTGGGGACCATGCCGGGAAAGAAAAATATTTACAGTAGGTACACGCGCTTGTACTGATCTTAAACAACCAGTTTAGACAAAACACGTGTGACGATAAGAAATGCAATAAAAATGAGAAAGTATAATAAAAATCCTCCTGTCTGCACGATTCCTATAAATCCAGAAGAACACAGAAGGAAGCGAAATGACGTTATTCGTTCAACTGTTTGGCTTCTAGAGAAGGAATTGGTTCGCACTGTAACGCATTTTTACTGTCCGACCCGACCGCGTCTCCCGGATTTACCCTATCGACTGATTTTGATGATCTTTTTTTTATTTGAAAGAGGGCGATGTCCCGGTAGTTCCACCCTACAGTGCATCAATATTGACTCAATACTTTGCCAGTACTAGTTTAATTCAAACTTCGCCTCACTACATACCTAATTTGTATTTCATGTATTCTCGCATTTTAGAGTATTTCCGCGGGTTGAGTTGTAGACCCCATGTAACGAATTTGAGACATCTGTATTCTCACTTTTTCAAGTCACTTATTTTTTTAATCTTTCGGTTCTAGCAAATGGTTCTTTTTTACGAGCAGCTCTTTTTGTAGGCCTACCCATATTTTGTTCAATAAATATAGTTTTATAACTTGAATAACTAAAAACTAGGTAATAATTTTTTTTTTTAAAAATTAAAACCGATTTCGAATAAATAAAAATGCACCAGAAAGAAAAAAAGAATGATTTTCCTTATTTTATCAAATGATGAGGCATCGACGGAAAAATATTGAAAGTCGTAGATTAAATAAGGAAAAAATTTGTTTTTTATTTTTTGGTGCGTTATTTTCTGTAGAGACATCTGTATTCTCACTTTTTCAAGTCACTTATTTTTTTAATCTTTCGGTTCTAGCAAATGGTTCTTTTTTACGAGCAGCTCTTTTTGTAGGCCTACCCATATTTTGTTCAATAAATATAGTTTTATAACTTAAAAACTAAAAACTAGGTAATAATTTTTTTTTTTAAAAATTAAAACCGATTTCGAATAAATAAAAATGCACCAGAAAGAAAAAAATAATGATTTTCCTTATTTTATCAAATGATGAGGCATCGACGGAAAAATATTGAAAGTCGTAGATTAAATAAGGAAAAAAATTATTTTTTATTTTCTTGAAATCCTTTTTATTGTTTTTAAACATTTTTATTAATTGCCCACAATTCGAATCGCTTTCAAATTTCATTAACTAATTTCACACCAGGCATGATTAAAAATAGTCTGAAAGCAGCCGAATTTAGACTTATTTTCATCAGCAGAATCTCGCCAATCCATTCTTGACACTTTCACAAAGATCTAATCGACTTCGATTTCATGTCAAAGAATGGCTATGCCGGCGAAGCATAAAGCAGACTACAAGCCTGGTGCATTTTTAAAGTAAACATTTGAAGACTATCGATCGGAAGTCTCCATGTTTTCCAGAAAATATCAGCATGAAAACACACCAAAAAGTTTTTAGAAAAATGACTAAGCTTTGGCAGCTAATATTTTATGATTTGTTTGTACTCGTGGCTTCCTTCATTTTGGACCAGATTTCGTAAAAAATACGCTCGTCCCGATTGAACTCTTCCGTTGTAAAAATAACAAAAAAATTTTATTCAATTCTTTTTAGAGAAACAATTCAATCTCTGTGGTATGCATAACATTTAATATCTTCCAATTTGAACTCCAACCCTCCAATCATGATTTGGGATTCTTTAATAATAAAATGAAAGTGTTTATTACAATAAAAAACTGTTTTCTGGATTAGACACATATACTTTTGTATTGCTTTCATCTAGACCTATAATCTAAAAGTAGAACGAATTCAAAATTTTAATGTTTAAAGCCATTTTTTACAAAAATCACTGAACATTAGCGGCTAATATTTTAATATTTTTTGGTTTCATTAAAACTAGTTTCATTAAAAAAATCGCTCATCCTCATCGTATCCTCCCCTTGCAAGTGAAACCTTCCTGATGAATCCAGTAGCAGGTCAAAACACACAGAAACATAATTTCTCTCCTTTTCTGTAGCACTTTCAACACTTCAACTTCCGACTCCTCCTTCTCACCCGTATATGTGTACCACTACTTGGACTTTGAAGTCTAGAAAGGAAACAAGATGTTGCAGGTACCGCGGGCAAGAACTTATGACTCACTCACTCTAGTCTCTAATATAAATTAAGTTTTGCCCTACATGTTCGTAGAACGCAATCGAAATTACGGCACAATTGTGTCCAAGGTAATTCAGTCAGAATTCTCTCTCATCTGAGAATGGGTCATTGCAAGTTCACCCACGAATATTTAATATCAAAACACCAACCTAAGATGTGCACTCATTGTAAAGTCCTCATTACAGTTAGACACTTTATGTTTGAATGTGCTTTTTTACAACCAAGCAGAAACAAATTGAATATTTCAGGAAATCTTCAAATAGCATAGAGTGGCGCACAGCAACCGAAATAATTCGTTTTACAACTTACATAAATTTATAAAATTGAATATGATTGTAAATCAATTAGAATAATATATAATATAAATGTAAATGTAATATGAGACAAGTAGGATTAAGTACCGATATACAATCCACCTCATGCAACCCAGAAGTGGGCGCTAATAACTTTATTCGTGCGACCTTAAATAAATAAATAATAAAAATAAAATTCATTCGGAAATAAAGGTGAGTTTCAACATAACGCTTCGTCAAGGGAAGCCTGCGTGCCCGAACGGAAACGTTAATCAACGATTGTGAAAGTCAGCCAAGTATGCGCGCGGTTGATTAATAGCTAGGATTAACACAACTCGCTGTAAATCTCTGCTATAACTCTCCATAACGTCAATGACAATTTCCCATAATGTAACATCGCGAATGGAATCAATTTGCTGTAATTTGGGAACTACAATTTTACCTTTAAATCTTTTGTATCGCTTATGAATGCTGGGAAATAATTAAATATGTACATTCTTCCTCTTATATCAGTTATCTGAGAAAATGTTATAATTGTGAATTTCGGAGGTAGTTGTACCTATGTGGATGTTTATGCAAATATACATTTTTATAGAAAAGGACTAAACAAGTGAAACTTTGATAGAAATATGTTTCGTCATTAGAGAGTTTTAAAAATATATATTTTATTTACAAAAATGTTATGTTTATTTATTTCTAGCATATTCAGAACTAGAGGGATTATTTTCTCAATAACTAATAAATTTAAAGTAATGCAACACAGATGTTAGTAATTGTTATGGAAGATAAAGTTATTAAAAAATTGGTAACATGGAACGTGCATCATTTAATTATAATACATTCTACATAGTTTTCTACGAAAATAAATGGTGTTACTTCTAAATTAATATTAATATTGTAATTTCACTTTGCATTATTGAACACACGTACATACTTATATGTACAACTGGGAGCAACTTTAGCTTATTTATCTTGTATCTATAATTTGAAATATATAGCATTGTTGGTAATGATATGCAAGCAACAACAGTAATTCAGTTATTCTGAACGCCAGAATTTATAGCAATAATTTCTCCAAATGCAATTTCGACCACATAAAGCACCGTACTCAGGTTTAGCTTCTTCACTCTAGTTTTTGTTCTCTAGTTTGTTGTTCTGTTACCACAAGGTCGAGGAAAGCTAATGTTCCAATATTCGTTTTATGTGGTTAAAAGCTGCAAAATCTACAGAAATTGGTCGACAAGTACCCTGACAGTGCAGAGACAGTTGTGTAGCACAAGAAACAGATTTTCAAGCTTGTAACAAGAAGCAATGCAGTCCAACAACTGTATTAACATTCACAAAAATCAATACAGTATGTAAATTCTTGATTATTAAAATTCAGTGCAATATTAGGATGTTGGGATAAGAGATTTTTTTTTAATAATTCAATATTTACGTTTTAACACGAGAATAATTATTTATTGTTTGTATTAAATTTATGAACGAGAAGTCGCTATAGAATTTTATCTTATCTTGCGCTTGAGATAATCTTACCAAGTCATATACATACATATGCATATACATATTTCTTATAAATTAAAACAAATATTTTCGGACACTTTCTCTTTTTCTGCGATTTAAAACTGTTCAGAATACACAGAAATATTCTTCAAACAGAAACTTCTTTCTCATAGCCTGTTACAAGTTTCATTAAACCTTTCTAATATTAATTAATATCCACGTTTTCTCAATTAAATTTTTATTTCATACCTTGCTTCTTACTACGTACTTCTCTTCAAGAACTGAAGTTGTACTGTGAACACAGAACAGACAAACTAAGTTAATGAAAAATGGGCAACTTTCTAGAAAAATGTATATTATCATATTATTAAATCGTTTTTATTTTCCCCAAAGAGGCATTGACAAATATAACTTTTTTCAGCTGAGATTGTTCTCAAAATTGTTTTAAACAAATTAATATTTATAATTAGAAGAATTAAAGTACTTGCTTTATAGGAAGAATGTTTCAGAAACTCTTTGTGTAAGAATTTTTTTATGATCGCTATCAATGGGAAACGTGGACCAAACATTTTACAAGCAGTTTGCGCATGTGTTATCAGACTTTTATTGCGCATTCTTTTGCACGATATTAATATCACGATTGTTTTAACGATGTTGAAAAAATATTATACACGAAGCAGCAGTTACCATGGGATAACACATAAATTCCTTTTATCTTATAGAGTATTATCAAAAGTATTAAATACTATCTGTTTCGTGGCATTCATAGCGGCCTGTTATTGAAAAATTCCCGAGGTTCAAATGAAACGGTTTTTACTCCCGAGCTGTAGCATGCGGTTTCACACATGCCGGCGTTCTATTTGCGCAGGATGTGTTGGTTCGTAGATAACACCTTCCGCGTTTCAGCTCAGGTTATTTTATGGGACTACAATTTTTACGGATAACACTTTAAAAGCGCGAAAGGGAAGAAAAGGAACTTTCGCAGGTTCTCCGAGTTATAATATCCATTTCAGGTGTGTAATTTGAAACGCTGCTGCGATTCAACGAAATTTATCACGATTGTAACTACCTCGGAGGGGAATAATGGTAAATTTGTAGAATACTGAAAGTATCCAAGAATAAAATCGCTCGGATAGAAAAATCTGGTATCAATATATTATATTCGGAAAATCACTTATACAGCTAATTTCAAATTGCCCGCTATGTTATTCAGCAGTAGACGGGAGAGATTACTTGGCACGACAGTTTATATCTACTCATTGTCAATTAATTCGATGTTCGATAATACTTCGTAAGTAACTGGAATTGTTCAGATTTGACTGCTCTAATATCTGGATTCTGATATACTAGTTTAAGTGACGTCAGGTTTTAAGAAATACCTCTTCAAGCTGAGGAAGTGTTGTGAAAACACGCCGACGCCGCTCAAAGCTGTAATGATTTCCAAACGAGTTGAGGCTGAGTTAACTCCGTGTTGCAGTATTAGTGTAATTTGATTTATTGGTAACTATTGCAACAATGGAAATCTCACAATGTGAAATTCGTTTAGATGTTTGAATGTGACTGTCACATTTGTGGGAGACGCGGAAACAGAGGACCTTGGGGAGATGGGACTCGAACTCGCGATCTTCGTAGTTCAGTGGGCCAGACCCGTGCCTCAATCAACTGCGCCAACGTCGATCCCCCATCTACCGCTAAACCAGCTTTTCTCTTATTGTTATGAAGGCTCCAACCCCATATGTTCGATGTATAAAACATATGTTTGTAAGATTGGATAGGTTTTAAGAGGTTTGTGAGAAGAGTAGTGAATGATTTGGTCATTTACGAATATAAGGTTTAATAATAATGGTAATATATAAAAAGGAATAAAAGATGTGAGAAAATATAACGACGCGATGACATGACTTCAGTTTCCAACCCGATTTTCAGCAGATATCGACCTCCTTTTCTGAAACAGCATAAAATTCTGACATCTCAGGTGGTTTCTGATAAAATAAATAATATCGGTCTTAGTTTTAATAGCCATTTTATGTTAGGTGTACCGACAGCCCAGGATTTATTCTACCCGAGCAATCGACAAAAATGCTTCGTCGACCAAGTTTGACCAGACATCCCAGAAATTAAAGAATATAAGTGTAATACATTGACGCGTGCAAACGCGCAAATTCATATGGTAGACAGTAGCAGCAATTACTTGGTTAAGAATTGTGTGGCGAGTTCATTGAACACATCGGGATAGTGAAAATGCAGATCGTGTCTTCCTTTTTCGTACATCTTCAACCTGAAACATGGAGAATCCGTGTGATTCGAGTGGGAAAGCTTATCAAGTTGGCCATAATTATGTCGATAGCAATGGTAATGGTATACGAACTTTGCTCCGGGGATGTGCTCTTTCAAATAAATCGCATGTTCAGGACAAATCAATGCATCCTTGTTCCCACGAACGATCAACGTGTACAAAGAATCTCTGCCGACAATCAACATTTGATTTTCGGCAGAGATTCTTTGTACCTGTCGCCGTTTCGCGTCTCATAAATTCTAGAAAGTGCATCCATATAGCCGGAACACAATTCTTGACAATATTCCTCCCCGCAGACAGCTATCGATGGTTCTAGCATTTTCTCTGACCAATTGTTGATATTTCGCAAATTCTGGGAATACGCGCCAATGCCACGTGGAGAAAAGCATCGTTAGTTTATTAAACCTACGCCCGACGAAGTGTCGGGCATGCAAATACTGAGAGAAAGTAAAACTGTGCAGTACTCTTGTAAATGTGAAGTTCTTCCGGGGTCACATAGGCCTTTGCACTAATGCTTACCATCCTTCGCACGTTACCAGGGAACATTGCAACGAGCATCAGGGTAGTAATTCCGCTATTGGACCATCCCATCAATCAAAACTTCATGTAACCCAAAACCTTCAGTAGGCTAGTACAGCATCGCGTTGAAAAAAATCGTTGGAGAAGTTTCTGTCGGGTGGTCTGGACTTCCCATAGCTAGGTGGGTCCCATGCGACTATAATTGTAAATTTCCTTCTATCGAGACCCTCCACTTGCGGTTTAAACTCCATCCAGATCGAACCTGTAGCATGGTATAATAACACGTAAGTATGTGCATTGGATAACTTCAATTGGAATTGCAATGTTGATCGTAACGTGGGCTCCTTACATAACAGCTAGTGACCCCTCAGAGACTGAACGATTTATCCGCGAATCGGTAAATATGCTAGAGGTCCTCTGAACATTATACCTATTCTAATGTTTTCCTACATTCGGTAAAAAGAAATACATATCAATTTTTTACTCCATCCCATAGTTGTAAGATTTAACGCAACTACCTTTTATTCTACATGTTCAGAATAGAATTCATCGTGAATGGTGTACGAATATTATTATTTACTGTATCGTGTTCGAACTACATAAATGCTACGCTACTGCTTCAACGATAAGCGATACTAAAGATAGCCGTCCACATTCACATTCACACATTTACCGGCAATCAGTACTCGCGGATCTAATGCGCGCCCAACTTGATAAAGCATATATCTGTGCATATTTTAACAAATTTGCTCACCCACAGCACCAGGTAGCAGCAATACTGGATGTTCACCGGTCCCAACTCTCACGTAATTGATACCAGTACCGTCTACGGTAACTTTTCGTTCCTGTGGAACAATTCAAAATTTGCTGCTGCGATTTTATTACAGTGTTTAATAAAGTAAAGTTGCGTTACCTCCATAGCGTGGCGGCCGGCTACCGTGGAGAAGAATTTTCCTTCGTGGCGAGTAGTTCTGACAGACACAGCACTTAGATTTTGGCTATTTTTTGTTTTGTGCAAATTCGTGCAGTTGAAATTGACGTTAATATAAAATTTAATGATCCCTAAATTAATATAGAAAAAATCACGAAGGTCATCGAAGTTGATAAACATTTAACATAAAGAATTAGTACAAATTGTTAGTATTGTAAAAAGCTGACTAGGCAGTTTGGAAGGTATGACAGTATTAAACACAACTTATAAAAATCAAATGAAAAGCATAAACCTTCTGCCAATGGCACGTGTTTGACACAATGCACCGAAATTTGTAATGAATTTCTAGTATCACTTTTGACAACTAATTAGTAAATTCAGCAGAATTTAGGGGTAACATTGAAACCTACGTTCCTTTATTAACATTTTAAGGTACAAGAATTTGTGGATCAAACACTTCGGATTCTCGACTTTTGTCCATTACGCGTAACACTGTGCGACGTTCCAATACAATGTAACGACCTTGAGAGAAAACGCCGTGCGATACTAATTTTGTTGAGAACGCTTCGTTGCGATTGAAAAGGCCGGGGTAATGCACACCTTATATAGATATTTAGCTTGCAACCATTTTTAAATACACACTTCGTTATCAGGCATGTTGTGCCTCGAGCAACTTTCTATGTATTTGTTATGAAGGCTCCGACTTCACACCGACGTGCGTTACGAAAAGTAGCGCGTTGCAATTTTCTTACGAAAAACATTTGTCTTCGTTATTACGAAAACTATCACGTTTCGGTTTTCGCTGCGGAAACTAGCACGATTTTCCACGAAAAGTAGCATGTTCCGTATATAGCGACGAAAAGCAGCACATTTGGATGATTGGCCACGAAACATCGAGTGCGTCAACATAAATTCTTTCCGAAACGATTTTTATTTAGTACTAGGTCGGTGATTTATTAAACATTTAAATATCGTACTGTTACGTACACCAGGGCTGAGCAACTTGTTCGCCGCCGCGGGCCGCACAGCCCCCACTACCAGTCAGCCAGTTCCCCCACCACCACCAGCTACATGCGGCCCGCGAGCCACTAGTACAGTATAGTGTAGGGGTTAAAAAGAGTATGGTGGGGGTCGTTCCCCTGCGGCCCAGCAGAGCAGGCAAGTCGGGGAACGGGCCGCATGCGGCCCATGGGCCGCGGGTTGCCCAGCCCTGACGTACACATATTTATCTTTGACTTTCTAACCCTTTCGGGTGTCTGGAATGCTCATGACCCGCCGGGGTCACCGTTTCCTACACAGTAGCAGCAATTACTCGGTTAAGAATCGTGTGGCGAGTTCATTGAACACATCGGGATATCGTAAATGCAGATTGTGCGCCCCTTCTTCGAACATCTTCAACCTGAAATGTGATTCAGGTGAGAAAAGTTTATTAAGCTGACCATAATTAGGTCGATAGCAATCGTAATGGCATACGAACTTTGCTCCGGCTATGTGCTCTTTCAAATAAATCGGATGCTCGGGGAAAATCAATGTATCTTTGTTCCCGTGAACGATCAATGTGGGGCAGTTGATTTTCGGCAAAGATTCTTTGCACACGTTGCCATTACGCGCCTCATAAATTCTACAAAGTGCATCCACGTAGCTGACACATAATTCTTGAAAATATTCTTTCCCGTAGACAGCTATCATTGATTCTCGCATTTTCTCTGACCAAGTGTCGATGCTTCTGAATTCTGGGAATACGCGAATGCCATGCGTAGAAAAGGATCGTTAGTTTATTAAACCTACGCCCGACAAAGTGTCGGGCATACATGTAGTGAAAGAAAGTAAAGCTGTGCCGTACTCTTGTAAATGTCAAGTTCCTCCGATGTCATATAGGCGTTTGCAGCAACGGTTACCATCTTTCGCACGTAATTGGGGAACATCGCAGTGAGTATCAGGGAAGTAATTCCGCCATTGGACCATCCTATCAATGAAAACCTCTTGTAACCCAAAACTTTCATTAGGTTACAAGCTTTTACAGCATCGCGTTCGAAAAAATCGTCGGGGAAGGTTCTGTCGGGTGGTCTGGACTTCCCATAGCCAGGTGGGTCCCATGCGACTATTGTAAACTTCCTTCTATCGAGACCCTCCACTTGCGGTTTGAAATCCGTCCAGATCGAACCTGTAACATGGTATAATAACACGTAAGTATGTGCATTGGATAACTTCAATTGGAATTGCAATGTTGATCGTAACGTGGGCTCCTTACATAACAGCTAGTGATCCCTCAAAGGCCGAACGATTTATCCGCGAATCGGTAAATATGCTAAAGCTTCTCTGAACATTATATTGTAATGTTTTTCTGCATTAGGTAAAAAGGAATACATATCAATTTTTTACTCCATCCGATAGATTTAAGGGGGTAGACACGGGTAATGCAGCGCGCTGTATACCGACACAATCTGGCCCAAAACATGAGTTTGGGAAATTACGTTGTTTGTCCTAATATGAACAGATTTTGAGCTGGGCGAGGTCTCATTTGAGAGAGGAAGGTTCACTACAGCCCGCTCTGGTCATGGCTCAACGAGATTGTGTTGATATCTGATAATATGAGTGTCCAAAGTAGAGAAAAAATCGACAAAATACACTCGTAGATTCCAAGTATTTGTAGGTCACTAAAAGAGTTTTGTGACTCAAAAGATGACCAGAGCGGGCTGCATTGAACCTTCCTCTTTCGAATGAGACCTCGCCCAGCCCAAAATCTCCTCATATAAGGACAAACAACGTAATTTCCCAGACCCATGTTTCGGGCCAGATTGTGTCGGTATGCAGCGCGCTGCATTACCCGTGTCACGTGGCGTGTTTACCTCCTTAAGTATTTTTAGGCCACTAAAAGAGTTTTGTTACTCAAACGGTGAGCAGAGCGCTCCGCATGGAATCTGCCTCTTTCGAATGAGACCTCGCCCAGCCCGAAATCTGCTCATATAAGGACGAAAAACGAAAAATCCCAAATCCATGTTTCAGGTTAGATTGTTGGTATTACAGTGCATTGCATTACACGTGTCACGTGACGTGTCTACCCCCTTAAGATTTAACGCAACTATCTTTTATTCGACATTTTCAGAATAGAATTCATCGAGAATGGTGTACGAATATTATTATTTACTGTATCGCGTTCGAACTACATAAATGCTACGCTACTGCTTCAAAGATAAGCGATACTAAAGATAGCCTTTCACAATTACATTCACACAGTTGTCGGCAAGCACTACTCGCGAATCTAATTCGCGCCCAACGTGATAACGCATATGTATATTTGTGCATATTTTAACAAATTTTCTCACCCATAGCACCAGGTAGCAGCAACACTGGATGTTCACCGGTTCCAACCCTCACGTAATTGATATCAGTACCGCCTACGGTAACTTTTCCTTCCTGTCGAACAATTAGCCGATTTCAGCTGCGATTTTATGACAGTGTTTAATAAAGTAAAGTTGCGTTACCTCCATAGGGTAGCTGTCAGCTACCGCGGAGAAGAATTTTCCTTCGTGGGGAGCAGTTCCGAAAGACACAGCTCTTCGATTTGCCGTTATTGTTTTACAATAAGAGCCAAATAACTTCACAAACATGGCTTCTGACCGCTTTGCTTGTACTCCGCCGACGTTTCAATACATGAAACGTCGTTGAGATAAAACGCCGTTCACGTGATACTAATTTTGTTGGGAATGCTTCTTTATGATTGGAATGGGACGGGTAGCGCACAACTTATATAGGTATTTCACTGCCAATCATTTTTAAACACAAAGTTCATTATCAGGCATGTTGTGCCTCGATCAACTTTCTATGTATTTGTTATGAAGGTTGCGCGTTGCATCAGGGCGCGAAAGAGTTCCTTCGGTTTTATAAAAAAAGAGAAATCCTGATTTCTTATCAAGCAACTGCGGTGCACACTTTCTAGACGGTTTGACCGTTACACCGTCAGCCCAACGCCAAGGTAGGTCAGTTTTCCTGGTAGCCTCATAGGCTACTCCAAAAGAGTCGCTGCTCAACGCGTCCTGACGTGCAGATGTGGGGTGTCTTTGAGCTTTCGAGGCGTCCTGTCCGCGTGTAGGTAGGAAATATCTTGGCGTCAAAATTCCGGCCAGAACGATTCCCGACAAATCTAGCTCTCTCTCGGAAAAGGCGCACCAAGGGCGCAGGGAATAGCCGGCGCGATTTGTGCTAGGGTCATTCCACGCGAAATCGGACACTTTTCGGAGTAACATTTCGGATGTTGCTGACATTGGAATATGTTGTAGTCTTTAGTGATATTTAAATGTACCTCAAAGGATTTTTCAAAATTTTGAAAAATGACAATTTCACAGCTGTTCGAAGGAAAATCCTAACTTTTTTCCAGTAAACTATAGCTATGGAAGTAGTAAACGGATGGAGATGAGCTTTGCGGTGCTTATAGAGAAAACATTGAAGTTTTAGGAAAAAATTATTTCAGCGTGGAATGAGCCGCTAGGGAAATTACCCGATTAGTTGACACCGACTACGTTGTTTCGCACAACAAATTCATTTCGACGCTTGATGCTGTATTAAATTCATTCATATTCTGTTAGGAAATATCCTGCTCCACGATTTTATTTAAAGTGAGAAAACACCATCGAAATTGACCAAAACGAATGAAAGACAAAAAAAGAGCCAGAACTGTTTCGAAAACACACATAAATTATCAAAAAACTTGAAAAAATATACAGAATGAATTAAAATTTAACTAACACAATAAAATGAAAAAAAAAACCGAGAAAAAATGAAATTTTTGTGTTTTCACACAATTGTTTCTAGCTTCGGTGTTTATCGGTAGATTTTCTTCCCTAGCACCTTATTTTCTTCATAAAAGTGCAGACTCAACGTAAGAAATGAGAAACTGGGCCTCTCTTTGCGATTCCGATTTTTCCCAGATGATTAAATGAATTGTCTGTGTCAATTTCGTTCGAAAAAGAAAGGCTTTTCTCACATATTTCCATCGATTTCACCCGAACTACTCAACCGATTTGAAAATGTTGTAAAGTAGATTTGTTAGTGATTCAATTATCCTTAATTTGAGATAATTTTCGATCATATCGGTCATTCGCAACACGAGATATTCGCAATTAAGTGGGAGTACCTATTTGACAGACAGGTAAAAAGTTCACCTGTCGATACCTCGAAAACGTATCCATAGAAATTTTTTAGACCTTATTTTCAGAATCAGCGGGCCATTTTACATAAGAAAAAAGTAGTGACATCTTCTGCGCAAAATGGCTGTAAACTAGTGTAATTATTTCGATTTGTGGTGTAGTTCATTTCATTCTTGACCGCTACGCACAATACTGAAAATATTTATTCCATCACTCGAATATTTAGCGTGTATTCACTTCCACCTCATTTAGCATTAGTACCTACTTTCGCGCAATTGTTCAGTAGGCATTCCGTTAAATAAATCACCACCTACTTTATCAATCACGTAGCCATAATGATTGTTCCACATCCGTTCAGTGACTTTGACGGTGGTACAATAAATATTTCCAGTACCGTACCCTTTCCAAAATTTACGGCGACTCCACTCGAATATCAACAAGTATCGAATCTAAATCAAACGCGAACCGCAATAATTCCGAATTCGCGTGGGGAGTCGTGTCGTCGGTCAGCAAAGGTCCACAGTATGGGAATAAAATAAAGGACTGGAAGAGGACGACACGCTCGAAGAAGCAGCCCGCCAACAACCCCGATTTCAAGTATCTTCCCGACAAAGCCTCTTGGGGAGCTTATTATTATTTGTTCGACGACGGGTACCGTATGGGGCCCATGTCCCTTAGTACGTCGTCTCCTGTGATATCAGATAATCCTTGGGAAAAAAAACAGAGGCACAGGCTCGTATAGACATTGGTATAGGGGCAGAGTGGACGGCTGCAAATCTGGAAGATACGAGTAACGTTGCCCGGTTGGGAGAGGAGGCTTCGGTTGGCTCTCCTCATCGGGCTCCAGCTTTCGTCCCCGTTTTTTATCATTCTCACGGCGCCAAGACCTAACCACCGGTTTCATTTCCTTGGTTATCCCTTCCCTGGCCAAGCCGCCGGCATAAAAACGTCGTTCTGTGGCCAACAATAACGTGGCACGAGCATGTCCGTCACATTTGTTCCCACGAGGAAATTAAATGCGCGGCGAACTGATGTCGGTAATGAAAAGGGTCTAACAGCGGCTTATTTCGGGTTTTCGGATAACAGCGCTGATTTAATCAGCATTTCATTCGCCTGACAGTGACGCTACTTTGGTGCCATTGTCAACGGGGATTTGTAGATATTTTTTATTTGGGAGCTTGGAAATTATTGATGATTATAAATAGTAAATGTTTGTGGATTATTTCAGGAATTTTTTGTGCAAATTAGATTTATAGGTAAACGCAGGGTTAGTAATGATGACTGCTGAACAATAATCGTTAAGTATGCTTTATTGGCATGACTAAAGGACTTTAGACTTGACTGGTTAACTGGTTTTAATTTAAAAGAGTTTTAATAATAAAAAAGCATAATAATATTGTAAAACAAATATAGGCTTCTCTTCTTGTGTTTAACACTGGCAAACAGTACGTAATATATTGTAAATAATATTTACTTAATGTGAGGGAATGTGTAAATTTAATAAATAATTTATTAGAGCAACCCACAGAGCGTAATATACCTAATTCATTTTTTAGAACGGAAATTGTTTATGTCAGAAGTTTAATATTCAAATAGACACATTTTCTCTGAGAACTTCATGCAATAAATTCATTATAAAATTATATGAATCCTGCAGTTATAAAATAATCACTTCACTTAGGTTTATAAACAAATATTTCAATCCTGTTGTATGAATTTTTCAATTGGTCATCAATGACAGTAATTTCACGCGAGCATAATACATTGTATTAAAATATTGCACGTTAGTATAATAACTTTTAAAAATTATTATTTATTACTTACACACAGAAACGTTAGTTTACTAAAAAAATAAATAATTCATTGCAAAATATATCATAATTTCTACTACTACAAAAAAAGGATAATTTATTTTTTAAACTAAAAACATTTTATACTGGGTGCACCTTTAGGGATAAAGAAAATCGTACAAACTCTTGATGCCAAAGGGAATAAAAAATTGTCTACTGTTTTGCAATGTGAAACTGTATTGAAGCACAAGTAACTGAAATTTCAATGTTCGATTTTCGAAATTAAATAGTTGAATGAGTCATCCACGATTTCACAAATGTACAAGAAATACGCATATATGTTGAATCAATTTTCAACTCCATTTGAAATAAAATTGCACACTAATAAGAGTGGCAATATCGAGGATTTATGTTGAAATAACAAACTTGTGGTTCATATTTTTTAAAGCCCAACTCTGTACTCAACATAGTCGTCAAAATATCATAAATATTTCCCCCCAATTTTACATTACTTCTAACATATTAAACAATCTATTAATGTCTCTTTAATTTGTTTATAGAAAAACCGCCCGAGGCCTCGACCTTCGGTTTTGATGAAACTGTACAGGTCAGTGAACTTCAAACTTTCCTTATCAGCATATCATTTTATTTCATGTTATACGTGTACTATTAAATACTTTAATTTGCATGCTTAATCTCTACAATTACTTATGACAGGTACATGAAAATAAATTCAAAAGCAGGAATAACAATTATTTTACTTTATTGGGTGAAATAAAATAAATTATGTATTTACTTTCTGTTTTCATAAAATAGAACAAATATTTATTATGTTGCATGTGACACATTATTATTCATTTTACGTTGAATTAATTTTATAAGAATCAAATTATAAACAGTAAGTACAGTGTATGCAGGTACATACATATGTACCTATGGAGGCAGATAGGTACTATCTATTCAGACTTCAGGCAGGAGGTGGTAGCGAAACTGTTGTGTTCAGACCAACGTTGTTGTAGGATGTAGGCATTTAAATTCGAGTGGTTATACACAGTGTAAGGCTGGATATCGACGAGTGTAATGCAACGTGTAATTCAACATGTAACGCAGCACGAACTTTATGGACGTATCACGAATGTTTCGCCAACCTAACTGCGAGTTATCGGAATTCGCGGTCTGCTTGCAGTTGCAACGAACATGCCGGATGAACAAATCATTGCCGAATAATCGAGTTCTTACAAAAGAAATTTTGCCTCGTCTAGCTTCTTTAAACGTCTGTATACGTCACAGTGTATGTCATTTACAATAACTTGACAAAAAAAGTTGTTAACAAAAATTTTCAAGCTATGCATCAATTCATAACCAAAAGTATATTTATACAAAAACCCAAACTACATTAGCATATCTAGTAATTAGTTGGTAATTAATAAACTAGAAAAATTGAGTACTAGATTATATTTCTTTAAGAATATTCCAAACTTTATACATGTACTTATAAAACAATGAACAAACTTCAAAATCGATTTTTTCAACAGCGAAAACTCAACACAGAAGTTGTTGTATTCTACATTTTAGGCTAAAGCCTCGTTCACACTTGTCAAGTTAAGGGGGCACAGGTGTTGGGCACGTAAAATTGATGGTTTCTTTGGTGTTGGATTGCTTAGGTACAAAGTAATCATTATACTGGTACTTTTCACAGTTTATTGTGGACGCGTTTCCGAGTAATTGCCAAAAAAAAATTGTGGGAATGTTCAAGTTTGTTGACATTAATAAGCGCTGAAGATGGTCCTGCGTAGCGCGCAGCTGTAGACGGTGTACGCAAAATTAGGTGAACGCAAATCTGAAAGCAAAATGCTTTGGTGTGAGTAATTTCTACACCAAAATCTACAGCATGGAACTTGACTGGCGAATTTATACAAAAATTGTAAAACTTGATAATTTTTCCCAGATGTCTACGGAAGAAAATCGTCTGTAATCGTTTACAAAAAATTTTACAAACATCCGACGTTGATGTGGAAATTCCATGCTACAGAGGAATAGTCCTGTACCCCCTTAACTTGAATCCTAGTAATAACAAAAAAGAGGGAGGTTTTAGTGGCTATTCCACATTAACACCAGGGGAGAGCCCCACATAACCCAGCCCCTCCTGTCTGGGTATGCGTAAATGCAGTTTCCCCCCTTTATAAAGAAAAAAAAGTAACTTGAAACTCTTGAAAGTACTTTACCAATGTGAACCTGTTACTTTCAATTTTCTTTCAAGTTTCAAGCGAAGTAAAGACTCTTTCAACTTCAATTCCCTTGAAATACAACTTGACTAATGTGAACGGGGCTTTACTTATTTATAGGAAATTACGTATTTCCACATTGAACCATGAATTTCGAAATATTATGTATACAAACATGGAAGTCGTCAATTTCTAACCTATAAAACAGCATCTCACAAGGAAACATTCCGAACCCGAAAATTCAAAAAATTCTGGAACTTTGTGAATATTTAGGGGATTTCCTCCTGATTACAACGCAATTTTTGTTTGTTATACAAATTCACTCTAAGGGGGTGGAATTGACCCCGGAAAATCCGGTTATTTCCCGATTTTGTGTTATAACTCGTGAACTGTAAAATATTTTTTCTACCAAATGAAAGATCTAATATTCTAATTAAAAGAAGTAACTTTTGTCTTGAAACTTTTTTCTATCTCTTCGGAAAATAGCCGAATTTCCAGGAGTTAATTTCACCCCCTTCGAGTGAATTTGGGCAGGATTCACAACGTTTCAGACTTTTTTTAATTTTCGGGTTCAAGATCTTCCCTTGTCAGTTTAACATACACACACACCCTTGGATCTAACATTCTCATAATTACAGCATAAATCATTAATTATATAGCAACCTTATTAAGTATACATCCACCCCTAGAACTGAAAATGAGTACATAATTCTTTTTAAAATAGACGTAATTAGGTATGTAGCTTAAAATTCAGATATAATCTAATTCCAATTATAAAAACAGTGAAAAATTCGAGAGGTAAAATAACTAATTTGTGAGCCATTCAAGTAGTCTGTAAAGCGATCTTCCTGAGGATAGGTAGGTTCGTACAACCTACAAAATATATTCTCCGCCATCTATTACAGCTACTTACCTACCGTCAAGGACCCAATTCCTGATCACTTAAGATGCAAAGGGAGCAGTTTCTGATCAACCTAAAATAATTTACTATGAACTATAAAATGTTTGCGTATAAATTTAAAAATACTTTATAATTATTTAATAATTTTTTGGAATAAATTTGTATCGTGATAAACTTATTATTTGGTATTTATATACTAAACTGATCAGGAATTGGGTTCTGATCAGGAACTGGGTCCTTCACGGTACATCTATTTAGTCACATTTTTAGGCATCCCAGGTCCTTAAAGCACTGATGTTCAAAAACTGTGCTGAATAAACTCCCGGGTCCTTGACTTAAAGGACGATAAAGAATCAAGGGTCCTACTACTGTCTCTGTCCTCTATAATTTGAGAAAAAACACTTCTCAGAAGGATCGTATGGAGAAATGGAAATTGATAACATTCTTCCGCATTGAGAATCACTTGCAAGATTTTAGGAAAACCTCGTTTAGTGTGATAAGTGGAAACCAATTGTCTCCATTTGAGTGATTAACAACTATTATCAGCGACAAATGTACCGACACAAATGCATATTGGTATGTAATATTTAAATTCAACCGACCGCGATGTAATTGATACGGCGAATATCACTACATATGTTGGTAACTTCAAAGAGATTTATTCAAATCGATCGTACGTTATCCGACATGTAACCGCATCGAGCGAACGAGTTGATTAATCGTGGGATATTGCGACCTACTCATACTCATCGCGCGAGATATACGCCAAGCTGCGTAATTGAATTGACTAATACGGAAAACCGAGACATAATAGCGTGACATACAAATCCGTAACAACACACGGTATGTATGCTCGAGAGATGTCAGCTAACACAGGGATAATTACAGTGTTTTTTGTTGAAATCCCACTGACAAAGAAGGAAATTTTTTGTAAAACAAAATGGAACGAGTAATTTTTTTTACCTACCTTGACATGATTTTTATTCGTTCATTTTCCACCATATGTAATGAAAGAAATTGAAAATTAACATTGTTTTCTGCGTAATTTCACAATTTATTACACGCCTCGCATTATTATATTTGTATTCGTCGTGGCTAATAATTTTAATGAAACTAGTATTTTTACACTATGGAAGTTAATGATTAGAAACTCGCTATCGTCTTTGGTAATAATTTTAAAAGTTTCTTTAATCACTTAAGATTAAAGTTTCTCTAGTTACTTAAAAATGCTACCAGTTCTGTTTTTCGTTGTTCTTATTTCAAACCTTCCATCATTTCCAGGATTATATAACACTTCCACTCGATCAACTGTGTTAATTATTCGTCGCATCGGGGTGTCTTTTGAAGAGTTCCCCACGTTAAAAAAAAAATTATAAAGATAATTAACATTTTTTTTACGTCGGGAAATCTTCATAAGACACCCCGGCGCCTCCAGAGGGGAATCTCCCGGGGATGCCAGGGTAGTGTGGGACTTTTACCGACTAAAACCCCACGGCCATGAAATGTTTAATAATTTATATGTAAATACCTATCTCTATTATTAAGGCCTATTGGCTTAAACGCTCGACCACCTATTTACTTAATTTCAACATAGATCCATCGTGCCAAAGCTCAGCAAAATCGATGTCTACCACACCTTGTCCTCTCTTTATTAGTAAAAAAGTGAAGAGAACAAAAGAAATAAGAATTAATTTCTAAATCTACCCTCCGTTATTTCATATTAATAGTACGACAGTAATAAATAAATTTTGCGACGTGACTGCGTGAGTGTGTCACATATTAAACATAATATTATGGTCGAAGTTTCAGCTACAGTAATTAATCCTCAGGAAATAGAAGTATTCTAGAATCTACACTACTATTATTTACGACTAAATTCCTTTTATAAATAACAATTTACAATAGTACTTCCGTAAAATACACCACGATTCATTATATGCCTTCATTTTATACCTTATAATGAAGATTTAGAAGGTGTCCTTAGAAAATCTGCAGTAACGTAATGATATCAGATTTTATCGCAATGCATCGTGCTATTAAACAAGTTTAATACACGTCTAAGAATTTCGAACAGAATCCTTCACCCTGACAATTAAATCTCCACCAATGAAGAATGGCTTGCTGCTTCTGCAAGATCTGTCTAAAAGCCAGAACAGCTTCGAAAAGTAATGAGTTTCGAGTAACCGAGATCCCTTCCTTATCTGAAAGTAAAAGATTTACAGAAAAGATGAAGTTCAGTGTTTGAGTTCTCGAATCAACGTATCATTATCTTCGGCTGGCTACCAACGATACGGAACAACCGCAGTATTCAAAGTCCCCAACTTTAATCGGTAGCCGCTGAAGAAATGCAAGATACTTCATTCCCTCGGAAGTAGTAACCATAGGATCAGGGAATTAGCTCAAAAGTCTGTATCTCGTAGAAAGTTCGACAGCTAGTTCGAGGAAGTCAATCCACCGTCTAACGAGGCCATCGAAAGCATCGAGGCGTTCAGTTTCGCCTTCCCCTACGCTGGGAGCTGAGATTAGTACCAGGGCTCTGTTCATCCTGCGGTGATGGAATCCGAGCTTTCGTTCGTCCCACTATTCTACCCTACCTAGCTCTCTGTCTCTCTGTTAAACTTCAAAGGCATGTAACTTCTTTAAAATGACATGCATGAAGTGCTCCCAGGAGGCCAAAGTTTATCAACGCGTCCCACAAAGTGCTCCTAAGAAATGGAGTCATCCCAACACGAGTTCATGAATGCATCCTCACCAAAGGCATTCAAAATTTTCCTCTACTTGGATGGCTTCATTATTATCAATAAACTGTGGATCGTGTGACGTTGTTTGGACGTAAATGTAAACAGTAAAAGTTAGGTATATACTATATTTTATTTAGAATTATGGCAGCACACTTGGGTAAAATTTGTTTGAAATAATGTGGTTTTGATACTGTAGGAATAATGAACTATTGGAATTATCTTGTATTTATGTTTTAAATGTATCTTTGAAGAAGTAAGATTATTTTGTGCAAAGAGCAAATAAGCAATTTCGAAATAATTTTTCTAATTTTCTTAACTGATTCGAATAAAACGATTTTGAGTTTGGGAAACTGTGTTTTGAGTCTGTCTATAACAAATGTATGATGTTGGCCACAAATAGTGCAAACTACAATATTGAAGTTTTGAAATATTAACTTTGTTTTTGTTTTAATATTTAACAGCATTTGCTTTTAGACGTGTTCTGATTTCAGACATCTGCGAGATTATTTAAGAGACACTTATTAGTGATCAACTAACGAAATAATTCAGGAGAAAGTTAATTGAACGTTCAAATAATATAACGTACGAGTATTTGAAAATAGCTTCTAGTAATAAGATGATATATTAGTTGAATAATCATTTTGAAAGTATTTTGCAGTGAAAGTTGCAAAGCGAAAAATATTTATAAATATGCAGAGTCATAGGCGGGGCTCGGGAAAATAGATTTTTGGAATAGAGGAATATGTAGAAATAAATATTTTTATTTCTTCGAGTGATACAGAATTTTAAAAATCAACTTGTCTTTGAAATAATAGTTACATAAAGAAATACTTTTAAAATATATATTTTTAACACTAGTATTTCAGATAATGACTGATAATGACATAAAATGTGTGTAAATATACTTACATACCTGCCTTCACAAATACTTGCAAGAAATATTTAGAAATATATGTAATCTTATTAACATCCGTTCCATTTTGAAACTTTTATCTCCTATTTCCAATCCCCCATGTCCTATACCTATTCGAATTGCTGAGTGTAAATAATAAATAGTATTTGATCATGATTTAAGCATTACTGAAATACTATTTTCAAATATCATTTGATTAAAGTATTAAATGAAGTAGTATTTTCAAACAGTATTTTAATCAAGCATTACATGAAATAGTATTTTCAAACAGTATTTTATTTAAGTATTAAACGAAATTGTATTTTCAAACAGTATTTGCTTATGGGAATATTTCAGTTTTTAGCATTTTGTCTCAAACTATTTCAAATTTCCCCCAGCCCTGATCACAGGTAAGTAAGGGCATGTATCTACAGTGACCATACAAACCCTCTAGCAAAAAACTGTTACTGAGGTCTCCCCAGGAGATTCAAGAGGAAAGACCCTTCAGATATACTCATACCAAAACACTATTACAACACTAATAGCCTACTCCGGAAATGGAGTTATGTTTAATCATGTTATATTTAATAATCCCTTTAAACCAAATGTAATTAATTGCAAGTAATAATTAGGAACATTTAGTAAAGGACTTAAAAAAAGTATGTACATTGCATAGTAGAGTAGAACATTGCACGACTAGCAGATTAATACTAAAATCCTTTGTTACTTCACTAGAGAATTAAGCA
Source organism: Andrena bicolor (assembly GCA_960531205.1). NCBI lineage: Eukaryota > Metazoa > Arthropoda > Insecta > Hymenoptera > Andrenidae > Andrena > Andrena bicolor. The sequence continues at coordinate 18,608,104 of OY482668.1, read as the reverse complement.
GAGTAAAATGAAAAGGGGACTTACTACATAATCACGTATTGTACATTATCCTTGCTCATCCAGGTATTTTGTAAATGATGAAAAGTACTGTGTACAATTCTTCACTTGTATCGTACACTTCTGAAGAATTACATATTCGTGCAAGGGCCAAAGATAGCGAAACTTTAATCAGGGTTTCTAGAATTTTGCTTTTCCTGCTCAATACCAACTGAAGTACCAAAACCTCATCTTCGAAACCAACGGACGAACGCGTACATGGACGACTGTAACAGATTAGAGATTAGAGGATTACCAAGCAGGCTTTTCCTTAATTGGGATCCTTTTATGTGATCCTATGCTGCATACCTGACCAACCATGGAAATGGTTCTTCGTGAAGTGTATGCAGATCCAAAAATCCTGGATCTGATGGAGTCTTCTTGATGATAATTATTAGATTTTTGAAGTTGGAAAACTGCGAGTCGTTTATTTAATGTTTAATGTTTAAGTTATTATCATTTTAATTCGATGAGAACGTCACAACACATATATTACTACCACTCTTCCCAACTTGAATCCCATAAAAGTTTTTCCTTACAAAACACTGAAAAGTCAAACACTCATTACTCAAAGAACTGATGAACATCTCAAACACATTGGTGCTTTGATTAACTTTGTTTTAATCGAAATTGAAAAGATCGTCCGAATGTAGGTTCAGGTGTTCCTGGCTTCTAGGAGGTAATGTGTATTCGAAGGCACGGACACGCTTCGTTCCCATCTGTTTCTGCGCACATTTCACTTCGTCCAAATGTAGACGCATAGTGGGTGCACGTGAAAAATAATGGAGAGAATCTGCAAGTGTCTATCTACCAGGTCGTAACTGCAAAACTTGCGCGTGTAGGCGTAACGATAATGGCTTTGGACTGTTGCGGTTACGAGATACCCTGAAATATACACGTAAGACCCGACATTTGTATAGCTGTATGAATGTTGTATGCACCTCCGAGCATTGGCAAGGATACTCTGTCTGCGGAAGAAAATGATGCTAGGATAAAGCAATGTATGTTAAATCTGGAGTATCAATCAAGAGAAAAATTCCATGAATTGTTAGTTGACTTCTTCTAGCATTCTAGGTGGAGCTCGTCAAAAGTGCTTATTTAGTTGCAAGAGATTGATGAATAAATATTCTCTCCTTGGACAGAGATGGACGAGAACAATGCCAGAGTTGGTAGCAAATGTGTTTCAGTATTACTTATTCCTTTTTTACAAACTAATATTTTTATAGATTTCAAATATAAATAACATTTAACGTGTCTACTCATTTACAATTTATCAGTACACAATTTAATCGTAAACATTGAAATAAAATTACACCAAGAAATTTTGTGTAATTTAAAAATTGTATATTAATTGACTTCAGTTTTCTATTTCCGTCCTAATAAAAACGAAATTTTATCCATGCACTTAGGAATCGAATACCTCTGTTGATATTCTTCATACTTGGGATCAGATTAACAAATATCAACGATTTGTTGTAAATAATGCATATCACAAAGGTTTATCAATAATAGTGAATAATACTAATATTGGCAGAGCCAACGGTCGAGTCCTCAGACCTGACCTGAGGAAATATGATATTCCAGTAACACAGATACTCTCCTCCACCCAAATGTTAGCACATGATCACGAAGCATCTCAGGTGCGTCGATATAGGCATGTTTGTTGAACTGCTAAGGCCGTGTAAAGGACTTTAGCCTATTGCACAATTCTGTGTTTATAATGTTAGGGAGATGGACTAGTAACTTCGGTCATGTTTTAGATAGAGGTTCTAAATCAAAGTAAAGCAGGATCTTTTATTATGTATGTACATATTGTATAGTAGAACTTCCACAATCCGAATTAATAGGAAGACTCACTTTACTATTAAGGGGTCATTCTACTTTGAACCCCCAAAACATGAAGCTATTTTTAAAGATATTTTTCTGACTAAATACAACATATAATGAAATAAATCTTTTTGGTATTTATTAAGCTACTATTATATTATACAAAAAAAAATTAAAAATAATTTTTGCAATTTGTTTTAATTGTTTTTTTACAGTGTCAATATGGCATCTAAAAAAGTGGTATGTTCATGGCGTAGGTGATTTCCCGGCTCAGGCTTATTCGAAACAAAAAAATCCAGAAGATATTTAATCTGTATGAGTTTCGCTATAGTCTGTAGCTCAAATAACAATTTTTGTTGAAAAGTAAGAAAATGACGCCGGTTTGAAAAAAAAGTTTGACAAAACATTCAATCGGATGTATTCCCGGGTGTTCCATGAGAAAAATCTCGATTAATTCTCGACAAAAATTGTTAATTGAGCTGCGGGCTACAGTGACACTCATACAGATTAAGAATCTTTTATATAATGGTATAGTAGATATAGATACGTAGAAGAAATGCTCAATCCTTATGAATTTAGAACACATGGCAGTGTGTTAATTTATTTATAAAAATACTATTAATTTTCAACATACTTCATGCTTCAGTATTTCAATAAATTCTCACATTTAAGGCACTGTTAAAAAGTAAAAAATATTTTAATAACGAGAGCGCAATTACATATAGCTTTAGAAAAATATTACATATTGTGAGGATCCACTCGAAAAGGATCCACACACGAGAAATACTCGCAGGTGTCCGTTCACACGCAGTCTACCGTTGGCCGTGTTAGATCAAATACACTTCCGTGGTCCTCAATGTATATTTGCATTGGTTTTAAAAATTCTCTTCACATGGAAACCATGCACTTTTGCTTCTATGATTCAAAAGTGGTTTGAACACATTTATTATACAAAATTTTCAACTAGGTATATTAAGGAAATCTTTCCCGGTTTCCTTAATTGAAAATTGTGCCATTAGAATCGCGCCAGGTCTATGTCGAAAATTATTGTAGGAGAAATGTCATATAAACAAAGATAATTTCTACTAAAAATATTCCTTTACTTAGTGACGAAAAACAAAACACCTAAATATCTACGTTAGATTTGGAGATAGAAGAAAATATTATAGAAACAAGTTGCACTCTTCAAGGCAGCAAATTTTATGGTGGGAAAAAATAAATTTCCTCTGGTATCATCTTCAAGTTCATTTGAAGATCATCAATGTTTTTCAAACGTCAGCATATACTTTTTATTTCATGATATCGTAGCCCAGGTGAAAAGAAGTTCAATGATTTACGCATGACGACCTTCAAATGACCTTGGACACGAACAACGGAAACTTCTAATTAACTGCTGCACTGACAAGAAAATTGCATAAGTTTAGGGTCTCCGATTTGACTGAAATTTTGCATACAGTTAGTCCATGGTATGTATAGTAACACGTTACATAGTGCACTACTTGAAATTTTGTGAGAAAAGCAAGTTCAAACTTTCAAAATGAATCTGTATCTACGCGAGAACAGGTTCCATTTATAAATAATTAAAAATTAGTAAAAGAGGCCGTCTACAATGAGGAAGATGACTGCAACTTAAAACAATTCACACATACGCACTCGGGCACAAATACAGTACATGCGCTAGTGGCGCCATCTGCGCCGAGCTTTGCGTCATCTTCCCCATTACTACACACATGCATTTATTACAGTTCAGCTGCCACTGGAATTTAATTGTACTTGGCTTCACCAAACGTTATCACCTGAAATATTTCTGCCATATTTAAAATTTCAGAAAAACGTTACCTTCTAAAGTTGTATAGTTTTGTGGCGCCCGGCGTATAGCAAAAATAGTTTTATTCCATTAGCAGGCGTTCGATTTTCTCGAAAATTAAGTTTGGGGTAAAACAATTTTAAAAAATTTAGAAAAGTGTAACTTTATTTATACGTAAACTTTAAAAAATGAACTCAATATAATGCACGCTCCATTAAAATATTGAAACTGTTCTATCTAATTTTAATGTGCAAAATAAATTCTGCGACATTCAACTAATATGGCGCCTATACACATGCCGGAAGGAACACGTGCGCACGCGAAAGCCGGCGCTATTTGAAATTGCGGTATATGAGAAGGTCACAAGCTAGGCAGATTCAAAGTTACGCACTGAGATAGAGCTGAAAGCAGCTCCACAAGCAGGGATTCGAATCTAGCAGATTCTAAGGAGAGCTTCGGGTAATAAACTTTATCCAGCTCCCTAGGCAGCGACTAAAGTCCTACCAGATGCAAACTAGTGCTCCTGGTTATGAGCTAAAGCGGGCTCCTTAAGCAGCGATTTAAGTCTCACACAATTCAATCATAATGTGTTCGCAGTAAGAGCTCTAACTAACTACTATACCTCCTTGAGGTAGCAAATTCAATTTCACCGTAAGTGTGATCGTAACCGTAAGGTTCTTTGCCTCCACATGCCAGTGCATGGTTTCAAAGAATAGGATTAGAAGTATACTTCAACATTAAAGTAATCAGTCCTGTTAACAACTGTATTTTATCAATTATGTGCCATATTTTTTATATCTGTCCAATTAATTACCAGACCTAATACAGGAATGAAGGTATTCATTGCTGATTATAATATATGAGAAGGTATTGACAAGGGAACATCTCTGAAAGTGAGGTTTCTTTTTAGTCGAAACTGATGTAAAAATGTGGAGGATGGAAAAAAGTCAGATACAAATTTTTTTCCGCTAATAAACTGTCTAAATACTGAGAACTCGGAACGTGAGGAAACTCTTTGAAATACAAGAATCTATATACGAAAAGAACAACGTTAACGTTAACTTTAAGTTCAAATTTAACATTTGAAAAACAAATAATTGTAAAGGCAAATAATGCGAATATGAAAAGAATTTCACGATAAAGTGTGAAAAACTATTTCATGTTCAGATTCCTATTCGGTGCCTACAATCCGAAATTCCATCACTCCTAATTATTCGAATAACGTTTGAATATTCGAATACTTCTAATTATTCGAAGAAATTATTCATATTTGAAATTATTCATATTTGAAATTATTCGAATTATTCGAATTATTCGAAATTATTCGAATTATCCGAATTATTCGAATTATGCGAAATTATTCGAATTATTCGTAATTATTCGAATTATTCGAAATTATTCGAATTATGCGAAATTATTCGAATTATTCGAATTATGCGAAATTATTCGAATTATGCGAAATTATTCGAATTATGCGAAATTATTCGAATTATTCGAAATTATTCGAATTATTCGACATTATTCGAAATTATTCCAATTAATCGAGTTATTCGAATTATCCGATTTAACCGAATTATTCGAATTATTCGAATTATTCAAACAGGTCGTATATAGAAATATTTACTGCTCTAGTTTGGACAAGTATTGACTAATTATTCGAATTATTCGAATTATTCAAATAGGTCGTATATAGAAATATTTACTGCTCTAGTTTGGACAAGTATTGACTATCCTACTTACGCATTTTAAGCGATTAAAACGCGTACCTATCTTTTTTCTACAGCAGTAGAGACGTAATTTTTCGAATTTCTGAAGTCTTCGTTACGAAGGTAACGCTACACTTGGGTCCAAAGAGCCCCAGTGCCGCTGGCCGAGGGTTAAATTAAACGAAACTCGGTTTATCGAGACTCCGATTGCGGAATCCCCAATACATTTCGCTACTAACAAAAGGAAGCAGGTCAAAAGAACTTCTTTAGACGCCCACAAAACCTGATCACTCTAATTAAATTGTCTTAAATAAAGCTTTTACTCGGGTAGCTGGGTTAATCATTTCTTTCAAGATTCTCACCCTATTTACTAATATTCAATTAAACCGTTCACCTCAATCTGATTCTTTGAAAAAGTATTTGAAAACTTTGAGCAACAGCAAAGAAACAATGCCAAAGATGCGATTATATACCGGGGGTCCAAGAGGAGAAAACATTCTACTGTATCTAAGGAAAACAAATTTATAACCTGTTTTCTGATGTTCTTCTTATTAAACGCGAAACGAGACAAGAACCAGACGGTGAAAGATTCATGGGTACGTTTCTTGCAGTCACGTCTATCGCTTTTTGCTCGCTGGTTAACTTACCGGAACACGAAATTCTTCGCTTCACTATTTCAACAGATGAGCCCCGCACAATTTTCTATTACAGCTAAATTTTTTTATTCTTTTCAATAATACCTTTATTTTACCAATTTTCTTATGATAGAATTGTGTGATAATATTAAAATTTGGAAAACTTGTGCGTCTAATTTACATTTAACAGATTATTAATTCTAACAAAATCAATTAGGTGGATGTCCAAAGGTGTTTAAAAAAGTTGGCCACTTACGTGTAATTTATACTGTTACAGCTAAATGCAAATTTGGAAGCACATTCCAGGCGGCACGAATTGAAAAAATTTTAGGAGTTAGATTTTGTGAGCTACTTGCACAATGTGACTTTCTTCTCGTTTTCATTTTTATTTATTTGCTAAGAGTACTATAGCTTAAATAAATTTGTACACAGAAATAAATGAAACGTTTATGCACGCACTCGATACAGTTAAGTGGAAAAATATTGTTGGAATCATAGTCGAAGGAATTATTAACCTTTCAGGAGCCACGAAACTTTTTCGCTGGAATGAGTCTAAAAAGTACGGAAAATAGAGAATAGATACAAGGATATTTAAGCTAAGAGAAACTCCACTGTTCAAATACCATATCAACCAATTATTTTAGAAAAGTCAAGAAACTGCATATAATGAAACAAACGATATTAGTGAGTACTAAACGTAAAAAGTGCAAAAGTTTTCAAATTATTATTGTTCAATATTTTTCTTGTAAAATAACAGCGTAATAAACAAATTAAGCAAGTTGCACTGTTTTCTTTTATATAAAATGTAATAGGTACATAATAGTTCATTCATAATTCGATATTTCAAAATTCATATTTCCCTTTCTCCTGGTTGTTATAGAAATAAATTTGATATACTTTTCAACTAAATACGTTTGTTGAGGATTCATTAACTTCTTGGAGTTACACTGAAAAAGTAAGCTTCTTCATTGTCACGTTATTGTTTATGAATATGAGAATTCTTCTGTGTTCAAAGCATTTCATGTAAATAGGCATTGTGTATCGACCACGATACGTTAACGTAAATGAAGCATTACTCGTATGTGTATCCATTTCGATTTAGTGTCGCAATGACGGGAAAATTTATGGAAATTACACAACCAGTCATTACTATTCCGGCTTGTACATATAGACGTCATAAATAAGCGAATAAAAACTTAATCATTTTCGCTCAGAGGCATTAACTAGATCGTAGCTAATAAATTCTCAATGGTAAATTCAGAAAACATTCCTTCCATTTAAAATTCACTAGAACAATTGTCACAGATTTTGGAAATTATAATATTTCCAAAATCTGTGACAATTCATCGAAAGTAAAATCTTTCATTCCGACTGTTACACTAAACTTACCAACCTAGACATTGTTACTAATACCAAAAGTTGCATATCAATTTATCATTAATAAATTAATCTAATAAAAACTCTTCCTATTGAATTCAAAATTAAATTATACGTTCTAAACTCTTATGAATCATTATATGATATGAACTAATAACTTGATTCTTTTTGTACTCTAAAAAGGAATAAAAATTGTGGACTTCATTATTTCCTAACTATAATTTTATCTTGAAACTGTATGATCTTCACAATAATGTAACATTTGTAACGTTTCACGATTTAGTAAACAAATTTCACTATAATTTTTCAAAAATTGCAAAAATTTCCATATACTATAACACATAATTTTATAACATAATAATGGTGTTTAATGTAATTATTTATCCGAGACAAGTGAATCTTTATACAATTTGTTGCAAAAAGGGAGCTGCTTCAAATTTTGAAAATTCACCCTACCATAGAGAAGAAATATTTTTTCTTAGTAATAGTGCTAAATGCTGTGTTAATATTTTTATTTTATGTGAGTCAATTCCTATGAAACGATGTCTAAAAATATTTCGTTAACACTGTTTTCATTAGTTTTCGAAAGTTAATATATTTGGAGAATTTTTCGGTATTCGAATATTCGAATACTTCAGTTGCTCAATTATTTGGCGAATATAATTCGAATATCCAAGTATTCGAATACTATTCGAATATCCAAGTATTCGAATACTGACGTGTTCGAATATTAAAGTATTCGAATACTGACGTGTTCGAATATTAAAGTATTCGAATACTGACATGTTCGAATATTAAAGTATTCGAATACTGACGTGTTCGAATATTAAAGTATTCGAATACTGACGTGTTCGAATATTAAAGTATTCGAATACTGACGTGTTCGAATATTAAAGTATTCGAATACTGACGTGTTCGAATATTAAAGTATTCGAATAGTATTCGAATAATAACATTCGAATACTGAAATATTCGAAGTTTATTCGTATTATTCGAATACTTGTAAAATATTCGAATATTAAATTATTTGAATAGTCCCAGCCCTAATTTGGAGCTGCCTCCTTGCAGCAAAGTCTCCAATTACTGTATCCTTCTGAAGTAATAAAGTAGCGTCGAGGTGTGGAGCTTTCGTGAAGCTAGACTAAAAATGGAATTGAAATCCATAGTGATCGAGGGAGACGTTTCGAAGGAGGTGCGGTTCTCTCCCTCCGTCGCCATCCTGGGAACGAGTTTTCCGGAGCGACGGAGTTCTCAGTCAGGAATTACTATCGCGAAATCTCATGGCAGGATGTTCGTTAGCAGGATTTCTTTTCCCCCTTGCCGACCAGCTGGCCACTCGACTCGAGTGCATTCTTATTCATCCGTTTTTCAGTCATTGTCGGAATCCTCTTCCTCAGGCGTGATTCATCATTCGTTTCAGAATTCATGGCCCTCCGAGGAGCCGGGCTTCCGTCGCGATTGAATAGAAGGAATTACATCCCCCAAAATCTCCTTCGTTTTATTGAATTTTAAGAAACGCTTCATTATTTTCTACCATTCTTCCTTTTTATTTCCGAGAACCGTCGAGACGGTGCTAAAGTCGTACATCGCAGGGATACGTTACAGTAGCATTCAAACTTATTTTATCACTTTGTCAAAGAGCTTTTGTGGTATGACTGTTAAAGAAAGGCACGTGCATTAGGCTGAGCCTAAAAACCCAAATTTTTATACTCGGAACGGCTAGGGCTAAAAAGTTGCCTTTGGGGAAGACTAAAAATTTTTAAAATCGTTCAATTGTAAGCCTCGCGCATCGAGGTCAATTTTTTTAATTCATTACCAAGTCTGGCGATTTCTGTATATTTTTATAAAAGTTTGTATATTTCACTGTTGAACATCAGAAAATATTATTTGAGAACATAAACACGTGAAATAGTGAATTTTTTTAATTTTCAAGGCATTATTGATGAAGTTAAATAAAATCGTTTCACTTAAAAATATTCTTTTTATATATATTTTTTAACATGTTATCCTCTGGTAATATATTAGTATTAGTAGATAATCAAGATTCATTATTCTAATCTTCACTTATAGAACACTCAACCGCCACCAGCTTATCAATCTAAACATTGACATACAGCACAGTGAGAACAGTCTTTAAAAATTGAATTTTAAATCGTTGAGCCACTGAAGTGAATTTTAATAAATATTCTTATTAAATTTTCATTCTGAAATTGTTAATCCTGACAACACAAGGGCGCGTACAGATACCGTAACACGGACGGTGTTACGAAACCAATGATTTCAAACATCCTGTCGCTTTGCCCTAATTTCGAGTTACATTTCATTCACGCAGCTGCGGGACTCTCCCGGAATCGACGCGGAACGTGTCGTTTGGTCCCCAGCTGGTCCCCAATCAACGTCGTCTCGCTTATCAAACTTCCAGCTCACGACACGCGGACGAAACGGACAGATTGAGGTGCCTATCTGGCATTTGCATTTGAACTCGACGATGTTCGCTCGCTGCCGCAATAAGAATGCTCCCCTAATTTTATGCAACTTGAATATTCACTTCTACAGCGATGCGCACCGAGTACTAACCCCTGCTCTCTTTGCTTTCATCCCGGCATCCACAGGGAGATTTTGTGTTCCCCAATTAATTATGAAATAAAAAGTTGCGCTCTGATATGAATATATGTACCTAATTAGGTTGACGTTATATCACTCGCATTTCTTTCTGAAGGCAGTGTGATCCTTTTATTTTTATACGGTTACGCAGTGTGAACATATGTTTTGACATTCCTCATCGAAACAAAATAAATTGCTGTATTAAAATAAATTGAAAGATGTAGGTATGGATTTATTTAAATACATATCTTACGGAATAATACTTTCACAAAAATTTTCCGGTGCCATTGATCTGGTTTATAATAATTATAGCTGTTAACACGTTCACTACGAGAGTTTAGTATTTTAATGATCTATCACGCCGTGGTTTGAAATTCGTATGTACTGTATAATTTTATAAAAAATTGAATTAATTTTTCTGTCAAATGATATAGTAATGTTACAAGTGGTTTATAGTATTTTTTTAAATTAATAACAGCAGCAGTTACAGGAAGTGTTTTGGAAATATACAGAGTGTCCCACCTGAAACAGGCCAATCTCCTTCAGAATTATGATGATGCAAAAAATATTTCATATGTATTTTGGATAGCATCAGAAATGGAATTCTTTGCAGCGTATTCGCCCTTTGATACAATTCAAATTTGAGAAAAATATATTTAGGTGCCCTGTTTTAGGTAGGACACCCTGTATAGGTTGATATGTATAAGTACTTCATTAAAGTTACAAGGGACATTTACATTCCTTAAAAGAAGCACTAGTGCTTTCAGATTGTATACATCGTTAATTACGATAAAAATTATCAGGTTAACGAGCCGCGAACTCCGTGACTCCCTAATTTTCCACGACATTCTCTCGTTAGTAATAATCACATCAACTGAAGACAAAACGGTGCTACTTCGAAATATTCGGTCTACTCAAAGAGAATGTCAAAACATCTGGCAAATACAATCGAAATCTTTCAGTGGTACTGTTTTATTTGTAACAAATACGAAGAAGGATTAAATTCTTGGGATCAGATGAAGTAGTTTTGTTATATGTTTAAAAAAATTGTTTTCACCGAAGAGGTAACAAGTCCTAAACAATTCAAAATTTTGTAAAATTCTACTGAGAAGATACTAGAATTTATTCATAAGAATTTAATACGAAGAATGCAGCTTAGCTTACAATATAAATGCCACCATGTATAGTTGCTATAAGAAATGTGTCTTGGAACTTATAATACTATTACGAACTCTACGTAATTGTATCACAGTATTGTTATTTTTAAAATAAAACGTTATTAAACCGCGTTGGAGAGTACCACGTTATAGGAGGACTGTTACAATTTTTGTTCCGCGTTATAGGAGGGTTTTCTGTATATCTACATGCAACAGAAGTTCTAAATAAATTAACCAAAGTACGACAATCATTGCAAAGACAATTGAATTTCCATAGAGCAGAGGATAGTGATATTGAACCATGTAATTGAATTAAATTCGATGCGTTCGAATACGTTGAATACGTACCTTCAACCTGTTGGAATATAATTGAAGGTAATGGAAAATATTATATAGCAGTTTAAGCTCCCAATATATTTCACTCTTTCCTTCAATTATTCGAATTAGATAAAATATATTAGATTTAAACAAATTTTTGCACAGAAACTGGTCGTTATTTGCCTTATTATTAGGGTTCCCATATTCCTTCACCAGCAAATCGGGGCAGGTAAGAGAAAGGGGTAAAATTATTTGAAAAAGAGTTGGTACTTTTATAGTAAATAGTGGTTAAAAAATGTCATAGAATGAAAAACACAAGTCATATTTTTCTGTACATCAAACTTACTTCAGAAATGTTTTATAACTCTTAATTTGTTCGTAAAATTCGGATGGACTGGGTTTAAAAATATTGGTTGCCAGGAGACAAAGGGGGTTCACCCACAACTATAAACTTTAGTGTGAAAGTTAGTTAAATCGTAAATTTTAGTTACGACATATAGTAACAATATTTGAAACTTCTATTATATTTTCAAGCTACTAAAAGGTCATTAACATTTTTAATCTACTGTTTGATGATTAAGGGGGTCCAGTTCAACAGGTCTACATAGATAGATAGAAGTATTTACCTTCTTACAATGGGAATGTATCGCAAACGAAACTCGGTCGAGGTGGCGCTCTGATCGGAGTGCCCAAGATGGCGTCTGAGCATGCGCGTGATGACGCCGTGACGTCAAATCAATCAACGCCAAGATGAGCTTGGCTTTGCGCTTGCGTCGATTCGTTTATAGTGTTTATTAAGCCAAACTCATCTTGGCATTGATTGTTTTGACGTCACGGCGTCATCACGCGCATGCTCAGACGCCATCTTGGGCACTCCGATCAGAGCGCCACCTCGATCGAGTTTCGTTTGCGATACATTCCCATTTTTGTTACGAGATAAAGTAACAATATTTCAAACTTCTATTATATTTTCAAGCTACTAAAAGGTCATTAACATTTTTAACCTACTGTTTGATGATTAAGGGGGTCCAGTTCAACAGGTCCACATAGATAGATAGAAGTATTTACCTTCTCACAATTAGACCTGTACTTTCAATCCTTTGTATTTAGATATTATATATTATAATCTTGAGCTTCGAGTTTTATACCGTGTGTTCCATAACATATGGGCATAAGAATGAATAAGGCAAATACAAATAATGGTAAATGTTCACACGAACGTTTGCCCTACCTGATCTCTTTCCCGAGTTAAAAACCTCCCTACATCTGAATAATTCTCGTTGCAAACGAAGCTATCCTAGCATCCTAACAAAAATTACTCAAAGTGACTACACGACCTTCACTACGATTCCTATCAGTACCTAATTATCTAGGTATCAATGCCCAGTGGTATAATAAATAACAGAGACATCGTTCATAACAAGAATCAACCTAACAAAAATAACAAGGTCAGACAGAACAAAGAGAGTTGGTTAATTCCAACTGCAACTCTCTGTGCCTAATTCCTCCCTAAAGTTGTGCTCCCACGTTACAACTTTTCCCAGGCATCTCACATCGTTTCAAAGTACATATAACGACAAGCACATTTGACACCTGTCACTTGTCATTATTATTATTAACAAACCTTTCTCCTAGTTGTATAATAAATAACAGAGACATCGTTCTTAACAAGAATCAACCTAACAAAAATAACAAGGTCAGACAGAACAAAGAGAGTTGGTTAATTCCAACTGCAACTCTCTGTGCCTAATTCCTCCCTAAAGTTGTGCTCCCACGTTACAACTCTTCCCAGGCATCTTACATCGCTTTAAAGTACATATGTATAACGACAAGCACATTTGACACCTGTCACTTGTCATTATTATTATTAACAAACCTTTCTCCTAGTTGTATAATAAATAACAGAGACATCGTTCTTAACAAGAATCAACCTAACAAAAATAACAAGGTCAGACAGAACAAAGAGAGTTGGTTAATTCCAACTGCAACTCTCTGTGCCTAATTCCTCCCTAAAGTTGTGCTCCCATGTTCCAACTCTTCCCAGGCATCTTACATCGTTTCAAAGTACATATGTATAACGACAAGCACATTTGACACCCGTCACTTGCCATTATTATTATTAACAAACCTTTCTCTGCTAGCGAATAATACATTATTATCTGCCCCGTGAACGGTTGCACGAAGAACGTTGGTACTGACACTCGGTATTTACATACGTATATACACGTGGACGCTCTGAGAAGCGGGGGAGGTAAAAATTGACGAAGTCTAGGAGGCAAGGGCCAGAAAATGCCCGGGGCGTTGCCTAATGAGCTTCCTGTAGCATCGAGTCGTCGCCTCTATGGCTGCCATTCAGGACCCGTGACAGCACGGTGATTCAGAATTCCAGCGAACGAGATCCGTGGCAGGGACGAGGCTCGCAAAGCCGGGTGACAATCGGCAGCTACCATGGCTATTGTTTTCACCGGGCCCGGTCGGCAGCCGGGGAGACTTTCAAAACGTTTTAATAACCCGTTCTTCCCTTGGATGCTTTTCTGTTTTTTCTTTCGCGCTCGTTTCCTCCTTGAGCAAGTTCGTAAAGCTGACTTGCGCGGCAAGTAAGACCAGCCGGTAATTATACGTGTTCGGTCTCGGAACTTAGAGGCTGAGTGGCTTCCTTTTAGGCTCCTTGCAGATCCTACGACGAGGTACGAAGAACATCTTGTCAGAATAGCGTCCGCGGGAACCGATGTCCCACGCAAATGTAGTTTCAATTAAGATTTTTGCACGACTCTAATTGAGATACCATTGCTGGCTGAAGAGTATACGTTTCACGGAGAAGAATTAATTATCACAGTCCTGCGAGGGGAAAAGTCTTTTCAATATTTCAGCTGTGTTTAATATAAATATGCTGATGCGCTACGTCTTTTCCAGTACATTTACTATGTTACGACTTTCCTCACTTATAATGAGAATGACGGGCAATTTGTACACTGAATAAAATTATCTTCACCCCTACAAATATTATAAAGAATTGAATTTTTAATCATTTTTTGTTTAATGGTAATCCCTACATATTTTTGGGTGCGGAATTCGAGAAGCACAATAATCATCTGATACCACATCGAATATGGGGGGCTTCAGGATTGCCATAACAGTTGGTACAGGTAAATGTGATAGTTGAATTTAGATACTACACTGCTGGACCAAATTAAAGGATCATTATAATTTCCTGAAAATTTTGGTCATTTTTAAATGGCTGTATCTCCGCGAAAAATATTTAAAAAAAAACATATTTATGTTTGAAGTTTCTAGGTGTTGAATCAAGGCCTGAACTTTTTTGTATCCATTATTATACTGTGTTATCAAGACGAAACGCGGAAAACGAAGTTTAAAAAATTTCTGTCTATTTTGAACGTATGCATGGGTAAAAACAGTTTTTCTCAATGGAAACAGCTCCCCAAAGTTAAAAAATTAACATTTCCCGAAAGAAGTGTTCTGTTACTAACAAGGGAAGATCCCGAACCCGGAAATTCCAAAAATTCTGAAACTTTGTGGATATGTAGGGAATTTCCTCCTGATTACAACGCATTTTTTTTTGCTGCTCAAAATCACTCTAAGGGGGTGGCAATTAACCCCTGAAAATCTGGTTATTTTCCGATTTTGCGTTATAACTCGTGAAATGTAAAATAATTTTTTTACCAAACGATAGATCTAATTAAAAGAAGTAACTTTTGTCTTGAAACATTTTTTCTATCTCGTACAGTTCGCGAGTTATAACACAAAATCGGGAAATAGCCGAATTTTCAAATCACCCTTAGAGTGATTTTGGGCAGCAAAAAAAATTGCGTTGTAATCAGAGGAAATTCCCTACATATCCACAAAGTTTCAGAATTTTTTGAATTTCCGGGTTCGGGATCTTCCCTTGTAAGCGACAAATATCCAACAAATAGCAACCGGAAGAGTGGGGGATTGAGAAACCGGAAAGCGTAAAGGGTAAGGACATGTGAGCCATTCAAGATATGATGTCTTATCGCAGGTTGCAGCATTTTGTTATATAATTAATAATTTGGCAAATAAAACTTGCATAACAGAACAGCTAAAATTAGATTTGTGTATATGATTTCTGTACAGTACCTCGTGACTCGCAATTTTTCTTTGATATCTGCGTATTTGTCTAGATTTTAATAAACGCGAAATTAAAGTGGAATTAAAACAAATTAAAATTCTTGTTGCGAGACCGCAACAGACATGAAAGAGTACACGTTGCGCCTTAATGAAAGCATGTCCCTCTGTACACGAAAAATTGATGTTTCAACGAGGGAATATAATATTTGTGTCAGATTTGACTAGTTACTTATACAGTTGCAAGAACGTGTAGTCGACAGTCGTCTGTACTCGAATAAAATTTTCTTTAAAAAGGGTCTATAATAAATTGGGAATATAAAGTATAATATTAAAATGTTGCACAATTTAAAGTCGTATATATGCCACACATTTCAATTTATTGTGGAATGTTTTGCTATGGAATTGTGCAACCATTTTTTCTTTTTATTTTTTCTAAATTTCCACGGGTTTTTTTGTTTAATAAGATTTGAATTGAATATTTCAATTTTATTGCTTTGAGTAGAATTAAGGACTTTATTATTATTGCTAGTATTTTCTTGTAAATGAAACGATGAACTTCTACATGAAACTTAATCTTGGAGGGCTTCGAATATTAGAGGAACAGTTTAAAAAAAAGACTTGAGCCCTTTTACACAAAATATATCGTAATTAAATTGTATAGAAATCAAGAGACACGGTAGTGTCTCGCGCCAAGTATATATATAGATATATATGCGCCGCGCGAGACACAGAGTGTATCTATTACGGCACGCCGCGCTATCAAGTACCCTGAGATTATCGAATCTCAATAACGGCTGGTCCGATTAGACTTTGAATGGTCTTAATGGATAGCTTGGGTTTAATTTACATAAGAAAAGTGTCTTCGTTTTGTTCCTACGTGCCTTAGGAGCTGAGATATTTTGATGTAAAGTTGCAATTTGCCGAATTTTATGTTCTGAAGAATTAAGAATCGTCATCGTCAAGTGTGGGCAAGAGGGGAACATGAAAGGGAGAGGAAATGTCCAATATCCACGTCGCTGATTCGCTGAAGGTTTCGGCCAATCGCGTAACAAATCGTTGTCACGTGACAGCTAGCAGAGAGCAGAACTGTCGAGGTAAACGTAACCTAGCTAGTGTCAAACAGTTATAACCTGTCAAGTGTGAAATAAGGAAACTAGTTAAAAATTTTTAAGTGACACGAGTTTTTACACCATAGAGGACACTGAATTATTGTCTCAATTAACAAGGTAAGTCGCCAAAATTTTTCAATAGACTATTTATGTAGAGCATATAGAAACGGAGGGAACGCACAGACTTGGAAGTTGCCGGAGGAGGTTTGACAGTAAAGCATCTTCTTTCCCAGAAGTTTCGACAAAATAATATATTGTTTTTATACCAGCAAACTATTTTTACATTAGAGTTTTTATGTATAAAGCTTATAGAAATGAATGAAGGGGACGCACGGGCTTATATAGAAACGAAAGGAATGGACAGGCTTGGGTAAAAATGAAGGGGACGCACAAGCTTCGATAGAAATGAAGGGGATGTACAGCCTTGGAGGTTGTCCGAAGAAGGATAGATAGACAGAGAAGCTTGAAAGAAATTTGTCAAATGAGCTAAATCGACGAACTTTGTCAAATTAGCGTAGCATTAAGAATTAAGAAAATTATAGCTTACTGCTTGCAATGTATAGAAAGTTACATTATTGATTGAAGAAAGTGCGATGAAAACGCATCTCCCTTGATACTTTTCTATCTCTTGTGAAAGATATTTCTAAAACTTTATTTTAAAATCCACCGTAGTTCCCACGCTAATCATTAATTTTATTAGTTTCACATTACCAATATTTAAATTCACTAATGAACATATTAAATTAATTTTGTTCCAACACCAATAAATTGTGCGTTAAATATATTGGAGCTCTTCGTTCATTTTTAATAAATTACCATTAGCATTTAAATTTCCTTCAACAAGAGTTTCTGCCATACGCTCTCACCTCCTTCGGACACATTATGTAGTCTCCACGCTTACTATAGGAAAAGTCCACCCTTCTTCTAAAACTTATATTGTTTAATTTTATATTGTATAATAAAGTTATATTGTAACTAAAATGTGGATTTTATATATTTACAGATAACTGAAGCACAAGATGATGCAGTGTGATCTACGTCAGAAAAAAAATTTATTGTAATATAGTATAATATTAATTAAACTTTAATTAAACTTTTATTCAGCTTCGATCCTCTGTGTGGTTCTTGTATGTTTGCTTCATATTTGAAAACTCAAATTTAAACCAATTCCACCAATCCAATTGTCTTGTAGCTTTGCAGGTGTGCGTAGTTTGGACGACAATATAATATATTGTTAATTAAAAAAAATAACTTCGACGGGGTGAAAAAATTATCCAGTCATCAATAAACACTACAAAATGTGTGAAATCCTCACAAAATTACCTTTTTCAAAAAAAGGTACAAAAAAGAGCGCCAAGTATATAATCCCATCAAAAAGGATCCCATTTAAAAACATTGTCGTAAATTAATAGCTTTACAAAACTAATGATATACACCAATTGCGCCAATTATCGCAATGACTATTTATACAAACAAAAAAATGTATCAAATAATAGTAAACAGATATATTTTTATACAAATAAATATTTTAATACGAATAAATATTTTATTCAAAATAGTTGGCGCTGCTCTCGGAATTGGTGTTGCTAAACTGAATAAATATGTCTGAATCAATAAGTCTGGCCTTGTTTTATTTATTAACCAAGACACTTAACATTTTTTTCAGAGAGCAGCGCCAACTATTTTGAATAAAATATTTATTCGTATTAAAATATTTATTTGTATAAAAATATATCTGTTTACTATTATTTGATACATTTTTTTGTTTGTATAAATAGTCATTGCGATAATTGGCGCAATTGGTGTATATCATTAGTTTTGTAAAGCTATTAATTTACGACAATGTTTTTAAATGGGATCCTTTTTGATGGGATTATATACTTGGCGCTCTTTTTTGTACCTTTTTTTGAAAAAGGTAATTTTGTGAGGTTGCATATAACTGATAACTTTATTGTACCTATTGAAATATTCTATATCTATGAACAGATTTCTCTAACATTTGAAACATTAAATATTTTGTTTATTATAAAATTCTTAACTCGTACAATCGTTTAAAAATTATATTAATTACTAATTTGAATCAATAAAGTATTTCTTATGTGCTCAAAAAAAAACGAAATTTATTTTATGTAACTGGCTTTCTGGCCAAATGCAAATAAGAGTTAGTAATTGGTAAGAAAAATTTTAATTGCTGTGCATGAAGACGAGCAAAAGTTTTCTACTGTTCATTGTTTCCTTTTATACAATGACGCATTTTTTAATTTAAGTTCCGCTCCAATTTCGTGGCGCATTTAAATCCTCGATGTTGCAGCGATTCTGACTTCTCTCTTTATTATTACGCTTATGATGCATTTGTCGACAATATAGATGTCGCGTGGCTGTTCATTACAGCGCTCGACGAGCACATAATTACAGAACTATATCTCTCTAATGTACAATCCACGTGTCCATAGTTCCGTCCAAAAGCATAAATTACGGAACAATTGATTTGTATACACAATTTTGTGGAACCGTCCCCGAAATAATTGCTTGGGTCATAAATATTAGTATAGAAATTCCCCGCTGGAATAGCTGTTGGTACAGTATACCGCTAGGGAATTTCTCGAGAATTAGTGTTGTAATCAAAACAATGCACGATTAACGGGTCGGGTTTGCTCATCACTTTGCCATTGACGTTTTAACACGCAATTTGATAAATTACAAAAAACACCCTAGTTTCTAAAGCTCCATTTGCATAAAAACGAAGCCTCGTTTCAAAGAAATTATTTTATAACTTCGATTTATTTTTACACAAGAATTCGTTTCATCTGCAGTTACAGAATATTTAACCCTTCGTGGTCACACCTTCTTATAATCACAAGTTGGTCACACTGGGTTCACTGTACCCCAGCGTTATTTTTTTAGTCACCATTTTCGTATTTTTGAACCTTTTAACTTTTCAGTGATAATTCTACATTCGTAATACTTATACAGTCATGGTCTAATAGTCTTTTTCTAGAAATGTAAATTTTGATATGCTAAAATTTGTGGTTGAAATTGAGCGATTTTCCATCGTTGTGGTAAAATACAGATTTTTTTAAATTTTTTTTATTTTTTTTTTTACAGTAAATACGCTTTGGAAGATGTAAAGGTGCGGAATTTCAAATAAAAAATTGCTCTCGAAAACTCCTTCTCGATTGTACCAATTATTGCGGGACACACTGTATATAGGAAATGTTTTAATATCACCTGTTTTATTAAATTAATTTCAGGTTTTATAACTTTGTCAGTCTTCCAATTTTTATATCGGACTTGATTTATAATATTCCTAAAACATCTATAAAAATATGTAAGAAGAAAAAATCCGACTTTTGACACTTCCAAGCGGTTTCACCCCCTTAATTGTTGTCACATTGAGTCAACTTTAATAATTTAATCAGATAGCTAAATGTATGCCCTATTAAATATACTACCCGATTTAATAATATTTCGTCCACATAATTTATTGAAAATTAAAAACTGAAAAATATAGCACCGTACAATTTCATTAATTTCTGTTTTACTTTTCTTTCCATTGAGTCAACTTTAATAATTTAATCAGATAGCCAAATGTGTGCCCTATCAAATATACCCGATTTAATAATATTTCGTCCACATAATTTATTGAAAATCAAAAACTGAAAAATATAGCACCGTAGAATTTCATTAATTTCTATTTTACTTTTCTTTCCCTTGTTACCTCTCCTCTATCTGACCTCAAATTCCTCCATTTATGCTACCCTTACGCTTCCCCGGCTGTTCCATCTACCTTTCTCCACACTTCCGATTTCACCCCCCCTACCCCCTCTCGCGCGTCCTCTCTCGCTTTTGCCGATATACGATGCAGAGAGGTGCATTACCGAGCTCGCATCGCCTGAATTTCCATCTGCTTAGCAGCGGAATCCGCTTTACGTTCCGTTAGACAGAGGAGTGGTATTGCCTACCGATATATCAGTAGTGGGTCGGCAAAGCGGGGCGAGGGAGCAGAGCGTGGAAAGAGGGGCGGTATGACGAGATGGAAAAGGCGAGAGGTGAGACAATGAATCCTACGGGGGACAGTAATTTTTGCCCTTCCATCAAACGCTGATCACTATTACCCTTGTCGACTTATTGCATGGTAAATCCGGAATGAAGTTTTTCAGTGCTGAATTATGTGACAGCGGGCTAAGCGATTCTATAATTCTTTTGACTAATGCTTCGACGGTGGAGGTTTCAATTGGAACTGTAATTTGTTCTGCCTCGTGCCTTCCGTAAGTTCGTCAGATATCGAGCCCCGTAATCCATCATCGATATGGTAAAATGATATTTAATAAAACGGAGATATTTTTGGCTAATTACACGATCGTAAACATTCATTTAAAATGTGTATAGGAATTGTAATGTTATTTGATGTTGAAACCTCGATCCACCTTTATTTACAGAAGGCTACAAAATTGAGGATTATAAAAACTTTTTTTAAAAATGAACGGTGGTTTTACAAGAATTTCGACTTCTAAATGCAAGGATTTGCTCCATCACGTACTCTATAGTTTCTTCACAGCTTGCTTTAATCTGTTTATTAGCTTCATAGGGGAGAGTCGTGCAGTACCGACCCCTTTAAGTTTTTTTGTTATATCTTGGGATAGAGTCGATAAAAATCAGAAATTCAAACACGTGTTTGTAGTATAGATAGAACTCAGTAAAAGGAGTGAAATTATTTTTATGAAATTTAATAATAAGAATTAATAAATCGCAAAAGTAAAAAAATTGTAATTTCTAAGAAACGAAAAATTGTCGTCCAGTACCGACCAACTATTAAATTACTAGATTTTAGGCCTAAATGATGACCAATGTTAATAAAAACACATTTTATTACTACAATACAAGATTTTTTTGAAATTTTATTTGTACAAACTCGCAAGTAAAATAATTAATATTGCCCAACCATCACATTCGGTATACTACACCCAATCTTTGTCAAATGATTTCTTGCAAGCAGAGATGGGCAAAATTTTTATTTAAGTAAAATTTCTAATAATGAATGAAAAAAATTAACTTTATTCGTTTAATAAAAAATTTAACTTTTTTCGTCCAATAAATTCTCATCGAATGAAAAAATTAAATTTATTCGTCGAATAATCTAAAATTAAAGTAAGTTTTATTTAATCCTTATTTACATAATTTTTTATTTAGTTAATGCCCAATTCTGCTTGTAAATAACACACTGGATAACTTCTTCATTAAATCCCAGCTCCCTGTTTGTTAGGTTATCATACCTATCCTTATTTACTTTATTTTTCTGCGGGAAAAGCTAGAAGGAAGGCTAAATGAACATCTTAAAAATTAATCTGAGTTGTTAACAGATTGAACTTACTGATAAGAAAAATTTGGTCTCTAGTGGTTGACAGAGTCTGTTGGTCGGTACTGCACGACAGTTGGATGGTCGGTACTGTACGACAAACACGGGGAAACATTTTAGATCATGGTATATTATGTACAAAAAAATATTGCAAAACTAGGACGTTTTAATAAACTTAATAGTCTAGAGATAGTATACATAATAGGATAAAATCATTTATTTACACGAGAAACAAAAGATCAGGTTTAAGAAATAACTTTTAACCTCCCAAATATCAACGTATACATTTAATGCCTCAGAACATCGAGAGCAATAGAGTAAACAATATGGCCCCGAAATATGTTATAGAGAATTGGAATTTCCATTGGTTAATTCAAATAAAGTGCTAATATTTGGTCCAAGAAGCGAGAACTAGCTTTGGTCGGTACTGTAAGCTGGTCGGTACTGTACGACTCTCCCCTACTTCCAATCTGTACAAGATTTCAATGAGGAAGATGACTGCAACTTTTTCCCACCCGTGACGCCACCAGCACACATTCACATTTATGCAATCAGGCACATTCACAGTACATGCGCTAGTGGCGCCATCTGCGCCGAGCTTTGCGTCATCTTCCCCATTGGCGGTGCTGGAAATATTTACTGCATCACTTGAATAGCCATGTTATCACGTATACCTCTCTTATAATTAAATAGGGAAGACCAGGGATAAACGTAGCAATTTGCCTTTTGAAGTCTGTAACATTTAAATTTTGTACAATTTTTAAAACATTCCTACACGAGGGTGAACCTTGATTATTGGACAATATAATCAGACCAAAAAACTTGGAATATATTACACCAGGTTTTTTAAATAAGCATTTTTATAAAATAAGTCATTTGTTACTTTTATCCCCACCCCTAGGGACAATTGCAACACCGCTGTATCTAATTTGTTAAAAAAAAAACAATTAATAGAACAGATGCTGTTAAATAATATTTTATAGATGGACATAAACATAAATCTGAATGTATAAAGTAGCAAGACATATGTTTGTGTGTTTCTCTGTCCCTTAAAAATTTTCGAATGGTAAACTCTTGGATCACGAAATGTGCCTTTGCTCATTATGCCTGGCTAATCACAATTAATGTAACTATTTTCATCAAAAAATTTTTTTTTTAAAAAGTTAAAAGGAGTTTAGAAAAATGGAAAAAAGATTTATAATTGAAGGAGTTAATCCTAACTTACTGTTGGTTATAATATATTTCAATAGGATAGTACGATTGTTGGTCTATTGGAAATATTGGCAGTTGATTTATAACAGTTGTTACATTTGTCCCGAATCTCCCCCACTAGAGAAATATTATTAAAAAAATTTGTGGCTCACTGCCTTGGTCAAAATAAGTGGCCTGCGAGTCATTTTATGAATCATATTGCTTCGAAAATTTTGCGTGCTACGTAAATTTCAGTGTATGGTCAAATATTTCTAGTTGGTAGCTACTGTATGTAGCTGCAGTTCGCGAAACCCCAAGCGCAATAGCGAACTATTCCTTCTATGGCTAACTTCCATCCAGTAGTTACAAGCAAATACACGAAACGACGGTCATGGACATTGATACAAGTTTGTAAGGGGCTACTGCAACAGCATCGTGTTCCATTGGAATTTCAGATATAATAGTAGACGTTGTTAGGATACGTGCTACGATCAGTCCGAACATCCCCGTAAAGATTCTCTTGCAGCAGAAGGAACTACCGTTCATATTCCGAATTGGCTGTTCAATATTCCCATTTATAGAAAAATTGGCTTTCAATCGAATTTTAAAAGTTATCAAAGTTTCATTACTAATTTCCATGTAAGTATAAGACTCCCCGTGCTGCGTGTACCATCCATCGCTCACGATGAACTTTCCCTTCAGGCCGTTTGATATTTTGAGTATAAGCAGAAACGTGATGATAAAATATTTCATAATATCATCGGTTGATGTATAATTATCTATCTATTTTCTACCTTCTATGCGTGTATTATACATATATCATATATATATATCATATCATATATCATATCATATATATATATCATATCATATATCATATATATATATATCATATCATATATCATATATATATATATATCATATCATATATCATATATTATCTATATCTATCTATATTATATACATATGTATAGTCAGTCAGTCAGTCTTCAAAAATAAGAAGTCCTTTTGAAGGTTCAAAGTTCTTTTTGAGACAAATTCAACGAGCTTAATAAAAAAAGCAAGTTCCTTTGTTTATTTCACTTCTAACGCACGCTTTTATAAATTAGAGGAAACCGTTGTTTCGTGGAGCACGGGGAATTACGGAAAATTTGCGGCACGAATTTTTCGTGTACGTTCATGTTATTCCTACAATTTCACTGGAGCTCCTGCCCTTGAGTAATTTCACACGCGGCACGTGTGACGATTAAAAATAATATTTCCACTTAGTCCGGCTTTATGTGCAAACAATGCAGAACCGCGGTACATATGACCCGTCGTCCACATAATTCTGCGTAAATTTAACTGGCCACGATAAAACGATATGCCAGAGAAGAAAAAGAATGGTTTACATAGGTATTTTTAAACACTCTTCCTCCCACGGTACACGTTTTTATGTGTGTACTACCAATATTTGACAATTGACTCGTTTTCTATAAAATTGATTTAATATTGCGGGCCGTGAAAATTTTTTTTTCTGTGAACATGTAGTACAATAATTCGTGTAAATAAAACCTACGTTTCCATATAAACGTACAAATATTGTGATTTCCCATGTAACAGTATTTATTTATTTATTTATTTATTTATTGCTTTAAAGCAGATGTGGTTTTTATAGAAAATATAGTATACATGCAATTTATATAACATACAGTGTACAAATTACAAGCTAGCAGTTTACATAATAACATTTACAATATTTAATATTTATACCTTACTTGGCACTACCATGCATTACATTTATTAAGAAAATTATAGATAAATTCGAGACCCACGATATCAAGTGCATATAGCCATGTAAGAATAATTTATTATATTTTGATATTTATGTTTCGTGTTATCCTGAGCCTATACACGAATTTAATATAGAACGTGACAACAGATTATTTAAAAAAATTTAAATATTAAGCAAAGTTAAAATGTTTAAGACACCTATGCAAAACAGATTAGTCGAGATACACACTGTAGATATCATTAAATAATTCGACTTTTCTGCGCTATAATATTGCAAGAAATAAAATGCATTGTTGCATTTAAGAAAACATCTTTAAAATCGACTTTAAAATCTCCTTAACACTTCCATGCACAAAAATGCAAATTAAATTTCAAAGTTGGCCCTCTAAAATGTTTCAATTCTGTCCAACAATATTTTTTTATATTTTCAATATTTTTAAAAATATTCAGTCATCACGATTTGTGTGTTTCACCCCGTACATTATCAAACACATAGCTTTTTGTTGGTCCTGCGGCACGAAAGTGACCAGCTGAGAATGTTCACCTGCAAACGATTTGAGAATACAATATTTATCGTCGCGCCCAATTTCGATTTCAAGATGAAAATTCGCATAAAGTCTACTCTACTCATTCTGTTACTACGAGCTCGGCTCGCCCTCCCTTCACTAATTACTTTAATACAGATTTGGTCAAAATTCAGTCACGACTTATCATATAACATCTACGTTAGTTTAGATTCAGATTATCACAGTTTAGTACCTAAAATTAGTTCGCTTCTGAAAAGCGCTTAGTTTACTTCATCGTCAACTTGATTTATCCAAATAACTATCTTTGTCACTTAATCCACATCGAAAAACGGTTGCCAATATACAATATAATTAGGCTTATACTTTTCGCGCTCAGATTAATTCTATGTTTCTACTTGTAGTGAGTGACGAAAGTATTCGGGCACACTTTAAAACAGAATAACTTTTTTTAAAATTGATATAAACGATTTGAGTTTTTTTTAGAAACTGGAAGGATTTGTTGACTAAGTGACGTGTTTCGGTGTTTTGAAAAAAAAAATGCAATTGGTCGGAATAACGAAGAAAATAACAAAGGTTGTTTTTTAAACGCTTAACATAAAAAAAATGCTAAAAGAAAATTACAAGTTACTTAAATCTACAAAATGCATAATTTAAATTTTCATTACAGGTTCAGATAAAAAAATTGATAAAAACGGGCTCCACTATTTTCATTGCTATTCCGACCAAATGCATTTTTTTTCAAAACAACGAAACACGTCACCTTGTAAACAAATCCTTCTAGCTTCTCAAAAAAACTCAAATCGCTTTCACCAATTTTAAAAAAGTTATTCTACTTTAAAGGGTGTCCCAATACTTTTGTCCCCCATTGTACTTCATGGCGTTTCATCGCTTGTTCTGTTGCTCCGCGGTTTACCGGACACCCTGTATA
Source organism: Andrena bicolor (assembly GCA_960531205.1). Classification (NCBI taxonomy): domain Eukaryota; kingdom Metazoa; phylum Arthropoda; class Insecta; order Hymenoptera; family Andrenidae; genus Andrena; species Andrena bicolor. Next base: position 18,581,646 of record OY482668.1, on the reverse strand, counting down.
ACGTAATTACAAGCTAAAAACTCTGGTTGAAATCCCCTGCGATATCTAAACATGCACTGCAAAACGTTGGTAGTGTTTTCGGGTTGATTTTGTAGTTTTTACAAACAACACTTTTCTTCATACATAGAAATAGCAGCAGTTCTCTATATCTATACTACTTGCAGCGAAGCTGCTAAGTAAATTACACTAAGTACAACAATGGATGTAGAGATAATTGAATTTAGTGTGTAGTGATATTGAAACAAGTAGCTAAATTAAATTCGTCGCGTATGAATACGTCGAGTACCTTCAAAACATCCAACCTGGTGGAATAATTAAATCAGTATTGAAATATTCGAGCAACTCCAATCGAACCAACTGTCTAATAAACTATTATATGACAGCTTAAGTTTCCAATCCACTTAATTCGTTCGACTCCAGTTATTTGCTTACTCCGCTTGCATTTTACGACTATTTAACAGCTGGGCACCCTAGTTTGGCTGCCCGCTTTCAATGCAATATTCGGGAATTTATTTAACGAATACTATAAGTTTATACTGTACGACGTGAACCCTGCATATTCAGATATGTTTGAAGTGAAACTCGGAATATTTTTGAACGTTTTTATTAAAAATTTACAAAGTTATAGTCGTCATAAAAAAACTGTCTCCGTCTTCAAAATTAAAAAACCAAAGCTTATTTTCATACTTAGAAGCGTGACTATGATCGATACCTCAGTAATCCCGGTAAATGAAAAATTAACAAAATAACGGCTCTTCCAATAAAAAGGATTGATTTTTACAGAAATTTGTTGACTGTTTTGGCCTGAAAAAATTATTACGCCCGTCTTATGAAATATAGTTTTGAGAAAAATGCGTTTAAAGTTTATGCAGTCAATACTTGTAATTTTTGCACCTCCATAACTTTGGCAACTTTACGAATTTGGCTGCAGCACTCTGCAGATCCATTTTGGGGATAAAAGACTATAAAAAAATGTAAAAAAAAAATAAAGAATCGAATTTTTTGACCGATAAAACTAAATAGGGTACCCAGACACCTCCTTAACTCCAGAAATGCCAGTGGTGTCAACCTATACTGGAAACCATATTTATACTGTCGCAAAATCGACAGGTTACCGTTCGTGGATTAAATGATAAGGGGAATATGTGAGAAAGGTGGTGTAACGGAAGCAGCGAGCCACCACATTTTTACTCACGTTGTGTAGCTACACCATTCATTTTGCTGAAGGTAGTATAACACTGGAACCAAGGGCGTCCGTAGAATTTTACGGGAGGGGGGGCAACTTTGAAAAACAGAAAAGTTGACGGGCGACGATGGGTTGAACCCATTTTGTAGCGCCAATTTAATTGAAAATTAAAAATTGAAATTTAAAAATAATCACTTTTTTAGTATAAACTTAATAAAAATTTACCCCCCCCCCCCTTACCCCCCTCCCCTCTTATGTCAAGCTTCTCAACATTATTCTCGTCTCATATATGGTTGATATCACATTAAAATTCAAACCTTTACCTGAGTTGCATCAAATATGTCTCTGCGTCTGATTTTTATTTTGAAATATGTTACAGCTGGCACCAACCTATACTTACAGTAATAAGTAACAGGACTCCAAGAAGCATTTTTGCAAATACTTTGAACAAATCGGAAATAATGGGTTTTAAAAGTTTGGAGGTCTCTTGAGACTGAAATAGGTTTGAAAATTTTGAAAGTCTTGAAATTTTTGAGCTTTGAGATGTTCGATGCTTTGTTTTTGTTTTGGGATTGGGTAACATTAGAGACAAATAAAAATAGTAAATATCTATATGATAGATTTATAAGGAATGTAAAGATAAGACTTCCAAGACCTTTGAGGCTTAATAAAACACATAAAATTGCAAGCTTTCAGGAGACTGTGAAACACGAGGGTCTCGCAAAATGATTTGAATCCCCTTGAGTTGGGGGCTGTAACTCAAGGCGAGTTGGATCGTCTTAGATTACATAACTAACCACAATCAATCGAAACACCCGTTACATATGTTGAAACGTGAGATTACTGATTCGATACGAGGTTCATCCGAAAGTTTGGCTCGAAGTTTAGGTTGGCGCTTGCTTCGAAATTCGGTGTACTGTTACGAATTGACGGTTAATGCAGATCTGTCCCTTTCTAAGCGCCGTGCTATGTTTGTAAGGAGCAGGGACATATAACGTGGTATCAACTAACATTCATGAATCATGATAACGGAGACGGAGTAGGGGAAGCCCCGTGAGCTTCGGAGCTTATGTTGGACAGCGCGGACCTAGCAAGTAAACCGTGCGAGTCGGAAATCGGACCTAGAATTTTGAAAATAATATTCCGCACTCCAAAATTGTAAAGAATTGGGCAACTTCTTTTGACACGAAAAATACGCGTGTTTCAACTTGTTTTATTACTTAATTCTGTGGATAAGTTCAATGAGAACCTATGTCTGAATTGACACTTTTTAATAATTGGCGTTAGAAATTTTGCAAAGATTTTATATGTATATGGATTTTTTGCTTTTGGTGGAAAGACTGAATCGACATTGGCCATTTTTATACCAATGTAAGGGTTTCAACCCATGAAACATAAACATTTTAATTATGAGTATTCGAATACTCAAATGTTATTCGAATATTCGGCCATTATTCGAATAGTTAGGAGTCCTGCATGAGAATGTACGTTCTCTACAGCAGGGAATATTGTAACGGTAAAGGGAAGCTGCCTTGCACCAGAAAACGTTAATTTTTTTGTTTTTCTCCACTAACACAGGTTTTTGTATGAATAATAAGAATAAAATTACTACTAGGTATTACTATTAATGAGCATTAAGATTCAATATTATAAATACAATACGTCCCTACATTTAAATAGTAGTCATACATTTTGTTTCAAAATTTATAACTTTACCAAAGATTAGTAAAGCTTCAACTTTAACGTTTGAAAAACAAATAATTGTAAAGGCAAATAATGAAAAGAATAGCATAATAAAACGTGAAAAAATATTTCACGTTTAGATGCTTATTCGGTACAATCCGAGATTCGAACACTTTGAATTCTTCGAATACTCTGAATTATTCGAAGATTCGAGTACTCTGAATTATTCGAAGATTCGAGTACTCTGAATTATTCGAAGATTCGAGTACTCTGAATTATTCGAAGATTCGAGTACTTTGAATTATTCGAAGATTCGAGTACTCTGAATTATTCGAAGATTCGAGTACTCTGAATTATTCGAAGATTCGAGTACTCTGAATTATTCGAAGATTCGAGTACTCTGAATTATTCGAAGATTTGAATACTGTGAATTATTCACATTCGAATATTTACAGCTCTACTCTGCACGTCTATAATAGGGGAACCTTAAAATACAACAGTTGCGGACTACTTTGTACATTATATTAAATTATTACACCCACTGTCAGTGGTACTTCAAGGTTTATTATTTCTCCAAAGACCATTTTAAGTAGGTATATTTTAAACTTTCAGTCCTCCTATCGAAAGCAGTTCATTACAATCCTCGACGTTAACGGAAAAAATAGTTGTATAATACGTCACACTAAAGATCCTAAGAAATAATGAAAATTATTCGTTTCCACGCTGATAAGAAGAATAACAAAATAAATGAATATCGCTTTTAAAGCACTCCAAGTTGTTTTCCCAATGCTTCGCGATACACGTATGATAATTCTTCTTCCTTTTCGTATTTCCGAACTCTACATTCGTGGGAATATCGGAATATGCAGGCGGCCACGAAAGCACGCGTTTTATCGTACGGTATGAAAACAAAGAGAGCAAGCTATGACACTCCGGAACAGTGAATGGAAACACGAGACTGCTCGAAACAGACCAACGAAAAAATAGGTCGAAGAAAAGGAGCGCGTAAAACAAACGGAAAAATGAAGAGAAAGAGCAGAGGAGGTGGGCGCCAGGGAAAATCAAGAACCGTCCAAAGGTGAGCAAGGCTAGCGCGCAGAGAGAAATGTGAGAATAAAGTTCAATGAGGAGGGAAGCGAGGAAAGAAAAATCGAGTGCCTGTGAGATTCGCTGCGAGGAGGGAAAAGGAGAAAAAAAAGGGAGAAACGTCCGTAAATACGCCAAAAGTACGCCACGTACATGTGTACGTGCAGCGGGCAAATCAAAAAGGCTGATCTTTGAAAGCATCCTGCTTTACGCCCGTCCGCGATGCATCGGCACTAATACTCGGTGGATAAAGCTTAATTAACATGGAGATCGTAGCGAGCTGTCGAATTGGAAATTACTTTAGCGGGGCACGCCTAAGATTAATCCCAGGAAAGCCTTAGCTTTCAAGGAAGCTGCTTCATTTTATCAAGCGGGCCTCTACGATCCAAGACACTTTGGATTTATAGACGAGCTTCCCCACTCAGACATTTCTCTTCTCTTATTCGTGGCTATGCAGATTCGAGAAACAAACAATGATTGCTCTTGTTAAGATAGATTCATCATTGTGTCGAGTCGGTATCTTGACTCGTGGGTTCTGATTTTTATCTGCAAAGTAAGAGATACGTGAAAAGTTTTGGGATTGAGGACAATTGTCGAAGGAAATAAAAAAATTAGAATAATAAGGGAATTGTTACTGAATTTAAAGTAAGTGAAAAAAAGTTTTAGAATAAAAATAAAGGGATGCAGTGAATGTTATTTTTATTTATGGTTAATGTTGATAATTTGTAGGTGGCGTTCAAATATTCAGTGCTGTTCACTTGAATAGGCTCACCTAATTTTTTAAATAAATGTAGGTAATGTAAAAGGGAAAGACTTCTGATTTCTAATTTATATTATTTTATTACATCCTCAACTGGAAATTGAGAAACGTTTATATTGGGCAAAGTTTTAATCATAAAAAAATTGAAACCATCTTCAAAAAGATAAAAATGGACTGAAAGGTTAAAAATAAGTTTTTCCTTATTTAATTTATGATTCTCAATTTTGTATGTCGGGACCTCATCATTTGCACTGTGTAAATCTGGCGTCGACTTAAAAAAATTGGGAGTCATAGATTAAATTAAGAAAAAACTTATTTCTTTGAAGACTGTTTTAATTTTTAATTTTTTAATTTTTAGTTATTTAAGTAATATAACTACATTCATTTTTAAACAATTGAGTAGCCTACAAAAAGAACTGCTCGTAAAAAAAGAACCCTTTGCTAGAAACGGAAGATTCCAAAGCGACTTGATAATAATAATGAAACAGATTTCTTATATTTTATATAACTTCAAAACTACTGAACCGATTTTAATAATTTTTTCTCCACGACCTAAGTTGATTGAAGCTAAACTAAATGCAATAAATTTCACGAAAATCGGTCCAGTAGTTACGCAGAAATTCGCGGACAAACATAATACATACACACAACTTCTTTCTTTTTGAAGTCGGTTAAAAATACAGTCAAATCCGTTTATAGCGTATGTCACATAAAAATATACTTAAAAAATTGAATTTCATTATTCATTAGTATTTAGTACGTTTGCCGTTACTTTTCATAATTTCAAAAATCCGACGGGGATGCGAATCATGTAATGAATACAGATAAGATTGGTCGACATTCACCCATGCTAATTTAATGGCAGTAATAAGATCGGGACGATCCTTACATAGCTTTCCACCACCGTAAATTTTTCTGGGAAGCCACCCCCACACATTTTCTATAATATACATGTCGGATGATAACGCTGCTCATGGCACAATTTCAAAATTTGTATCATGAAACCACTCTTTCACTATACCTACGTGCTGTGTGTTCCTAAATCCACATTTCTTGCCCCATGACATGTTCAATCTTCAACAACACATTCTCAAGCATATTTAAGTATTTTAAGGAATCTTGTTTCCCTTGCATAATAATTACCAAATCAATTACTCCAAACTAGTGGATCAGTGGATGAGTGACGCTGAGAAAGAGTTTATTCTTCTTCTCGCAGGTCGAAACAATATTTTTATCTGAGAAGCTATTCAAGCTCGAAATGCATAATTGCAAAGTGGTAATAGTTGATCGTGTTTCGATGTGAAACGTCCCAGTAATTTCGACGAACTGCAATTGGACGCGAAAAACCTATTTCTGAAAAAGATCTGTCCATTCTTCGCTAACACCTAATTACCGACAGTTTGTGCAATTTCTGTTATCTACATTTGCAAATCTTCACAATGCTGCATAAGTTGTGCTGAATAAATTTTTTTTTAATCAGTAATATTGGTGAACTATCTTCATCTAGCTATAAAACTCCTCGACTCGTGCAAAAGCGAGCTTATCGCCGAGATTTCTGTTCTGTAATAAATTCTTTTTACCAGTTTTCTTTTTATACACCCGTGATTTTCGTTTCTACATTTGCATTTTTTCTTCTTTAAATTCATACGTGCTGAATATGCACGTCCATCGCTCACATTTATCATTTATACTAAATGGATAGGTGTACATCGTGTCCAGTTTTATTGCTTCATTGCACGGTCCTCGGAAACGCCACGTTACTTATGGTATAACGTATATATCCTACTGTACACTGTCGGCCAAAAGTTTGAAACCACCTACCCTCCTGTACGACAAGATATGGCGTATGCGTTGTTTTAAAAATTTAAAAGATACACTCAGAAATTTTTAAATTAAATAAAATGTAATATAACTATTAAGCCATAGTAGTATAATATACACTGGCAAACCAGGGCTTTACTGTTGTCTTCGTACCTATAAAAAATTGCGAATTGAGGGTGACACGATGGTAGCATATCTACAAAACAAAAATTTTTGTTGAATATCAAATAGGAAAGAATAAAAAAATTTCTTGATATTGATAATATATGGATAAATATATAATATATAAATATAAAAATAAATTTTAAAATCTTGTTTGATAAATAAATTATTTTCAAATGATATATTTGCAAAGAATTTTAATTTTAATTTAATTCGTGCAAAAAAATCTTCTAAAATTGAGTTCTATGCATTCCCTAAATATGTCTACAGCAAATACGTAAAATTTTAGGCAAAGCTTCCCAAGTTATTATAGGCTAACATCTTGATACTTATAGAATTTCCTAAAAAGTGTGACAGTACATAATTTTTGGCACATAAATGAATTATATGTACACACATCATAAGTTTTGTAATAATTAAGCTTCTTCAATAGATGCATCTACATATGCATTTTAAAAACATTCAAGTAATTCTAAAAGTTAGATAACTACATTGTTAAACTCCTGGTTTTTCTATGATTTTCTTCTAAACTTTGCGCCATGTTATACATAGAATCCTAAATAACACGTTCAGCTGTACCTAAAGAAAGACGGATAGCCTCTTGTGTACGGTCTTTCAGCATCGAACTTTGCGTCGAATTCTTAAGCACGGAGTAAAGAAACTCGATTAAGAGCAATCTCCTCCAGCGGCGGAGAGTTTTATTTGGAAAGAAAGCCGTTAACGGTAAATCATTGCACAGGAATTCAAGTAGGAACAAAGAACTGACGAAGGCAAGAATAGTGCAAAAAATTCAGACTACCTGAAATCAAGCAATTAGAACGTTGTGTGCCTTTAAAGCAAGTATTTCAGGAGCAATGAATAAAAAGAAAGAAAGAAACGAAGATTGAAAGTAATAACATGTAGAATAAATTTATGAACTAAAAGAGAAAATTATTGTTACGACTGCTACGAATTTCTTTTCTTACCGTTTTATTTTGTATTTGTAAGAAAAGCAAAACTCAATATTCATCGTTCGGTAAATAGTAATTGAATATTATAAAAAGCAGTGCTATAAGTTTCCCTTCGGTAAGTAGAATATGACTGCTAATGACAGACCAGAAATTTGTGAAAAATTTCACCATTTCGATGTACGTATGTAGATATGAAAGAGGGGCACATGGAACACGTTTTGTAAAAATTAAAGTAAAAACGTGGTAAGATAACCCGTTGCTTCGACTCAGTAGGCGATAAGGAGAAATCACTTCCACTACTAAAATTGAAAATTCTTTCTAAGTCTGACAGGATTGATATATTGACCCATGGTCATTCATCATTTTTTTTATTCATTGCAAGATTAGTGAGTACCTACTATATCTCTGATGATCGGGCAAACAAGTTTTCGCCAGAATTCTTAGTTTTGCAAGAAGACAATTAGAATATTTAAAGTGCTATGATTTTAAGATAAGGTATTAATTTTTGGACATTCAAGATATACTTCATATTCGAAAAGAAAATTACAAAAATTGAAATAAATTACAAATTGAGCAAAGGAAATTTTTTTTAACTTCGATTCACAAAAAGCGAGACAAAAGAAATTGTTTAGCTTCAGGTGAGATATTATTTTCTTCATCGTATTCGTCGATATAACTCAACTTACCTATACTGTTTTTCCAACCATTATACTGTATTTTTTACATATGTATACCGGTAAAAAAGGTGGAAAAAGTGGTATTGACTGATACTACTAGAACCATGAGCAAAGGACAGTAATGTAGAATATGTTACCGAAGTTATCTCGTTTTTACTCAAATTTGACTTATATTCGTTTACCCGCCCATCAGAGATGTACTTATAAGCCCAGAACACTTAGACAAACACTCTATACACTCCCGACTTAACCTTGCTTAACCTTGGCTGCTGGTGATGAGTTCACTCTGAACAATACAAATACACCGTATGTAATCAGTTTCCCTTCGCACGCGTGCATTAATAGTAACCCCTGCATCTGAAGCGTCAGGATTTCACGGTAGAGGAATTCGATGGATCCCGAACAGGCCTTCCCCGCGATGGGATTTCAAATGGATTTTAAATAGATCTAGGAATCCTCTCTGCTACTTGACTCGCCAGAATTATTTTACGTTCGGCGTAATTGCGGAAGTCGAGTACATTCATTTCAGTCTCCCCGCAATTATTACACTTCAGCTTACTCTGTCAGCTCCCCAAAATGAGGAGCCCGAGAACTAACTCCCTCACCAAGTTGTAATTACTAATACCCTGAAAGTATTTGCTTCGTGATATTTGTAAAATAACGATCTTAATTGAGAAGACTGTTTGTTACGAGAAATAATTTACATTCTACTTCGGCTTCGTTTTATAACCTGAGGAATATTTAGTGACCTTTCCGTGATTCCTTGTTACTCCGAGGTCTTACGACGGTGTTGAATAAAATTATTACAAGAGAAATAGTATGAAATATGAATAAATACTCGATACTTTCGTTTTGATACAAAGTAATTTAACTATCGATACCAACTTGGTATCGAAAAAATATCCTACTCATCAAAAGATTTATTTTTTTATTGATTTATATGTCAAATAAATGTTAGTTAATAAAATACTATTTTTCGTTTCTCTTTTCTGCATGCTTTTAATATGTTACACATCTGTATATCTCATTTTATGTACACATATATATTATTATACAGGGCGTTTATAAATATTTGGGACAATTTTTAAACAGTGTCAGTTCTACTCATCAAGATACTAACAATAAGAAAAGTTAGGGGCCGTGTTTAAATTACGTAAGGTTAACTTCGGCGATATTTTACCCCCTCCCTCCCCCAGTATAAGAATTCATAAGATTTGATATTGTAATATTTTTTGTATTGAATTTCTTCAGTTATAAAAAATTGTTTTAAAGGTTCATATAATTCATTTAACTCAATTTCTGGATATTTGAATACTAAAACTACTTTTCTGGAACATTAATGGTAAAATTTGTATTTAGTGAAATTTAGATTAAAAATATTACGTAAGACGCTACCTGACTCCCCCTCCTCCATGTAAGCAAACGTAAGAAATTCCCGAACCCGTCCCCCTCCAAAAAGCATTACGTAATTTAAGGACGACCCCTTATAAGCATTTTAGTACTCCTGCCCGCTAAATAAAAATAAAATAAAATTCGTTAATAAAATATATTAACAATAATAAAAATGCATAATATGCCGTAGCCTAACAACCACATCCGTATTACCCAGGGTGCCTTTCGAGAGTAAAGAGGAATACTGATTTACCGCGGACGTATTGCAACGTGTACCTACTCCGAATAAAATGTAAAGGACAGTGAAACTTAAGTTCAAAAGACAAACGACTCGTGGCATATGTAGTTGCGAAGTACTTGACGCAACGTCCACACCTGTGGAACACGCGTGCTTGCCTTCGCCGCAGTGTAAATGCATAGCCCATCAAAACAATACTCCGGTGCAATTCTCTGGCGCTAAGGGCATTTTCGTTTTCTGTAGTATCGCGATCCCATTTGCACAGACATTCGGGTTTATGCTGATATTCAGAAACGTGAAGAGGGAAAGAACCGTATGCAAATAGCTGCACACGTATGCGGGTAGTTTTGATTGGCAAAACGTAGCCAGGCACCTCACTTTTTCTAGAATATCATGCCAGAGCAACACACAGGGTGTCCCGCGAGGCAACACGCAGACTTCTGCGTCAGGCTTGGCAGATCATTCTGAGCCAAAGAGAACATATATATAGTAGGAGCTTGTTTCCATTTGTTGAAAAGTTCTAATGAAACGAAAATGTTGCAGGCACGCCCCTACAGCACATTTTGTTGCAGAAACGTTGCACAAAAGTTGCAGAATATTACAATGTTGCCGTTTGGTTGCAAGTTGCATTGCAATATTACTGCAAAATTGCGGCAACATTGCCGTGCAATATTTCAATGGCCACATTTGTGCAATGTTACAGAAACATTGCGCACATATCGCCGTGTAATATTGGTCTGGAAACATTTGTGCATTATTTCAGGAATATTGCGCACATATTGCCGTGCAATATTACAATGGCCAGGTTTGTGCAATATTTCGGGAATATTGCGCAAATATTGCCGTGAAATATTGCACCGTGGAAGATTTCAGCAATTAATCCGCAATAAATCCGGAATTACGCGGAGCGAACCTACAAAGAACGGATTTTTTCATTTCCCCAAAGCTTTTTATGTAACTTTTATATGATATTTTTAGTTACATAGCACAGATATTTTGCGAGTTGATTACTTCCTGTTTGCAAAGATAGTCACAGGGCCGCCTTTACCAATGGGTTAAATGGGCTATAGCCCTGGGGCGCTTAAGAATCAAATATGTTGAAATGCTTTTTTCTCTTCAATTTTGGAGATAAAAATTTCTATTTGGATCTCTTCCATCCGGGTCTCAACCAGGGCGAGCACGAGCGGGAAATTGTTCCCGGGCGTTTTCGTCTGTTCTTGCCGCGTCCACACAGCCGCAAACGGAACAAGACGTTCACATACGATTCGTTCGCTGAGGTTTGGTCATATTTGCGACGATGTAGACGCGGCGAGGGCGTTCGCGGGCATTAATAAAAAATGAGGTATTTTTTATTTTAATATGAATATAGAATGACGGGACTCTTACATTTAGTTTGTAAAAAATAATTCCTTGATATTAAAAGTTCAAATTAACGACAAATATACATGGAAAAATGTTGGAATAAAATAAAAAAGTAATACCTATACTGTACCATTTATTTGCCTAAATTTCCCTGAAAATACTAAATTTTTTCATGATTTGACAAACATACTACACCCCCCCCCCCCCAAAGACGGCAACCGTTCGACAGGTCCTAACACTTAACGTAGACACGAAATGGAAACTTTCATTGCAAAGTCCAACGCGGCTATGTTTTAAATGGAGGACCACCAGTTTTCTTTTAATGACACAAAAGTGAAATTAAAAATACAGGCAAAATGAAAGGACCGTCATTTGCGGGAATTCGCCTTTGAAATATTGGTTTTGTTATATTTTGTATTGTACTTGTATATTGTTTCTCCTGTTAAGGGAAGAGGGCACTGAAATTTTGAAATCCGAAAATATTTGAGTCATGCGGAATTCCTCTTAAGGGAAGGAAGTAAGTTTGAAGTAAAGCCCTTATGCCAGTCTAGACTCAGTTTTAATCATTGCTTTTCATAGAATTTATATTACGTTACAAAAATCAAGCATAACTTCAAAAATGTTCTTGCGCAAAGTGTGTAATGCCACAGCTTCTAGGTTTTGCAGCGAAGAAGGGTCCATAGTAAAGGAAAAAATTGTGTATCGAGAAGTTTCTACGTCTCATACTTTTTAAGCTAAAAATGATTGAATTTATTAAATGTGAAAAATGCAAAGTTTCATCAAAATTTTGAGGAAAAGCAAGCACAGCGCAAAGAGTTTTGCAGATTTCTTCATGCCGATACACAATTTTGTTGGTCATATGTTACTCTTGAAGCATGCCAAGCCGCAAGAGAATCAAACCAACAGTTTTGCGCAAGGAACATTAAATATATTAAAAAAGTAAGTTTTGAGATAAATACATTTTAAATCTAAAGAGTAAATTCCAAAGCATTTTTCCTTTTTGTATAGTCTAAAATTCACCTGGTTGATATGCATTCTCTTCTGTTGTCTCTGTCTATAGCGATACTTATAGCTGTTTCAGATACAACTTCCCCAGCTGTTTGTTTCCTCAATGTCATTGAGCGTACACAACCCATATTAATTGTGCAACCCGACAAGAAAATATCAAATTGATAAAATATATGTTTTCTGCAATCACTTTATAACCTATAATAATAGCACGCTTCACTCTACTCTTACTCTTGCGATATTTTCGGCTAATGAGGTCCATTTCACTCGTTTTATACAAGCTAAGTTCACTGCACTGTAAAATCTCACTCTGTATTCTCACATAAACCGGAGTTTTGAAAGATTTAAAAAAATATGGTGTCTAGCGCCCGGAGAGACTGACCTCTGTCGGCAACCACTGACTCTTTTGGGCCCGCTTAGAGAGTTATCTAACTGAAAAACGAAGGTTTTGGTTTTCGGCTCTTTCGCAACGTTTTGGAAGAATAGGTTTTCTGGTAGACAGACAACACTAAGGCCGTGTTCCGATTCACGTATAATGCGCATGAAGTGCATAGGGTACGTGACATAGGTATCCTATGCAGTCTATGCGCAGTATGAATGAATTGGAACACGGCCTAAATGTCAAACCATGTTGTGTACAGTTGAACAAGGGTTCAGACTTGCCAAAAATGCAAAAAAAAAAAATTCTTAGAAATGGTCGAAAATCGCGATTTTTTCAGTGTCCTCTTCCCTTAAACAGGATGGCGTTTCAAGCTTAACCGCTTATATTGCCCAACGAACTATAAGTCATATTCTTTTTCCTCTCCTCTCTCTCCTTCGGGTCCCAGCAGCAACGGTGCACCGGGAGAAAGGTGGTCTCCCATCTTTCCCCAGTACCCGCCCCGTGATGCTTAACTTCGGTGATCTAACGAGAACCGGTGTTTTCCATCACGGCTACGGCCGCTGGTAGGTTTTGTTATAACTGTTTAAGAAATGGAAATACACCTTGTGGTTTGGGCTGAGTATTGGGATTATTTGTGTGCCAATTGGAAGTTTGTCGACTTCCTCATGGAACACCCTGAATTATATGCAAGTGGATAATTACTAGAAAAAAGCTTGAGAGCTTGAACCATAATTAAAAAATATCTCCTAATATATTAATAATTACTACAAAGGCATCACTCGAACTTTTGGATGTTAACAAAAAGGTTCGTCTTACTGTCAACTGGAAACTATCGATTCGGGAGTTGTTTATTGTTGCGATGATAAGGACTGGTAAATGAACAATAGGACAAGACGATAAATGGCAATGTTATTGTGTTCTGTAACGTCCACTCTGTTGGCTCAGTCTAGCACGAAGTTTCCCTTTTTCGCTGCGATCGTTAACTATCGACTTTCCAATAGTTGACAATTGATTGACTGCCTGTTATACCGGTCCCTTTCATCGGGTTCTGTCTTTCGGTTTCAGCTTTTCAAGGGAAAGTAAAGCTTTCCATAAATCTATCTGGCAGTAGAAACAAACAGATTAACATTCCACATGAATAGCAAAGGACTTAAAGTACACTAAAGCATGGGTATGCTCTTGACAGGCATTTTCTACTTACTCAAGGGAAACTTGCAGCACTGTGACACATAATATTACAAAGTCATAACACAACATTGTGAAACGAATGAAATTACATTTCAGATGTAGTAAGATATCCTCCATTTCTCACTTTGTATGCCGCGAAGTATAAATAGAAGCAAGAAAATCATTCGCGTTACTGGAACCAAAAAATGTTTCCGACTCTGACAGGGTTGATTCGTGGATCCATGTTCATTTAAGTATTTCTTACTCAACTTAATGAGTACCAGTAGTGCACACAGGATTTAATCTCGAGAGAGCCGAATTAAACGAACAAAATATTTTTATTGCAAATTTATTCAAATTCATTAGGTGATTAGGAAAATTTATTTCAAGAATAAAATTCTTACTAAGCTATTAAATTACTTTAGTCGTGGTTACATTAATTACCGCCTCCGTATCCTCCTAATATACTCCCTCTAGGTTCGCCACTGGTGAGTACTACCTACCAGAGTTGGGCATTAACTAAATAAAAACTTATTTAAATAACGAATCAAATAAAAATCGCTTCAACTTTAGATTATTCGATGAATAAAGTTAATTTTTTTATTCGATTGTTAACGCGAGTTAACTTTATTCGGCACATCGCGAATAATTGTTTTAACATTTATTCGTTATTCGAAATTTTATTTAAACAAAAATACTACTTACTTTGTAAAAACTAAAGTCCACGTTAATAACTGAAACGATACTTCCGACTCCGCCGCAAGAGGGCCTTCGACCGATCCCGCTCTCTCGCAAGTTCTCCTTCATGTACCCATTTATGTCACTAAGCATAACTCAGTAATTCTAGTGACATGCAACGTTGCCAAATTTCCGAAGGGAAGCCGATTTTGGCCCTTAGTGTATACTTGTTTCGTCATACATCCGAATATCTCCGCGTCCAAGGCACTTTTTTTGTTGTATTTATTCCTTGTGTCGGCGAGTTGTTCCCAGGCCCAGATCTAGGGGGGCGCAAGCTGGGCAATTGCCCAGAGCGGCAAATTTTGGGGGCGGCAAATTGATGCGGCAAAATTGGTAGACAAGAGCGGCAAAAATAACTGTTGCCCAGAGCCGCAGAAGAGCTAGATCGGGCCCTGGTTGTCCCTGGGAGCGAAAGCCCCCTTACCAAAAAGGGTGATCGTAGAGTGGGGTAACCTGCATGGAGTATTAATAAAGAGATGAGTTGCTGAGGGGAAAAATTTCAAAAACCTGCTCATGAGCACCGGCAGTGGAGGGCAGCCGGTGGAAGATCCCCCCCGCATCTACGGCATGGTCTGTCATAGGCTTATGTAGACGAAGCGGAAACTGGGATTATAGGCGAGGGTGAACATAGGATCGGAGGGGGAAAGGCAGAAACCATACATGCAATTCGATGATTAGCTTCGAATGTATTCGGTTTGTGTCGGCTCGTCGTTAATGGATGTGTTCGGAACATAACCACTTTTGTTGTTTTGTGCTTCACACTATTTACTAATTTTCTTAGATATGTATAAAGTACATTATATACGGAATTTTAAATGTATGTAAGTAGCATAACTTTTTCGACTAACAAGGAGAGTATCCCTGGTGTGTCCGCTTCCGATTGCTTTTATTTTTGAATATGTTTTAGAACAAGGTTGACTAACTGGTGGCCCACCAGGCACCTGAAGCCCCTCCGCCTTGCTGCCATGCTGAAAGCCCCCCCTCCATACCGACCAGACTCTGACGATCGCAGTCGATCCCTGCTTGTTTCCTTCTCTTTTCGACTCTTAGCTCGCGAGCCACCAGAGTTAGTCAACCCTGTTTTAGAAGACCGAAAAATAAGATATACGTGTTTTTCTATAGTGGCCTGTTTTCATATTTAGGGGCTGAAACCACCCCTCAAGATTTTCAGGTGTTCGTCTTCGATTGCTTTGGCCAGAAACCAAAGCAAAAATCTTGTAAATTTGAGGGGTGGTTTCACCCCTTAAACATGCAAACAGTTCAAAATAAAAGGACCCCTGTTTCTTATTTCCCTGTCTTCTAAAACACATCCAAAAATCAAAGCAATCTGAGGCGGGTACCTGAGATACTCTCCTCGTAGTATCTCTCATAGATATACAACGTCATTGTTTTTCCGAATACCACCGAAGAGGAACGGAGTTACGCAATTTGCCTATATATCATCTCCTTACCGCGAACCTTGCAAGCCCCCTCAACTTACGCTCGGTCATTATAAGTCTATGAAGCCTGCTGGGTAATCCTCACCGATGAGTCCACTAGCAGACCCAGCACGAAACCGCAACCTTCTTTTCCTCTCCCCACGTCCTACCCAACAACCATTCTTCAACCCCCGCCAAAAGACACTCTGTTTAAAAGAACCCATGCAATCTGACAAACCCAAAGCTGCTGTAAATAAAAATGAGAAATGTAACAGGCAGATGTAGAAGGAAAAGGGGAACAGATACACAGCCAGGAAGAGCATCGAATGGATACGTACATAGTTTCTAAAAGGATACGATTAAAACGAAGAAGTACAAACAGTCGATTGGGAAAGGGGAGATGGTCTGAAAACAAAGAAACAGGGCGAAAGGCTAAAACGGAGAGAGGAGCGGGGAGAGCTAGCAAAGAGAATAGAGAGAACAGAGAGAGGGAGGATAGGGAAGTTCGCAGACAGTTTAAAGCCCACAGTTGGCGTCGTATAACCCACTCTACCGATGGAAATCCAAGTAGTATACTACTTGACCATTCAACTGGCTGAATGGGGAATATCTTCGACCATGTGGAAAGTTCGCTTGTGTGCGTTCTCGCACATGTTGAGTGTTCTGTGTTGCGCCGGGGGATGAAGCGTTAGCGTGGGGCGAGGCGAAGGGTCAGGAGGATGTGCGAATTTCTATCTGCGCGCAGCATTCACGCACGAAACGATGGAACGGCACCGGTAGCTTTAATAAGTTCTGAGGATTGGCTTTTGTCTGCCACGGTGGTCGATTGAGCTTCGAAATGCTATGGCACGGGGTTTAGTATTAACCTCCCTGCGGGATCAGGCAGTTTTTATCGAATATCAAGCGGAACATATTCTATCTCAATAATCTACAGTTTTGGTATTAATTTTGTTATATCTACAAATACGTGATTATAATTAGTATTGTTAGAAAGGGAAATAGAAATATCGAGGCAATTGTTTGGGGAATTTTTAGTGGTTTGTACAAATTGTATACAATAGTTATGGATTTATGAAAAATTTTGTGTTTCAATACGATATATTCTGTTTACAATATTTTTAGTCCGAGAAGCTTTTTACCACTGACGAGTGGTATAGTATTATAGAAAGAATAGTTTTACGTTTCGAATTTTAGAAATGTCATTTTATGAAGTTGGCCTAAAAAGCAGAGATGAGCAAAATTTTTATTGAAATAAAATTTCAAATAACGAATAAAAGTTCTAAAAAATCGCCAGTCGCTCGTTAATCCGAGATGACTTTATTCGACAGATGAGGAATAATTTGTTGAAATTTTATTTAACCCTTCGTGGTCACACCTTCTTATAATCACAAGTTGGTCACACGGGGTTCACTGTACCCCAGCGTCATTTTTTGAGTTACCATTTTCGTATTTTTGAATCTTTTAACTTTTCAGTGATAATTCTACGTTCGTAATACTTATACAGTCATGGTCTAATAGTCTTTTTCTAGAAATGTAAATTTTGATATGCTAAAATTTGTAGTTGAAAACGAGCGATTTTCCATCGTCGTGGTAAAATACAGATTTTTTAAAAAGTTTTTTATTTTTTTTTTTGCGATAAATCCCCTTTGGAAGATGTAAAGGTGCGGAATTTCAAATCAAAAATTGCTCTTGGGGTACAATACACCCCGTGTGACCACGAAGGGTTAAATAAAAATTTTGCCCATGTCTGCTAAAAAGTATGGGCTTGTCGTTTGGATTTAGATACTTTGGATTGTTCCATCGTTATTTATATATGTAAACATAAAACAGTGTTGAGCAGTATGTTTTGTAATTACATTTAAAACATACAAGAATGTTTATAAAAATCAAATTTGAATGTCACTGACATCTTGTAAGCGTTTCATTTATACTCAATCCAGTTACTTCATACTGTTCAAATTTTTAACAAGCACATAACTATAAACCGTTAGTTACCAAGATGATAATTTATAATTAGAAGGTAAATGAATCATCAGTTACAGAGAAGTACTTACTTAAGTAATTTTCATTATCAGATCAGAAGTATGTAAATATGTGTGGAAATCGGATGCAGAAAGGGTGTCAAGGGTTGCACAACTCAGTAGATAGGGAAAAGAATGATGAGTATAATTAGAAAAAACAAATAGAATATTACAGTCCGCTATCGCACGTGTTCTCGTCACTCTCTCGTTACGACGACTACTGATTCCCGCGAGCCGCGCTACCTGATGGGCCTCTCCTAACGTATGCGTACATAAACATTATAGGTCAGACAATACACACACACACACACACACAGTTCGACTCTAGCCGGATTCCGCGTCACTACATATGGCACCGAAGAATACTGAAATGATGGTACAAATAATTTTTAAAGAAACTTTTATTAGCACACAATACCATTACTATTTAAATGACCATTCTACTGAAAAAGCATTTATTGATATATGAAACGTGTTCGACTGTGCAAATTCCAACGTTTGACCCTCTTATATTGAATGACTTACCGATATAATCAAAATAATAAAATTACATTCGCGAAACGCTCGGCCTCTGTTATCGCATAAATATATTAATTGCTTTCATTTCGCCATATTAGCCAGTTGGATTTCTGCGATAAACGGAATACCGATTGAATGAAATAATTGCGTATGAGTGCGTATGTACTGCACAACGTGTCAATACAATAAAGTTCGTGTACATAATATAAAATGTATGTGTGTGCTGCCAGGTTATGGTAAACCTACCTCGATTTTGCAATCACCATCGCTGACCCAATAAACACAGCAAATGAGGACAAAATCTGAGATTCTTTTAGCATACTGCATATTTTGTAATATTCTGGACTTACTAGGAACATCACGTAACTGCCATACCTACGTCGATTCTAATGAAATTTAGTGTAAAGGTAGAAAATATGAGAATATCCGATATTTTTTTGTGGCGTTCCATATTCATTTTAAGGGGTGAAAATCGTCAACTACCCTTCGAATCAAAGTCTGTGAGACTGGAAAGTTATTTACCTACACAACTGTTAGAACATCGTGCGATTTTAACACCATGTATTTATTTATTTTTCTTAAGTTGAGATTATGAAGTTTCTAAATTTGTTTTCTTTAGTTGACATAAGTGGGAGATAAAAGAAGTGAATTAAATATTTATTATTTTTCATTTCATATTCGCTGTAAATTATATCAATAACCAGAAAATTAACACAGATAGAAAAAAATCTTACATGAACAAGTTTCTTGGTTTCATATAGGAAATAATGTGATGTAAACAGAGACTCACAAAAATAAAAAATGGAACCACCTTCTTTTGACAAATTTTTGTATAAATCTGTACGATAAAACAAACTTTCCCGCCGAAATTTTGCGAGTGAATATGAATAGTGCAGAAGGCTCATCATGTATATACATAATTTTTAAATCACTATAAACATATTCTCCTGAATTATTGTTCTAAATCTAAATACTTCGAGTCCAGTGAAAAGTTTCAAATACGAGCAATCCTGAGTGAAAATTTCAATGATTACCACCAAATATTAAAAGAATTTTCCTTCTTGAAAGATTCAGTCCTCTGTAACAAAATCTTACCTTAAATCTTCATTGCTAACAACCACTTAAGTGCAGTTGATGCGACAATAAAGTGCACAATAGAGAAGAAGTAGTGAAATAGTGTTTTAATACTTTTCACAGTCAAATAATTCTGGCGAAAATAATTTTCATTTTTGTACATGCATTATATCCGATACTTTTCATTGTATAACACATTTGAGTATCAAGTTACATTTCAGGAGCACGTATCCGACGTTCCGTCGACGTTGATTTACCTATCCGCCGAAAGTGTATTGTTTTCTTATACAATAGCGTAATTTAGACGCTTGTTAAATGTTGAATTTATCGATCTTGATAGTGTTCTACGACCAGGAGGAAAATGCGCGCGCGCGGCCTCTACAGTCATTCTACTCGTATATTCTAAACAATGTGTTATCCAATGAAGAAAACGTGAACCATTATTCAACGCTGATTACCCGTTAGCTTTTTTCAATCAACGTCGTGCCATTAAATGAAATAATTGAACACCTGATTAAACATTTCTGCGCCTACCACTTTCTAGGGCTTGGACTCTTCGAATAATTTAATATTCGAATATTTTACAAGTATTCGAATAATACGAATTTTCATAAGTTTCTTTATTTTCATTTTGCTGAAAATAGAATCAACTCAAAATGGAGCGTCCATGTTCGACGTGAAACAATGCTGCTTCTGTCAATTTTGTTTGATTTTCGTAAACTGTAACTCTCAATATCTCGCTAAATCATTCAAGCTAGTACTCTGAACTTTTCCATAAATTACGCATTGTATCACGTACGCGTACGGTGTGACGTGGAACAATTCGTATCAGAACCAAATTCATCTCGCATACTAAATTTAAGTGTCACGAACCATTCCGAGCTTATACATATTAATTTCTTCTGTGCATCTCCGCCATTCTATCGTTCTACAGATGGACATATCTTGAAAATTAATTACACGAACCTTGCATCACTAAAATTTTAACAATACGTTATGTCTGTCCCTGATTATTGTGATAAATTCAATCGAATAAATTGGATTATTTAAACGTGCCCCGTTCTATAAAACGGGAACAAGGAATCTGGCGTGATCAATTTATAATAAACAATCAAATAATATACATTAATTAGGTCGAATCGGTCTCTCATTACTGGCATCATGAATGCTTTATAACATACAGGTATCAAAGTAATCTTAAAATATTATTTCAAACTAACTTCAACTGACAAAGGAACTTAAAACAGCTTAAATAAAAAAACAATTCATTACGGAATTTCATAGATGATAAAAAAACATTAAATTTTTCTTGCAAGTTTTTGTTACGTCTGCTACAATTTTCAAGATGTACAGGGAAAAATATACAAAAAAGAAAACATTAAGTTAAAAGATTTTATTTAATTTGATAAAAAATGCTCTAAAAACTTTAAAATAGTTCATTTACGTACTTTTTAGTGTTTGAGTTTTGCAACAAAAAGAACTTGGAAAATTGAACTATTTGTACATGACGGATCATCTCTCGATAAATAGTATATTTACGGAAATCGCGATGTTACTGGATGTACATATAGGCAACTTTTTATCGTTTTCGAGAATAACACCAGATGCTGATTTCAAATCAATTCGATTTGTGATTATGGGTTAAAATTCTAGGGAACGCAATTCTTTCACCCCCTCGGGGTATTTTTTCTTTTAAAAAACGTTGTATTGTCATCATAACTACGTACGCCTGCAAAGTTTCGAGTCCATTGGCTTACAAGAGTTGAGCCAAACAAACAAATGGACAGAGGACTGAAGCTAAATAAAATCGTTCAATAAAAAGGAAAGCAATCTGTAAAAGGTGTTCTCAGCCCGAAGAACTAAAAACTAGCGGAAGAAAAAATTTCCTGATACTTCGATTGAGGGTCCTTAAAAACCTGTAAAGTTTCCAAAAAATCAGAATTTTTGGGTCACCGATATTCCCTCTCTCAGAAACGTCCCTATTCCCCAGTTCTACCGTTGAGCACTGTGCGCACTAGCTTTAGCCTAATATAATTTCAATTTCAATGCGATGCGAATGCAACTAATGTTTTTGGGCGTGGCGATGAATTAATATATCCGAATGCAATTTTGACAGATATACGTCATTGCGGCTGATGGAGGGTTCGACCTATCCGCCGGATGTATTTATGGGACGAACGTGTAGAATATGACCGAGCTTACGCGTATACATACCTGGCGGGTACATGCACAGTAAAACCGTGTCGTCCTACACCTTCGAGCACAGATATCCTCTGTATAACACAACCGTCTCATGTGCAACCCGGAATTCTGATCTTTAGCGTATAATTTCGCGTAATTACCTGCCACAGCGTGGGCACATTTAAATTTCTCTACGGCCGAGAAAGTGGTAGCGCATAGAATCTTGAAATATTAAAATCAGCTTCTTGCTTTCATTTAAAGACGTCGAGGAGGTACACCATATCCGTGGGTAATCTTTTGCGACGTATGAAAAGAAATGGACAGCAGGACTATTAATTGCACTAATGGACTGCAGGGGGCTGTATCTTTGAACGTCAGCATTTTCACCAAAAGGGTAATTTTGGCGATATCTTACCCCCACCTGCCAACAGTATAAGAATTTGGAAGATTTTATATTTCAAGTGTGTGTCGCCCCAGGGTATGTGTTTGCCAATATTTCTGCAAATTTTTAGACCTCAATAATAAAATTGGCAAATTTAGCGAATTTTAATAATAAAAATCGCTTTAACCCACAACTATTTTTTTAAAATCAAATTTCTACATATCAAAATTTCCATTTCTAGAAAAAGACTATTAGAGCATGATAACTTGAGTATTACAAATATAGAATTCTCCCTCAAAAGTTACAAGATTCAAAAACCCGAAAAATTATAAAATTATAAAACCCGAAAAAAATAAAATTATCCCTTCGTGGTTACGCGGTGTGTATCGCCCCAGGATATGTGTTTGCCAATATTTCTGCAAATTTTTAGACCTCAATAATAAAATTGGCAAATTTAGCGAATTTTAATAATAAAAATCGCTTTTATCCAAACTATTTTTTCAAATTCAAATTTCTACATATCAAAATTTCCATTTCTAGAAAAAGACTATTAGAGAATGATATCTTGAGTATTACAAATATAGAATTCCCCCTCAAAAGTTACAAGATTCAAAAACCCGAAAATGGTAACTCCAAAATGACGCTAGGGTGCAGTGAACCTCATGCGACCAATGTCTGATTATAAGAAGGTGTTACTACGGAGGGTTAATTTTCAATGCTGTAAACAACTCTGCGGTAATTTTTTTTTACAATTCTCAACCGACCCAGAGGTGTAGATTACCGTGACCATCACTTTTTTAACACCCTATACACTACGTCACCGGCTGCGAGTCTTAATTAGCGAAAAGACGCGGCACTACGTGATCGGTGGCGAGTGTGTTAAACAATAATCGCGAGGCGTAAGTTTGATGAACGCAGTTAAGCAGAATTGACACCGGATCCAGCACGATTCCGCGTGGTATTTATGAGGACGTGCCGCGTGTGTAATAGGTCCGAGGGATATAGGGTAGAACGTAACTCAGCATCAGAGCTGGTCGGCGACGGTACGAGTCAGAGCCGAGGCCGAGGCTGGGAGCCAGCTTCGCCTGCCGTTCCTGTATTTCAGTAATCCCAGGCAACACGCTCACGGAATACCCCCATAGATATCCCATACGGAGTTAGGTTGCGGCCGTTTCACTTGCCAGTTACTTTGAGGCCGAACAACCCGCACCCCCGCTCTTCGGCTTGGCTTCGTTCTCCTGTCCGTTCGGATGCGATACCATCTTAATCGTCCTAATTCGCGCCCACCCATCACCGCTTGACACTTGTTGTATAGCACGTTCCAGTTTGCGAGCGGGTACTCCCGGGCGCACACTGTTGGCACGGTGTCACATTTAATAGACAGAGTTAATTAGGAGTCTATTGGTTTTTAGGCAACGCTGAATTAACTGGTCCTCGAGTTAGAGGGCGCTGAAGTGCGGTATGATAGGCTTAACGTGTGCAACGCTGGCACTTCGATTCGCTTGGCGTTGCAGTTAAAGGTTTTAGGGTACTGGCATCTGCGGCAATAAGGTTTGCGGGGACCGTCGCGTTTAAGTGCCTGTGTAATGATTGCGCGCAGGTTCAAACGATCCTGCTACCATCCCGAGGACAATTCATTCGAACATAGTTGATGCTGGACTAAGTAATTTGTGTAATTGAGGATTCTGGTCGTTGCAACTAACGAGGTACGTTACCCAATTGTTAGGACATTTCACAATTGCGTTCCTAAAATATCAACAAAATAAATTCTGCCACTTCTACTGTGCTTAAAAATTCTGAACATTGATAGCATATTTCTCACATCCAGTGTGTCGACTTGAAAGGCACTACGGCTGATTTGCGTTCACTACGTGGTCAAGCAGGGTTTTAGCGAGCACAAGTTACGGTCTACGTTTACTTAGGATTCAGGGCTGCTGGCCGTAACATATAGTAGTGAGTATAAGTTTCACGGAAAAGTCCTCATAAATAGAAAAGGTCACTGGTAACTGCTGCGGGCAAATAACTTGTAATCGTGCTGATCTAAAAAACGGTTATTTCTAACGGTCTCTCTTTCACGATTTTTTAAAAAATGAATCGTGCTTTGTATTTACCTTCGGATCCTCACTTTAATGAAGGACAGTTCTGAGAAACTTATTACAGTGTTGATAACACAGGAAACATGTGTGGAAATGAATATTTATAAGAAGAGTAATATACATACAGGGTGTTTTAGTAACTGCTGGTGCAAACTGAAAAGTGGTTGTTAGTGATTATGTGTGAAGAAATATCTCGAAAATGTAAAACAGCATTTTTTTGATTTGGTGCTTCGTTTTTAAAAAAATGACATTTGGCACATATTAAGTGCGCATCTAAAGAATCAAAAAATTAGTAGAATAAGATCTAGTAACTACAGGGTGATTTAGACAAAGTGTCTAAAGCATTGTTTTTATTTTAAACAACGTTTATAATTTTACTGCTACCATAGTAATATTTCACACTTAATACCAAATAATCTTTATAAAATCAAAACACAAAAGTTTAGAATTGAATGTAGAAAATAATTAACAATTATTAATAATAATAATGATTAAAAAATAATAATTTCTTACTGCATTCAATAAACTTCGTATGAATAATGTATTTATTATAGCTTGCGAATGCATCTGCTACACCAACCGTAAATTTTTAAAATTGCTGTTTGTATAACACTTTTTACTCACAAGGAAAGGTTTTTAGGTATCTCCCTCCGATCACTTTCATTTTTACATATGTTTTAGAGGACCGCAAAATAACAAATACGTGTTTTTTTATTTTGACCCGTTTGCATATTTAGGGGTGAAACCACCCCTCAAAGTTCATCGAACTACTCGCATTTTATCAAACCTTTGAACTCTTGAATTCGAAAAATTCGTTTAAAATATGAGAGAGTTTCGAGCGTTCACAAAACAAATTATAAACAAACTACTTTCTTGGACCTTTTCAAAAGGAGAAGCATCTCCCAATTTAATTAAAAAACAGTGAAATGAAGTTCTTCAATAGAAATCCAGCCCGATTGTACTTTTATGTTTTTCTTTGGATCCTAGATTTCACGAAGGCCATTCAATAAGCATCTGCTAAGTCAATCGGAAAAGCTTTTCGCTGTACGGGCACGGAGCATTAGCATCGATATCAACAGCTTCCTAACTTTCTACTCAATTAACTCGATCTTGTCAAGCTTTTAATATCCAGAGAAAGAAATCGAGTCACTTTAGAGGGAGGATTCCACTTGAAGCGAGTTCGCCGTCCCATTACAGTTGAACCCAATGTCTCGCGGCGTTCACAAGTAGCTACTTCTGAAAGTCCATTTTCAGGCCTGACCTCCAGCAACTCCCGAGCACTTACAGCCGTAGCAGCTGAAACAGCTCTGGGCGATACGGGAAAAGGAGGAAGGCTTCCACCTCCCGATGAATCATCGCGAAAAAGAAGGTTGTAGCCAGCGCGGGTCACTCTTCGTTATAAGAAACTGTCCTCCACTTGTTATGCGGATGGCGAGGCTGCCATGACATTCCTTGCATAATTATTACTCTGCCGACTCTGGGAAGAGCCTCCTTATCTGTTCCTGACCGGAATACTGGACTGTAGCCGTTGCTAAAGACGGTGGCAGGATTTTCTGTCACGTAGCAATAAGGATCCTGGCAATGAATCAATATAAGGGACTTACAGATTTTCGGGAAAATGAAATACAGTAGATGAGTAGAAGTTCGGGTAAGGATCTGAAGGATCGTTCGGACAGAACACTCAGTTTCCACATTGTGATTATTCTAGATATATATTGCAGAAAGAATAATAAAATTAGCAATAAGTACCTACCAGAAAATGAAACATAACATGAATGTACTATTAGGGTGGCCCTTATTTTTAACCTGTGATTTATTTTACTCTCACCAACTAATATGGTTCCATTCCATAAAAAATAGTCTCTTAAAAAGATTATTGCAATCGGAAAGGGCGTCAACCAGGGCTTAAAGTTTAGAATTCATCAATAGGGTAGATTTCAAGAATTTCTCAGAAATGGTAAGAGCTGTCGAAATTTGGATATTTTTTTACCAAATTCCACAGTTCTAGGGGGTGA
This sequence comes from Andrena bicolor, assembly GCA_960531205.1. NCBI lineage: Eukaryota > Metazoa > Arthropoda > Insecta > Hymenoptera > Andrenidae > Andrena > Andrena bicolor. The sequence goes on along the minus strand of OY482668.1, from coordinate 18,555,328 downwards.
GGGCAAAGAAATACCAAAATATTTCCACACGTATAATTAAGGGCCTCCCTAATACACATACTTATATGTTGTTAACGCTTGTAATGTTAGTTTCATTCTAAAGTAGTCTGAATATTAATTATTCTGATCGTCCTTTTTTTAAACCTTATGCGAAGAATAATTTTTTATCCTTGAAGGAAGAATGGCACAAAGTTAAAAATCTAAATTGTTTAAAATAAATTGGAAATCGAAATTTTGAAATGATAACGGTACTGTAACTGCAAATGCAAAAATATGCACCTTTTAATTATGTGCATTTTTACAGATATCAGTATATTAATAATATTATTCATGTCCTTAGCTTGGAATGTTCAAGAAATTTCCAAGAAAATTGCTGAAGAATTACGAAAAGTGTTGAGAGGCTTTAAATAAAAGTGATTCCTTTCTGTTTTCTTCGTGCTTCTCCAGCAAGCACAAATCTTACCTTCACACAACTTTTCATTCTCGAGTTATGGTCTTCTGCTCGAACAGCGATTTAAGAGCAAAGCGTTCCACTTGCCGCAAGTCCTCGTCTTACATAAATGATAGCAGTAGTAAGTCACTAGAAATCCATTGTTTTCACATACTCGTACGAAATTGTAATGGTACAACAATTTATTCAAAACCAGCATACACTTACACTTTTTATATTCCTCAGTCTCACAAAAAGATTAGAAATTAACAAAACTCAACAAACAACCATTATTATAATTGAAACTATGCCAATTAAAATTTGACAATTCTTTTAAATTAAAGTCTGTACCACAGACATTTTTGTAAACCATCACCCTATTTGTTACGCTTGACTAGTAGCTGTATCATCTCTAAGCGCGCAGGGTATCCAGCGATGTCGCTGCGTAAAAGTGGGTTCTAACTTAAAAGTAAGATGATCTTTAGTAGGAATCTTTTTTTCTCGAGGAACAGTCTCGCGTTTTAATTACGTTCAAAGTTGAGGGGAGTGAATCTGTGCGGTTCGAGCATGCCGCTCCGTAGTTTCTTCAAAATTCACGGCGCTGGAAAAGTAAAGTAACAAGATTCCACTACTGCTAACTCCAATTATCACTGGTAATGTCCTCGTTGCAGCTTGGCGAACTTTCCGGGGGCCCTTCCGACACAGGTAACTGAAAAGTTTCTGAGAAAGATTCAAAACCTATTAAAGAATACCTCGGCAACGTTCTTGACACTGCCCAAGCACGTCAACAACAGAAACGTCGTACCCGCCACTGACAACAATGAACTTTCCCTCTGGCACGTGACTTCCCACTACGGTGAACAACAATGAGCAGAATATTAAGAAAGCTCTCGTCGGGGTTTTCTTACGTTAGGTTGCAAGATGCTGCAGAAAATAATTAGCACCACTTGCCCCCTGCAAAGCTACGTCTTATATGGGACACACCTTTTACTCGTTTACGCGTAGATGCGCTATGGCTTCTTTTACCTTTACGACTATTTTCAACGGTACACTGAACAGAGATTACCGTCTTACCTTGTTATTCCGCCTGTAAGGACATTGCATTTTAAGCGAACGTGAAAAAATATGCTGCATGGTTTTATTTTATATGTCGTACAATTTTTTACAATTTTAATTGTAAGTCACATTTTAGATGACCTTTTTTAATATTGTGGATACTGGTAGGTAGATAACATACGCATGCTTAATGAAACTTTCATATTGCAAGTGAATCTTTGATATAAAGGGTGAATTAATAAAAATTATCCCTTTTGGTAACGAAATATGGCCCCTTTTATACCAAATAATTTTTATTTGAAACATTTTTCTATTATTTCCAAAGTTTTGAAAATTCCACCTTCTTATAATCATAAGTTGGTCACATGGAGTTTATGCACACCAGCGTCATTTTTGCGTTACCATTTTTGTATTTTTTAATCTTCTAACTTTTAAGTAATACTGATACAATCATGATCTGAAAATCTTTTTCTAGAAATGCAAATTTTGATATGATGAAATTTGTAGTTGAAAAACAGTTGTGGAAGAAAGCGATTTTTTTGTTAATATTTACAAAAATTTTAAACAATAATATTAGGGTTTAAAAATTTACAGAAATATTGATAGAAAAAAATTGCCTGGGGTGCGATACACACGGGTGGAGTTAAGGTGGTGCTTTCTGTTGGTTCACTCTGCATACAGAATAAATTTTTCAATATTCGTGTCATTATAGGTATATATATCTTTTATGGGTTGTGATTGAAAAATGCAGTAAAAGGACAAGTTGAACGATTGAATATAATGCCCAATTTTGTAGGACTATTTTTTTCGCGGGTGCAACCATACATATTTGCATAGTACAAATGTATCTTCTTTTTCTAATGAATTTTTAAAGTCTACAACCTATATTGTTAAAGTAGAAACTCAATGCATGACGACTCACCTCTTTTCCACTGTTGTATTTGTATTTGCGTTTCAAGCTTATCCGCTTATATTGCCCAACGAACTATAGTCATATTCTTTTTCCTCTCCTCTCTCTCCTTCACGTCCCAGCAGCGACGGTGCACCGGGAGAAAGGTGGTCTCCCATCTTTCCCCAGTACCCGCTCCGTGATGCTTAACTTCGGTGATCTAACGAGAACCGGTGTTTTCCATCACGGCTACGGCCGCTGGTCTTTTCCACTGTTTATATTGTAAACTGTAAATCACCCAAGTCTTTTATAAAATATAACATAATTTCTGCAAAGAAACAGTATTATTTTTATTAACCCTTCGTGGTCACACGGGGTGTATTGTACCCCAAGAGCAATTTTTTATTTGAAATTCCGCACCTTTACATCTTCCAAAGGGGATTTATCGCAACAAAAAAAATAAAAAACTTTTTAAAAAATCTGTATTTTACCACGACGATGGAAAATCGCTCGTTTTCAACTACAAATTTTAGCATATCAAAATTTACATTTCTAGAAAAAGACTATTAGACCATGACTGTATAAGTATTACGAACGTAGAATTATCACTGAAAAGTTAAAAGGTTCAAAAATACGACAATGGTAACAAAAAATGACGCTGGGGTACAGTGAACCCCGTGTGACCAACTTGTGATTATAAGAAGGTGTGACCACGAAGGGTTAATATCAACAATATTAATAACTATAGAAAAACTACCTGGACCAAGCGTCATTGCAAATACACCTACCTTCGTCACCGATTGAATTCTAACTGAAAGAATTTTTCACACCATCTACGCTACAATACTTTTCCCCGGCGAAACTCTTTCGAAGCAGTCGCTATAAAGTCTTGAGATACTCGCTTTGCTCCCCGTAGCCGCACAAACTTCCCTACTTTTAATTTCTATTCAAGGCACAGGAGTAGCGCGTATCGACGATTAAAGTGGCTTTAAAAGGCCAGCACGGGGCAGAGGGGGACCGTACGTCACTTTGTATGAAATATTCTCATAGTGGAGGTCCATTTCATTGAGGTCACCTGCCAGAATGACGAGGGCGCGCTGATAGAGGAAACGTGTTACGGAAGTACGTCGTGCATACGAAAGTGCATTCTATCGCTCACCTTTTCGTACGCATCCCGTATCCGCCAAGGAACGTTCCCTCAAAGAACAAAGGGATATTTTGCGAGTCAAATATCATCGATTGCTTGAGTGTCTGAAGGATTCCTTCAAATGGAACAAAGAAACATTATACGGTCCTTTCTTTTTCGGTAACATCTCTGCATTCGACGCGTTCATTCCCGTTTGAAGAATCGAAGGTGATAGAGCGACTTTGGAAAAATTTCCTATGACCCATTTGTGTCATTATTCGATCCATTTCATTGGTGAAGTGCATCCATCTTATACGATAATAACTGAGGGACCCAGTGAAAATAGGCACATGCCTCATTACGGGTGCCTAAATTTTCGTTTCTTTGTGCCATTAATTCGTTCGTGCAAATTAGTATAATTCCACCATCGACTAATATAATAACATGTACATTTCACCATAGATGGGAATTTTTTTATTGAAATAAAAATTTCGAATAACGAATAAAAGTGAAAAAAATTATTCGTCATGTGTCTTGGTTTGACGTCGAATAAAATTAAAATTGAAATTTTAATTTTATTAAATATGATTTTATTAAATATTAATTTAATTAAAATTGAAATTTTATTCGACGGTGAAGTTGAAACGCTCGAATAAGCCCCACTTCCCCCTATATTTTGTGCAACATGTAAATAAACACAGAATTCATCATTAGCATCACTGATAAAAAATTACGAAGGAAAATAATAATTATTAATTATATGCATTAGTCCCCAGTATGTATGGAGGTATAAATCCAATTATTTATTGTGCTAGCAGATCAGCAAATAGTTGGCAATGGTTCCACGCGTTCCTACAATGCTGCCTGTAGTAAATTCAAACTGTAACCAGATAAAATAATTTTTAGAATACACCAAATTAATTTAAAACCTTGCAACGAGCTCCACACTGTAATAATGCTATCGCTGCTACTCGAAAGGGGAACGAAACACGAAGCGAAATTCTAAAAGCCGAGACATAAAGCTCCCCAGCACTGATAAAATATTATACGTGATCGCAGAAATAGCAGGCAGAGGAATGACGCCAAAGAGGACATTGCTGATTAGATTTTCCAAGAGGTGCAAATGCAGCACGTGTCCACATCGGGTGCGGACAGGAAATCGTATTATCGGTGGGTGGAAAATGGCGGGAATGAGGCAAACCAAGAAATTATGGAGGAATTGCATACGTGCATGGCTTTCCTGATATTCTATAATATAATATGAAGAGCTGGTGCAAATTCCTGATGAGCTTCCATTGTGCCATTGTTACATTTGTAGCCTTTGTTAAAAAAAATCCATAATTGAAACGGTTGCGATAAAATTTCAATTCTTTAACGATTTCTAGTTGTAATTATTTAAGAATAACGCCGACCTTAAACAATATAACCTTTAATCGTTTAAATACTACGTTTATAGTGACAAACAAATATTTATTTTTCACTTTCGGTTTAGTTCATGGTGTCTGTCTGTAAGGCAATAATTTTATTGCGTTATGTACGATTAAGGCACTCATGTATTTATCAACGAGGGATTTGAAATAGAATATTAATAATTTTTGTGGAAGTTTCCTCAAATTTTTAAACAAGTAGACATTTATTGTATAACTGAAATCAAAGAATTGATATTTGGACCAAGTTATGCAGAAAACTAAATACCAACCCCCAATTATCTGACATTGAGTAAAATTGAAGATTTTAATTGTTAAAGAAAAGTAGCTTTATTTCTATTGGGTATATTCTATATCTCGTTATTGTTCTACAATGTTAATGGATTATTTAATAATGAGTAGCATAATTGAAATTATTTTAAACTTTCTGTAGTTGTCTTCTGTTTTCTGGTAGTTTTTATTTTTTAAACCTAACATGGGACTATGGGTTGGTAGTTTTAATAATTATATAATGTACGAGTTGTTCTATGGGTTGGTCATTTTTGCAAAATAAAGATCACAAGATTATGGGATCCGTACTGTGTTTAACTAATTTTTTGTAATTTTGAGGGTTAGTAAATTTCTGCATAATTTTATCATTCATATTCCCTTTCGAAAGGCTAATAAATTAGTTACATATTTTTATGACCAGTTCGTTGTCAAACTGGCTTAAATAAATGGGTTAATTTCGTAAGTGGTATTTAGCATCGTATGTAAAATAACTTGTAAAATATACTTTTTTAAACATGTCTTACAACATCTTTACATGTATCTATTTCATTTTTATTACACTTTCTGGTGTACAAGTATTTTGATAATAGACGTTCAATTAAATTTCATTAAATAAATTCTCACACTATTATTACTATTTTCATTCATGAAACTCTACATAGAAGACACTTTAAAGGGTTAAATTATATTCACAGAACATTCGACCAAACATAATTGCTGTAGAAAACAACAGTTATTAAATGAAAAACAAAACTTTTCAATTACAAAAAATTCCACAATAAGAAAACAAGAGCACAAAGAAATACGTCCTCGTACTCATACAATCTCTGAGAAGTAGTATAGGATGAAAGTGAACTGCACTTTGTACAATTGTAAACTTCTCCAGGGTATACGTTTCTTCATAACACGCTTCCGTGCAACTGCAGCAAATGGAATCGACAGGTAGGTACAAGCAGTGGTTAAATGAAGAGGAAATATTTTTTATTAGATTTCCTCGGGGCATGTGTGCCCCAGTCACAAGAAACATCTACCAGCACTGCTGGAAATAATGACAGACTAGACGTTTTATTATTGAGCAACTTGACAGAAACAGTATTGTTACCTTCTGTCGCTGCTAAAGATTTATGACAGGGTCACGGGTCATTAGTTATTTCAAGTTTATGGGACTTTTAGCTTCATTCGGGATTTAGTAGGTTGAAGTAGAAAATATTTTCACGAAAATAATTACGCACCTATGTATTAATCAGAGTTTACACCTTTTCGCTTCTCCTATTATCGATCGACGCGTCATTATACAGAATACAAAATTAGGAACATTGTGTATACAGTGAAAAATGGACTTTCTATTACTTTGAGATTGCTTGATCTAAATAGTGAAATTTTATTCATAATCAACGTAATTATTTTTCAAATAGAAGGTGTAAGTAGTAGAGCTGGGACTATTTGTCGAATTTTTCGGTATTTGAATATTCGAATACTTCAGTTGCTCAATTATTTGGCGAATATAATTCGAATATCCAAGTATTGGAATACTATTCGAATATCCAAGTATTCGAATACTATTCGAATATCCAAGTATTGGAATACTATTCGAATATCCAAGTATTGGAATACTATTCGAATATCCAAGTATTGGAATACTATTCGAATATCCAAGTATTGGAATACTATTCGAATATCCATGTATTCGAATACTATTCGAATACTATTCGAGTATTAAAGTATTCGAATACTATTCGAGTATTAAAGTATTCGAATACTATTCGAATATTAAAGTATTCGAATACTATTCGAATATTAAAGTATTCGAATACTATTCGAATATTAAAGTATTCGAATACTATTCGAGTATTAAAGTATTCGAATACTATTCGAATATTAAAGTATTCGAATACTATTCGAGTATTAAAGTATTCGAATACTATTCGAATATTAAAGTATTCGAATACTATTCGAATATTAAAGTATTCGAATACTGACGTATTCGAATAGTATGGTGTGAATTATAAATCAAGTTCTTTAGGTTCATTTGTTAGGATGAAATCTTGTCATTGGTATACTTATAGCTCAATGAATCTTGTAAACTAATTTTGACCCACTTCACACCATACTATTCGAATATAGCAGTATTCGAATACTGAAATATTTGAAGTTTATTCGTAGCATTCGAATACTGAAATATTTGAAGTTTATTCGTAGCATTCGAATACTGAAATATTTGAAGTTTATTCGTAGCATTCGAATACTGAAATATTTGAAGTTTATTCGTAGCATTCGAATACTGAAATATTTGAAGTTTATTCGTAGCATTCGAATACTGAAATATTTGAAGTTTATTCGTAGCATTCGAATACTTGAAAAATAATCGAATATTAAATTATTCGAAGAGTCCCAGTCCTAGTAAGTAGGTAGTAGTTTCATCGTCCAATATTTCCTTACAAAAATTCCATATCTCATTTATCTTCGAACAGTGGTAGTTTGAAATGTTAATCTATATGTTACTGAAAACGTGAAAGATTCTGCATTCCTCGGTCATCGAGATTTATATTTAAATTCTTTATTGACGTGATATTACAGTACCATGCTTTTACTATTCCCTGAAACCTGAAACATTCACTGAGACCCCACGTTACTGATGCGGCACTACTGTGCGATACAAGTAGTGCTCAGAACTTTATGACGAGTATAACGAGTATCGTTGTTTGCATTACCCGCGTGAATTCGCGATTACTGTTTCGCCATGTTAAACCGTTCCGCGGCATAATTCATGGGGCACCACATGCCGCAAGAACACGCTTCCAGATGTAATTGCGGCGTTTACGTCTGCAAATGAAGGCGCGGTGCCGCTCGAATCTCTTCCAACTCATTCTGATTAGTTAATCGTTCAACAATATGCGGAATGTTTCATAATACGTGGACGTAGCTTCAAATATAAATCGATCATACAGAAATAAGTACCCAACCACTGACAGATCGCCCTATTCTTCTTTAGCACTTTGCTTCAAGTCATTAACTTGTCCAAATTGCTTGTGATCGCTATAAACCACTTCTGCAAACAACCCATAACAGTTTTTGAATTTAGGGAATTCTCACAATTTAACGCTATTATCTAAAAAATGGTTGGAAGCACGAAAAAAATTTAGAAAATTGAATGCTCTTTTAGCATTAGTTGAAGAAAATTTCGATGGGGCTTGCCATTTTTAAAAAATTCTTTAAATCCAAACTTTAAAGCCTGGTCGGCACCATTTCTTGTTGTCCGATTGCAATAATCTTTTTCAGGGATTATTTTTTTATGAAATAGAACCATGTTAGGGGGTGAGAGCAAACGAAATCGCATGTTGAAAATAAGGACCACCCCCAGTGCGCCTACGATTACTTTGGTTTTTGGATATGTTTCAAAAGACAGAAAAATAAGATATGTATACGTGTTTTTTTATAGCTGCTCGTTTTCATATCTAGAGGGTTAAACCACCCCTCAAAATTATAAGTTTTTCAGGTGTCAGTCCCCGAATGCTTTATTTTTTGGATGTTTAGAGGGCTGAAAAATAAGAAACTGGTGTCTTTTTATTTAACCTGCTGGCATATTTAAGGGGTGAAATCATCCCTCAAATTTCATAAGAATTGGTCGTGCCCGCCACCGATTGCTTTGATTTTTGGATATGTTTCAGATGCCCAAAAAATAAGAAATGCCTGTCTTTATTTTCGCCCGATTGCGTGTTTATGAAGTGAAAATACTCCTCAGAGTTCATAAGGGGTACAAAATTGTGTTGAATAAAACTTGATAGAATTTCATTTGCACTATGACGTGCTCTATGGATGATGTTCTTGTCGCCAGTCACCGTTATTAGGGGCTAAACTACCCGGGGGGTAGTTCACCTCCCATTGTCAGTAGCGATGAGAGGTCATAAAACCTCTGATGTGTCATCCTAAAATAATTTATATCTAAGGTATTTTAAGAATTTTATTGCTTATTTAAACCATTACGGGTAATTTACACCGTGATAAGAGCATCATCCATACAACAAGTTATGTCGCAAATTAATTTTATATAAAGTTTTATTCAACATAATTTTGTACCTTTCCTGAACTTTGAGGGGTGGTTTCACACCATAAACATGCAAATTGGCCAAAATAAAAAAACACGTATATCTTATTTTTCGGTCCTCTAAAACATATCTAAAAATAAAAGTAATCGGAGGGGGATACCTAAAAACCTCTCCTTGTGAGTAGAAAGTTTTATACAAACAGTTCCTACTTTCAATACTAGGTACGACATAGAAAAAAATTCTACAAGTTTAAAGATACCGCCTTATATCCCAAAAGAGTTTTCAGCAAAATTAACAATAGTTTTTAAAAAAAAGTCATAAATTTTGGGTCTGTTACACGAGTATATCCCCTTAATTCAAATACCAGAGGTTCTGCTGTATAATTTATGAAACAAACACAATTCGAGCACAATTCCATGAATACAACCCCCCGTTCCATTTTTCCCAAACTATCGTTCATTGAAATTCCTCGCTTTTGAACGCTACCAGCAACTAGCGGCGCATTACCTTGAAATTCAGACAAATGGCGGGGGAAGAAAGTATCCGCTGGACGCGTACATTTTTCTTTCGGTGGCTGCCGTATAAAGCGGGTAACGAAGGAAGAAAACTGTTAGAGGACAGCAACGGAGATTTATCGTATCTGTCAGTTACATAAGATAGTAGCTAGTCTAGGTGGGATTGATCCTCCGAGCCGTAAACGATCGGGGTATCGGCTCGTTCTCCAGTCAACTGTACGCCGCCTGCCGACCACGATCAGGCGGATGCAGGCCGTTTGATAAATTTTATGGAACCGAAGAAAACCACACATATTTTCGCCCAGATGCTCCGCGGGTACTTCCCGCTGGCTTCCTGCCGCCCGACGTCGATGCCTGCTTCTGACAGGTGGCTGGCGGTTATTCAGTCAGGCGATATGAGAACAGGTTATTCGAACGTGTACATCCACTCCTTCCCCTTGTTCCACCGGCATGTGTACACGGTCGGTTTACGTAAGTTTGATATAGCCTCGAGTGGGTGGGTTGCAAGCACGTACACGCGCCCAGCGTTTCCTTAGTTTGCCCCCTTGATCATATTTGAAAAAGGACTGGCTCCCGCGTCCGCGGTGACAGAGACACGCGCACGTCCGCGAAATCTAATCAGAGGAATTCTCGTTCAAGCCAATCGCTGATTTCGCTCGGCTGTCGATTCTCTGCTTTAAACGATACCAGTATGCGGAGAAATGTATCCACTTGTATCCGATTTTCTTGCTGGCTGATTCGCTGATCTTTCGTTGGTCCGCTCCAAATCCTTGTTCCGTGATTGGTTTACAAGTGAACGGGGAAGTGGAGGAAAGTTTGAGCAAAGTGGAGTTTACAAGCGTTTTAATAAGAATTTAACAGAAGCTAATTTGTTGCTGGTAATTTGACTACTGTCATTGTTGAATGAAACAGATTTATCGCGTAATGGTTTAGTTTATTAAATTCCATAGAGACGCTTATTTAGATGCCATTACGTTTGCACATTAAATTATATACTATGACGCTAGTGTACAATAAAATTAAAATAGGAAAATTTATTATAAAAGACTATAGCTTTCAGTTATACGTTAATATTGTTGAGCATAGCTATCAGTTTGAGTATATCTCGATGTTCTGCAAAGACGCAGGCTTTATTATTATTTAACGGGCCTACTTGAGGCTTTTAGCACTGTATCCGCATTGACTAGTCGCCTGATCCATAAATCTATTACGAGACTGTAATAAGATTAGCAAGTCTGTGCTGATTATGGGCTTATTTACATCAACGATGATTAAGAGCCACCGGAAAGCATACCCATATTAGGAGGGATGGAGTTCCTAACCATACACAGCAATTACAGTTTCGTTTTCGGCGAAAACCATTCTAATCTCTATCAGAAATCATATTGCGGTGCTTTATGTCGCTGACAAAGGAGCGATGCTAAGTCCTAATCTAATTAGCTGCCACTGGAGATACCCAGAAAATCAATTACCATTTGCTTAATACTCATCCACTGGCATAGTTAACGTTGGTATTAATGTAGAAAATTGTAGAAAATGTAGGGGTGGTATTAATGTAGAAAATTAATACCGTATAAAAAATATCTGCTGGTATGCAGTACCTTTTATTCAACAAAGGTTCCATAAGCGATAACACAATTTGCGTTGATTTGGAATAATTATTATATTTCTCACTAAAAGCTAGAGGTACCTTTACCAGCATATGTATATTATTTCGGGAACAAATATACCCAGAACTGGCATCAAAGAATATATATAACTTTATGTCGAATTTTAATATTTTCCATGGTGTAGGTATAAATAAATAAATAAAAAAAAAAATGTTTCCATCCTAATTTTTTTTTATATAATGTAAAGCTTTAAGGGGGTAGACACGGGTAATGCAGCGCGCTGTATACCGACACAATCTGGCCCAAAACATGGGTTTGGGAAATTACGTTGTTTGTCCTTATATGAACAGATTTTGAGCTGGGCGAGGTCTCATTTGAAAGAGGAAGGTTCACTACAGCCCGCTCTGGTCATGGCTCAACGAGATTGTGTTGATATCTGATAATATGAGTGTCCAAAGTAGAGAAAAAATCGACAAAATACACTCGTAGATTCCAAGTATTATTAGGTCACTAAAAGAGTTTTATGACTCAAACGATGACCAGAGCGGGCTGCATTGAACCTTCCTCTTTCGAATGAGACCTCGCCCAGGCCAAAATCTCCTCATATAAGGACAAACAACGTAATTTCCCAGACCCATGTTTCGGGCCAGATTGTGTCGGTATGCAGCGCGCTGCTTTACCCGTGTCAGGTGGCGTGTTTACCTCCTTAAGTATTTTTAGGCCACTAAAAGAGTTTTGTTACTCAAACGGTGAGCAGAGCGCTCCGCATGGAATCTGCCTCTTTCGAATGAGACCTCGCCCAGCCCGAAATCTGCTCATATAAGGACGAAAAACGAAAAATCCCAAATCCATGTTTGAGGTTAGATTGTCGGTATTACAGCGCATTGCATTACACGTGTCACGTGACGTGTCTACCCCCTTAAAACGATTTTCAAAATTTACCCTGTATACCTATAATGACATTTGTAAACTTTTTGTATGCAACAAGTCAACAAAATACCAATGGTCCATTTATAAGAATTAGAATTGTTAAAAATTAGTCAACCAGCGCCAGTCTCCCCTACCATTTAACAATGACCGTCACTAAGTAAGGTGGACAATGCAATGAACGTTGGCTGACAAGAGTCAAGTAATACCCACCCGTTTCTAAAAATCAACAGAGCCGTGTGAGAACCTCACTAACAAGGGATGTTCGGCAACCTGAAAATTCAGAAAAATTGGAAACTATGCAGAAATGTAGTGATACTACTAACGTAACCATTTTTTCTTTCGACGATGAAACGGTCCTGAGGGTGTCATCGCCCAAGCATTTTGTACCATCCGTTACGAGACACCGTGTACAGTAATTTCTGTTTACTACGCAGAAGAGCGCAACAGTTACAGGAAATGGTCTGAAAATGAAGTTCCTCGTGCCACGACGTCAGTACGTGATTTAGAAACGGCCATATATTTCACGCAGCGCACACGCACACAGTCGATTAGATGATAAAACGCATATATCTACAACAACGATTTGAGCGTTAGGCAGCGCAGTTCTCCGGCCATGGTTGCCACATTGACGACTCCTTATCGCCATTGCGTTCAATGCATAAAGCGTAAAGTTCGTATCTCATGCATACATTCATAGAGGCAGTGGAAAGCCGTGGCGAAGGGCCGAGACGAAAGCCATAACTTACGGTCCTCCATCGCTGGCCCCCGTCACACCCCGTCTCCCTCCATCTGACCCCTCTTTCTCGCCAGGCGAAGTATCGAAAACAGCCGCGAAATCACCGGAGGGTGACGGAGGCACGTATGACGGGCAGTCGTGGATGTTGATACGCCGTCGAAGCGGGCATAAACCGCTCAAAATTCCATTTCCCTGTGGGGATTCATTCGCTCCCCCGGGCTCATTGAAAAATAGCCCACTTACCGCGCATCGCGGCCTCTTTTTACCATAAATCAATCGTGTCTTTCCGTCTCCTCGCCCTCCGTCTCCTTCCGCTATCTGCTCCTCGCTCTTATTTCCCTCCACATTTTTCATCCCTCCCACCCACTTGCCTGACTCTATGCACCGGATCGCTCCAATTCTCTGCTAGAACGATCCACCAATACGACTAATGACACCCCCGACTATTCGTCTAACAGACGGCTACCTTGCCACCCTATTAAGTGCCCAATGAGTTGAATATGACAATGGACTCTTTTTATTTAAAACCTATCGGGCAGAACAGTAGTACCATTTACTGTTTAGGTTTCTGCGGATCAGAGTGAATGCTTCATCCCATGTACATACTACAGTATAAGCTCATTCCTTATTTCTGTGCATTCTTATTGGACTGATCGATAAATTGAAATGGGTGGCTATTAAATATTTTCGAGGCTTCTAATGTTTCTGTTAATTTGCTGATATAAGGAAAGCTTTCTAGACAAAAATGGTGCCATTTAAGGGCACCGACGTAGACACTTAATTAGGGTTACCTATTGTTAGTTCGTTTTTAATGATAATAACTTTTACTGTTTCCATTCGGTTAGAAGTTCCGAATCTATTTAACACTTAAGATATAAATATTACTTTACCCGCTAAAATTTACATCTACTTTCGGACCAACTCACTCACTTCTTGTTCCCCTTCTCACTTATCATCCTCCTTTACATTTTTTCCACTCATATGAACCTTCATGCTGCCTCACTCATTCTTATTATCTTACCTTACTTCTACTACTTATTCTAGCCTCGTTCTTACCCTCCTCTGTCTGCTCTCACATCTAATTCTACTTTACCCTATTAAACCTGTCTGCTCCTGTCTCCCCTACCCCTAGCCATCCACCCCTTCTTCCCTTTAAAGGGTTATGTCTACCTGTAAGGTCTGAAAACACAAGTATTTTCAGATTTTTTTTAAATACTAAAAGACTTTTTTAAATAAACGGTTGTATATTCGAAAGTATATATTTTAAAGTTCTTGTAGTTTTTTTGCAATGCGATATCTAAATAAATAAGGGATTTATGGGCGATCTCCCGGCAGCGTTTTTTAATCTGTTTCATCAGCAATAAAAAATTCGACCAAATTCAGTTAGTGTATTAGATTAATTATCTAGTCTTTAATCGTGGCTTTTTCATTTTACAGGTGAAAAATGAGAGTCATTTGTTGGCGAAAATCGATATTATTGCTATGAGAAGCCGCCGTTTTGTAGCAAATTAATTTTTTGAGATAATGAACAAGAAAGGACTAGATAATATAATGTACTAACTACATTCCTGCGAATTTTTTATTTCAGATGAACTAGGTCAAAATTAGAGTGGTCACCGCAAACTACTAAAAAAAAAACGGGAGGTCGCTGATACTTGTTTTATTTATTTATATTTTTCATCGCAAAAATTACTACAAGTACTTTAACATGTACACTTTCGATTACATAACGGTTTGATTAAGAAAACCTTCAAGTTTTTTTCCCAAAAATTCTCGAATGTTTTTTTAGACATCACTGGTAGGCATAACCCCTTACTTCCTCATTCAATGACGCTTTATTTAAGATTATGTACACTTTTTAACATATTCTTGTAAAGTATTCTGTATTTTTTTTAATTAAATTCTGTTTAACAATACTATAAATACCACATTTACAGATACATATTACTGATGTCAAGAAATTAATAACTCCATGGTACTAATAGAATATTAATAGAGAATATCACCTCCTTCGGCGACACAAAACATTTCAATTACAGAAACGTCTTCCATATAGTCTAATCTACTTTTTCTAAATAATAAAGAATCCTTTAAAAGCTCGTTGTTACACAGAAAAGGATTAGAGTATAGATTAAAGCATGTACTGAAATATCAAGGAAAAGTGAGTAACATTTTTCCTAAATTATAATAAAACTTTGAATAATTGGAGTCAATATGGTTATACGACAAAATGTTTCTAACTCTTCGGATGTGTTCATAGAAAAATATATTCCTTCGATAAGAAAATATAGAAAATAGAAGATCCACATTTGGGCGAGCACTTTGATGGAAAATTAGTAACGAATATTTTGTTGGTATTTTGTAATTAGCGAAATTAATTTTACAAGTCGAAAGAAAATTGTTGCGTCAAAGATCGTAATGTCTTTGACGACGAAATTCCTAAAATATCGTACGGCAATATGTCACGTCGTTGTAGAATATAAAGGGTGAAACATTTGGTTTGAATTTAGAGACTTAATATACCTTAAATTTAGTAATTTTTAAGCTTTTTATATTTATAGTGGATTGACCTCCAAATTTGAAACTGAAGGTTGCATTATTCTGGCACTGTTTGTGTTTCTCGAATAATTTTAAACCCAACAATTTTATACAAATTATGTCTATATAAATAAAATGTATTTTGGGTATTTGAATAGATAATATTATTTATATTTCAACTGTCAATAAGCCTAATAATTAAATGAATTACGTAGAGTAAACATTAACTGCAACCGTATTATATAAAATACTAAACACATGAGATGTGTGTTAAACAAATTTAAATTTAAATTTATTTATCAACTGTACGTCTTGACAAAATAAATGGAATTTCAGGCCTAAGTGTTCAGTCTACTGATTAATATTTTGTCGTTTCGATTGTTAAATATTAACTCGTAGATTCGTTGTTTGAGAACATAGTAATTCCAAGCATGTAGTAGTCAAATTGTGGTAAAATTTATATGAAAATTTATTTATAATTATTTTTGTTTTCAATGCAATAAATTGTGTTAAAATTCAAAGTTCTAATACAACAGTACCATGTCTCTCATTATTAATCAATATTCATTTTCAACTATGCCAAACATTTCATATTTTTGTTATAACTTTTTCTAAACCTATAATCTCCGGAACACCCTGTATAATTATGTAAAAAAAACAAATTTCCTTTACAATATTCCTAATAAAAATATTTTTGACGAGAAGAGGTTGATTGCATGCTTATTATTTCATCTCGAATTCATTATCAAAACCAAAGTCAGCTTCCACTGTAATGACCATTGCTCGACGTCCTTTATAAAGCCGAGTTACATATATCACGTCCGCCAAGTTAGATCTGGAAACTTTCCCCGCATCATTTCCACTTTGAGTGAGCAGAAACTCCAGAGCATAAGCTCGCTCCTTGAAGCCGGAGTAGGTACGTCAGAGAAAAAGAACACACATCGCTTGATCGTTCTATAAACTCGCGAAGTTCCATTAAACCTCGGGGAAAGTTACAGGAACTTTTTCACCGCGAATATAATTTTCATAAAAATTCGTTTCAAAAATCGATCGATCTGGACCGATGAAATTTATTACTCGGCAGTTCGAGGGCCCATCGTCTCGAACGATCATCGATCCTCCTTCGCGACAGCTCCTTCGACGGTAATGAATTAAGAACACAATGGATTAATTACAAAATCGAGAGCACAATGGACCAATTAAAAACAGGCCGCGAATAATGAGGCAGCTCTCGAGGGCTTGAAAAGTGACGCAACACTTGAGCGCTCTGACAGTTTCTCACTCGTTCGTCCTTCCTTTTAAGGAAGGATCTAACGATGGCAGTCCACGTGCGTCGTTATCGGTTAATTTTATTTCACGATTCATTGTTCCCACGCGGCCATTCATTAAAGTTCCGCATTGAATGTTAGCAGCAGCTACAGCATGATTTCCACCAATGTCGAAATAACGAGCTTGTGCTCCTCCTTTAATTGATAACGGGTCAAGTATGGGATGTCGTTAATCACGCAGGGACGGCCTTCGCATTTTACTTTGAGCCTGTTCGCGAACCTTGTTTCACGTACTTTTGCAGCGCGAGGAGTATTAGAAGCTGAAAGGGGAAAACCGATAATTAAAATCATTGCGTGCTACGTATTCGTGGATACGTTAATACCTGCGTTGCCATTGAAACGGAGAAATTTCATTTGCGTCCTGCGTCAGATTCTAATAAAAGAAGAGAAATGAAAAAAAGAACTGCATTAAAGAATCATTCTTTCTTCTGTAGTACGTTATTTGAATTTGCCATGCAGTGTGATATTTAACTGAAATTCAATATATATATATATATATATATTTTGGAACTTTATTCACGAGTAGGTACATTCAATATATGCCCTCTAAAATATGTTACAAAATATTTTCGTGGTAGGTTTCCACAAAATAATATATTTTGCTGTTACTGTAAAAATGAGTTGGAGCTTAGGACCATTTAATAACAATTGTGTCTTCAGGCAAGTGAATACTGTGCACGATATGCGAGAAAAGATACAAAATGGATTTGGGGCTATTCCAAATCTTCCAAAAGCTTAGGTTGTATTTTCGTAGCGTGAAAAAAACAGTAGCGTGTGTTGAGGTACATGGTGGGCACTTCCAACCTTCTTTTCTAATCATCCATAACTCGAAAATTAAGTTCAGTGGCGGACTAACCAGGGTGTCAGCTTGCCCGATGACAAGTGGGCCCCTTTAAACATCAGACAATATGTTAAAAATGTTAATTTGACCTTTTATAGTGGCTAGAAAATGTAATGAATACAAGCAAAATATTTAAAAACATACCCCATTTACTTGAAATTAAAAAAAATTAAATTATAACAATCTGTATTTACATTTAGTATCTACTGTATAGTGCCAGTTATATTTACAATATATATGATATCATACAAATTTTAATTGTACCTTTTTGCCACATATGTATTTTTTAAATTTTTTATTTATTTCTTATAAAAGTTAAATGATTGCCTTATAGTTGTGGATAGGCCCCTTTGTCTCCTGGCAAACCAATATTTTTAGACCCAGTTCGCCACTGCATTGCGATGGTTCAGTGCAGAAATATTGTATGTCTACTTTTAGTGTCTTCTAGAAAAACAAGTTTAAACTATTGCTACATAAGATTCAGGGCCATACAATGAAAAAAATATAATTTTTTACAAATTTATGAAATAGATATAACTGTGATTTTTATACTGCATAAAGAAACAGACAAGAACTATTTTTTGCATATGGAAACTCAAATTTCAAGCCATCGATATGACGTTTTTACTTATGCTAATGTGTAGATTTACCCCCTCAAGTATTGGCATGCATTTATGAATCACCCTTTATTATCAAAACCAATTTTAAGGACGGTAAATACTGCACACGACTTACTAAAGCATTTTCTCCCGTTGCAGGAGTGTGATTATTGTTTTATGATTAATTCTTTATTTTCGCACAAACTGAAGGTACAATATTTTTATTAAATGATTTTACTTAGCTTCGATCCTCTGTTTGTTTGTTTATATCATGTTTGGTTCAAATCTGGAACTTCCAACTATCCAATAGAGTTGAAACAACATTAGAAAATATATATAACACTAAAAACTAAAAAATGAAAAATATATAAAAAAATTATGTTAAACGATTTTAAAATCCACTAAAAACTCAAAAATAATTATTTTCTTGTACTACAATTACGCTGGTGATATGTCGCTTTAAAGAAAATCGTGGGACCGAATAATGCATAACAGATTACGATTCAGTTCAATACAGAATCAAGCCTCGAAATAAGCGATGAAATATCCTGCCCCACAATTGTGTTTAAAGTGACATATCACCATCGTAATTGTAGTACAAGAAAATAATTATCTTTTAGTTTTTCCTGCATTTTAAAATTGTTTAGCTTAAAAAGATTTTTTATATATTTATTATTAGGTAACAAAGTTAACTCATCTTCCTCGTTCAACAGATTAAAAATAAAAACTAGTTATTAAGAGTCTATACAATATGGTATGAGCTGGTAGTTTGGGTTACAACCCTTATGGAATACACTCTAGAATGAGAAATACGTTCCTCGAATGAAATAATAATTCCATACTAGCGCTTCTAACTAATTTTTCCACATTTAAATTTAAATTTCAGCATTTTATCGGGCAAAGTTTCAAGAACGATAAAAGCAGATCCTTCCATTATTTGCTTTCAGATCGCCGCCTGATATCCCGAACTGTCATCGCGAAAGCGGTTCATTCTCATGGCAGCACGGAAGCTCGCAGCCCTCCTCACCGCGGTTCTGCAGCTTTGCTTATGTGAGTGAGTTTACCTTTCTGCGGACCGTTCGGTACCGATCCTGTTGAAATCCGTTTACTTCCCCCGGGCCGCCCCGACCCGCCCCGCGATCGTGGAATCTCGGTAATTCGGTGAAGGCGGCGCAGTGGAAAAACAGAGAGCGAGAATCACGCGGCCGGTCGGGGCGAAAGAAACGGGAACGGCTGGGAGAGGCAAATTGAAAGTTCGCGTTCGCGATTGCATCAGCTTCCGTCGGCTGACTTTCATGAGAAAACCGCAGATGCGTCGAGCACCTCGAAAACCTGCGCGCACTCTTCGCGGAGGAAGTTTAAACTTCATTTCGTTGCTCGAGCCTCGAGCTGACAACCGGAATTCCTAATAACGGATAAACATTGCGGGTGGATGAAGCGAGGGAGGAAGAGAGAGGGTAGAAAAACGCGGAAACACTTCGTAGGTCGCTTTTACTCTCGATCAGTGAAGACCGGGTGAACGTGGGATTTTCTAACTAACATCGGATTGACAAGGGGTTATGGAGGCGTGAATTTGTATTCGGATCGGTTAGAGGAATATGGTGACAAGAAGGTGGCCGAATTATTATACTCAAAATTTGTAATCGTCGTGGCTGTAATTATAGTAACAATGCATGAATGTTATTATTTTTTTTTCATTTATTGATTAGGTACTAGGGTTTATACAAAAACCGACTTTTGAAACAACCGGTTTTCGAATTCCACTATTCCCCAAAAACCGGTTAAACCGGTTTTCGAATTCTCACAACAAAAAGTGTAATTAAAATAGTAACTTTACTTATTTTAAACATTTTCCGTTTCCTTAATATTATTGAATTATAAAAATATAACAAAATAAAATATACTCTATACAAAACCAAATAAAAATAAAATTAAAATAACTAAAAACCGTACGAATCCGTACAATTTTTGAAGTTTGATATAATCGAACAGAAAAATTCAAATACATGTAAGAGGGTAAATCGAGATTTAGGTACTTAAAAAATTTCATAAGGAGGTTTGTGATGAATTCGATAATATGTTCAAATATAACCTACTAATTACCTACTAAAAGAAATAATACTATAACTTTATCACTCATTAAATTACAGCAGGGATAACTACTCCATTTATTAAGTAATTTATGGAGTTAAAAAAACAATTTGCACTTAGAATAGCTAGGAACTGCTGTTATTAATGGTAATGATACTTTTACTCTTTTTATTCAAATGTATTCATCCAACATTACAAGAAAATGAAACACGTTACGGGCGACGCATACATGATTGACCGTTCTACTGAAACATTATGGAAGGAAGTAGTACAACGTAGCAAGAGAAAGGCGAACGGCGCACAGTGGGGCAAAGTGACGAAGTTTGTGTCAAAATCACAGAACTTTTGATAGAAATGAGATAGGGCGATGATTTTTTTTTTAAATTAAAGCTGAAAGATTGCAGAATAAGGGAAAATTAAAGAAATTATGGTACGAACGTTTGTTAACTTTGAAAATCTGTATTAACCTTGAAATCGATTTTTTCCAAAATCCTGAGGTAGTAGCCAAATTTTGCGAACGGATTTGAAATCAGCGTGACAAAATCTACAGGAAATGATGTACCACATGTCAAGAAAAAAATCTAACCGTACATGGTATTGGATAAATCGCAATTTTGTTGTAATATTTCAAGTTTATCACAGATTTTCAAAGTTAACAAACGTTCGTACCATAATTTCTTTAATTTTCCTTTATTCTGCAATCTTTCAGCTTTAATTTAAAAAAAAAATCATCGCTCTATCTCATTCCTATCAAAAGTTCTTTGATTTTGACACAAACTTCGTCACTTTGCCCCACTGTGCGGTGCAAGTGATAGTGGCGTACGTATAGTCAGACACAGCATTGCAGTCAAGATGAGAGACGCAACGTCTCCGCTCCAATCGCAATGCATATATTATTTAAACAAATTCTATTCTCAATATTCAACTATTAATCAAATGCAAATTTTAAACTGCTTTTCCTCTAAAATTTACGTTACTCGAGTTCTGCCACTGTCAAAGACAATCAGCGGTCTATAATTGCAATGACTCCGCGACAGAGCAAACGAAAATACATATTTAACTCTTGAATTTAACCCACCAGCTGAATAAATCAATTCTCAAGGTCTCATCTTGCTTTCATTGGAAAACAATTTCAAGGGGTAAAAAGGGGCGCGAAGTGGATTTATGCGGAAGGGATATCGTATTAAACGGGGGATCACCTTTTATTATTGACGTGTTCATAAGATTAGACGGAGGTAACCTCGGCGGAGGAAAGGAAGCCACGGCTGGGAATCTCTTAGGCGGGTATATCCGCGTTGCGGTGGAATGGCGCCGCAACTACCCTACAAGGGCAATACATCGTCGTAGTCGGGTGTAGGGGAGTTTGTAGAATCCATTTAAATCCGGCGTGATTTAGTTGGGCACGCGGCCCCTGGACTGAATAGCGGCGTAGCCGTTCCCAGTAAGTAACAGAACCTCAGGCTTTTTAGACAGATAGGAACGGTTAAAAAGCTATTCGCCACGCCGAACCGCCGCTACTTACAATTAGTTATGCCACTGCATACACCCTGCACGTGGATAAATGTAGTCTGTTGCTGCGGCACCTTAGCCGGCCGCGTCTTCGTCATCGTAAACCCGCCCCCCTCCCGCGATCCCGAGAAACTGGATTTAAGGATTTACCAAGCACGCTTTTAACGGAATATAATTACGGGAGACACCAGCCACGTTCCGAATAAAGAAGGTGAGGCTGCACGGGACTCGGCGCGTTAAGTATATAATAGGAGATAATTTTGTTGATGCTAACGGGCTCACTCGATTAAGGGCTGTGACAAATTTAATCTCGCGATGGAATCTTATCGAGAGGCATTTTCTGTCGCTTACGAATATCAAGAGACACGGTAGTGTCTCGCGCCAAGTATATATATAGATATATGCGCAGCGCGAGACACAGAGTGTATCTATTACGGCACGCCGCGCTGTCAAGTACCCTGAGATTATCGAATCTCAATAACGGCTGATCCGATTAGACTTTGAATGGTCTTAATGGATAGATTGGGTTTGATTTACATAAGAAAAGTGTCTTCGTTTTGTTCCTACGTGCCTTAGGAGCTGAGATATTTTGATGTAAAGTAGCAATTTGCCGAATTTCATGTTCTGAAGAATTAAGAATCGTCATCGTCAAGTGTGGGCAAGAGGGGAACATGAAAGGGAGAGGAAATGTCCAATATCCACGTCGCTGATTCGCTGAAGGTTTCGGCCAATCGCGTAACAAATCGTTGTCACGTGACAGCTAGCAGAGAGCAGAACTGTCGAGGTAAACGTAACCTAGCTAGTGTCAAACAGTTATAACCTGTCAAGTGTGAAATAAGGAAACTAGTTAAAAATTTTTAAGTGACACGAGTTTTTACACCATAGAGGACACTGAATTATTGTCTCAATTAACAAGGTAAGTCACAAAAATTTTTTAATAGACTATTTATGCAGAGCTTATGGAAACGGAGAGGACGCACAGACTTGGAAGTTGTCCGGAGAAGGTTTGACGGAGAAGCATCTTCTTTCCCACAAGTTTCTATAAAATAATATATTGTTTTTATACAACAAAACTATTTTTACATTTAGTTAGATAGACAGAGAAGCATCTTGTTTCGCACAAGTTTCTGGAAATTTGCCAAATAAGGTAAATTGACAAAATTTTTCATATTAGCGTAGCATTAAGAATTAAGAAAATTATGGCGTAGTGCTTGCAGTGTAAAGTAAGTTACATTAGTAAAAAAAGTACGCTGAAAATGCATCTCCCTCGATACTTCCTAATCTTTTATGAAAGATATTTGTAATACTTTATTAAAATCTACAGTAGTTCCCACGCTAATCATTAATTTTATTAGTTTCACATTACCAATATTTAAATTCACTAATGAACATATTAAATTAATTTTATTCCAACACCAATAAATTGTGCGTTAAATATATTGGAGCTCTTCGTTCATTTTTGATAAATTACCATTAGCATTTAAATTTCCTTCAACAAGAGTTTCTGCCATACGCTCTCACCTCCTTCGGACACATTATGTAGTCTCCACGCTTACTATAGGAAAATTCCACCCTTCTTCTAAAACTTCTAAGTTATATTGTAACTAAAATGTGGATTTTATATATTTATTTACAGATAACTGAAGCACAAGATGATGCAGTGTGATCTACGTTAGAAAAAAAATTTATTGTAATATAGTATAATATTAATTAAACTTTAATTAAACTTTTATTCAGCTTCGATCCTCTGTGTGCTTCTTGTATGTTTGCTTCATATTTGAAAACTCAAATTTAAACCAATTCCACCAATCCAAGTGTCTTGTAGCTTTGCAGGTGTGCGTAGTTTGGACGACAATATAATATATTGTTAATTAAAAAAAATAACCTCGACTGGGTGAAAAAATTATCCAATCATCAATAACACTACAAAATGTGTGAAATCCTCTCAAAATTACCTTTTTCAAAAAAAGGTACAAAAAAGAGCGCCAAGTATATAATCCCATCAAAAAGGATCCCATTTAAAAACATTGTCGTAAATTAATAGCTTTACAAAACTAATGATATACACCAATTGCGCCAATTATCGCAATGACTATTTATACAAACAAAAAAATGTATCAAATAATAGTAAACAGATATATTTTTATACAAATAAATATTTTAATACGAATAAATATTTTATTCAAAATAGTTGGCGCTGCTCTCTGAAAAAATGTTAAGTGTCTTGGTTAATAAATAAAACAAGGCCAGACTTATTGATTCAGACATATTTATTCAGTTTAGCAACACCAATTCCGAGAGCAGCGCCAACTATTTTGAATAAAATATTTATTCGTATTAAAATATTTATTTGTATAAAAATATATCTGTTTACTATTATTTGATACATTTTTTTGTTTGTATAAATAGTCATTGCGATAATTGGCGCAATTGGTGTATATCATTAGTTTTGTAAAGCTATTAATTTACGACAATGTTTTTAAATGGGATCCTTTTTGATGGGATTATATACTTGGCGCTCTTTTTTGTACCTTTTTTTGAAAAAGGTAATTTTGAGAGGATTAAACTGACGGGTAACGCGGAACGGGGAGGATCGGGGTGCAACGTCTAAGACTTTTAGCAATTGTATGATGCAAGGGACTTGATATAAATTTTTTAATTTTGATGTAGGGTGTCTATTGTATTCTTTGAAGTGGAGTAATTTGTATATCTGTAAAATACGAATGTTCGAAAAATATTTCCATGTAGGGTGATTCACGCAATTGGGGTGGGAGACAAATATTGTATGCCCACTTTTTGTGAAATTGTGTGTTTCTTTGATTAACATTTTTAAAAATGTTTTTCTCGAAGAACAGTACTTTGTGCAATAAACCATCGATATAGTAAAAGAAAAAGTTAAATAATATAAGAAATTTTATTCTCAACTGATGCACTTGGTAAATGCAATTGCACTTTTCTATAAAAGGGATTATATATTTTCTTGTTAGACAGTTTGAGACTTTTCATCATTTTGTGTGGGGAAGTATTAAAGTACGGTCTTTAAAAAATTCATTGCTTCGAAATCTCACTACATATTTCCAATTTTTTGAGAACCCTATTTTTTATTCAAGTAGATGCTCAAGAGTTCCACTATCGTGTAAAATTTGTTATATTATTGTTATGGTATATATCATCTGATTGTAATATATTGCACAACATATAAGGTGGATACAATAATATTGAATCCACGTACACTGCAATATGATATAATAAAATATGAAAATATATTAATACTACAGCTCTGCTGCAAATGAAGTGTGTAAAAGTTATCACGCGACTAATAAGTATATATTAACTGACGCAAATACCTTAAATAGTATCTTTTGTTTATATAAAAAAGTGTTGTTAATAACGTGCAAAAAACAATTTGCTTATCTACGTATGTAATTTTGATAGGCTTTCATTTTATTAAATAGATATTCATTAGTATAGAGCATAGAAAATTGTGGATTACTTTTACCTGCTATTTGTTATCTGAATTAAATCATGCGAACCCCTGTTGGGAACTTTACAGAGGGTGTACCGCAACTGGATATAAATTATGTGAAGTACCAAGCAAGGAGTTATATTTAAGCTGATTTATGTGAATATTTTTATTACTTTTACCGTGAAAATATTTTGCAAACCATATTCATATTTTGTACTGGAATTAAAAATATTATATAGTAGTAAGTTTTCTGGAAAAAATAATAAATAAACTCCATTCATCAGAGCTATAAACATAACACACATAATAATATCATACATACTACAGACGAGTAATATTTATTTCCAGAATTACTGTTATTGCGAAATTTTTATCCAACAAACAACAGTTGGTAGAGTCAACAAACTAAAAAAAATTGTCACGATTATCGGAGGGAGTATTTCTTTAAATATAAGGTGTGATAAATTAATTAAGAACCAGGAAAGAATATAATTAAAATACTAATAGCAATACTGACAACTCAAACCTTGCCAGGCATTTTTACTTAAAAAAAGTAAGCATAAAAATCAACTCTACTGCAAGCAGAAAGTATTTCTAAATTAAAAAAACAAGCGTTTGAGAACGTGCGACTTATTTTCATCTACAAATTGTGTAAAATGACTCCCAAAGTTTAACCAATTATTTTTGCGACACCCTATAAGGTGTTTTTGGACAGGGATTCAGGACTTGGAGCGCAGGTAGTACTCACTAAGCCGAGTGCAAAGTGCTTAATGAACATGGGCCGAAAAATCAACTGTGTCAGAGTTTGAAGTGATTTTCGATGTTAGTAATGCGAGTGATTTGGCTGCTTTCATCCATGGAATGCTGAGTGGAAATAAAAGAAAAAATTTGAAAACCATCAAAACAGCATATTATAAGTAGAATATAAATCTTTGAATGATATAGTTTTGTCGGTGATAAATATGAAATACAATTGAGGCATTTGATGGAAAAATGGCACATACGCCAAAATGCCATTTCAAGAAAATCGATTTCAAATTTTTCATTATAGTATAACATAATAAAAAGTAACGCAATTAAATCCATTTTTTAAGGATGTAGTACCCCAATCTTCAAACGTTCTGAAAACAGAAGTCATGTTTTAATAATGATATGTGTTTTTATTCATAAATTGAAAGCAAGTGGTTTATGTGCCCTTTTTCCGTAAATGTAGTAAATTCGTAAAAAATTCGCTTCTTGATTTAGTTAATTAAATATAATTTTGTTTACTTACTTAGTTACACATTTTTTTATACAAAGCTTAAATAAAAAATACAAAGGAAAGCAAAAAATGTAATGTTTTAAGTAAGTATTAGTTTCTTCGCTTCTTTAAAACAAGCTGTCTTACAAATCGATTTTTCTTTCTTAACCCTTTCGTTCCGAGCGCCGACTATAATCGGCACCCAGGCAACGACCTGTGTGTACGAGTGCCTACTTTAGTCAGCGTCACGGAACGAGTTGCCGATCCAGAGTCGACTTTAGTCAGCACCCCGGGTACATTAAAAAGGAAAAAAAATAGAAAATAGAACTTTCGCGGAAATGTAGACCGTAACGAAAGGGTTAAATTAGCTTCTTTCCTTGCGGATTCGATACTCGCCTCATTTTCCACATTTCCTCGCTTACACAAAATCCTCTATGTAGCTGCGCGTCGATCACGCCACGTAACAAAATAGCATCTAGCTAATCTAAACGCGAGAGATTCAAAAGATTTAAGGAAAAAGGGCACACACGCTTTTCAAATTGCTTTCATAATTTCACGAAAAGTATAATATATAGTACCTACTTAAATCGAAATCAAGAAGCGGCCGTCAAAGTGCCAAAATTGTAAGTCTGCTCAATTTCTCCAGTCTAATATTTACAATTTTTCATAATTTTTCTAAATATCCATTTAGTGAATTTTCCAAATATTTCACCAAGTTAAGCACAGCCACGTTGTACTCTACGCACAAGGTGTATCTAATAAAATATGAATAATTTATGTTTATCTTTTGCAAACTGTTACCGAAATTTTTTATCCTGTTTTTTATGAAGTGTTTTTTGTTAAATAATACGCTCAACTGCTCCCTCTGTGAACGGAATAACAAGGAGGGTTAACGCGCCGAAAGCTTACAGGCCAGGTCATTTGATAGCCCGTCAGCAACCAGTTCCCTAGTACGTTTCTCGTAAAATTTACGAGCTCCTTGAGTTTGCAAAAATCCTTTATATCGCATCGTGGGAATCTTCGCAAATGGAAATACGGCCCCACGTGCAGGCAACTGTGTGACCGTCGTCCTGCTTCGCTTCGATCTGTTCCATCTTCATCGACAATCTGCGCTGATGACACGCGAAAATGCCAAGTTCCATTCCATTTTCAATATCGCCGGGACAGGTGGCCGATCGTTTTACAGCTCCACAAGCGATGTGTATAGCACTATCCATTATCTTACTAACGTGGCGTGCAACATCCCCATCCATTTTATTTACACCCCCCCTCGATAAATAGACACTGAAGAATTACTATACGCATGCTCTGATTCCCGATAACTTCGTTGATTTATCGAAGTCGAATTTTCTTTGAATTTCTAATCTGATATATATAAAATGATCAATGGCCTTTTGTGAACATATTTATTAGGACATCACATATCAGTCTAGATAAATAACATTCGTTATCTCAGATATCGCAGAGTTCGAGAGGACCAGATTTATTACCAAATTTATTGCATACTTTTTGCACTGTTGAATAAGTGTCTTTATTGTGCAAATAAAATAAGCAAGATGAGAAAAGAAGAACAAGACTATCGGAAATTCGAGGTTCAGCCTGACGATTGTTTTTCAACCTAACCTACTGATTCCCAATTTAACCCAACTGTTTCCTAATCTGACCTAACAGTTTTCCAAATTATCCTAAATCAAGTATATATTACTAAGGTCGGGGCCAGATATATTGGCCGGTGAATTCGTTTTCGCAGCTAACGCACACCTATTCTGATGTATGTATGTCTACGCTAAGAGCTCGGTTCGGCCTACACGTTAAGAGCTCGGCGCTATCCCCACCACTTCTGGCGCACTCTTTTTCTGGCAAGGCGAGAGCGAGTCAGAAAACGTTGAGAATAGAAGAATACTCCTCACGAAACTCACCGGCCAATATATCTGGCCCCGACCTTAGCTTTACTACTAAGCTTCGCCCGAAATTTAAATTCCGATTTTATAAAAGAAAATTATTTTATTTTGTGAAAATGGTCACATTTGAATTGAGGCACATTTCGTGATCCCAGAGTTTATCGTTCGATAGTTTTTAGGCGACAGACAAACACACAAACATATAGAAGCTTCTGCTTTATATATTAAGAAGTGCATTTCCATTTAATTAAACAATGTTACAGAAAATATTTTGACAACAGATTGACGGCCGATTTTTTTCCTGCCTAATCCCTTTGGTTACATCCCTTCCCGTTTTCGAGTGAAATGCGGTGTACGCTATCACAGAATCGCTCTATAGCTAAACGCAAGTTTATGTTGAGCTTTATGAAGTTAAATAGCATGACAGTTTCAAGCAGGAAGACTAAAACTGGATTTACATTGACGGTCTAGTCACGGTTTGATCACAGTTCAGCTATAATACGGTCAAATACTATTCAGTGCACTGGAACGTAATTGAAGCGTGATCGCTTGTGTACTTTGGCCGATTTGAACAGCATTTCATTACAGCTGAATGGATTGTGATTGTATCGCGTTTCGACCCTCCAAGCAATAATGTAATTCCATATTATTATCGCTTATTATTATATCTTAAATATCACTTAGAGAACTACGTACATTTTTATCATTTTAGTCCTATAGTAAAGATTCTTAAAAATCTGAATAATATGACATAAACAATTACCCCAGCTGGAACAGAGTAATTACAATATCGAGGTCGTTTTTAAGGATCTATTGTATTTGTCTTCCATGAACATTATCCATCCTGCTGTAACTACGTTTGATTTCCAGTATTCCCGTTTATAGTTGCGTTAATCAGGTTCATTTCAGAACCAAGTTTTTGTTTAGAAATAAAGCAACAGCGAACAATGACCAATATACTAACGAAAACTTGCATTTTTATATTTTTCATTATATCGTAATGTGGACATTAACCCTCGGTTGTCACACCTACTTTTTCGAACGTCGTTGTCACACTGGGTCAAATTGACCCTGTCAATTTTCAATCAGTTGTTATTTAAAAACTATTTGAGATAATGTTTGAACATTGTAGAATATATGCCTATCGTTGACAGTTGACAGTTAAAGTGTCATCATGCATAACAAAAATTTGAAGCAATAAGAGTTTGGACAAAAAGGTTTTTTACTTTAAAAAAAACGCAGGGTCAATTTGACCCAGTGTAACAACCGAGGGTTAACCACGAATTGCTGGCGTTTTCCCGATGAAAATGAGTCCAAACACGACGTAATTCGGACAATTTGATTCCAACTCTCAGGAGCGGATGTATATGTAAGCTAAATAAGGTGCAGTCTAGGGCGACAAATTTGGGGGCGGCAAATTTTGGGCAAAAGAAATTGAAAAAAGATTATACAGAGAGGCTTGAGGCAATATTAAAAATAATTCACTTTTCTTTCATCTAGCAAATTAGCAATAACTCATATGTGTCAATAATCATATTAAATTAATTTCAAAATTGTCTCAACTCTTTTAAATTATAATATTTGATGACGCTTCGCAAAAATCCGGCAGAATTTGTTAGTTTTATTTTTAATTATACACCTATATAATTAAAAATAAACTGTAAAAATAAAAATAATACCCCCAAGAAAATAATATATACTTAAGATGAAAATTTTATAAAAATAATTCTTAAATACTCAGCTATAAAAATTAAAGTAAATGTCCCTCTAAAATATTCAGTGTCAAAGCCTGAGGCTAATTTTGATTCTCCCTCAACTAAATCAAATGGAGTTCGATTTAATTCAATTAATATTCTTACTATAAATATAAAATAAATTGATACTAATAAAAAAATAAAATTTATATAATATTAAAATTTACATAATATATAAAATTTACACATATCTAAAGCCGAATATCTCTTAATTAATAAAAGAGTTTAAAATATAATAGAAGCTAAAAATAAAAATTTTAATATGTATAATAGAAAATAAAAAAATTATAAATAGAAGCCCACCCCAACTATTAAAGGGCAAACTTCTATACTTAAAATGAAGTGTTGATAACGGTAATGATATTGGTTTCGGTTCTACAAAACCGATATTATATTCGTTCCATAACTGATATACCTATATCGCTTATACAGTAAACTCTCTGAAGCCATACATACATTACTGTTATAAAACCGATATAACTGTTATAGAACCGATATAATATCGATTCCGTAGAACCATAACCGAAATCGATATAGTCCAAAATTTCGGTTCCCTATAACAGTTATTTAGAATATCGATTCTTCATAACTGTTTCAGTCAGAACCGATAAATAACAGTTTAAAACAGTTATTTTCAGAACCGTGTCAACCCCTGCTTATAACATTTAATAAACATAAAAATCCAACATTTATCGAATAACTGTAAATTTAGAAACAGGAACACACTAATCACACAATTATATATCACAATAAAATTAATATAACTCTAATATAACATAAATATAAATTATACTACAATAGAAACTATACAAATTTAAATTTTGTTCTGAAATTATCGTTCCCGTTTGTCATCGGCTTGCCACACGAACTCCGTTTGAAGCTGGCTACCAACGTGCCAAGCTCGCTCGCGCTGCGTCAGCTGGGAACAGTGGTGGGGGCGCTTCACGCGCGCTAATCCGGGGAGAAAAGTGGACGCTCATCGGTACTGTATTTGCAGCGGCGCAGAATTAAGTCTACGGATAGATTGCTTGCCAGACACGCGCCACTCGAAGGCGTGAGTTTTGTTACGACAGTGGAGGCGTTAAAGGAAGCAAAATATCCTTTCCACAACAGCGTGGCTACCAGGACAGGCTTCTTCCAGCGTCGAAGACACGTCAAGGAGATACCATAGCAACTGCCTGATAGGATACACAGCCAGCAAGGAAACATAGAGGAGCCAAAGAAGTAAGGAGGAAGAAAAAGAAAGCTATCCGAGTTGCGGCCTCTCCTAGCCGGCAGATTATGCTAACGAGACAATCCCCACGGTACGCTGCAGGCACAACCGACTGCAGGTTTATTTTATTTTTCTCGTTCGGTAAAGTTTCCCTCCTTGTTCCCTGTTCCTCAGCCTTCCAGGGACGAAACGCTTAACTGTATCCAAGACTGCGACTATTCCCGATACTCTGAAAAAAAAGGGGAGCAGAAAATTTAAGTGGCTCTGCTCGGGTACCGCAGGAAAACCTCAACGGTCATTTCTTCCTTCAAAAGATTGAGAATGGTGCTCCCAGCTGAAACGGGCTAACGATTATAGCTTAACGTGCACGCAAACTCGGGAAGATACCATCACAGCTTTGTGTCTTAATTGTATTATATTGCTTATGTAAGCTGTGATTTAGTAATTGGAGGTTTAGAAGACGATGGACATTCTTTAGCTACCTACTTTTCACCAGTTTTCTTCGGTAGTAATATACTTACCCAGACAGCACACAGACATCTGAACGACATCTTAAAGGCGTCTGGAGTCAGACGTTCCAGACGTCTGTAAGGCGTCCGTGAACGTCGTTTTCACGTCTTATACAAGTCTTCGGCACGTCTTATGTCACGAATCTAGACGTCTTAAAGATGTATTTAAGAAGTCTTACAGACATCTTTAAGATGTCTTTTCTCAGACGTCTTAAAGACGTCTTTATCAGGTCCAAGTTCAGGAAAAAAATTTGACGCTGACGAGAGGACTCGAACCCAGGACATTCGGTTTACGAAGCAATCGTTATTCGCACCTACCCAACACACTTCCTTGTAAATACTTCCAAATTCTAGTTACATATACATTGTATTAATTGTTTATAAAAAAGCGCATTGCAGCAAAATATTCTACAGAATATTATTATTAAATGTCTTTAAGGGACAATGACAATTACGATATAACAATAATTGTGAATAGGCGAGGTTCAGCATAAGTGCTGCTCTACAACCTAACCTAATTATTATTCGACCTCTAGACTCATTTCACACACTGTCATATAATTGTATTAAAGAAAAATTGACGAAACAAATGTACGATAATTGTGTTACTACATGCTTAATATTCCATGCAAATGGTGTAAAACTTTGCAAATCCTTGCGCCGGTCCTGCCTTAAGATTGCTTTTTACGGACGTCATTCGGATGGCTTTTTACCGACGTCTTTAAGTTGTCTTTTGACAGACGTCTTTAAGATGTCTTATGAGCGTGTTAAAGACGTCTTGAAGACGTCTTGTGGATGTCTTAAAGACATCTTAAAGACGTCTTTCACACGTCCGTACGACGTCTGAAAGATGTCTTTGTCACGAATCAGGACATCCAGACGTTCAGACGTAAAACAGACTTAAAATGGACGTCTATGAGACGTCGTGTGCTGTCTGGGTACTCATACAACGACTACGTTACCCAGATAGCACACCTCGACTTAGAGACGTCTAGTTTATGTCTATTTTAGGTCTGAACGTCTTGATTTGTAACAAGACGTCTTTAGGACGTCTTTACGACGCCTTTTGGACGTCTTTAAGACTTTACCAGACGTTGTGCTATCTGGGTACTAGATGTATCTTGCGTTGGTAGATATATCGTTATACCTATGGAGTAGACAGTTATCTCTTCCACATCGATATTGCCTAAAATTCTACTTACCTTGTCTACTCCCCAAGCGAAGCAGAGAAAATAACCGTTTGGAAACTTTCGATGGTTTCCTGTAATTCAACGCCGTAAACATGTTGAGGTACGTTTCAATATATCTTTTCTCAACTTCTACTTAACTGAGTAAAGAGAAGGTTGCTTGAAGTTCTGTAACTATAAAGGGCCATTTTTTGAAATGTAACTTTCTTCACCGTCGCTTTTCTCATTTCTGTTGGGCTTCATTGTTTCTTCTGAATGATTGTTCCTGTGTCTTTTTGCAATCGAATTGGTATTTCATATTTTATATCTGCTTCTAAGATAGTACGTTCCAAGGCAGTTTCTACGATACTTAGTTCTTTTATTTCGTAACGCCGTAGCGACGATTGAGCATCCGATTAAGTGGCATTCCGTTAATTGAAGGTCTAGTTAAACGATGTTCGAATATCCAAACGTTCGGTTAAGCGATGTTCGAGATAATCGAGGATCCCTGAGTAAGTACTCTCGCCCCTCCCTCTTGGCCTTTGCAAACCAATTTACTGTACCAACATAAGTCAAATAATAATGACACAAGAAATTATATCGCGCCGAGCGGCTGTATCTACATGGTTTTAGTTTGTTATTAACGAATGGTTTAATTATGAGAGGATTATGAAACATAATATTTAATGTCCAGTCTCAGATTTATTCGAGTATTCATTTATTGACAAGACAAAATTATACTACTGCTTTTAACTTTTAAAAGGTATTCGTGTAAATGAAACGAAACCGAGCAGCTTTATTTCTAGGTAATTACTTTAGTTATTCTCTTTTTATCTGAATAATTATTCAGTTTCGTCTCGTGACAGATAAATACGAAATATTAGGATAAAAATGAGCATCTACTAGTGAAATACTTGGGCATTATAGTTCATAGTAATTAGTTGGTATACTAGAGAAGTTTTGGGTATCTCGGATATGTTACACGATATTATATTACGGAATATTTTACCCTAATAGGGTAGACGCATCAACATATGAACACTTAAGGCTAATGAATGAATCCTAGGTACTATAAAATTATTTCCCACGTGCTGCAAAAATGATTTGGACATGAAGCAAGAAATTAAAAGAATTATTAGTTGTTTATTTTAATAACTTATTTTACTCATTTTAATAAAAAATATCCATTCACTGGTACGTGTTCATTTTACTGGTACATCCACCCTATAATGTTAGAATATGAAATAGTTAAATCTTAAGTTTTCATCAAAGGTATTACCGAAAAAAACTATATACAGAAATATTGAATACTGGAACTACTTTCGTGAAATCTTTAAATAGAACTATGTTTTTTGTAGACAGATCGGTTCTTCTCATGATTTTATATGCAAAAGTATGTTAACCCTTCGTGGTCACACCTTCTTATAATCACAAGTTGGTCACACGGGGTTCACTGTACCCCAGCGTCATTTTTTGAGTTACATTTTCGTATTTTTGAATCTTTTAACTTTTCAGTGAGAATTCTACGTTCGTAATGCGTATACAGTCATGGTCTAATAGTCTTTTTCTAGAAATGTAAATTTTGATATGCTAAAATTTGTAGTTGAAAACGAGCGATTTTCCATCGTCGTGGTAAAATACAGATTTTTTAAAAAGTTTTTTATTTTTTTTTTTGCGATAAATCCCCTTTGTAAGATGTAAAGGTGTGGAATTTCAAATCAAAAATTGCTCTTGGGGTACAATACACCCCGTGTGACCACGAAGGGTTAAGGTACCTAGTTGAAAACTAAATGTCTTGCATAATATATTAAAATGCGAACCTAATAAAAAATCCTATTGTTTAGAGTTTACTAATGTGTTCTACAATATTTACATATGCTACTGATTACGAAAGTAATTTGAGTCCTAGATGTCTCGTTTAGAGGAAAATCGATGTAACGCAAAAAAAGTGATAAACTCAAGGCTTCTAGATTCCTTACTTAGACCACTTGTCATAATTACTGGAACATGTGATAAATTGAACATTTTCATTTTGGAAAGATTCAGTAAGAAACAGGTCTTCGTGTCCCAATTTCCATTTACCGTCTCGTGTACAGTGACGCACAGTGACGGGATTTGAGGGAAGAAAAACTGGCATTACTAGACTGGTTCGCGGCTCTAACTTCTATCTATTGGTAGAATTCCCTGTATAAGCTAAAATCAATAGGCGCGTGCTCCGATCTGATAAGTATCCCGAAGAGGGGTACTCCTCCCTTCGCTGCTAAGGAGAATCCTCTTCCTTTGTGTGAACACGTGATGCTACGTCTGCATGAGGAGAAGCAGAAAAAAATTTCTCTTACTCGCTTGCAGGAGAGAATCGCATAAGTGTATACCTGCATCCTTCTTGCAGGAATACTGTGGAACCTCTCTTAATCTTCAACTCGTGAGATGGGAACTTTGTTGCCTAATTGGTGACACGGGGTCTGACATACCCCAACTTGGATTTCTATCAACACAGTCAGATTTTTAATTTTTCTTCGGAAAAAGGCAGTCAAGCCTTTTCAGATAGTATATTAAATTATTACTACAAGTGATACGAATAAAATCTTATTTGTAAAGAATATAAAACTACAATTAGGTGATTTGTATCCTCGCGTAAAAAACGGTCCACGGAATCCGGCTCACCAGTGAAGGATTAACAAGTTCTTACGAGACGTAGGTACAGACCTATTTTAAGTAAACTGATTTTTGAAACACGGATACAAGTTTCTAAAGTGAGTTCATTATTTTATTTTGTTATATTTATTTATTTTACTTGTAAAATACTTAACCCATGTTCCACGAGACGATGCTAAATGTGCCGTGGCGCAATGTCTCCAAGAAGAGAAAAAGCACAAGATTTTTTTAACAAAGTTTTTCATAAATAAATGTAATTTCTGTGTATACACTTCGTAATTTTCATACGATTTGTATATTTTTGCTTGTGGTGTACCACGGTAGTCTAGGAAGGGCTTAGGTGTGTCGAGGGTGAGAAAAGGTTGGGGAGTAGTGATTTAAAGTATGAAGAGGATCCACAAATTTTACGTAAAATTCTATGGATGGGCGGACACACTTTTACAAGGGCTGGAGCTTTTAACACCAGAAATAGTCACGCGTGGAGTTACGAAAACCTTTCGAATTCGTATTGATATGGGAGGGTAACGTTTGGGCAGGAATATTCTGAAACGATATAGGAAATGATACCTGTGTAAAGGAACGAATACACAATGAGATTTTACATTACACTTTTTTATCATGAGACAAAAATTTCTGCAACAATTAAGGAAATTCAAATAATGGAAATAGTGTTCCTTCTCGAGAATTTCCTGGGAAATTTTATCATTTCTTATTTCTTATTTCTCGAGAAACTTAAGTGTAGGGAAATTATTATAAATCCCATTTGTTTTCAGAAACTAATTTTCAGTTAGTTCAAATTGTGTGTTACTAGTTAATCGTGAATATATAAACACATCTACAATCGGTAATAAATGTTAGCAATACATACGAAAAATTGTGCGATTGTTTATAAACTTTTCTCTTCGTATGATGCTCTATATACAATTAAACCAACATCCACTCAAAATGACAGAAATTTTTCTACAGCCGAAGATTTTGTGAAAAAAATGGAAAAGTAGATTGGCTGACACGATATTAGACACATTGTGCTTTCTAAAAAACTATTTTAAAACAAAAAAGTAATGTTTCACCTTGCTCACATTTTGTATTAAATAAATAAATTTATCAATTATATTTAATATCTGTTCTTTTCATTTACACAAGTTTTGTCTAAGTTAGACAGGAATAAAAATTTAGATAAATATTGCCAACATTATTCCAAGAATATAAATTTTACAATATTTTTTTTAAATTCTTGACAATTCTCGAGAAATTAAAATCTCGCATTTCTCGAGATGCGAAAAAAATCGAGAAATCTGGAACACTAGACGAGATATGAGATTTTCGAAAATATATTATGAAACTTGTTTCATGATAGTCTAATTTCACGAAATTAATGACAAAATATTTAAAAAATAATTGTCTCCCGAGATTAAAGTCTCATGTGAGACACGATATTTTTGTATCATCGTGGATTTGCACCATAATTGTGTAAGTAGAGCAAATTAATACTATTGCAAATTCATTTTCAAAAACAATATTGAATCGTAGTACAGTAATCGCCTTAATCGTCGGTAATAATTACATAATACAATTTCGTTATACTCTAGAAAAATATAACTTCATTGTTCCGGTAAATAACCCAGAAAAATCTAATACAAGTAATAGATAACGAAACACGATTTGCTCGTACAGTGATTCGTTAACCAATTACCCCGGATAGAAGCCGAGGAAATCTTTCCGGAACATTGAACAATTACATCGTTATTTCGTTTGAAACGTAGAACGTTTTAACGAAAAGGATAAAAATAAAGCTTCTTAATACAGTAGGACCTTGATTATCCGAACACCCGTTATCCGAATAATGTCACACGGCAGCGGAAAATAAATATTCTAGATACACATCTGTTACATCCTTCGTTTGCCAATTCGCTACTGTGCTAGACACCAATATTCCAAGGAAACGAAAACGAAGAAAAACATTCTCATTCATTCGGAACTAGTAACCAGAAATTGAACAGCTCAGAAAGATTGAGAAAGTACAGTGGAAGACGAAGAAAATGATTGAATCACATGAATATAATAGTAACGTGCAAAAAATTTGTAGGATCACCAGCTTTCTGCTAACATTCTACTCATCTTCTTGATAAAAGCTTTGTAGTAATTCCATCCAAACCAATTATTTTTAGCGCAATTTTGTAGCTGCACGTTATAGCTTCACGGCTCGTACCACTATTTTCCTATGATTAAACTCTTCGCCACACTGACTCTCCATCACATTTTCCACTCCAGGTACAATTTCGGACAGAAGTAGACTCACTCATCTGGTTACTAAGGGCCACAGTCATCCTCTCCACAAGAAACAGCTAATCTTTTTAAGACCTAGGACAGTAATTTCACAGAGCATTTCGTAGGTACATCCATTCCATTTTTTGCAGTGCAGTTCATTCTACCCGCAAGGGAAGTTCGGTTACCCGAACATCGCAATTTTTTTAAACTGTGTCAATTTGTAAAGGATCGCAATAGAAGTATCCGACAATTTTTCAGTTCCTCGGGGTGAAAACAACCCTCAAAGGTTAATGTGTAATTTCCTGTAGATATATCTTGAAAACTATAGTGGATATACAAAAATTATTACAATGAAATCTGATTACTGTGTGATCAAATTATTTAAAATTTGAAATTTAAACAGCAAAATGTTCTCCCATCGAAAATTTCAAATAATTTGATTACATGGCTGTATACAACATGGAAAACATTCAATTTTCCTTGTAACAATTTTTTTTTTATCTATTATAGTATTTGAGATATACTGGAAAAGAGGAAAACACTTATTATCCTTTAGGCCTTAGCCTTAGGGGGTGTTTTCACCCTGAAAAACCGAAAATTGGCACAAACGAAAAATTTTCTAAGACTTTCCAACTAATTACATAGGTACCTATCATTTTTCATGCGAAACTTGTTGTTAGTTATAATATGTGAAATTCGATTATCCGGGTATCCTGAAACCACGTCAGTCCGGATAATCAAGGTCGCTTGAAATTATTTAACATACGAAGGCTACACAGCGGAAGAACACGGTAAGTCCATTTCTGTTGATTTTCTGATTTTTATGCCATGTGGTGGCTAAGAGGGAGTACTCTAATACGACAGTTGAAAAGGGGAGCACTCTTCCCAGTCCAAAGATATAAGCCTTTTAGAAATAGGTATAGAGGAAAATAACATGATAAATCCAAGTGAAACAAAGGAATATTTATTTATATATTTATTGCTTTAAACCAGGCGCGATTTATATACCATTTACAGTACACTCACATGTACTTTGGATAATACATATCTTCCAACTTATAGCTAGTTAAATTGCTTAATAAAGTTTACAATTAGTAATTACTACTATTTAACTATAGTTAGATTCTTACAGAACATTGTTTAAAAAAATTGTAAATAATTTTCAGACCCTCGATATCTGGATCAATACAATACGAAATAGAAGACAGAATTTGCGTCTCAGGAACATTGTTAGTAATATTTTGCGTTCATCCTCATAAGGGGCCGTACTTAAGATACGTGAGGGTAATTTTGGCGAATTCTTACCCCCTCCACACCCCAATATAAGAATTCGTAAGATTTGATATTCCAACCCCCTGCTTACGTAATATTTTTTTAGTTATTATTGTAAAATTCTTTTAAAGGTTTATATAATTCATTGAACTCGGTTTCGGGAAATTTAAACTAAAACTACTTTTCCTGAACATTAATGATAGAATTTGTATTTATTGAAATGTAGGTTAAAAATATTACGTAAGACGCAACTTGCCCCCCCCCCCCGTGTAAAAAAACGAAAGAAATTCGTGACCCCCTCCCCTCCCACCAAAAGCCTTACAAAATTTAAGAATGACCCCTAATCTGGTCATTGTCATATGACATGATTTAAGTCTAGAGATTCTGCTGCACACTGACAAAGACTTAAATATAAAATTAACGTTGGCTAAGGAAGCGTTTAAGTTATAGGTACCTAAAGTGTATGAATGCCAACACTGTATGTCATTTATTCGATTTCCTTGATTGCTCATTTCATACATTTAGATCTAGAGTTATCAATCATATTTGCAACTACTTAGCTGCTATTTCCTTTATTTTGGTTTTGTGTTTGTACGTTTATGTGCTTTTTGCTTCTACCTTATTTACGAATTAGGTACTTGTACTTATACCTAGTTATTTCTCTAATCTACGCTTCAATGCTCAGTGCATACATTATTTTCTTTTAATTTTTCAAAGGACTTCCGTTTAAGTAAATAAATAAATAATGATTAGAGCGACATCTAAGTAGTAAAAACAACGGAAGAATAGTGTGATAAGTCCACTGAGAACTCAATATTAAATATTGAGCTATTGAGCTCAATAATATTGATGCACTGACTGTTTGTTCCATTTCGGTTACTCAGTGTTCGATCACTTTCAACTTTAACCCTTCGTGGTCACACCTTCTTATAATCACAAGTTGGTCACACGGGGTTCACTGTACCCCAGCGTCATTTTTTGAGTTACCATTTTCGTATTTTTGAATCTTTTAACTTTTCAGTGATAATTCTACGTTCGTAATACTTATACAGCCATGGTCTAATAGTCTCTTTCTAGAAATGTAAATTTTGATATGCTAAAATTTGTAGTTGAAAACGAGCGATTTTCCATCGTCGTGGTAAAATACAGATTTTTTAAAAAGTTTTTTATTTTTTTTGTTGCGATAAATCCCCTTTGGAAGATGTAAAGGTGCGGAATTTCAAATCAAAAATTGCTCTTGGGGTACAATACACCCCGTGTGACCACGAAGGGTTAACAAAAAACGTAAAATGTGATTTATCATATTTTCCCTGTGGTCTTAATAAATCAATAATACTGAATATTTAGTTTGTTAAGAACACTAAAAGCGCATATAAGAGCGATCCAAACGCGAAAAAACGAGCGCGCTGTTGATAGAGTGTTGGTTAGTTAGGAACGTATCAGCACTGCGCACATCACAGACGGACGCAGTGTTGGCTCAACGTTTTAACGTTTCATCTCGGCCGAACAATCGAGAGACTCTTCGCCCGCGGAACTCGTAACAAAAGTCTTTCAAATATCCCAGCGTAGCCTTTGGCGAGAATCTATATTTACAGAAAAGATTCCACTGGTAGCGCGCGAGAGTTTCCCCGCACGTGATGCAACTTCCGTGGCTCGTACTTTGTCTTCCCTGAGTGCCGAGACAACCTTTGCTTTCTAGTACTGGAATCCACGGAATTTTCCGAGTTAGCACGGAGCACCCGTGATCTGAAAATCCGGACAGATATTTGACCCCTTCACTGCTGCCGAGCAGTCGATGCAATTTCCTCGGCGGTTCTTGCCACCCAAAAATGCTCTCGACTTTCCCCAAAAATTTTGCTTGTCGATCTTCACACCGTTTTTCACGCGTGATTTCTTGAGGCATGTTAGAAGGGATTTAACTAAAACGTTTTTCTAGCGAGAGAAACGCATGTATAATATTAAATTGACATTTCTGTCAGTCTCATTTTTTCAGATACTAGTCGTTTTTTCGAAAACGGAGAATTTCTTTTTAATTAAGAAAAGATATATTTTTTTAAAGCCACGTTAATGACCCATCTGTAGAGTCGTAGGTATATAATTCATATTTTTGGCTAAACAAACATGTTGTTTTAAAGCTTATGATGTTTATAAACTTTGTGTCAAAGAATAA
Source organism: Andrena bicolor (assembly GCA_960531205.1). NCBI lineage: Eukaryota > Metazoa > Arthropoda > Insecta > Hymenoptera > Andrenidae > Andrena > Andrena bicolor. The sequence continues at coordinate 18,513,773 of OY482668.1, read as the reverse complement.
AAGTCTGCATCAATTACTTTCTTTGTAATTAAATGAAAAAAATTAAAGATTTTGCATTGTAGCATACGTTGATAAAGCATTTGTAGAATACATTTTTTTATAGAGGATATAGTTTCATACTAAAGCTGTAATTATTCGATTATTTGAATATTTGAATAATTCAATAATTTCTAATACGGATATTTTCTTCGAATATTCGAATAATTCAAATAATTTCGAATACGAATATTTTCTTCGAATATTCGCATATTTGAATATTCGAATAATCAGGAGTATTCGAATATTCGATTCTCAAATTCGAATTCTCTGGTATTCGAATATTCGATTCTCAAATTCGAATTCTCTGGTATTCGAATATTCGATTCTCAAATTCGAATTCTCTGGTATTCGAATATTCGATTCTCAAATTCGAATTCTCTGGTATTCGAATATTCGATTCTCAAATTCGAATTCTCTGGTATTCGAATATTCGATTATCAAATTCGAATTCTCTGGTATTCGAATATTCGATTCTCAAATTCGAATTCTCTGGTATTCGAATATTCGATTCTCAAATTCGAATTCTCTGGTATTCGAATATTCGAATATTTAAATTATTCAAATATTCATTACTATCCTATTTCACGAATAATTCACACGTCTCTAAACAAATTTACGTAATTCTATCTCCTGATCAAATTTTCTTTCGACTATATTATCCTTCATGAAATACTGTGTATATTTCGAATTTAACATTTTTTTCTATCTTCAATAATTTCCAAGAAATTAAACTATTATAAATAGACTTCCTCTGCCCAAAATTTGAAGGCAGTTTTCACCCCTTGAACAGGAATTTCAGCCCATAAAAAAACATACATGTCTAATATCTTTTAATACTCGACCCATATTCAAATTTCCATGAAAATTGGGAATTATCAATTAAGTGATTTACTCCCCTCTCCTGAGTGCAAAGTAACAAGATGACAGGACAGAAGAATTTCACGCTATAAAAGAAACATGAAGGATAAAGTGTGTGCAAGAAAAAAGATACTCCTTCCTCGAACACAAATAAACGAGGCATAATCAAAAAAAAAAACACAGAAACCGAGGAACATGAAAATGGAGAACAGAAAGCGAAAGAAATAGGAAATGGAGCGAAGCTTTCGTCCTTGCGCAAATATTTTCGTCGCGGTTCACGCACAGCTCCGTAGAGGCATCAGGAATTTGACGGAGAATTAAAATTCTTCCGTGAAAGAGCGCGAAGAAGACAGCTGAGGAGAGAGAGATCCTCGCTTGAACAAGAGCAGAGTGATCGTAAAATCCTGGCATGAAAACGGGACTTCAACGTCCGGATTACGAGTGCAAGACTCAAGAATTTTTCCATTTATCGCTTTTCTTGCATGAACGCATACAAGAATTCGATACGGGAATATGGGTGAATTGGCAGTGCCCCTTTTCTCCTCTCCTCCTATCTTTCTCTCTGTCCCTTCTACAGTGAATTGGCGGGGGTGGCTCGGAGGGTGGTGTCCTCCTCTAACTCCCACCTTGAATATCTAATCGACAGCGCTGCTCATTCATGCATGTACATCGACGGAAAATCGTCGGCACGAGAATGCGTTCCCTCAAGCATTAGTCACTGATTTCTATTGGATTTTCAGATAAACCGAGGCTCGCAGTAACGTTAATCGAAAAATTATTTCAAGCATTCCTTTTACACGGTAGCATTCTATTTAACAAGCACAGATATTTGCTGGTTAAATTCTCTACTTTATTAAAATATACCCAGTGCAATTATAACCGAGACTTTAAATAACAATATTCGTTCAAATTGGTATCAATTCAGTAGCCTTGGATAAAAGAATATTTAATCTGGAATCTTCTTTTAAAATCATTACTATTTAAAGGTATTACTAGAAATAATAATTTTTAATATTCCCAATATAATAGTACTTCTGTTATCGTTAATTTTATTTACTACAGTGCATTTAGCTTTTCCCTGTCTCTGTCGTATTTAAACTTGAATTTCTTTTATATGATTTTTAATATTAACAAGATTGAAATTAAGGTGGCAACTATCAGTCGGTTGACAGAGAATATACATATAATTACGCTTGGATCCCTGTCGGGAGTTAATCAGAATTGCTATTCAAATATCTCACATATAATATAATTAACCACTGGAAGTTATATGTGTATAGTAACGATTTTTAAAATTTTGTGATGAATTTTTGTTTTAGGTCAACAAACTCCGGAACTCCTGCCAGAGTTCTTAGCTCCTCTGGAGAATCACACGGTGATCCAGGGTCGTGACATATTCTTCACCTGCGTTGTTAACCATCTGCAAACGTATAAGGTAAATTATACAAGATTTCTAGACTCATTTACTACAAACCTTTATAAGCACTCACAATTGTTACACACACAGAAGGTCAATGTAACGTGTTTAAAATGAATAAAAACTGTGTAATCAACATAGACCCACGAATCATTGCTCTTACAATTAGAGTAAATAGTGATTTTTTACTTCAATAATGTAAGTTATCCGTCTATTCTAGATTTACGCATAAAAGCCGAGGATTATCTTATAATACTGCTTCAATGTGCAAATGTTTACTTAATTTGCGCATTCAGCTTGTTAATCAATGCCAATAAGCGAACAATAACCGATAGTAATACTCTCAATAGCTTTCAATGAACAATGAATTAACACAGTTCAGCGCCGTCAGTGCCAATGATCTGTTTGTATCGGAATCAGTAACTAACATGAAACTGGTATGTGTGCATAGACCTTTAGTGTGTTGTCACGACGATTTTTTTTAAAAGCACAAGTAATATTCGAAAGTCTCCGAATTGTTGGTTTGAAAACAAACAAAATTGGGGTTCGTTATACATCGCGTAGAAAATTGCAATTTGTATATTCTGCATTAGATGTTTATAGGAATATCACAAATGTATTAGCGAGATTCTCCTGATGAAAATGAGTCCAAACTCGACCCCATTTGGACTATTTTGAATCATATCGTACACAACTTGTGTACACAATTTTGTGACATTTACGTACACAATGCAATTTGAAAAAAATAAAAATAACCCGAAGAAGCTCGTGTTTGGGCTCATTTTCATCGGGAAGACCTCGCCTATCCATTGCTGGTATTCTCATGAAGATTTAATAAACAATATAAAAATTTAAACTTTTACTGGCTAGATAAAACTTTCTCGACCAATTTTAAACGGCATTTCCGCAAACCTTGCACCACACAAAGTTACTTACGTGAATCATTAAGAGTTTTACTGTCAGAAATTTTTACATCAGATTTTATAGTATAATCTTATTTACTAGAGCATTTCAAATTATTTTCTCAGGTGGCCTGGATAAAGTCAGATTCACGAGCAATCTTAGCAATACACACGCACCTAGTAGCGCACAATCCACGACTTTCAGTCACGCACAATGGGCACAATACCTGGAAGTTGCACGTGTCGAACGTTCAAAAGAACGATTCAGGTGCCTACATGTGTCAAGTGAACACAGACCCCATGCGAAGTCAGGTGAGTACATATTCCTACAGTCAAATAGTACGGCATTAGATAATTATGTAACATACTTCCTGCCTTGTTACATAAAATCTATACAACAGAGGCAAATGGCTGCATGCTGATTAATTAGTCCCAATCCGACTCCCAATAGATTTTCTGGAAATAATCTGCGAACTGGTTTGACACGTCTACTTGTTTTGCATCAACTATTAGCAGAATAACATTAGAATAAAATTTAACTTTTCCCAGAAATACATATGAAATTAAACGCTGGTACCCTTAACGCTTTGAATAACTTTTAAATTATGCATTTTATAGAAAATTTGTATGCACAAGAATTGCATAATTTCGAGAGGCATATTACACAGTATGTAATATATATACTTACTTTTTCTGTAGATAGAGGTGCTTCGGGGGCTTAATGGTCAACTTAGTTTTGTTAAATAGAATTATGAGTAGAAATGTACTAAACCATACAGTAAACTTGTAAGGTCCCCTGCACTAAATAAATTATCCCATTAATGACAAAAACAACGGGCGTGAGTGAGTTATGAATTTCACCTCGTATGTATTTCAGTTTATGTTGATCCAATGTGTTACGCGCCGGAGTGCCCCAGCGGTGGCTTGATGAGAGATTTCCTTGCGCCCCAGCTGGAGTAACGATTTAGATTTTTACCTCACCTATTAATAAGATATAATTTAGGTTCTAGCACGCTAATCCCATACGGGCCATTTTGAAATCTTTTCCTTTGGAGCCTACTTTAAATTGACTAAATCCTTCAAAGTAAACGTTAGAATATTCAGAGATGAAAATAAAATAGATATTCAGTCCTCAAAAATTATATCACCATATTTTGAAACAGAGTTAACATAATGATACAGTGTTTGGAAAATTCAAATACGTTGGAAAAAGTCTCCAGTAAGGGAGGTATCCCACAGTCAAACTTGACTACTGGAGTTTACTGTTCCCACTATTACATCATACATGAAAAAAATAAGAAAACGAATGCGAATAAAAACAAAAGAATTTATTAAGTCAAATTCTGTTTTCACTTTCGAAATTTGCTCTAAGTTTTCCTATATTGCTCTGAAATATCTTATTCCAGGGAAGAAAATAACGAGTTTAGTAGATTTATCTTGTTTAAAATTAATCGCACATCTTAGAAACCTCAAAGGTGCTCGACCAGGGTAATTCGCACAACGCTAAACATTATCGAGACACATTGCCATAAAAATTGACAAATTTGAAGAGTCCTTGTAGGAACCACTGTAAGTGGCGAAAATCGAATTTTTCAGGAGACAGAAAAAACTTCTCTGACTTCAAATTATTTACGATATTTGATTTGTTTTGATTGCCAAATATGCTTAAGTATACAGTAACCCACATAAATAAAAAAAATTCTATATTGTTTATTAATAGAGTCAAAATCCATGAAGAAAAGAATTGTATTTGTAGAAAGCCTGTATGTGCCACCTCTTCTGTTAGTGTAGAAAGAACTAAATGTGCCATTTATTTAAATTTGCAAGCACCGTGAGTGTCAATCCTGTTTACCTATCGCTTAATTGGCTCTTGCAGTGTTTTCTACACGGACTCTTCAATTATGTTCGGAGCGTAACAAATGGCGTTATTTAACATCACTTTACAGCAATTTGAAGCGTTGAGCGACGCAATTTAATCACCAATTATTTGACGACAAATAAATTACAAAATCGCTAGACGACATAAGAGATTAAAAATGTGCTTTTCCATGCCTTTACGTAACACAATTAAAAAACTGATGGTACATTGCAAATTCCAGTCCAATCAGTTCGTTTGCCAGTTTCGAAACAAATTGCCAACGTAACTTGTCCGAGTTTCATGACCCTTACGTAACGTTACACACGTTTTATACCTCGCCAATTCTTATCGAGCTGGCCAATAAAAACGGATATCGTAAAGCGGAAAAAATCGAAAATCGCTGTAGTGTCTGACACATTCGGAGCACGGAACAGACCGCGAAAAGCTAGCAAAACGCTTGCCGTGTTATAATAGTTATGCCGATTTTAAAGATAGTATCATTTAATTGTAAAAAAATTTCAAATAAAAATAAAAAATCGATGAGTCTATTAACGAGGCTGTGGAGAAAGGAATATTACCAGTTTGCACTTTTAAATTTTCAAGTTTGAGCTTTAAATGGGGCTAAGTGGGCCCGACACCCCAAAGAAGGAGTTTAACTGGAATTTTATAATCAACTAATGAAATTTATTGAATTTCCATTTAAAATATTTTTATCCGCTCAACTCGGCTCCCCCAACATTTAATCCTAAGTGCGCCACTGTTGCATCATATTTATTCAGGGGAGGTTCCGGTCAAAAAAATCGATTTTTCATTTCATTTTTCGAATGTTCAACCTTTTAGGAATACGTGTTTAAAAGGATTTGTTGAAATTCGTAAAATTCCCGAAGTTATAGGCATTTGAGTATCGGCAAATGCGGTAACACTCGACACTCACGTGTAAAACTTTACACGCTTTTTCCTCGAAACAATATTCTCTAAATCGGTGGGACCTGTATCTCCAAAAGTTATTATCCGATTCGACTCAAACTTTTTTATTTTGAATTTTTATTGTTTCATTCTGGATCGGGGGCAAACCAGTCAAATTTTAAAAAAATCCAAATTTATATTTTTTAAAAGCGTTGAAAGGACAAAATATATAGGGAAAAAGTTATTTCAAACTTAAAGTATCGTTATTTTCTAAAAAAAATGTCATTTTTGTATTTTTTTTTGTTTCCTCCTCTAGTCAGAAGTATATTCTTCAAAATAAAAAAGTTTCAGTCGAATCGGATAATAACTTTTGGAGATACAGGTCCCACCGATTTGGATGAATTTTTTGACGCCTCGACTTTAACGACTCCCCAGTGCCGTCTGCAATGATTAATTATAAAACAAAAAATATATTTCTATAATTTAAGACATCCTTAATACAATGCAAAAAGTCTCATTAAATTATATGTAGTAGTTTTCCTTTAATTAATTCCTAAAAATCACCTATTTTTATGGACTCTAGACCAGAACAACCCCTTGACATTTATAATTTGAAATTATATTTTTGAAAATATTTTTGGCGAATTCAAATTGCGCCGAGTGCATGCTGCATCTCAAATTGACGGGAAAAATATCTCTCGACCGAGTGAATCGATCATGCACCTTTGAGTTTCTAAAACTACTTAAAACTTTTTTGAGAGGATAAACCTATTCCCTGAAATTTCCAAAAAATGATATTTTTCCTGGAGCCACGAAATAAAAGAAAAGGTGCCGAAAGGTTTCTATGGTTTAAAATGATAAGTGGAAAGTGGCAGACGTACTCGGATAACCGTTTAATTGTAAAGCATTCGCGGTTTTGGCATGAAAGAAGGGGGAACTGATTTGTGGCAAATTATCCGAAGCGTACACCTACACGTGACACATCCACTAAACGAAACTACCATGATAGCAGGACACCTCGTAATACATATCGGGCTTTGCGGTATCACTAGCCGACTATAGACACGGGTATACCCCTGCGTTTATTCTGGGCAGAATAGTTTCATCGTGTACGTGCTTAAGTCTACGAGGTCATGCTCAGCTCATGTAGCATGTTGTTAGCTACATGCTATCAGCCAGCCAATATTTTATATTACATTCATAGCTAGTTAGGACACGTAAACGTTGTCCGCGCAAGAACTACCCTGCGTAATCGATCTAAACCTCGCTGCGTTTAATTTTTTACTGCGATATTGCGATAGCAATAAACGTAAGAAAATAGTTAAGGATAGCACTACCAAATGAATGGAAACATAAAAATTAAAAATTATAAAAATTCTTGTATTAACCCTTCGTGGTCACACGGGGTGTATTGTACCCCAAGAGCAATTTTTGATTTGAAATTCCGCACCTTTACATCTTCCAAAGGGGATTTATCGCAAAAAAAAAAATAAAAAACTTTTTAAAAAATCTGTATTTTACCACGACGATGGAAAATCGCTCGTTTTCAACTACAAATTTTAGCATATCAAAATTTACATTTCTAGAAAAAGACTATTAGACCATGACTGTATAAGTATTACGAACGTAGAATTATCACTGAAAAGTTAAAAGATTCAAAAATACGAAAATGGTAACTCAAAAAATGACGCTGGGGTACAGTGAACCCCGTGTGACCAACTTGTGATTATAAGAAGGTGTGACCACGAAGGGTTAAAGGTTTATGTAAAATGGTGTAACAGCATAAAGTATGAGATAGGTCTTGTTTACGGAAATACACGCGTTTCAAAACTATGGATGAATGATAATTGTAATGAAGTTAACTGTGAAATTCAATTTTGACTTTCATCTTTCCCATTTCCAACTATTATATTTGAAGTATTGGTGGAAAGTTTTATAATTGTTTTCACGCGAAATTCCCAAACCAAACATTCTCAAATATTTCTGTAAATGAATCTCACTAGGTGAAAAGAAAGATTAATGCACATTATCATAGGAATGTTTGAAACATTAGATAAGCGAATTCTCGTCGAATAAAAAAATTAACTTTATTCGACGAATAATCTAAAGTTGAAGTAACTTTTATTCAATCCGTTATTTAAATAGTTTTTTATTTATTTAATGCCCAACTCTGCTTTCAAACGGAAATCACATTCCAAAAATGTAAATCTTTTGTTTGCCTGAAATTTGTTGACACAATAATACACTTCTAAGAGTTAAGTAACTTTGTGTCATTAATGCTATTATACAGGTAACGACGTATGGATCGTAATACGATCACTAGATTCTCCAAACTTTGGAGCATTAATTCTATACAAGGCAGATGTGCATGTGTTGAGGAACATGAGCAGGATACGCTTCTTAATCCTAATATACTTATGCAAGGCATTACATGACCGCAACCTTGCAATTTCTAGCGCCATTAGCATATACTATATAATTTTACTTTGCAAGGTCACTTCAATTATTGTTTCTAAGAAAAGTCCCTACACATATTGCAATAAATAATTCATGTGTGAATTAATAATTGTTACATAAAATTCTTGAAAAATCATTTTTCCCCTTATCATAAATTTGTGAATGGAAAATCATTATCATTATTATTCAGAAACGCTCAGAGAAGTAATTATTACGTACACGACATGAAATACAAAATTTGACAGTCATATTATTTTATACTCATATTTCTTCAACTATGCAAAATATGGAAAAATGTTTTAAACAAACATTATTTGTTTTTAAAAGAGCTATCTAAATTTGCAAAAATTTCGTATGCTATTCCATAAAGAAAAATAGTGAGGGGACAGCTACTACACCACTTGCGGGGCACGACAGTGGTGCCACCTATATTTCACAAAAACTCTTATTTTATCTTTAAAATGTTAGGTATCAATTTTTCTCCACCACTAGTTTTCGAGAAAGTAATTTGTAACGCTGTCATATGTACCATAGATATGATAAGAGGCTTTTTATACAATTTGGTGTAAAAAGGGGGCAGTTCCAAATTTCGAAAATTAACCCTTCCATGGGAAAAAAATATTTTTGCTTAGTAATAGTGCTAAATGCCTACTGTGTTAATATGTAGATTTTAAGTGGGTAACATGTAAAATACAAGTGCGTTGGACATATATCCAAAAATATTTGTTAACACTGTTTTTTGAATTTTCGAAAAGTTAATTCATTAGGAGCTGTCTCCCTCTTGTTGCACAGTTTTTAAATTACAGCTGATTAGGACTTATTGATAATCGTGTTTACGAGATTTCTGTGGACCACGTGAACTTCTAACGCTCATTGCTTATTCATTCTAATCATTTTAAAGAATCTCCCTAGTTTGATGCTTTGTAAATAGGGAAAATTTGAGGGAATTGATTAAAAGAAAAGTATTGGGAATTATAATTCCCAACTATGTACGTTTATTAATTGACATTTGAAGAATGTAATCAATTTTTTAATGCAATAATAATAACAACATTATTCAAAGTTACCATAGTAGGAGTAAGAGGGGTTTGTAAAAAAGTTTGTTACTGGCGAACATGATTCTGGCGGTCGTAGTGATCTGGAACAAAAAAAGTAAAATTTTTCTTAATCCATATGAGTTTGGTTATAGTACAAACTAGAATAAGGTCAGTATTTTAAAAATTCGAATTTTGCAGCACCAAAAACTGAGTAATCCCTTTCTGAAAAATGAAAAAGTTTACTCGAAATACTAGGAAATGCATTTCTGCGTTCTTCAAAATTGTTTATTCATTCTAGTTCAAACCCCTCTTACTACTACCACTGAAACTTTGAACAAAATTACTATTATTGCATAAAAAAAATTGTCAATGAACAAACCTACAAAATTTGGAATTATAATACTCAATAGCTTTCTTTTAAGAAATCCCCCAAAATTCGCCTTATTTTCAGGGCGTCAAACTAGGGTGACCCCTTAATCCAGACACTATCCTTTCATCCACGTGTTCCTCAACGCCACTGCACCGCAAACTACAGGTCATATCCGATGCGGTAGGCGCGCGATGCATTGCGGGAAATCTACCCAACGGAAAATAACGTGGTCACTGAATTGTTTACCACATCACCGCCCCACGAACACAATTTTATATTTAAGAACATGCAACTCTTACACCCTATAAACACCCTTTACAGACATCGTCAGACATAGTTTCTATTTTTTCATTTTACCTAATTTTATGCGTACCTAGTTCATTCCAACAAACTTCCGTTTCTACATTATTTAAGTATTTCTGTTTATTTACCATCTTTATCACGCTAATTTCGATGAGATACATTCGGGAGGTTTATCTTTAAGGTGCATTAACCCTTCGTGGTCACACGGGGTGTATTGTACCCCAAGAGCAATTTTTGATTTGAAATTCCGCACCTTTACATCTTCCAAAGGAGATTTATCGCAAAAAAAAAATAAAAAACTTTTTAAAAAATCTGTATTTTACCACGACGATGGAAAATCGCTCGTTTTCAACTACAAATTTTAGCATATCAAAATTTACATTTCTAGAAAAAGACTATTAGACCATGACTGTATAAGTATTACGAACGTAGAATTATCACTGAAAAGTTAAAAGATTCAAAAATACGAAAATGGTAACTCAAAAAATGACGCTGGGGTACAGTGAACCCCGTGTGACCAACTTGTGATTATAAGAAGGTGTGACCACGAAGGGTTAAATTAGCTGTATTTCAACTAAACCATAAGTTATCGTAGTGATTCCTTGTGCCTGTGTTATTAAGTTTCCATACGTTTTATTTTAATAAAAACAAAAAGGCAAGCTACGAATCATGTTCTCCGATAAAGGTGGCTTAATCACTGGCGATAAGATTGTTGTTTCAAGAATTACTAATTGTAATAATTAAATAGATTTAATATTTAATAAGTACTAATAGAATTGACAAATTTACTTATTTTTCTATAATTAATTATCGTTTAGATATGTTCGATAATTTTATAGACTTGCTATTCATATTTATTTGTTATTGCCAAATGCTTGTACATCTGCAATTTATTTGTCTGCAACGCGTGACCATTTCACACGCTTATAAAGACAACTTTTGAAAATCGCCTATTCGATTGTCGTCCCTTGTAGAGTTTGAATCGTAGGAGGTATATTCGCACGATTAAGTCTGCACGGCGATCATTAAAATGGCATGTCTGTATTATACGCGACATGTGTACTTACACCAGCAAAGATAATTTTCCGCTCTAGAACGAAGCACCCGAGACCATTTGCACTTTCCGAGCGGCCCTTACGTAATGTAGCCTGTACGCAGTTACTCGACGTAATTAGTTGAGTCGAAAGTTCTCTCAGCTCCTTCTACACTCTTAAAAGGGTACCTAAGAAAGGGTAATCGCCACTTTCCCGCACTATTTTAAAAAATGGCCACACCTTACAAACCTTAAAATGATCCTACAGAAATAGAAATTGCACCTAAAAAAGAAACATTTTCCAAAAACAGAACCGTTCAAGTGACAGGTTTGTATACAGGGTGCTTCACCTAATTTTATCGCCTGAATTATTTCTTCCATATTTAAAATTTCACAAAAACGTTTCCTACAAAGTTGGAAGGGATTATATTGAGAGGAATTTTTTTTTTTTTAATTTTTTTCAAGAACCTTTAGTAACCTTGAAGGACTTATTGCTGAAAAAAATCGTAGCCAAATTTTCAACAGTTGACTGTGAAAATCTTCATTGACAGTTTTATCATAAAAGTCACGATGCTTATATTAATGAAATTTTTAATCATTCTATTTTCAGAAAGGGTACATGGAAGTGGTAATACCTCCGGACATTATGGACGACGAATCTGCTGAGGGCATGGTAACGAAGGAGGGTGGAAGTGTAAAATTGAAATGCATCGCAACCGGCTCACCGAAACCTACTGTCACGTGGAAACGAGAAGATGGTGGGAATATTATTCTCAGAGAAGATGGACAAAAGCATTGTAAGATGTCACGAATCAATTCCTTTACTTTAATGCCTGTTTCTGCACCCTTAGGAATTAAATGATTCATCCCACGAATAACGTAGTTTTTTTTAGAACTGACAAGGGAAGTTAGGCGACTCGAAAATTCGAAAAAGCTAAAACGTTGCAGAAATGTAGCTCAAATGATGCTAATAACGTAACTATTTTTTTATTCGGCAATAAAACGGTTCTACGAGTGAAAAGTCCCACTCGAAAATATGACGAGTTTTCAGAATATCGTGAATATCTACGAAACTGTGAAAACTATCAAAAAGAAGTTAAATTCAAAGTTCTATGGTTTGTTATGTCCTATAAAGCGGCGATTAAAAATTTGCAAAAAATATCATTTTTGTTCAAACTTATCCCCATCACCCTTTTTGCGATAAATAATTCTTTATCGCCATATTGTATGATATCGAAGCCGTAAAACTTTAAATTGAACTTTTTTCGATAACTTTTAGGACTTCGCAGATATTCGCGATAATATGAAAACTCACAATTTCTTTGAGGAGGTGTTTCACATTTTGCCACGTCCACATTAAATTCTCTCTTCGTGAAAACACGCCGACGGGCTTCTTGGAATGTTAAAATTAGAATTTTTGAGTTAGTAACCTCCCCTTGTTAGAATCGGTAAACAGATCGCATAATGATACAAATTAGTAAATATATTTCACCTCTCAGAATGCACACATCCCCAAATTAATAGGAATGATTCTTCTACGAGCAAATTCACCTTGTTTCACTAATGTGCAGTGTTATATGCGAATTTTGGTAACAGTATAACCGTGGAGAATTACAGCATAATTTCGAAACAATGCCAGGAAGAAGTATTTCAGTCCGTATTTGCTAGACTGCACTGCTTTAGAATTAGCTGCTGCGCACGATAAACAATGGAGACTCCTAAATTTTACTTACAAGATGACCCAAGGCAGATGCACAGAATTGGGAGAATAGATGTGACAAGATAGACAACATCCGTGCCTCATTGTTGTCGAGTGGAATTGCATCTTCTGCGTGGATTATACTTATGATCAATCTTCTACTATAAATTAACACAAATTAGCTTCACTGCAGTTTTGTAAACACTCAGTATAAAGTTAGAACGCTAATCATTATCTAGGAATCAATTCAGAGCAGTTAACAACTCTCAGACAGTATTATACACAATATAAATTTCTATGTAATATATTTTTAGCAATTAAGAAAGATTTTATTTTAGTCGCAAGACCTGTAGATGAAGAGATTACTGTGAATATCGAATAACAATTTTTGTATTTGTATCTTCAAAAATCATACCAAAAGAAAAACCTTTCTCCTTTGCAAGATTAGCCATTACCTTTCGTGCAAAATTAGAGATATATACATATCGATAACACAAAGCATTGTAAAATTAATTTATTCGTCAAAACAACCGTCACTCAATTCAAATACCATTTCTAAACGATACTTAAGTCACATCGTGCAATCTCATTGATACATTGGTACCTTATTAAAAAAAAAAAAATAGATATAGGTACCCATTTCCTGTTCCTAGTTTCATTAATTTTTAAAAAGATACTTATACGTAGAATGACTTAATGATAAAGAGGAATAACATAGGGTAGATGCACCATTTGTGGCCACTTTTAGGATTTCAGTGACTTTCATTGTAATTATCTTTAAAATTGTACTTGAAATCTGGAAACTAAAAGCTTTATTAAATTTTGCACTATCTTTACTATTAATGTCTAAGTTACCATTGACTAGAGAAATCGTTACAGAATTAATAAAGTTAAAAAATATTAGAAATCCATTTTTCACCGTTTGTGGCCACTTGCCACTTTTCGCGTAAGCAATAAATGTAACCTTTTTTTCTAGTGGTATACTTAACAAAATATTTACGGTTTGAAATTCTACACATAATTAAGGGGGTAGACACGGGTAATGCAGCGCGCTGTATACCGACACAATCTGGCCCAAAATATGGGTTTGGGAAATTACGTTGTTTGTCCTTATATGAACAGATTTTGAGCTGGGCGAGGTCTCATTTGAAAGAGGAAGGTTCACTACAGCCCGCTCTGGTCATGGCTCAACGAGATTGTGCTGATATCTGATAATATGAGTGTCCAAAGTAGAGAAAAAATCGACAAAATACACTCGTAGATTCCAAGTATTTGTAGGTCACTAAAAGAGTTTTGTGACTCAAAAGATGACCAGAGCGGGCTGCATTGAACCTTCCTCTTTCGAATGAGACCTCGCCCAGCCCAAAATCTCTTCATATAAGGACAAACAACGTAATTTCCCAGACCCATGTTTCGGGCCAGATTGTGTCGGTATGCAGCGCGCTGCATTACCCGTGTCACGTGGCGTGTTTACCTCCTTAAGTATTTTTAGGTCACTAAAAGAGTTTTGTGACTCAAACGGTGAGTAGAGCGCTCCGCATGGAATCTGCCTCTTTCGAATGAGACCTCGCCCAGCCCGAAATCTGCTCATATAAGGACGAAAAACGAAAAATCCCAAATCCATGTTTGAGGTTAGATTGTCGGTATTACAGCGCATTGCATTACACGTGTCACGTGACGTGTCTACCCCCTTAAGTGTCTGCAAGCAATTTCGAGCTAAAAAACGCGATAATTATGTACATGGCCATAAACGGTACGATGGCCACAAACGGTACATCTACCCTATGTAGAAAAAAGGAAAAAGTCATATGTTTAACTTCCACCCCAAAGGAAAATGTCACTTTCAATGAACAGTCTTGCACTGTTGAAAAAGGTCCTTCGTCCTCAAACGGCGAGCGGTTCTGGGTCCGGTTAGACCAAATTAAATAACACTCTTTGATCTGAAGTTCTCTGCTACCATTTACAATTCCAATCGTCAGCGTTGCACTTGGGTCTGAACAGACCCAGGTCCCACCGACCGAGGCGCGCGTGTATGGAAACACATCGCGATGGAACTAACAAGAAGATGTTGCAGAACTTTTAACTCGAGTCTGACTAAAACACGGGGTGATAAAGCCCTCGATTAAATCCACAAATCCTGTCTATTCCTGGAACTTTGCTCGATCCAGGGGGGAAAGAGACGGATAGCGGGGGAGCATTATTTCAAAGTTCGAAGAGGGAAGGAGCTCGTCGAGTTAAGAAAGGATTCGCGGAGTTTAACGGTGTGAATAAAGATATCTGTTGAAGCAAATCACAGGGGGGGGGGGGAGGGAGAGAATTGCCAAGGAAACCTGGTAACCCTTCGCTCCAACCCGTGATATTCCTTTTGCATCATTAAACGGGTTTACGTTTAAAGGGAGTTAATTGAAACCATAAGCCATGAAGTATGGGCTTGCTTGGCGTACCCGGCTGGCGTTCGATAATTTCGTCAATTCCCTCATTAAAGCCGAGCCCCACTGGCGGCTACCGAGGGAAAAATATCGCCCGCGCAAAGTATCGCGCGGCGCGTCAATGTGGAATAATCGATTGTCTCGCGGCTCATTGTCGTTAATTAATTACTTTGTAGACAGTAATTTACGTCCCGACGTGTGCGTGGGACATTTTACGGTCCCGTTTTATTGCCCAGTACGTGTCCTGCATCTATATAGACCGTCTCCTTTATCAAGACCGCTGCTAAATTACCCACCGGATCCCCGTTGTCAAACTGGATCGTAACGCTCCACGTCCGAGCATTTCTGCATCCTTCTTTCAATTATGATCGCGGCGCAACGCTCGAAATGGCCCCACCAAGTGTTACACCTGCGGAAGCGGTCTTAAGGTGTACGCGCACGTGTCAGTTCCGTATCGGTTCAGTGCCGTCAATATCGGTGGTAAAAAATATCGTTTCCCTGTTTTTGGAATGGAGCAGTTGTACACTTGTCCGTGTCAGTTACTGACGCTGAAACAACCAGACCATTCACACTGGCTGTATTGAACCGTCACGGAATTGATATGTGTGCATCCGCCTTTATAGGCGTGCTGCGTGTTTCGGTTAAGGGATCTCTCTACTTTTAAGGCTTTAAAACTATCGAACTTTACTTTTGAATTTTATAAAATTGATAAATGAAATGTGTAGAATGTATATATAAAGATGTATTGAGAAGTTCGTGACATTAACGAGGTTATAAGACTTTATTAATTCATCGTCGTAGGATGAACCTATATGGTGGCCTTTATAAATATCTATGTATTAGGTCATCCTATATGCTTGTGCCGAATTTTGCATCATAATTTAGATGAATACAGCAAACATGCCTTTCAATTTTTCAGAAAAAATGTAGATAATATCTTAATATATAAAGCAGAGAGCTTAAAATATGTTTGTGTGTTTGTCTGTCGCCTAAAAACTTTCGAATGATAAACTCTGCGATCACGAAATGTCCCTCAACTGATTATGCTTGACTAATCCAGATGAATATGATTATTTTCACACAAAAAAATAATTTTTTTTTTATTAAATCAGAATCTAAATTTCGGGCAAAACCGAGTATTCAAGCTAGTATATCGTATATCGTATATCGTATATCGTATATCGTATTTCGTATATCGTATATCGTATATCGTATATCGTATATCGTATATCGTATATCGTATATCGTATATCGTATATCGTATATCGTATATCGTATATCGTATATCGTATATCGTATATCGTATATCGTATATCGTATATCGTATATCGCATATCGGATTCGATGTTTTGGTGTAAAAACATAAGTTTTCTTCTACTGTGACCAATTTTTGTTAGAAAATAATACCTACACATTTTACACGATCCATACTAGTAGGATTTCGACACACTATCTTGCAAATTTCTTAAACAAATCAAAAGTACAGTGTTTCGAGAAAGTATGATTCTATGTTGAAACTAAAATAGATTTGAAAATTTTGAAAATACTCAGGCTTTTGATAACTTTAGCCATGCTTGAATATCATTACCTATATGATACTGAAGATTTTGTTTGTGCTTATCTTACAGGCATGTGTACTCACGAATGACCTTGAACCATTCAAAACACCACATATTGAAAATTAAAAAATTTCAAAACGTTATAAAATTTGCAAGACTGTACCGAATTACCAAACACTGGTGCCCTTTTAAAATATTCTGAAACCTCTTGAATTCAGGCTTTAACTCAAGACGTTTTCGCTAAAAAGAAGGTCTTCCATAAAAAAATGGAAAATCGTCAATGTTAAAATTAAAAGAATTGAAGCTAAGAGAATGTTTTTATTTTTCAGCCTTGAAAACGTATTCGCGCGAGACTTTGGAATTAACTGGAGTCCTTAGGCAGGAGATGGGCACATATCTTTGCATAGCCAGCAATAACGTGCCACCGACGGTCAGCAAACGTTACTCCGTCGACGTCCACTGTACGTATCACTTGTCACGTAGCTACCAAATGTGACCGGTTCACTATCACTGTTAATTAGCAGCATCTGTCCTCACTCTGCATGCATGACTACTAAACACACAGGAGCCTAGTTACTCCCTTGAATTTAGAAGTGCACAACATGCATGTTCACAACAATTTAATCGAATTGCACAGAAAAGCTTCTAAACTTACCATACATACGTTTCCTTGAAGTAGATAATAAGATG
Organism: Andrena bicolor; assembly: GCA_960531205.1. Lineage (NCBI taxonomy): Eukaryota > Metazoa > Arthropoda > Insecta > Hymenoptera > Andrenidae > Andrena > Andrena bicolor. Next base: position 18,496,216 of record OY482668.1, on the reverse strand, counting down.
ATAGAACCTTTTCGAGAATATCATTGAAAAAATTATGCCACAGCAAAATAGAAATCTACAAATGGTCCCTAGGAGTTTCTTTGAAAATTTTCATTATACACTTATTTTTAAACATATAGTAAAGTCTTCGTACTTACATGGGAAAATTCTCAACTCAGAAATTTAAAAAATTATGAAACTTTGGGGATGTATAGAGAATATATAAGTATGTATTACGCAATTTTTTTTGCTCCCCAAATTCACACTCAGCGGGTGAAATTAATCTTGGAAAACCCGACTATTTTCCGAATTTTTGTTATAACTCGCGAGCTGTAAGTTACCGAATAATAATTCTAATTAAAAGAAGTAACTTTTATCTAAATACTTTTTTCTATCTCTTACAGTTCGCGAGTTGCAACACAAAATTGGAAAATACCCGGATTTTCAGGGATTTCACACACTTAGAGTGAATTTGAACTGCAAAAAAAATTGCGCAGATAATACATACCTGTGGTATCCATAGTTTTATGCCTGCATAATTAACTTAATAAATTGCGTTTCAAAAAACAATTCTTTCTAAGGAAACTATCTTATTGTTCTTACCGTTTACAGTTTAAACTTTCTTTTGACCACTACTTTAGCTATATTCAATAATGAAATCCAAAATATTAATAGCACGAGTATCCAGCTTATAAAATGATAATTTTTCAATTTTTTTTTATTAGCCAATGTTCAAATGAAAAAATTTTCTCAAGCTTTATAGCTAACAAAATTCGCGAGCCGAAGTAATAATAAGAATAAGAAGTACCTACATAGTCCGCATATAGCGTTAGTAATAAAGTGGTAGTCGAAATTGATACAAGAAATGTTAATCGTGTACGCGTATCTTCCTATTCATACTAATTACGGGAATGTTTGCGTTTCCGCACGTACAGGCAGTTTAATTGCGAACCGACAATATGCGTAAAGCAGCCACGAAGCAGGACATTAAATCCAGAAGTTTATTTAACGCGATGGACAGGAATGTCCAAAGCGACAAAATTGCATGCGTTTTTCACGGATATAACTTCGAACGAACGCATAATGTACGATCATGAGCAATTTTGCCAAAATGGCAAATATTTACAGACTACGTATCATAACACGTTTCCATCTGCAATGGAATAAAAATAAGTAAATATCATTGTCCTATTGTTCTTATTAATTTGTGTACCTAAAAGATATCACTTTTAGCATTGCAATAAATAAATAACATCGAGAAAGTCGTATGTTAAAACGCAGAATAATAATGAGAAACCAATATATTTTTAAGTTGCATTTGATATGCTCGTAATTGAAAAATATTTTTCTGCATTTTTTGTAAAATTCATAAAAATCAGTTATATTAATAATCAAAGCGTCCAACCGAGAAGTAGTTTTTAGAAATATTAATTCAGCCTTTTCGCGAAGACTTTAGTTAGTAATAAACATAGATTTCATTTAGGTTTGCCCTTTTCTTGACATGAATTATCTCAAATTTGTGGTGCATTAATTATAAATTAATTCCCAGGAACCAGGAATCGAATGAAACTGTTAACTTTTCTCAATAAAAGTTATTTATCTAATTCTTAACTTTTAAATCATTTCTTTTTTGTTTTAAATTAACTTTGTACATTAACACTTCAACTCTGTTGTAATCATTTACTTTTGAACAGATATTTAAGGGTAAAATATAAAAAAATTAGGAATATTTTTTTAATTAGCATTATTTAAGGAAAAGGAAGTAGGATAAATATAGAAGAGAATGCAAATTGTGATTTTTATATAATTAGTTTCACCGAATAGTTCAAGCTTTCAACTTAGAATCTATCAACCTCACATTTTTAGGAAACCTGCTTGTCACAACTTTAACTTTTTCAGAGCAGAATAAATGTTCCTTTTTAACTACAACTTTTCTCTACTTTCAAGTTTGAGTTAATACGCTGCATTTAATAACAGTTTTCCAGGAACAGGAATAATAATCGCCATAAAATTATAGTTATTTCATAATTAATTGAAAATTTTAACTGCTTCATTCGACACCTTCTGGAAATACAAGACGATCTAATTATTCCTATTAAAATGACTACCCTCTAGATTTAATTTAATCAAAATGTCTCTCCTATAATGATTTAATAAAAAATGTGGAATATAATCTTTTCACTTCGTCAGTGGTTGCCTCATCTCGCGCGCAGGGTTTATCGCCGTGGAGAACAGAAATCAAATTTGTAGGAAGGGAATACTGTATTTCTCCCACCACGTATAATTATATTTCATTATAAATTTCAAAATATTTATATTTGAGTAAAGTCGGTCCTCATAAACATCCAATATATTATACGTAATTTCACGAAAATATTGATCGAAGAAGGGAATAAATTCTTATAAATTACAAACCCCCTCTTTCAATATGGTTTAAATCGTCATGATATTAATCCAATTATATTACCACCATTGAAGCATTGAAATTTTATTTAACTTCTAAAATTCGAGAACCACTTTTGTCCTTGTAAAATGCGAAGTTACAAAATTCACATAACAGGTTTATATACATAATATAAAATTCTAACTACCAGGTGAAAGCTATGGAAAATTAATGCAGAGCAGTTTAATACTAGTTTATACTCCATGAATATGATATAATTTCAGAATGTACTAATTTTACATTACAACTGAAATTACCATTTTATCGTGAAATTCGCGTACTAAACGACGGGAATTTTCGTATATTGGCTTAGATATTGACACCGCAGTGAATACATTAGTCGCATTAAATGACTTTCGGTGCTCGATCTCGAATCCACGATCTCGTAGCGCACAGCGAGAAACCGGGAGCAAGAGAGACAGCATAATTAAAGCAACGTAAACACGGGAATGTTCGATGCTATACTACGATTCCAGGATTAGCAACGGACTAATACTCTATGCCTGTTGCAATTACTTCGCCGTACCACTAGATTCCCGAGCCAGAGATAAACTAACCCGCCATTATTAGGTGCATTAATTTTAATTTCTGTTTCTATTACTTTAAACACTTAATAGCTATTTGAAGTTGTATATGTTGCAAGTATTCTTTATTTGTACCTCACATATTCATTAACTCCCGACCCAAGAAGGAGGGACATATTTTTAATTTGTTTGTTAACATTGCACAGTAGTTGGCGATACATTCTTGAATATTATAAGAATTCGAAATAAAAATTATAAAATAGTGGAAGTTTATTACTATATGAGATCAGAAAATTGAATGCAGTATGTTGGGACTCTACTACACAGTGCTGGATTAAAAAAAAAGCAAAATAAGCACGTGCTTGGTTATATTAAATTTTCTGAATTTTAAAATCTAACTTTTGTTAGAAACACTTTTTAGTCGAAATATCAGAAATGCATAAGAAATCGTAGATTGCGTTGAAGTGATCACCCTGAATAAAATGACCTCAAAATCTTTTAAGGGGGGAGTCCTATTCTTTGGGCTAAACCGTAGCAAAATTGGGGATTTTTTTAAGAAACTAGCGATTTGATTCATCCGAAATTTGGACCATATTTTGATGTATCTTTAAGGAAGAAAGAGGTCTTTTTATGAATTATTAATAACAAATATAAGAGTTATACATATGTAGCCATAATTTGATGAGCCAGAAAAAGATACAAAAATTTTTTGAGGAGAGTTTTCAAATTGAAAGATCTGAAACTTTAAGTTTTGCTATACAATTTTGCGCCAATTTTCTTATGTAATCAAACAAGCATACACTTATCGGTATCCTGGTTCGTCAAAGTATAAAGTAATGTTTGTCGGACTTTTATTAAAAATTAATAAAAGAAGTACAACTTCTTCAAAGATGCATAAAAACATGGTCCATATTTCAGATTATTTTAGATAATTTCAGATTAAAAGAATCTAAAATTTCGCTATACTTTTAGCCCAAAGAATAGGATTCCTTCCTCAAGTTCTTAGAGCTCTAAAGCTCTTAATTCGACCCTAATACTACCTAGAATAGATAAATAAATAATATGATATAATAAGTTATTTTATACTTTTTAAAACTTTCGTAACTTACGTTCGGTTAATAAATCGTTTCTTTTTTTTTAATTTTTAATTTAACTTTTTTTACTATACCTAGATACATAGTTAACTATACAGATTGATAGATACGTAGTTAAACTGGAACATAGAATCTGTTCTAGTTACATTGAATAGTCTGACCTCAAAAAAATTTCCTACTTTACATTCCCTTTGAAAACGAAATATTTCGTAATTTTCTTAGTCTGCTGAAATAATGAACAAAGAGGGCAATTTAATTGGAAATCTGTACATTTCGCATGGGAAATGAACTTAAATTACACAAAGTAATTTTCGTTCAGTTTTACTAATTGCACAGTGACAATTATGAAAGATAATTTAAAATAAAGCTTTCTTATTGATTACAAGCAGTGAATTACTGTTATATTGAAACAATCATATTTGCAGTTATATTACAGAAAAATTTAAATAAAAATATATGGAGACGTATTCACTGCCAGTACGTATTAAAACGCCTGTTTATTTTATTAAGCAGACACATATTGTTACATAACAAGTAAACATAATACTTACATTAAATTAGCAAAATATGTTTTGCATGAAATTATTCATAGCATAATTGATCTGAAAAGTAATGTGTTAATTTTAACTATTTGGAAAATGGGGTTTCAAATTTGGATCATAATCCAGATCCCCTTCTTTCAACAATCGTATAACTCTATACATAGAGTTCGCCTAATTTGGGAATTTTAAATATTTCCCTTGCTTTTTATTGAAAGAAAATTTGACGAAAGAGTTCTTTTTGATTCGACAAAATACGTAATAAAATAAAAATCTTTTTAAAGGTCATAATTTTCAATATTTCAAAGGCGTTTACAGTTTAAAAGGAAACTTATTTACATTTACCGATTAGAAAACACATACTTTTTGTCCTACACATGTCGAAACTGCTGATTCAATTCCAAAAGCTTACTCAAAATTATGTGCTCCCAAATTTTCGTCAAAATTTAATTCAATGTAGACTTTGTTGTTGCATTATTATTTAGATCATCATTCAATATCTTTGTTCATTTTAGGTAATTAAACATTTAATTGTTATAGTTTAAGAACTATTGTAAACGTTACGAGTATGTGAAAAATATGAGTCGGACAGATAATACAATGACAATAAGTTTCCGACCAAACGTAATGGTACAAAGTTAATGAGAGACACCACAATTTTTTGTGCGTAACACAATGCGGTATAAATTTAAAACTCGTGGTAATGTTAGATTGGTCTAATAGGAAATAAATACACAAAAAAAAATGAAGACATTCGTTTATTATCTACTAAAAAACGATGAACAAACAAAATGTTGCTTGGAAAGAGTATTTAGCCAACGTCTGTGAACCTCTGAAAAAAAGTATTCGACTATATAAATGTGCAAAGAAATGAACAGTAATTTACTTAAAATTCACATTACCTGATATTTAATTTTCGCATTTAGTCGGTGCGATTTCATCCCACGATGCTTGTACAATATTAGTTCCAGCAAGATGTTGACTCTGATTCTGATATTTCTAGTATTTGTGAAAGTTATTTCAATTTTCTTAAAAGTAAATTTATGTTCATTGAACCGAAACGTCCGATTAGTTCTAACTCAAAGCTCAGAAGTTCGGTAGAGTTGAAATAATTCGATGAGTTTAGTTACGAAGTTCGTGTCGCAAAATCCAACAAGTCCACAAATATTCAGCAAATTGAGAAATTACAAATTCTCCAACTTAAATCTGTAATTGTTTAGTCGCTAATCTTCGAGACATATCTGACTCTTGGAAGCGATGCCATTTTATTCTGCTCAGGTTTAATTTCTCCCTCTAATTTGGTAGTTGTATGCTTCTCAAAGGTGACAAATTGAGGTGAAGTGAGGTGAGGTGGTAAGAATACCAATGAGGATTTTTCAGTCGAGTTCCTGAGTCCTGCGTATCACCTGCATAGACCTGCTACATGGAGCATGCGGACGTGCAATGCAGAGACACTGTGCACACCATTAATTTAGGAAATGAAGTTTGATATTCTCGCGAAGCTTACGATACGCCAGTCACTACCAAGTTCTAATGTGTGGACAAATTCTAAATTCTAAAAATATGTCGCGTGCATGTCGTATGCACACACTTTGACAAATACATTTTATTATGCTAGGCACGAGCAAAGTCGTTATACCACTGAGAAAGGAATAATTCTTTGTGCAAAAACGAGTAAAAAATTTAGTAAGAAACGAGTGAAATTTAATCATAGGGAGACAGTACGTTAAAAATATAATTAATTAATTAAGTGTTGAAAGTAATCAGTTATTTCTACTTCAAGAGTGACACAATGACACCATTTATATAATAAATTTAATATTACAGTCAATCATTTAGAATTAGTTATCAGTAGGATGGTAATAAGTCATCATTAAATCATGAAGATATTTATCAATTACTTAGTCATTTTAATTTCGTCTTTTATAAAACATCTGTTTATTTATGCCATGTGCACACATTAATAACTATATACAGTATTTAAAAAAAAAAAGTGCAGAATATAAAACCTATAATTTCTCCAAAGAATTGGGTCGTAAATAAGGTGTAACTTTTGTAATTTGTTTTTAATTATTTTAATATTTGTCCACGTTAAATGAACTTTTACTCATTCAGTCGGTCATTTTCCTTGCTTCATGATTTACAGTAGGAGAACGGTAAAGAAGAAGAAAAGAAAAAATCAACATGGTACTGTTTAAATAGAAATAAAAATTGGGGTATGCCAGACCCAATTAAGTAACGAAGCTTTCACTTTATCAGTTAAAGATTAAAACCAATATATTTTGTTCCAGTTCCACCTGTTATAAAAGTAAAAAGTGAGCTGGTAGCTGCGCCAATTGACAGCGATGACGTCGTTCTTCAGTGTGAAGTTGAAGCTTCTCCACATGCGATGAATACTTGGTATAGGAACAGAGGTAATAAACACTTAAAACATGCACCTTACTATAATTAGTGTCACAATTACAAGTACACAAATTTTTAGAAAACAGTAGCAGCCCTATATAATAAATAACACAAATATGCCTGGTGATCTAAAGATTAATAACAAAATAATAATTTATAAAAACTTTTTACAAACTTGGCATGCGCGCATATACATATGAAATACAGAATAGTCATCAAAATGGGAAGGAAGCTTAGTAAACGTGAATCCAAAGTAACAACTTCTAGTAAATCATAAAACTATTTTTGCTACATTTTCTTTATTAACACTTTCAATGGCGCAATGTTTGGCAAAATATCTAAATAGTGATGGATATCTAAATATATTGGAAATACGTTCGAATCTGATTGGATAGTTTCGAGCAGTTCTCCAGTATTTTGAAAAAAAAAATAAACAATATTTTAATAAATAGGTTCGAACTCTCTATAAGTGCTTTGAGAAACATAAGCGGCACTTTCAAGTATAATTGACCCCAGAACAAGTAGATTCGAACATTTTATGACTCATGGGTTACCTACGATAGTTTTCTGTTTACAATATTCAACAACATACATAATATTTGTGGTATGCATGCATTATGTAGATTTTTGAAACGTCGCCTCTTATGAGTAGTATTCGAATCCCATGAAGTGAAACTTTTACATTGGAATTGACTCGGATTCGTGAGTACATATTGAACTTGGTTCCATGCCTAGATATATCATTTCAAGTTGGTCAGGCGTTTCCGATAATATATATATTATTTTTTAATTTTTTATTTTTTTTAATTACAATCCCTAAAAAAAATTTAAAGAAGAAATAAAAAATTAAAAATTAAAAAATAATATATATACTAGAAATAAAATCAAAACTAATAAAAATAAAACATAATTTGAAAATATTAGATTTAAATCAGCTACACTAATAGTTTATTTAACACATAAATGTTGTAAATTTGAATTAAATTTTTTATTTTATAGCTAATATTAAATTTACAAAAAATTAATTTTTAATATCTTTAAATTTCAAAGTTTACGTTTTTATGTCATGTTATGGTAAATAATGTTTTTTATAGATTAGACCAAAAAATACAGGATTTACCGCAGCCCTCCGCAATTGCTGAACCCTTTGCGAGTATTTTAAAAAAAAAATTATTGAAATCGGTCAAGATTTGCGCTGTCTAGCGATTTTTGTCCAAAATCGCACACTGTGCGCCGAGGAAGTTTCGTTTAATTCGCCCCCGGCAAACGTTAGGGGATACGCGAACAATACTTTCGATACTTTCCAAAAAATTTGAACGTGAAAACCGTGCGCAGGATAGAAATTCCTCGGGGATCAAACACGCCGACGCCATTCAAAGTGTTGAATACTGACAATGAGTACAGCTGCTGCCACGCTAAATCGATCACTTTTGTACCTCGATGCCAGGTATTCGCGATGATATCGAAATGTATTGTAGTCCATGTGAAATTAAAGGGGGTTTAAGTCATCGCTTTCCTAGTTTCAAAATTGATTAAAAAATACAAGCCTTCAAAGTTTAAAGTTTTTGCCGATTTCGCAGGTCAAATTGCCACCACAAATGAATTTCTATTTCTGGCACTGTTACACGCGCGAATTTTTATTTTGAAGAAACTGAAATATAATCTAGTCCACATTTAATTAAGAAAGATTTAAGTCATCATTTGGCTGATTTCGAATTTGTTTAAATAATACAAATCATGAAAGTTTACCGCTTGTGCTCATTTTCGTGAAAAATGAGTCTATATAACTTTATCAAATGTTTAAAACGCGACTTTGAAATAAGATATGATAAATAAGAATTTACTTATAATTTCCCACGTTGTTAGCTTTTCGGACATAAAGTAAAGTTTTTCGGAAAGACCAATCCTTCTTAATTAAATTATCTAAAAGAAGAATGAACGTCGAGCGATGGATAATACCGGAAATAAAAATTAATTTGTAGATTTCAAATTTTGACGGACAGTATTTTTTAAAAAATTCTAAAACTGCAAAGACTATATCATACTTCAGTTTCATCAAAATACGAGTATAATGTCTTACTCACTAAATTCTCTTCAAAATCTTTTTTACTTCTATTTCTTTAATCAAACGTAGGTATGTTTTTGGATACATTTAATGGTAAATTCCAATAACACCTTGCCTTTGAAATGATGGTACATGTCCCGTTTGTTATTGGAAGCCTGAAGTCTTCCGGCTGAAAATGAATAACTAAGCTTCACAAAATTGAAAACGTGATGCGTGTATATTAAACCATAAAATAATAATATAAACCCATAGCCAAAAAGCGAAAATTAAATTGTAACTAAATAAAGTTAAATAGTGAAAATTAAATAGTCACGTTTTTATAATTTTATTCTTAATTGATAATATATATATTAATTTGTATGAATTATTGAAAATCCTGGAGGCAAGGAAGAAACGTTTAATAACGTCATGAGTACAGAATAACGCAACTAAGGATAAGAATTGCTTAAAAATATCACCTTTGTTTAATTGATTCTTTGTTACTATCTGGAAAATTATTATTGCTTTACGAAGAATAATAACAAACAGTCAGAAATATTTCCACAAAAAGAACAGGTAACAAAAGGAAAACGTTCAATAGTGCAAATCTTTACTCTAAACGCAATACAATTAATTGAAGTATACTCTCCTGTATTCGGGCATGTATGAAATTGAAAGAATTCGCAGAATCTGAATAGCAACGCTATAAACAACCAATGCAATGGGTTTTAGTTTCCGGCGGTGTTTCGTTCGATGTTTCGAAAGGTAAATTTAGCCGCGTTGCGGCGCAAACATTCCGTCAAAATGAACGGCAGACGCCAAAACTCGAGACCTGCTCTCTGGCAAAATTAAAAGCGTCGCAATATTCTCGTTTCTCTACCAGACGAAAAGCTGTTGCCCAGTGACAAATACGCGATGTCAGAATACCCATTGAACGATTACTCCTGGCAGATGAGTCTCACTGTCAATTCTCTGAAAAAAAGGGACTTCGGAGAGTACGTTTGCTCGTCTGCGAACGCTCTAGGGAAAACCGAGGGTGTTATAAGCTTACAAGGTAAGTCGTCACGAAATGTACATTTCATTGATCAACAAATCAATACTTATTAAACGTCTCTTTTTGTTTACACTGATAGAGTAGAACCTTGATTAGCACTGGTGAATTTAACAGACGGCCCGTGAGCAATTGCCTGGGCCCGTGCCCAGAAGGCTCCATCTTCAAAAAAAAACAAAATTATTATTTTATTGGAACACTATATTTTTTCTGTACTACTACACTTGGCCCGTTTTTAGTCAATTACCTATTCACTTTTCCGAGAAAATGGGCCCCTCAAAACGTTTACCATCTGGGCCGTTTTTCTTAAAACCGCCGCTGTTGATTAGCTATCCGAATTGATCGGGCGACATGACGTTAGATTGATCGTCAAATTCATGGAACTACGATGATTCGTTGATTTTTTTCTTTAAGGTCGTATTAACATCGAAAAGGCATCGAAAAGTCCTTTACCGTTTTCGGATCTGAGGCTTCGTTCTCAAGATATTAACAGTTGAAAATTAGCGGTCGAAATTCTGGGCCGCGCAGTTTAAAACCTAAACAGCTGAGCGCGGAGCAGCGACCGCTAGCACGCAACGCGGGGAGCCGACCCCGCTATCCCATTTTTACGATTTGAACCAGTGCGGTTGGCTCTACTGTGTGCGCTGGTCTGTATCTACGCGTGCCTCCCGCGTGTACGTGCGAGCACTCACTGCTCCGCGCTCAGCTGTCTCGGCTTTAAACCGCGCGGCCCGGAAGTTGCACCGCTAATATTCAACTGCTACTATCTCGAAAACGAAGCCTTGGATCCGAAAACGGTAAAGGACTTTTCGATGCCTTTTCGATGTTAATACGACCTTAAAGAAAAAAATCAACGAATCATCGTAGTTCCATGAATTTGACGATCAATCTAACGTCATGTCGCCCGATCAATTCGGATAGCTAATCAACAGCGGGTGTTTTAAGAAAAAGGGCCCAGATGGTAAACGTTTTGAGGGGCCCATTTTCTTGGTATTGGTTTTTCCAATACGTCACTTAATTGATTACTTAAGAAATTCGAATATAAATTAGCTATTAATCTCCCATGAAGGAAAACAAGTTCATTTACAAGCAGTTTAATAAAATCACTTGTACTATTATGAATTAGTAAAATATAAAAATGTCAAAAAATATAAAAACTTTTTTCACTGCTTTTGTCTCCCCTGTCCACCATTGAAGTGGGTCCCACATATTATATTATGGTACACCCTGCATATTTATACATTACCAACTTAACTTTCGATAACTTGAAACGTTAACTACTAACTGAAACTCAACTTTTCCCCATTTTATCGTCCAACATCTATCGCAAACCATCCACAATAGGTGTTGTGCTGGCATCTCATTAATTCCTGTATTCTCATTCAGAGCTACATCTTTCCGCGAAAACGACGCCCAGCACTCTCGCGAGGAACACCGAGTTGAAGCCTCGAAAGAAGCCAGTACCGAAGGGGAGGAAGAAGAATAGTAGCAACGGCAGGCGGACGCACGGCGGTGGCTCCGACGACTTCGACTCTCTTGGAAACGACGACGACCTTGGTACTACACAGATCATGGCCGGCAATACCCTCCAGGAAGGCCACAGAACGGAAAGGCCGCTCGCTTTACCATCGCTGTCTCCGCCGTGGATAATCCTGAATGCTGCCAATTCCAGGCATCATTCGGTATCGATCACCACAGTCTTCTTTTCGTTGCTCTTCCCGACCATGCTATTTACTCTTTAAACAAACACACCAGCACAAAGGACTTTAATGGCGGGAACGACGGTAGAGGAGATCGAAGACAATTCGGGAATAGGGTAGAGGATAATGGGATAGTTCGATTCGGTTCACCCAAACGATACGAAGGCATTGTTCATATACAGTAGGAAAATGCAGCTTTGTATTTTGCAATTGGTACCAAATGGTTGAAGCATTTACTTCGTAGAATGACCTTGTATCTAATTTATAAATGTGGGATCAGGAACCACCATAAGAGGGAGCTCGGAATACCAGACCTCGGAGGATCGGCATTGGTGGAGTTGGTTAAGCGCAGAGATGGGCAAAATTTTTATTTAAATAAACTTCGAATAACGAATAAAAGTTAAAAAAAAATTACTCGCCATTAGGTCGTTAACTCGAGTTAACTTTATTCAGCACATGACGAATAATTTCTAAAACTTTCATTCGTTACTCGAAATTTTATTTAAATAAAAATTTTGCCCATCTCTGGTTAAGCGGCTGGCTAGTACGCCGAGGATCCGGAGATCGTGGGTTCGAGTCCCATCGCCTCCGAAACTTTTTTCCGTGACTCCCGAACATATAGGAATTACAAAACCTATTCCTACATAAATTTTAATTTAAAACTGCTATTAAATTTCTTACGTTCTAAATGTAGACCGTTTAGGAAAATTGGTAGCTTGTTTCGTAACATCTTTGTCGCACCAAATACGGGGATAGGTATTACGAGACTTATTACAATTGAAACGTGAGGAATATTATTATTATTAAAATTAATTTCAGTTTATTTGTGTCAACGCTGGGGTGTGTTTAGTGTCCCGCAGCACCTTGTTAACTCAACTCACTAGTTTAAAAAGAGGTAAAAAAATTGACAGAGGTATTCTATATTTCGAAACTGAAACAAATTCCTAATAAAAATCCATCTGTTAACGATTCGTTTTCGAGATCCAGTGAAGCACTACGTTGTATCAAGTGTTCAACGTGGCCTCAATCGGTAGCAATTCACTTGCTCAGTTTGATACATTGACGTTACGAATATACATATCCAACTACGTTACGTGAGCGGAAGATTGTTAGTAAATATTATTCACAATTATTCTACTTCCTATATCAATTTAGATGCTACCTCGTGTGTAATGGGAATGTATCGCAAACGAAACTCGGTCGAGGTGGCGCCCTGATCGGAGTGCCCAATATGGCGTCTGAGCATGCGCGTGATGACGCCGTGACGTCAAATCAAACAACGCCAAGATGAGTTTGGCTTTGTGGTTTGAAATAAAAAGGTTATAATAATAAACACTATAAACGAATCGACGCAAGCGCAAAGCCAAGCTCATCTTAGCGTTGATTGATTTGACGTCACGGCGTCATCACGCGCATGCTCAGACGCCATCTTGGGCACTCCGATCAGAGCGCCACCTCGACTGAGTTTCGTTTGCGATACATTCCCATTCATAGTGCAGATTAAACTAGCTCTGTTTCAAAAACAAATGGTTTGCGACACATATTTATTAGGACTTTTCCCTTAGTTTCGAATTGTAGAATACACCTCTAAATTTTAACACCTTTCTAGGTGCATTCTGTATAATATCCCCGCCCTTCATGCAAGCGAAAAATGTGCATAGTAAACACGTTTATACAAAATTAGCTTAACTGAAATGTTTATTTTGTACATACATGTAATACGTTTTATGACATCTTTCTAATGGGCGTAGTATAAACTTATTTCATTTTTTTTTTACAATAAATAGGAAGCACAAAATAGAAAACATTGAGTTCCTTTGCTCGAAAATATAAAAATAATTCGTACAATGTTTGACATAATATTTTTCAAAAACTATATTCTCCCTAATCGTCGCGTATATTTACTTAACATAATAATTCTTTAAATATGCATATGTATCCTTAAATAATGGAAGCATGACTTCGGTGTAGTCTTCGTATAAACTTTTTAATCTCTTTTTCGATTAAACATGAAACCGATAGCACCGTAAAATTTAATACAAATCTACCACTCGTGATATCACACATTCATTTGCATTGATTCCCATGATTTATGTATATAATGCTAATAATCCATAAGTAAGTCAAAATAAATCCTTATTTTTCCTAAAACTTTTTGAAGTTTCATAATTGACAGGCTTTTGATGATTTGCGAAGTACATTATTATCAAAACACCTGCGCACTATAACAAGTGGTAGGATGTTTAATAAAGATAGGGGTGAATACAGAGTCTTAGAGAAATACACCCCAAAGCCTAGTTATTCTAAATATTTATTTTCCTTCTCAGCATTTTATCTTGCATTTCTCGAAACGTTCTGCTACCTTATCGTTTTATTTTCTCATTGATGACACTCGCCCTCGCGCGAACAATCCATAAAAAAACAGGCTTGCATGTGGCAACAGAATCGATCGATGTTTTTAACGTAGTATGTTGGTAAAGACGAGTTTCATCGTAGTAGAATTCTCAATCTATCTACTGTTAGCCACCCCTTTCCGTCGCTGTCACACCCCCTAACCCGTGTCTTTCTTTCCTCCGACCTTTCTCGATCCGAGTTCGTTGCCTATCGTTAATCACCCCGCAAGAAGGGATGTTCTCGTGAGTTTCATTAATCGCGTGAAGATTGTAAGTAATCGAGAAGAAATCTCTTTTGCGTAAGCAAAATTCACGTGAAACCACAGATAGATCAAACTTAACTTTATAGGCTAGTCCTCTGATGTAGCAGAATAATTTATAAACTTGGAATTAATTATTTTAGTGAGTAAAAATTAATATATACTTCATTGCGGATATAGTAAATTCTATTACTTGGATAGAGATGAAATATGATAAGTGTTGGAAGAAATTTCCGAATCTCAATTTTTTTGAAGCACAAAAAAAATAATATTTCAAATCTCATATTTGATTTCCGAATAAAAAATTATATTTGAAGTATTGTAAAAACATAGGAAACGTGTTGAGAAGAGATTCGAAGCAAATATTAGCATAAATTTTGCACTGTATGCACTTTATAATTCTAAAAAATGCTGTGTTCCTTCGTTAAAAATATATTCCACGTAAATACTTTCACTACTTCTTTAAGTATCTTCTTAACAATTTAGTCACACTCGCCTTTGAAAAATTCTCTCAATCATACGATCCCATTTTACTCATACATCTTGAATATTTTAGAAGATAAAAATTTTGAACTCCAAAATGGTAACTACCTATAAGTTACCATCGGTAACACTAAAAGTATTAAACGCAGAAGTAATTGCACTGCCTCTGAAGAATTACTAATAAGTAAATATATTATTCTTCCTCCGAATAAAAAAAGGTTTCTGAAACTGTCATCACAAAAATTTTTTCTACGAAATAAAATTAAAGTACAATACATTTTTTCTTATTAGTATATTAAAATACACTTTTCGATGAAAGTACATTCTTGGTGTTTGACGATATTTATGTTAGCGTAATTTAACGATGAAAGAATTTGTAAAATTAAAAATTTAATGACACAGATGCCACTTTCAAAATTATGTCTAGACATGGAAGGAATATTAAACGTTTTCGTTATAAATAAAATCAGTTATCCGATCTGAATCAATTCAGTGAGTATAAAATAAGATGAATCATGAATACTTTTCTGATACTTGTTTAATATACAGCGAAAAGTTTGAAATCAACGATTATAGTTAGTGATGGGACTAATTGGAAGAAATAAAAAATTAAAGCAGAAACATTACATTATATTCGACACCTAAATAAATATCGAGTATAATATATAAAATATATATTCCCGAGACAGGGTATAACTCGATATGAACAAATATTTTCTAAGCATTTATAAGTATTTGTTAAAATTAAAAGTACGCTTGAAATATAAATGTAAGGGAATACCTTTAATAATTAAAAAAATTCATTGATATACTATAGATAAGAATTATCTTTCTCATTGTAAACTGTAAATTGTTCACATTTACAAGTGGTCAGAGAACAATATCTTATTCATCGTATTTCTCACAAATAACGCGCGACACATTATTATCAATAAATAAGTAGTATCGCAACGAATTCGATTTCCTTTGCAAAACTATTAAGTTCCCAAAATTTGATATTTTTTTTTAACATTAGGCATCAAACTGATTCAATATCCTGCGTGTAACACAAATAGGTGGATATGGGTTTGGAAATCTTTCCTTTCCGAGTTATAAATACTGTTCGTGTACTTATTTCGTTAAAGAAATTACTGACACACATTCGGACTGATCACAAACACTGTCATTATAAAGGGTGTTTCACTACGGGTGACGAACCTTATAGGGGATGATTCTACAGGCGAAAAAAAGAAGAAAATATAGAATAAACAATTTTAATACTACCCTTCGTTTTCGAAAAAATTGACTTTGAATTTTAGCCAAATACGCGTGCAGCGAAGCAGATTGGGAGTTTCTCGAAAACGAAGAGCGATATTAAAAAATTATATTCTATATTTTCATCGTATTTTAACCTGTAGAATTACCCCCTAAAAGCTTTACCACCTGTATCGAAACACCTTGTATATAGTACTAATTCACTTCCAATAGAAAATTGTACTCGGAATTCAACACTTGGCCAGAGTTCTTGCCAAACTCCACCGTAAACAAAAATGTTTGCATCTTAGAAAGAAAAAATATTTAGACACTTGTTTATATGACCTTCCTTCATCCTCAAGGTGAGTCGAATAGGGTCCTAAAGTTTGTCCACCTATTTTGTTACGCCCTGTATAATACCACTATATCATTCTCATTCGTATTTAACTATAGTCGTCTTTAAAACCGAAAGAATATTAAATTGGAATTTAAACATATTTTATATATATTTTATGGATTGAGATATAAATAATAAACCAATGAAGGTACCATTGCAAAATACCAGGGAGCGTATTCTAATAGATATCAAGTGAAAAATGTTGGTGTCTATTCCCGGTCGTTTATAAAGGCAAAAAGTTCGATTTGAAGTAATGACCGCTTTACGAAGCTAATTGCTTGGTAAGATTTGTAATTAAATCGAATTTTGGGAGGATGATGAGACGGTGGTGTAAATCCCACGAGGAGAAAAAATATAGGTCTTCCTTTTATTTAAATTAACAAGGACATACTTTTAGATGCAACGAGATATAGTCATTGCGGGGCGACCAATACGAGAGAGTTTTTCTCAACGAAATTTTGTAAATATGTGAGTGATGCTAGCGAATTTCGACTATTACGCTGGCTAAATTTTAGCGAATGCGTTTACGTCTTGACGAATGATCACAGGGACTCTGAATGAAGCGCAAGGAAATGAAGTCTTCATATTGCGTGACACTTACGAAAACTCTTTAATATTTCAGCATTATTTTTTTTGTTTATATTTGTATCCTGTTGCACAGTCAATGGCCCAGAAACTAATCGCAGTTGGCAGTTTTTTTTCAGAAAAGGATGGAAAAGTGTACTTTAATTAAAGGCTATTTGCAATTTTAATTATCTGTTTTTTTAAATTTTTAAAAATATTGTAACTATAGATGTGTCCAGCTCGTTTTCATTAAATGCTGGATTGTGCGTTTTAATAAATACAATGAATAGTACTATATATTTTTTTCCATTTGTTAATACAGAAAATATGTTTATAAAAAGGCGAAATATATTATCATTAAATTTTACTGTATACAAACTATTTAGTAATAATCTAATATTATTTCATTAGTTTACCTTGCATTATATAAACAACAATTCTCAGATTTATCAATAACTAATTGCAACAACACCGTATTCGTCATACTTCTATAAATCATAATTACATAATATCAAAATATACTAACTTCACGTTAAATAAATTACGAAAAAATTATGTATCTAATTCTGTCATGTATTCTTTTTTCAACTTTCAACTAATTTGTATTAAATTATATTTATAATATCAAAAAAATCGAAGTATTATTATAATATGCAGTCTGAGATAAACTGAAACTTTCTATTGTTATTTTAATTTATAGTTAATTTATATTTAATGTATAGTTACTGAAACAAAATTTCTGCATTATGTGCTTGATGCCATATGAAGACTTCCAGCCACTCTTGCTACTATATAATGTCCATATTTTCGTTGTTTGAAAATAAAATGTATAAGGTGTTCTTCGCAACTCATGCAAGATATAAGTTGTGTTACGATGCGATGCGACACAAGATGCGTGCCATATATCAGAGAGTGTACGATTATTATTTATTAAGTACCTTTCTAAGTGTAAGTAAGCTTAATGGTTTCGCAACGCAGCTAGTACTATCTCGAGTTTTGTATCACAACAGAGGGGTGTAAAAGGAATTTGAAAAAGTATCAACTGAGTTAATATAAATACATAAGCAATTGAAATTCGGTTTTTAATAAAACATTTCACACAGGGACAAACATTACTTATACAATCATTGTCTAATTCGTATTCCAAGTGATTAACTTTCAATCACTTTCACTTATCAATTGATGACTGAATAACAAATTGTATTGTTCATATGCCTCTTTAATCAATTCGCTAATTTGTAATTTAATAAGAAATTGTTTCAGGCTTCAATTGTTATACATAATCTCTATTAATTCAATTGATTAGTAAAATTAATCTTCCATTGCTGTTTAAGAAAGCTTAATCAGCAATTGTTCATTTTCGTTTATATATCTTAATATTGTATTAAATATCTGACAATAAGAAATACTTTTATGAAAAATAAAAATTGTAAAGTGTAATGTAGGCCACTGACTCAAAATTGAATTCTTGAAGATTAAATTCAAGACTCTTTCTAAAAAAACACCACATAATTCCAAAATGGGTCATTTTTAAATTGTACTCATTGGAATATTTTTGTTTGTCTCTGTGAATAGTCTATGTAATTAGTTCTCCCTCAAATTTGGCATAGTTTTTCTTAAATACTCTGTATAATAAAAATGCCGCGTAATAAATACAGAGAAAGAGTTGTAAAATAAAATGTATAATTTATCGTTAGTAAACAAATGTTGTTTATACATATATTTACTCAGAGTGGTAACAACTTCGCTGTATAGTCTATGTGTTGCTAAATTGCGTCTGCATTTTGTTAAATTAAAAGTTTCAATCTGTTTCAAAAGACCATTTTACAAATGGTCGTCGTAAAATAATTTCTTTAAAATTTCTGGAGATTATAAAATTACCTTTGCATCTCTCGCATTTTTATATGCATTTCAATCTATATAAATTTCGTAAATTGCCACTGAAATGCATATAGAATTTCGAACAGACACCGATCGATTAACAAATTGTAATAATAACCGTGAAAAAGCTGACTACTTGTACAGTAGTATTCAGAATAATTGATATTCATTGCTTTTGTCAACACATATAACATTTCTTCGATTGTTTGCATGACATTATGTAAGCAGCTGCGATAATCTTAATGTTTTCACAAAGTATTACAAATTGATGTTCGTACACTATGCAATTATTTACAAAATTCATGACAACGATTGTTAAGTATATGTGCCTCAGCTAGCTTCTGGCTTTTTCCAAAAATGCGTTTCTTCGGTTATAAAAAAAAAATATTCAATAGATAGCATAAATGTGTGGCGTCTATATTTAGAAAAATCTATTCCCCACAAATAAGTAAAATTTGAATCACTCCGATACATCATCTCCGACAGAAATGAGAGCATAAGGATCACCTACACGTTATAAGCCAGGGGTGTCGAACTAGCGGCTCGCGAGCCGCAGTGGCTCCATCTCTTCACCTGCTCCGTAGAACCGTAGGAGAACGGCCCCCTCCACACCTACTTCACTCTGATGTACACTAAGGGCCAAAATCGGCTTCCCTTCGGAAATTTGGCAACGTTGCATGTCACTAGGCATAACTCAGTAATTCTAGTGACATGCAACGTTGCCAAATTTCCGAAGGGAAGCCGATTTTGGCCCTTAGTGTATTTCTCCTCCGGGTGCCGCACTCTCTCCCTGCCGGGTCACGTGCAACGCCTGGAGAAAAATAAGTGGGGGAACCGGCTGACCAGGAGCCCGACTCGTGCGGCTCTCGGAGTGGGGAACTGCGAGATCCCGCTATAAGCTCAACGGCAGTGTTGCTTATAACGAACATATACTGTATTTCCTTTCAGTAAAAGCATTCTTTGGCTGCATTTCATTCAAAATATTTTCTTACAAATATTTTCTCACATATATGTGCTAACATGAATATGCATCGTACTTTTATTTCATTCCCATTCGTTAATGCGCATTTCTCGCACTCAGCGTTCTTTAGAATTGCAAAACGTTACCATTTTCGCATTATTCTAACGCTTCGTTGAAATGTAAAAAAAATATAATATCGACAATATTGCTAGCCAGAATAAAAGAAAAATTCGTTTCAAACTGTTTTAAATATGTGAGTTTTGCAAAACGAGTGAACGCAATTGTTGCTTTTAAGACAGCTTTAATCTAAGCGCTTTGAATACAAATATTTCTAGATATTTGCATAAAATTGTATAGTATTTTAATGGAATGAAATATTAAGGTTCAAGAAATTACTATTTATTTGCTTATAAAGAAAAGTTGTATAAATTATAAACGAACTAGCTCGTATTCTTTCTAGAAATGATTAAACTGGAAAGGGCTATAATTAAAAGTTGACGATTAAATATACGCAATACCAATAATTGTAAATTAACCAAATTTCTTTCGACGGCTTATTATGTAGAGAAATTACAATACGGTAGCCAATAGGCAGAAAGAATGGCACGACAATAAGTATGGTATAGTAATGTCCCGTTTAATTAAATACACCTTAAAAACCTTCTGGGCAATTGAATACATTAACAATAAAGAATTATATTTAAAATGTACTATACACAATTGTACAATAATCTCCTACACATCGCAACAATTTGGCAGGTGACGCTATGTGGCTTCTCTTAAACAAACTTCGTTTAGAAGCAAGATAGGAGAGTTGAAAATGTAATAAAAATGAAATTATGTTCATCTTTCACCTTTGCATTAAAAAAAAATACCGCAATGCGCACCCGATATGTTAATCTACTCGCATTTAAAATGTGACAAAATTTTCTTATGCAAATTATGGACATTCATTCATTAATATTTAAAGTTATACTTTCGATTGAACTGAAACGCGCGTTACAAACTTAAAGCATGTACATATATTTAATACTGAATGGTAACATCAATACTAACGTTTACTATAAATATTTTTTTAAATATTTAACACAAAATTTGTGTCATATATAATACCTACACGTTGTGGCAATTGGATAAAGTCAATACGAAATTTACAAGGTAATACGTAGATGGAAATTCGGACGCATGTATCATTTCGTGTATTGGTCAATAAAATATTAATGAATCGATGAACATGAAAAACAAGCCCCGGTAGATTTTTAAGGGAAAAGAAGAAGATTGCTTCGCGCGTTCCAATTATGAATACACATAATATACGATACTATTAATTATACATAAGTGATCCTACTCAATATCCTCTTAATGTAAGACTACTGGGTTAAGCATAGCGAATTTATTGGCGCTAAGGATAAAAAACACATATATGGCAACGATACATATGAATCATATAGGACCATGTTTTATGTATGTACATATACCTATGGAAAACACATTACGAGTATGTAACCTGTAAATATAACACAGAACTGAATGTTGGCATTGTTGATGAAGCGTTAAGGTAAAAGAAAACCAAAAGGCTAGCGTACGAGCATAATATACATGTATAATGTAACGGTAACGTTGAACAGGACTGCATTCCGAATATGGCCTGATGTGGTCTCAGTATGTAACATATTGGAGCTGAACAGAGACGACCTTTAGTCATTTGTTAGACACTTGTCTATAACTTAAGATACGATATTGCGAATAAGTAAATGTGAAACTTGCTCGTTCGTTAGATTTCTCACAACGAAAATTCGAGCATTAATGTACTCCTGTTGAGCTGTTAAGCTTTCGGGTATCCGACTGTACTTTCCGTTTTATCACTTGATGCAGATCTTTCTCCTTTTACTTAACAAGCGATCTCGATTGCCTTAGCCATATTTAGCAATCAAATATACCTTGCAATTAGTTGGAAACTTATACCACCAATTAATGCGAAATATCTCTTACAACTACTTAGAGGAAAGACTTTTAACTATGTTTTAAATTAAGTAGTTGAATTCCTTAAAAAATATTACAAATTTGGTAGAAGAATTACATTTATTTAATTCGCGTTAAAATATCTATATTAAGCAGAAATATATTTAAATGTGTTAAGTTACCTGCGACAAATAGAAACTTGCTACTTTTTTGTAAATAATCTAAGCTTTTAATAAACTTGCATAAACATTTGTTTTGCATATAAAATACACATTTTATATTTTTATATCATATATCAATGCATCAACAAATCAGGCTATTAATATATTTGTCTTTGGATTCTTCACTCTGCATTTCAACTTATTACATTTAAGCATGTGCAAACGATGTTTCAATTCGGTTCGAGCGTAATATAATTAAATAGGCGGATTTTCTTGCTATCGCTTGAGAATTTAAGTGACGAAATTCCATGTCGTGCATATTACAAGGTAAACACCGACAGCTTAGAACATGCCTTAGATTTAAACACAATCTATAACCCTGCGCTGTTAAATTTATAATTGTATGCTGTGTCTATCTCCGTGCAATAACAAATGTAAGCGTGACATGAACGATTACAGACTTATGCAATGAATGAATCATTCGGTTTCGTAATTGAACTCGTTTGCGGAAGTATTTCTTACTCTACTATTTCTTCGCAGTTTTCAGTTTCACCGTTCATACTCGTTACTCGGTTAAATTTCACTGAAAAGCGTAACCAACAGTTTCAAGTAATGAAGTTATACACAGCAATAATAGCAACCTAATTGTATCTGTGTCGTTACTCAATACACGATCGTTTATCTTTTATAAATGAAAATTGAGAATAACTTGCCTTTGATAAAATAAAACCACGAGAGTAACAATTAGTACACAATTTAAAGATATCGAAACTACTTATAGAACGAATTGCGATAGAGAACGAGCATGATGTACGATACTATTAACTCCAGACAATAAAATGTTATTATCGATGTTACCCTACGAACTGTGGTTCCCCAATTTCTATTCCCTCCAATTAATGGCCAAGTTACAAACTATGAGACTATACACAAAATAATCACTTGTAAATTAAGTGTTCGAATCATTTATTTAGTATACATTAATATATAAAATCGAGGTAGTTTATTATGGTACAATCATCACATTTGTAAAATAATAAAATTTCTTTACCCGGTAACTACCGATTGAATTCGTTTAACAGCTTTCACACGTTGCATATTATTCTGTTTCTCTTCTCCGAGGACTTCCTTCAATTTCTCTACATGACTCGAATAACTGATCGCATTTGCAATAGAATCCAACTCCAATTTTTCGATATCTGGTACCGCTTTATGAGCATTACTCAACATGTGTTTAAATATTCCCACTTGCTTGGACGTAAGAACAGATATCGCTTTGCCGGGCTTCCCCGCGCGACCAGTTCTGCCTGCTCTGTGAATGTAACCTTTAATGTGTTTAGGAGGGTCGTAGGTTATAACTAGTTGCACATCTGGAATATCTACGCCTCTTGCCAACGCATCCGAGCTCACGAGTCTAAAAACATAATACGAATGTGAGAAACGCTATAAGCTACATTGCAATTCACTTTTTAATACAGGTAAAACCTACATTTGGATTTCTCCAGCCGCAAATTTTCCAAGCATATCTTCGCGCTGCTTCGGCATAAGTTGGGCTGAAAGCTCCCCAATCGTTACGTTCTTTTCGGATAAAAACGATTCCAGTAAAAGAGTCAATCTGTGGGCTGTTTTTCCCGAATTCGTAAATATTAATGTTTTAGAGATCGTATCGTTCCTAATTAGTAGCTGGTACAAAGCGACCGGCTTGTACTCTGCCGCGCATTCTACTGCATGTTCTGTTAGTTCTTCGGGACTTGTATAACGTCCTACAAAGTAATCTACTTCCTTGTCCAAATTCACATCCTCATCTTTGCCAGATACCAGAACGGAAGTAAACAATATTGGTTGAAACAGTCCAAGACGATTCAATTTCTCGGGATCTTGGGACAAAGTTGCACTGAATAGTAGTTTCTGTGCTGGAACTTTGCTGTTTAAAAATTACAAAGTTACTAAGAACCTGATACAAAGGGTGAATTACATATTTCAATAAATGTCCACGTGTTAAGTAATCTTCATTGAAAAATCAATAATACTGATTCCTCAACATATGTTCTGTTCTTTAAATGATTGATGTTAGATATAAAAATTGTTGAAAAATAACCTGTCACGCATGTTGAACAATGTTAATCGTGGAGGATGATGATGGGGCTCGGGAAGATATTCTAACCAATTAGCAGCTCTATCTGCTTCATCAATAACAAGAAATCTAAGATCATTCAAGGAAAATCCTTGCGTTTTTAATATGTGATCTACTAAACGCCCAGGTGTAGCAACAACTATATCCACCAAAGATACATAATTTCCTCTGGCAGCTTAAAAAGAAAAATAAAAGAGTTTTTATAACTTTAAAATTTTTTTATGACTCTCATAGCATATACAGGGTTATCCAATTAACTCAGAACCCGCGCGCGCGAGGACAGAAGCCTTCCGTGGCCGTTATCAGACAATCGCCTTGACATTTGTCCTCAGGCTTAGGGGAAAACGACGCAAAACCCTGAGCAAGGCGTTGCTACCCCCAAAATCTAATTTTTTCTTTAGGCCAGGGACTGACAACTTCACCATTCATCTGTTCTCGCGCGCGGGTTTTTAGTTAAGTGGATAACCCTGTAAATAATGCTTTAGTTCAGAGATGCACGTATGATACATACTCTTTTTAAGAATACTATTTTGTTCTTGCTGAAAGGAAGCTGCACCAGACAGAAGACAAACTTTGAGACTCGTGTGTGATGTATATGTAACCATCACTTTGTAAACTTGGGCTGCTAATTCTTGTACTGGTACAACAACTAGACAACGTATTTTTGGTACCAAACGTGATTGTAATATTTGTATAATTGGCAAAACGTATGCCAAAGTCTTACCTAGAAAGCACATTTTTAAAACTATAGTTTAATGCTCTAAACCCTTATACTATATATTTGAATACCATAACACGAGTTTCATCTATCACAGTGTCCAACAGCCATTTTGATCTGTAAGATTCAATAGCTGTTTCTTACAGATTTTTATGCATTGAAAACGAATCCGCAAACCGTTTGTCGTCATCACCCTCAGTTTCCGAGAAATTCGATTTTGAAAAAAATGCAAATTTTCAACTTTGAACATCTTTTGTGTTCAAACAGTAGTACTTAATCGGTTCCTAGTTCCGTCAAATTATTCTATAAACCCTCGCGAACACGATATAAGTACAACTATCAAAGGGAAAAGGGGAAAAATTTCTATATATTTCAAAAACTAAGGGCCTACGATATCTGATCTGACTACTTTTCCTCTGAAAACCATCAACAGAAGTGGTAAAACATCTTTTGTTTTCAATACAGAAACGTGCGGCGCCGACAGTGGTAGTCAATGGCGCGTGGGCCGCTCAGCGTCACAGAATCGCGAAAAGTTAAATTTTGTTGGACAGTGTCATTACTCAAATGCTATTGACTTAAGCTATGTAACTACAAAATTATTGACACAAGAAGGTCATTCTAATGGATGCCTCAAGGCGGGATTTCCTAGCCGCGATCGGCCACGGCGGCCGGCAACTGTCCCACTAGCGCAACAGGGACACAGATGCATACTTCTCCATTGCACTAGGGGCCGTCCTTAAATTACGTAAGGGTAATTTTGGCGAATTATTACCCCCTCCCTTCCCCAGTGTAAGAATTCATAAGGTTTGATATTCCAACCCCCTCCATACGTAATTCATTCAGTTATTAAAATTCTTTTAAAGGTTCATATAATTCATTTAACTCGGTTTCGGGAAATTTACACTAAAAAACTACTTTTCTGGAACATTAAAAAATAGTACGTAAGACACTACCTGACTCCCCCTTTTAAGAAAACGTAAGAAATTTGCGACCCCCTCCCCTCCCAAAAGGTCTTACGTAATTTAAGGACGACCCCCTTGTGGGACCGCCGCCGGCCGCCGCGGCTGATCGCGGCTAGGAAATCCCGCCTTAATATATTCATACCACTGCCAGTAGGAGCAGACACGCATGTATCGCGC
The DNA here is from genome assembly GCA_960531205.1 of Andrena bicolor. Classification (NCBI taxonomy): domain Eukaryota; kingdom Metazoa; phylum Arthropoda; class Insecta; order Hymenoptera; family Andrenidae; genus Andrena; species Andrena bicolor. Next base: position 18,470,153 of record OY482668.1, on the reverse strand, counting down.
AACCACCATCCTTGTTGCCTATCCAGATTACCCTTCAGTAACCACGAAATCATACTGGCTTGAACCGGAAACAATTTACTGATACCATTAGCTTTCAAAGCTTCAACAAGTTTGGGGTCTAGAACTGAATTCAATTCTTCTATGCTTGGACCACTATTTAACTCAATTGATATAACTTGAGGATTAGCCAACCATTCTGGTAGTACCCTCTTGACTTCACGAATTTTTCTGTTAGTTTTAGCACCTAGAACCAGGAAGTCGCTAGGTTTCTCTGCTATTTGTCCTTGTAAATTGTTTGAATTTACTAATTTATTAGGTATTCCCTTTTCTTGATTTCCTGCGCTTCCATCTTGCGCAGTTTTATCTTTAGTTTCAATAGTCTCAGATTCTCCATTGTTCTCTACAGTTTGGATATCCTTTTTCTTCCTTCTTTTCTTTTTATGTAACCTTCCCTGATCCGCATTTTGTGTTTCAATGTTGCTTTCTATGACATTGGTATCGATAGAAGTATCGGGAACTAAACATTCATTAACTGTTTCTTTTTTCCTCTTCCTTTTTTTGGGGTCAGATTCTTTCACGTCTTTAGGCTCTTGCGGGACTGAACTTTCATTCTTGGCTGCCCTCTCTTGTTTACGCTCTTCTATTCTTTTTAATAATTCAGAGAGATGTTTCTTTTCATTCTTTGATTCCACCTCTTTTTCACCCTCATACCTGCCAAAACATAACATATAAGAATAAGATATATAAAATAGTTTATAGAAACACAATTCTAATTCAAGTAGAACTTAAATGTATAAAGGTAAAGAATATATCGTTGTGTATCAGTTCAAATGAGTAATGTCATCTTTTATTAAACTCACCTATTTATTACAAATAAACTCATTTCATTCACGCTATTATCCACGTGCTGCAAGTTGTAGGTTATGTATGTACTGCAATTACTTCATTTGAAATAACACAAAATAAGTACTTCCTTAAATATTAATTACGCATTAATAAGTACAAAAAGAAACTCGGAAAGTTTATTCAATTAATTGATGTACATGTCTGTATACGCATCAAGTATTGATTATACATAAGATTTATTTTGAAAACCACATTGTTTACAAACGCTTAACCTCACTAAGTAATACGTTGTAATTCGTAAATCGTGTATATGAATGTCATTGGCTAAACGCTAAATTTTTTGTATAGAAGAATTTGTGGAACATAATTGTAAATTATTTCCAAGAATTTCGAAAGAATATTTTGATTATTTTATAAATTGTTCAGGAGCGGATTTGAAAATTTGGCGCCCCTAGGCTAACTAGCGAGTGCCGCCCTTTTCGCGAAATATCAGCAAATATTTAAAAGAGTCGAGAAATTAATTCAGAGTTTCAAAATTAATTTAGTATGGCAACTAACATCTGAGTCATTATTAACTAATTCACTACATAACAAACAAGTGAACTATTTTTAAAGTTATCTCCAGCCTCTATGTTTAAATCTTTTTCCATTTTTTCGCTCAATTTGGGTTAGGTTGACCCTGACCTAACCTAACCTAACCACTCCCCAAAATTTGCCGCTCTTCAAAATTTTCCGCTCCTCCAAATTTGTCGCTTCTCAAAATTTCCGGCTTTCTAAAATATGTCGCTCCTCAAAATTTGTGACTCCCCAAAATTGACCGCTCCCTAAAATTTGCCGCTCCTCAACTCGTATATTTTCGATTAGATCTTTATGAGTGAAATTTTTCTCATAAAAATTAGTCCAGATACGACTATATAACTTCGTATTCTGTGATCTGACAAATGATAACATGCACAATAAATACACAAGTTTGTTCCGCTTGTAACAATAAAGTTTTATTACCCAAGCTTACTATATTTCGTAATAGACTATTTTTCAAATTTCAATAAAGGAAGATTTATGTTAACATATGGCGGTAAACGTGTGCCTCGTAATCCTTTGGATGGGAGTGCGCAACTAATTCTTGGAAACTGGGCTCTATATATTCCTCCTTTGGTATCGTATGGTATATTGGTTCTCCGAAGAAAGTTCCTACTTCCCATGAAGGGATTTTCTTCATTAAATCACCTTCTTCATCCCGCACTCGTCTCATCTGTTTCATAAGTCTATAAGGGCAAAATATTACTAGTATTTAACACAAAAGAAATGGTTTTATACACAACATGAGTCCCTTACAATTATAATCTAAAGTACTAATCTACACTAGTAAGTAGAGGTGTACTTAAGTTCATTATGAGGCAAGTAAAACACTTTGATTCATCTACAATATATATTCTAAATCGAAAAAACATTCCTTTGAGTATTAATTATTCCAATACCCTAGTACTTAATATGGGGAATGTTAAGAAGTACATATACTTGCATTAAAAATACTAACGCACTTGCAGAAAAGAGATATAGGAAAATAGATCTGTTTAAACCATTCAACTTTTCACCGTGTGATGTTTTTCTCATTGCAACCCAATTTATTCAAGACGCACGATTCATCCTGGAGTCTTTGCATTGTACTTTAATCACTATAATATTTCAATTTGTGTGTTCCACTTATTGTACACCTATTGATTACTAGCTACACTACAAAGTTTCAAATACGAATAAAGTTATATAAGACTTTCTTACGCTCTGTCCCTTTCAGCAAACAACAGTGGCGCTATAGCTAGGCGGGAGCTTCTCATTTCAATATCACTCTTTTTGATACCTTTATAAGTTAGATAATATCCATAACATCCAGTAAACGTACATGCCAGGAATATTCCAATACCAGTTTTACCTAAAATGTATTTTCCATTCGTCATTTAACATTTTCTCACAAGTGTTGTGCAATTATACTTAAGGGATGAAATCCAAAATGTATTACATATTATTACATATATATTTATATATATGTACCTCCGATAACATTACGCAAATGAATTCGTTCAATTTGGTAAGGTGCATATCCTCCTTTAGGAGGTAAATCCTGAGGCCCTACTTTAGCCGTGGTTGTCATTTTTAGTTACGATCTCTTCACTCGGCCGGATTAGAGCAGAAACTTGCAGGAACTAATAAAACATAGATGTTCACATTCACTGTAAATCACTGTTGCCCCTAGCAAGATGGCTGAAACAGGCGATTCCCCTTCCGTCTTTTGATTCAGGCTGTGTTCCAATTCACGCATACTGCGCATGAAATTGGTGGCATCGTATTGGTGGCATCGTACGATTCCCTAGAATTTCTCTCACTTGCCACCAATACGATGCCACTTCCGGTGCAGCGAGCGGTGCAGCAATCGCAGAATTTCAAAGGAGAAGCAGTCACTTATTTTCTTTTTAAGTACATCGAAATTCTTTTTTACGCACGACAGAACAGACCTCATTTCACAAAAGCTATTCTGCAGTCGTGTTCGTTTTTCGCGAGCCGATACTGTTATAGCACACCTGAATTTAATTATGAGTTAACTGTTCAATATTATAAAATTTAATTTATACAATGAAATAATTTGCACATTTTAATGCAGATTATCTCGTAGATAGGTTCTTATCTTATGATGATACGAAAGACGGATTAGGTATGAATTTATCATGGACCTAATTCTCAGGTCCATGGAATTTGTGCTGTTTTCCAGATTTCTGGGAACTTACAAATCTATTTTTTGTACAAAATTTTTGTTGCCAGTGTGGCCCAACATTAGCACTGTCCAACCTATCCAATTTATTTACCACTGTCTTTTATATGTAGAATGTTTTCTATTTTTATTTTATGCAGCTGGCTCATTGAAGAAATATATTATCTGTTTAATGTATGCTATAGACTTTCTAAATGCCATACCTATGGTACACAAAAACCGCTTTCACAGTTATAGTACAGGAATTTGGGCAAAGCTGTAAAGCTTTTCCAATTTCAAATAGAGAAAATTCATAGAGGGAAATGTTGTATGGGTTTTCATACTATTTTCAATTAAGTTAATTTTTTGATAATCGTTACTGAAAAATATTTAGCAAAATTAATTATTTACACTTCGTAAACCAATTTTTTAGTATTGGAATTACATAATGTAATTTAAAGTCTATATTTATAAAATAAACGATGAGATCTATAAAGCATTTTTCAGCTTTATGCACGAATCTCTATACTTTTATTATATCAATTTGACACTACTATATCCAATTACAGTTCTCTTCTGTAACTTCGATTTACATAATTATCTCTGTTCATTTCTTAATGTTAAGGATAAATCATATTTAATACCTGTAATTATGTTTCCGTAATATTTTATTCTCTACATGATTTAAGAATTCTGTTGCAGAAACATATCAAGCAAAATACTTGTTTCATTAAGTAAGAATATATATAACAATATATAATGACAAATGTATATTGAAGTATTTATAGATAATGACGCGATAAAAGTCTATATCTATGCCTGCGATTAGTTAATTTCACCAACTTATAACCAATTACGGCTACAAACTACGTTTACTTAAATTATGATGATTACAATAATTAATTGCAATTACAGTATAAAGATTTTTTTCAGAATGCCATACTGGTATATACATTTAAACATTTACATGATACAACTTTATTATCACCTTAATTTTTGACAAAAAGACATAAAAATGAAATAATACTTATACCAAATATAACATGAAATATTAACCATAACAAAGTTCTATGTAATGTTCTTAAGTTAGGTATTATAAGATTATTAATAAAAGCAAATAAACAAGAAAGAGAAGAATAATTTAATCGCTCTTCTTATCACCAGTTGACTGGAGACATTTCGCGTGTTCATTACTCAAGCGATCGTATTCTTTAACGAGAGACTCAGCTTGCGATTTTACAGCCTCCTTATCCTTTTTCTCTTTCGTCAGCTGGTTCTCTAATTCCTGATGTTTTGCTTGCACCTCTTTAATTTGATTTTTCAATTCAGACACAGCCTTGTCGTGCGCTTCGTTCGAGTCGTTCTGCGCACTTTCCCCAACTGTTTTCTGAGACAGCAAGCTTCTCGCTGTCGTAGTTGCGGACTGAGCTTGGCGCAGAGCTGCTTCGCTTTGCGCCAATAACGTAGCTTGAGCGGAGATTAAGATGACGAGGCGACGTATAACGAGGCTCAGAAACAATGCGAAACCAGATATATAGAAGTTCCTTTGCGCTCTGAACAGTCTCATGTTACCTAAAAGAAACAATAATAATGTTGCAAATAAAAGAAGCACTGTAATCAAATGTCTTGTAATATGTTGTTCGATGAAACATTTCTTGTACCTTGCATTTCAGCATCCAAATGGGCATGTTCCCCCGCGTGCTCGCCAACCATGGAATACTTTCGCATTTCTCTGATAGCATCCAGTAAAAATAAGACTAATATCGCGAGTAGAACTAAGAAATAAATCGAAGCTCGATTACTCAAACTTTGCAGGAATCGAGACTTGAAAAACTTTTGCCATCTAGTTGGCGAAGCTATTGGCAATACCAATAGCAATACTATAACGATTTCGGTGTAAAGAAACCCAGCGATTAGCGTCCACTGTAAACTCATTTTTCTTTATTGTTTGAATTTATGTATCTGAAAAAGAATATAAAATATTTTATTCTTATAACAGTATTTAGACTTCGATGCAAAATAGGGTGAGTGCTTTCACGGATCTATTCGCAACTTAACAACAATAATATAACTTTATATGACCATATATCCCATTTTGTCTTGTTTCTAAGTCGCAGCAAACTTTGTGTTCCATAAATTTTAATTATGTGTGACTGTTCGTGAGAAATAAATAATAGGAGCACTGTACATTGGAAAGATGTTTGTCTATACACCTCCTACTAAATTATTATATTAAAATAAAGTTTGCTGCGGCTGAAAAATGAAATAAAATCGAACATATAATTGTAGTAACTTATATTAGTTTTTAAGTGCTTAATTGATCCCTGAAATCAATTCCTCATATGTTATCATCCTATTTGTATCAATAAATTAGCAATAATTACTATATACATTGATAATTTACAGTAATTCTTTCTACCAGTTCGCTTTTAATTTAGATGAACATTATTACATATCTGAATGTTAATTACATCAATCATGTTTATATAAAAAATGTAATTTTATGATTAATTCGTAATTTGTAGTAGATAGGAATTTAATCAGGATTATTTATTCAAACAGCTGGCTTCTAGAGTTTCTTTAAAATGCAAGAAAACTGTCTTATCAGAGGCCTCCCCGATATGTACTATTTGTGGCACTGCTTCGTTTCATTTTTAGGTGTAACCTAGAAACACGTTCTAATATTTCTACCAGTGAATGTACTTAATACTTGTATTTCCTGATAAAGTTTTTCGCACAAAATAGCGATCGCAAACAGAGTTTTGATATATCACAGTGCGTCTAAATAGTACATACAACGAGAAGAATAGGAATAGAAATTATACGTTGATTTTTCGGCGAAACATTTTGCACTTTTTCAAATATGCTTACGTTCGCAAAACACAGACTTATAAATAGTTGCAGCGGTAATTTAATAATAAGTATCTGAATTTATGTACAATCTGAATAGAAAATCTGCTAGGTGTAACACTCGAGATTTCTAAAGGAGAAGTTGCAAATAAATATCCAACGTTTCATCTTAAATATATCGAAGTTATTAATAACTAGCGGTACAATCGTTTTCTTTAAATCGCTCACTCGAAGCAAGTATTACATGATTATGCTAAAAATAAGGCGGAATGTCAAAAATACCATACCGGTAATTAGGTAGCGAACGGCGTAGACAATGAACAAGTTCAAAGTACATACATGTAACGTCAGAAATTGTATAAATAAACCTCACTTGATGACGTCACTATCAGAGTTTCATTTAAACTGTGTGTCTTCGGTTTATTTGTTACATCTAAACGCACCTTAAACCACCGCACGTTCGGCGTGCATGAATGACATTTCTTCTTAAACGCGGTATGTGTGGAGCCACACCGATTCATTCGATCCTGGTCGCTCTGACGCACACGCATTGCTGAGAGTGACCTCACTTCACATGGTTAATGCCCGTTCGCGAACTCCTCTACAATATTTCGTGAATATGGCTTAGAGCAAAGCAACGCTATAGGCCATCACCTAGACCATATACATGAAATATTGTAGAAATGTTCACGAAACGAAAGCCAACAATGTGAAGTTGGGCTACTTACGATGTGTATTTGCGTCAGAGTCTCCAGGATCGAACGAACTGTTTATAGACACGTGTACGAAGTATTCATTAGATTATAACGCAAGTTTATCGTAAATTGAAAGTCATGTTTTTAAATGTATGCACTTACGTTCTCTCGATTTGAATGTAGACGTGCAGTTATGTAGAAAAAGAGTAACGGAAGGTGAAAGAAAAACAGATCGTTCAAAGATCGTGAATTTACGTAGAGTGAAATATTTATTGAGCTTCATGGAATTGTATTCTTGAGAAATAATAACAAAACAATTAATATTCTTTAATTTAGTTTAGCAATTACATTGGACTATTTAAATATATAAAACCGATATATTTCAATTTTTAAAAAGATAACTTTAATTTTATTTTCTTTGTGCTCGCGTTATTCAAAAATAAAAGGGGGAGAGTAATAATAAATACTGGGTTGCAAATTATTTAAAGTAGTGCCAGAAATTTTAATAAATCAAAACTTTAAGCTCGCTTTATGTTTCGAAATTTGGGATCTTACTACAGCCCTGTTCGAGTTATAAGTTATTGAATAATAAAAAATGAATACATTGTATACACTAATGCAAAAATAAATAAATGTATGTGTTTTCAAGCGATAAGGATTAAATGTCTACACCACAAAGGTATCCACGATTTTTAAGTTGACAGAGAAAAGTTATATAAAATTATTCAGTTTTTAATGGCCAATAAATTACAACAATTAAAGTTTTCAGTCCGTGTTTTTTATTAGAAGAAAATCGTCTTTATTTTTTTAAATGTTTTCCTTAAGGGCTGAAATACTTATTTTGTTGTGCTCGCATAGTAGAAATTTCGTAGAAAATATTTTGGTGGTCCAGCAATAACAGCGCGATATTTTTCACTGTCGGACTATTTAAAATTTGAAAGGAAGGTTTATGGAATAAAATCAAAACTTTGCAGCAACTGAAAGACAAGATTCAACATGAAATGAAATCATAATGCCAAAAATATTGCAAAGTAGGATGAAAAATGCTACAAAAAGTCCTTCACTTTTCATCAATGCTGGCGGTGCACATTCATCCAATGTGATATTTTGTCAATGATTTTTGTCGTTCAAAATGTATTACAATTTCACAGTAATCTACCTTCCCGCTGTGTTTTTTAACTCCCGGTTGTCACACTGGTTCAAAATGACCCAAAACTTGGCTTTGAGGTGAAATATCTTTGAGGCATCATTGAAAATGGTACTACTAGCGCCATGTAGTAGTAATTTCATGTATCCTCTAGTGGTAGAGACGCTTTCCGAGTGAGGAGAAGCGTATTTTTTAATTTTTTTTATTCATGTAGCATATCTGAACAGTATAACCATAAAATTTTACCTAACAATATTAAAAATTAAAACAGTTATGATTTTTTTGAAGCAAAAAATTTTTTTCTGGAACTCTTTTTCTTTCAAATTTTTTTTAAACATGTTAATACTTTAAATGTCAATTTTCAACGCTGAACGTATATTCTATAATTTTCAAACTTTATTTCAGAATTTTTGCGACTAAAATTAACAGATAGTTTTTAAACAGCAGCTGATTGAAAATTACCTTCGGTGGAATCGTCCCACTGTGGCAACTACGTCCGAAAAAATAGGTGTGACAACCGAGGGTTAAACACGTAATCAAAGAAAATCAGACGATTTATTTTGCGCCACTCTGTATAGCCGGGGCGGAAAAGGAAACTATAACCAGGGAAGCCAATACAAAATTTATTATCGGAATGTTGTTGGAAACATGTTATTTGAACAATTGCGATATATATTTCATACAGCTGCAAAATTAGTTTGTATATAGTACAGCAAGTTTCGGATATATAGTAATAGTCTTTTTTGTCAAAATGAAAACTATTTATATCAGCTTAACCGGGAAGAAATGGGCGTAAGGTTCCACGAAATTGCTTTTTAAATTTTTAACTAACTATTGCAATGTGTTGTCGATATCCCCTCTTTCTCGTCTACAGTAAACTGAGATCAAAGTATCAGGCAGAGGCGGATTAAGGTCGGTTGAGGCCCCGGGCGCAAAATAAAATATTGGGCCCCTTACAAAAAAGGGAAAGACAGGAAAAATAAAATCACGTTAACCATATTTTTAAACACATAAACATATTATGCTCTCATAATGTTTTACTTTCAATAAAAATATGTCATTAAAAAAAAGTGGAAAGTTGGTTTTTGTGGGGCCCTTCAGAAGGCGCCCCCGTTGAATCCTCCTCTGCACGAGGGTTAGGTGAAGCATGAGATAACAAACGTCAATTCCGGGAAGCTGCCTTTAGCTGTGCCAAACCTCGAAATATGCTCGTGAACATATTTGGGGGCACTACCGTATTTAGTATATTTAGAGCCATTTCTTAGTAATATTTATTTCGAGTAATATTAATTTGAAATTAACCTGAACTGCTTTACTATTTAATTAAATGTAAAAACTACATATTTACATATCGCTCATTTGCTGCAACAACGGCACAACTAAAAATTTGCAGTTTTTGAGTTATTAGTATAAAAAAAAAACGATTGTTGTCTAACAAATCTTATGAACCCGTTTCCCCAAAAATCGTGAATTTTGAGTTCTATGGTTGTTGCAGCAAATGAGCGATATGTAATATTATCATTATAATATTATCTTCAATACTATTAAATAAAAGATTATGGATTTAATGGTTTAATCTTGTCGAGGTATACATTTGGAGTAAAGTACAGCAGAAAGATAAGCAGAGTACTTGCTTGTGTTCCTATACTTTTAAAATTAAAATGTTGCGCTATCTTAATCATTTCATTGAGAGCCATACGAATGTCTCATCGATTTCTAATTGTATCTCAATAGAGTAAGTATTACGTGTGCTTGCGCATCGACATAAATACGTATCATGCAAATATGACGTCATAGCTAGATGGAAGCGCCTATCCTATAGTTACGAATAATTCGTCATAGATAACATTCATTCATCTACAAAGAATGAATGATGTATGTTATATGACTAATATATTTGGCGGATTTAACTGAGCTTTATATCATTCTATATTCACATATATCTCCAACTATTAATGGTCTTTTTAAATAAAAAATGTAGAATTCTATAGTATCATGTATTTCACAATATTCTTCTGTATAAATAAAAAACATTTTTATGAAGTAGTTTTTACCAATTGCGAAGAGATTGGATAAAAATGTTTTTCTTAAATTTTTGAAATCTTTTCTTTGTACTAAAATGACGTTGAACTAATAAAAAAAACTAAAAAATCGTTTTGAGGAAAATACTGAACGTAAGATAGGTGATCCTTCAATTTTTTAGACCAGGTCGTAAGTTCGCCATCTAGGACATACGGAAAAAAATCTGATCGGTCCAGCCCTTTGCAGTGTTTATAAGTACTTTTAACTCGGAAAAACGTGGACACTTGAATGATTCCACAATTTTCTTTGAAGTGGCATTACGTTTTGTACAAAATGGTAAATATGCAATTTTTGGTGCCATTTTAAAATGGATTTTATACAATGAAAAAAAAACTCATTGAATTGTCAATCAAAGGCTCCGCAATGAAAATTTCTTAGCTTTCCAAAACACTCATGAATTTTTTCTTACGATCATGCCTTCGCAAGTTAAACACATTTAAAGTGAAAAATACATTTTTTGCTTTAATCGTGAATAACTCGGTCAATAAAATTTATACAATAATATAAAACAAAACGAAATTAAAGAGGAATGTTTGCTCTACCAGAGCCCTCCATTAGAGATACCTGAAAACATTGTTTGACTAGTGTATACGATCAAATTAGGCGGAAATTTTTTAAACTTCGTTTTCTACACTTCATATTGATGAAGCAGTATCATAACGCATGAAAAAATTAAACTAGAAACTTCAAGCGTTAAAATGCTGCTTTTAAATATTTTTTGCGACCATTTTCCGCGGAGTTACAGACATTTGAAAATCACAAAATTTGGGAAAAATTATACCGATCCTATAATTTTGACGTTTATTTCGAAATTTTTAACACAAAATGTTGCCAAATAATATATAAACTTCAAATCCATCACAGTAAATAGTGTAAACAATAAAAAAGTTTTAACTTTATTTTCCAAAGAACTTTGATTAAAACTTTCAATCATTTTCTTCGATCAGTCGCAAGTACAGAATGATTTGAAGAATAATTCTTCCTTGATTTTATTATCCCACAAAAAGCCCACATGTCAAGATGTAGATGTACACGATTCATTTAAATTGTTAGGTTGGAAAATATTTCAAAAATGTTTTGTTGTATATACCATGAATTTCAACAAAACAATATAACCTAAAAGAGTATGAGAAAACCAACCACACTTTCTACCTGTCCTCTTCATCCGTGTCGCGAAGAGGTCATAGACCTTTAGTATGTTTTAGTTGTACCTATTTATCGCGAGATAAATACCTAAGTAGTTGCTAGGCGAACGAGTAACGTCGTTACGCTCCATTCTTTCAGCCATCATGGCTTCCACCCAACGAATTTAAGAACCTTAGGCCGTCGCTTTTCACGGAACTCAACTATACCCCCTACCATGCGATGAATCATTCGGCCATCACCTTGTCCCTATTTCCTGGATATCTCATTTGGCGCCGGTTCGGCGAACGGTAATCGCTATATAGGTTTCCCTATCCTTGTTGTGATCTAGCGTTCTTTATCCTCCACGTCACCAGCGGAATCTACGCCGGCAACCCCACCAACCGACTCGTTTTCTGTCCTCTTTATATTGATCCTCTTTGATGCTGCAACTACTAGTCTATCCGGCGTACGCGTAACAACTACGAGGTTCTCCCAATTCGCGAGTGGCAGTTATCTATCAATTGATTGTTAAACCCTGTGACGGGGATACCAGAAGTGTTTGGATAGTTCTCCGGTGTAGTGATAAGGTAAACGAAATGTTGTATTTACGTGGCAGAAAAATTTGGAGTAGAGGTTATCATTTATCGACGACGCCGTCGGTAACATCGAATGGTAAAAAGTTTCTATAGCTACAGAACATTGTAAACGAAAAGGGAAATATTATAATATTAATGCCTCAATTTCTGTGTTTTTGTCCTCCCAAATAACATAGATCTTTAAATTACTTATAATTTTTTTTAATTTATGATACTATATTCTGCGATTTCTTACTTTTTAAATAGGCAGACTTCAAAATTATAACTTATCGTCGACGTTTACAAAATTAATCTGGATCGATTTTTCGCAATACTTACGTATTAGTGTGCTACATAACAAATAACAATTTTGTGAATTTTAAAGCAAACGATTTCGGGAGGAATTGAAACATAAAACTCTGACCTAGTCAACAAAATATAATTAAACTATTAGTGTTGACTCTAGACACACGTTCTTGGCGTCCTTTATATAAACATATTAGGTAGATAAAGTAATCCAGTTGCTGACTGCATCAACAAACTATTTCATGCATTACATTTATACAAGTGCGATTTTAAAGTATATAATATAATTATACAATGGATCTCTTCATCCCTATATCTATTTCGCAATATTCCAAATACCATAAAAAGTGATGAATCTTCTTATAGTAAAATTCCAGAGTGCAGCCTTACAATGAAATTAAATTAGTTACGACACAGTGCCATAATTGACTTACTCCTATTCAAAACCGTGTAATTCAGCAATATAAACTATACAAGATTAAATTAAAACCAAGCATTTGTTGCCTCGAAATATTAATGTGCGAACACATTTTTTCTACATTTAAACCACCTAAGTAAATATTACTCAAGGAACAAACATTTCCACCTCATTACGCCATTATGCCTTAACTCAATTGCAAAATTCTACACGTAATCTTTTCGCAGTCAGAGCTGTGTGAAATCTTTCTGTGAATCATATATTCGAACGCATTGTTGAGCGTTATTCCTCATACTATCCTCGTACATTCTCCGCTTGGTGCTCCCACCAATTCCGCGAAGAATATCTGTGACGGCAGGCAGCTCGCTTCAGTCGGCTACCAGAACCGTACAGAACCGGTACCGGTATAGCAGAAGAGCGAGTAGGATCCACTACCGTTTCACAAAGAGGTAAAGGCCACACCCTGAATAAGTGTTAGAGTTTCTTGCCGGTCAATATAATCTTTGAGATTTTAATGCGACAACGTCTTCGACATTTGCTGATTACTCGAGTCGAAGCAACATCCAACCGTTCGCGTTAACCGATGAGATCATCGCTCATCTAATATACATATGTACCTAACAATCCATATTGACGTGTGCAGTCGTTAGATAGAAAACTGTTTGACCGCCAAAATATGTTTGGCCACGTTCCTTCAGCGGATTCTTATTTCACTTAATGTTAAGAGAATTCTGAGTTTGACAGTACAGTTAATTTATTGAGAGTCTAATATAAATACTGAATATACAATTTTTTTTTTTTTTTGATAGTTATTATCAAATATCTTGAAACGCGAATATGTTTTGTATTAAGTTTCCAATGGGAGGTTCCGCGATAATGTTGACCTTATTGTTAGTCGTGAAGGGAAATGTTTTCGTTGGTCTGTTTAAATTGTTTTCCGGAATTACAATGAATGGGAGCGTCCCTGGATCGATCGTGACCTTGGACAAGACATAACGACGTTGTAAGAGTATCTACTATCGATTCTCATTTTGAACAACGTACCGTCAAGGACCCAGTTCCTGATCACTTAAGATGCAAAGGGAGCAGTTTCTGATCAACCTAAAAAATTTTACTATGAGCTATCAAATGTTTGCGTATAAATTTAAAAATACTTCATAATTATTTAATAATTTTTTCGAATAAATTTGTATCCTGATAAACTTATTATTTGGTATTTATATACTAAACTGATCAGGAATTGGGTTCTGATCAGGAACTGGGTCCTTCACGGTATATACTTTTTAATCAGCAGTTGCTTTCTGAATATTTCTGATAATTAGCGTTGCCATATACGTACGTCTTATTAAACATGTTACGTAAATGATTTTTATCGTGTTACTACGTTATGGGTCATAAAGCAATGTTTGTATGATACTTCTCGGGACGAGACAAACACCGTATTTACAAATGTACCTGTGTGTCTACATTCATCTGACAGTTTTAGATGACTCATAACATTCTTAGAGATTTAATGCTTCACAAGCAGATCATGACTGTATGAATCATACACAGACGCAAGTCAAGAATGTCAATACAATCACGAATCGTGTTTGAAGGTCGATTACTTATTCACGTTTAGTGCACTGTAGATAGAAAGTTTAGCAATTTTTCAGCTCGATAACCTTCGAGGACAATATGTACGCTTGAATATGTATGTTCTTCACGTTTGGGCTTTCGAAAAAATTACCAGAATGAAAATTGCTCATTGTCAGTTTGAAAAGGGAAATTTGATCGTATATTTTCTGATGCTTAAGGTAAAGAGAAGTTAAGGACAAATCCAACGATATTTGCTTTGGAGTATTGGGAAACCAAGTGGAGGCGTGGCTTAGATTTCAGCGCTGTGGTGGTAAGTTGGCAAACTATTGCGAGTAGGCCCAGATCCCACCAAACATTCCGAATAAGTATTTATTAATGGAAGAAGTAAAAATTTAGTGTTCAAAAAGATTTAAAAACACTCATGTTTCACAACTTGTCTATATAAACACTGATAATCGTACGGACTTGGACGGATTTCGGCCTACTCACAGTAGTTTAATTTTCTGCCACTAGTTGGCGTATCGAAATTCTTGGTTTCCCAATGTATACGCAATGGAGTACGTGGATTGTTTTTTCTATATCTGACTGCCTTTCAGACAGACAGTTTGCTTTAATTCATGTCAAGGCATTTCAGTCTCCAAAATTAAGGTCTTGGAAAAAATGATATTTTTATTATCAAATTTTTGCTGTGAAACGGAGCAAAGTTTTTTTTTGTTTTTTGACAATTGGGTTGGTATACATATATGTATACTATATTAAAGTGTATTTTGTTTACCATTCTTATGTTTGCGAAAGATATACAATATTCGTGCAGTATGAAACAGAAAAATTCATTTTATTTATATTTTTTTGTATCGTTATTTATTTACTTTATATACCTAATTTAGATTCAATTTCGTCCATCATTGGGAGTTTAAATTTTTTTTATGAAACTATATTACATTTTAAGACTTTTAAGAGTTATGTCTCTGAACTGGTTTACAATCGTAATTGTAATTAGAAATATCATCGAGACGTGAAATTTATTATGAACAATACTTTTCACTTTACGTACTGTCTTGTATGAAATTGTACATAATCGCTTAGCTCAGGGTTGACTAACTGGCGACTCAGGAGTTGCCGGGGGCTCCTCCGCCTTGCGGCCACGCTGAACGCAGTGGAATTCGTCCGTGCCTACACAGACATAAATACATTCGATTGCTACGGCCGGCCACGGCCATACGTTTACATATATGTAATTATAATTAATACGACAGTACGAACTGATATATACTTACTTTTACACATCTCTGTGAATGTGAACGTAAAAATTATTATTTTATTAAACGCACTTTCGCATCTGTATGTAGAACCAAATATTGATGAAATTTTTAAACCCAAATCCACCAATTTTTACGTTCACATTCACAGAGACGAGTAAAAATAAGTATATATCAGTTCGTATTGTCGTATTAATTATAATTATATGTACATAAACGTATGGCCGTGGCCGGCCGTAGCAATCGAATGTATTTATGTCTGTGTAGGCACGGACGAATTCGACTGCGTTCAGCGTGGCCGCAAGGCGGAGGAGCCCCCGGCAACTCGTGAGTCGCCAGTTAGTCAACCCTGTCTTAACTGATGCACTTGATGAAATAAAAAGCAGCATATCGATATATATAAACTTGTGTAGTTTGGATTCTAATATGTTCATTTGTCATTCTGTAAAATATTAAACGCTTCGAGTAAAAAAATTACAGAAACCATGTAAATATATAATAATTTAATATAATTTTTATTTTTCAGACAATTTGAATAATGTCGGCCAGTCAGTACTACCACGTGCAGGTAAACATAAAAATTTCTTCACTTTATATACTTTTTCTCATTTATATTCTTCTTATCATATGTTTTAAATAATTTCAATATAGAAAATGTTTTACTATTTATTATTATAAAGAGTGATTTCTATTTCAAATTACAAATATAGGATTTGTTTAATATTTTTAACATATACATAAATAGCAAAATATTTTAAACAATAAAACAAACGACATTCTAATTGTAAATTTCACGAAAAAGAAGCAGCACAAAATGACAACAAACGCCCTCGATATTAGGCTTGTAAGAAAGTTTAGCTTGAATCATCCGATATACATATACTTCAATAGTTATGTTCGTAGTATATACAGAATTGAAAGTTTTTCGAATGTTCAAGGTCAGCTTTACTTCTTTCATACTCATACGGAATAAAAATTTAAAAATTCTTGTATGAAGTGATCATGGGTGTCTGGAGGGGGGTGCCAAAGGCGCAGTTGCCCCCTCCACCCTGGCTTTTGAGAAAAAATCGCTGATTTTTAAAAACAGATCTTTATTAAATATATAGATACTAAAAAAGTGAATATTTCTAAATTTTTAAATTTGTAATTAAATTGGCACTACAAAATGAGTTTAAAAAAGCAAGCAGGCTACTCGTTTTTTC
The DNA here is from genome assembly GCA_960531205.1 of Andrena bicolor. NCBI lineage: Eukaryota > Metazoa > Arthropoda > Insecta > Hymenoptera > Andrenidae > Andrena > Andrena bicolor. The sequence continues at coordinate 18,453,327 of OY482668.1, read as the reverse complement.
ATTACTATATTTTTTATCCCCGTCACCCCGCACTTGCCCCCTCCCCCTGAAAAAAGTCTGCGGACGCCCTTAAAAGTGATTGTTACGACATTTTCGTGTTACGGTGTCCATTTATCTTGATGAGACTACTAATGACGAAATTAAAAATACACTGTCACAAATTACTCTACTTTACCATTGTCCTTTCTTAAATTATTGCGACGTAGGTCAAGCTGTTGATTAGTTTAATTTCATGAAAGAGATAAGAAGCTTATCTCAGTTTTCATTAGAAGGTCAGCTGTATTACGTTACTACAAACACAGAAAGCGGAAGCATTGGCGGATGTGAGTTTCATATCAAGTTGTTTTAGTCGATTTAACGACTCGGAAAAAAATAGTCGCCTCTTTTCTTAATGTCTTTTGTGAAATATGCCTTGGGTACAATTTTTTGCAATTAACGTATCTTTACGCTCGACCGATATAAGAGATTAACAATTTAAAATCATAATAGAATCGATTACCAAAATGCAAGGGTCATTAATTGATTTTTAATGCTCTAATCAAATTTTAATGCTTTAATTGACACATCCTATAACTAAAAGATAAATTTCAATTTTATATATAGATTAATAAGAGATTAATAAGAGATTAACAATTTAAAATCCTAATAGAATCGATTACCAAAATGCAAGGATCGTTAATTGATTTTTAATGCTCTAATCAAATTTTAATGCTTTAATTGACACATCCTATAACTAAAAGATAAATTTCAATTTTTGTGCGCTGATCTCAATTTGCGATTTTATTAAAAAATAATAACTGTAAAACAAACCTACTTTCTGCATCTTTACATACAGGGTGTTTAAAAACATGTGAGAAGTACTTTCGTAGTGGGTTCAAGGCACAGGAATAAAAAAGTTCGTGCAAAGATAGATAATATTTAATATGACCTTGTTTTTGAATTATCTGTTTTATACATATTTCAATAAATATTTCCCTATCTTTAAAGAGAAGGGTGAAACTGTTTACCTCTCGCCAGGATACAGGTCTTTCAACGTTTGGATTTCAGTAGGCTCAAGAAGTATCTCAATATTATTGTGGATTTTAAATGATTCTAATAGACCTGAAATCCACAGTTCGCTTTAAATAAATCACTATTCTCAAAACGCTCATTTATTCTGTGGAACATCCTGTAGACTGTAGAGCAAACGTCGGTTCAAAGACTTTGCTGCATACAAAAACTTTTCCCTGACTGCATTACTCGGCGAGTCCACACGTGAGATGCACATCTGCCATTTCACTGTACCAATACGCCATTTTCACTTCAGCCGTAGACACTCGCGTTAATGGCACCAATTTCCAACAACAATATCTTATTGTTAGCTTAACCAGCGGCCGTAGCCGTGATGGAAAACACCGGTTCTCGTTAGATCACCGAAGTTAAGCATCACGGGGCGGGTACTGGGGAAAGATGGGAGACCACGAAAAAGAATATGACTTATAGTTCGTTGGGCAATATAAGCGGTTAAGCTTGAAACGCCATCCTGTTTAACAGGAGAAACAATATACAAATACAAAAAAAAAAAATATTGTTAGCTTAACTGAACAAAAGACACAGATACAGATTCACAAAACCTCGAGTTCTGCCAACCGGTATCTTCGCTTGCAGGCATAATTATTGGAACTTAAAGAAAGTTAAGACTCTGAAACAAGGTCATATACAGGGTGAGTCATTTAAAGCGATTACCTCGAAACTGTCGATTATACTGAAAAATGTTTCGAATAAAAGTTGAATGGTTTCGAGCGGGGAAATAATTTGGTGTAATAAGATTTTTTGTGGGTGAGCGCGTAGAGGACGTGTGAAGGTCAAGTTTGTTTTTTGAAATGGAATCATATATTTTTTAATACATACATCGATGGCTTACTGCAAAAATATTGTATGTTCACATTTTGTGAAATTATGTATCTTTTTAATAATAAAGTAAACTTGCATTTTTAACCCTAATCTGGTGACGTCCCATTTTGTGACATAAACGGTGACGTGGAGTCTCACAGACTCCGCCTTAATAATTCTAATCCTCTACATTTATTTTTAATAGGTATATACTAGAATTTAATATATATTTGAAAAGATACTTTTGCATGTTATAATTCTGCAAGAGTCTCCACGTCACTGGTTAAGAGTTAAAACTGTTAAAAACGCTAAAGGTGGACATAAAATATTTGTTCAGTAACCCTTCGATATGTTGATGTGTCCTATTTTTATTTATCGCGAGCAATCTTACAGTACCCTTTACCTGCGATATTCTGTTCCTTCAGTGCACACCAACCATCTACCCTGCGGATCCTTTCGACCCGGAGGAAGATGCCAACCTCCTTCGAACCGCCATGAAGGGTTTTGGCACCGATGAGCAGACCATCATCGACGTGCTTGCCCACCGTGGCATCGTGCAGCGACTCGAAATAGCTGATAAATTCAAAACTATGTTCGGAAAGGATCTGATCTCTGAGTTAAAATCAGAGCTCGGGGGCGACTTCGAGAGAGCTATTCTGGCGCTAATGACACCACTGCCGGAATATTACGCCAAGGAGCTTCATAACGCGATGTCCGGAATGGGCACGGACGAAGGTGCCCTTATTGAAGTGCTGGCGTCTCTTAGTAATTATGGCATTAAGACCATATCCGCTGTCTATAAGGATCGTAAGTACTACATACTTCTTGTCTATTTCCTGTCCTCGTGGCGAAAGTGTTGAGAAGGGAGGAGAACACTTTTAGCACCAAAAATGTGGTTAAGTTCTTTGTAGAATTGTTAATGGGTAGTATTAAATTAGGTTTTTGATATATATTTGCAGTGTACGGAAATGACTTGGAGGATGATTTGAAAAGCGACACATCCGGTCACTTTAAGAGGCTCTTAGTTTCGCTGTCTTGTGTAAGTAAATTTTAATATACTATGGTGTAGTCGGTATACATATAGGGACCATTATATTAATTCTCTATTTAAAGTAGAGCTGTAAATAGTCGAATAATTCCGAATAAAAATAGTTTCTTCGAATAATTTGAATAATTCCGAATAATTCGAATAATTTCGAATACGAATAGTTTCTTTGAATAATTCAATTAATTCCGAATACGAATAGTTTCTTCGAATATAATTCGAATATTCAAATACCTACTCCTAATTCGTCAAATATTCGAATCTCAAATTCAAATACTTTGGTATTCGAATCTCAAGTTCGAATTGTCTGGTACAGTATGCACTGGTTATAAGCCCGGCGAACGCGTGGTAGAAACGGGCTTATAACGAGTGCCAACTGTATTCAAATCTGAAATTCGAATTCTCTGGTATTCGAATCTGGAATTCGAATTGTCTGGTATTTGAATCTCAAGTTCAAATTGTCTGGTATTCGAATCTCAAGTTCGAATTCACTGGTATTCAAATCTCAAGTTCGAATTCTCTGGTATTCGAATCTCAAGTTCGAATTCTCTTGCATTCAAATATTCGAATACTTAGAACATTCGAATATTCGTAACAGCTCTAATTTAAATTTTAAACCCAATCTTTTGGCGTCACTTTTTTGTTATGCGATCATTTACATTTTACAGTGTTACTCCAAAATCTTTTGTAAACCTTTTGGACTATTCGTATCTATTCTGTATCGCTTATTCACGAACGAAATGTGAGCAACCGGAATACGAATATTATTCGATATGGTACCATTAATAATCTTGAGCAATGTGTATCTATTGCAAGTTTTGAACATTTTAACACCTTAACTTTAACACTTTGAATGGCGTTGGCGTGTTTTCATGCCAAAGGATTTACATGGCGTGTACCCACGTCAATATTTTCTGAGAACCATTAGGAGTATTATCCCACTGTCCCCGAACGATTGCTAGAGACATGTTAATAAAAATTTCCTCGTCAATAATGATCGATTTGAAAGGTCTGACGGACTTGAGGGGGCATTTTTCAAAACCTTGCGCCACTCAAAGTGTTAACGTAGGGAAATCTAAGGCTGGGGCACACGAGCGTCTTTTTTGCGGACGTTGCGACAATACATCGCTGTATATTAGACTGATGCTAGTGTGCGGTCTATACGCACGTCCGTCAAAATTAACGTCCGTCGCAACGCAAGTCGAAAAAACGCTCGTGTGCCCCCAGTCTACGTCAAAAACCAAAAGCCGTTAAAGATATTATCCTAAAGCATTGTAGGCAGAACTATATGTATGACAAGATTTTTGTAATGATGTTAAAAGGCAAACAGAAACGAGAATCCTGAAGTTGATGTGGCGGCTGCAATTCAGGATGCTGAGAGACTATTGGAGGCTGGCGAAGGCCAATGGGGAACAGATGAGAGTACATTTAATGCTATTCTTATTACCAAAAGTTTTCCTCAACTACGAAAAATCTTCGATGAATATGAACGCCTATCTGGGAACAGTCTGGAAGACACTATCAAGTCCGAGTTTTCAGGCTCCGTTGAAGATGGCTACCTTGCAGTCGGTAAGAAATACTGATATTTTAGTTGCACGTTATTTAAAATAATCAGGAGTTCAATGAAAAGGTGAATTCATTTTTTTAAGAACACGTTTCCCGAGCATAGGGTAAACGCACCAGTAAATGAACAGTTAAGGCTAATGCATGAACACTAGTATAAAATTATGTTTGCAGCGCGAATGATTCCACGTGCTGCAAAAATTGTTTGGATATGAAGCAAGAAATGAAACGAAGTCTCTAATTAATTAGTGGCTTACTTTAATAACTTATTTTACTCATTTTAATAAAAAATGTTCATTCACTGGTACGTGTTCATTTACTGGTACATCCACCCTAGTGGTTATTAACTTATACGCCTCTCATTTTGTATTGAAAGAATGCGGTTATTGAGGATGGCATTCAGTTTTGTTCCAAATTATGTAATATATATCTACAAATTTTAATTATTATGTATACTAAAAATATTCAGCAGTCTTAAGAAATCAAATAAATGCATCAATAACTGTTGAAACATATTTTACAATTTTTTCTTACAATTTATACGTATGAAATATTGACATACGAAAGATTTCGTTTAAAATAAGTTGTGGTCCTCTTAAACTTGTGTTATTTTTATTTGATCCACTTTTTCTAGATAATCGATGCAAATCTAGATGGCTACTTCATGTGACTTACTTACTATATTTGCACAATAAGTATTAATAATTTGAACTCAAATGGTGCCTCGTAGGGTATAAAAAGTCTCATGCATGACAGCATGAGAATGTAAACGTATACGTATGACACCTGTTGCCGAACACCCTATATGTATTGTATAGCTCCATACATGCGAGGGTTCCCCCTTCATTACTCCCTACTATGTCTCTGAATTTCTACTTCCAATAGCTGTTCCCCCTCTACTACTATCTACTGCGTCATATGAGGAGCGTTTCCGGCAACCCTGGTGGGGATGGTCGTACGCATAGAACAGAGGCACCTCAGTACCCATATAGGCAGAGATTACTGTAACTTGACACGAGCATTATTCACCCATCTATATTCTATACTTATATAATCGTTGTGTCATTGATTCATCACTGCCCAGCTCAAACCGCTGACCCTAGCCCATACAGCACACTCCGTGGCAGGAAGGTTCCAGGAAAGTTCCAGGAAGGTTGCGGCCAGACAGCGGAACGTTCCGTGACCATGGCTGGAATGTTCCAGGAAGGTTCCTATGTCCGCCCGTGTGGAACATTGCCCGGCAACGTTCCGGGAATTTTCTAGCCATGGTCACGGAGCGCTCAGGCCATTCTTTGGCAATGCTCCCGGAGCGCTCAGGCCATTCTCTGGCAATGCTCACGGAGCGCTCAGGCCATTCTCTGGCAATGCTCACGGAGCGCTCAGGCCATTCTCTGGCAATGCTCACGGAACTGTTCGCAGATTTTACAACGATGTTGTTTCGGCAAAATTTGTGTGATATAACAGAAAGGAGTATATTGGCAATATTCATATATTTTTTTGTACAAGTCGATAATAGCAACAACAACAATAATAACAACAATAAAAAAAATAATAGTATCGATATGTATCGATACGGTATCAGTCCTAACTTATGAAAAATATATGTAAATAAAACTACGAGACGACAACAAGAACAATAATAAAAACAATAAAAATAATAATATATTGACTCTGGTGGAACTTCCCAAGCCCGCGTGGTGAAGCTCCAGGAGTTGTGTCACGTCACGCACATGCAACTGCATGCGACGCGACAGGTTGCAAAGCCAAAACACGTAAGAAAGCACAAGCATAAATAGTTAGAGCGTGATTATTTATTAATTGCTTTTAAATAATAAAAATGGTTAGAACGTGTGTGTTTTGTGGCGCCTTGAGTGAATTGGATGAAGGTTTAACATATCACGGATAAGTAGAACCTATGTATATACTATTTGTAGGTTAAGTCGAACTTTTTAAAAAAAATATTTTTGTTTGTTTCATATAGATTTCCGTTGGTTACAGAACATGGGTCTGGGCCAGAATTTTGTACATTCAAACAACGCCTTATTGTGTTCTAATCATTTTGAAAAACTCTGTTGAAAAACTCTGGTGAATCTTCTCAAACCCGCGTATGTGGAGTTCCAGAGTCTTCTGCCCTCTTTACTAAAAATGTACTGCATGCAGCATGTAATGAACCTGGAATAATACATGCATTTATTTTACAATTTTAAGTGCTAAAATGTGATAAATAATAAATTGACTTACTCATTGCTAACTTTACTATATGTTTGAAGGTACTGAATGATTGTTTTTGCTATTTTCCATACCAACTATATTTTTCTGCCACAGAATCCTCTATTAATTTATGTAATATCATCAACGCCATTGTCGTAGCATTGCTTCCACAGCTCCTCTTCAGTAAATGAATCTATAAAAAGTCATTAATAAATTATTTTAGTCATTAACAATGGCTTCATTGAAAACAACATTCATGTAACGCCAATGACAGGGGTGCATTGAAGCGAAGCAATGAAAAAATAACAATCACCACAACGTTAAATAATTGAACGGAAAGTGAAATGAAAGTTATACAGTGTATGCATGTTTACAAGGAAACTGTGTGAAAAATAAAAGCTTGTAGCACAGAAAGCAAAGAAATATATGTATTTTAAGTAATTAAACTATTGCAGTTGGTTAATAAACATCAAATATGTTATATTAGTTACTTTAACTAAAAAATAAGATCCTTAATTTGAATAATTCATATCTATTATCTGCGAAAGATCTGTTTTTATCCCGTCCTTGTGTAGCGTGAATGAAAACATAAGTTCGACTTAACCTACAAATAGTATATACATGGGTTCTACTTACTCGTGATATGTCAAACCTTCATCCAATTCACTCAGGTCTTTTGCGCCACAAAACACACACGTTCTAACCATTTTTATTACTTAAAAGCAATTAATAAATAATCACGCTCTATCTATTTACGCTTGTGCTTTCTTACGTCCTTTGGCTTTGCAACCTGTCACGTGACGTCACACAACGCCTGGAGTTTCACCACGTGGGCTTGGGAAGTTCCATCAGAGCCATTATTATTATTTTTATTGTTATTATTATTGTTCTTGTTGTCGTCTAGTATATAAAAAATATATGAATATTTAATTGGCAGTATTTATTGTAATTTAATTAATTCCCTTACATTTTTTATCCTATCTGTAATATCACACACATTTTGTCGAAACATCATTGCTGTAAAATTTCCGAAAAGTTACGAGACCATTGCTGTAAAATCTGCGAACAATAATTATTATTGATATATATCAATTAGGGAAAAGTCGATGCAAGAATCGATCCTGGAACCTTTGTTGTAAAATGTCCGGAAGGTTCCATGAGGCTGGCCAGAGAATGGCCGGAACGTTCCATGAGGCTGGCCAGAGAATGGCCGGAATGTTCCATGAGGCTGGCCAGAGAATGGCCGGAATGTTCCATGAGGCTGGCCAGAGAATGGCCGGAATGTTCCATGAGGCTGGCCAGAGAATGGCCGGAACGTTCCATGAGGCTGGCCAGAGAATGGCCTGAGCGCTCCGTGAGCATTGCCAGAGAATGCCCGGAACGTTCCATGAGGCTGGCAGGAAGGTTCCAAGTGGCAATGTTCCACCGCAACATGGCTGGAATGTTCCAGGAAGGTTCCTATGTCCGCACCGAGGGAACATTCCACGGCAACCCCCATGGAACCTTGCTGCCACCTTCAGGCCACGGAGTGTGCTGTATGGGCTAGGTAGAAATATGAAATTCGGAGGGTATATTCCTTTTGCGATGTGGAATATATTTACGAAAAAGTTAGCTTCTCCAAGTAGAAATTTTAACGTAATCAAGTTAGTTTCAACTAAATTCACGAAAAATTTAGCTCCTCCAACTAGAAATTTTAATGTAATCAATTAAAATAGAATTTAGTTTGTACATGCTCTGTAAGAAGGGATTTTTTGAAATTCCAACCCGAAAGGGGTGAAATATGTTTTCTCGGAATCCGTATTATTTCTTAGGCCCGATTAGATATCCACTTGGTTTTTATTTAAAAGATCACCCACATAAATGCCAAAATACCAATTTCACGATTTTGCCCTAATCAACCCCTAAGGGGGTGGTGAAAATGGGTGAAGTGTGTTTTCATGGAGCCCATAATTAGTAGATCGTTTAACAATGTCGCATCAAACATAATCATTTATAACACTAATTTTTGTAACATTCTTCCCCAGCAAATTCGTGATTCAATTAAAAAACAACGCCAGCCTTGAATTAATTCGAATTCTTATTAATTTGTTCCAGTGAGATGTACTCGAGACAAGACAGCATATTTTGCGAAGAGACTCCACAGTGCGATGAGTGGACTCGGTACAGATGACACAACCTTGATACGTATAATCGTAGCTCGATCGGAAATCGATTTGGGAGATATCAAAGATACTTATCAAAAAATCTACGGACAGTCTCTTGCAGAGGACATTGACGTAAGTTAAACGTATAATAATCGTAGATTAAACACCTGGAAACGTTTCTGCAATGACTGTCCCTTTTATTTTAATTTAGTCGAATAAAAAAACTAAATCTAAGCGGTTTGGTTCGAGCATGAAATTTAAATGTTTATGCCAGTAAAGAAATAATTAGAGACGATGGAAATCCAGTATAAACAATTGACGTAGAATTTCATTCAGTGAACACAAATATAACATTTTGAGTTTTAGTTATATATTCCTTAATATTCAAAGTCATTATTTTATTTAATGTAACGTACAGTAACAAATATAATACACTACAACAAATAGTAACTATATAGTGTACTTCAGCATTAACACTTTAATAATAGAACATTTTTAAAGTCTGATTATTTTAATGTGATTGGAAGCTGATGGTTTGCAGAAACGAACATTTACGTTCGGACTTACTCTCACCAAATTAACAGTGCACACTATGTACCATATATTTTACTTCTATCACCTACGCAATTTATTTTACATTGCTGTACCTTGGATGCCCATAACTTTCCATAAATTTCAGGGTGACTGCTCGGGAGACTACAAGAGACTCTTGCTTACACTACTTGGATGAAAGCATTTCATGTCCAACAACCTCTTTTGTTTTTTTATCATACCTTAATACCAGGGCTAAATGATAATTCATCGCGATAATTCGCAAGCTTAATCTGTTCATCTAAATTACACCGATAATTAACGGTGACTATGGTGATTGCGTGTGCCTTTGTTTAATTTTGTTGACACTCTTGTTATTATTATTCTACTGCAGATGCGCTTCATTTACACTGAAATATATTATACTCGTCTCTGTGAGACCAACTGGAATAAATTATATTAGTAATTGCCTTGTTGTTATTAAAAATCACACATTCAAATTTGTTGATTAAGGGGGTCGTCTGGTGTGACGGCCGGTTCTTCTTTCGCTTTTTGGGGAATTTTTTTTGACGAACCATGAAAACACAATATCTTGGAATTTTTACTATATATTTATTAACATTTGAACAGGTATTTACAATATTTTGAAGTTAAAATATGGAGTGGAATTGACTTTACAGCTCTCGAAAGAGACATGGTGCGAAAAAAAAGTTGGTCGACGGCTGACATCATTCCGGCTGTCCAGCTCATCTGAAATCAAAAATTCAAACGGCACACTAATTTGTAGACTTGTGGCTATAGCCGGTACCAGAATGAAGTAAAAATATTGGAAATTTAATGTTTGGCACAGTTTTGAAAATAAAGTTAGGATTTCGTCAATGTAACTTTATTTTCAAAACTGTGCCGAACATTAAATTTCCAATATTTTTACTTCATTCTGGTACCGGCTATAGCCATAAGTCTACAAATTGGTGTGCCGTTTGAATTTTTAATTTCAGATCAGCTGGACAGCCGGAATGATGTCAGCCGTCGAGCAACTTTTTTTTCGCACCATGTCTCTTTCGAGAGCTGTAAAGTCAATTCCACTCCATATTTTAACTTCAAAATATTCTGAATAACTGTTCGAATGTTAATAAATATGTAGTACAAATTCCAAGATATTGTGTTTTCATGGTTCGTCAAAAAAAATTCCCCAAAAAGCGAAAGAAAAACCGGCCGTCACACCAGACGACCCCCTTAATACGATGGCCCACGGACCAGCGAACTAATTCCACTAATCTAAGAGTCGCTTGTTTAATATGCGTGCATGCGTGTACCCTTGCATTTATACACAAATACGGTATTATTTCATTGTCTAGCATTAACATTGCTTTAATGTTCCCACATTCTGTTTGCATTTACAGAGTGACTGCGGCGACGAATTTAAGCGGCTTCTGATCGCACTTTTGAATTAATGAGAATCGTGGAGCCAGTAAACATACACATATATTTTATATAAGAATACCAACGCGGGCATCTCTAACATAAATGTTAATAATATGCATCCCCCACATAACTGTAATATCTATATTTGTAATAAATTCACACGTTCCTAGACGAACTGTTCGTTTGTTGTAAACGGTAAAACGAGAACACCTGTGTCTTCTCTTTTTTTTTCCAGAACGATTGCACCGCAGAGTGGAAAAGACTTCTGATCGCGCTGCTGAATTAAGGGAACGTTTTAGCGTTATTCGATCAAATTTGCCGAGACAAATACTCAAACGTTTCAAGTGTTATGTGACGTAAAAAAAAGTAATGACTGCGATGTAATTCAAGGCTCGACGAATAAGGCACTAAGCATAAAAATCCATCGAATTCGCGGCAGCAAGATTTAGTGCAGTAGTAAAATTAAACATTGTTCATTAAAAATGCTAAAGATACTAATGACAGGATTACCTTCAGATAGGTAAGAATGAAAAACTAGCGAATATTAAAAAAGATTAGTTGGCCAAAGAAAATTCACCACTTAAGAAAATAATCTATTACACAGAATATATGTTAATCATTAATATAATTGATTCTCAAGTGAACTGTTTATAATATTCGCAATTGACGAATATGCACCACATAGGTACTTACATTCCACTTTTATCAATTACGACTGATGGAATATTTTTAAAGTTTTCATTTTATATATTATTTTATATATTATTTATTACTAAATCTTTGTATCATTATCTTATCTGTACTTTTCTATTAGATTTAAGAAATTAAGATGATCTTATAAATGAATTATGTTATCTGAATGTGGCCACGAAAATTTATAATAAAGATGTATAAATTAGATACATCGATGTGGATTTGGGACATTAATGTTGCCGTGAGCAAAATCAGATTAAATATGGTACATAAACGAAAGGAATTCAAAAAGATTTAATTGCTATGTGCCTGCTTTCAATAGCTGAACGGTATAGTAAACTATGGCACGTTCAAATGATAAATAATCGATTAGGCAGCTTTCGATGTTAATCGTTTAAAATCTTATTCTTTAATGAATGTTTACAAAATTGTTAAATGAAAATGGTCTATTCTAGACATTGTAGTAGGATACGTACGCAATTTTAATAATAATAAAATCATTATTGCAGGAAAAAATTATACATTGAAATAATAATTTCAGAGTTTAGAATTTTAGAATTATACTTATGTTACGTGCGTATGTATCTGCTATTGACATAAATAAGAAAATACATAAGCATTCCATTTAACTGAATAGTAATTTTCAACCCTCCATAAATTCTAATCCTTTAATTTTAAAAATACAAATATTTCGGCTTTGTTGCTTTTTATATTATTTCGTTCTTAATCGTATTACAAGAGTTCGATTTTACAGTAAGCAATAGCAGCTTAGAAGTTCTCTTAAATTTACCGCAATATCGAACACCTTCGTCAAAAAATTGATTCAGTGACATTTGTTATGAAAAACAAGCAGACATTCTTTCACAATGCAACACTGCTTTCTGATTTTGAACACTGAATTATTAGTAATACTGATTCACTTGAATAATACTCTTAGATAACAAATGTGTGATGTGTTATTTAAAATTGGAATAAACAAAGCTTTCAAATTTATATTTACACTAATACTCAATACACTTAAAATATGTTTTCTTTTATATCGTTATTATTAGCTGTAGCAGAAGTAAAGCACTTTTATTTAATAAAAGACGTTGGCAATGGCCAAGTTAAAAAGAGAAGCTCAACATTCTTTTTTTAAATTAATTTAAATCGATGTCGATATCGGTTAAGTATCAACCCCATAAGTGTGATTGTTAAATATCTATGTTATTCCGAGCGGACCCAATTGACATAATCATAAAATAAATTCAGTAAGTTCAAAAGCCATCTCAAAATTTTCTAATGTTAAATGACAAATTAATCACGAAATCTATTCAACTACAATATTTTATACTCTCAATTTGTTCTCATAAATATTTCCTTACAGAAGTAACGATATTAGAAATTATTTGTTACTGAAATAACAGAATCCCCGAAGATCGCAGAATGAGTTCGAAAATCGCTGATTTCAGGATTTTCGACCTTATTCTGCGATCTTTAAGCGCTTATAGCTCAGAGCAACGGTAACCGATTATGATGAAATTTTTAGCATATATACAAGTCACTTAAATCTACAATCGGGATTTTTGAATTTTCATTACAGGCTCAAAAAAAGTTGAAAAAACGACCTTTACTATTTTTTTCGCTATTCCGACCAATTGCATTTTTTTTCAAAACGACGAAACACTTAACAAACTAATCCTTCTAGTTTCTCAAAAAAGCTCAAGTCACTTGGACCAATTCTAAACTGGTTATACGATTTTAAAGGATGTAAACTTCCTTTCCCCCGCCACTGTAGATCCACAATTCTTTATTTATTTTTACCCACTGTCTGTCTACGTCACACTCATTCACTTCCTTCTACACCCCATTCCCCATTTCACTACCTCCCACTAGCCTTTTATTTCTTAATTTAGTCTTCTTCCAAATTTAATTCCACCTTCTACCGCTATCTCACAGCTATCTTATCCCCAAACACCTTATACCCATCCCTCCTCTCCTGCATCCTGCTCTTCTTTACCTTTACATTCTCGCTTATACTAACCCCATGCCTCATACTTAATATCTCTTTCTACAATTTTCTACAATTTATTTATTTGTTCCTCCTCTAGTTTATTCTTTTCTCTCACCTCCTCCCCTACCTACGCACCTTCCCCTCTTCATGGTTTATGGAATATTTTGTTAAAGTTGCTCTACACCCCACCTCGAATATACCATTAGGAGAGGAGATCGTAAGTGGTGGGGCAAGAGGATGCCATAGTACGTGCCAACCATACTCTCCAGCTCAGTTATGCTCTAAACGTTTTAGGGGAGTTTCTTGCACCGTGTTTCGCTTCTTGCCGTCCATAATTCACAACATCGCTTTTTACACGCTGCCCATCGACTTCGCCACGAGATCCTTAGAAGCTTTATCAATCACTCTCCAAACAGTCTTTCATTATCTTGTTTGTGGTGCGAGTACGTTGTTTATCGATGCTGGAGTGGTATTGGGATATTCAGTGGACCATTTATCCCTGCCTTGTTCCATGTAAATAAGGATACAGTGTTACGAGATCGTCGAAAGTTTCAAACGTCAAACTGTAGGACTCCGGTAAAAGAGAACGCCAGAACCTGTTTTATGGAAAACAGACGCGTGTGTATTTATTCATGAAGTTGATAGAAAGGTTGAAAATTGGAGTGTGATTTTGTAACGTGAAAATAGTTTAAATATATTGATAAGGATGGCGATTATATTGAAACTTAAACTGATAATATTTCGAAAGTATTTGAAATAATAAACGAGACGATTAAAATAAGTCTCTTTTTTCTGTGGTGTTTTTTGAGTGAAGAATTCCTTGTGGTTTAAATGATTGTTGTCATATACAATGAGTGATTAAAGTAATTCTGCTGTTGTAATTTTTGACTGACAGCCTCGGATACTGTATACAAATAAATGTGGAAATTTAATTCTTCTGGAAATTGAATAAGTGAATGAATGGAAAATGGAAGGGTAGTGCCTTCAATAAAAATTTGCTTAAATAAACAAACTGTGGTTATTAAATTTAAGGGAAGACACTCGTGTTCAAGCAGCAAATAAAATCAGAGCTTTATAAAAATGGAAGGAAATGGATAAAAAAATATTTAAAAAATACTGAATTTACCGTGTTTATGGAACGAACAATGTAATTACATTAAATATTTCGTTAGGAATTATAAGTGAAGTGGGTGCTCGATTAGCTGATCACCTTTAATGGAACAATTAATGAAGTTCGAAAAGACACGCGCTTATTTTTAGTACATTCGAAATATACGTGAATTTTGGCACAAAATGAGATGGACTTTAGTTTTGATTTTGTCATGGACAGTTTCTTATGCGTATGGAAATTGCGAGCCGATTAGAATTGAAATGTGCAGGGGTTTAGGATACAACGTTACTGCTATGCCGAATTTTGTTGGACACGAGATTCAAGGGGATGCCGATTTCACTCTTCAAACATTCAGCCCCTTAATTCAGTATGGATGCAGGTAAATATAACAAATAATTAGTAATAAATATAAAAAGAAAATGTAAAAGTAAATTTTTCCTTCAGGCATTTTGTTCATTGGTGTCGAGTTTTTTTTTTTTACTTTTGTGCTGTTATTCGATATCATTAACATTAAGGTCTTAACAACAAACTAAAGTTTAGAAAAACGTTAAAAAATTACAACCCTTTTTTATGCTTCTATTTTACTATATAAATGTGTGTAGACTGGGATGAAAAATTGATTTTCGAAAACTGCATTTATTTTTTATTCTATCGAACGCAATATTACGGAGGTGGAATTTTGAGACTGGTCGCAAGAAACAGAGGTTAAAACAGTTAAATATGTAATGTTTTTAATGAGCTCGTAGGATTTTCCGGCAAATAATCCCCACATCTTCTGCGTTTTAACCATCGAACAATGCACTGAGTCATTCGTTCATATAAGAGAAATTTCTGTAAATTCTTCCCTCTTAAATTTTTAGAGCTACGAGTGATTTAAACTTTTTCCGTACCAAACCGTCTTAAACCTTTTAAACTTCCGAAATTCAAAGTCTTTTAACCACATAGCAAGTTGTGTAGAAGGGCTTGCATATTAGGGAATGCTTCTGTTTGAAAGGATAACAAAACTATAAGTAGCTATTTTTAGTCGAAACCTCAATATGCCTGGGGGGCACATTTCGACCCTAAAAGTTTGAAAGACTGCAATCGTTTAAAAGTATTTCGCTGCACGTGTTACGTACAACTCGCTCGGCCCACGGCTGAAGTAGAAGAAAAGAGAATTTAATAGTATATCATCTGTAAAACGAAGCAATCTATATTTAAGTTCTCCACTTGGTGGAAAAAATAATCGACTAAATTAAAAAATACTTTCAGAGCCTATAAGTTAAGTGGAACGAGATGGAAATGGTAGTATAGTTATATTTTATATACAAGATGCTCGAAAGCCTTAGAAGGGTTTCATTTTCAAACTTCTGCATTAAATAGTAGATGGAGATTCGGTCTCAGAATATTTTTAGTCGAGAAACAGAAATTTGTACGCAAATAAGTCAGATTAACTGGCTACGAAATTGGAAATATGTATATCTAATTATAAATAAAGGATATTATATCGTCAATCGACTCCATTATTTTTCACGTTATAATATCGTATATAGAAAATGAGAAAAACGATGAAACCTACGTAATAGAATAATATATTATTTACTAATTACCGAAGACCTGATAAAATAGCTGCAAATTTTTATTGAAAAACAAAATTCCAAAGCCAAATTTCAAAGGTATGTTCAACTTGTCAAAATAAAAGTTGTAATAAACTTGGGTCCAGAGATCAGAAATTGGGTCAGAGATCGGTAATCACGAAAAAATCATGATAACACACACACACACGTGAGACTATTGTCTGTGTTAAAATATGTGTCGAATATTTATTGTAAATGAGGAAAATATTTCACTATTGAAATTTATTTGCAAACTGTGTTATCTGAGTTTCTATGATTAATGATATATAGATACTATTTAAGTCTATAGATTTCAGATAGGTTCGTGAAACAATTCATTATTATTATTGATTCCTAAACAAAAATATTTCATTACTCCAATAAAACGTTTTTTTCTTTCATTTATCTTCATCGAGATATTTCTATTCCAATGAGTAGTTCATGTCTTCGAAATTCGGTCCCACCTTTTTTCTCCACTCTGCGTAAACAGAAACTACAGTATGTAAGTATGTACATAAAACCGTAAGTAGAAACAGTAAAGTAGTTCTTCCAAACTTTTCTGACCAAGATCCACCAAACGGAAATAAATTTTACATCGTTACGACTCTCTTGGAACTGTCCAATTTCTATTCGACCCTCTTCTCATTCTGGAGATAGTAATGTTGCATGGCTAGGTTCTGATAGCGTTCCATTGATCATTAAGTGTCTAAGGATCATGGTAATCCTCTCCCATTGTTACAGTGCCCAGTTACATCTGTTTCTATGCTCGGTGTATGCGCCAATGTGCACAGAGAAAGTGTCATCGCCTATAGGCCCTTGCAGAGGACTCTGCGAACAAGTGAGGGCACGTTGTTTCCCTGTGCTGCAAGGATTCGGATTTGCCTGGCCTGCCGCATTAAATTGCTCAAGATTTCCACCAGAAAATAATCATCAGCACATGTGTATGGAGGGTCCAGGGGAGCCTGGTCCTGCGAATCCCGTTCTGGTAATTCGATTGTTCTTAACTTTCATTTGATAATAGCAGGGAACACTGATGGTCAAATGGTAGCGAGACAAGCAAGCCGGGGAAAATATTTTGCATAAACTTTGAGTATTACAAATTCAGGATAATTTATGCTTAACGCTCACGCTATACCACGGATGATAAATCCAGACCAATATTGCCATTTCTTATTTGGAGTAGCCCTCTTGCTTTTTTAACCCATTTTGTAATACCAATTAACTAAAAATTTAAAGCCGAAATTTAAAGATGTTCCCTTTTTTAGTAGGTATAAATTAATAGAGATCAGTTTTGAAAAATAAGCGTTTTTTTTTCTTCAAAGCCAGGGAGCAACTGCCTCTTATTCACCCCCCTCCCCCTCCCCCCCCTCCTTCGGACCCCCAAGTCTAACAGTAACTGCAGTAAAACCTCCCCGTTTCCGAACACCTGTCATAATATGCGAGGACTGTTAAAAAAGAGATTAGAATATAATTTCTAATATAATAATATAATAATCTAAGATTATTAATGATATGACAATAAAAAAGGTTAATTAACTAATTAAATATGTTTATGCTCATCTGCGTATTTATTTTATTTTATTTATTATTGTTATTATTATCCTTTTTTTCGCAAAGGATGTTATGCTTTTTACCGTTGAGAAACTGTTTCGGGTCCCAAAATATTTCTTGTTTGCTTTCTATACTTATATAACTTCCATCGTGAATACACTGCTGATTCTATTTAAATTCGAATAAAGAACTTCTATCTTAATAATTTTGTACAACAAAGGGATTTTCCTTTTCCCGTGTGCATAATAAATAACGATTAATAATTTCGGTTAATAATCTTTTTACTGCCTTGACTTGATAAATGCGTATTTATTTGTTTGTTCCTTATAACGATTGTTTTATTTGTTTTAGATTGTTAACTCCAGGAACGCCGCATGGGGGTGTTCTTGGTACGCCAAGCCAACGTTGTATGTATTTCTGAATCGTTCTGGAAAATGTGCCGCAGGCTGTGATGCAGATATTCTTTGGTCGCAAAAGGATAAAAAGTTAATAGAAGCTTGGATAACAGCTTTCGCGACGATTTCCCTAATTACAGTCGTAACCGCGATGCTGAGTGTCTTGAGGTCGCGAAAGCAGAACAACGTGTTGAACACTGCTGGTAAGTGTGGGGTATAAAATTCATTTATAATTTTGATGAAACTATTCAACAACGTCAAGATATATTTCAATTATTAACGGTCACATTATTGCATGTCTTCATTTTTGCCATTTTTTAAAATAAAGTTTATAGAAAATATTACAAGTCGTACTATAAATGTTTCAAGCTACGAATAAAAATTCAGGGTAAGGTCATCAAAAAGGTCAAATAAATGTAGATATTATAAATAAAGAGCGCAATTTGGCAAGTTCGTATAGGGCGCAACAATTCTTTATTCATTTCTACCAATAAAAATATTATGGAAATGTCCATAATTTTATAAAAATAATTTGTGTTCTATAAACTTTGAGTGTCGTCGCGTCGACGAGTTTTCACGAAGATATTTTCTGGAAAACGTCGAAAGTATTGTTCGCGAGCCTCAAAATGGTTTCTTGGAAAATTTAAATTTTCATATTTTCTATTATCATGGGAGTATTAAGGAGCCCAAATGCGACAGCATTCAGGCTATTTTTATATAATTATACATAATTCACAAATCGTGTAAAGCCTACTCTCCTAAAGATCCAATAAAAAATATAGAACTTTAAATTTTCAAACGCTACCACTACTAAAAGTCTGATCGTCTGAAACGCTATATATCCTCAAAGTGTATAAATGTCCCGTTGCTAAACCCATAAAGATTGTTTCTTTGATTCACAGAGAAGTTCGTTGCATTTTTGACAGCCTGTCACGCAGCCATAGCGGTGGGATACGTAATTAGACTTGCTGCAGGCAGAATTGCGGTCGCTTGTACCTCTGCAACATCGCTTCACTCGCAGGAAGAAGTGATGGTCCCGCAGCAACAAAGATATTTAACTCAAGATGGTTTAGCAAATCCTTATTGCACTGCAGTATTCTTTTTACTTTATTATTTTGGAAACGCTGCCAATGTTTGGTAAGTAATTCTTATAAGAATTGCTATCGTATTAGCCTTTACGACGGTAAAGAAAGTAAAATGAAGATGTTGGATGCACGTTTGAACACAAAATATGATAAAGAAGAAGCAATTTTACGCCTAAAAATTGGGAGTCGTAGATTAAATAAGGGAATAAATTATTTTTTATTTTTTAGTGCAGTTTTATTTTTTTGAAGTCAGTTTTAATTTTTTTTATTAATTTTTTTATTTGATGGTTTTTTATATATATGCTGACACAACATGCTGAGGAGATATGCGCGTACGCACATAAAATAATAATAATTAGGTGACAATAGAATTTATTATTAACCATAAGTGGCAAAATATTGGGCCAATGTTGATGCAGTGTATGATCTTTCGATTAAAAAAAAGATCATCAAAATCGGTCCATGTGCTGAGAAGTTATGCAATATGCGGGGACAAACATATAAACATTAAAAAAAATACATACGGATCTAATCTATAACCTGCTCCTTTCTGAAGTCGGTTAAAAATGCTAGTAAAAAATAACTATGACGTCTAAAAGTTATGATTCAAGACTGATATGATAGTGGATGCAATTACAAAGAAAATGCCACCAAGATCTTTGAAATCGGTTCATAATTTATTTTGTTATGCTGGTTACCGTTCAGAAACATCATGTGTCGAGAGAAACGCGTTTAAAGTTTTGCTTGTATGCTGCGGCATTAAGACATCCAGACCAAAACAGACATAAAGTGAACGTTTCTATATAAGATATCGTGCTCTATCTCAGGGCTGGGCAACCCGCGGCCCATTGGCCGCATGCGGCCCGTTCCCCGACTTGCCTGCTCTGCTGGGCCGCAGGGGAACGACCCCCACCATACTCTTTTTAACCCCTACACTATACCAGGGCTGAGCAACTTGTTCGCCGCACAGCCCCCACTACCAGTCAGCCAGTTCCCCCACCACCACCAGCTACATGCGGCCCGCGAGCCACTAGTACAGTATAGTGTAGGGGTTAAAAAGAGTATGGTGGGGGTCGTTCCCCTGCGGCCCAGCAGAGCAGGCAAGTCGGGGAACGTGCCGCGGGTTGCCCAGCCCTGCACTATACTGTACTAGTGGCTCGCGGGCCGCATGTAGCTGGTGGTGGTGGGGGAACTGGCTGACTGGTAGTGGGGGCTGTGCGGCCCGCGGCGGCGAACAAGTTGCTCAGCCCTGCTCTATCTAAATTGAATTCCATCTAAGAGTAGACTCGTTCCGCGCAGGGTTATACAGTTGATTGGTAGGAAACCGGTAGGGAAAGCGCAACGACCAATCGCGTGTCAGATCCGTGGGAGTTGCGCGGATCGATTGCAAATCGGTAGGGACGCAGGTCTACTCTTAGGTGAAATGCTATATAGCTCCCTGCATGGGCATCCGGAGGGGGTTCAAAAGGGGCAGTTACCTCCCCTGGCTTTTCAGAAAAAATCGCTTATTTTTAAAAACTGATCTTTATTAAATTCGTACTAAAAAAGTGAATATTTCTGAATATCGGATTTAAATTTTTAATTAAATTGGCACTACAAAAGTAGTTTTAAAAAAAGCAAGCGGGCTACTCGTTTTTTCATTACTATATTTTTCTTCTCCGTCACTACAAAGTTGCCCCCTTCTGGAAAAAATTCTACGGACGCCCTTGGTACACTGTATAACAGTATTGTAAATGCACATACTACTGTTTCCTTCTAATTCACACGTATGTAAAACCTGGTGCAATTCCAATATTCAATACCTGTTGAAATAATTTATTTTTCATTTTCGTGACTTTCGTTAGTAACTTTAATACCGAGTATTTTATATTCAGACGTATGTTCATAATCATTTAATTACGTATTTATAATTTTGACCTTCCATTTATTTGCAATTGTTGAACACTAAACTCGTTTTAGAATAGGATAATAATAATCAAACAATTCTCTAACAAAGTATTGTTAAGAATCTTGTATTCTGTTTTAGAAAAATCAGTCAGTAAATTATATTATACATCTTAATTGTTACATAATTACAAATGCGATGTATTGTGCTATAGTTATGATATTAATATAATTATATAAATATAATATTAAATATAACATCCAAATGGAGTGAATTCGAAGGGATTACGCCTATGGCAAATATTGAGATGGGATGGGGAAATAGGGGGTTTGAAAGATTGCAGGAGTTTGTTTGCGCCTTGTTTGACTTGTTCAGTGGTTTTCGATCTCGTCGAAGACTCGTGTGATTAATTAATCTACCGTGCAGTCAGGGACGAACACTTCTTCCGAAGAACTGGTCTGACCAGAAATACCACCGATAACTGCACACCTTTACGCCAGTAAAAAAGGTACGGAGTTGAAAGTTGCTATGCAACGAGCCACTGACAATTTCTTCGCACACTTCAAATTCGAAAACGTATGCCCCGTTTTGATTATATAAAAATTATTGAAGAATTTGACAAATCGAAGACAAAAGTCAGAATGTAAGCTACACTGAAAAAATTCCTATTTCAGAATTGGTAAAACGCAGAACGCATTTTAATTAATCGACTTAAAAAAGGAGGAGGTTATAAATTCGATCCGTTTGTTTTTTCTTTTATGTTTGTCCCGCATAACTCCACAGCATATGGACCGATTTTGATGATCTTTTTTTCATTCTAAAGAGGGCGATGTCCCGGTGGTCCCATCCTACACTGAATCAATACTGGCCCAATATTTTGCCAGTTCTGGTCAATAATAACCAGATAATAAAGACTATAGTCACCTAATTATTATTATTTTATGTACGTACGCGCATATCTTCTCAGTATGTTGTGTCAATATATATAAAACTAAAAAGTTAAAAATAAAAAATTCGGAAAAAATTAAAACAGACATCAAAAAAATAAAAACGATTAGATGTGAAAATTGTTTTAGCTTTTACTAATTCTTGCAAGTCATTAAAAGTACAAAGGGACTTAATTTTGTGCAAGAACAGTTTCACTAAAATAATGATAATTCTCATTCTCCTTGTTTAGGTGGGTGATAGTTTGCGCGTGGTGGTGTATTATAGTGAGGAAGTGGACACGAACTTCTGATAATCCTAAAGAAAATTTCGGATTGAGGCAAAAATTCTCCACAATTGGAACCATTACTGCTTGGGGTGTGCCTGCTGCTTTCACAATTGCCGTTATAGTAACTAGAGACGTTGATGCTGATGAATTAACAGGTGCATTTACTATCTTCGTAATTAAAAATTCAATAATAAAATAGAATAAGAACTTCCACAAGAAATTAATGAAATTTTTTAATGTCGTCAATCCCATTCTGTTTCACAATGCGTCCCAAAATAATGGGACAATTCAAAATATCCAAAAAGACATCAAAAAGTCCTTTACCGCTTTGGGATCCGAAGCTTCGTTCTCTAGATATTACATGCTGAATATTAGCGCTGAAACTTCCGGGCCTCGCAGTTTAAACCTGAAACAGCTGAGCGAAGAGCTGTGACTGCTCGTACACACGCACAAGAGGCGACCGTATGAGGAAGATGACTGCAACTTTTTCCCACCCGTGACGCCACCAGCAAGCAATTCACACATACGCAATCCGGCACATCCACAGTACATGCACTAGTGGCGCCATCTGCGCCGAGCTTTGCGTCATCTTCCCCATTGGCTCAAATCGTGAAGATGGGTTTGCGCGGTTGGTTCTACAGCGTGTAGGGGGTCTGTAAGTACCCGTGCCTCCTGCGTATAAGTGCGCGCGGTCACTTCTCCGCGCTCAGCTGTCTCGGCTTTAAACTGCGCGGCCAGGAAGTTCATCGCTAACATTCAGCTCTTAATATCGCGAGAACGGAGCCTGGGATCCCAAAACGGTAAAGGACTTTTTGATGTCTTTTTGCATGTTTCGGATTGTCCCATTATTTTGGATTACCCTGTGCATTAAACGTAAAGTATTCCATTTATGTACATTTAATTTCGTATTATCTCTTGAAAATGCTTATATTCTAATTTATATTAATTAAAAGCGAGCGAAAATACAAACTGCAAGTTTCTCGCAAAAATTCTTTCGATTTCCACAGTTCTATACTCTCTTACTCAATACTATTAGGTCGGCGGAATATTTCGTAGATGACACAAACACCTTATAGATAAGAAAATATTACAAGAATGCACTATTTTTATTAAAACTTGATTCTTAAATTTCTAGGTACCTGTTTCGTAGGACAACAAAGCACTAGATCCCTTCTTCTCCACGTTCTGATACCCCAAATCCTGTATCAATTCTTTGGCACCGTATTTCTTCTGTTTGGTATGTTTTTCTTTCTGCTACCTCGTCCCTCTGCCATCCCGGCTGTGGTTTTCACCTCTCTACCAGCCTCATCCACATTTCGCCACCGCGGAAGCCTGAAGTCTCCTCTGGAAATTCAGCGACATCAAAGAACCGAGATCAGGAGGATCGGGATTTTTGCATGGGCGCATTATGCGTTAACAGCCAGCCTGACTGCTGGCCTTTTCTACGAATGGTTGTGTAGAGAATCGTGGCTGCGAGCGGCTGAACCTTCAACGACACCCCAATATCCGCAGAAGCCTATTCTACAGATGTTTATATTGAAAATTGTGGTCACTCTGGGCGCAGGGATTTTATCCTCGTCTTGGATTTGGTGGCCTAAGATCATAGGGCTATGGAGGCGACTACTGCCTTGTAAGCAACCGCCTTACAAGTGCCACCCTCCACTCTCAGTTGTGCATTGCTACGGAGGTGGATCTACAAGTCATATTTCGCATCAGGTACATCCGTTAGGACACTTGACGCCTGTGCAGCGCCCTCTTTTGCACGAGGAACTAGAGCACACGTTGGTTAGAAGTAATAACAAGAAACATAAAAAATATAGGAAGCATCACAGTGGAAGTGAAACTCAAGTTTGAGACATTGTTGGACCAAAGAGTTTGTGTTTTTAAATATATTTTGAAGTGTAAGTCTCAAGGGAAGAACTAAAAATGACATACATTGTCCGGGAAACTTTTACGGGAGACTGTTAAAAACAGGATTAGTATTCGAACTTATCACAACGGGGCATACACTGTCCTCTCGATAGAGACACGCGGCTCGAGGCTCACTTAACACACTGCACAGCCAGCAGTGGAGACGATTCCCAGGCGAGTCCTCAGCGACATGACGGCGCGCGGCTTGCCCGAATACAGTAAATCCTCGTTAGGAGCCCGTTTCTACCACGCATTAGGAGCCCGGTGACTATCCCCACCATTTCTTAGAATCCTTCGGACCAGAGTGGGGGAACCCGGGAACAAGCGAGAGGCTCTTCCGTTTCCTCTCGCTCACTCATTGGGTTTTCTCTCTCGCGCCAGTGGCCGCGCGGAATAGTATCCAGTCGCGTTAGGAGCCCGCCGCCAGCCCCGTTCGTCGGGCTCCTAACGAGTATTTACTGTACTCGAAGAACTGGTGCGCTACTGGCCAAGCGATCGGAGGCCCCGAACCGCGCGCCCATAAGCAGAGGACACCTTATGTATACAGGGTGATTCTCTCGCAGCGCCTGTCGAAGAGATGCCGCCTGGTACCTCGTGGCGAGGTCAACCCCCCGTGGTGCCTCACCGAATTTCATGGCTTTCAACCCCCGAAAGGGTTGGAATAGCATTAAGAAGTGAGAAATGTCGAGGACTTCTGCATTTCTCACCAGATCTTTGCGAAAACGGCGCTAATCGATTCCTTATGTTTCGCTGATGAAAACTGACACC
The DNA here is from genome assembly GCA_960531205.1 of Andrena bicolor. Taxonomy (NCBI): domain Eukaryota; kingdom Metazoa; phylum Arthropoda; class Insecta; order Hymenoptera; family Andrenidae; genus Andrena; species Andrena bicolor. The sequence continues at coordinate 18,428,336 of OY482668.1, read as the reverse complement.
AAGAACGATGGGGTACGATTGACCAGCCGTGATGGTGCTAAAGAGTTTAAATACAAAATGACTGAATAATGAATAGTGCACAATGGAAACATAGCAGTGTCTATACAGCCTATGTACATTAAGTTCCTGTGTAAACTTTTCTTATTCAAGAAGATAGGGAAAATTCTACTTTAATCACTAAGTATCGTGCTATATAGTAGTGGCGAAGTTTAACGAATTTTAATTTAAAATTTGAAGCAGGATGTATCTCACTCTTTACCAAAAATCCAGGTTAAGGAAATAATGTGATAAAGTATACGTTATCTGTCTGTGTGTGTGCGTGTATGAAATATAACATGTAGATTGATCTAAGAAATTATTTAAACTACTGAAACAGCACTTAAACATTTGTAACGAATAACGAGATAACGAAGGGCTTCAAAACTGTTCAGGGATAAATACGTGTATACTTTCTTAAATGTTAGTATACAAGACAGTCATTGGCGTAACTAGGATTTGGGGGTGTGGGGGTTACACCCCATCTCCCCTTTGTCTCTCTCGTTCTTTTTTTATAGGTAGAGGAAATCTTTAAATACATATATATTTTATAACAATCATTTGCCTACATATTTATTTAACATTAAAACAGAGAGTAAACTGAATAAAAAATTATTGATTATTTAATAGACGAATGTTTTTTACTTATTTCGATAGTTCCTAGGGAGGAGCCAATCCCCGTTTTTGAGGGGGGGCCAATCCACATTTGGGGGGGGGGCAGGCCCACCGGCCCTCTATGGCGCCGTGGTAAAGAAAACCATGTAGGGTACGTGTCCCTACCACGCCACGCATGCGCATGAAGACGCCGTGATGTCAAACCAATCTACGCCAAAACAGGTATTGGCACCAAACCAATCGACGCGAAGGTTGGTTCCCCCTCCACCCGGGGACACTTCGCAACTATTCTCTGCCGACGCCGGTTACAGAGGGAGCCAGTGGGCACTGAGGGGCACGGTAATTGGGACAAGCGTTAAATTCCTGTCCCTATTACTGGCTTCACTTTAAAAAATTCGAAACCGTTTTTTCATAAAATTGGAACCTTTTATGATATAATTAACACTTTACATAAATGCAAATCATGATAATCATCAATTTATTCACGTTTGTAAAATACGTGTTCCTCACCATTTCCGGTAAGGATTTGGGTAAATCCATCACGTTGGCAACACATACATTAATAGTTTAACTTAATTAAAAAAAATTCTTTCCCCGTTTATACATGCGAGTTTTTTTGTACGGCTTGTTTAAGTATAAAGGCAGCGTAATAGGGACATATACCCTATGTACTTACGTATACGTTAATGAGATTGTAGTAGTAGGATTTCCGTAGTACCGCCTGCGGAAAGCTTTTCGGTGTGAAGTGTTTTGGAATAAGAATCAGGATAAATATTCAAATCCAATTTGTTAATATATTATTATTTAACCAGATCACAAAACTACGATTACATTTAATACGGATTTCGTAAACGGAAGAGAAATAATACAAAGATGTCTACATTATGAAGGATCATTGAAAAGGGAATTCTACCATTAGATTCTTGTACCGTGTATTATTATTCATATATTTCATATTAGTCTTTTTCCGTAGTTTTTCCCTTTTCAAGCTCGTTAAGTGCTGTCCGAATAACGTGTTTCCAGGTATCAGGTTCGTTTTCTTCGTACCATGTTGTAACTGCATCAAGAAACTTTATTTGCTTTTCGGTGCATTTTTTGCATCTTGTCGCAATGATTTCGGGAAATCTTACTGAAAGAGATATAGCAAATTATTATTTGTTCAAAGTATTGTTATAATTAGTAGAAACAATCAGATATTGTTATTCCTAAATTGTAATCTGGTTAGTGTGATGTGACTCGAACGTTATTTATTAATATTTTCTTGGTTACTGAAGAACGTATCAGATTTTACACATACATAACTACTCTAAATATTTTCATCCGTCTCTATATTACGACAGAGCGTTTCAAAAAGAAACACTGTATTTTTATTTACTCCGTGTAGCCGAACTCTACTGCTACTGTAATATCCCACACGGCACAACGTCCAGCAAAGTCCCAAAGACGTCTAAAAGGCGTCTCAAAGACGTCTTTGGGACTTTGCCGGACGTTGTGCTGTGTGGGATTCAGTGCTGCCTCCATAAGGGGTACATTTCGTGATTCGATGAGTGAGAATCTGCCATCCCCACTTTAGTAAACTCTTCGCTAAGGGCTCGCGCACGAGACTGCCGGCGAACGCTTAACGCATAGCGATGACGATTCTGAGCCGCTGGAGGCGCGAGAGAGACACAGAGCATGGCACGTGAAAAACGAAGCGAGACGAAGTATCATGCTCGCTCTTTTTCATAACCGACGGTAACGTCGCCTCGACACTTTCGTCCCCTCGAAAGATTCCAAAAAGTGGTGGGGATATCGACGAACGCTTAACGGTTAAAATTTTTCAAAAAATCGATTCTATCTTTATACACATTTCCGTGGTATAACATCCCAAGAATACCCCAGTGAGAATAATTCAAACCAAAATTCGGAACGGTATAGATTCTATAGGCATATAACCAATTCAAACTCCGAACATATGTAACATAAATCGGCCCACAAAATCGGTTGGGTAAAGGTGCTGAGTCGGAACACCTATCTATTATACTGTGCTCCGAAGTATTACAATAATTTGATTTGCACATTATTTACTCGTTTTGAATGATTTTGTTCAAAATTTAAGAACGCTTATGCACACCTACCCTATATCATAAATAATTATTTTTCATTCGTACCTATCAGTAAAAGGAAATCGAGTTACACATGAATCTACTAATAAGTTAGTTTTACACTATTTGTAAGTAACCAGTGCAATGCAATGTAATCTTTCAACCATACGTTAAAAAATACAACGCTAATCTTACATAGTGAATTTTAATTCTGTACAACAGAGTCGATAAATGAAATTGTACTACTCACTTCATCACTACATGGAAAACACATATTTAAGAGCAAAAGCGAATTATATACCTACGTAAAGCAGTAAAAGTGGTATAATTTATAATTGCTTCGCAATTACGTTTAAGAGGTACTGAAACATGCTTGTTAATTAATTATGGAAAAACCAACACTATATTACTATGGAAGCGTAGTTTTTTTGTCTATTAAAACGTTGCGTGCGGCACCAGAAATAGTTGACCGTCCCAGATGCCGGAAATAGATTTTTGTATAATGTGCACTCTTTTATGCTACTTTCGACATTTTATAACATTTTACCCCAAAATAATTTGTTTTGAAAACAGCCGCACCATGGTGAAAAACGCTGCAAATTTGTAATGACATGCACACAGTGATGAACAGGTTGGTACTGAATGTGTATGCAAAAGAAAAATTGGATATCTGAAAAATTCTTCTTCAACTTCCACATTTATTGGGACCGGGCCCAAGACGTCACCGTACACGTCACCCGCACGCAACTTGTTAAGCTTTATTAAAAAATGCCCTTACCTTTGAAATATTTTGCATCAGCAGTGACACAAGGCCCCGTTTCCAAATAACAGTTTAAATATTGATTCCTGAGCTTAGAATTCGCTAAAATTGCGTTCACATCGATATCGTCGTATTTTGAGGTATACTGTTCTTCTTCAGCAAACGCAAGTACTAAAACTGTCGTCAGCAGAACTGCCAGCAGGGTCACATATTTTCGATCCATTTTCAATTTAAATAACTGAACTATACCAAAAAAGAAAATGGAAACAAAGATGTATTAAAACTTCTATTTCAATTGGCACTAATTAATGTCTGGAATTAATCCAATAGGAATGATGAAAGTAATTTTCATCTGTAAATGTTATCTGTGACTGAAGTTCCAATTTATATTAATTTGTACCGCACTCAATTGTCATATAAAATTCGAAAGATACGAAAGAATATTACAGATAATTGAGAAACTGATATATAGAATGAAATAGAAATTTTACTGTTGTTAAATGTTCAGGAGCACCTGGCACCACTTCCGTTTTGTAGAATTTTTAACTGTGCTGGGTGCTGCGAAAGATTCTAGTATTTATAGTTACCGCGCCTCAGGTAGTAGGATAAGAGATTAAATAATTCCGTAGACAGTAACAAATACATACACACTCCCGAGAGGATATTGTGTTACGTATAAATCGTACTGGAAATATTGTTATTGCTAAGGCCCCCCTGGGAGGTCCAAACATTTCTGTTTATGAAATAATTATTCTAATAATATTCAATTAATGCAATTAATGCAAATATATGTAATATCGTTTCTCAATACAGCGTTGTGATCCAGCGTTGTGTCATGTGTACATAACAGAAAAATAAACTCTTAAAATGGTTTTGGAAACAATTAATTGTTTTTTGGTATACTTATGTTCTTCTTCTTTCATTGTTCTTATTGTTTTTATTTTTTTTTTTCCTATTCACCACACTCTCTAATATCCAATATTCGGAAGGGCTTGTTAGTATGGCAAATAAAGAAAAAAGTCAAATTACACCTACGCAAATACATAAAATATTGAAAATGACTATTAATAATAATAATAATAATATAAATGTTTATTTAGTTTCGCAGCCAAGAATTTGGATGGGTTTACAATTTCCTGCTACAGTTGAAAACGATCATTTCACGTATCGTTGAGAAACATACAATTTTTGAAATATTATCGAGTTCCACGAAAAAGAAAAAATATTTATTTCGGAAAACAGTGAATGTATATTATAATAAATTAATGGATATTCGTAAGCCCCGCTTGTATGTAAAATAATATCTATGCTCTACAATTTCCCAGAAAAAGATTTTGATGTGACAGATGTATCCTACAATAAAAGTCAATCTGCATATGTTAATGACGTTTGACATCTCAGTACACTAACCGATAATTATTAAATGACTAAACAAAACACGTAAGTCCGGGCAATGTGTTATGAAACCCTTAAAAAAAACTGTTTACGTATTTCCTTGAATAGTATAATTTCATGTGTCGAATGAAATGACGACCGATTCCTTTAATAAAGAGATACGCGTGCAGCGGTGCACGCGGGTTGCCTCTTTTTAGGCATATCTTTAAATGCTTATAACTAACGACCCAAGCCTCAACCGCAATATCGTTATTCTTAATTTTCGTCTTATTTTGGCGTCTATAATCAGCCCTTTACAAAACTAATGATATACACCAATTGCGCCAATTATCGCAATGACTATTTATACAAACAAAAAAATGTATCAAATAATAGTAAACAGATATATTTTTAAACAAATAAATATTTTAATACGAATAAATATTTTATTCAAAATACTTGGCGCTGCTCTCGGAATTGGTGTTGCTAAACTGAATAAATATGTCTGGATCAATAAGTCTGGCCTTGTTTTATTTATTAACCAAGACAATTAACATTTTTTTCAGAGAGCAGCGCCAAGTATTTTGAATAAAATATTTATTCGTATTAAAATATTTATTTGTATAAAAATATATCTGTTTACTATTATTTGATACATTTTTTTGTTTGTATAAATAGTCATTGCGATAATTGGCGCAATTGGTGTATATCATTAGTTTTGTAAAGCTATTAATTTACGACAATGTTTTTAAAAGGGATTCTTTTTGATGGGTATTAATTTACGACAATGTTTTTAAATGGGATCCTTTTTGATGGGATTATATACTTGGCGCTCCTTTTTGTACCTTTTTTTAAAAAAGGTAATTTTGTGAGTATTTACGTACCTAAGTAAGATTGTTCATTTATTGTGATTATTAATAAAAGAAAATAATTTTATTATCTACATGTTTTTTTTTTAAGTTTATAAAGTGAAGGTAAATTGGAATACCAGTATTCTAAATTACCTGCACCTTAACAAAATCGATACTTCCTGTAATTTTTCATTTAGACCAAAGTATCAGTTAGATACTTTTTTCTTTTTAGTATTACTGAGAGTTTGAAATATAAAAGTTTATTAGTTTACCTATGATATTATGCAGTTTTATTTGTTTCCCTCCTCTGCCCTAACATTTTATTCGTCTTAAACAAACTGGTATTCCAAATATACTGCACCTCTCTACCTATGCTAGTTCGGAGTTTTTTCCAGCGTACAGATCTGTATTCTAGAGTTAAGATATCGCTCGTCTACGAAGAGAATGGATGGTATTCTTATGGAAATTAGACATTTTTAATTGCAGGTTTGAAATGCGGATAGGAATATGCAACAGGTATTTCTGAATAATAATACAGGTTTTTCATGTTTTTCCCACTTTATTTGCATAAAAGGCCTTCACAGTGTTACAAAAAAAGTAATATAAGGATATAGCGTAAAGCACAGTATAAAATAAAGTCCCCGGTGGCCGGTACGCGTTTGGTTGTTTGTTCGGGCTAATCTCGAGAACTACTCGTCGGATTGTGATGCGGTTTCCATTGGCGTAACTAGGATTTTTGTCGGGGGGGGGGGGGCATCACCCCTTCTTTCGCCCTCTCCACCCTCTCTCTCTCGCTCTCTCTTTTTTTATAGGTAGAGGAAATCTTTATATACACACGGACCAGGGGGCTACCACTCGCATATGCGATTTTGGGACAGTGTTTCGACTGCCACCTAGGCGGTGCCAATTTTTTCGAACTAAAATTCAATATGGTCGTGCTCTAGTGTTATGCTACAAGGCATCGTATCGAACTGGAAACTCCCATTTGCTTATTATTTGAGGCAGTCGGAGCAGCAACGGACCAACCCAAATTCAAAAAAATATTTTCCTATTTTATATGATTCGTAGAGCCTATTGGAATACGTTATTGCTACTAATTTAACTTCGAAAAAAATGTAGGTTAGTCCGCTTTTGCTCTGACTGCTTTATTTCACAAAATGCAAGACGTCCTCAAATCAGTTGATGCACTGCATCAAAACTGTTGTAAAAGCCGTCGAAGAAAAGGGACTTATCATCCTCACTATGGTTAACGATTAAAATACAAAAAATGTTGCAGCAATTAATATATTATTACTGGATTCGCAGACTATGTTGGACGGCCATATTGAATTTGAGTTCGAAAAAATTGGCACCGCCTAGGTGGCAGTCGAAACACGGTCCCAAAATCGCATATGGGAGTGGTAACCCCCTGGTGTGGGGTATAGGAGAGAGGATGTTCCGGGATGACTTTAAAAAGAGGATGCAGGTGAGGTATGTCAAGTGGTGTCTTGGCCTTGAGAGAAGCATACCAAGTTATATGGTGTTAGACGAAGTGAAAAGGGACAAGATGAGGATGGTGATCGGGAAACGTGCAATGCTGTATGAGGACAACGTAAAGCAAGCAAGCAGGAAGTGGATAGTTAAGGAGTGTCTCAGAGAAAAGGAGTGCGGGAGAATAAAGACAAGAGGTGAAATAGAGAAAGAGAAATTTTACCAAAGAAATGGATTTAGTCAATTAGGTTTAAGGCAGTTAGGAGAGGGGGCTGGCAGCAGTAAGGTGGACATAATTAAGAGGAGAGGTCAAGAGGTGCAGGGGCAGGAGCAATTTAATAGAATTCAGGCATCTAAGTATAATGAAAGATATAAATATATTAGAACTAGGGTAAGAGCGGAGTACCTGGAAAAGGGAGGGCGAGGAGGTAGTCAAAAACTGATAGCGAGAGCGCGGTGCGGAAATTTGGTGGAATGGAGTAGGTATTGGCTGGATGAAGAGAGCAGGAGATGTGTACTGTGTAAGCAGGGCCGGGGTACGTTAAAACACCTAATAGAGGACTGCGTGGAAATAGAAAGGTGCGAGCTTAGTCTGGAGGACATAGTGGCGGGCAGGAAGTAGAGAGATGGCTGGCGGGTGTGGAGAAGGAAAAGCAGGAAAGGAGAGCGCGGGGAGGGGGAAGAGGAGCAGGTGGAATGGAGGAATGAGTGGGTTTAAGAAAATATTTTTGTAAACCAAGTCCATTTCGAGGCCGCGAAGGCTGAAATTAATAAATCTATCTATCTATCTTTATATACATACATATTTTATAACAATCATTTACCTACATATTTATTTAACACTAAAACAAAGAGTAAGCTGGATAGAAAATGATTGATTATTTAACGAGACGAATTCCGCGTTTTGGGCGGGCCAATCCGCATTTTGAGGGTTCAGGCCCACCCGACCCCCTAACTAGTTACGCCAATGGCGGTTTCCACCGTTTTATACAGCATTTCTCGGGGAAAGTTTGCGTAGGGTAGATGTCCCAGTTACCGTGCTTTTGTACTTAAAGAAGCCGTACAAAAAAATTCGCATAAATAAATAAGGAAAGAAATTTTTTTAATTAAGTTAAACTATTAATGTATGTGTTACAAACGAGAAGGTTGCGTTTTTAAACAACTAAAGCATAGTAAAAAAATTTCAAAAATAAATATGAAGTTTTCGATGGATTTACCTAAATCCTTTGTACTTTACAGAAGTGAATAAATTGATAATTATCATGATTCGCACTTATGTAATGTGTTTATCATATCATAAAAGGTTCAAATGTTATGGTGAAATAGCCAAATGAGAACTTTTAAGACGTTTTCGTATTTTTAAAGTGAATACTGTAATTGGGACAGGAATTTAACGCTTGTCCCTATTACCGTGCCCTTCGGTGCCCACTGGTTCTCTCTGTAACTGCTAAACCTAACCTTACTTTCGTTTCTCAGAACGGGTGAACAGAAATTTATATTTGCATATTTTGCTTTTGTAATGAAAAGGTCATATTAAAATTACATAAAAACACCTCCCGTGAAGCAAAAAAATGTTTTGAACAGTTCAAAATTGAAAGACATAAACCTAACCTAACCTAACCGCGGGAACGCTATTCGAAAACGGGCACGGTAACTGGGGACACGGGAATTGGGACAACGCACATTCCAGGGCATGGTAATTGGGGCAAAAACATGTATTATTATTTCAATTAAAAAAATATGAAAAAGTAACATTTTAACCCGGAAAAATGCCTTAATAAGGAGAAAGGTTAAAAAACAATATAAAGTTCCACCAAGCAAAATTAAAGTAAGAGAAGTCAGGAATTAATTTCTTCGTGAGCATGTCGGCGTCAAAACCCCGTAATCAGGACACGTACCCTAGATCGCGAACTTGCTTAAAGGTACTCGCCCTATCTGCTGCTATCTGCTTTGGACGAGTAACGCTTGTGCCGTGCTTACGCATAAACTTTAGTTTCGCTATCGCTAATTAATTGTACGCTTACTTGTAATAACAATACTAACTTTGAATCCTAAATCACTTATCTTTATTGCAAATTGCTGGGTACAGTTATAATTAAAATTAAGTATTTAAAAGTCCCAAATCGCTAACGCGCGCGATCCGTTTATTCTGTTAACACAGATTATAACGATGATGATAGAACAGTGAAATACGAGACGGCAGCCTGCGTGAACTGAAAGAAAAGGGCGATGCCCCTGGTCTTCAATATTTTAAAGACAGAGAACATAAAAGCCGTAACTGAATCATGAAAGTGTACAGAAAGTGTACATTTCAAGTTTGAATCTATTCACCCGCACGAAGGCATTACGTACCGACAGTAACGTTTCCATGTTCAACGTTGTCACTTTCAGCGCGGTCAGCCGACACGGTATTAATGTGTTCATAATGAGAAACTGGTACATAACACGCGATTTGCCGGAAAATTTGTGCCACCGGCATTCCAACCTGCAAATACATCAAAAGTAAAATGAAAGGGTTATCAATTTTTTATATCGTAGTCAGTGTTGCAAGAAAACCGTTCATGGCTTGATCAGAGTGGAGGAAGTTACGCACGTCCACGCATGCGCATGATGAAGCCCCGACGGCGAACCAATCAACGCGGAAGTTATGCACGTTCACGCATGCGCGTGATGACATGGCGACGTCGAATCAATCACCGCCAAGACAATGAGGAGATATAATAAGAGGCGTCACTCTACAAGGACAGAAATAACCTAGGGAAATCACTAGACAACCAATTTAAATACCCATTCGGCCCCATTCGGCAATGATCGGGAAACTTCGGCAATAATCAGCCAACTGCGGTAAGGGTACATTTAGTCGATTTGAATATCCTGCTCGAATAGACAACCAATTTAAATGCCAATGTCAAGTAAGGACATCAAAGGTTCCGCCCGGAGTGACGCCACTTATTATATCTTCTCTGTGCCAGTGCAACATGTTTTCTAGGGTTTTCTGGCACCGATTACATTGGATTTTACATGCGAGCAATCTTGTACCGTATTCGGCGACCTAGTGTAGTGCAAATTTCGTGTTCGGATAAACGGAATAAACTGCACTAGTGCAACGTTTCTCGCACTGCGATTTTTGGCAGTGCAGTCAGAACAGACTCCAGTGTAGCCAAGTGTAGCGGATCTCTCTAGGGAATTTACCTTACAGAAAACTATGCGCTATCTTCACACCAATGAGAATGTATCGCCAGGGATCGGCGGACTCGGGCTGTCCCTATACACCTACAGGAGCGCTGGTAATGTGTGCGTGAATCAGCCTGGACTCGCTGCTAGCGTAGCTTCGGCAGACTCGAGCTACGCGTAGCCGGATTCCACTGCAGCGTCCGCAGTTATTGGTCAGAGGCTTGGCTTGGCGCTGGCATCGGTACATTCGAGACGTCACATTCGCCTCGCGTGGTCGCAACTTGGCTGGTTTTGCGCTGGCGTCAATGCACGCATACATACCACCGCTCCTGTAGGTGTCTAGGGACAGCCCGAGTCCGCCGATCCCTGTGTATCGCAAATGAAACTCGGTCGAGGTGACGCTCTGATCGTCGTGCCACTAGTGATCTTCTAGGGAGTGATTGGTATAACCGCAGCCATTTTGGGCAAAACCGGAAATAACATAACCTAAACATTCATTAAATCATCTGCTTTCCAAAGTGATTGTTTATCTATCTCTTTCTATCCGTATTTCTGTCTCTTTCCTTTTTACAGTTTCATTCTTTGTCTACTTCCGCTTTTGACTGAAATGTCGGCAACCAATCAGCGACGATACACGTTGTTCCGATCACTCTCTAGAGGATCACGGCCGCCAGAAGAACTAGGACGAAAAAGTCAGACAATCTTAAAAGGAGTCGGAACACCTGTCTATTACACCGGGCGTCAAACCAATCAACGCCAAAATGGTAGACGATGGGAACCGATTTTTCGTGATCGCTTTTGATTGGTGGAGAGCATAACTGTTCTTTGCACGCGTCACATAACCCCAATTTCTCTCAAAACATTCCCAAATGTTCTTATAGAAGTTCAAATGTATATTTTGAACCAATGTAATCGTTCTTGATCTATTTAAATATAACGAATATTTCTTCACTTTAGTTAAAAAATATGTATACGTATGTGAATACTTTAGCCAATCAAATCAGTGTGTGCATACATTGACTATAGTCTGATTTTCGAGAGTTGAGACCTGAGGCCACAGCCGACTCTAGTATCTATTTTCAATATATTAATAATAAATTTTGTATTTATAATTATTGTACTAGAGTCATCCAAACAAATGAGGAGGTTTTAATGAACGTATATCCTGAGTTAACTTCAAGAATACAGTATTACGGTGATAGGTGAATTGCTCCCACTCAATCCAATATCCTTACGAATAGCAAACTCACAAATCATACAAGTCCAATCAGTTCTTTCATACTAAATATACATCTACATTTGCATTTATTTAAAAGAAACAAAGAATACTTTCTTACTAGATTGGATGTGCATTGGCTGGCTCAAAATTTAAAACCATCCTGTGTTAAACGCTCTGTATATCAAATGGTTGAAAATAAAACAGAGCGATTTACTTGCAACAATGGACAACATATTGTGTTCTTACATGTCGTAATACACCTGCTCGCTGAAATTCGACAGTCTTTGCCCGGGAAAGTGGATAAAAACGAGATGAATATACTGTCCCATCATCCAGATTGCCAGCCTTAACATATCCGATATATTTCCATCAGACATTTTCAACAACGCCTGAAAAATTCAAACAATCAAAGCACTAAACTGATAGAAGTCAATTAGCGTTCACTGTTTTAATTTGACAGTGGCCGAATGTGCGTGAATGAGCAATTGATTTACAATTCACAATTCATTTAATTTACGCCTTACGGTGCACATACGTTGCCAGTGGGGACTTCCCAAGACAAAATTATATGTTTAATATAATAGAAATTTTCGAAAACTCGATTTTTCGATTTTTATATTTTCTTAAAGTACATCTTAAAAATATTCCCTGAAATTGTCAAGTTGAATCCGACCAAAATCGACAAAGTTATACCCATGTAAATAGGTATGCATTCCTCGGCGTAGCGCTCAGATTCAAAACTTTAAACGCATTTTCCTCAAAATCATGTTTTCAAAGTCGGTGACACACATAACTCGAAAATTACTGAACCGATTTACTCGAGGCTGTGTAGGCTTATTTTAGAGTTAAAGCCCTAAGCGCTATCGGGGGCTTTCTCTTTTCTTTGCCTAGATTTTTTTACACTGGAAAAAGAGCGTTTTTTTGCCATATCAACTCGGATTGTTTCAACTCGGCACAGCCGCCATTTTGTCTCAAAAAAATTTTTCCAAAATGGGGCCCGATAGGGCCCAGATAATTATTATCTAAAAAATCCAATTTTCAATTTTGGATGATCCTGCACCGAGCTACGGTTGTCACTGCAAAGCGCCTGAGAAAATGCCGTCTCGGGTATCGCCAGGGTTGGTATAAATGTAATTGATTATGTAACCAATTACTTTCATTGCAATTACAGAGTAATTCCGATTAAAAAGTAATTGCAATTACATGTAATCGATTTAGCAATTACATGTAATCGATTTAGCAATTACAGTATTGTCTCTCTGAGGGCTCGATTCAGTGGACCCGCTGTGGGCTTTTCGCTATCCCCACCATTTCTGTCTCACTCTTGTCCGGCTTAGGCGAGAGCGAGATGGGACGAGAGCGAGCGAGAACCATTGAAAGCAAGCGAGGACGGTACGAGACAGACGACGCGTTGATGTTTTGTGTCGCTCCGTCTTTCGGACGCCGTGTCACTCCGGCGCACGCAAAGCATTCCATCTCGCTCCCCCCTACGGCCAGAAAGAAGCGAGAAACGAACACTCGGAATTAGGACTCTGGGCACGATGTGGGCTCAACGCCGGTCCCGACCAGCGAGCCCTCAGAGAGACAATACTGTACAATGTAATTGTTACGCACACTTACAATTACACTGGAATTGTTCCGCACACTTACAATTACACTGTAATTGTCCTGCACATTTACAATTACAATTATAATTACAGTGTAATTGTTCCGCACAATTATAATTACAATTGTAATTCTGGTTAACAAAATTAACGATTACAGAAAGTAATATGTAATTGAATTTCACAATTACATTTCAATCGTAATTTGTAATTTGTAAATAGATTACATTTTTCCCAACTCTGGGTATCGCCTATAACTCACAAACCTTTCAATATTTTTTACTACAAAAAACACTGAAATATCCGTAAGACGTACTCTTTCCAATAGACTAATGTTTAATAATAAAAGTTTATCGTTTTTTTTTTAGAAAAAATTTCCAAAGAAACATGTTTTGACCGTTCTACGTAGGCCGTCCTCATTAATAGATGAAACAAAACGAAGGTGGATAATGGTGAACTCTTACTTGTATTCCAGTAATACTGAGGATTAAGATGTTCATCGATACTTGAAGAAACAGTGTCACCGAGAATGCTGCTTGTACGATTCGCGTGCACCTGAACAGAAATACGGACTCTTAACTGATAGAAGATGTTTCTTTCACCGTTGAACTCTCACCAGATTCGAGTGACCGATATAACTGAAATTTTGTATACAGTTAGTGTCTTTCGAAAAATATATCATCCTAGGACCTAGACTACACTCCATTCCATATAAGAGCGGACCTATGCCCCTACCGATTTGCCACCAATCGGAGCAGCTCCAAACGGATTAGACACGCGCAATTGGTCGTAGCACTTTTTCTGCTAGTTTCCTACCAATCAACAGTATATCTCTGCGCGGAACGAGTCTGCTCTAAAGTGGAATGTAGTGTACGTCGTGTAATCTGACTATGTAACTTCGCTAACGAATTCTGCAAAGTACATCCTATCACTGTGTAAATTTTTATTTCAAATAATTTTTTGCCCATCCCTGAATGAGGCTAACCATTTGGAATGATTCGATAGAAGTCAGTCGGTGTATTTCCTGAAAAGGAAGTAATCCTCTCGATCTACCCCCGTGTCTACCTTTATGGAACATCCATCATCTAGAGACGCGGTAGCGTCTCGACGCCAAGTACAGGAAAGAAAGTACAGGAAGGACACCCTATATATGGCGACTGTCGCTACTGCTATCATTTACTGGTCGCGAAGCTAATCCAACCTAACCTGAAACTTATTTCATTAATATCTCATCACGCCTGCAATATTTCCTAAATTTAATGGTATTTTTCTTATGTAAACCACATATAAGCTTTCGAATAAGACCAAGTTCAATAAAATCGGTCCACGCATGACAGAGATATCGTAATATCATGTCATGGATCTGTCAGAAACGTAAGATTTTTCTTCTGATTCTTCTTCTCCAGTCAAAATTTTCGTCGACATAATACGTATACGCGTTACACGCACACCTGCAGCCAAAAAACTAGTGTATGTTTCGTTCGTCGACTCTCGGGATTATTCGGCCGGGGTCGTCGTCCGTCATTGAAACCGAAAAAATGTTAATTGGTTTAGTATTAATAATTTGCAACAGCTCCCTTACAATGTATACCTACACACATTCACGAACGCACGCACAAGAAAGAAAGGAAAAGATTAATGCAATTTATACATATATATTTATTCAGTTTAGCAACACCAATTCGAGGAGCAGCGCCAAGTATTTTGAATAAAATATTTATTCCTATTAAAATATCATTATATAAATAACCATTGTTATAATTCGCGCAATTTTTGTATATCATTATTTTTGTAAAGCTATTAATTTACAACAATGTTTTTAAATGGGATTCTTTTATTCTGATGGGTTAATTAAAATGTCCGCGATATGAGTAATAGAATGTACGAACACAGCATTTTAGCTGTGTATTTGTAGTTGTGTCATCCTAAGCGCAGTTGGAAAGCACCTTTATGTACTTGCAGCTCATTTTGATTTCACATATTTTTTTATATTGTATATTTCCTTCTATTTTGGGGGGGATTGTATATTTTCTTCTATTTTTTTGTGATTTCATGTACTTGGCGTAATTTTTTTACTTTTTTGAAGTTTTTTGGGGGTCCACAATACATCAGCGAAATGTCGCGCAATCATACACTCGCAGTAATGATACAAAACCATGCAGCGGTACACTTACTCTATAGCTCTTTGATGTTCTTTGACGCATAATATAAGTTTTGCGTACATTTGTTCTTGCGCGTCTTCATAATTTTCGTACTCCGTTTTATTGACTTTGACCATCGATGTATTCACGTCCAAAATGTGCACCGTTTTTAGTCTATATCTGTAAAGAAAATAAACATCTTCGTTCTGCATTTTTTTTAATTAGATTCATATACATTGCGTAAAACTCAAGCTCAGATCGATACGTAGACGGAATTTAAAGGGAATCAGGTGTGTGTGCACATATGACACCCATATTGCAAAAAGTTGCTCGACTTGCTCAGTCATTAAAGGCAGGTTGATGAACAAAATTTCATACATATGTCAAACATGAAATTTCAACTCAAATGATAATACATATTGCTGATTTTTAAAGTAATGATGTGAAGCGTGGTATGAGATCATTTGTTATTCTTACTTATTGACCACTAGCTTTATTACTCGGCTTCGCCCGATATATAGATTCTGATTTAATAAAAAAAAAATTTGTTGGTTTTATTTTTGCGAAAATCGACACAAATATCTGGATTAGACAAGGATAATGAGCTGAGGCATATTTCACGACCCCAGAGTTTATCGTTCGAAAGTTTTTAGGTGACAGGCAAATACACAAATATATAGAAGCTTTCTGCTTTATATATTAATATACAAGCAGAATTACGTCCGATTGGAAGGAAATGCAAATGTTTTACCCAGTGACTGCAAACATCGCGCAGGCATGTTGTATAAAAATAATGAACATCGAGTCCAGCGAGCATATGAGAACTATCATCGTAATAGACGCTATGTAACTGTGCACTGTCTCGAAATAGTAGTAGTCTTGTATTTCTACGAAGTAATAATCCGCTTGGTACATCATGTACTTATCCTCCGAGTCGTTCTTCGTTAAAAGGTCGTGTACGATTAACACGGTTGGAAGTGCTAGGTATATCAGCAGTAGCAGGCTGAGGGCAACTGAAATACAATCTCGAGAGTAAGACGGGAATATGCCAAAGGATAAATACATCAAATTAATAAATAACAAATAATGTATAAGAATTAATTTAATACTTACATATACAAAAATGTCAATTAATGTTTGGTTAAAGTTAAACGCATTTTAATGGGTGTCACTGAATACAATGTTTCAAAGTACGATTTGTTAAAAATTTAGTATTAAGTAGTACTCGTGACGTATTCGAACCCATCACTCTCAAAATCAAACTTCACACGCCCGAGAGACGAAAGATGGCAGGAGAGACTCCTCAGATATAGTGGATCACTACTCATGTGTAGTTGGATGCGCAACAACTGACACCACTTCGCCCCTCACAGAAGAGATAATAAAATCGAAAGTGGTCCACTTACTTGTGAAGGACACCACGAATCTCCTTCCTTGCAGAGCGTGAAAATGGAGAACCTCGAAATGTGGAAGATCTTTCAATCGTTCAGAATCGCTTCTAATCATATTACACAGGTCTGTCAGCTGAAACACAAAGCGAATCGTAAACAATTTTCATTGCAATAAACACGCATTATATGGGATGTAGTATTAAAACAGACAGAATGACTCCAGTAATTTAATACCCATAAAAACTTTAAAAAATTTAAGAACTCGAATTTTGTCGAGTGACTCGAAGTAAACCGAGCGGCCCGAAAGAACCGAGGGAGTCGAAAGTACCGAACAATCCGGTGTGTCGAGTAGTTTGAAGTTTGAATGTTTCGAATATTTTAGAATATTATTATTATTATTATTAATTAAACGGGTGGACACCCTTTGGTTACAGAATATGTTTATATACTGGATAATGATTCGTAATTATTATTATTATTATTTCGACATTATTAAGAAAGCAAGATACGAGTAAAGGCGAAGCCGCAGTAATAATGTAAGTAATAAAAATGCAAATTGTAAATGAAAATATTGTCTACCTAGTGAAAATAATTTTGCGCGTATGTAGGATTTATTAATATTTCTTCTTGCGTTTTCCTTTATTTTTCTTTCTTTTTTGCCTTCTTTCGGCCCGCTCGGTTTACTTCGAGCCGCTCGACAAAATTCGAGTTCTCGGTTTTATTCGAACATCTCGAAAAAATTCGAGTTCTCGGTTTTAATCCAGTTGCTAAAAAAAAAATCGTGTTCTCGGTTCTATTCGAGTTGCTCGAAAAAATTCAAGTTGCTCGAAAAAATTCGAGTTGCTCGAAAGAATTCATGTTGCTCGAAAAAATTCAAGTTGCTCGAAAAAATTCAAGTTGCTCGAAAAAATTCGAGTTGCTCGGTTCTATTCGAGTTGCTCGGTTCTATTCGAGCTACTCGGTTCTTTCGAGTACTCGGCTCGGTTCGGTTCTTCGAGCCGAGTCAGGCTCGGCTCGCTTTTTCCGAGTACTCGAACAGCCCTACTGGGCCTGGAAGTCAAAGCTTGCCGGAAACTTATTTCATTAATATCTCATCACGCCTGCAATATTTTCTAAATTTAAAGGCATTTTTCGTATGTAAATTGCATATAAGCTTTCCAATAAGACCAAAATCAATGAAATCTGTCCACGCATGACAGAGATATCGTAATATCGTCTCATGGATCAGTCGGAAACGGTAAGTTTTTTTCTTCTCCTTCAAATTTGGTCGGCTTTCGTCGACACAGACTTTTTCGTCGACATAATATATGCGTATACGCGTTACACGTACACCTTCGGCCAAAAGAAGTTAACACATGTCTCGTTCGTCGCCTCTCGGGATCATTCGGCAGGGACCGTCGTCTGTCATTGTACATATACCTATACTATTGAATTATAACCTGCCAAGTGTCAAATAAGGTAAATTGTTCAAATTTGAAATGTCACGAGTTTTTACACAACATAGGACACTGAATTATTGTCTCAATTAACAAGGAGAGTCGCCAAAATTTTTTAGTAGACTTTTTATGTAGAATTGCATTGGAAGTCGTCCGGAGAAAGTTCAATTTGACAGAGAATGCAATTTGTTACAATATATTATTTTGTACATGCATGGTACAAATTTTCATTAATATACATTGTACACAAAATTATATGTAATACATTTTTTGTAATTCTTTTTACGTCATTTTGAAATGCTAGTTTCAATTTTAATTCTTCCATATTATTTTTAAGTCATTATGAAATTTCCTATAAAAATTTGACACATTTGGTACTTTCGCCCTAAAGCGCCCAACATGCTTCCCAGCGACGTTACTGTCTCCTCGGAGAGAGGGTTGTAGGAGTCGTCCCACCTTAGCTGAAGACGCACCGGTGGAGGGAGAACCGAAACATCTGTTTTAGGAGTGCATTTCCCCTACTTGGGAAGGCCTACTTTATATGATAAATGGAAAGCTCAAACTGCAGATAAGTGATGGTAAAATGACACTTTAACAAGTCTAACTCTTGAAATTATCATACATTAAGGCATCAGTGTTATTTGTGCTTATGAAATTGACTAAATTCTTATTTTTCGTGCGCCTGATACTGTGTTTCTGATTGCGCTGTTTGAGAAATTGTGATGGTCAATACCAGAAACGACGTTTCCTTACGTCCCAGACATCTAACGATCATGACACGATTGATTATGCTCAAAATAACAATAATATAAAATCATATGAAATAATATAAAATAATGTAAAATCATTTAAAATAATGTAAAATAATGTAAAATAATGTAAAATAATGTAAAATAATATAAACAAGTAGCTGGTGAACATATATAGGGTCAGCGAGTACTATCACCGAATAACCAGAGCTATCACCGAATAACCAGAATATGTCATGACAACATAATTTTGTATATTTCCAATTAAATATAATTAGTAAATTTCTGTTAACCTATGATTTGTTTCTCTGATGTCTGGCCTATCATTATATCCTAGATTCACATTCAGAATATGTAAATATTAGCAGTTATTAAAGAAATTCTAAAACTATCACCAATTTACTCGAGTTTACCCTACATGACATATCCTATACATTTTATGCGCATTATGCGTGAATCGGAAGGCGCCCTCAGTGAGTCTAGTGACATGCAACGTTGCCAAATTTCCGAAGGGAAGCCGATTCTGGCGCCTAGTGTACACTAGGCGGCAAAATCGGCTTCCCTCCGGAAATTTGGCAACGTTGCATGTCACTAGAATTACTGAGTTATGCCTAGTGACATGCAACGTTGCCAAATTTCCGGAGGGAAGCCGATTTTGCCGCCTAGTGTACTTGGCTTCGAAACGCTACCGTGTCTCTAGATTCCTTCCACAGTCAAATGTTGTATAGCATCCCCTGATATTCATCATACTATGCGCTGTCATCGTGCTCGCTTGGAGATCCAATTTTACATCAATAAGAATTTTTTGTCTTATTGAAGTTTATTGCATTATTAAAGCCGGCCAGTCACTTTCCGTCCAAACCAGCCGGCGTGAATTCGAGTTCATGAACCTTGATCGCCAACTTACCTTGCGTACGTGAAACACACCGTTGAAATACTTGACCATTACCACTCCCATGGTAAACAAGGGTGGCATACAATCGATAGCAATATCATTGTCCACACCCCACGATTCGACCAATTTTAGAAACTGAAACGGAATACAAATTATTCAATGTAGTTCCTGGAGCCATTTGATCATTTCTCCTGCAATGCATAGGGCAGCTGGAAAACTTGAATATTCGAGCAGCTTTAAGTTCGAACCGAGCCGAGACTCCGTTTCCGAACCGATTCGAGAGCTCGATAAAAACGAACGCCTCGAAATAATTCGGTCTACTCCGGTCTTTCGAGACTCTCGCCTTTTTCGACTACTCAAACAACCTTAGCACCGTGTCTTTGGAACCAAATTAAATTAAATTATCAAAATTAACCAGAACCTATGAGGGAAATAGGATTAAATATGTATTATTCTATATCTCCAAGCAGAACTTCTTCTGACTAAAGGACGTCAACGAGGTGATGATAGTTGATGAAACGACGATGACAGTGGAACGTTACTCAAAATAGAAGTGAAACGTATGACACTCTCGTAGCAATGATACAGTTTCTCAAAGAAGCAATCGTTACAGCAGCTGACGGACAGTTTTCACGAAAGGATACGAGTGAGATGATCACGTTAATATTCTTTTTCTTCTGCTCCTTTCGCTCGCCAGAATCAGAGAACCAGACACGCAGCTCGTCTACCGCACATTCTAAACGTCAAAGTATAATCTGCACACACGACTTGAATATATATGCCGGGTTCTGAAGAATTTTCATGTCCAACACCTGTTTCACCAACGCTCGCCCCCCAAGTAAGTGCACCATGCGACGATAAACATAATATCCTGCACTACCATTGCCGTTCAATCGATATACATTTCCTTCCATCACCATAAAAGTGGCGGTGGAGTCGAACCATCGCAATATCACTCATTAATTATTTGAGAATTATTCTGCGCCCCGTACTTATTCACTTTAGCAATCATTACTCGTGCAAACATAGTCGAACGAGAAATAGAGTGTTTAAAGACAGATACAGTCGAGTTGATTATGCACTTTATATGTCATGAATAATATATCAGTGTAGATACATAACGTGCTCCCTGTGCCTCTGGCAGTCGAACAAAGAACAGGCGACCGTCCATTGAGTGTCGAGACATGGACTTCTTCGATCAAAGAGCGTATTCGGTGTCGAAGCGTTTCAGCTCAGCAGTCGGCGTGTGGCCCCTTCAGTCTTTTAAGGACCGTGTCGTCAAAAACGCAGTGGTGGTATTTCTGTTCGTAACCTTTTGGGTTCCTGTGGTAAATACTTTCTCAACGCAACTGTTATTTTCATATAACTACAAAGATGTGTCATGAATTCGTGCCCGTGGCATCATAGTCCAAGGAGCAACAATTGGAAGAAAAATGATTTAAAACCATAGAACGCAATGATTTTTATTATTAAATTAAATTTTTAAAGAACAATTAATTTAAGCATAGCTTTATAAATTGAGACAAAAACTCATGACGCACCTTATTAGAGTTTGTGATATTTATATGTACATATGTAGAGATATAGTGATGTCGCAAAAGCAACTGGGACAAAGTCACGTAAAAGCAACAAATTGGAACTCCAGTGATGTGCTCAACATCCTTTTTGCATATTAATACGTTGAGACCCTAGGGTGTCGTGAAACGTAATAAGTGACAGTGAATACATTTAGTCGTTTGTACACTCAGGGCGGTACACTCCAGGAGTTTTAGTTAGTCACTTTCTCTCTACAAAGTACCGAGCTGCGACTGTCACAAAATTATTCGCGCAAATGTGAGTCGCCCCTCGGTGACTGTAATTGAAATTACAGTACGCACTCGTTACCAGCCCGTTTCTACCACGCGTTGTAAGCTCGGCGACTATCCCCACCATTTCTTAGAATCCTTTGGTCGAGAGTGGGGGAAGTTGGGAACGAACGAGAGGCTCTTTTGTTTCCTCGCGTTCGCTCTTGGGTTTTCTCACCCGCGCCAGTGGCCGCACGGAATAGTGTCCACAACGCGCTGTAGGCCCGCCGCCAACCCCGTTCGTCGGGCTGGTAACGAGTACGTACTGTATCTGAAATTCCAAGCAGACTTTCTTCCTTTCACATGATACATAAATTATCCATCTCTATTTGTTCGTATCTTAAGTCAAGTAGAATTCAAATATTCCAGCAGAGCATATCAGCATTCGTCCAATTCACATGGAAGGTATAGATTTCATAAGCATCATCCACCACCAGAGTTCTATCGTTCTCATTGATACAATTTAAAAGGATAAAAAATCCATTCCTACGAGAATATCAGGAGGATTCAGAAGGTTACCAAGTGGCTGTAATATATACGTATTAAGTTTATTCTTGTCCTTTAATTAAGAGAATTCTTTATTTGATTATAACATTCGTTGTACATGTTACGTATGTGGAATTTTTCCATACACTGCTCTCAACCGTTTTTCGAGCTCGCGTCTACGAAGGGAAAACGCCCTAAAATCCTTTCGCTTATCACACACCCCTAATGGGGGTCATGATCTCGACCATCTGGATCACGACCATGGGAACGGGAGTGACACGACGACGCGACGACCCTGAAGGATTTCCTTATATTGAGATTCCTAACGAATCTCACTACCCACTCATTTTTAGGACTATATAAACCCTTTGGTTTCAACCCTCTTTGGTTAAAAGCTATAGAGTCACGCGTAAAGTCACGTCGTGTCTCACGCTCGTACAGAGTTGGCTAAATCTGGTAAGATCGAGCTAGAGTCCCTGTCAGAATCATAGTTAACCTCATAGGATCCCCGAGTCCGGTTTATATTCTAATTGGCACTTTGAAATAGTCACTCGTACGCCCCGCATCGCCAGTGCGTTAAACCGTGCAACTACTTAGTGGTAACTTACACATTTTATTTAATTTACTAGTAGTAGTAGTAGTAGTAGTTATTAACCCTCTCCCCCTCCCTTCCTCCCCCCTCCTCCCGTCCTCAATTCCTCTCCACAACGCCTCTCTCCTTCGCTTATCCATTCTGCCCATCCATCCTTCCCCCAATATTTCCCTAACCCTTTCCTCCTCCTCTTCCCTACCCCCATCTCCACGCCTGTCCAACACGTGCCCCCATATCTCCTGCTCCCATCCACACACCCTGCAGACGTTTTCCCCCTCTTCCAACCAGTATCTCTCCCCTCTCATTTCATTTCCCATACTGTATCTGGCTACCCTAATTATCTTCTCTTCCTTCCCCTAATCCGCCAGGTACCTTGGCACTCCTTCTGTCCTCACCTCGTATTTAATTATTTAATTAACTAATCGCGACACTTACATTGTACAATAACTAATTATTGAATATACGAATGGTGTTCACGTGTAAATCGAGTAGATTTCGTTAAACCCTTCTTTTACCCAGCAATCCTTATAATATATTAGTAGTATATTCCCACTGATACAACTTTACCGCTCGAGTTGTATCAAACATTAATTAAAAGTTACGAAGCACTACTAACATTTCCCGCGACTCCCTGATTTCACATCAGGTTCGTACGCACCTCTCACCAAAACAAGGAATCTTTACCAACCCAGTGGCTCCCCGATTTCGCATCGGGTTCGTCCACGAAACCTCACCCACCTACGGCTCCCTGATTTCGCATTAGGTTCGTCTGTAAATCTACCAACCTCCGAACAGCTCCCTGGTTTCGCAGCAGGTTCGTCTGTGAATAATCCAACTTCCTAATAGTTCCTCGGTTACGCGTCGAGTTTGTCTGTGAACTTCATCCTTGTGACTCCCCGATTTCGCATCGGGTTCGTTCATGATGTTTCACCCTCCTGCGGCTCTCTGACTATCAAAGTCAGGTTCGTCCGCGTTTTGACTCCATTCCTCGAGGCCCCCTGGTTTCGCACCAGGTTCGTCCTCACCGTCTATAATCCTAGCGGCTTCCTGATTTCGCATCAGGTTCGTCCGCGCCCCTAACTAACAAACTCATAAACCATATTGCTTGGGAAATACCCTTCTCGCCGGCCTCTCGCGTTGTCGCAGCCCCGGCTCGTAACATACATCTAGCCCCTCGCATCCAACATTTCCTTGCAAATGAATATAACAAGGGTTCACAAGTTCACCCAGCGCAACAATGAAAAATTTCACTAACTGAAGCTATTGTGAACAATGTATGTTGGAAATATTTTGAAACGGCCGCTCTCAGAACCCAAAACGGTAAAGGATTTTTCGATATCTTGTTGCATCAGAATATTGCATGTTCCTGATTGTCCCGCAATTTTGGCACACCCTGTATAACCGCAAACTTTCAATTACATATAATATTTATTTCAGGTGACATCGTCGGACTACTTAAGGGGGTAGACACGGGTAATGCAGCGCGCTGTATACCGACACAATCTGGCCCAAAATATGGGTTTGGGAAATTACGTTGTTTGTCCTTATATGAACAGATTTTGAGCTGGGCGAGGTCTCATTTGAAAGAGGAAGGTTCACTACAGCCCGCTCTGGTCATGGCTCAACGAGATTGTGTTGATATCTGATAATATGAGTGTCCAACGTAGAGAAAAAATCAACAAAATACACTCGTAAATTCCAAGTATTTGTAGGTCACTAAAAGAGTTTTATGACTCAAACGATGACCAGAACGGGCTGCATTGAACCTTCCTCTTTGGAATGAGACCTCGCCCAGCCCAAAATCTCCTCATATAAGGACAAACAACGTAATTTCCCAGACCCATGTTTCGGGCCAGATTGTGTCGGTATGCAGCGCGCTGCATTACCCGTGTCACGTGGCGTGTTTACCTCCTTAAGTATTTTTAGGTCACTAAAAGAGTTTTGTGACTCAAACGGTGAGCAGAGCGCTCCGCATGGAATCTGCCTCTTTCGAATGAGACCCCGCCCAGCCCGAAATCTGCTCATATAAGGACGAAAAACGAAAAATCCCAAACCGATGTTTCAGGTTAGATTGTTGGTATTACAGCGCATTGCATTACACGTGTCACGTGACGTGTCTACCCCCTTAAATGGACGCAGTATAAAGCTGCGGGCCTAAGCTCGTGTCAGTAAGGGAGTGCATGATACTGCGCATGTGTTGGTGAATGATCGGTGATTGGTTGATGAAAGTTCGCCCCACACTTTCTCCCCATCGCACTGCACCAAGCATATACCTCCTGTCCGTGTGCTCGGCAGCCGAACAGGTAGCTGAACAGATAGATAACAAGAAATTCCTGATTCGCAAAGCTCACGTGACACTTTGAAAGCACGAGACATAATGGCCGCTACAATAGCTTCCAAGGAGGCGCCGGGAGCGCTTCTCGTGGCGGCTTCCCACATATTTGCGCGAACAACACCATCTAGCGTACAATTCTCTCACTAAATTGAGTACAGCGCTGCCATACAGGCTGGGGTAAAACTAATCTCGTGAGAACAGTTTGCCCATAAGAGTGTCAACACCCTGCGTCCCACGATCAGTGAACGGAGGAAATGCTATTAATTTTTTAATTATGTGAATTATACTATCCGAAAGAGTAATCCCTATAGTACATAATTGCTATAACAAATTTTCATTAATCCCCTTTTCTAAAGTCATTCCAGAGAATTTGTAATATAGTGTAAAATCGCCGTTTCGAAAAATGCCGGGGTAAATCGGCCACTCCTTCGGGGCAAAACGGCCACCTTTTATTCGGGCTGGATGTTGATTAATGTTGCTGAAAAATGTAGACGATATTTATTTCTCCTCGTAACTATTCAAGCTACAATTGCTTCAATCAATATTTCAACGCACGGATATAACTTCCTTTTTCCAAAAATTGAACTGCACTGCGTAGCCGCTAGAGCTGTTCGGGTACTCGAAAAAATCGAGCCGAGCTTGGCTTTTTGACACTTTGAGGCTGCGTATCTCCTAAACGGCAGATCCTACGTCGTTTTTGACGAAATTTAGAAAGAAAGCTCATCCAAAGAAAGATATAATCTCCTTCTTTTAAAACTTCCTACGTACTTTAAAATCGAACTGCACTGCGTAGCCACTAGCCACGCTTCCGTCCATGCCACGCGACTCCTCGCCTCGTCCCGAAACCGTTAACTGTTTTCCATTGTTGAGCGTCGGATCCACCGACAGCGCTGCATCGATGAATATTTTTACCACCAAAGTTAATAAAACCACTTATTTACTACGGTTCGGCATCATCAGTGAGTGGCCGATTTGCCGACTTTTCCACAAGACACGAAAATTTGTTATCACTGCCGAAAACGTATTTTGCGTTCTACAAAGTGCCACATAATCCCAAATGCTATCAAATTCCGTTGGTACTGTAGACACATAGAGAGATGTTTGCAAAAGCAAACACGAGTTTTTATTTTAACTTCTTCTGGGTAATACTTCCGGTGGCCGATTTACCCCAGTGGCCGATTTGGCCCGGTCTCCCCTACATGACAGAAAAATAAATTCATAAAATGGTTTTGGAAACAATTCATTGTTTTTTGGTATACTTATGTTCTTCTTCTTTCATTGTTCTTATTATTTTTATTTTTTTTCCTATTGACCACACTCTCTAATATCCAATATTCGGAAGGGCTTGTTAGTATGGCAAATAATGAAAAAAGTCAAATTACACCTACGCAAATACATAAAATATTGAAAATGACTATTAATAATAATAATAATAATAATATAAATGTTTATTTAGTTTCACAGCCAAGAATTGGGATTGGTTTACAATTTCCTGCTACAGTTGAAAACGATCATTTCACGTATCGTTGAGAAACATACAATTTCTGAAATATTATCGAGTTCCACGAAAAGGAAAAAATATTTATTTCGGAGAACAGTGATTGTATATTATAATAAATTAATGGATATTCATAAGTCCCACTTGTATGTAAAATAATATCTATGCTCTACAATTTCCCAGAAAAAGATACTGATGTGACAGATGTATCCTAAAATAAAAGTCAATCTGCATATGTTAATGACGTTTGACATCTGAGTACACTAACCGATAATTATTAAATGACTAAACAAAACACGTAAGTCCGGGCAATGTGTAATGAAACCCTTAAAAAAAC
This sequence comes from Andrena bicolor, assembly GCA_960531205.1. Classification (NCBI taxonomy): domain Eukaryota; kingdom Metazoa; phylum Arthropoda; class Insecta; order Hymenoptera; family Andrenidae; genus Andrena; species Andrena bicolor. The sequence continues at coordinate 18,401,445 of OY482668.1, read as the reverse complement.
TGTTTACGTATTTTCTTGAATAGTATAAACCCCCCCCCCCCCCCAATAAACATGACTCATGTATGAAAGAAGCTAATTCCCTTTAATTCTCGAAAAAAGTTCACATGCAAAGATTGTGAAATCATCTTTGCTAATCCAATTGTATTTTCGTTCTCCGTTCGAACACTGATTCCTCTGTCACTTTTTATACTTGACATTCCTTTATTGGTCACAAATCAATTCAGTGCTCAGATTTTCAGCTTCGGTTTTAAGGAATTAGCGGGCGAGGCCAGTAATTGACACAAAAACTTTTATAAGAGCGACATGTTCTGTTAAAAATGTCGTATGGAAATCGTATTACGATGGAAAATAATAAAAACTTGGTAGTCATCATCAAGGTTTTTTTCTTATACAACGCCCGCTAATTCCTTAAAACCGAAGCTGAAAATCTGAGCACTGAATTGATTTGTGACCAATAAAGGAATGTCAAGTATAAAAAGTGACAGAGGAATCAGTGTTCGAACGGAGAACGAAAATACAATTGGATTAGCAAAGATGATTTCACAATCTTTGCATGTGAACTTTTTTCGAGAATTAAAGGGAATTAGCTTCTTTCATACATGAGTCATGTTTATTGGGGGGGGGGGGGGGGGGGGGGGAGATTTCATCACTTTTTTCATAGTTAGTTATAAATTACTAGGTGCCGTATTTTATAACGGTCTTCATCCTCAAAACGGTTCATATTGATGCATGATACGTGATGGTACATCAGCATCGAAATGTATTGACAACGACAAAATTAATCGGACGATTATAAAACTATTGTGATGAAAATGGCAACATTTGTTAAAGAAATTAATTGTAAAAATACAGCTGCTCCACAACCGATATCAATATGTAGGGGAGACCGGGGCAAATCGACCACTTTTTTCATTGATAAATTTAACAAAAAAAATTAATTTTTCAGTTACCTATATGAATTATACTATCCGAAAGAGTAATCGCTATAGTACATAAATGCTACAACAAATTTTCGTTACTTCCCGTTTCTAAAGGCATTCCAGAGAATTTGTAATATAGTGTAAAATCGCCGTTTCGAAAAATGCCGGAGTAAAAAAAAACGTTAATAAAACTACTTATTTACTATGGTTCGACATCATCAGTGAGTGACCGATTTGCCCCGGGTGTTACATGGCCGTTTTGCCCCAGACGTAAACTCTAACTTCAATCACTCAAACACAATAGAGATTTTCCAAAATAACTCAAACTATCATCGAAATCGTAATCAGTACCGCTATTTTAATCAATAAATACTCACCTCAAACTTCAGAACATGAATATTACAGAATAAAGATAAATTTTGCATAAGTCACGAAAATTTGTTATCACTGCCGAAAACGTATTTTGCCTTCTACAAAGTGCAACGTAATCTCAAATGCTATCAAATTCCGTTGGTACTGTAGACACATAGAAAGACGTTTACAAAAGCAAACACGAGATTTTATTTTAACTTCTACTAGGTAAAACTTCCTGTGGCCGATTTATCCCAGTGGCCGATTTGCCCCGGTCTCCCCTAATAAAAAAATTTAAATTACTTAGTGCCGTATTTCATAATGGTCTTCATCCTGAGAGCGGTTCATATTCTTGTATTCATTTTTTGCAACGCCAAAAATGAAAAGAAATCATACTTTTTAAACGATTTTTTTTAGCTTCGATTCTCTGTTTGCTTGTTGTATGTTTGCTTCATTTCTGAAAACTCGAATTTAACCCAAAACTTGGCAGGTTATGATTAAGTGACAGCTAGGTGACATTTACTAGAGACCCGAACGCAGCGACTTTTTGCATTTTTCGTCAACTGCGCAACCGCATTTTCAGCAAAACCATTCCGGATAACTTCAGCTTACGAAAGACGACATCTACCTGCGTGAATTGGAGAAGTAAAACGAGAATGGCGACATCTACGGGCGTCAAGTACTAGCGCTACGTGCTATCCGACTGTCTCGTAAAAAAAGTATCATTTTGATAACTATTAATTCAGAATAAATCTTTTATCTTTAAGAAAAACAGCTTGATACATTAAGTAAAACGACAAATGGGTTCGAAAAAAAATAATTAGTCGCTTAATCATGTTAAAACACCGGGACTATGTCATAAAACAAGATAATAAGGCTAAAATAGGTTCGGAGACCTGTCAATTTCGCGATCATTCGTGTATAGATACTTGGTCGCTCAGTGTGCCTATAGGTAGAGGGGGGAAGGGGAATTAGCTTCCAGACGCGACCGCGTCTGTTGATTTCATGTGTCGAATGAAATGACGACCGATTCCTTTAATAAAGAGATACGCGTGCAGCGGTGCACGCGGGTTGCCTCTTTTTAGGCATACCTTTAAACGCTTATAACTAACGACCCCAGCCTCAACCGCAATATCGTTATACTTAATTTTCGTCTTATTTTGGCGTCTATAATCACCCCTTAAATTTTCTCTCAGCAATTGTCGAACACCCTGTACTATTTTAAACATTAATGCAAAATTAAGTTTTAATACTTTAGTTCACCACTAAAGAAGCAGGGTTCAATGAATTTAATATCCTTATATAATTTTCTTCTTAAATAATTTCTAGTTTTACCTTGACGAGACAGATAATCATTTTCATTAATTTACCATTTTTCAGTTTACAGGATAAAAAGTTGTACCTAACGCTGATTTGTGACGAAGATGCGGCCAATGGAAATTTTAATCGCGGATGCGCGGCGATAATACCTACATATCAATATGGAGCCACGACCAGGCCCGTTCCTGCCGGGGGTGCAAAAGGTGCCCCCGCACTTGGGCGGCCAAACCTGGGGGCGGCCGCAGGCCGTTTATTATATGTAAAATTTTGATTAGTAGAATACTCTTTTGCATGATAACTGTTTAAAACTATCCATATATATATAGATAAAAAATTAAGTATTGCATATCGAATTTTTACTTAAAGAATATTATGTTAATAAGGGCGGCAACATTGTTTTTGCACCTGCGCGGCTAAAATCCAGGAACAGCCCTGGCCACGACACCGCATCATCATTAACAACAATGAAATTATTTAACTGTACGATGTTCCACATCTTCAAAAAGGAATGCGGAATAATTTACTAAAAAAAATTAGTGCGGAAAGAAGAAAAACTCATAATAGCAAAATGGGAGAACATGGAAACAACCTACGAAATAGAAAAGAAATATGTGAATTCGAGAACTATACCAAGAGTTACTGAACAATACGATGAAAAAAATAAAATTAAGAAAATCAAAGTGTGCCTTAGCCTTTCAATGCGTGCGGCTATGGCTATATAGCATGGCTCGACACAGTAAGTATAGAAATTACATACTTATATCACTCTATGTTTAAAATAAAGCGAGATAAGACGGCTACCGTCGCGTTGGTTTGGATCAGCGCTGTCAATTGATATTTACGTAAGTACGTAAGTAAGATTGTTCATTTATTGTGATTATTAATAAAAGAAAATAATTTTATTATCTACATGTTTTTTTTTTAAGTTTATAAAGTGAAGGTAAATTGGAATACCAGTATTCTAAATTACCTACGCCTTAACAGAATCGATACTTCCTGTCATTTTTCATTTAGACCAAAGTATCAGTTAGATACTTTTTCTTTTTAGTATTACTGAGAGTTTGAAATATAAAAGTTTATTAGTTTACCTATGATATTATGCAGTTTTATTTGTTTCCATCCTCTGCCCTAACATTTTATTCGTCTTAAACAAAATGGTATTCCAAATATACTGCACTTCTCTACCGATGCTATATAGTTCGGTGTTTTCTCCAGCGTACAGATCTGTCTTCTAGAGTTAAGATATCGCTCGTCTACGAAGAGAATGGATGGTATTCTTATGGAAATTAGATATTTTTAATTGCAGGTTTGAAATTCGGATACGAATATGCAAAAGGTATTTCTGAATAATAATACAGTTTTATCAAGTTTTTCCCACTTTATTTGCATAAAAGGCCTTCACAGTGTTACAAAAAAGTAATATAAGTATGTATGTATAAATGAATGCTAATATAATATTGTAGATATTCTCCCTAAGTGCATAGTATAAAATAAAGTCCCCGGTGGCCGATACGCGTTTGGTTGTTTGTTCGGGCTAATCTCGAGAACTACTCGTCGGATTGTGATGCGGTTTCCATTCGCGTCAGGGACTCAAGGACTCCGGCGTGGGACATGGTTGGACAACACACGTACAGGAGAGGTGGTAATGTGTGCGTGAATTGACGCCAGCGCGAAGCCAGCAAAGTGGCGACAACGCGAATGAATGTGACGTCACAGACGAGCCAACGTCAGCGCCAAGCCAAATCAAATGCGCCACGGACGCGAATAGGGTAAATCCGGGAGACGCAGTCGGGCTGGAGAGTTGGTCGAAACAGTTGATTCTTAGAGAATTAATTGTTCTAAACCTTAACACACTTTTACATATACACAGATGTAGAGTCTGAATATAGCCATTTGACCAACTCTCCAGCCCGACTGCGTCTCCCGGATTTACCCTAGGTACTACGCACGATTGGATATGATTGGAGACGAATCGACGCCAGCGCCAAGCGAGTAACGCCGCGGCCAACCACCGCTCTCTGTAGGTGTTTCCTTCTGACCAATAGCAGCCGTGGCCGGTGGACTCTGTCTGAAATTTAGAGGGGCCACGCCGGGTTCCAGAGAAGGCGCTTTTTACGTGGCTCAGAGTCCACCTGTGACGTCACATTAGTTTCACGTTGCCACCGCGTGGCTGGCTTCGCGCTGGCGTCAATTCACGCACACATTACCACCTCTCCTGTACGTGTGTTGTCCAACCATGTCCCACGCCGGAGTCCTTGAGTCCCTGATTCGCGTAACTAAGATTTTTGTCGCGGGGAGGGGGGTCCCATCTCCCCTTCTCTCTCCCCCTCCACCCTCTCTCTCTCTCGCTCTCTCTTTTTTTATAGGTAGAGGAAATCTTTATATACATACATATTTTATAACAATCATTTACCTACATATTTATTTAACACTAAAACAAAGAGTAAACTGGATAAAAAATGATTGATTATTTAACGAGGCGAATTCCGAGTTTTAGGCGGGCCGATCCGCATTTTGAGGGTCCAGGCCCACTCGACCCCCTAACTAGTTATGCCAATGGCGGTTTCCACCGTTTTATACCATTGAGCGGGTTGAGAAAATCCAGGAACCAATAAAGCCATCAAATTTCGTTAGGAGGCGGTCTTAGACGATCTTAAGTCTTAAGCAAGGACTGAGAATACCACCCTCAGAACGGGTGAACAGAAATTTATATTTGCATATTTTGCTATTGTAATGAAAAGTTAATATTAAAATTATATAAAAACGTCTGTGGTAGAGAAAAAAATGATTTGAACAGTTCAAAGTTCGAAGACATAACCTAACCGCGAGAATTGGGGGCATCGTAATACGGACAACGCACTTTCCAGGGATGGTAATTGGCAGAGCCGGATTTACCGTTTCAGGGGCCCTAGGCTGAATATTCGGGGGGCCCTCGGTTAAATATAAAAAATAAAATAACGCTGATTTGATTTTTTTTATCATAATACTCGTATAATCTAAATAAGAATTTAATTTCAAAATTAACGTTGAATATTAAAACTAAATATAACATTAACCCTCGGCAAGATTTTTTGATAAATTTTTCGAAGAAAAAATTTAGAATGAGGGGCCCCCAGCTAAACGGGGCCCTAGGCTTCAGCCTTGTTAGCCTAAGGGGTAAATCCAGCACTGGTCATTGGGGCAAAAACATGTATTATTATTTCAATTAAAAAAATATGAAAAAGTAACATTTTTAACCCGGAAATATGCCTTACTAAGGAGAAAGGTTAAAAAACAATATAAATTTTCACCAAGCAAAATTAAAGTAAGAGAAGTCAGGAATTAATTTCTTCGTGAGCATGTCGGCGTCAAAACCCCGTAATCAGGACACGTACCCTAGATCGCGAACTTGCTTAAAGGTACTCGCCCTATCTGCTGCTATCTGCTTTGGACGAGTAAAGCTTGTGCCGTGCTTACGCATAAACTTTAGTTTCGCTATCGCTAATTAATTGTACGCTTACTTGTAATAACAATACTAACTTTGAATCCTAAATCACTTATCTTTATTGCAAATTGCTGGGTACAGTTATAATTAAAATTAAGTGTTTAAAAGTCCCAAATTTCGCTAACGCCCGCGATCCGTTTATTCTGTTAATACAGATTATAACGATGATGATAGAACAGTGAAATACGAGACGGCAGCCTGCGTGAACTGAAAGAAAAGGGCGATGCCCCTGGTCTTCAATATTTTAAAGACAGAGAACATAAAAGCCGTAACTGAATCATGAAAGTGTACAGAAAGTGTACATTTCAAGTTTGAATCTAGTCACCTGCACAAAGGCATTACGTACCGACAGTAACGTTTCCATGTTCAACGTTGTCACTTTCAGCGCGGTCAGCCGACACGGTATTAATGTGTTCATACTGAGGAACTGGAATATAACACGCGATTTGCCGGAAAATTTGTGCCACCGGCATTCCAACCTGCAAATACATCAAAAGTAAAATGAAAGGGTTATCAGTTTTTTATATCGTAGTCTGTGTTGCAAGAAAACCGCTCATGGCTTGATCAGAGTGGAGGAAGTTACGCACGTCCACGCATGCACATGATGAAGCCGCGACGGCGAACCAATCAACGCGGAAGTTATGCATGTTCACGCATACGCGTGATCATGAAATCAATCAACGCCAAGACCATGAGGAGATATAATAAGAGCATGGACATAGGAATATAGGGACGTAGGAATAGTTGCGACTTTAGGCGAGGGGAGTGATATGCATTTCAGGGGGGGGGGGGGGGGGAAAGCACCTACATCTGCCTGGATTTGATTGGTTGTATTCTACGCATGCTCCGTACCGCTCATTATGAACAAGTGTTTGCTACAGATTAGTACATACAGACGTCTAATTATAAGTATGTACTAACGGAGTGATTATCCACGAATATAAATTGTAAAAATAATGATAATTGAAGAGAAATATGCATCTATAATTATTAAAATATATGAGGTGAATTGGAGCAGAGACACTGACGTAACATTTATTTATTGTTCGAAATAACAGAAACCAAATTACGATAAAATTAATGATAATTAATATTACATTAATAGCACTGAACCATTGTTCTTAATGATTTTTTCTTTAACACACTACTACTTTTCTTTAACACGCTACTGCATACACTGCGAGGAACGCTTCAAATATGGCTGCCACTATCCAAGCTTGCGATGCCGGCGACGCGACAAACGTTCATCATTACACATCACTGCGCTTGTGCGAAGCAGCAGCCAATAGAAAGAAGGCGCATGTTACCTCGTCGCCCCTCCCGGAAAGAGATCACCCCCCGCAACTATTCCTACGTCCCTATATTCCAATGTCCATGAATAAGAGGCGTCACTCTACAAGGACAGAAATAACCTAGGGAAATCACTAGACAACCAATTTAAATGCCCATTCGGCCCCATTCGGCAATGATCGGGAAACTTCGGCAATAATCAACCAACTGCGGTAAGGGTACATTTAGTCGATTTGAATATCCTGCTCGAATAGACAACCAATTTAAATGCCAATGTCAAGTAAGGACTTCAAAGGTTCCGCCCGGAGTGACGCCACTTATTATATCTTCTCTTTGCCAGTGCAACATGTTTTCTAGGGTTTTCTGGCACCGATTACATTGGATTTTACATGCGAGCAATCTTGTACCGTATTCGGCGACCTGGTGTAGTGCAAATTTCGTGTTCGGATAAACGGAATAAACTGCACCATTGCAACCTTTCTCGCACTGCGATTTTTGGCAGTGCAGTCAGAACCAGGGATCGGCGGACTCGGGCTGTCCCCAGACACCTACAGGAGCGGTGGTATGTGTGCGTGAATTGACGCCAGCGCGAAACCAGCCAAGTGGCGACAACGCGAGGCGAATGTGACATCTCGAATGTACCGATGCCAGCGCCAAGTCAAGCCTCTGACCAATAGCTGCGGACGCTGCGATGGACTCCGGCTACGCGTAGCTCGAGTCTGCCGAAGCTACGCTAGCAGCGAGTCCACGCTGATTCACGCACACATTACCAGCGCTCCTGTAGGTGTCTAGGGACAGCCCGAGTCCGCCGATCCCTGGTCAGAACAGACTCCAGTGTAGCCAAGTGTAGCGGATCTCTCTAGGGAATTTACCTTACAGAAAACTATGCGCTATCTTCACACCAATGAGAATGTATCGCCAGGGATCGGCGGACTCGGGCTGTCCCTATACACCTACAGGAGCGCTGGTAATGTGTGCGTGAATCAGCGTGGACTCGCTGCTAGCGTAGCTTCGGCAGACTCGAGCTACGCGTAGCCGGATTCCACTGCAGCGTCCGCAGTTATTGGTCAGAGGCTTGGCTTGGCGCTGGCATCGGTACATTCGAGACGTCACATTCGCCTCGCGTGGTCGCAACTTGGCTGGTTTTGCGCTGGCGTCAATTCACGCATACATACCACCGCTCCTGTAGGTGTCTAGGGACAGCCCGAGTCCGCCGATCCCTGTGTATCGCAAATGAAACTCTGTCGAGGTGACGCTCTGATCGTCGTGCCACTAGTGATCTTCTAGGGAGTGATTGGTATAACCGCAGCCATTTTGGGCAAAACCGGAAATAACATAACCTAAACATTCATTAAATCATCTGCTTTCCAAAGTGATTGTTTATCTATCTCTTTCTATCCGTATTTCTGTCTCTTTCCTTTTTACAGTTTCATTCTTTGCCTACTTCCGCTTTTGACCGAAATGGCGGCAACCAATCAGCGACGATACACGTTGTTCCGATCACTCTCTAGAGGATCACGGCCGCCAGAAGAACTAGGACGAAAAAGTCAGACAATCTTAAAAGGAGTCGGAACACCTGTCTATTACACCGGGCGTCAAACCAATCAACGCCAAAATGGTAGACGATGGGAACCGATTTTTCGTGATCGCTTTTGATTGGTGGAGAGCATAACTGTTCTTTGCACGCGTCACATAACCCCAATTTCTCTCAAAACATTCCCAAATGTTCTTATAGAAGTTCAAATGTATATTTTGAACCAATGTAATCGTTCTTGATCTATTTAAATATAACGAATATTTCTTCACTTTAGTTAAAAAATATGTATACGTATGTGAATACTTTAGCCAATCAAATCAGTGTGTGCATACATTGACTATAGTCTGATTTTCGAGAGTTGAGACCTGAGGCCACAGCCGACTCTAGTATGTATTTTCAATATATTAATAATAAATTTTGTATTTATAATTATTGTACTAGAGTCATCCAAACAAATGAGGAGGTTTTAATGAACGTATATCCTGAGTTAACTTCAAGAATACAGTATTACGGTGATAGGTGAATTGCTCCCACTCAATCCAATATCCTTACGAATAGCAAACTCACAAATCATACAAGTCCAATCAGTTCTTTCATACTAAATATACATCTACATTTGCATTTATTTAAAAGAAACAAAGAATACTTTCTTACTAGATTGGATGTGCATTGGCTGGCTCAAAATTTAAAACCATCCTGTGTTAAACGCTCTGTATATCAAATGGTTGAAAATAAAACAGAGCGATTTACTTGCAACAATGGACAACATATTGTGTTCTTACATGTCGTAATACACCTGCTCGCTGAAATTCGACAGTCTTTGCCCGGGAAAGTGGATAAAAACGAGATGAATATACTGTCCCATCATCCAGATTGCCAGCCTTAACATATCCGATATATTTCCATCAGACATTTTCAACAACGCCTGAAAAATTCAAACAATCAAAGCACTAAACTGATAGAAGTCAATTAGCGTTCACTGTTTTAATTTGACAGTGGCCGAATGTGCGTGAATGAGCAATTGATTTGCAATTCACAATTCATTTAATTTACGCCTTACGGTGCACATACGTTGCCAGTGGGGACTTCCCAAGACAAAATTATATGTTTAATATAATAGAAATTTTCGAAAACTCGATTTTTCGATTTTTATATTTTCTTAAAGTACATCTTAAAAATATTCCCTGAAATTGTCAAGTTGAATCCGACCAAAATTGACAAAGTTATACCCATGTAAATAGATATGCATTCCTCGGCGTAGCGCTCAGATTCAAAACTTTAAACGTGTTTTCCTCAAAATCATGTTTTCAAAGTCGGTGACACACATAACTCGAAAATTACTGAACCAATTTACTCGAGGCAGTGTAGGCTTATTTTAGAGTTAAAGCCCTAAGCGCTATCGGGGGCTTTCTCTTTTCTTTGCCTAGATTTTTTTACACTGGAAAAAGAGCGTTTTTTTGCCATATCAACTCGGATTGTTTCAACTCGGCACAGCCGCCATTTTGTCTCAAAAAAATTTTTCCAAAATGGGGCCCGATAGGGCCCAGATAATTATTATCTAAAAAATCAAATTTTCAATTTTGGATGATCCTGCACCGAGCTACGGTTGTCACTGCAAAGCGCCTGAGAAAATGACGTCTCGGGTATCGCCAGGGTTGGTATAAATGTAATTGATTATGTAACCAATTACTTTCATTGCAATTACAGAGTAATTCCGATTAAAAAGTAATTGCAATTACATGTAATCGATTTAGCAATTACATGTAATCGATTTAGCAATTACATGTAATCGATTTAGCAATTACATGTAATCGATTTAGCAATTACATGTAATCGGTTTAGCAATTACAGTATTGTCTCTCTAAGGGCTCGATTCAGTGGACCCGCTGTGGGCTTTTCGCTATCCCCACCATTTCTGTCTCACTCTTGTCCGGCTTAGGCGAGAGCGAGATGGGACGAGAACGAGCGAGAACCATTGAAAGCAAGCGAGGACGGTACGAGACAGACGACGCGTTGATGTTTTGTGTCGCTCCGTCTTTCGGACGCCGTGTCACTCCGGCGCACGCAAAGCGGTCCATCTCGCTCCCCCCTTCGGCCAGAAAGAAGCGAGAAACGAACACTCGGAATTAGGACTCTGGGCACGATGTGGGCTCAACGCCGACCAGCGAGCCCTCAGAGAGACAATACTGTACAATGTAATTGTTACGCACACTTACAATTACACTGGAATTGTTCCGCACACTTACAATTACACTGTAATTGTCCTGCACATTTACAATTACAATTATAATTACAGTGTAATTGTTCCGCACAATTATAATTACAATTGTAATTCTGGTTAACAAAATTAACGATTACAGAAAGTAATATGTAATTGAATTTCACAATTACATTTCAATCGTAATTTGTAATTTGTAAATAGATTACATTTTTCCCAACTCTGGGTATCGCCTATAACTCACAAACCTTTCAATATTTTTTACTACAAAAAACACTGAAATATCCGTAAGACGTACTCTTTCCAATAGACTAATGTTTAATAATAAAAGTTTATCGTTTTTTTTTTAGAAAAAATTTCCAAAGAAACATGTTTTGACCGTTCTACGTAGGCCGTCCTCATTAATAGATGAAACAAAACGAAGGTGGATAATGGTGAACTCTTACTTGTATTCCAGTAATACTGAGGATTAAGATGTTCATCGATACTTGAAGAAACAGTGTCACCGAGAATGCTGCTTGTACGATTCGCGTGCACCTGAACAGAAATACGGACTCTTAACTGATAGAAGATGTTTCTTTCACCGTTGAACTCTCACCAGATTCGAGTGACCGATATAACTGAAATTTTGTATACAGTTAGTGTCTTTCGAAAAATATATCATCCTAGGACCTAGACTACACTCCATTCCATATAAGAGCGGACCTATGCCCCTACCGATTTGCCACCAATCGGAGCAGCTCCAAACGGATTAGACACACGCAATTGGTCGTAGCACTTTTTCTGCTAGTTTCCTACCAATCAACAGTATATCTCTGCGCGGAACGAGTCTGCTCTAAAGTGGAATGTAGTGTACGTCGTGTAATCTGACTATGTAACTTCGCTAACGAATTCTGCAAAGTACATCCTATCACTGTGTAAATTTTTATTTCAAATAATTTTTTGCCCATCCCTGAATGAGGCTAACCATTTGGAATGATTCGATAGAAGTCAGTCGGTGTATTTCCTGAAAAGGAAGTAATCCTCTCGATCTACCCCCGTGTCTACCTTTATGGAACATCCATCATCCACTATACATCAGCGAAATGTCGCGCAATCATACACTCGCAGTAATGATACAAAACCATGCAGCGGTACACTTACTCTATAGCTCTTTGATGTTCTTTGACGCATAATATAAGTTTTGCGTACATTTGTTCTTGCGCGTCTTCATAATTTTCGTACTCCGTTTTATTGACTTTGACCATCGATGTATTCACGTCCAAAATGTGCACCGTTTTTAGTCTATATCTGTAAAGAAAATAAACATCTTCGTTCTGCATTTTTTTTAATTAGATTCATATACATTGCGTAAAACTCAAGCTCAGATCGATACGTAGACGAAATTTAAAGGGAATCAGGTGTGTGTGCACATATGACACCCATATTGCAAAAAGTTGCTCGACTTGCTCAGTCATTAAAGGCAGGTTGATGAACAAAATTTCATACATATGTCAAACATGAAATTTCAACTCAAATGATAATACATATTGCTGATTTTTAAAGTAATGATGTGAAGCGTGGTATGAGATCATTTGTTATTCTTACTTATTGACCACTAGCTTTATTACTCGGCTTCGCCCGATATATAGATTCTGATTTAATAAAAAAAAAATTTGTTGGTTTTATTTTTGCGAAAATCGACACAAACATCTGGATTAGACAAGGATAATGAGCTGAGGCATATTTCACGACCCCAGAGTTTATCGTTCGAAAGTTTTTAGGTGACAGGCAAACACACAAATATATAGAAGCTTTCTGCTTTATATATTAATATACAAGCAGAATTACGTCCGATTGGAAGGAAATGCAAATGTTTTACCCAGTGACTGCAAACATTGCGCAGGCATGTTGTATAAAAATAATGAACATCGAGTCCAGCGAGCATATGAGAACTATCATCGTAATAGACGCTATGTAACTGTGCACTGTCTCGAAATAGTAGTAGTCTTGTACTTCTACGAAGTAATAATCCCCTTGGTACATCATGTACTTATCCTCCGAGTCGTTCTTCGTTAAAAGGTCGTGTACGATTAACACGGTTGGAAGTGTTAGGTATATCAGCAGTAGCAGGCTGAGGGCAACTGAAATACAATCTCGAGAGTAAGACGGGAATATGCCAAACGATAAATACATCAAATTAATAAATAACAAATAATGTATAAGAATTAATTTAATACTTACATATACAAAAATGTCAATTAATGTTTGGTTAAAGTTAAACGCATTTTAATGGGTGTCACTGAATACAATGTTTCAAAGTACGATTTGTTAAAAATCTAGTATTAAGTAGTACTCGTGACGTATTCGAACCCATCACTCGCAAAATCAAACTTCACACGCCCGAGAGACGAAAGATGGCAGGAGAGACTCCTCAGATATAGTGGATCACTACTCATGTGTAGTTGGATGCGCAACAACTGACACCACTTCGCCCCTCACAGAAGAGATAATAAAATCGAAAGTGGTCCACTTACTTGTGAAGGACACCACGAATCTCCTTCCTTGCAGAGCGTGATAATGGAGAACCTCGAAATGTGGAAGATCCTTCAATCGTTCAGAATCGCTTCTAATCATATTACACAGGTCTGTCAGCTGAAACACAAAGCGAATCGTAAACAATTTTCATTGCAATAAACACGCATTATATGGGATGTAGTATTAAAACAGACAGAATGACTCCAGTAATTTAATACCCATAAAAACTTTAAAAAATTTAAGAACTCGAATTTTGTCGAGTGACTCGAAGTAAACCGAGCGGCCCGAAAGAACCGAGGGAGTCGAAAGTACCGAACAATCCGGTGTGTCGAGTAGTTTGAAGTTTGAATGTTTCGAATATTTTAGAATATTATTATTATTATTATTAATTAAACGGGTGGACAGCCTTTGGTTACAGAATATGTTTATATACTGGATAATGATTCGTAATTATTATTATTATTATTTCGACATTATTAAGAAAGCAAGATACGAGTAAAGGCGAAGCCGCAGTAATAATGTAAGTAATAAAAATGCAAATTGTAACTGAAAATATTGTCTACCTAGTGAAAATAATTTTGCGCGTATGTAGGATTTATTAATATTTCTTCTTGCGTTTTCCTTTATTTTTCTTTCTTTTTTGCCTTCTTTCGGCCCGCTCGGTTTACTTCGAGCCGCTCGACAAAATTCGAGTTCTCGGTTTTATTCGAACATCTCGAAAAAATTCGAGTTCTCAGTTTTAATCGAGTTGCTAAAAAAAAATCGTGTTCTCGGTTCTATTCGAGTTGCTCGAAAAAATTCAAGTTGCTCGAAAAAATTCAAGTTGCTCGAAAAAATTCAAGTTGCTCGAAAAAATTCAAGTTGCTCGAAAAAATTCGAGTTGCTCGGTTCTATTCGAGTTGCTCGGTTCTATTCGAGCTACTCGGTTCTTTCGAGTACTCGGCTCGGTTCGGTTCTTCGAGCCGAGTCAGGCTCGGCTCGCTTTTTCCGAGTACTCGAACAGCCCTACTGGGCCTGGAAGTCAAAGCTTGCCGGAAACTTATTTCATTAATATCTCATCACGCCTGCAATATTTTCTAAATTTAAAGGCATTTTTCGTATGTAAATTGCATATAAGCTTTCCAATAAGACCAAAATCAATGAAATCTGTCCACGCATGACAGAGATATCGTAATATCGTCTCATGGATCAGTCGGAAACGGTAAGTTTTCTTCTTCTCCTTCAAATTTGGTCGGCTTTCGTCGACACAGACTTTTTCGTCGACATAATATATGCGTATACGCGTTACACGTACACCTTGGGTCAAAAGAAGTTAACACATGTCTCGTTCGTCGCCTCTCGGGATCATTCGGCAGGGACCGTCGTCTGTCATTGTACATATACCTATACTATTGAATTATAACCTGCCAAGTGTCAAATAAGGTAAATTGTTCAAATTTGAAATGTCACGAGTTTTTACACAACATAGGACACTGAATTATTGTCTCAATTAACAAGGAAAGTCGCAAAAATTTTTTAGTAGACTTTTTATGTAGAATTGCATTGGAAGTCGTCCGGAGAAAGTTCAATTTGACAGAGAATGCAATTTGTTACAATATATTATTTTGTACATGCATGGTACAAATTTTCATTAATATACATTGTACACAAAATTATATGTAATACATTTTTTGTAATTCTTTTTACGTCATTTTGAAATGCTAGTTTCAATTTTAATTCTTCCATATTATTTTTAAGTCATTATGAAGTTTCCTATAAAAATTTGACACATTTGGTACTTTCGCCCTAAAGCGCCCAACATGCTTCCCAGCGACGTTACTGTCTCCTCGGAGAGAGGGTTGTAGGAGTCGTCCCACCTTAGCTGAAGACGCACCGGTGGAGGGAGAACCGAAACATCTGTTTTAGGAGTGCATTTCTCCTACTTGGGAAGGCCTACTTTATATGATAAATGGAAAGCTCAAACTGCAGATAAGTGATGGTAAAATGACACTTTAACAAGTCTAACTCTTGAAATTATCATACATTAAGGCATCAGTGTTATTTGTGCTTATGAAATTGACTAAATTCTTATTTTTCGTGCGCCTGATACTGTGTTTCTGATTGCGCTGTTTGAGAAATTGTGATGGTCAATACCAGAAACGACGTTTCCTTACGTCCCAGACATCTAACGATCATGACACGATTGATTATGCTCAAAATAACAATAATATAAAATCATATGAAATAATATAAAATAATGTAAAATCATTTAAAATAATGTAAAATAATGTAAAATAATGTAAAATAATGTAAAATAATATAAACAAGTAGCTGGTGAACATATATAGGGTCAGCGAGTACTATCACCGAATAACCAGAGCTATCACCGAATAACCAGAATATGTCATGACAACATAATTTTGTATATTTTCAATTAAATATAATTAGTAAATTTCTGTTAACCTATGATTTGTTTCTCTGATGGCTGGCCTATCATTATATCCTAGATTCACATTCAGAATATGTAAATATTAGCAGTTATTAAAGAAATTCTAAAACTATCACCAATTTACTCGAGTTTACCCTACATGACATATCCTATACATTTTATGCGCAATATGCGTGAATCGGAAGGCGCCCTCAGTGAGTCTAGTGACATGCAACGTTGCCAAATTTCCGGTGGGAAGCCGATTTTGCCGCCTAGTGTACTTGGCTTCGAAACGCTACCGTGTCTCTAGATTCCTTCCACAGTCAAATGTTGTATAGCATCCCCTGATATTCATCATACTATGCGCTGTCATCGTGCTCGCTTGGAGATCCAATTTTACATCAATAAGAATTTTTTGTCTTATTGAAGTTTATTGCATTATTAAAGCCGGCCAGTCACTTTCCGTCCAAACCAGCCGGCGTGAATTCGAGTTCATGAACCTTGATCGCCAACTTACCTTGCGTACGTGAAACACACCGTTGAAATACTTGACCATTACCACTCCCATGGTAAACAAGGGTGGCATACAATCGATAGCAATATCATTGTCCACACCCCACGATTCGACCAATTTTAGAAACTGAAACGGAATACAAATTATTCAATGTAGTTCCTGGAGCCATTTGATCATTTCTCCTGCAATGCATAGGGCAGCTGGAAAACTTGAATATTCGAGCAGCTTTAAGTTCGAACCGAGCCGAGACTCCGTTTCCGAACCGATTCGAGAGCTCGATAAAAACGAACGCCTCGAAATAATTCGGTCTACTCCGGTCTTTCGAGACTCTCGCCTTTTTCGACTACTCAAACAACCTTAGCACCGTGTCTTTGAAACCAAATTAAATTAAATTATCAAAATTAACCAGAACCTATGAGGGAAATAGGATTAAATATGTATTATTCTATATCTCCAAGCAGAACTTCTTCTGACTAAAGGACGTCAACGAGGTGATGATAGTTGATGAAACGACGATGACAGTGGAACGTTACTCAAAATAGAAGTGAAACGTATGACACTCTCGTAGCAATGATACAGTTTCTCAAAGAAGCAATCGTTACAGCAGCTGACGGACAGTTTTCACGAAAGGATACGAGTGAGATGATCACGTTAATATTCTTTTTCTTCTGCTCCTTTCGCTCGCCAGAATCAGAGAACCAGACACGCAGCTCGTCTACCGCACATTCTAAACGTCAAAGTATAATCTGCACACACGACTTGAATATATATGCCGGGTTCTGAAGAATTTTCATGTCCAACACCTGTTTCACCAACGCTCGCCCCCCAAGTAAGTGCACCATGCGACGATAAAGATAATATCCTGCACTACCATTGCCGTTCAATCGATATACATTTCCTTCCATCACCATAAAAGTGGCGGTGGAGTCGAACCATCGCAATATCACTCATTAATTATTTGAGAATTATTCCGCGCCCCGTACTTATTCACTTTAGCAATCATTACTCGTGCAAACATAGTCGAACGAGAAATAGAGTGTTTAAAGACAGATACAGTCGAGTTGATTATGCACTTTATATGTCATGAATAATATATCAGTGTAGGTACATAACGTGCTCCCTGTGCCTCTGGCAGTCGAACAAAGAACAGGCGACCGTCCATTGAGTGTCGAGACATGGACTTCTTCGATCAAAAAGCGTATTCGGTGTCGAAGCGTTTCAGCTCAGCAGTCGGCGTGTGGCCCCTTCAGTCTTTTAAGGACCGTGTCGTCAAAAACGCACTGGTGGTATTTCTGTTCGTAACCTTTTGGGTTCCTGTGGTAAATACTTTCTCAACGCAACTGTTATTTTCATATAACTACAAAGATGTGTCATGAATTCGTGCCCGTGGCATCATAGTCCAAGGAGCAACAATTGGAAGAAAAATGATTTAAAACCATAGAACGCAATGATTTTTATTATTAAATTAAATTTTTAAAGAACAATTAATTTAAGCATAGCTTTATAAATTGAGACAAAAACTCATGACGCACCTTATTAGAGTTTGTGATATTTATATGTACATATGTAGAGATATAGTGATGTCGCAAAAGCAACTGGGACAAAGTCACGTAAAAGCAACAAATTGGAACTCCAGTGATGTGCTCAACATCCTTTTTGCATATTAATACGTTGAGACCCTAGGGTGTCGTGAAACGTAATAAGTGACAGTGAATACATTTAGTCGTTTGTACACTCAGGGCGGTACACTCCAGGAGTTTTAGTTAGTCACTTTCTCTCTACAAAGTACCGAGCTGCGACTGTCACAAAATTATTCGCGCAAATGTGAGTCGCCCCTCGGTGACTGTAATTGAAATTACAGTACGCACTCGTTACCAGCCCGTTTCTACCACGCGTTGTAAGCTCGGCGACTATCCCCACCATTTCTTAGAATCCTTTGGTCGAGAGTGGGGGAAGTTGGGAACGAACGAGAGGCTCTTTTGTTTCCTCGCGTTCGCTCTTGGGTTTTCTCACCCGCGCCAGTGGCCGCACGGAATAGTGTCCACAACGCGCTGTAGGCCCGCCGCCAACCCCGTTCGTCGGGCTGGTAACGAGTACGTACTGTATCTGAAATTCCAAGCAGACTTTCTTCCTTTCACATGATACATAAATTATCCATCTCTATTTGTTCGTATCTTAAGTCAAGTAGAATTTAAATATTCCAGCAGAGCATATCAGCATTCGTCCAATTCACATGGAAGGTATAGATTTCATAAGCATCATCCACCACCAGAGTTCTATCGTTCTCATTGATCCAATTTAAAAGGATAAAAAATCCATTCCTACGAGAATATCAGGAGGATTCGGAAGGTTACCAAGTGGCTGTAATATATACGTATTAAGTTTATTCTCGTCCTTTAATTAAGAGAATTCTTTATTTGATTATAACATTCGTTGTACATGTTACGTATGTGGAATTTTTCCATACACTGCTCTCAACCGTTTTTCGAGCTCGCGTCTACGAAGGGAAAACGCCCTAAAATCCTTTCGCTTATCACACACCCCTAATGGGGGTCATGATCTCGACCATCTGGATCACGACCATGGGAACGGGAGTGACACGACGACGCGACGACCCTGAAGGATTTCCTTATATTGAGATTCCTAACGAATCTCACTACCCACTCATTTTTAGGACTATATAAACCCTTTGGTTTCAACCCTCTTTGGTTAAAAGCTATAGAGTCACGCGTAAAGTCACGTCGTGTCACGCTCGTACAGAGTTGGCTAAATCTGGTAAGATCGAGCTAGAGTCCCTGTCAGAATCATAGTTAACCTCATAGGATCCCCGAGTCCGGTTTATATTCTAATTGGCACTTTGAAATAGTCACTCGTACGCCCCGCATCGCCAGTGCGTTAAACCGTGCAACTACTTAGTGGTAACTTACACATTTTATTTAATTTACTAGTAGTAGTAGTAGTAGTAGTTATTAACCCTCTCCCCCTCCCTTCCTCCCCCTCCTCCCCGTCCTCAATTCCTCTCCACAACGCCTCTCTCCTTCGCTTATCCATTCTGCCCATCCATCCTTCCCCCAATATTTCCCTAACCCTTTCCTCCTCCTCTTCCCTACCCCCATCTCCACGCCTGTCCAACACGTGCCCCCATATCTCCTGCTCCCATCCACACACCCTGCAGACGTTTTCCCCCTCTTCCAACCAGTATCTCTCCCCTCTCATTTCATTTCCCATACTGTATCTGGCTACCCTAATTATCTTCTCTTCCTTCCCCTAATCCGCCAGGTACCTTGGCACTCCTTCTGTCCTCACCTCGTATTTAATTATTTAATTAACTAATCGCGACACTTACATTGTACAATAACTAATTATTGAATATACGAATGGTGTTCACGTGTAAATCGAGTAGATTTCGTTAAACCCTTCTTTTACCCAGCAATCCTTATAATATATTAGTAGTATATTCCCACTGATACAACTTTACCGCTCGAGTTGTATCAAACATTAATTAAAAGTTACGAAGCACTACTAACATTTCCCGCGACTCCCTGATTTCACATCAGGTTCGTACGCACCTCTCACCAAAACAAGGAATCTTTACCAACCCAGTGGCTCCCCGATTTCGCATCGGGTTCGTCCACGAAACCTCACCCACCTACGGCTCCCTGATTTCGCATTAGGTTCGTCTGTAAATCTACCAACCTCCGAACAGCTCCCTGGTTTCGCAGCAGGTTCGTCTGTGAATAATCCAACTTCCTAATAGTTCCTCGGTTACGCGTCGAGTTTGTCTGTGAACTTCATCCTTGTGACTCCCCGATTTCGCATCGGGTTCGTTCATGACGTTTCACCCTCCTGCGGCTCTCTGACTATCAAAGTCAGGTTCGTCCGCGTTTTGACTCCATTCCTCGAGGCCCCCTGGTTTCGCACCAGGTTCGTCCTCACCGTCTATAATCCTAGCGGCTTCCTGATTTCGCATCAGGTTCGTCCGCGCCCCTAACTAACAAACTCATAAACCATATTGCTTGGGAAATACCCTTCTCGCCGGCCTCTCGCGTTGTCGCAGCCCCGGCTCGTAACATACATCTAGCCCCTCGCATCCAACATTTCCTTGCAAATGAATATAACAAGGGTTCACAAGTTCACCCAGCGCAACAATGAAAAATTTCACTAACTGAAGCTATTGTGAACAATGTATGTTGGAAATATTTTGAAACGGCCGCTCTCAGAACCCAAAACGGTAAAGGATTTTTCGATATCTTGTTGCATCAGAATATTGCATGTTCCGGATTGTCCCGCAATTTTGGCACACCCTGTATAACCGCAAACTTTCAATTACATATAATATTTATTTCAGGTGACATCGTCGGACTACTTAAGGGGGTAGACACGGGTAATGCAGCGCGCTGTATACCGACACAATCTGGCCCAAATCATGGGTTTGGGAAATTACGTTGTTTGTCCTTATATGAGCAGATTTTGGGCTGGGCGAGGTCTCATTTGAAAGAGGAAGGTTCACTACAGCCCGCTCTGGTCATGGCTCAACGAGATTGTGTTGATATCTGATAATATGAGTGTCCAAAGTAGAGAAAAAATCAACAAAATACACTCGTAAATTCCAAGTATTTGTAGGTCACTAAAAGAGTTTTATGACTCAAACGATGACCAGAACGGGCTGCATTGAACCTTCCTCTTTGGAATGAGACCTCGCCCAGCCCAAAATCTCCTCATATAAGGACAAACAACGTAATTTCCCAGACCCATGTTTCGGGCCAGATTGTATCGGCATGCAGCGCGCTGCATTACCCGTGTCACGTGGCGTGTTTACCTCCTTAAGTATTTTTAGGTCACTAAAAGAGTTTTGTAACTCAAACGGTGAGCAGAGCGCTCCGCATGGAATCTGCCTCTTTCGAATGAGACCCCGCCCAGCCCGAAATCTGCTCATATAAGGACGAAAAACGAAAAATCCCAAACCGATGTTTCAGGTTAGATTGTTGGTATTACAGCGCATTGCATTACACGTGTCACGTGACGTGTCTACCCCCTTAAATGGACGCAGTATAAAGCTGCGGGCCTAAGCTCGTGTCAGTAAGGGAGTGCATGATACTGCGCATGTGTTGGTGAATGATCGGTGATTGGTTGATGAAAGTTCACCCCACACTTTCTCCCCATCGCACTGCACCAAGCATATACCTCCTGTCCATGTGCTCGGCAGCCGAACAGGTAGCTGAACAGATAGATAACAAGAAATTCCTGATTCGCAAAGCTCACGTGACACTTTGAAAGCACGAGACATAATGGCCGCTACAATAGCTTCCAAGGAGGCGCCGGGAGCGCTCCTCGTGGCGGCTTCCCACATATTTGCGCGAACAACACCATCTAGCGTACAATTCTCTCACTAAATTGAGTACAGCGCTGCCATACAGGCTGGGGTAAAACTAATCTCGTGAGAACAGTTTGCCCATAAGAGTGTCAACACCCTGCGTCCCACGATCAGTGAACGGAGGAAATGCTATTAATTTTTTAATTATGTGAATTATACTATCCGAAAGAGTAATCCCTATAGTACATAATTGCTATAACAAATTTTCATTAATCCCCTTTTCTAAAGTCATTCCAGAGAATTTGTAATATAGTGTAAAATCGCCGTTTCGAAAAATGCCGGGGTAAATCGGCCACTCCTTCGGGGCAAAACGGCCACCTTTTATTCGGGCTGGATGTTGATTAATGTTGCTGAAAAATGTAGACGATATTTATTTCTCCTCGTAACTATTCAAGCTACAATTGCTTCAATCAATATTTCAACGCACGGATATAACTTCCTTTTTCCAAAAATTGAACTGCACTGCGTAGCCGCTAGAGCTGTTCGGGTACTCGAAAAAATCGAGCCGAGCTTGGCTTTTTGACACTTTGAGGCTGCGTATCTCCTAAACGGCAGATCCTACGTCGTTTTTGACGAAATTTAGAAAGAAAGCTCATCCAAAGAAAGATATAATCTCCTTCTTTTAAAACTTCCTACGTACTTTAAAATCGAACTGCACTGCGTAGCCACTAGCCACGCTTCCGTCCATGCCACGCGACTCCTCGCCTCGTCCCGAAACCGTTAACTGTTTTCCATTTTTGAGCGTCGGATCCACCGACAGCGCTGCATCGATGAATATTTTTACCACCAAAGTTAATAAAACCACTTATTTACTACGGTTCGGCATCATCAGTGAGTGGCCGATTTGCCCGGGGGGTTACGTGGCCGTTTTCCCCCAGACGTAAACTCTAACTTCAATCACTCAAACACAATAAAGATTTTCCAAAATAACTCAAACTGTTATCGGAATCGTAATCGGTACCCCTATTTTAATCAATAAATACTCACCTCAAACTTCAGAACACCAATATTACAGAATAAAGACTTTTCCACAAGACACGAAAATTTGTTATCACTGCCGAAAACATATTTTGCGTTCTACAAAGTGCAACATAATCCCAAATGCTATCAAATTCCGTTGGTACTGTAGACACATAGAGAGATGTTTGCAAAAGCAAACACGAGTTTTTATTTTAACTTCTTCTGGGTAATACTTCCGGTGGCCGATTTACCCCAGTGGCCGATTTGGCCCGGTCTCCCCTACATGACAGAAAAATAAATTCATAAAATGGTTTTGGAAACAATTCATTGTTTTTTGGTATACTTATGTTCTTCTTCTTTCATTGTTCTTATTATTTTTATTTTTTTTCCTATTGACCACACTCTCTAATATCCAATATTCGGAAGGGCTTGTTAGTATGGCAAATAATGAAAAAAGTCAAATTACACCTACGCAAATACATAAAATATTGAAAATGACTATTAATAATAATAATAATAATAATATAAATGTTTATTTAGTTTCACAGCCAAGAATTGGGATTGGTTTACAATTTCCTGCTACAGTTGAAAACGATCATTTCACGTATCGTTGAGAAACATACAATTTCTGAAATATTATCGAGTTCCACGAAAAGGAAAAAATATTTATTTCGGAGAACAGTGATTGTATATTATAATAAATTAATGGATATTCATAAGTCCCACTTGTATGTAAAATAATATCTATGCTCAACAATTTCCCAGAAAAAGATACTGAAGTGACAGATGTATCCTAAAATAAAAGTCAATCTGCATATGTTAATGACGTTTGACATCTGAGTACACTAACCGATAATTATTAAATGACTAAACAAAACACGTAAGTCCGGGCAATGTGTAATGAAACCCTTAAAAAAACTGTTTACGTATTTTCTTGAATAGTATAATTTCATGTGTCGAATGAAATGACGACCGATTCCTTTAATAAAGAGATACGCGTGCAGCGGTGCACGCGGATTGCCTCTTTTTAGGCATACCTTTAAACGCTTATAACTAACGACCCCAGCCTCAACCGCAATATCGTTATTCTTAATTTTCGTCTTATTTTGGCGTCTATAATCACCCCTTAAATTTTCTCTCAGCAATTGTCGAACACCCTGTACTATTTTAAACATTAATGCAAAATTAAGTTTTAATACTTTAGTTCACCACTAAAGAAGCAGGGTTCAATGAATTTAATATCCTTATATAATTTTCTTCTTAAATAATTTCTAGTTTTACCTTGACGAGACAGATAATCATTTTCATTAATTTACCATTTTTCAGTTTACAGGATAAAAAGTTGTACCTAACGCTGATTTGTGACGAAGATGCGGCCAATGGAAATTTTAATCGCGGATGCGCGGCGATAATACCTACATATCAATATGGAGCCACGACCAGGCCCGTTCCTGCCGGGGGTGCAAAAGGTGCCCCCGCACTTGGGCGGCCAAACCTGGGGGCGGCCGCAGGCCGTTTATTATATGTAAAATTTTGATTAGTAGAATACTCTTTTGCATGATAACTGTTTAAAACTATCTATATATATATAGATAAAAAATTAAGTATTGCATATCGAATTTTTACTTAAAGAATATTATGTTAATAAGGGCGGCAACATTGTTTTTGCACCTGCGCGGCTAAAATCCAGGAACAGCCCTGGCCACGACACCGCATCATCATTAACAACAATGAAATTATTTAACTGTACGATGTTCCACATCTTCAAAAAGGAATGCGGAATAATTTACTAAAAAAAATTAGTGCGGAAAGAAGAAAAACTCATAATAGCAAAATGGGAGAACATGGAAACAACCTACGAAATAGAAAAGAAATATGTGAATTCGAGAACTATACCAAGAGTTACTGAACAATACGATGAAAAAAATAAAATTAAGAAAATCAAAGTGTGCCTTAGCCTTTCAATGCGTGCGGCTATGGCTATATAGCATGGCTCGACACAGTAAGTATAGAAATTACATACTTATATCACTCTATGTTTAAAATAAAGCGAGATAAGACGGCTACCGTCGCGTTGGTTTGGATCAGCGCTGTCAATTGATATTTACGTAAGTACGTAAGTAAGATTGTTCATTTATTGTGATTATTAATAAAAGAAAATAATTTTATTATCTACATGTTTTTTTTTTAAGTTTATAAAGTGAAGGTAAATTGGAATACCAGTATTCTAAATTACCTGCACCTTAACAAAATCGATACTTCCTGTCATTTTTCATTTAGACCAAAGTATCAGTTAGATACTTTTTCTTTTTAGTATTACTGAGAGTTTGAAATATAAAAGTTTATTAGTTTACCTATGATATTATGCAGTTTTATTTGTTCCCATCCTCTGCCGTAATATTTTATTCGTCTTAAACAAAATGGTATTCCAAATATACTGCACTTCTCTACCGATGCTATATAGTTCGGTGTTTTCTCCAGCGTACAGATCTGTCTTCTAGAGTTAAGATATCGCTCGTCTACGAAGAGAATGGATGGTATTCTTATGGAAATTAGATATTTTTAATTGCAGGTTTGAAATTCGGATACGAATATGCAAAAGGTATTTCTGAATAATAATACAATTTTATCAAGTTTTTCCCACTTTATTTGCATAAAAGGCCTTCACAGTGTTACAAAAAAGTAATATAAATATGTATGTATAAATGAATGCTAATATAATATTGTAGATATTCTCCCTAAGTGCATAGTATAAAATAAAGTCCCCGGTGGCCGATACGCGTTTGGTTGTTTGTTCGGGCTAATCTCGAGAACTACTCGTCGGATTGTGATGCGGTTTCCATTCGCGTCAGGGACTCAAGGACTCCGGCGTGGGACATGGTTGGACAACACACGTACAGGAGAGGTGGTAATGTGTGCGTGAATTGACGCCAGCGCGAAGCCAGCAAAGTGGCGACAACGCGAATGAATGTGACGTCACAGACGAGCCAACGTCAGCGCCAAGCCAAATCAAATGCGCCACGGACGCGAATAGGTACTACGCACGATTGGATATGATTGGAGACGAATCGACGCCAGCGCCAAGCGAGTAACGCCGCGGCCAACCATCGCTCTCTGTAGGTGTTTCCTTCTGACCAATAGCAGCCGTGGCCGGTGGACTCTGTCTGAAATTTAGAGGGGCCACGCCGGGTTCCAGAGAAGGCGCTTTTTACGTGGCTCAGAGTCCACCTGTGACGTCACAGTAGTTTCACGTTGCCACCGCGTGGCTGGCTTCGCGCTGGCGTCAATTCACGCACACATTACCACCTCTCCTGTACGTGTGTTGTCCAACCATGTCCCACGCCGGAGTCCTTGAGTCCCTGATTCGCGTAACTAAGATTTTTGTCGCGGGGAGGGGGGTCCCATCTCCCCTTCTCTCCCCCCTCCACCCTCTCTCTCTCTCGCTCTCTTTTTTTATAGGTAGAGGAAATCTTTATATACATACATATTTTATAACAATCATTTACCTACATATTTATTTAACACTAAAACAAAGAGTAAACTGGATAAAAAATGATTGATTATTTAACGAGGCGAATTCCGAGTTTTAGGCGGGCCGATCCGCATTTTGAGGGTCCAGGCCCACTCGACCCCCTAACTAGTTATGCCAATGGCGGTTTCCACCGTTTTATACCATTGAGCGGGTTGAGAAAATCCAGGAACCAATAAAGCCATCAAATTTTGTTAGGAGGCGGTCTTAGACGATCTTAAGTCTTAAGCAAGGACTGAGAATACCACCCTCAGAACGGGTGAACAGAAATTTATATTTGCATATTTTGCTATTGTAATGAAAAGTTAATATTAAAATTATATAAAAACGTCTGTGGTAGAGAAAAAAATGATTTGAACAGTTCAAAGTTCGAAGACATAACCTAACCGCGAGAATTGGGGGCATCGTAATACGGACAACGCACTTTCCAGGGATGGTAATTGGCAGAGCCGGATTTACCGTTTCAGGGGCCCTAGGCTGAATATTCGGGGGGCCCTCGGTTAAATATAAAAAATAAAATAACGCTGATTTGATTTTTTTTATCATAATACTCGTATAATCTAAATAAGAATTTAATTTCAAAATTAACGTTGAATATTAAAACTAAATATAACATTAACCCTCGGCAAGATTTTTTGATAAATTTTTCGAAGAAAAAATTTAGAATGAGGGGCCCCCAGCTAAACGGGGCCCTAGGCTTCAGCCTTGTTAGCCTAAGGGGTAAATCCAGCACTGGTCATTGGGGCAAAAACATGTATTATTATTTCAATTAAAAAAATATGAAAAAGTAACATTTTTAACCCGGAAATATGCCTTACTAAGGAGAAAGGTTAAAAAACAATATAAATTTTCACCAAGCAAAATTAAAGTAAGAGAAGTCAGGAATTAATTTCTTCGTGAGCATGTCGGCGTCAAAACCCCGTAATCAGGACACGTACCCTAGATCGCGAACTTGCTTAAAGGTACTCGCCCTATCTGCTGCTATCTGCTTTGGACGAGTAACGCTTGTGCCGTGCTTACGCATAAACTTTAGTTTCGCTATCGCTAATTAATTGTACGCTTACTTGTAATAACAATACTAACTTTGAATCCTAAATCACTTATCTTTATTGCAAATTGCTGGGTACAGTTATAATTAAAATTAAGTGTTTAAAAGTCCCAAATTTCGCTAACGCCCGCGATCCGTTTATTCTGTTAATACAGATTATAACGATGATGATAGAACAGTGAAATACGAGACGGCAGCCTGCGTGAACTGAAAGAAAAGGGCGATGCCCCTGGTCTTCAATATTTTAAAGACAGAGAACATAAAAGCCGTAACTGAATCATGAAAGTGTACAGAAAGTGTACATTTCAAGTTTGAATCTAGTCACCCGCACAAAGGCATTACGTACCGACAGTAACGTTTCCATGTTCAACGTTGTCACTTTCAGCGCGGTCAGCCGACACGGTATTAATGTGTTCATACTGAGGAACTGGAATATAACACGCGATTTGCCGGAAAATTTGTGCCACCGGCATTCCAACCTGCAAATACATCAAAAGTAAAATGAAAGGGTTATCAGTTTTTTATATCGTAGTCTGTGTTGCAAGAAAACCGCTCATGGCTTGATCAGAGTGGAGGAAGTTACGCACGTCCACGCATGCACATGATGAAGCCGCGACGGCGAACCAATCAACGCGGAAGTTATGCATGTTCACGCATACGCGTGATCATGAAATCAATCAACACCAAGACCATGAGGAGATATAATAAGAGGCGTCACTCTACAAGGACAGAAATAACCTAGGGAAATCACTAGACAACCAATTTAAATGCCCATTCGGTCCCATTCGGCAATGATCGGGAAACTTCGGCAATAATCAGCCAACTGCGGTAAGGGTACATTTAGTCGATTTGAATATCCTGCTCGAATAGACGACCAATTTAAATGCGAATGTCAAGTAAGGACTCCAAAGGTTCCGCCCGGAGTGACGCCACTTATTATATCTTCTCTTTGCAAGTGCAACATGTTTTCTAGGGTTTTCTGGCACCGATTACATTGGATTTTACATGCGAGCAATCTTGTACCGTATTCGGCGACCTGGTGTAGGGCAAATTTCGTGTTCGGATAAACGGAATAAACTGCACTAGTGCAACCTTTCTCGCACTGCGATTTTTGGCAGTGCAGTCAGAACAGACTCCAGTGTAGCCAAGTGTAGCGGATCTCTCTAAGGAATTTACCTTACAGAAAACTATGCGCTATCTTCACACCAATGAGAATGTATCGCAAATGAAACTCGGTCTAGGTGGCGCTCTGATCGTCGTGCTCATGGACCCAGGGATCGGCGGACTCGGGCTGTCCCTAGACACCTACAGGAGCGGTGGTATGTGTGCGTGAATTGACGCCAGCGTGAAACCAGCCAAGTGGTGACAACGCGAGGCGAATGTGACGTCTCGAATGTACCGATGCCAGCGCCAAGCCAAGCCTCTGACCAATAGCTGCGGACGCTACGGTGGACTCGGGATACGCGTAGCTCGAGTCTGACGAAACTACGCTAGCAGCGAGTCCACGCTGATTCACGCACACATTACCACCGCTCCTGTAAGTGTCTAGGGACAGTCCGAGTCCACCGATTCCTGCTCTGACCAATAGCTGCGGACGCTGCAGTGGACTCCGGCTACACGTAGCTCGAGTCTGACGAAGCTACGCTAGCAGCGAGTCCACGCTGATTCACGCACGCATTACCAGTGCTCCTGTAGGTGTCTAGGGACAGCCCGAGTCAACCGATCCCTGCATGGACCTCAAGGACGGTGCATAAACTAGACTTATGGACGCGGGGGGTGAGGACCTCCGCGGGGAGGGAAGGAATACTTTTCAGCCATCTTGTACCGGTCAACTAGTGTTGCCATCTATATCATACCGTGGCAAAATTTAAAACTGCGCAGCTGAATGACGCCTAGCCACGCCAACGCCAAGCTACGCTCAGCTACGCTCATAGTACTAATAAGTAATCTCGCCTACAGAGTGCAGCACAAGTTGACCGGTACAAGATGGCTGAAAGTATTCCTTCCCTCCCCGCGGAGATCTTCAACCCCCCGCAACTATGCACCGTCCTTGAGGTCCATGGTCGTGCTCAAGATAGTGATCTGAGCAGACGCGTGATGACGCCGTGATGTCAAACTACAGTGTAATAGACAGGTGTTCCGACTCTATGGCCAGTATCACGGCCGTCTCTCGTGGTTGAGACCTGAGGCCACAGCCGACTCTAGTACCTATGTATTTTCAATATATTAATAATAAATTTTGTATTTATAATTATTGTACTAGAGTCGGCTGTGGTACTCTGCTCATCCAAACAAATGAGGAGGTTTTAATGAACGTATATCCTGAGTTAACTTCAAGAATACAGTATTACGGTGATAGGTGCATTGCTCCCACTCAATCCAATATCCTTACGAATAGCAAACTCACAAATCATACAAGTCAAATCAGTTCTTTCATACTAAATATACATCTACATTTGCATTTATTTAAAAGAAACAAAGAATACTTTCTTACTAGATTGGATGTGCATTGGCTGGCTCAAAATTTAAAACCATCCTGTGTTAAACGCTCTGTATATCAAATGGTTGGAACGTAAAACAGAGCGATTTACTTGCAACAATGGACAACATATTGTGTCCTTACATGTCGTAATACACCTGCTCGCTGAAATTCGACAGTCTTTGCCCGGGAAAGTGGATAAAAACTAGATGAATATACTGTCCCATTATCCAGATTGCCAGCCTTAACATATCCGATATATTTCCACCAGACATTTTCAACAACGCCTGAAAAATTAAAACAATCGAAGTACTAAACTGATAGAAGTCAATTAGCGTTCACTGTTTTAATTTGACAGTGGCCGAATGTGCGTGAATGAGCAATTGATTTACAATTCACAATTCATTTAATTTACGCCTTACGGTGCACATACGTTGCCAGTGGGGACTTCCCGAGACAAAATTATATGTTTAACCATTAAGGGTGGAGGCCTACCTAGAAATTTTCGAAAACTCGATTTTTCGATTTTTATATTTTCTTAAAATACATCTTAAAAATATTCCCTGAAAGTGTCAAGTTGAATCCGACCAAAATTGACAAAGTTATACCCATGTAAATAGGTATGCATTCCTCGGCGTAGCGCTCAGACTCAAAACTTTAAACGCGTTTTCCTCAAAATCATAGTTTCAAAGTCGGTGACACACATAACTCGAAAATTACTGAACCGATTTACTCGAGGCTGTGTAGGCTTATTTTAGAGTTAAAGTCCTAAGCGCTATCGGGAGCTTTCCCTTTTCTTTGCCTAGATTTTTTTACACTGGATAAAAGAGCGTTTTTTTTTGCCAAATATCGATGTTTCAACTCGGCACAGCCGCCATTTTGTCTCAAAAAATTTATTCCCAATACGAAACATGTTGTTTTGACCGTTCTACGTAGGCCATACCCATTAATAAATGAAACAAAACGAAGGTGGATAATGGTGAACTCTTACTTGTATTCCAGTAATACTGAGGGCCAAGATGTTCATCGATACTTGAAGAAACAGTGTCACCGAGAATGCTGCTTGTACGATTCGCGTGCACCTGAACAGAAATACGGACTCTTAACTGATAGAAGATGTTTCTTTCACCGTTGAACTCTCACCAGATTCGAGTGACCGATATAACTGAAATTTTGTATACAGTTAGTGTCTTTCGAAAAATATATCATCCTAGGACCTAGACTACACTCCATTCCATATAAGAGCGGACCTATGCCCCTACCGATTTGCCACCAATCGGAGCAGCTCCAAACAGATTAGACACACGCAATTGGTCGTAGCACTTTTTCTGCTAGTTTCCTACCAATCAACAGTATATCTCTGCGCGGAACGAGTCTGCTCTAAAGTGGAATGTAGTGTACGTCGTGTAATCAGACTATGTAACTTCGCTAACGAATTCTGCAAAGTACATCCTATCACTGTGTAAATTTTTATTTCAAATAATTTTTTGCCCATCCCTGAATGAGGCTAACCATTTGGAATGATTCGATAGAAGTCAGTCGGTGTATTTCCTGAAAAGGAAGTAATCCTCTCGATCTACCCCCGTGTCTACCTTTATGGAACATCCATCATCCACTATACATCAGCGAAATGTCGCGCAATCATACAGTCGCAGTAATGATACAAAACCATGCAGCGGTACACTTACTCTATAGCTCTTTGATGTTCTTTGACGCATAATATAAGTTTTGCGTACATTTGTTCTTGCGCGTCTTCATAATTTTCGTACTCCGTTTTATTGACTTTGACCATCGATGTATTCACGTCCAAAATGTGCACCGTTTTTAGTCTATATCTGTAAAGAAAATAAACATCTTCGTTCTGCATTTTTTTTAATTAGATTCATATACATTGCGTAAAACTCAAGCTCAGATCGATACGTAGACGGAATTTAAAGGGAATCAGGTGTGTGTGCACATATGACACCCATATTGCAAAAAGTTGCTCGACTTGCTCAGTCATTAAAGGCAGGTTGATGAACAAAATTTCATACATATGTCAAACATGAAATTTCAACTCAAATGATAATACATATTGCTGATTTTTAAAGTAATGATGTGAAGCGTGGTATGAGATCATTTGTTATTCTTACTTATTGACCACTAGCTTTATTACTCGGCTTCGCCCGATATATAGATTCTGACTTCATAAAAAAAAATTTTGTTGGTTTTATTTTTGCGAAAATCGACACACACATCTGGATTAGACAAGGATAATGAGCTGAGGCATATTTCACGACCCCAGAGTTTATCGTTCGAAAGTTTTTAGGTGACAGGCAAACACACAAATATATAGAAGCTTTCTGCTTTATATATTAATATACAAGCAGAATTACGTCCGATTGGAAGGAAATGCAAATGTTTTACCCAGTGACTGCAAACATCGCGCAGGCATGTTGTATAAAAATAATGAACATCGAGTCCAGCGAGCATATGAGAACTATCATCGTAATAGACGCTGTGTAACTGTGCACCGTCTGGATATAGTAGTAGTCTTGTACTTCTACGAAGTAATAATCCCCTTGGTACATCATGTACTTATCCTCCGAGTCGTTCTTCGTTAGAAGGTCGTGTACGATTAACGCGGTTGGAAGTGTTAGGTATATCAGCAGTAGCAGGGTGAGGGCAACTGAAATACAATCTCGAGAGTAAGACGGGAATATGCCAAAGGATAAATACATCAAATTAATAAATAACAAATAATGTATACGAATTAATTTAATACTTACATATACAAAAATGTCACTTAATGTTTGATTAAAGTTAAACGCATTTTCATGGGGCTCATGAATACAATGTTTCAAAGTACGATTTGTTAAAAATCTAGTATTAAGTAGTACTCGTGACGTATTCGAACCCATCACTCGCAAAATCAAACTTCACACGCCCGAGAGACGAAAGATGGCAGGAGAGACTCCTCAGATATAGTGGATCACTACTCATGTGTAGTTGGATGCGCAACAACTGACACCACTTCGCCCCTCACAGAAGAGATAATAAAATCGAAAGTGGTCCACTTACTTGTGAAGGACACCACGAATCTCCTTCCTTGCAGAGCGTGATAATGGAGAACCTCGAAATGTGGAAGATCCTTCAATCGTTCAGAATCGCTTCTAATCATATTACACAGGTCTGTCAGCTGAAACACAAAGCGAATCGTAAACAATTTTCATTGCAATAAACACGCATTATATGCGATGTAGTATTAAAACAGACAGAATGACTCCAGTAATTTAATACCCATAAAAACTTTAAAAAAGTAAAAAGAATTACGCCAAGTACATGAAATGAAATAAATCTTAAAAAATAGAAGAAAATAATAATTACAAAATAAAAAAACATGTGAAATCAAAATGAACTGCAAGTACATAAAGGTGCTTTCCCGCAGCGTGCAAAGGCGACACTGTGTAACTGGTAACACAATAAAATACAAAAAAAGATGCCTGGGCCTGGAAGTCAAAGCTTGCCGGAAACTTATTTCATTAATATCTCATCACGCCTGCAATATTTTCTAAATTTAAAGGCATTTTTCTAATGTAAATTGCATATAAGCTTTCGAATAAGACCAAAATCAATAAAATCGGTCCACGCATGACAGAGAGATCGTAATATCGTGTCATGGATCAGTCGGTAACGGTAAGTTTTCTTCTTCTCCTGCAACCAAATTTGATCGGCTTTCGTCGACACCGACTTTTTCGTCGACATAATATATACGTATACGCGTTACACGCACACCTTCAGCCAAAAGAAGTTAACACATGTCTCGTTCGCCGCATCTCGGGATCTTTCGGCAGGGATCACCGTCCGTCATTGAACATACATATACCTATACTATTGAATTATAACCTGCCAAGTGTCAAATAAGGTAAATTGTTCAAATTTGAAATGTCACGAGTTTTTACACAACATAGGACATTGAATTATTGTCTCAATTAACAAGGAAAGTCGCAAAAATTTTTTAGTAGACTTTTTATGTAGAATGGCATTGGAAGTCGTCCGGAGAAAGTTCAATTTGACAGAGAATGCAATTTGTTACAATATATTATTTTGTACATGCATGGTACAAATTTTCAGAAACTTATGCGAAAGAAGATGCTTCTCTGTCGAATCGAACCTTCTCTGGACAACTTCCAAATCTGAGACCAAATTTGGTTAAAGGAGAAGAAGAAACCTTACCATTTTCGTATGATACATGAAATGATATTACGATATCTCTGTCAAACGTGGCCCAATTCTATTGATTTTGGTCTTATTCGAAAGGTTATATGCGATTTACATAAAAAATGTCTTTAAATTTAGAAAATATTGCAGACGAGATGAGATATTAATGAAATAAGTTTCAGGTGAGGTTGGAATAGCCGGACTACGAGTAAAGACACACGGCAGCGACAGTCGACATATACAGAATCAGCATTTTATCCTGCAACCCGCACTCGCGCGAACAGGTAAAATGGCAACAGCGCCTCACGGACGCTTCCGGCGACAGCTGGACAACAGTGATGCCCGAGCTTCGAAAATTTTAGTGTCGCAAAGAGCTAATATTTCGTAATCCAAAGCCGACCGCCAAAAAGTTTAAAGGAAAATGTTGTTCAGAATGATGACTTTGACAACATATGTGAAGGTCATTGAAATCGGTGAGGAGTTTCGAGAAGTTTACCAAAAAATTTAACATTAATTTTCAATGTTATAAACAATTTCGCGGAGCTACGTAAGTATTGGGAATTTCTCGGCCCAGGTAATCGAGCCGCGCGCTCCGCTTTTATGATCGGTTTACCACTCGCACCCCAGATTACTGTAAAGGCACGGTTAGACATGTGCAACGCGCGCTGCAGAACACCATTAAGGCACGGTTAAGGCGCGACTACACATGTGCAATTTCCTTCGTTATGCTCCGAATTACGTCGTTCTTGGTATCAGTTTTCTTGGTATCACTTACCTTGCGTACGTGAAACACACCGTTGAAATACTTGACCATTACCACTCCCACGGTAAACAAGGGTGGCATACAATCGATAGCAATATCATTGTCCACACCCCACGATTCGACCAATTTTAGAAACTGAAACGAAATACAAATTATTCAATGTAGTTCCTGGAGACATTTGATCATTTCTCCTGCAATGTATAGGGCAGCAGGAAAACTTGAATATTCGAGCAGCTTCAAGTTCGAACCGAGCCGGGACTCCGTTTCCGAACCGATTCGAGAGCTCGATAAAAACGAACGCCTCGAGACAATTCGAACTACTCCGGTCTTTCGAGACTCTCGCCTTTTTCGAGTACTCAAACAACATGGAAATTGGATTAAATATGTATTATTCTATATCTCCAAGCAGAACTTCTTCTGACTAAAGGACGTCAACGAGGTGATGATAGTTGATGAAACGACGATAACAGTGGAACGTTACTCAATATAGAAGTGAAACGTATGAAACTCTCGTAGCAATGATACAGTTTCTCAAAGAAGCAATCATTACAGCAGCTGACGGACAATCTTCACGAAAGGATACGAGTGAAATGATCACATTAATATTCTATTTCTTCTGCTTCTTTCGCTCGCCAGAATCAGAGAACCAGACATGCAGCTCGTCTACGGCACATCCTAAACGTCAAAGTATAGTCTGCACACACGACTTGAATACATATGCCGGGTTCTGAAGAATTTTCATGTCCAACACCTGTTTCACCAACCCTCGCACTCCCAAGTAAGTGCACCATGCGACGATAAGGATAGTGTCCTGCACTACCATTGCCGTTCAATCGATATACATTTCCTTCCATCACCATAAAAGTGGCGGTGGAGTCGAACTTTCGCAATATCACTCATTAATTATTTGAGAATTATTCTGCGCCCTGTACTTATTCACTTTAGTTATCATTACTCATGCAAACATACTCGAACGAGAAATAGAGTATTTAAAGACAGATACAGTCGACTTGGTTATGCACTTTATATGTCATGAATAATAAATCAGTGTAGGTACTGTGCTCTGATGGAAAGATGAAACTCGAAATGTCAGGGCGGCGAGAGGGGTCCTACGCTCCCACCGCCTCACTCTAGAGTTTCTCCTTCTTTCCATCGGGGCACAGTACATAACGTGCTCCCTGTGCCTCTGGCAGTCGAGCAAAGAACAGGCGACCGTCCATTGAGTGTCGAGACATGGACTTCTTCGATCAAAGTGCGTATTCGGTGTCGAAGCGTTTCAGCTCAGCAGTCGGCGTGTGGCCCCTTCAGTCTTTTAAGGACCGTGTCGTCAGAAACGCAGTGGTGATATTTCTACTCATAAGCTTTTGG
Organism: Andrena bicolor; assembly: GCA_960531205.1. Taxonomy (NCBI): domain Eukaryota; kingdom Metazoa; phylum Arthropoda; class Insecta; order Hymenoptera; family Andrenidae; genus Andrena; species Andrena bicolor. The sequence goes on along the minus strand of OY482668.1, from coordinate 18,365,166 downwards.
ATTCCTGTGGTAAATACTTTCTCAACGCAACTGTTATTTTCATATAACTACAAAGATGTGTCATGAATTCGTGTCCGTGGAATCATAGTCCAAGGAGCAACAATTTTATTATTATTAAATTAAATTTTTAAAGAACAATTAATTTAAGCATAGCTTTATAAATTGAGACAAAACCTCATGACGCACCTTATTAGAGTTTGTCATATTTATATCTACATATGTAGAGATATAGTGATGGCGCAAAAGCAACTGGGACAAAGTCACGTAAAAGCAACAAATTGGAACTCCAGTGATGTGCTCAACATCCTTTTTGCATATTAATACGTTGAGACCCTAGGGTGTCGTGAAACGTAATAAGTGACAGTGAATACATTTAGTCGTTTGTACACTCAGGGCGGTACACGCCAGGAGTTTTAGTTAGTCACTTTCTCTCTACAAAGTACCGAGCTGCGACTGTCACAAAATTATTCGCGTAAATGTGAGTCGCCCCTCGGTGACTGTAATTGAAATTACAGTACGCACTCGTTACCAGCCCGTTTCTACCACGCGTTGCAAGCTCGGCGACTATCCCCACCATTTCTTGGAATCCTTTGGTCGAGAGTGGGGGAAGTTGGGAACGAACGAGAGGCTCTTTTGTTCCCTCGCGTTCGCTCTTGGGTTTTCTCACTCGCGCCAGTGGCCGCACGGAATAGTGTCCACAACGCGCTGTGAGCCCGCCGCCAACCCCGTTCGTCGGGCTGGTAACGAGTACGTACTGTATCTGAAATTCCAAGCAGACTTTCTTCCTTTCACACGATACATAAATTATCCATCTCTATTTCTTCGTATCTTAAGTCAAGTAGAATTCAAATATTCCAGCAGAGCATATCAGCGTTCGTCCAATTCACATGGAAGGTATAGATTTCATAGCATCATCCACCACCAGAGTTCTATCGTTCTCATTGATCCAATTTAAAAGGATAAAAAATCCATTCCTACGAGAATATCAGGAGGATTCGGAAGATTATCAAGTGGCAGTAATATATACGTATTAAGTTTATTCTCGTCCTTTAATTAAGAGAATTCTTTATTTCGCTTCAGTCGCATGTTAAAAAGGGCGATTATAAAATTCGTTGTACATGTTACGTATGTGGAATTTTCCAATACACTGCTCTCAACCGTTTTTCGAGCTCGCGTCTACGAAGGGAAAACGCCCTAAAATCCTTTCGCTTATCACACACCCCTAATGGGGGTCATGATCTCGACCATCTGGATCACGACCATGGGAACGGGAGTGACACGACGACGCGACGACCCTGAAGGATTTCCTTATATTGAGATTCCTAACGAATCTCACTACCCACTCATTTTTAGGACTATATAAACCCTTTGGTTTCAACCCTCTTTGGTTAAAAGCTATAGGCCGTATTCCGATTCACGCATAATGCAGCATAATGCGCATGAAGTGCATAGGGTACGTGACATATCCTATGCAGTCTATGCGCAGTATGCGTGAATTGGAATACGGCCATAGAGTCACGCGTAGAGTCACGTCGTGTCGCGCTCGTACAGAGTTGGCTAAATCTGGTAAAATCGAGCTAGAGTCCCTGTCAGAATCATATAGTTACTCACAAAATTGAGCGTACACGTAGGAACTTTCACATTACGCAGGTCTGTATAGGTTAAATGTTGGTACTATTGAAGAGGATGTCCCGCGAAATGTCTTTCAAAGTTCGGTTGCTCAGGAACCAGAAACAAAAAACTATGTGGTATACATAGAGCGGTATTCATAAACGTGTCTTAAGATTAGGATCGTCTTAAGCATTTGCTTAAGATGCCATCTAGATTCATAAACGTGTCTTAAGATCATCTTAAGGTCGTGCTTAAGCATTTGCTTGTGGAAAATCTTGTTCAAATAAGTAAATGCTTGTATGACGTCACATGTTCTTAAGATCGTCTCAAGCATTTGCTTAAGATGCCGCCTAGATTCATAAACGTGACTTAAGCAAATGCTTAAGGCCGTGTCTTAAGCATTTGCTTGAGATGATCTTATTCGAGTCTCAAGGCGATCTTATTCTCGCAAAGTGTGGTAATATTCTCAAGACAACGTTTTCGACGTCTTAAGACCATCCTATTGCATCCTATACGGCCATTACTGGCCATTACCCGCCATTACTTAAGGAAGCTAGCAGTGAGTGAAAAATGGATTTATTGGACATCGACGTTGACGTTGATATCAACATTAACATTGAAAACGTTGATATTAACGATATTGACGATGGCAATGATACAATAGCGGCCAATAGGATAAAAAGAATATATATTCGTGACGGGCAAAACCCCTACGAATTGTACGATGCAGACGAATTCAAAAAGCGATTTCGCTTTTGCAAGGATTCTGTAATGTTTGGTATTTTACCAAAAATCTCTAAAAGACTTCTATCATACAACAATCGTGGCTCGCCAATTTCACCTGAATTAAGACTACTGGTATGTTTACGATATTACGCAACTGCAAGTTTTCAGGTAATTTACAAATATAATATTCTATTTTTAACGTTTGAAATATTGATAATTAAAGAGTGTGCATGAGGAAATTTGTTTAAAATATATTTGTAGCAACTGCTTGGTGATACAATGCACATCTCCCAACCGACAGTACCGAGAATTGTTTCCCGTGTAAGCTGCTTACTTGCGAGTTTACTTCCGGAATATGTAAAAATGCCAGGGGATTTTGAAGCACGCATACAAAATCGACGTTTATTCATTGACCTCGGCAGACGAAATGGAGCCATTGGTTTACCGGGTATTGGTGGAGCGATAGACTGCACACATATCAGGCTAACAGTAGTCTACGAGATTCCACAATATTGCAGAGATTTTCCGGAACCGTAAAGGATAGTTTTTAATTCATACTTGAAATACATATTATAATAAATAATTCATCAATTATGTGATTGAATGTCACTCCAGTTTTTAGTCTCCAAGTTTTTCTCTTTATTTTTTTAATTATCATCTTTGTTACAGGCTGTTGTTGGTCCGAGGATGGAGTTCTTAGACGTACCAGAGTGGCCGGGCAGTGCGCACGACAGCCGTGTATTTCGCAACTCTTTATTGTATATGCGGTACTTTCAAAGACATTTGGATGGCATGCTTGTTGGTGATAGAGGATATCCTTGCTTGCACTTTTTAATGACACCACTTACAAATCCACAAACAGACGAAGAATTTACGTAATTATTCTGTTTTTTAAAATTATCATGTTGTTCAGTATGAATAAGAATTATATTTAATGACTGACTGTTGTATCATTGCAGCTATAACAATATCCAAAGTAGAACGCGCATCATTGTGGAACGGACTTTTGGCGTTTGGAAACGAAGGTTTCCATGTTTGTCAGGCGGATTAACGACTAAATTGATTTGCTCTACCACAACTGTTGTGGCATGTGCAGTGTTGCACAACATGTCGTTAATCTTCAATGACATATTGCCAGAAGATGATGATTCTAATGATGATGAGGATATTAATGAAGAAGTACCACTGGCTCCAGCGCAAAATGTTCACAATGCCAATGGCTTTGCTGTTCGTGAGGCGCTAATTGCTCGGCTTTTCAACTAAGAACAGACACGGACGCAGACACAAATCGGCTCTTTTCAGAGCCACCCTGATGTACAAAGTCCGACCGAGTAACCTCCTCGTGGCAGTGGCAGTGGCAGTGGTAGTGGCAGTGGCAGTGGCAATGGCAGTGGCAGTGGCAGTAGTCCTTAATACCCACCCTTGGTCCAAACTCCGGTAGGATATTTCCATGGACATAGGAATATAGGGACGGAGGAATAGTTGCGACTTCAGGCGAGGGAAGTGGGGGGGGGGGGGGGGGACATCTTCATCTGCCTGGATTTGATTGGTTGCATTCTACGCATGCTCCGTATCGCTAATTATGAAAAAGTGTCTGCTACAGATTAGTACATACAGACGTCTAATTGTAAGTATATACTAACGAAGTGATTATTCACGAATATAAATTGTAAAAATAATTAAAATTGAAGAGAAATATGCATATATAATTATTAAAATATATGAGGTGAATACCACATTACGAGGAACGCTTCAATTATGGCTGCCACTATCCCTGTTTGCGACGCGACAAACGTTCATCATTACACATCATTCCGCTTGTGCGAAGCAGTAGCCAATAGAAAGAATGCGTGTGTTACCTCGTTGCCCCTCCCGCAAGGAGATCACACCACGCAACGATTCCTCCGTCCCTATATTCCTATGTCGTATTCCATAGATTCCATCGTATTCTATGATTGTATTCCACAATCTGGCCCGAAACATGGGTCCGGGATTTTTCGTTTTTCGTTCTTATATGAGCATATTTTGGGCTGGGCGAGGTCTCATTCGAAAGAGGAAGGTTCAATGCGGAGCGCTCTGCTCATGGTTCAACGAGATTGTGTTGATATGTAATAATATGAGTGTCCAAAGTAGAGCAAAAGTCGACAAAATACACCAGCAGAATCCAAGCATTGTTAGGTCACTAAAAGAGTTTTGTGACTCAAACGGTGAGCAGAGCGCTCCGCATTGAACCTTCCTCTTTCGAATGAGACCTCGCCCAGCCCAAAATATGCTCATATAAGAACGAAAAACGAAAAATCCCGGACCCATGTTTCGGGCCAGATTGTGTCGGTATACAGGGCGCTGCATTACCCGTGTCACGTGGCGTGTTTACCTCCTTAAGTATATTTAGGTCACTAAAACCACAGACGAGGTATAGGATAGACCTATCAACCAATGCATTTTTCTGTCGCCGGTTTGGGGGGTCCAAGGACCCCCTTACCATTTTAGTGTCGCATGCAACGTTACCGGTAAAGTCTGGAAACAGATTGTAACGCTACGCATGGTAGGAATTAAAATTCAACACGTGTAAAACTAGGGCCGGTATTCATAGTCGCTACTTATTCTTAAGCAAATGCTTAAGCATGCGGCATCTTCTACTGATCTAATAGCTAGTAAAGGATGCCGAATGCTTAAGCATTTGCTGAAGAATAAGTAGCGACTATGAATACCGGCCTAGGTCATTTGAAACCCGCGAGTTACAAATGATTCTGTTAGAGTAACAATTTAAAGATCGTTTTATAAACGTATTCCGTGCAACAACAGAGAAAGAAGGATCACAACAAAACAAGAACACATACGCCTTTTAACCTTGCTATCCTATTCAAGTTCATTAAACGCAAAACAAATTATTTTAACATAAGAATTTATATAAACAACAGCATTATTTGTGGAAGACATGCTTTCATGATGTAACATGGAATACCTGAATGTCAAGAAATTGTCAGTTGGTATATTTCAATAAGGTGCTGAAGCAAAGAGGATTTTAAAAATTGTCAAAAACGCATCAGTTCCAGTATCTCGCTGAAATATTCCAACTTGCACTTATTCTTCTATCATAACGACTTCTTCTATCCAACTTGCACTTATTCTTCTATCATAAAGTTACATATTTTATTCTTATATTCTATCACAGTATCGTAAGTTAGAGAAATTCTTATATCCGACTAAGTAGAGTATTTGACAATCGCAGCCATTGGATCGATTCTCACCGATTACCAGATCTCACCACGAGGAGGTTGCTGCGCTTGGAGACCCGTAGAGAGATAGATGGAATCAAAGTCCCATCGATCTCCCTGTACATGAAAACCTTAGCCTATATACTTGGCAATTTTACATGGGGCCTTAAATACTTAATGCTATAATAATTTAGCCTAGGTTTCCTTACGTGTCTTCTGTCACTATCACTTTTCACTATCACTTTTCTCAATCACTTTTCACTAGTTTCTTTCAAAAGATTTTACTTTAAAGTCTATAGGGTTCATATGTGTGTACACGCTGCGAGGTATAGTATAGAGGTAGCTCTAATTTGAAAAAAGAGCAGCAAATTAAAAAATTTACAAAATTTATAACTAATTGTGAAAAAAAATGATGAAATCATATAAACCTATTAAACAAACAGAGGATCAAAGCTAAAAAATCGTTTAAAAAGTACGCAAAAAAAGAATACAAGAATATGAACCGCGCTCATGATGAAGACCATTATGAAATATGGCACTTACAAAATTTATAACTAATTATGAAAAAAGTAATGAAATCCCCCCGCCCCCCATAAACTTGACTCATGTCTAAAAGAAGCTAATTCCCTATAATTCTCGAAAAACATTAAAAACGGAATTGGCGGGCGTTGTATAAGAAAAAAACTATAAAGTCGACTTAAAACAAAATGTTTCATATTCTCCGCATCTCTCTTACAGCGTATTCGGACGGTCGCAATGGTGCGCATTGGGTGCGAATTTTCGCCAATGGGAAGCGAAAAAGTTCGCATTCAGTGGGCACTAGTGCAGGTTGCCGAATGTGCTATTAATCTATTACCGACTTCGATTCGTTTAAATCAGTCTCTACCAAGTTTTTATTATTTTCCATCATAAAACAATTTTCATACGACATTTTTAATAGAAGATGTCTCTCTTATAAAAGTTTTTGTGTCAACTACAGACATCGCCCGCAAATTCCTTGAAAATCTGAGCACTGAATTGATTTGTGGCCAATAAAGGAATGTCAAGTATAAAAAGTGACAGGGGAATCAATGTTCGAACGGAGAACGAGAATACAATTGGAATTAGCAAAGTTGATTTCACAATCTTTGCGTGAGAACGTTTTTAATGTTTGTCGCGGATTAAAGGTACAATTGGAATTAGCAAAGATGATTTCACAATCTTTGCGTGTGAACTTTTTTCGTGAATTAAACGGAATTAGCTTCTTTCATACATGAGTCATGTTTATGGGGGGGATTTCAATTATATCACATTCCTTGCTCTCGGAATGGACTCGGTGGGTCATGCATTTTGTAAGATGCATATCCTACCAAACTGCACTGCGTGCAATTAGGTAGGATGCTTACCCTTCCAAAATGCACGCACAAAGATTACTACCCAGATATACAAGATACTTGTGTCTATTATCGCATGCAAGTACAGAATATGACTCACCGGTCGGCGAATATGGTCCATCCTGTCATCCTGTCATCCTGTCATCCTCGCTGGCTTCCAAGCTAGCGTGTACCTAGGCTCTCGCTAGGGCCTATGCTGCAGGTCCTCTCTAAGGCCCATGCTTCGGGCCCTCTCTAGGGCCTATGGCAGGCCCTCTCTAGGGCCCCTTTTGGGCCCTCTTTAGAGCCCACGCGCTAGGCCCTCTCCAGGGCCCGTGTCTTGGGCCTTCTCCAGGGCCCACGAGCTAGGCCCTGTCTAAGCTGAAAATTGAAGCTAAGCGAAAATTTGACTCTACTTCCGCGATAAAAAAGCAATTAGAGCACCGGTGCTCTGGACGAGGTTTGTATGCGCAAAAAATTGGATCTACTTTCGCGAAGAAAATTCAACTGGAGCTGCGGTGCTCTGAACAAATCTTAGACACAAATTCGCGGTAATACTCTAAGTAAGAGCCGCGGGGTCATCAAAATATGTAGATGAACACGAAAAAACCGGGGAATCTACAATCGCATTACGCGCGACCACAAAGGATCTTGCTCGACCGCGCAAGATTGCTAGGAAGTCTGGTTCCACATGGAACCTTTTCAAATTTTTCGCGGTGACTCTACTCGACTCGAGCGATTCCATTATTTTACGAATTATTAATCGGAATTGTAAAAATCGCGAGCAACATTTGTATTGATTTAATTTTCTGGCCCTCTCCAGGCCCATGAGCTAGGCCTTCTCTAGGGCCTAGAATCTCATTGGCAAGTCTAAGCTGAAAATTGAAGCTAAGCGAAAATTTGACTCTACTTTCGCGATAAAAAAGCAATTAGAGCACCGGTGCTCTGGACGAGGTTTGTATGCGCAAAAAATTGAATCTACTTTCGCGAAGAAAATTCAACTGGAGCTGCGGTGCTTAGAACAAATCTTAGATACGCAAAAATTTGACTCCAAATTCGCGGTAATACTCTAAGTAAGAGCCGCGGGGTCATCAAAATATGTAGATGGACGCGAAAAAACCGGGGACTCTACAATCGCATTACGCGCGACCACAAAGGATCTTGCTAGACTGCAAGATTGCTAGGAAGTCTGGTTCCACTAGGGACTTTCTCAAATTTTTCGCGGTGACTCTACTCGACTCGATCAATTAGATTATTTTACGAATTATTAATCGGAATTGGAAAAAGCGCGAGCAACTGTTGTATTGATTTAATTTTCTGATTTTAAAACAGACACATGCATGTCACTATCTACTATACTACTTCTACTAGTACCTTGTATGGTCAGCTCATTGAATTCTGCTCTTTCCAACACATGCGCAGGGGTTAGGGACCGATTTCATATAATTAGCATTCGTTTTAATGGTTTAGAAAAGAGCCACGTCATGAGGCTACTGCCTAGACGCCCTAGAGGCCTAGACCATATTCGCGAAATATTGCATAAGTGTTCTCGAAACGAATACCGACCATGTGAAATGGGCCCGTGCATGTCGCGCATTTGTGTTGGAACGGCCAGAATCTAAAGAGCTGGCTACGCTACGTTTTCTACAGAAACCATTATGTTCTATTGCATGCACCCACATTCAAAGAGTTATCAAGTGACTCACCGTTCGCTGTCATCAAGAGTACTGCATCTCTGCAAACTCGTAACCCCTGACCGGCAACCCTGAGATCAGCAACCCTCTGACCAGCACCCGTCAGCTCAGCACCCCTTTAGCCCTCAGCCCAGCAGCTCCAGTTGGACTCGTGCATGACTCTACTTTCGCGGTGAAAAGGCTATTAGAGCACCGGAGCTCTCGACTAATTTTATTTGCGCAAAAACACTGACTCTACGATCGCATTACGAGCGATCACAAAAGCTATTACTGAAACAGACAATTTGTATTTAAACAAGTTCCAAAAAATTTGCTTTAATTTCCAGGCAGCCGCATGGAGCGCCACGTAATTCGGACATTCAGAAAAATTTCGAGCAGCCACATTGGGCGCTTAATGATTTTAAAGATTGATAGAAAAAAGGAGTGCCCCTTTGTGCGCCTAATACTTGTCAATTGTAATGAGAAAAGAAAGGGTAGCCTCTATGGACGCTTAACGATTCTCAAGACTGATAGAAACAAGCAGTGGCATCTTTGAGCGTTTAATACTTTTCAATTTTAATGAAAAAGAAAAGAAAACGGCAGCCACTATGGGCGCCTAGTAACAAGACGGAAGAAAAGCAGCCTCTTTGAGCGCATATTAATTCCGAATTGTAAGGTGAAAACAGCAGCCTCGTCAGGCGCTAATGGCATGCAATGCCAAAAAAATGTTCCAATTCAACTGTACAATGTTAGTAAAGCTTAACCCAGATCTAATTCCACCCTGAGGCCGCCAACGAAATTCTGAGTAAATCTCCTTAGAGTAGTATTACCGCGAATTTGGAGTCAAATTTTTACTACTGGTAGGCGAATTGTATTTCTAGAAGAGTGCATTTGACACTCTTATATTTAAAAAGAACGAGGCGGAACACAGAAGCTTATCGTTCGAAGTACGCAAGTGCATTTTTGAATAGATGTCCAGACCGAACCAAGCTCACCGAATAAATTGGTTTGGCTCGATCTGGACGCTTAAACTAGATCGTAGGCTTTAGCTTGATTCCGTTTCGCAAGTCGCAATGCTCGGGAAACGTTACCAAGGAGCCGAGCACACCAACGCGGAGGTACCTACGAAAGTGACCCATTTCTACGAAATATTTCTGGTCCACATTCGACCAATGCTTTGTGCATTTTTGAAAATTTGGAAAAATCTTACGACTAAAGTTCTTAAACTAAAACTTATTGCTAGGCTGGTTTAAATATTTTAAGGAGTGAGAAAAATAGCACAGTGACCAAGTAGTACCAATAGCATCTGTCACTCTAAGTTATTTATATTTATATGAGAAAGAGCTTCAAGTTATATAGTTGAAAATCCTTAAGAAATGAATGTTTTCCATTCTCGTTTTATTAAGAGAAACTAATGACTCGAATGTAATTAAACTTGAGAAGTGTGACTCGTATTCAAAGCATCAAGCTTTGATTATAAAATTCAAGAAAGATAATTTGGAATATTTAAAACGCGGTATTAGAATTTTGACGTCGAATTTGAAATTTATTGCTTTTGTCTGTATTAAACATTTGGAAACACGCGCGTTAATGTTACTGTTCACGAAAACTAAATACGTATTCGTGATCACTGTGCTCGCTGCAGCAATCATTCGTTCAATAGCATGCAGAAAAATTGAGAAAATTAAAATGTACCACTCACCCATTATAGAACACAGTCTCACTGCTATCCATGCAGACAGGAAGCTTCTTCAGCAGCTTCAGAGACCAAGCTCAGTAGTACCGAATAGAATGTATTACACACAAAAATGTCACTTTAATTTCACGATCAAAAAGCAATTTGAGCACCGGTGCTGAGTCTTAACTAGTTCAAGATGCGTAAAAATACTGACTCCACACTCGCGTTGACAATACTAAAACGCACAGCTTTCTTTCATGTTTTTAAATACAAAACACTGCAAGTTTTTAAATGTACCGAAGCAGTGGGTCAAGAAGTCTCCTAATACTGAGTGAAATGCAGTAGAATCTTGTTAAGCGACCTCCCACATGGTCCAGTAATCGATGAAATTAATTTAGGAATCGATATATCACGAAATAATATGCTCGCACGTTCACTGAGTTCCGATCACTCTCGCGTGTAAAGTTGAACTGGCAGGTGTTATCGTTCGGCGATGACGCGCGACTTTGGCAGAGGTCGGTGTCGTTCTCTCTCGCTCCAACGACTTTGGCAGAGGTTGTTGTCGTTCTGTCTCGCTCCAAAGACTCCCAGTTAAGGGGTCATATATATATATATATATATATACGTTCCTCGGCGCAGAAACGTGGTCAATGTTTGGTAGTAATTTAGGGATAAAGTATAAGCCCGATTGGTTTAATTCTTTCTGTGTTTTATAGGTATACGTTTATAGATTATAAAACATGTATGAGAATTGGAAAATTTTTAAAAATGTGGCGTTCGTGGGCAGTGGCGTAGAACATGTTTTCTGGCGCCGCCCAAAACGGTGGGCATGATTCAGTCCCTACGAGTGGTCCGAAACAAAAATCACCGATTTTTTAACAATTTTGGGGATCGTAGTTATCGGGTGACGTCGCCATTTTTCGAAAAAAATTGCGAAAATGGTTATACTTTGAAGAAAAGGATCGTGATTTTCGCTATAAAAGTCGTACGTTTTTGCTTGGTATTAAAAAATAGTTGAATTTAATTGAAAAATCTCAACGTCACCCGATAACGAATCTTATGTAGAATATGTGTGGAAACAATGAAGTTAATCGGATGAACGGTGAGGCAATTATCATGCCCACCGTCTTGGAAAATGATGCTTTGAGAAAAACCCACATTTTTATAAATTTTCCAATTCTCATGTCTGAGATATATAACCATAAGTATATAGACATATACCTATAAAACACAAAAGGAATTAAACCAATCGGATTAATATTTTATCCCTGAATCATTCGCAAACATTGACCACGATTTAGAGCTAAGAAACGTATATAACCCCTTAACTTGAAATTCGTCAAGCCCGGAAATAATTTTATCTATTAACGCTTGTACTTTTCGCAGCTGCAGCTACAGTCGCGTCGGAAAATAAGTTGACGCTCTTTAAAATCGCATAGGTAGATGTACCGTTTGTAGCCATTGTACCGTTTTTGGCCATGTCCATAATTATCGCGTTTTTTTAGCTCGAAATTGCTTGCAGACACTTAATTATGTGTAGAATTATACCGTAAATATTTTGTTTAGTATACGACCAGAAATATGAGGTTACATTTATTGCTTACGCGAAAAAGTGGCAAGTGGCCACAAACCACCGTATCATACCAGAGTAACCGTATCAAAACCGTCATTACTCTACGTTCGCGCATGTTTGTTACGGTATCCCGCCAAAAAAGCCCGTGTAATGTACTACTCAAGAATATTATTCTATAGAGCGGAGACATCACGAGCGGAGATTCCTTACCCCACCGCAAGGGTCGCTGCAGTCGGAATTCTTCGCATCTTGCATCTCTGTCGGTGGTGCCCTCAGAAACAACACTACACGCTTGTGCAGGAAGGTGGCGCGTAGGCGCTTCCGTACGTGGGGCATTTTCCCGTAGACACTGATCACTGTGCCAGTGATTCTCGAGAATTTCGAGATTAGTTCGGATGAGCAAATGCTGACCAGTGACCGAGGACATTATTAGTATGTAGAGATATGTACATAGGTAATTTCATGCGCAATCATAATAAATTTATGCGCATCTATCTTGCGCATCATCAAATTGGAATGTGCTTCTAAATACTGTTGATGATCATATGGAATGACTCATCCAGTGGACTCAGCAAATACTTATAGCAGATTCGGCAACCTGCATTAGTGCGCACTGAGTGCGAGTTTTCTGACTTCCAATTGGCTAAAAGTCGCACTCAGAGCGCACCAGTGCGACCGTCCGAATTCGCTATTAGTACTTACATGCATCTTCATGTCTAGCTGACAATAAATCGTAATGATCTCCCGTCATATCTGTTTGATATTGAATTTTATTACCAATTATGCAGCGTAATCGTTGAATGACCAGCCATTTTTTTACATTTTTCTGTTCAAACACGAAACAGTTAATAGGGTAAACGTGACTCATGTTATTTATCAACTTTCACTGCAAAACAACAATTTTACTTTCACATTAAACGCATATTGATTTAGTTCTAATAAAAGGAAATATAAAATCATGATACGAAATAATGCGGAAAGTATAGTAACTCACAAAGTTTACTTATAAATATGCTTCCTCAAATTTCACTTTATCTATAGAACATAACTTTAAAATTCCCAGTTTCAAGGAGTCAGAGAAATTTGTTGTATATTTCGTATTAAAAAAAATTTAATGTACTGTTGACGTCATTTAGAAATAGGATCAAAATAATTTTCACAATCCTTCTGATTTGGTGCTTATTCTAAATAATATATCTTTCACCGATTAGACTGGTAAAACCAAAAGGAATAGTACTAACATTTAGATTTTAATTTAGTAACAATAAATTTCTGTACTTTACGCGGAGAGTATGAAAAATAGAAAAATAAGTAATACTTCAAAATAACACTCTTTTTCTGGGTTGTATCTTTTAGTCCCTTTACATGAAAACATACACCAGTATTACAAATGTACATAAAGGAGAATTCATACTAAATGCACACGTACTTCACACTAATTATGTTCACTCTTATTACGTATTGCCACACACAGTAAGAAAGCAGCAATAAAAAGTACATGAACCGCTTTCTACATTAAACTCGTCTTTCCAAGAATTATGTCGACTTGATCCTCATTGTAATAATTGCGAATTGTAATTGCAACGACTGTTCATTGCTGGTGTTAATTTTTTATTAGAAAATTCGTTTAAATTGTACATTACGAAACCATCATTTCCCCCATTGTAAATATTAAATTTCAAACAGAAAGATAAATTAGTGATTTGATGAAAGTTATAATTTGAAATTCCGCACTTAAATGACTAGTTTTGAAAAAGATTTGAAATCATTGCGCACCTTGAAATAATTTAATATTGACAAATCCAGCACGAAATATAATAAAGATATAAAAAAGTAATAGTAATACACACGATACAAGGAATAATTCTGATCTATACTCTAAATCTTCTGTATTAGTAACGTATGCTTTTAGATGGTAATTGTTTAATATTTCAACTTTACATCGTTTCACACATTCCGAATTTCCCAATTTTAAAATAACGTAAGCCTTTTTCGAATTAAAAATCAATCACCGATTAGTTTGTTCATGTTAATCAGAATGTATTAAAATAGAATTTAACTTCTTTAACGAGATAATACGTTAATATGTTTTATAATGGTAAAAAATCTTACATTCATGATTGTTTTAAGCAAGAAAAATTGGAAAAGGAGTATGAACAATTATACTGTAAACGTAATGAAATACTGATCAATATTGTGCATGATCTAAATGATTACAAAGTAGTATCTATGTGATTTAATGGTATTTTTTTATATATATATATATATATATATATACGTAATAGCATATATATGTCTCCAATCATTTACTTTCAAGATTTACGATTCAGGAAAAGTATCTAAATAAATATCAACGTTACTCTTTCTCTTATTACTTAAAAAATACAATTATGGCATCGCAATACGGCTGATTATCTATCCAAATTAGAGTCCCTTTCAGCGTTCTTATTTTAATCGTAATTGTTGTAAGGCTTTCCGTTATGAGAGGAAGCTTATTCTTTCCAGTCTTTCTTAATTTCAAACGACCACTCCCACTTCAGATGTTCATGCTTGTCATCATCAGTGAACAAGGAGCTTACACTATAGGAGCCACGTGCCATTACTCCAGCTGGCGCGTCTTCTGCCGGCGTGGTATATGATTGCACTTCTGTTTTAGGTGGATAAGAACCAACCATATGCATCATCTTATCCACTGGAATGCAACACAATAGAACTATTAACATCCGACGCGCGTACATCTCATCTGTTATATAAATATTGAGTTTTAAAATTACCTGTGACACCTAGCAAGGTAAACATTAAAGAGAAATGAAACATAGCGGTTTAATATCATAATTTCAACTGAATACGATTACAATGTTCTACGTTAATGGCGAAGCGGTTGTCGTTTAATTAGTACTTGATCTTTAATAATACACCTTACCCGGTACTCCAATGCGATAGGTCTTCTGAACATACTTCAGACCATGCACGATTTCACGCTGCACAACGAAGTCGATCCTAATTTTGTAACTAACACCCTCCTTTATTACAAACGTGTGTTTCTTTAGCTGGGAGATATCACCCGTTAAGTCTAATTCCATGTCCGGTCGATCCACCACGCACAGCGCCAGTTTCTTTACTATTACTTTTCTTGGATCGTCTGGATCTACAGAAATTCATAACGTCCTCCCTTTTATTTACCAATTCTACTGAATTCTCTTGTTAAACAGTCAACGAAATACAGACCTACAACGATACCACCGGACTTCGCTTCCCCCAGAAGCGTTTCTTTGTATTTGCGTAAACTCTCATCTTCTTTATCCGCTTCTAAAATTTGTTCTATCGTCTTCTCTGGTGGAGGCTTGTAATTGGATTCCACTTCTATCTCTTCTTCCGTAGCATCAACGTGATCCGGGTTGGGCTCTGACATTTCTACCACGGCATAAATGTAGTTATTAGTAACTTAAGTTTCGTAAAATGTACACGGTAGTATATACAATATGTATGGTTTATTATATTTCGTTAGACTAAACATTCACTGCAGTATTGCAATAACAAATTACTCTTGGATCCTAAAAGAAGTTAACATAAACATAATTCGCATTTGAGGATATTAAAACGTGTACATACGAAGTACTGATTCCTCGAAACGATATTCAAGAATTTTCAATCAATAATCGATTTTCAAAATCCGATGCACACATATACATAATGTATACACATCGCCGGATAGGTAATGTTTCTATAGAATATTTTTAGAACGATCGAATACTGGAGAATGAAGAGTATCTTTCACTTTCTCGCATTCCTCTCTACCATACAAGAATCGGTAAGAAATAGATAAAAGGTAAGAAATCATAAAATAACGGGGCGAGAAATGTCGAAAGAGGGAAATGACAGGACTGTAAAAAATGTCTGGACGAAACTTTAAAAGCATTAAGAAACGATCGGTAACAAATGGTTAGGTTTCAGAGGAGACTGAATAATCGGATAGTACACTTACCGTAATTATAAAATAGTAAGACGAAGACTGAAAAACGAAAACTTATACAGAATTATTGGCAATTTCTTAATCGTGTTTGCTACCCCTCTATGATTCGCTTCTCAAAGCGGAAGACATGGACAATATGGCGGCTCCAAAAGGGCGGGTACTTCCTGTTCTGATAGTTATTCAAGGTTAACTTCTCTTTACGCGTGACTTTTTAACGCTTTTTTCGTTAAATAAAAATCATCTTCCACATACTTCAAAACATACAATGGTTCCTGATTCGTTCAACTTTGATTTCCACCACCTTTCTCTTCATAATTTCAATTCCAAACTCGAGATTTATTAAATTTTGTACTCTTTGAAATCGTGGAACATTTCCCGCGCATTCGTGCATCAGCGATATTTGTGGATATTTCAGATAACGCACACGATACCATCGATTAACAGATAACAGTGTTGACCCTGAATTTTTGCCAGAAATTATAAAAATCTAAAATGGCTGCGTGACATTTGCTTTTCCAGTCACTAATTAACATATTAAAAGAAGAAATATATACGAAATGGTTTTTGCCATTTAGTATATTTATTTTGGATACCTGAGTCTATTCTTAATAAAGATAGCTAGTACATGAGAATTTCCCTACGAAGCCAATGTGTGCATTTATTAATGTTTACTGTGTTATTTATTGATTTCAATTATTACTTAAAATATGTTGACAATGTTCCAAAAGTGCGTCTATATCCGTTTGATTTCTAAAATTCGTTTTACAATTTTGAAGCTTATGATAGAGTAGCTCCGGATGCACTTTCGCTAATTCCTTTAAGCTATCTAGAAAAGAAGTCCTACATAAATATGATATTACATTTTCTTACAATATTAATTTAAATCGTATTACCTAGTACGAATTTTTGAAACTGGCTGTCTGGATCGTCTAAATAAATTATGGCTGTAGTATACAACATGTCTATGTGTCCCTTGTTGAATTGCAAGTCATAATTCTCCGGCACAGCGCCCCACACTTTTACCAGAGCTTCTAGCGACGCTAGTCTAATATCGTCACATCCGTCGTCGAGCCGTTTTAATAGTACAGGGTACAGTTTATGTACATATTCTTCAGTGAGATGACGAAACCGTTTCCTAATGCCCATTATTAAATACATGGCGCGTAAAGAATACAGTCTACTTTTTTTAGAATTATCATCGGCGAGACTAATTAAAATCGGGATTATTTTGTCGAATACTAAAGACATATTTTCTTCGGTAAAATATTCAGTTCCTTCTAGTAAAGGGTCGTTTCCGTAGCTTTCTAAGAAAGCGCATAGACAGGATATCGCAGCGGTGCGAATGGCTTCAGCAGCTCTTCCCGCAGTCCAAATTAATCCGGGCAATATACAGCCTTCCAGAAATTCGTTAACGAATTTCAAATCTATAACTTCGCTTGGAGATTCTCGATTGAAATACTCCGATAATAAAACGAAATGTTTCAATCTCAGTTCAGGGTCGACGTCGTTTGCCATTGTATCTTTTAGAATTGATAAGATAATGTCTATATGGTGATTCAAAATTTTTGTGACATGAACTAAACATGCGCAGAAAATTTGAGACTCGGGACTATGGACCGTCCATGCTTTGCAGTCAGAAAATGACGAAATTAATTGCCCTATATGTTCGCGATATAGTTCTTCGATGTTATTGAAAGAGTTAACATCTGCGAGGATGTTTAATAACTCTTTTGCTTCTGATTTCGTGGAATAATCTTCTGCCATCGATAGAACAGTGAACATTGCTATAAATAAATCCTTTGATATAACTTTGCAGTCCTACAAATTTTTAAGCGTGTTAATGAAATTTAAAGAGTATATATACTTAAGGGGCAGGTTACCCTTGATAGCTTTAAAAAACAGGTCTTTTTAATCGTTATTTTACGAGCTTTAACACTAAAAAAGGAAAGTCTAAATATCTCTATGCACATAAAAGTTGCGAGTAAAAACGTAAAGGAGTGTACGCGGTACAGTGTTTGATGGTAAACATAAAATCTCGAAAACCGCTCCAACGATTTGGATGAAAATTTAAGAAAACCATTCCCTACGATGTGTCGGGAGCAGATTTTCAAGATAAATTCTTAAAAAAAATATTTTTCATATAAGAAATCGATATCATATTTTTCAACATAAAAATTGTATTATTTTTTTCGAAAATATGCTCCCGACACATCGTAGGGAATGGTTTTCTTAAATTTTCATCCAAATCGTTGGAGCGGTTTTTGAGATTTTATGTTCACCATCAAACGGTTCACCGCGTACACGCCTTTACGTTTTTACTCACAACTTTTATGTACATAGAGATATTTACATTTTTCTTGTTTTGTGTTAAAGCTCATAGAATAGCGATTAAAACTAGAAAAAACGTTCTCTCTACTGTTATTTATCACTTTTCAATTTGCGTTTGAAAAAAGGCCTGTTTTAGGGCTATCGAGCGTAACCTGCCCCCTTAAAACACAAGAAGCAAACCTTTTTGCAGACAACAATTAAAGATCGACAGCAAGAAAGTATTTGCCTCTGATATGCTGTCTTTTTACTTTGACAAATATGTGATTGCTGTAGAAATTTCCCAATGTCTTCCAATAATGGAACAAGCGAACAATCCTCGCTATTTCTTAGAATCGCAGAGAATACTCTGAAATGACCTGCGGTCGGAGTTTCTTCGAGAGTAGGAATTATTAAGCGGCAATAAGTTTTCGGATGCACGAAATATCCTAAATATTCTGCTGCCCTTTCTATGTTTTCTACAACTCTATTGTCATCGTCGTTGCAAGCCCTATCGAACGATTTATTTATTAGTTAATGTTACATGTAATCTAAACTAGTTATGATAATTTATGTCTAAATGTTATACATTTACCGATACATAGCAGGCAACAGTTTTCCAATATGCTGTGTTACTTCTTCTTCTATATTTAAAATAAACACACAAAGCAACTGTGCGGATCGTACTCTTATGTCTGCCATCCAATCTCCTAATTCCGCATTGATTCCCATTATCAATTTACTAAAAGTTTGCTGCGCTATTACACGACATCCTAAATTTGGTCTGGTAACTGTGAAAAATTTATCATAATGTAAATGACAATTGCGACACACTTGCGTAACTTACCATTAGGATAGTGATGAGGATCTTTGGTAAGAAAATCCATTTTATCTTTAAACCTCTCATCAGTTTGATTTTCTTCCATATACAATTGTCCTGTAGCATCCCAGAAGTTTGCAGCTTTCTCTCTAATATCTTTTAACTCGTCATGAAGGCCTGTTAAAAGTAGTGGAAGTATTTTGTACCACCAACTATATCGATCTCTCAGTTTTAAAAGCCAACAACCTGCTACCTCTACCACAGCTGTAAAAAATTGTAGAGTAAGAAGAAATTGAACATTTTGAAGTTTACAATTATAGTTAATATAAATAAGAATAGGAAGTAATATAATACCTGCTCGAACAAGGCCATGTTGATCGAATAATCTTTCTGCTAAAGGTGTAGCTACATCTTCTACAGATTTACTGTTTCCATATTGAATCAAATCTCCTATTGTTTTAATGGAAGCAATTCTAACTCTATAATGTTGGTGCGCGAAATTGCCTAAAATTGGCTTCACAAAATTCTCCGATTGCGAATAAAAGTGTCTTGGCAAATTCTTAGCGAACTCAGATACGCAGTGGCAGCTTTCCCTTTTAACTAGTGGATAATTATCCGCCACAGTGCGCACCAAGATTTTTACCAAGTCATCGACGTACGATACTAGCAAGCTGTTATATTTCGATATAATTATTTTTAATAACACAACACACTTCAATCTAACTTCTTCCGAAGTTTCGATTTGTTCGTGAGAACCTAATCTTCTAGATAAAATGGGAAACAAGTACATAACGTGTTTATCATTAGGCGTTGAATTAGATATAAACGATTTGATAACTTCTAGCGTTTGATCGCGACAAATTTCTGCAGGATCATTCAAAATTCTCAATAGAAACTTGTTTATAACGTCCCATAATTTCGAAAGCTCACTCTCAGATTGTGACGACTCTAAAATATTAAGAATCTCTTTCAAGCCTTGCACCCTTCGCTTCTTTTCTTCCGACTGCAGCATAACCGAAATCCTCGTGAATTCATAATTCTGACTTTCTTCGCACATTTTTAAAGAATCTGCAAATCAAGCGTGAAGACTGACCGTAACTATCCTTGTAATTTGTGTATTCCCATGGCAACATTTTTATTGATCCAACTGTTTCAATCCGAACGTTTATTAATTCTAAGATATTCGTTGTTAAATTAAAGGAAATGAAAGATGCTACTCTAATTTATTTTAAATTTACGTTATTATTTTACACTCTAGAATAATATATTCACAGATATTCCCACATCCTGAAATGCACTTATAATTTTTCACATAAGAACAAATATTAAAGATCATAGTATCGAGCTGAAATATGTATAATCAAGATCTAGTATCATATATTACGCAGGCTCAGCGGGCAGGAAATATATGTGACAAAGAAACCTAAACGTACAGAAATTTTGAAACAATTCGAGTATCAACTTAACTTAAAAGACTAGCATGATATCATTCCGAGCGATTGCATTTGGAGCGATGAACAGAATTTAGTAGATATGCTTTGAGTGTGGCCCCCGAGTACGGATACTCTAAGTATATTTGAAACACATCGCTTTATTGTATTTTTTAATCTTCTAAAGTGACATTTTTAAATAAATATGACATAGACTCTTTGTTGTGAATACGCCTAATAGCCTCTGCCAGCAAAATACTGATATCAACAGTCTTTATTTTCGGGCACTGCATCTTTTGGACATCGTGAGGAACCGTATTTGTTACAACGACCTAAAAATCATCATAAGAAACTCAATCTTTCAGGCAGATTTTCACGTATCATTCATTCCCTATATATCAAGTCTTAGTTCAATCTTATGCGCAACGTCACTTTGAAATGTTATTACCTCATCGATGGGCGATTCCTCTATTAATCTCGGAGCATCGGAGCTTAAAAGACCGTGCGTGGCTAAAACATATATTTTACATGCACCCCTTTCTTTAAGAACTTCTGCTGCAGCAACATACGACTGAACATCGTCTATCATATCATCCTGAAGTTAGGAAGTTATTTTAGTTCAACATACCACTGTTTCGTTAACGTTACATTTATTTTTACATACCACCATGATAGCTATACGCCCACCTACGTCCCCTACAACATTAATCGGCGGCTTTTCTTTCGCCGGATGCATCGGAACACCGACCCCAACTTCCATTGTCCGCGAAGCCAAAGCGGGTGGGGAATAACGCCCGTCGTTCATGTCTGATTCCGCTTCTCGCTGTTCTCCGTGAATCACCGCTATGCCCAAACGTAATCTCTCTGCGTAGCTGGTCGCTTTCTTTGCACTGCCAGGATTTCTCGCGACTATCACTGAATTGTGATAGTCTGGAATCTAGTTGGGTAAATAATCGTAGTTAGAAAAGAAACGTGTATTATAATACCCTCCGATAATATCATTTACATACACATTCTTGTATATACTGTAATAGGAAAGGGCTAGCACGTAGATTGTCCACTGGAACATCGAAGAACCCTTGTATTTCCTTCTGATGTAAGTCCATCGTAATTATGTGGGTTAAACCGCTTTTGCAGAGCATCTTCGCCAGTAGTTTGGAGACTATACAGCCACGTTTACGCATTTTGCATTGCTTAGAGTAAGGTAAGTATGGAATGACGCCAACGATGTTTCTGGCGGAGGAAGTCTTGCATGCGTACGCCATGATCAAAAGCTCCATTATGTTATTATTTACATCCTTCGTTCCGGTCTGAATAATATAGAGATCCTTGCTACGCACGGAGTCCCCGATTTCGACCATGGTCTCACGATTCGATTTATGATACACGGAACATCCTCCATGCTTAACACCTAATCGGCTTTAAATTAAAACGAGCATGTATAAAAGATAATAAGATACCGAAATACGCGCATTCGTGTGTACTCACTTGGCAATGAGATTAGCCAACTCTGGATGAGAATTACCAGCGATAAGTACGATATCAGAAGATACAGGTTTGTCCATATTATAATTGCTTCTAAAAGCTGAATGGAAACACGAATTACAGAGAAATCAATGTAATTTAATTAGGGAGAAGTTGTTAATCGAAGTCCCTTTTTTATCAACGAACGGAAACAAGTTACGAAGTTTAGAAAATCAACAGTCGCAAGCAATTAACGTGATAGACCTTTAATAAATACCTTAGAATTCGAGCAGTTACGTTAATAGATTAAACATTAAACAATCATAATAAATTAGGTATCATGAAGTTTTTACGCCTCTGCTTTTACTTATTTATATGGAATAATGTATTTGTAACATTATTAATTAAACGTTACTAACTATTTCATTCAAACACACGAAGCACTGAATTTCATCCGACTTCTTCAGGCTTCGTGTTTCGTGGCTTCGTTTACGTCAATTTACGTTACCCTTGGTCGATTTACTGCCTTGTTGAAGTTGAACAGCTGCTTGATTCCAGAAGTGCCAACTGCTCGCCGGAGAATCAAAATTGTCATGTGACCTTTATCAATATTTTCTATGTTGCTTTAATTGTTATTAAATTTGTGCAACAATCGGTCTTAATTATTCAGAGGTCTCTTTTCTAAGGTACATGCCATGTGTAAGTATATAGTAATTTAATGTTTCAAGCTCAACAATGGAGGGGGGAAACACCTACAGGGGAGTGGTGGTAATGTGTGCGTACACTGATGCCAGCGCCAAGCCAGCCGGGTGGCTTATTACCACCACTCTCCTGTAGGTGTTTCCCCCTTCCATCGTTGAACGCAATCGCTCCTCACCCTGGGCGAATTCCACTAACGCCCAAATCGCCCGTGATTTTCATTAAGCTAGGTTTCCCTGTACGCGACAAAACGCAACGAAAAGTATTTCAAAGTCGATTTTCTCGGAAATGAAGCGCAATATAAAAAAATTTTATTCCTTTTCCTCGACTTATTTAGTTGTTATAAACAAAAAAGAAACAGTAACTTTTTTTCATATTGCGCTTCATTTGCGAGAAAATCTACTTTGAAATTCTTGACAATGCGTCCAATCGCGTACGGGAAAACGTAGCTTAATGAAAATCACGGGCGATTTGGGCGTAAGTGGAAATCGCCCATAGTATATTTAGTGGTGTAGAGTAACCTTAAAATGTTAGGTCCCGAAATGACATAAGGATATATTATTGTTTCTTAATCCTTGATTCTTGTGCTCCTGTACTTTGATTAACAATGTTTAATCTTATGTACAAATATCGTGAAATTCACATCTCAGCGTTGCAACGATATATTCTACGTTGAGATTTTAAAATCGCTGACACACAAGTTGTCACATAAAGTAAGTCTTGTATTTTAGCACTTGCATTGTAATCCAAAAGTATTTTTCCTGTCTTGCCTGTGCGGTGTAGCAGAATAGTACTGCTTATCTTGTTTAATAATCTGATATATAAATAATGATGCATCAGAAATATACAATATAATTACAAATAAATAAAATATTTACTAACGAATATTTACAACAATCGTTTGTAATATCTTAAAATAACATTGCCTTTTATGTTGTAATTTTATCCGAAAATCCATATAATAATTACTGTATCGCAATAAATATAAGGATTAACAAAGGAGCCATTCTTAAATTTTATATAACTTGTCATATATATATATTATGCAATTTGTAGATAATGATGCACGCTACAAGAGCGGACACTTCTGAACGAAGGTTCGAAATACAATGTAAATTGGAAGCAGAGATCGCTTCTCTAGAAGCGTTAAAGGAAGCGGAAGAGCGAAGTAGAAAATTAACTAGTAGTGTCGTAGGAATTCTTTCTTCTTTGGAGCAACGTCTTGCTACATTGCGTCGTACCATACTTCCTGTTTATAATGAGACGGGGAATCTCCAAGCGCAACAACAAAGTATGCATTACATCGTTACAAATTAACTTAGATTCGTGGGAGTTAAGGGGTCAGTCCACTGTGAAATCATGAAAAATTATCTTTTTTAGGATTTATTTTTTAGTAAACAAAATGTCCAACGTAAATAACGTTTTGTCTACTTATTAATACACTTATTGACAGTGTAAAAAATCTATTTTAAATATTTAACAGTTTTTTTTAAAATATATATCGCACTGATATTGAATGCCTTGAGAAAGCGATGTAGTGTTGGTGCAGGTGATTTTGGGAGGATGACGCATTTGAAACAAAAAATTCAAAGTGTGTTGTAATGATTATGAGTGTGGTAGTTGCCGGCACCAGGATTATTTTTACTGATAAAAAATTAACAAAATGGCAGAGGTTTGAAGTTTAAGTAACGAAATACGGTGAATTTTTCAATCATTTTACTTTGTAAAAAGTATGAAACGGTTAATCCAAAAAGGTTTCCATGGTCCCGGCCATAGCCACTGATGTGCCGAATAACATGTAAAATTTTCAGACTGATTGGTCAAATAGTTTTTTTGCAATCACCTGCACAAGTTAAAAAAATGTTGCTTTGAGACGATCGCGTTTAAAGTTTTAAAACAAATTAAACAAATTCTTTTAAATTTTTCTTGTATAATATAAGAGTAGCTTGATAAATACCAAAAAGATTTATTGCATTGCATGTTGTATCTACAGAGAAAAAATTTTTATAAATAGCTTAATTTTTCAAACCGTCACAGTGGACTGACCAATAACATAACTGCTTCAACCCTTTAGATCTGTTTAACATCTTTATTCTATTATTTGTTCTTTCCACAGATATAGAGAGAACTTTAAATGCTTTAGATCATGCTATTGGATATTATGGGGTTTGCCAGGAAGTGGAAGGAGCGGTACGGGCGGGTCCAGGAGGATCCGGAGGCCTAGATAGTTTCCTGGAAGCAATGAATCGTCTTTATAACGCGCAGCGCTATTTTCAGAAAAATAATCCTAGTTCCGTAGAATTAGAAAACGTAACAAGTTTATTTGTCGTCGGGCTAGATGCTTTATACGCAGAATTTCATGATATTTTGACCAGACAAAGTAAGCCAATCCTTCCGATCGTTCTTTTGGATTTGATTGGCTCGGACGAAGATACTAGTGGCGAAGATGCTCCGCAATCACTCTGCCAATTACCAGAAAGTATCCTAGGCGATCTGCTTAAAATCGCTGGCTGGCTCGAAGAAAGAGGACACCGTAAACATGTAAAAATTTATGCGTCTGTGCGCTCTGGAATCGTTCTAAGATCTTTGCAATTGTTAAAAGAACATCAGAGGAGTGCCAGTGGTGGTAGTACACATGCGGGAAGTCCTTTACCGGTAAGAAATTTACGATAACATGCTTCTTTACTTGGATGAATTAATAACAATCGTGTTACATTTTGTAGAAAGCAAAATTTGGCCACAGACATTCGATAGGTGGCCAAGAGACCGGCGGAAGGAGAGCTTCCCGAAGATTGCAGCATGCTCTTGAAAAGAAAGCCAGCAGAATGTTGTTGAAAGCTTCTCAAACTACGGGTTTGGGGTTGTCCTTAACTACATCTAGAAAACCACCACCGCAGTTGTCCGGGCATTCCGTAGAGGACACAGCACCGGACGAGCAAGAAATGGAGAATTATTTGCTGTTAACAGTCGGCCTCCACAAGCTTATGCAAGCGGAGCGATCGCTTGTTGCCAAGATTCTGCCAACCACTCTACAGGCACAAGTTCTAGAAGCTACTGTACGCGAAGCTATGGATCTCGTAGCTCACGACGGAGAGAGCATAGCGACCCGTGCCAAAAGGTGTATCGTACGCCGTGATTTTTCCGCAGTGCTAGTCATCTTTCCTATTTTGAAACACCTTGGAGAATTGAAGCCTGATCTGGAACGCACTGTGGAGGGTTGCGACTACGCTCTCCGATCAAAATTCAGCTCCGTGCTTAATACTCTAAACGTGACTGTAAGTCGGAGCAATGAAATTCTCAGATACGCGTTTTATTCAAAGTTTATAGTATGCAATTCGATAATACAGGGAGCAAAGGCGTTGGAAGATTTTGCGGAAAGCGTTCGAAACGAATCCAATTCGGTTTTACCAAAAGACGGTACCGTAGCGGAGAGCACAAGTAATGTGTTAGTTTTTCTGGAGCAACTAGCAGAATACGCAGACACTGCGGGGACGGTTTTAAGACGCAGCACCGATATGGAGGGTACTATATCTGCGAAACAGTCGGAGAATATGCACAGAATTGTTCTAGGCACTTATATCAGTTAGTATTGTGCTTTTATATTCGACGGTGTTTTAAAGAAAATATGAAATCTTTTGACATGATTTTTTTTTTTGTTTCAGAAAAGGTATTAGCACAATTGAATTTAGCGCTCGTAAGTAAAAGCGACACTTGTTATTCAGACGTTGCGCTACGAGCTCTCTTCCGTTTAAATAATCATAATCATGTCGTAAATGCTTTACGCCGTAGTTCTTTAATGGAACTGCTATTATTAGCGGAGCCTAGTGCGGAGCAGACGTACCATGATCTTTTGCACCGCGATAAAGCTAATTACGTTACCACTACATTTGCAAAAGCGCGCACCTACCTCGAGCAACCGATCGATGAACCAGGTCTGTGTTCTCAAACGTTAATATTTTATTTCGACACGATAAAAGGAAACGTTTGTTCTAATTTTGTTTATTTTACGCACAGTCTCATATTTATCAGCAAATTATGAATTATTCGAAAAGAATTCGGAAGTAAATAAAGTAAAAGTAAATTTAATAAAATATATAAGTCGCGTAATACAATTACAGTAGTTATATATTTTCTTACGAATCGCATAACATTTAAGTAAAAAATATGTAGAACGAAGAGGGGTTGTTAACGCTTTTTTTATTATTTTATAGAGCCAACCGCGAAAACGTTGAAAGAGAAATTCTTGGGATTCACAAGGGAATTGGAGGAAGTCGCGAAGTGTCAGCGTTCTTATTCCGTGCCGGATGGTAGATTACGAGAAGAATTACGGAAAGGACTCCAGCATGCTATTGTCCCTCCTTATATAACTTTCCACAACAAATACCGTGGGATTTCGTTCTCGAAGAACCCAGCTAAATACATAAAGTACACTCCCGACCAGATATCCGCAATGATCGACACGTTCTTCGACACAACTGCGTAATGAATAACTAGAAGAATTTAATAAACACCCATTTAATAAAGCATATTTAGTTACAGTATTTATGATATTTTGTATGGACTGAATCCCCGTTCCCCGGATAGATTGCACAGGTCAGTGGATCTGCGACGATTGAAATAGATCTCGGTCCAGCCCCACTTTATATATATTTATAATATATATATAAAAAACAAGTAACGTTCGATTTAGATTCAGTAGCTTATACATATAAAATGATAGTAATAGGAATACATTTTGAACTTTTACCATTTATGTACAATTACTTGCTACAGAATAATTCCTTCCGGTCTTTCTCTCTAGACTTTTATATGCATTCTCTTAAACATTCACTCACGCATACTAATCTTTCCCGCCTCTGATATTAAATTTTCTGTACTTTTATCTCTTTAGCCATGTTGTGCGTATCAATTACACCGAAATCGCAGCAACATGAAAACGCCAGCAGAGGCAGAGAATTAGAATCGCACTTATATTGCTCACCTCTAAAACTTACACGACTATCTATCTTATACCATGGTACAGCTCTGTCCCGTTACGAGGACGATCCCCTTAACGAAACTGTACGCCTTTCGTTTCTGCCGCCTTCTTTCAACAATACGATGCCGCCGCTATCTCGAGATTTCTCTTCTCTTCGCGTGCCCTCTCGTTAATTCTCACTCTCCCGCACTCGCCGCGGCGACTACGAAAGAAGCAGCGGCGATAGAAGAGTCTCCTTAATGGAACGGAGGACTTGTCCTCGGAACGGGGCAACGCTGTGCGTAGATAGTAATATCAACCAATTTAGTTAAAGGTGGAAGTCATTTTATGTGATTTGCAACTGTATATTTACCACGAAAGATACAGATTTATTTATAGCTAATTGGCTCCAAGTGGAATTATTAGCTGGAAAAGATCAACTTATCTGAGAGAGAGAGATGTTCGTTACAAAGAAACAACATATAAGAGAATAAAACAAACTGTCGGTACATAATTCTGATAGTTTCTGTTAATATGCTCGTTTACGTTAGTCCCCATCTATGCAAAAGCTTTTAAAAATGGATAATTCCGTTTTATCTAAAATATACAATGCAGAATTGCATAAAATGGTTTACCTCTTCCATTAAATTGATTAGTATCCGGTGCGCAGGCAAACGCACATCCATAGTAATGCATGTTTCCTTACGGCTCGTATGTAATAACTAATATTAATAACACACTTTAATATACTGTACATTATCAGTTCAGTTTTCATTTGGCTTCCTTCCTCTCTTCAGAACATTCAGCTAATGTCCGAAAAACATTTAAATCGCGTATAATTTTCTTTTCCTTTTTACCTTTCTATACGCAGTATACAAATTGATGATTTGTGCGCTTTTATGGCAGATGCTTGTAGAGAGATGGACCATACAACGGGTTGTTTTTAATCGGAGTTAGACATCCTGCTGCAATCAAGTCCGATCGGAGGAGGGATAGTACATTCGCACCTACTCCGCCGTCGTCTGACATTTAATATTATAGAAGGAAACATCTGCGTTTTGGTTTCACTTGAAGGACAGGGCACAATACCGCACGGATCGCTTCGTCGAATACCGTTTTCAATCCTTTCTGAGTCAGAGCCGAGCATTCTAAATATTTCACCGCGCCAATTTCTTTTGCCATTGTCAAGCCCTGAATACAATTTAAAATATAGTCACCAGTCGAACACAAAGATATTATCGCGAGTAACCGATCGGTCGTTAACAGACGACTAATAAGCAAACCGAAGAAATACATGCCTGAGGATATGTGATCGGCGTCAGTTTTTTGTCTTTTAATCGCTCGATCGTCTCCTTGTCCTCGCGCAAGTCTAGTTTAGTTCCCACTAGAATGATTGGAGTCGCTGGACAATGGTGACGGACTTCTGGATACCACTTTGCGCGGACGTTCTCGAAGCTGGCTGGGTTGACCAGAGAAAAGCATATCAAAAAGACGTCCGTCTGAGGGTAGGACAACGGTCTCAGTCTGTCGTAATCTTCCTGACCAGCCGTATCCCATAAACCAAGATTGATAGGCTTGCCGTCCACCATAACGTTTGCGGAATAATTATCGAATACAGTCGGGATGTATTCCCCAGGAAACGCATTGGTCGTGTAGCTTATCAGGAGGCATGTTTTACCTACTGCTCTGTAGAAATCAACGGATTGAGAGAATATTAAACGGGCTGTACCGTACGCCGATCTTAATAGGAAGAAGGTTAATTAGAAACTAAACAAAACATGCATTTTCCCATTCTGTCGTGGGAAGCTGAACAGTAACGCAACGAGGGTTTCAAGTAAATTTAAAGTGCAGAGAAAAATTGAACGGAGGGAGGGGAGAGAGAGAGTGAAAGTGAAAGAAAAAGATCGAGCTGATGAATTATATACGATTAATCAATAATGTAAATATGAAGCGCCGATTGCCTGGCTGATTACCATACGATTAACAAAACAATTAGGAGGGATTCGTTTGAAAGAGTAACGGGTGTGGTGCCCGCTTTG
The DNA here is from genome assembly GCA_960531205.1 of Andrena bicolor. Classification (NCBI taxonomy): domain Eukaryota; kingdom Metazoa; phylum Arthropoda; class Insecta; order Hymenoptera; family Andrenidae; genus Andrena; species Andrena bicolor. The sequence continues at coordinate 18,335,649 of OY482668.1, read as the reverse complement.
AAATAGCTCGTAATCAGGAAAAAACTAATCGCCAAGAGTTAGTTTGACGATCCTCTAGATCGAGTAGTATGGATCGAAAACAGGAAAAGGCAAACGTAACGAGAAACATTAGAAGTAAAGTTTGAAAATACTCACCCGTCCCCTACGACAACGCACTTAATCGCTTGCATCCTGAAGGTTGGGAACCGTTCACAAGTAGAAATATCCACGTAAATTCGCAGGAAGGGAGGCTAGTTCGATTCGACAGAGCACGAAAGATCAAGAGAGACGGAGAAGGAGTTGAAGTGTCGGGGGACAGAGAGAGAGAACATAAAGGAAATAGGTGCAAGAGAGATAAATAAGTAGTGTCAAAAGTAAGACAGAAGATCATAAAACGAAGGGAGGAATAAAGAGCGGATGGTGCGAGAGAAAGAGATAAGCAGAAGAAGAAATAATGGTGTTATGTGCGTAGAAGTTGAAATATTAGAATATTGTTGTGTTTCGTCCTTGTTTTGTAGTGGAAAACGTAGTAGGGGGTCTTTCGTTGAATGCAGCACTCCTGACCTCGATCTGTGGCCTCAATTATGATCGCAGGCCTTTATTTATCCTTAAAGAGTCGAGACGGTGTTTTTATGAACGCGGATAATTTTAACGAAACTCGGCTAATCCTTTGGCTTATTTATAAATGCTCTCGAAACATATTTAACTTGAAAGAATTTCTATAAATGCTGGACTAAAGGCATATAAAATTACGGTTGAAATGATGACAACCGATACAGTGTATGTAATGATGGACTTGGAAGGGATTTTTGCGATTGCGCATTAGCTTAACGAGATCCGCGTGCACGGATCTTTCAAAAAAATGCGGGAAAATCTTATGCCCTTATATTTACATATTTACTATTACGAATAATAATTTCTTTTCAAACCCAACGCTTGTAAAATATTTCTATCCTGTTTCTTAAGACAGTCGAAAAATCGATTCTTTTTTATTGCTTGTGCGCTACTAAAATCTGGTGACTTCTTAATTTTTTTACGAAAATCTCGAATTTTTACGGACCATATCAGAGGTTTGGGTCGAAATGGCACATGTTTTACACCTCCTGTAATTTTTTCCAAGTCGATCTGAACCTCCATTCGCTCGAAATCAGGAAAACAATGAAGAGAAAAAAATATTCGAGAAAAACGCGTTTAAAGTTTCTGGGCAAAGGCGACGCTATAGGTTGCCGCTTGATGTTTTTAACTGCCAAATCTACAATTTTTGAATTTTTACTATAAACCAAGCGGCATTTTATTCGGACAAGATAGTACTTTCGGAAAATACAATAAAAAATCGATTTTTCGACTGCCTAGTTTCCTTAATAATTACAGCCGAAACATCGTTTCAACACCGATAACATGATAAATGTTATTACTTTGAGTTATTTGTTAACGTTAAATACCAATAAAAGTTTGTTATTATTTATTTAAATTAATAGCAATACGAGAGAATTTTCATGTCAATAGATAATATTGGTTTTAAAATTAATTAGAGTGTTCTATTTTATTTATTGTCTCATTCCACAAGTTATAGTCCGAATATTATATCCTTGTGTGTTTTAGTTGTTACAATTTATTGTATATTGTTATAAACAGTAGGTATGAATAGTAACAAATTATAAATATAGAAATATTTCATAATTTCGTAGAATTAAAAAGTATCACAAGTAGGAAGTTATCCTTTTGTTATTTTTTAGTTATAGTTGTCTTAATTTTATGTTGGTAACGTGAGAATAATAGATCTTCTCAACAATTTATAAAATTTATTTATACGTTATAAGTGGTCGATATATAAACCAATATAAAATTTAGTAAGCTTTAATACATGCCTCTCGTTCTCGAAATTTTATTGGTGAGAATTTCTACACTGAGGAAGGTAAATCAAAAGGTGAAATATAGTTTGCATTGGGAATAAACTAAACTAAAATCGCATACAAGTAGCGGTACTTTATTTAAAAAATTAAAAAAATTATAATCGATTATCAGGATCAACGGGTGAAAAAGAAAGTTAAGAAATACGGATGCTGCTTCTACCAATTACTGTTATTAATCCATTATCTTGTAGCTCTCTTAAAGCATCCTCAAACATGTCCTTAGTAATCATCTAATGGAAAATAAAAATTTAATTTAAAACATTCCTTGAATTATCATCATTAATACAGTACAACGATCATTTGGATATTTTTACTAACCAATTCAGAAGACTGCCTTATTTCAGCAAATAGTTTCTGCTGATTAAGCACATGAGTTTTGTTCTTGCTTTCAATAACCTTCTGAAGCACGTCGCACAATTCTTTTTTCTTCTTCCTGGCTATTGAAGATATACCAGTAGTTAAAATAGTTATGTCTATTTTGCCACTCAGTGGATCCATGGCAGACTGTTTCAGAGCTTCTCTGTGTAATCTGTTAAAAGAAAATAGACATTTAGATGTAATTTTAATTAATACGAATAGTATAATCGCGTTGGATTACAAACCTCCAAGCTTCTTCAACATCCTGCAACTCTACAGTAGGACTTAATCGCAATTTGGCGTGTGCTTCAGACAATCGTATTAGAGATTCCAATTGCCTGGGGTACGCTGTTATTTGCCCACGTCCTCTTCCAACTCTTCTCATATCGACGTAAGCTTGTATCAGCCTTTGTTGACTTTCCTCATTGACGACAGGATGAACATGCTCTTTCGCAAAGACTATATAGTCACGAGCAATGCTCCTATGCAATTCTTCATCTTCGTCTTCTTCCGGGGACTTATAGTATAACGTGACCATATGAGTTGCAAGTTTGTTATCGTACGCGTCGTTTTGTGGATCTAACATTAAGAAGATCAGATCAAATCGAGAGAGTAGGGTATGAGGTAATTTCACATTTTCAACCACCTGGAAAAGATATATACAATTATATATGTACGAATAATAATAAAAGAATAGAATAAAATTGTTTCGTCGGGTGACATACAGTTTTATTTTTATTCCACTGAGATTCGCATGGATTAGCAGCAGCTAGTATACTGGTCCTAGCATTTAATTGACAAATAATTCCAGCTTTGGCGATGCTCAAAGTTTGTTGTTCCATTACTTCGTGCAATACCGATCTTGCGCTTTCGCTCATCTTGTCGAATTCATCGATGCAACATATTCCGTTATCTGCAAGTGCCAGTGCTCCTGTTTGTAATATTACTTGTTTAGTCTCCGGATCTTTTGTCACATAAGCCGTCAACCCAACAGCACTAGAACCTGTAAACGTTCATTGCAAAAGTTATTAAAGTCTGTACAGGAAGTTTCAACTGCGACAACGTTTATTCCTCTTTCGGCATACCTTTCCCATTTGTGTATTGTGAGCGCGGCACTAAATTGTAAACATATTGTAGCAGTTGTGATTTGCTCGTGCCAGGATCACCGCAGAGTAATATATTAATATCCGGTCGAAAATGTTTTCCATATATCGTGGAAGGTTTTCTAGTTCCACCAAATAACTGTAATATAATTCCCTTCTTCACATCGTTATTCGCATATATACTTGGAGCAATATGCATTGCTAATCGATCGTAGACATCCTTGGTTTGCGAGAACGCCTTCAAGACCTCAATTCTCTCTGGCGTGAAATTGTGTTCCTTACCGTCTTCTTGGCCGTACAATCTATAAATTATTCAAAATATATCAACGGTAGAAATAAACTTCGACATTATTCAAGCATTTCTTTCTTACCGTTTAGAGTCTTGTTTTCTGAAATGAACCACGTCAACGTGGGTTTTATAGATAGCTTGAAAATTATGATCGAAATTCGGCTTATGCGTTGCCGCTCTATAAATTCCGGTGACAGAGACCCTGTCTCCAGGCATAACTGCATCTACTAAATTATTATGGGTGTATAAAACAATAGTATGGGGAGTTTGCCCCTGTGGCATCTCGTCTGGAGCCTCTTGCAATTTGATCATCTGCTTGTCAGAGAAATGGCTGAGATTATGTATCAAAGTGAACGAATATTTGTGCTGGCAATGCCCGCATATGGTCGGCTCTTTTGTTCTCCCTTTCTCGACTTCAACAAGAGTCGTGAAGCCGCAAACGCTACATTTAAAATAAGCTTCTCGCATTTGTGGAATTAGTACCGATACCCTAATCACCATTCCTGGTATTGTGATTAATTGATCCACGTCAGCAGGATTTAATTCCCTCATAGTTTTAATCTTAGCTACGTTGAAAGGGCGCGTTTGTATCTGATGCTCCAGAACTGCCGCTGGAAATTTTTCAAAGAATAACTCGTTCGCTGCCATGTCCAGCGTCGGTATTACTTCTTGCGGGTAAGACACTAATTGTTGGTAAAGATTCGAGTCAAATGTTTTCACATGGGCACAATTGACGTTTAGGTATGGTTCTTCTAAGGTATGTATCTCTTCCAATTTCTGGAGGTACAGGGGTCCTGATAAATTCACATTTTCCGGCAGTTCATCATTTTCTGCATCCGGATCGATGAATTGATGGAAAAACGCCTTGAATTGTTCTTTGCATTGACTTATCACCACGTTCGTTCCCCACACGACCAACTGGGGCCCTGCTGTATCACTCTCTGATGTTGGTGGAGCATTGGGTACCTCTGGTATCTATTATCATAACATTGATACATTATCACTTATACGTATATCAAATGTTTTATGAAAAAATAGCTGTTAATTACAATTGTCACTACTGACAATTAAGCACGAATATATCTTGAAATAAAAATTATATAATAGTACACAGTCTCAAAATGCTTTTTCTAGAATAAATGTAAAGTACAAATAAGAACTTTTATTCCCTGAAAGCAACATTGATCAAATTTGAAAGCTATAAAGGCTATTCAAACTATGGTTTATGGAATCTAAAAAAGAGGTATTTTTCTTTTGTTTGAAATTCTGTTATAAATCAGCCACTCACTGGTTCTTGCAATGCAAATTGACGCAAACGCTTGTCCGTGTTAATGTCGGGCCTATGTCGAATCGGAGTGCCTCGGATTCCACTTCTTGGGGTACGAATCGATCCCAGAGAACTCGGGGTGCCATAATTTACTGGGGACGACAATTGCAATCCACTTTCTGATCCAGGAATTGGTACTGAAGGGTCTGTGAGGCGATCGGCAGACCCAGCAGCACTGTCGTGCTCAGAAGAAGCAACAATAGTAGCAACCCGATTTCCAGGACTCAGAGTATTTTGACGTGTACCACTGATGCCCCATCTTAATGGAGTTTCTACGTTGTCTGCTCCGTTTTGTGCTCTAGTTCCTTATTTATGAGATTTATAAAAATAAATATACCTGTATTACGATTAAAATCAAAGGAGCACGATATTCATGAAATATTAGAACAAGATATAAGAATGATGTCGATTGTAACATAACAGTGATATAGAAGATGAGGAATAGAGAATAACCTTTTATGCTATAAACTACTTACGAGGAGTTCCGAAAGCAGGAGATCTTGCGCCCTGAGCTTGTCTTCTAGGAGTTCTTCTTGGACTACCATCTGTTATTGGTGATCTCATAGGACTCGACATTATTTCTTTTATATTCTCCAAATTTTTGGAACGGTAAACGGAACGCCGAAAAGTTATTTTCCCGCGTTTGCAGTTTCGTATGAAAGTACAGTAGTCATAGAGTGCGCCATGGTATGGACGGTATTGGGAAACCAAGAATTTCGATACGCCAACTAGTGACAGAAAATTAAACTACTGTGAGTAGGCCGAAATCCGTTGAAGTCCATACGATTATCAGGGTTTATATAGGCATTTTGAGACAAACAAGTGTTTTTAAATTTTTTTGAACACTAAATTTTTACTTCTTCGATTAATAAATACTTATTCGGAATGTTTGATGGGATCCGGGCCTACTTGCAATAGTTTGCCAACTTACCACCGCAGCGCTGAAATCTAAGCCACGCCTCCACTTGGTTTCCCAATAGAATATGCAGGTTATGTGGTGCGTGCAAAGTTATACTCTCCACCAATCAGAAGCGATCACTGTTCTGCCTGCACCAATCAGAGGCGATCACGGATCACTGTTCTGCCCGCACCAATCAGAAGCGATCACGGATCACTGTTCTCCTGCACAAATCAGAAGCGATCACGAAAATCACGGATCACTGTGAAAAATCACCGTGATTGGGAACGAACGTGATCGGATCACTCGTGATTCACAAATCATGGTTCTAGCCAACACTACCCAGGAGTTGTGGTAATGGTGCGTGAACTGACGCCAGCGCTAAGCTAGCCAAGTGGCTCCAACGCGAAGCTACCACGGCCAACCAGCGTCGACAATCCATTTCCCGGCGACGCTGATTGGCTGTGGTTGGTTTAGCGCTGGCGTCATTTCACGCACACATTACCACAGCCCCTGTAAATGTTTCCCCTTCCATCACTCCAGAACAATCGGTCCGAATTCTGCCGGATTTACAGTTGATTTGAATAGCTTGTATCGTAACGAATTCTTATAACATTGACATCGCTTACTCTTCTTTTATCTCTCACCTTTTAATTCCTCTTCGTAGAAACATGGTCAGAACAAAGGCAGACCGCGTGCCGGCGAAAGGTGAGAAAGTTTTCTAACAATCATATGCATTGAATTTCAAAGAAGTCTTAACTGTTCCTTTGTTTGCGTTCTGTTTGCCTCTTCTTCGATCAATCTTCGATCTTCATTACGCGATTTCGCGAAAGTTTCACATTAAACATCGATTATCTGGTAAAACGTGATTAATTTAACTAAGAATTGTTTTGTGGGTTCATACGCAGCTGTTGGAAGCAAGGCACCAGCAAAAGCTTTGAAAACTGCTGCTCCTGGTACTCCTAGGAAAGTCGCAAAAAGTGGTAAAGGTATATTTTACATTTCCGTGTGTTTGTTATTTTATTGAGCTTGAAATACAATTGGAGGTGTCGATTGCAGGGAAAAGTTACTCCGGTGGGAATCCGTACCATCAGAGAGATACACCTGAGTGGCAGAAGCCTATCACGTGCTTCATTAATCAAAATTCTTCCAAGAATGCTGAGGATTCTTCAGAAGCTCAGGTATATTATGCACTTCCTGCAAAACATTTTCTGTAATTTTTCAGCTAATAAACTCTTGATAATAGGATAACAAGGAGCAGAACGCCAAGGAGCAATCGGAAGATGAATCTGACTAAAATTGCGATGGGTCACTATTTCTCAATGTTGTAATATTATCCGTTACTGTCCAGTGAAATGATTTATTTATTTTTATACGAGTAGTGTAGACATAGCTAATTTATATTTTTATATCGTCAAGTGACAAGGACTTTTAAGTTATAACTACGTTAAGAGGTACGTTTATGGATAAGTGGTAAGCTTAATAGGCTTAATAATTTTATGTGATAAAAACATGCTGGGACTGAGTTAAACGTGTAAACATAAATTAACATCATATTAAACTAATCCATTAAGATTTTAAACTTGTAAGGCTGTAATATATTTGATTAAAATTTTCGCCATTTTCTCTGTGCTGTTATTATTTATATCGATTCATATTCTGATTCAGTAAATCTCTGCAACTAATTAATGCATTTTTAAAGTTGAACTTTAAAATAGGAAACCTTCATAATTTTTATATACATGCTTCTTATAATTAATTCGTTATTAATAAATTTTTGGTATCCCAATTTCCTATGTCCTTATTATTCGTGATCTTTTAAGCCTCTGTTATTAATTTATGCACTTTTACTTGCATTCGAGAATTATACACATATTTAACAATCTGCAACTATGTCCGTTATACGTATTTTACATAAAAGTAAGCATATACGAAAGATCTGGAAATGGTAAATTCATTTTCAAAGATGGTATAATGGAGTCTCAAGAATGTTCCAAATAGGAGCTGAAATTCTGTCGAGTTAATTGGAACACATGATGTAGGTGGAGGTGGCACGCCAAACCGTGAGTGAGAGAAAGGAATAGTTTGCGATAAGGAGGGAGATAGACGACGTGCCACTAACTCTGGTTATGCACTCCTGCTCTTGTATCAGGATCATATAAAACCAGTCATTGCTGAACGTTGTCGCGAGACTATATTATCAGATTCAGTTGTATGTAATAGTCTTACTAAGGTATTAGTACATTACGTGATAAAAGAGAGAAGAATGCGATTCCGACGAACGTGAAGTTTGCCGCCCGAACGCAGCGAGTCAACACCTGCGTGAAAGGTGTGTTTTTGAAAGCCTGCTGAGCGATTCGCAAAAAAATATGCATGTTCGATTGCTTTTTGATTCTGTCGAAATTAATAAATATGTACGTGTATTTATTTTCCAACAAATCGATAATGATTAGTCGAACAATTGCATTCTCTTACTACAGGGTAACGTCAAACTCCAGTTTCGTTGGGAGGAAAGTAAGAAATTGCGAATACGCATATGCGTAGTCTTTTTCCCTTGGGAGAAAAGTAGAAAAAGCGAATACGTCTGAAATTGGTCATTTTGCTCGCGCTCAGCAGGTGTAAAAAAACACCCATTTTCATGCAGGTGTTGAAAAAAAATATACAAATCACTAACTTAAAGTACCCGGCGTTGGTTGGTAAAACTACGATTATCACGGAGTGTCAAGAGGGTGAAATAAGGGGGAAGGGATCGGATATCCAGATTTCATGGTAGCCTATATTTTCCGCAGGGTTCTAGAGAGTAATTATATAAAATTTGGTTCAGATCGATTAAACAAACTTGGGATAAAAAGTATCCTACATGTTAATCCTGGTCCCAGACTATATATATACAAAATCTCAGAAAGATCCGTTGCATAGTTGCGACGTGATTGAGTAACAAACATCCAAACACACTTTTGCATTTATTATATTAGTAGGACTTTCTAGAGATCTACTATAAGAAATAATTAATTTTCCAATATTGATTTATGTACTTTTAAAATTAATCGTATCTTAAAGTATAGCCTTTTACTGCTTTCCTACATGACATTTGCAACTATTTTATTCATAATTAATAAATAAATAATATTTACACCGAGTCTTTTAATGATTTATAGATTTTCTATAAAGAATTGGTGCATTTCGCAGTTAATCCTATTTTTACCCGCGGATACACGGAAAAAGGTCTGCACCATTGGGAACGATGCTTACTTTTTTAAGCACCGCGCCGTAAAGAAAGACGAAAGGCCAGCACCGAAAATATCAGCGCTGAGCAACGTTCACAACGGTGTTCTTGATGAACTCGCACTAAAATCATCGATGCTATCTTACATCTTTGTTTTCGTGGACTACCCTGTATATAAAAGTTTTGTGGCGGTCACGCCACAGCGTCACCAGGGTGCACCACCGGTGCCCCAGCAGCAGGCGCGCTCTGGCAACAGCCAACAGCAGCAGGCGCGCTCTAGCGAGAGACGAAAGCAGCATCTGAGGCCTCGCGAAGTCTACGGCGCGGAAGCGCGATGTTCAATTGTTTCTTCGTGATAATCGTTCACTTGTTACGCGTACGACCAAGTAGTCGGTCCATTTCTCCTTCTGTAATTTCTCCTACATCTTAGAGGGTGAAAAAATACATTCAGTTATTGGTTTTAAGTGTGCTTTATTTTAATATACATTCGGCGACCCAACATATCGCGAGATCGCGACCGCGATAATTACCGATCCGAATATTGGTGACCCCGACGTGATCGCAAAAACGCAATTGCAACGTGATCGCGAAACGTGATTGCTATCGCGCATTTCACGTTTTTTCTTGAACTCTAAAGCAACCGTGTGACCATTGTTCGCGTAAAAACGTATTCCCCATCGTGATATTAAAAACTTTTTTTTCACGACGGTGCACGATGCCGCTGACCCACTCTCCCCACGCGCTCAACACGCCGACCAACGAGGGAGATGATGGTTCAGAGCTATTGCTTTTGAACCCTCCGAGCCAGGGGGCATCGGGACTGACCCCGCAAACCAGCGGCCACGTGCAGACGCCGCAGCACAGCGGCCACGTGCAATTCCCGCAGTTCAGCGGCCACGTGCCATTACCGCAGCAAAGCGGCAAGCCGGGTGTTTTGCAGCAGGGCTCCCAAGTAGAGGCGATTCAGCAGTGCACAGTCCCACGTTTCTGGAAGGAAAGTCCCGAGCTCTGGTTTTTCCAGGTCGAATCGATTTTCCAGACCCACCAGGTTCGTTCAGATGACCGGAGATACCACCTCGTTGTCGGCGCACTCGACGCTGAAGCGTTGCAAGACGTTGCTGACATCCTCAGGAACCCGCCCACCCGGGATAAGTACAATTTCCTGAAAGCCCACATCATGAATCGTCTGGCTGAAACTAAAGATCGCCAGCTGCAACGGGCTTTGAATGAGCTCGAGTTAGGAGACAAGAAACCTTCGCAGCTCCTGCGACGAATGCGTTCGTTGGTTGGTAACAGTGCCTCTGAGGATGTCCTACGGATCAAGTGGCTCGACTTGCTACCGGTGAACACCCAACGTCTCCTGAAGATTTTCAGGGCCACCAGGCTCGACGAGTTGGCGAGGGCAGCGGACGAGCTCATGGAGGGGCCCCAAGTCTCGGGTTCATCCGTCATGGCCACTTCGATTACCTCTCAAGAGGCGACTCCACTTCGCCCAGCCCCGGAGGTCTTACGGGTTGATCAGCCTTTTCCCAGCAGTGACCTGTCCGACATAAGGAAGTCCTTAGAGCAGATCATTACCCTCAACCGAGAGCTGGTTACATTGACCAAGGGGTTACACAACAAATTCCCAAAAGGAGGGTCAAAGAACAACTCTCGCGCCCGATCGCGTGGTCGATCGCCCTCTCCAGCGGAGGGAGGCCTATGCTATTACCACAAGAAGTACGGCACGGAAGCATTCCGCTGTCTTCTTCCATGCAGCCTTGGGACAGTTAGTGCGCCAGCAGAGAACGCTCCAAAAAACTAGTCTCCTCGTCGGCAGCTAAGGCAAGCGTCGACGCAAATAATAACGCAGTGCCCTCCCGGGAATGTCGACTACACCTATTTGACAGAAATACTAGCCTAAAATACCTGATTGACTCAGGGTCTACGTTATCATTAGTACCCAAGCGTTATTGTTCCGGCAGACTCTCACCTACGGATTTCGATCTGAGTGCAGCAAATGGGTCCACTATAAAGACGTACGGGCAGAAGGTCCTCTCGCTTAACCTCGCGCTTCGCCGGGAATTCAAATGGGTCTTCATCATCGCGGATGTCCGCCAGGCTATTATAGGCGCGGATTTCCTCTCGCACTATGGTCTTCTGATAGACTTGAAGGGCCGGTGTTTGGCAGACCCCCTCACCAGAATTGCTGCGCAAGGCATCCTGCATCCTGCTGCTGTTCATACAGTCTCAGCTGCGTCACGTGTGATCCAGCCCGAGGGTCCTGACGGCACCGGATATGCAGAGCTCCTTCGGACATACGAGGACCTTACTCAACCGAAGACAATGGTACTTCCAGATACTGTCAGTCCGGTCGCTCACCACATTGTCACGACTGGCCCACCGGCATTTGCACGCCCACGACGTCTGACTGGCGACAAGCTAGTAGCGGCTAAGCGACACATCGAGCTCCTGTTGTACCACGGTGTCATCCGGCCCTCTGGCAGCTCTTGGTCGAGCCCGCTGCACCTCGTGAAGAAGCAGAAGAAGAAGAAGGTGATTGAGAAAGACAAGAATGAGAAGATTATATGGGATTGGCGTGTAACCGGTGACTACCGCGGCGTTAATGCCCTTACCGAGCCGGACCGCTACCCAATACCTTGCCCGGAGGATCTCCTCCAGAGCCTTCACGAGGCTGAGGTCTTTTCCACCATCGACCTTGAGCGCGCATACCACCAGATTCCAATGGCGCCTGAGGATGTCTGCAAGACAGCATTGACGACGCCTTTTGGGCTTTTCGAATTCTTGGGCATGCCTCCTGGACTCAGGAACAGTGGCCAGACCCTGCAACGCCATATGGATAATATCCTCAGGGGTTTAAGCTTCGTCAGGTGCTACATTGACGACCTCATAGTTGTCTCTAAGTCTCATGAGGAACACGCAGAGCACCTCAAGGTTGTGTTTGACATCTTGCGGCAACATAACCTGACCATCAACCGCGAGAAGTGCCACTTCGGCAAGGACGAGGTCACCTACCTAGGATACGTGGTGAATAGGTACGGCTATCGACCTCCTGTGGACAAGATGGAAGCCATTTCCACATATCCGAAGCCTGACACTGTCTCCGATCTACGTCGTTTCATCGGCATGCTGAATTATTACCGCTGCTGTATACCACATGCTGCCGAGATGCAGGCGCCCTTGTGCGTCTATCTGAAGGATGCCAAGAAGAAAGGTCTGTGAAGATAGCACCCCCAAATTCGAATTTTCGGAAAAACGAAACGGCATTCGTTTGTCCATCGTTTGCCCATGTTTGCCCATAAAAAATTTTCGTTTGCCCACCCTTCAAAAAAAAGTTATCGCAAAAACAAAATTTTTGGTCAGCACCCCCATGAAAACATTTTAATAATTTCGAAGTGGGAAACGATTGTCCATCGTATGCCCACGTTTGCCCACCCAACAATTTTTTTTTCCCACCCTTCAAAAAAAAGTTACGAGCAAATTAAAAAATTTAATATTTTTTCCGAAAATATTTTCAAAATCGGTGGTTTAACGATTGATTCTGGTAGCTTAGATGTAGGAGAGATTTGCCCACCCAATAATTTCGTATGCCCACCCTCCAGAACCGAATTAAAAAATAAAATACCCGAAAAGAAGGGCACCGAAGACGCGACCAAGTTAAAGTTCGATTTTTTCCCAAAATATTTTCAAAATCGGTGGTTTAACGATTGATTCTGGTAGCTTAGATGTAGGAGAGATTTGCCCACCCAATAATTTCGTATGCCCACCCTCCAGAATCGAAATAAAAAATAAAGTTCGCGAAAAGAAGGGCGATCGCGTTAAAGTTCGATTTTTTCCTAAAATATTTTCAAAATCGGTGGTTTAACGATTCATTCTGGTAGCTTAGATGTAGAAGAGATTTGCCCACCCAATAATTTCGTATGCCCACCCTCCAGAATCGAAATAAAAAATAATATCCTCAAAAAGAAGGGCACCGGAGACGCGACCAAGTTAAAGTTCGATTTTTTCCCAAAATATTTTCAAAATCGGTGGTTTAACGATTCATTCTCGTAGCTTAGATGTAGAAGAGATTTGCCCACCCAATAATTTCGTATGCCCACCCTCCAGAATCGAAATAAAAAATAAAGATCGCGAAAAGAAGGGCGATCGCGTTAAAGTTCGATTTTTTCCTAAAATATTTTCAAAATCGGTGGTTTAACGATTCATTCTGGTAGCTTAGATGTAGGAGAGATTTGCCCACCCAATAATTTCGTATGCCCACCCTCCAGAATCGAAATAAAAAATAAAGTTCGCGAAAAGAAGGGCGATCGCGTTAAAGTTCGATTTTTTCCTAAAATATTTTCAAAATCGGTGGTTTAACGATTCATTCTGGTAGCTTAGATGTAGAAGAGATTTGCCCACCCAATAATTTCGTATGCCCACCCTCCAAAATCGAAATAAAAAATAATATCCCCGAAAAGAAGGGCACCGGAGACGCGATCGCGTTAAAGTTCGATTTTTTCCCAAAATATTTTCAAATTCGATGGTTTAACGATTCATTCTGGTAGCGTAGATGTAGGAGAGATTTGCCCACCCAATAATTTCGTATGCCCACCCTCCAGAATCGAAATAAAAAATAAAGTTTGCGAAAAGAAGGGCACCGAAGACGGGACCAAGTTAAAGTTCGATTTTTTCCCAAAATATTTTCAAATTCGATGGTTTAACGATTCATTCTGGTAGCTTAGATGTAGAAGAGATTTGCCCACCCAATAATTTCGTATGCCCACCCTCCAAAATCGAAATAAAAAATAATATCCCCGAAAAGAAGGGCACCGGAGACGCGATCGCGTTAAAGTTCGATTTTTTCACAAAATATTTTCAAAATCGGTGGTTTAACGATTGATTCTGGTAGCTTAGATGTAGGAGAGATTTGCCCACCCAATAATTTCGTATGCCCACCCTCCAGAATCGAAATAAAAAATAAAGTTCGCGAAAAGAAGGGCGATCGCGTTAAAGTTCGATTTTTTCCTAAAATATTTTCAAAATCGGTGGTTTAACGATTCATTCTGGTAGCTTAGATGTAGAAGAGATTTGCCCACCCAATAATTTCGTATGCCCACCCTCCAGAATCGAAATAAAAAATAAAGTTCGCGAAAAGAAGGGCACCGAAGACGGGACCAAGTTAAAGTTCGATTTTTTCCTAAAATATTTTCAAAATCGGTGGTTTAACGATTCATTCTGGTAGCTTAGATGTAGAAGAGATTTGCCCACCCAATAATTTCGTATGCCCACCCTCCAAAATCGAAATAAAAAATAATATCCCCGAAAAGAAGGGCACCGGAGACGCGATCGCGTTAAAGTTCGATTTTTTCCCAAAATATTTTCAAATTCGATGGTTTAACGATTCATTCTGGTAGCGTAGATGTAGGAGAGATTTGCCCACCCAATAATTTCGTATGCCCACCCTCCAGAATCGAAATAAAAAATAAAGTTCGCGAAAAGAAGGGCACCGAAGACGGGACCAAGTTAAAGTTCGATTTTTTCCCAAAATATTTTCAAATTCGATGGTTTAACGATTCATTCTGGTAGCTTAGATGTAGAAGAGATTTGCCCACCCAATAATTTCGTATGCCCACCCTCCAAAATCGAAATAAAAAATAATATCCCCGAAAAGAAGGGCACCGGAGACGCGATCGCGTTAAAGTTCGATTTTTTCACAAAATATTTTCAAATTCGATGGTTTAACGATTCATTCTGGTAGCGTAGATGTAGGAGAGATTTGCCCACCCAATAATTTCGTATGCCCACCCTCCAGAATCGAAATAAAAAATAAAGTTCGCGAAAAGAAGGGCACCGAAGACGGGACCAAGTTAAAGTTCGATTTTTTCCCAAAATATTTTCAAATTCGATGGTTTAACGATTCATTCTGGTAGCTTAGATGTAGAAGAGATTTGCCCACCCAATAATTTCGTATGCCCACCCTCCCGAATCGAAATAAAAAATAAAGATCGCGAAAAGAAGGGCGATCGCGTTAAAGTTCGATTTTTTCCTAAAATATTTTCAAAATCGGTGGTTTAACGATTCATTCTGGTAGCTTAGATGTAGGAGAGATTTGCCCACCCAATAATTTCGTATGCCCACCCTCCAGAATCGAAATAAAAAATAAAGTTCGCGAAAAGAAGGGCGATCGCGTTAAAGTTCGATTTTTTCCTAAAATATTTTCAAAATCGGTGGTTTAACGATTCATTCTGGTAGCTTAGATGTAGGAGAGATTTGCCCACCCAATAATTTCGTATGCCCACCCTCCAGAATCGAAATAAAAAATAAAGTTCGCGAAAAGAAGGGCGATCGCGTTAAAGTTCGATTTTTTCCTAAAATATTTTCAAAATCGGTGGTTTAACGATTCATTCTGGTAGCTTAGATGTAGAAGAGATTTGCCCACCCAATAATTTCGTATGCCCACCCTCCAAAATCGAAATAAAAAATAAAGATCGCGAAAAGAAGGGCACCGAAGACGCGATCGCGTTAAAGTTCGATTTTTTCCTAAAATATTTCCAAATTCGAAGGTTTAACGATTCATTCTGGTAGCTTAGATGTAGAAGAGATTTGCCCACCCAATAATTTCGTATGCCCACCCTCCAAAATCGAAATAAAAAATAATATCCCCGAAAAGAAGGGCACCGGAGACGCGATCGCGTTAAAGTTCGATTTTTTCCCAAAATATTTTCAAATTCGATGGTTTAACGATTCATTCTGGTAGCGTAGATGTAGGAGAGATTTGCCCACCCAATAATTTCGTATGCCCACCCTCCAGAATCGAAATAAAAAATAAAGTTCGCGAAAAGAAGGGCACCGAAGACGGGACCAAGTTAAAGTTCGATTTTTTCCCAAAATATTTTCAAATTCGATGGTTTAACGATTCATTCTGGTAGCTTAGATGTAGAAGAGATTTGCCCACCCAATAATTTCGTATGCCCACCCTCCAAAATCGAAATAAAAAATAATATCCCCGAAAAGAAGGGCACCGGAGACGCGATCGCGTTAAAGTTCGATTTTTTCACAAAATATTTTCAAATTCGATGGTTTAACGATTCATTCTGGTAGCGTAGATGTAGGAGAGATTTGCCCACCCAATAATTTCGTATGCCCACCCTCCAGAATCGAAATAAAAAATAAAGTTCGCGAAAAGAAGGGCACCGAAGACGGGACCAAGTTAAAGTTCGATTTTTTCCCAAAATATTTTCAAATTCGATGGTTTAACGATTCATTCTGGTAGCTTAGATGTAGAAGAGATTTGCCCACCCAATAATTTCGTATGCCCACCCTCCAGAATCGAAATAAAAAATAAAGTTCGCGAAAAGAAGGGCACCGAAGACGGGACCAAGTTAAAGTTCGATTTTTTCCCAAAATATTTTCAAATTCGATGGTTTAACGATTCATTCTGGTAGCTTAGATGTAGAAGAGATTTGCCCACCCAATAATTTCGTATGCCCACCCTCCCGAATCGAAATAAAAAATAAAGATCGCGAAAAGAAGGGCGATCGCGTTAAAGTTCGATTTTTTCCTAAAATATTTTCAAAATCGGTGGTTTAACGATTCATTCTGGTAGCTTAGATGTAGGAGAGATTTGCCCACCCAATAATTTCGTATGCCCACCCTCCAGAATCGAAATAAAAAATAAAGTTCGCGAAAAGAAGGGCGATCGCGTTAAAGTTCGATTTTTTCCTAAAATATTTTCAAAATCGGTGGTTTAACGATTCATTCTGGTAGCTTAGATGTAGGAGAGATTTGCCCACCCAATAATTTCGTATGCCCACCCTCCAGAATCGAAATAAAAAATAAAGTTCGCGAAAAGAAGGGCGATCGCGTTAAAATTCGATTTTTTCCTAAAATATTTTCAAAATCGGTGGTTTAACGATTCATTCTGGTAGCTTAGATGTAGAAGAGATTTGCCCACCCAATAATTTCGTATGCCCACCCTCCAGAATCGAAATAAAAAATAATATCCTCAAAAAGAAGGGCACCGGAGACGCGACCAAGTTAAAGTTCGATTATTTCCGAAAATATTTTCAAAATCGGTGGTTTAACGATTCATTCTGGTAGCTTAGATGTAGAAGAGATTTGCCCACCCAATAATTTCGTATGCCCACCCTCCAAAATCGAAATAAAAAATAATATCCCCGAAAAGAAGGGCACCAGAGACGCGATCGCGTTAAAGTTCGATTTTTTCCGAAAATATTTTCAAAATCGGTGGTTTAACGATTCATTCTGGTAGCTTAGATGTAGGAGAGATTTGCCCACCCAATAATTTCGTATGCCCACCCTCCAGAATCGAAATAAAAAATAAAGTTCGCGAAAAGAAGGGCACCGAAGACGCGATCGCGTTAAAGTTCGATGTTTTTCGTATATATTATCAAAATCGATTGTTCTTACCGTAAAGGTTTAATGTATTTGATGGTATATTATCCAAAATTTTGCACACACTATTTCCCGTCACTTTATTCGAACGACACTTCAATTTGTATCTCTCATCGAATGCTTCACACTTTTCACACATCTGCAGCATGTGCCGAATAACACCAGAGTCTATCAATGCTTTTTTAATCACTTTTCACTAATCACCACATTGAATTCGCAAAACGATAAATAATATAATCTCACAGTTACTTCACAAGCCGGAAATGAACGCACGATCTTGCGAGAGCTGTGTCCGAACTCAGAAGACTGACTGATTTTCGTGGGTCGTTGGGAAGACGTCGAGGGTATCGCAGACATCTGTTTACGTTTCAGCAGTTACTTGACGCCGCGGTCCTTTACAATGGCAGCGTTGCGTGCCGTCAGCGAAAGAAAGTAACTACGCCTTTATAAACATTTCTTAAAGGTGTCACCAAATAGTCTAAACTCTTACGTTAAAAACAATCGGTGGAATTTGTTAACAAATTTGAAAAGCATTTCAAAATTCCAGTGGAAGAAGAAGAAATAGAAATAGTGGATAGCATTAATGTTTCTAACGAAAGTAATACTAGAATTTAAGAATTCTAGCCTTACAATAATCCAAATGAAATAAATAATATACTGCCACAATTATATTTTGAGTGGAATGTCTGATAACTCTATACCTCCACCATGAAAACCATCATAGAGTTTCCAAAGCAGCCTCGCGTGGCAAGCTCCCGCGGCAGCTTCGCGCTACCTGGCCGCGCGAGGCTGCTTCGCAAAGTGATCAAATCGAGGTGTGCAGTTTCCAGACTTTCCACTCTGCGCGGCGTGCCTCGCGAGAAATTCTCACAAAGTCGATAAGCACCTTTGACAGAACATATTCCCAATTAAAAGTTATCCCCAAAATTGAAAATTTTATATTAGCGTTCCACAAATTAAACCAAATGAATATAAAAGGAGCGGTTAAAAAAGAAAATTCCAAGTTCGTAGTACAGTGGTCCCCGGATTATTGACATGCTTTTTCCGCCGGATCATCGGGAAAGCCACCCCACAGTTTTGCTTCCTCGGTGCGAGCGAGGGCCTTCGGTCTCAGGTAGACCACCCGTTGACTGCCGGGAGCAATAAAACCGTTGGACCAGGTAAAATACCCAGTAGAGAAAAAGAAAATGTTCATGCTTTTGATAGATGTTCATGAAAGTATTACCAATGGATTTTTGGGGATTTCCCAATGAAAATGAGTTCAAATATGGAGAAATTCGGTCCATTTTCAGTGAACATAGCGTGTGTCGCAGACCAGTCACCAGAAACGTGTTATCCCTTTAACCGGGGAACTGGAATTCTAATTGTATTTTCATAATAAAAAACAGACCGAATTGCTTCGTGTTTGGACACATTTTCGTTGACATAAACTCACCAATCCATCGGTAATACTTCCTTCCAGATGTAAGCAGTAATATGAAAATACTGAATCTCAATTCGCCGTCGACCGAGGGTCCCCCGCTGATGCGCTATTTCACTCACTCTCGGTTTACGCTATTCAGTCTCCTTGTCAGACGGCTCGGGCGAGGGTCCTGACAAGGGTCAGTTTATTAGGCGCACACTACTTCCCCTACCCCGGTTTATGGAGAAATCACCGGTCCCGAATCTTTCTCGATAATCCGGTGTCCACTGTATCTACTATTACTGTAATATCATATTTTTGCATAATTTTATATATATATGTGTATACTGAAGAATTGCGCAAAAAAAATAAGAAAATTTTGTTTAAAATCTTTGCTTGTGTCTGATTATTAAGATGTATTAGTAACCATTTTCTTAAATGTTCTTTACATGATTGGTATTGCGCGCCTGAAACCAGTGGACGAAAGCCAGACCACGGTAGGTAAAGGTCGCGGGCGGAAACAACTCGACTTTCCCCAAACATGTGTTTGCCAACACTCAAGGCCAAGTCCCTTTTAACATCGACGAAAATTCGGGCCTAACCCTGAGTTGTAAACATCTGCAGCGGAGAAGACGGGGTTAGACCTCAAGCATTGCCTGTCGTACTAAATTCTACACTCCTGTCCCTGTTACAGGGTATACAAAAATATTAAAAAATGGACCAGTTATTTGTTGTCTCGCGCAGTTCGTCCGCGTAAGCGGTTATCAAATATCTCAAAAACAATTTGTCCGATTTATTTCAAACCTGGTACACATATTCTTAATGGTATTATCTAAAACGTAGCACCACATTTTTTTATGCGATAACCCATTCGTATATAAAATATGTCTCTAGTTTGCCTTGTTAGGTAAACAATGAATAGTGATATTCACCTTGCTTTCATTTGTACACTAAATTTTTTCTTCTCAAATCCGTATGCTACATTGCAGATATTTTATTAATGAACACTGGAATCATGGTCATTCACATGTTAGATAAACCTGGGCGTCATAATTGTACACATCGTTCACGCGCGCAACGATGGAGGAGCTTCACGGGACAAGAAATAACTCGGCCATTGTTTAATATTTTTGTACATTATTTATACATCATATCCACTTAAAGGTGGTCAGTGTCTCGGATTCATATTTATTCATTGATCCTCAGATAATGTAATATCAAAATATAATTGTGGCAGTATATTATTTATTTCATTAGGATTATTGTAAGGCTAGAATTCTTAAATTCTAGTATTACTTTCGTTAGAAACATTAATGCTATCCACTATTTCTATTTCTTCTTCTTCCACTGGAATTTTGAAATGCTTTTCAAATTTGTTAACAAATTCCACCGATTGTTTTTAACGTAAGAGTTTAGACTATTTGGTGACACCTTTAAGAAATGTTTATAAAGGCGCAGTTACTTTCTTTCGCTGACGGCACGCAACGCTGCCATTGTAAAGGACCGCGGCGTCAAGTAACTGCTGAAACGTAAACAGATGTCTGCGATACCCTCGACGTCTTCCCAACGACCCACGAAAATCAGTCAGTCTTCTGAGTTCGGACACAGCTCTCGCAAGATCGTGCGTTCATTTCCGGCTTGTGAAGTAACTGTGAGATTATATTATTTATCGTTTTGCGAATTCAATGTGGTGATTAGTGAAAAGTGATTAAAAAAGCATTGATAGACTCTGGTGTTATTCGGCACATGCTGCAGATGTGTGAAAAGTGTGAAGCATTCGATGAGAGATACAAATTGAAGTGTCGTTCGAATAAAGTGACGGGAAATAGTGTGTGCAAAATTTTGGATAATATACCATCAAATACATTAAACCTTTACGGTAAAAACAATCGATTTTGATAATATATACGAAAAACATCGAACTTTAACGCGATCGCGTCTTCGGTGCCCTTCTTTTCGCGAACTTTATTTTTTATTTCGATTCTGGAGGGTGGGCATACGAAATTATTGGGTGGGCAAATCTCTCCTACATCTAAGCTAACAGAATGAATCGTTAAACCACCGATTTTGAAAATATTTTCGGAAATAATCGAACTTTAACGCGATCGCGTCTCCGGTGCCCTTCTTTTCGGGGATATTATTTTTTATTTCGATTTTGGAGGGTGGGCATACGAAATTATTGGGTGGGCAAATCTCTTCTACATCTAAGCTAACAGAATGAATCGTTAAACCACCGATTTTGAAAATATTTTCGGAAATAATCGAACTTTAACGCGATCGCGTCTCCGGTGCCCTTCTTTTCGGGGATATTATTTTTTATTTCGATTTTGGAGGGTGGGCATACGAAATTATTGGGTGGGCAAATCTCTTCTACATCTAAGCTACCAGAATGAATCGTTAAACCATCGAATTTGAAAATATTTTGGGAAAAAATCGAACTTTAACGCGATCGCGTCTCCGGTGCCCTTCTTTTCGCGAACTTTATTTTTTATTTCGATTCTGGAGGGTGGGCATACGAAATTATTGGGTGGGCAAATCTCTTCTACATCTAAGCTACCAGAATGAATCGTTAAACCACCGATTTTGAAAATATTTTAGGAAAAAATCGAACTTTAACGCGATCGCCCTTCTTTTCGCGAACTTTATTTTTTATTTCGATTCTGGAGGGTGGGCATACGAAATTATTGGGTGGGCAAATCTCTTCTACATCTAAGCTACCAGAATGAATCGTTAAACCACCAATTTTGAAAATATTTTAGGAAATAATCGAACTTTAACGCGATCGCGTCTTCGGTGCCCTTCTTTTCGCGATCTTTATTTTTTATTTCGATTCTGGAGGGTGGGCATACGAAATTATTGGGTGGGCAAATCTCTCCTACATCTAAGCTACCAGAATGAATCGTTAAACCACCGATTTTGAAAATATTTTAGGAAAAAATCGAACTTTAACGCGATCGCCCTTCTTTTCGCGATCTTTATTTTTTATTTCGATTCGGGAGGGTGGGCATACGAAATTATTGGGTGGGCAAATCTCTCCTACATCTAAGCTACCAGAATGAATCGTTAAACCACCGATTTTGAAAATATTTTCGGAAATAATCGAACTTTAACGCGATCGCGTCTTCGGTGCCCTTCTTTTCGCGATCTTTATTTTTTATTTCGATTCTGGAGGGTGGGCATACGAAATTATTGGGTGGGCAAATCTCTCCTACATCTAAGCTACCAGAATGAATCGTTAAACCACCGATTTTGAAAATATTTTAGGAAAAAATCGAACTTTAACGCGATCGCCCTTCTTTTCGCGATCTTTATTTTTTATTTCGATTCGGGAGGGTGGGCATACGAAATTATTGGGTGGGCAAATCTCTTCTACATCTAAGCTACGAGAATGAATCGTTAAACCACCGATTTTGAAAATATTTTGGGAAAAGATCGAACTTTAACTTGGTCGCGTCTCCGGTGCCCTTCTTTTTGAGGATATTATTTTTTATTTCGATTCTGGAGGGTGGGCATACGAAATTATTGGGTGGGCAAATCTCTCCTACATCTAAGCTACCAGAATGAATCGTTAAACCACCGATTTTGAATATATTTTAGGAAAAAATCGAACTTTAACGCGATCGCGTCTCTGGTGCCCTTCTTTTCGGGGATATTATTTTTTATTTCGATTTTGGAGGGTGGGCATACGAAATTATTGGGTGGGCAAATCTCTTCTACATCTAAGCTACCAGAATGAATCGTTAAACCACCGATTTTGAAAATATTTTCGGAAATAATCGAACTTTAACGCGATCGCGTCTTCGGTGCCCTTCTTTTCGCGATCTTTATTTTTTATTTCGATTCTGGAGGGTGGGCATACGAAATTATTGGGTGGGCAAATCTCTTCTACATCTAAGCTGCGAGAATGAATCGTTAAACCACCGATTTTGAAAATATTTTGGGAAAAGATCGAACTTTAACTTGGTCGCGTCTCCGGTGCCCTTCTTTTTGAGGATATTATTTTTTATTTCGATTCTGGAGGGTGGGCATACGAAATTATTGGGTGGGCAAATCTCTCCTACATCTAAGCTACCAGAATGAATCGTTAAACCACCGATTTTGAATATATTTTAGGAAAAAATCGAACTTTAACGCGATCGCGTCTCTGGTGCCCTTCTTTTCGGGGATATTATTTTTTATTTCGATTTTGGAGGGTGGGCATACGAAATTATTGGGTGGGCAAATCTCTTCTACATCTAAGCTACCAGAATGAATCGTTAAACCACCGATTTTGAAAATATTTTCGGAAATAATCGAACTTTAACGCGATCGCGTCTTCGGTGCCCTTCTTTTCGCGATCTTTATTTTTTATTTCGATTCTGGAGGGTGGGCATACGAAATTATTGGGTGGGCAAATCTCTTCTACATCTAAGCTACGAGAATGAATCGTTAAACCACCGATTTTGAAAATATTTTGGGAAAAGATCGAACTTTAACTTGGTCGCGTCTCCGGTGCCCTTCTTTTTGAGGATATTATTTTTTATTTCGATTCTGGAGGGTGGGCATACGAAATTATTGGGTGGGCAAATCTCTCCTACATCTAAGCTACCAGAATCAATCGTTAAACCACCGATTTTGAAAATATTTTGGGAAAAAATCGAACTTTAACTTGGTCGCGTCTTCGGTGCCCTTCTTTTCGGGGATATTATTTTTTATTTCGATTTTGGAGGGTGGGCATACGAAATTATTGGGTGGGCAAATCTCTTCTACATCTAAGCTACCAGAATGAATCGTTAAACCATCGAATTTGAAAATATTTTGGGAAAAAATCGAACTTTAACTTGGTCCCGTCTTCGGTGCCCTTCTTTTCGCGAACTTTATTTTTTATTTCGATTCTGGAGGGTGGGCATACGAAATTATTGGGTGGGCAAATCTCTCCTACATCTAAGCTAACAGAATGAATCGTTAAACCACCGATTTTGAAAATATTTTCGGAAATAATCGAACTTTAACGCGATCGCGTCTCCGGTGCCCTTCTTTTCGGGGATATTATTTTTTATTTCGATTTTGGAGGGTGGGCATACGAAATTATTGGGTGGGCAAATCTCTCCTACATCTAAGCTACCAGAATGAATCGTTAAACCACCGATTTTGAATATATTTTAGGAAAAAATCGAACTTTAACGCGATCGCGTCTCTGGTGCCCTTCTTTTCGGGGATATTATTTTTTATTTCGATTTTGGAGGGTGGGCATACGAAATTATTGGGTGGGCAAATCTCTTCTACATCTAAGCTACCAGAATGAATCGTTAAACCACCGATTTTGAAAATATTTTAGGAAAAAATCGAACTTTAACGCGATCGCCCTTCTTTTCGCGAACTTTATTTTTTATTTCGATTCTGGAGGGTGGGCATACGAAATTATTGGGTGGGCAAATCTCTTCTACATCTAAGCTACGAGAATGAATCGTTAAACCACCGATTTTGAAAATATTTTGGGAAAAGATCGAACTTTAACTTGGTCGCGTCTCCGGTGCCCTTCTTTTTGAGGATATTATTTTTTATTTCGATTCTGGAGGGTGGGCATACGAAATTATTGGGTGGGCAAATCTCTCCTACATCTAAGCTACCAGAATGAATCGTTAAACCACCGATTTTGAATATATTTTAGGAAAAAATCGAACTTTAACGCGATCGCGTCTCTGGTGCCCTTCTTTTCGGGGATATTATTTTTTATTTCGATTTTGGAGGGTGGGCATACGAAATTATTGGGTGGGCAAATCTCTTCTACATCTAAGCTACCAGAATGAATCGTTAAACCACCGATTTTGAAAATATTTTCGGAAATAATCGAACTTTAACGCGATCGCGTCTTCGGTGCCCTTCTTTTCGCGATCTTTATTTTTTATTTCGATTCTGGAGGGTGGGCATACGAAATTATTGGGTGGGCAAATCTCTTCTACATCTAAGCTGCGAGAATGAATCGTTAAACCACCGATTTTGAAAATATTTTGGGAAAAGATCGAACTTTAACCTGGTCGCGTCTCCGGTGCCCTTCTTTTTGAGGATATTATTTTTTATTTCGATTCTGGAGGGTGGGCATACGAAATTATTGGGTGGGCAAATCTCTCCTACATCTAAGCTACCAGAATGAATCGTTAAACCACCGATTTTGAATATATTTTAGGAAAAAATCGAACTTTAACGCGATCGCGTCTCTGGTGCCCTTCTTTTCGGGGATATTATTTTTTATTTCGATTTTGGAGGGTGGGCATACGAAATTATTGGGTGGGCAAATCTCTTCTACATCTAAGCTACCAGAATGAATCGTTAAACCACCGATTTTGAAAATATTTTCGGAAATAATCGAACTTTAACGCGATCGCGTCTTCGGTGCCCTTCTTTTCGCGATCTTTATTTTTTATTTCGATTCTGGAGGGTGGGCATACGAAATTATTGGGTGGGCAAATCTCTCCTACATCTAAGCTAACAGAATGAATCGTTAAACCACCGATTTTGAAAATATTTTCGGAAATAATCGAACTTTAACGCGATCGCGTCTCCGGTGCCCTTCTTTTCGGGGATATTATTTTTTATTTCGATTTTGGAGGGTGGGCATACGAAATTATTGGGTGGGCAAATCTCTCCTACATCTAAGCTACCAGAATGAATCGTTAAACCACCGATTTTGAATATATTTTAGGAAAAAATCGAACTTTAACGCGATCGCGTCTCTGGTGCCCTTCTTTTCGGGGATATTATTTTTTATTTCGATTTTGGAGGGTGGGCATACGAAATTATTGGGTGGGCAAATCTCTTCTACATCTAAGCTACCAGAATGAATCGTTAAACCACCGATTTTGAAAATATTTTCGGAAATAATCGAACTTTAACGCGATCGCGTCTTCGGTGCCCTTCTTTTCGCGATCTTTATTTTTTATTTCGATTCTGGAGGGTGGGCATACGAAATTATTGGGTGGGCAAATCTCTTCTACATCTAAGCTACGAGAATGAATCGTTAAACCACCGATTTTGAAAATATTTTGGGAAAAGATCGAACTTTAACTTGGTCGCGTCTCCGGTGCCCTTCTTTTTGAGGATATTATTTTTTATTTCGATTCTGGAGGGTGGGCATACGAAATTATTGGGTGGGCAAATCTCTCCTACATCTAAGCTACCAGAATGAATCGTTAAACCACCGATTTTGAATATATTTTAGGAAAAAATCGAACTTTAACGCGATCGCGTCTCTGGTGCCCTTCTTTTCGGGGATATTATTTTTTATTTCGATTTTGGAGGGTGGGCATACGAAATTATTGGGTGGGCAAATCTCTTCTACATCTAAGCTACCAGAATGAATCGTTAAACCACCGATTTTGAAAATATTTTCGGAAATAATCGAACTTTAACGCGATCGCGTCTTCGGTGCCCTTCTTTTCGCGATCTTTATTTTTTATTTCGATTCTGGAGGGTGGGCATACGAAATTATTGGGTGGGCAAATCTCTTCTACATCTAAGCTGCGAGAATGAATCGTTAAACCACCGATTTTGAAAATATTTTGGGAAAAGATCGAACTTTAACTTGGTCGCGTCTCCGGTGCCCTTCTTTTTGAGGATATTATTTTTTATTTCGATTCTGGAGGGTGGGCATACGAAATTATTGGGTGGGCAAATCTCTCCTACATCTAAGCTACCAGAATGAATCGTTAAACCACCGATTTTGAATATATTTTAGGAAAAAATCGAACTTTAACGCGATCGCGTCTCTGGTGCCCTTCTTTTCGGGGATATTATTTTTTATTTCGATTTTGGAGGGTGGGCATACGAAATTATTGGGTGGGCAAATCTCTTCTACATCTAAGCTACCAGAATGAATCGTTAAACCACCGATTTTGAAAATATTTTCGGAAATAATCGAACTTTAACGCGATCGCGTCTTCGGTGCCCTTCTTTTCGCGATCTTTATTTTTTATTTCGATTCTGGAGGGTGGGCATACGAAATTATTGGGTGGGCAAATCTCTTCTACATCTAAGCTACGAGAATGAATCGTTAAACCACCGATTTTGAAAATATTTTGGGAAAAGATCGAACTTTAACTTGGTCGCGTCTCCGGTGCCCTTCTTTTTGAGGATATTATTTTTTATTTCGATTCTGGAGGGTGGGCATACGAAATTATTGGGTGGGCAAATCTCTCCTACATCTAAGCTACCAGAATCAATCGTTAAACCACCGATTTTGAAAATATTTTGGGAAAAAATCGAACTTTAACTTGGTCGCGTCTTCGGTGCCCTTCTTTTCGGGTATTTTATTTTTTAATTCGGTTCTGGAGGGTGGGCATACGAAATTATTGGGTGGGCAAATCTCTCCTACATCTAAGCTACCAGAATCAATCGTTAAACCACCGATTTTGAAAATATTTTCGGGAAAAATATTAAATTTTTTAATTTGCTCGTAACTTTTTTTTGAAGGGTGGGAAAAAAAAATTGTTGGGTGGGCAAACATGGGCATACGATGGACAATCGTTTCCCACTTCGAAATTATTAAAATGTTTTCATGGGGGTGCTGACCAAAAATTTTGTTTTTGCGATAACTTTTTTTTGAAGGGTGGGCAAACGAAAATTTTTTATGGGCAAACATGGGCAAACGATGGACAAACGAATGCCATTTCGTTTTTCCGAAAATTCGAATTTGGGGGTGCTATCTTCACAGACCTCAAGAAGAAAGACAAGCGGAAGATTCTGTGGACTCCCCTGACCGAGGAGTGTTTCCAGGCCTGCAGAGATAGCATCGTGGCGGCCGCCCGGACTGCGTTCCTCTCACCGTCAGCACAGCTGTCCCTAACCACCGATGCCTCCGACGTCGCACTGGGCGCGGCTCTCGAGCAGAGGGTGGACGGAAACTGGGTGCCACTTGGATTTTTCTCGCGAAAGCTGACCAGCGCAGAAACACGCTACAGTACATATGATCGTGAGTTACTGGCGGTTTTCGCAGCAATTAAATATTTCAAGCACATACTTGAGGGCCGCCCATTCATCGTTCGGACAGACCACCGTCCATTGGTGTACGCCTTTGCTCAGCGGCTAGACAAAGCCTCTCCCAGGCAGCAGCGACACTTGGATTTCATCTCCCAGTATACTACGGAGATCGTACATGTGAAGGGCGAGGATAACCTCGTCGCGGACGCGCTGTCCCGCGTGTGTGCAGTGGATATGCCCACCGTTCTGGATGCGGTTACCATACAAGCTGCCCAGGAACAGGATGCTGAGATGCAAGCAGCACGCAAGGATACATCCCTCTCTCTGCAGTCCCTGTCCATCGGCGCGGAGACACTTTGGTGTGACATCACGGATGGTGTTGTGCGACCGTACCTTCCCCAGAGCCTCCGTAGGCGGGCTTTCGATGTGGTCCATGGTTTGGCCCACCCCAGTGGCCGAGTTACGTCCCGAAGGCTGAGGGAAAAGTTTGTCTGGCCAAAAATCAGACAGGATGCGCTCCGCTGGGCGCGCGAGTGTGTCCCATGCCAGCGTGCTAAAATACACAGGCACAACAGGGTCATCCCAAATAACATTGAGGTCCCGGACAGCCGCTTTAATCACGTCCATTTGGACATAATTACCATGCCGCTGGTTGGAGACTTGCGTTACTGCCTCACGGTCATTGATCGTTTCTCGAGATGGCCGATTGCTGTCCCACTCAAGGACATCCAGGCGAGCACCGTGGCTGCTGCTTTCTACGAGCACTGGATCTGCACCCACGGCACGCCGCTCACGATCACTACGGACCAGGGGACCCAGTTCGAGTCCGCTCTTTTCACCGCCCTGGCGCAGAGAATTGGAGCACGAAGGATCCACACGACGCCTTACCACCCCCAGGCCAACGGGATGGTCGAGAGGTGGCATCGGACACTTAAGGCCGCGCTGATGTGCAGTCCGCTCATCCCCTGGCCTCAGCTTCTGCCGACCGTCCTTCTAGGATTGCGCACGGCATACAAGGAGGACCTTAGAGCATCCCCCGCGGAAATGCTGTATGGTACAGCCCTCCGCGTTCCGGGGGAGTTCTTTGTGACAAGGGACGCACCAGCAATCCCGCAGGGTTTCGCCGAGAAGCTCACTCAGCACATGCAGAGCGTGCGGCCGGTGCCCACAAGTCACCACTCCAACAACCACGCCTTTGTTTTTAAGGGCCTTTCAACATGTTCCCACGTCTTCAGGCGCGTCGATGCGGTGCGGCGTCCTCTCGAGCCGCCTTATACTGGCCCATACGAGGTGGTCAAGCGGGTCAACGACCGGGTTTTCGTCATCAGGGTTGGTGCGGAGGAAAAGTCCGTGTCCGTGGACTCTTTAAAGCCGGCCCACATTGCCCAAGATGGCACCGTGGCTCAGCCGCCATGTCAACACCCGTCGCCATTATCAGGGAGGCAATCGCCGCCGTCAATGGAACCACCACCGCCATCTTCTCAACCGCTGGTTCAACCGAAGTCGCCTACTGAGAAAAGGGTCACTTTCTCGAGCCCTTCTCCTCCCTCGAAGGCCTCTGGGGGGGGAGTGGATGTGGCGGTCACGCCACAGCGTCACCAGGGTGCACCACCGGTGCCCCAGCAGCAGGCGCGCTCTGGCAACAGCCAACAGCAGCAGGCGCGCTCTAGCGAGAGACGAAAGCAGCATCTGAGGCCTCGCGAAGTCTACGGCGCGGAAGCGCGATGTTCAATTGTTTCTTCGTGATAATCGTTCACTTGTTACGCGTACGACCAAGTAGTCGGTCCATTTCTCCTTCTGTAATTTCTCCTACATCTTAGAGGGTGAAAAAATACATTCAGTTATTGGTTTTAAGTGTGCTTTATTTTAATATACATTCGGCGACCCAACATATCGCGAGATCGCGACCGCGATAATTACCGATCCGAATAGTTTTATTTTCATTTAAATTAACTTTTATTCTCATTTAAATTGAATAAAACTTTTGTTTGATTTTTATTATATTAATAATTTAATTGTATAATATATAATTACACATATGACACGTAAAAATTCCCTTTATATAATTACGTAAATTAATTGAAATATATTTTATTGAGACCATAACGACGTGCGTTACGAAAAGTAGCATATTTCATTTCTTTTACAAAGAGTAGCTCGTTTTATTTTTCTGAAGAGTAGGTAGAATATTTCAGTTTCTAAACAGTTCACAGTCGACGTTGATCTATGAAACGTGATATTTTTCGCGGCTAAAGGCAAACCGTGCTATTTTTCGCAGCAAAGTACCAAAATGTACTACCTTTCGTCGCGAAAGAGCATAAAATGCAATGCTTTGTGGCGATGAATGAAAACATACTACTTTTCGAGAACAAAATCGAAACAGTCTATTTTTCGTGGACAGAACGAGCAGCGTGCTAGTCTTCAAAACACAAATGAAATGTGCTATTTTTCGTAACGCACGTCGATAGGAGCTTTTCCATCTTGACTATCGCAAATGATCGTGAAACTATTCTTCGTAACTAAATAAACAAACACTGCAACAGTGCAATGTTTCATGCGCGTTGACGCGCGTGTTGACACGCGAATGAACTCGCGAACATATAAACTTCGCACCCAAGGTCTTTCAGCGAACCTCTTGTTACTGTATCTTCAAGAGTTACTATCAGTTATTTGTCCACGTGCGATTTACTATAGTCAATGTCGAGAGCGAAACTCCAATGTAAGTACATACTTATGTAGCCTTCGGAAGATTAAGTTGGCTCAAGTTTATCGCAATAAGTATGTACATACACTTCCGTGTATTTAGTATAATCATGGGAGGATGGAACTGATATTAAAATAAGGTTAAAAGATAAACAGTAATCGTAAACAACATATTTGCGTGGTAGTTATTTACTGCCGCTGACTAACATACTATGTCGCCTTTGTTTAGGCATTAAACATTTTTTACAAGATCACGTTTTTACACTTCGTTTCTCATACATTTCCGCCTATTTTCTTTCATACTACTCGTCTTTAAAACAATTTTAGAAAACTCTGAGCATAATTCTATAAACAAGTGGGAGCACAAAATTTAAAGTATCTTTAAAACCTACAATCAGTCTCGGAGGATTTTTAAAAAATCTATAATAAAATTGATAGTTATTAGCGATTAAGTTCCCTCTGGATTTCATCTAAAGACTTGCCCTTTGTTTCAGGAATTAGAAAGTATACAAAGAAAATTCCAATCACACTGAATCCAGAATACAACCAAAATGCGCCACTAGCGTCCATTGCCACTTTCAAGTCGTTGTAAAATTTCGTTATAACGAAAGCCAATACCCAATTCAAAACGCCAGCGCTGCTCGCAGCCACGCCTTTCACTTCGGGCGCGAAAATTTCTCCCAACATCATCCACGGAAGAGGACCGAAACCGAAATTGAACATTAGAATAAATACGCATACAGCTAATAGAGGTAACCATGAAATATCATTACTGACGTCGGGCTTATTTTCAGAAAGGTAGAAGTACACTCCAAGAATGAAGGCTGTTATAAACAAAAATATTATCGACGCTAACAATAATATTCTTCTGCCTAAGCGATCTACGATCAACGTGCTCAGTAAAACACCTACCACCTGCACTACGCCTACAATAATGCTGGCGTACTTGGGATCCAAGCTACTGCCAGCGTTGGTAAAAATATCACTGGCGTAAAATATAACAGTATTCACGCCGCTTAACTGTTGGAAAATCATAAGACCATAAGCGATTATAAAGCCTCTTATAACTGCTTTGGATTTAAACATGGTTAAGAAAGATATTTTCTGAGAGGCAGTTCTATCTAACGCCTCTTTGTGACTCCGCAATTCATCGTCGACGTCGTAGTCGGCACCGCGTAGTTTTATTAGACTTTGCCTGGCTGCTTCTTCTTTTCCTTTTTTTAAATAATAGATTGGCGATTCCGGCATAAACACGAATATTGCAAAGAAGATTAGTGGTATAACGGCGGATATAATGGACAGTATACGCAAATTCATTACGCTTCCCAATACATACGACAGTAGAATGCCTACGCAAAGAAGCAATTGAAAATAATTTCCGAGGCTTCCACGAATATCACTTTCAGCTATCTCCGCTGTATACATCGGTGCGGCGATACAAAAACCTCCACCACTGATGCCAGTGATGAATCTACCGAGGTAGAGCATGAGTACAGAATTGGCACAAATAATGAGGAGCCAACCTAGAGTGAAGGGCACCACCATCATAAGCATAGTGTACTTTCTTCCTATTAAATCAGCGAGAGTTCCAATCGGGATGCAAATTACTGCAGAGCCAAGCGTAGTTAGCGATCCGATCCACGAAAATTCATCTGCGGTAACTGATATCATATACGGCGCTTTTTGGAAGTCTATTCCATCAGAACCTGCCGAAGACGTCCATCCCAATGTCATGCCGGCCGCCAAAGCTCCAAGAGTTGACGACAAACTGGCAATGTATTGTGGCAACTTCTTGGCTCGCACATTTTGATGTCCGATATTAGAAACCAAGGTTTGTTGCGAAATTCCAATACCTTTTTCGTTCATTTTGCTGAAATTATTTTTAATTGAAGCTTAAGAGTAATTGGATTATGTAAGTAATAGTTTCGATTGTTAGAAAATAAGAATTATAAAGTAACTCAATTTTCACTTACAATAATTTTAATTAAATACTTATAATGTGTAATTTGAAGTATACTATATGAAATATAGTTTAGATTGAAAGCTAAATAATAGAATTTCACGTATTCCCTTCTCCTCGAATGTAAAAGAATTGTGAGTACTAGAACTTTTGTATTCTTCCCAAACAAAGTCCATTTGTTTATCACTTGTGATAATGAAAACTGCCTTATTGTTACCAACATATTTTTTACATAGAGTATTGTTAAAATCTTAATTCCAGAAATGAATTACGATCCTAAATTCGGGTAACCCAATGTGTAATGCGATGGTAATAATTTACTGTTTGTATTACATACCGTGTTGACGAAATGAAACTCCAAAAGTCGGTCAGATTTTTAAGCTGCAGAGAGAAATTTGTTGTGCTCTATGTCCGGCCGTACTTTAAGAAATACAATGCGAGCGGACACTTAACGATAATCACTACCTTGAAAGCATTCGTTTCTTATCAGCGATATGACTGAATACAGATTAATCTTGATTTAATCGACGTGGCTGTTTATTGCATATGAGGTTGATGTCAAAACGAAGCGACTATGTATATTGCGTTCGGATTGTTTCATCATAGTATTCGTTATTTCTCAAGTTTAATCTAATTCTCCGTTCTCTGTTGCGTTTACGCGTGCATAAACATAATAATTTAAATTCGGTTGGCAAAGCTAATATATACAGCACTTATGTCCGGTTTCTTCGTATCCACGTTATTATTTTTCTAATTATAGAAAAAAGCGAAAGAATGTTTCATGTGAAAGTTGTTTGGTTGAATGGAAGAAACTTAATAGAATATTAGGATTTACGTTTAAGCTATTATTTACAGACATTTAGAATATGAATGTATCTTTTTAAAATGAAACTACATTTTAATTATTGCCACTTTGTTATGCACTTCCAGGCGCGTTCAACGATGTGTATGAAGCGTATGTTTGAACAACACGGTTTCTTTCTTACTCGTAACAAGTGATCTACGAAACGAGAAACAATGGAATTGAGTCACACCGATATGCTTTTATTTATCGGCGCGGTACTGACCATTTTCTCTGTAATAGTAAGTGATATCACTAAATAAATATTCTACACCTCTTACTTCAAAGATTAACTTGTTGAGAGAAACTCTTTTCTCTATTACTACATCGCTTCAAGACGCTGTAATCTCAATGTTCGGGCAGGTACCACGCCGATAAACGAAAGCATATCAATGTGACTCAAATTTATTCGGAGGTCACACGGTATGAGTAAAAGACACTAACTGGACTTGAAATTTCCCATGAATATTCATAAAGATATCTGGCGAATTATTGTTCAAACATACGCTTTCATACACATCGTTGAACGCGTCCTGAAATGCATAATAATTGATATTGAAATCTCTGTAAATAATAGCTTAAACGTAAATCCTAATATTCTAATAAGTTTCCTCCATCAACTCGAACAACATTCATATGAAACATTTTTCGCTTTTTCAATAGAAAAATAATAACGTGGATACGTAAAAATTGGACATACTGTACATACACGTTAATGACAATCAAAATGAATTACGTAAACTGGGTAATCAATCTTACATATTTGACAATCCTGTATTAAACTTATTACTTATCTATTTGGTGAGAGCCTTTTGATAAAATCACTCTCTACAATTGTAGGGATCTATAATTAATTATCTAGAATGAAGAACATAAGATGACAGCGTAAAAAAAATTATATTTATCTTATCTTACATGCCCACTATGCAACAGTTTAATGAGCCAATTGAAAGGTGATAAAAATAAAGTTTCTTAAAGAACCTGCAGAGTTAATAGTATCTTTTGTACATTGCTTTGTAACGTTGGAAAGTCATGGACAGTTTTCTCCAATACCTCTTTCAAATATTGTCGATAACTATGCTCCACTTGCAAATTTTCTTCTATTATACATTCATTTTTATAAATCATTTTGTAAGTACCACTTTTTATATCCTGCAACTGTTTCACTTTTCTTTGCTTGAGGACTAAGTTATGTAAATTCTGAAAGTAGACAGTAATAATTAAATTCTTTTAAAATTTTTGCCAATAACACTAAATAATTAGAAACGTACGTGATACTTTAGCATCTCCAGCTGTAGAATTTCGTCTTCTATATTGGGCATGAGCGCTTTTAGATTCTGCAGATCCTGTTGGCACTTGGTTAGATCATTTTGCATGTCTTTTACTTTATTTTTTAAATCCTCTATTGCATTGTCAGTTTGTTTTATCATCTATTAATCCGAAAAGGTATATTATCAGTAATTTTTTTTAATACTTGGTCAAATAAAACTAATATTTACCTTTAAGACCTGCTTGATCTTCACTTGTTGATTAGATAAACGTTTATGTATCACGACTTTCTCATTATGACGCTCTTTGGGGTTTCTTTTAAGCTTGCCCATTACTTTGTCCACAATAATGTCTCTTCTTACCACACAGAGCTCCATGTCATGGATTAATTTTTCTTGAATTCTTTTTAAATAGGAAAGTCTCATTTCCATTTTATGTATTTCAGATTTCATCGATGCTATACCGCCAGCGCTACGCTCTTCTTTTATCGTTTTTACTGTCTCTTGCATGAGTTGTACCTTAATTCACCAGCATTATAGTAACTTTATTATGAAATTTAAGAAAGTACACGATTACAATATTAATTACCTTCTTCTCCCAAGATAAACTTTCTTGCTGCGCAGATCTTAATTCTTCTTTTAACGCCACCTTTTCGGTACTCAAATTCTTCAAATCACTTTGTAACTTTATAAGCTCTAGTTCGAGCTCTTGAAAAGATAAAATGCACTCAGTCTTCATCACGCAATTCTTATCTTCTAATTCTTCTTTCAGATCTTTTTGTATTACTAAATCTGCATTCATGCGCGATAGTTTTTGCTCGAAAGAAGCTATGACTTTATTTATATTTGCTTCCTCCTTTTTAACCATCTCTAGAGCATACTCCAATTTAAAATTCTTCTGTTCCATTATCATGATTTCTTTGTTAAGGAGATTTAATTCACGTAATTGAGATTCTCTCTGTTGGCTTAACGAAACCATGAAACCTTGCTGACGCATCCAGAAATGTTGCCCCCTTTGAATGTTCTGTATAAGTTCTTGAATATTCTTTTCTAAACCGATAATTTTTAAGTCCTGCGGGCTCAAATCTTCGCCTCCAAGATTCGGTATAGTCTGAAATTATTTGTTCGTTGATAATTTTATTTTGAATGGGAAATAAAAAATGTACTACCTGCTCGATAAGTTTATTTATCCCAAGGAGTTTTCTTTGCTTCCTTTCTATTCGAGTTTCATGTTTATCTATTTCCTTCTGTAACTCATTCATTTGCTTTTCCTTCTCGCCACTTTTTTGTGTCAGCTCCTGTAATTCTAGTCTTCGGTTTTCAATGAGACTTTTAAGTTTCTCCAGTTCCAAAAGACCATTTCCGTATACATTTTCTACACGGGCAACTGAAATTTCATGCTCTAACACCGCATTTTTTGCATTTAATAATAATTCATTTACATATTGCGCCGTTTTGTCAGATATAACTTTTTCTTCCAATTTCCTAAATATTGCATCTTCTAAATTAGTCTTCTTCGCAAAGACGGCTTCAAATTTCTTATTTGCTTCTACTTCTTCCACCGTACAGTTCTGGTATTCCTGAAAAATTAATTACTTTATCGTATACGCTACATTCTGCTTATTAATTAACACTTTATTTAGTACTTGTAATATGTTAAACATACAATAAAAGTAACATTATAATCATACTGTGTTTGCTCATTGATTTTTGTTAAGTTTAATAACTGCGATTCGGCGTCCATAATTTTGTCATTATACATGGATATCACTCTTGATACGATTCCAATATCGTGTTCTATGCGACAAGATAATGATGTTAAATGTTCGTTCATTTCCATCTCTTTGTCTGTTTCTCTTTTAACCTTTTGCACTTCTAACGACAGAGTATTATACATCTTTTGTATTTCTCTACAAAATACACATTATGTTACATATGAAATTAAATTATACAACATTCTTGTATATTTTTTTGCATCACGAAAATGATGAATCTAATAATGGGAATTTATTCCCGAAGCGATTTTCATTTCTATGATTAAACACATTTAAAATTAGTTTGAACTTGTTATATTTATAAAGATTGTAGTCGTTATAATTTCTTTGATACCTACTCTTGTTCAGAGTCTAGCTGATCATGAATGTTGTTACTTTTACAAATATTGGCCACCACAGATTTCCATGTGTCGTGTAAATCTTTATGCTCCATATGCATAGTGTCTAAATCTGCATTTGCATCGATTATCATTTGATTCGCATCTTCCTTCTCTCTATCCTTAATTTGTAATTGCTCATCCAAATACGCTATCTCTGCTTCAACTCTCCACACCTCTTCTTTTAGTCGGTATAAAATAAAATCACGTTGCTGTTTCTTATTGATCAGTGCCTTCTTTTTGCTAGCATCTTGTAGCGACATTTGTTTAGATATCGTTAAGTAATCATTTAAATCCTTCTCCCATTTGGATAAACAATTATAGAAATCCGATAAATTCGCCAGCTCTTGAGAAAATTTGTCCCTCTTATTTTCTTCCTCTTTTAATTTCGAACGATTCTTTTTAAGAACTTCTTTAGCGTTTTCTATATCGTGATTTCTTTTCTCCTTTAGCGATGCAATTTTTGTCAACGTTTCTACATATTGCTTTATTGTTGTATGCTGGTTCTCCACTTCTTGTTGTGTTTGGTAAAGTTGCACACCTTCCGTCTCTAATTCTCTTTCAGCCTGTTTTATAGATGCTTCCTGAAGGTACATAATTGAGAAAATATTATCGCAATTGTTTTATATTATAATAAATGAATTAGCATAATAAGGTAAAGGTCTTTAACTACGCAAAAAAACTGTGACAGAATTTTTGTAAATACGGTACAAAATTATAACGGAGAACGAAACATAAATATAAACATGCGATATATTCAATGTAATAAATTTCTTACAAGTTCAAGTATATCTTCTGTGAGTCTGTTGTTAACGCGTGACAAATGTGTATGAAGTGTTTTTTGAAATTTCTCCATCAACTTGTCATCTGGATTGAGAACGTTTAACGTTGATGTCTCAGTTAAATTCATTGTGCTGGTCTTTAAGGAAAGATTTTCAGTTATTTTAGAAGTTATTTTTTTACTGTGCGAAATGATTTTTAAGTTGCAAGAGAGATAATATATAGTTGACAAATATATTAAACTCTTTTGAATTTCTCAAACTTTCAGCAACATTTGCATTACCACTGCACCGTATTGACACTTCATCTTTATTCAAATCGACGCGGTAACCATAGCAATATTCATGAATTAAAGAATGTTAGAGAGTAAATTCTATTTTTCGGTTAAGGGTCCATGCTACTTTACCGGCCGAAAAAGAGGGCTGCTTTCATGAATTTTTTTCACGAACTAATGTACGGATTTTAATGTTTTTTTGTTGTTGTTGTTAAATGTTTATTATTCCTTGCTTTGTAGAATCGTATTTTTTCATGTTTCCAAAACTCAAACATTGCGATTTAAATCCACACGTTTGTAATTATATTTTGGAAGTATGAAAAATACAATTTTATAGAGATCTACACAGAGACTAATAAATATTTAACAAAAAAGAACTAAAATCTGTAGGTACAATAATTCCTGAAAAAAATTCATGAAAATAGGCATCTTGGTCGACCGGCAAAGTAGAATGGACCTTTATACCAAATCTATTTATATTGACCAAGCGTTCCAATCTACATATATTCTATTGTATCCATGGTATTTGGTGTCATTTTAATCGCGAGAATATCGGGGATCCAATGGTGTCACTTTCATATCGATACGATGAAAATTAAAGAACTTGTGTTTTCGTAAAATGGATGACGCATTTAAAGGTCGCCTCTCGCTGACTCTGACGCGCACGTGTACCTAGGTGAGACTACCTAGGGAGACTGCTTTTGAATTACATTTTAACAAATTGTATTCTGACAGTTCTTTTCATAAATAGTTAATGAAATTATAAAATTAAATAAAACATTCACAATTAAAAAAAAAGAAGAACCCAGATAGCAGATGACCTCTTAAAGACGTCCATTTTACGTCTGCTTTTGGTCTAAACGCCTTACAACCTTCTTAGGACATCGTAAAGTGTCTGTCTTAAAGGGGTACAGGACTATCGAAATCTCGAAAAATCGATTTTTCTATTATTATTATTAATTCTGAACGTGTCATCCTTTGTGAACATTTACAACAAAGTTTCACGAGGAAATTCGAATAATTACGGATATGATAGTGCTGGACATAATTGAGTGCACCGTCGAGTACCGGAGTCTCAGAGTGGTGTTGGCGTAAGGCACTTAACCAAAGAGTAGGTATAATAAGAGGCGTCACTCCGGGCGGAACCTTTGAAGTCCTTACTTGACCTTGGCATTTAAATTGGTTGTACACTCGAGCGGGATATTCAAATCGACTAAATGTACCTTACCACAATTGGCTGATTATTGCCGAAGTTTACCGATCATTGCCGAATGCGGCCGAATGGGTATTTAAATTGGTTGTCTCACTAGAAATCACTGTTTCCCTAGATTATTTCTGTCCTTGTCGAGTGACGCCTCTTATTATACCTCCTCTTTGACTTAACTCTGAAGCCGTTTATCTCGAAACGACATTTTTAAACACCGTGTACATACATCATAACATTTGAACGAATGAATATTGTCACTTGAAGTTTTAAGTGGCGGTGTAGAATTCCTTTCTCTACTTTACAGTGTGAACTTCCGCACATGGGCGTCCGGAGGGGGGTACAAAAGGGGTAGTTGCCCCCCCCCTGCCTTTTGAGAAAAAAATCGCTTATTTTTCAAAACTGATCTTTATTAAGTTTATACTAAAAAAGGGAATATTTTAAAATTTCGGTTTTAAATTTTTAATTAAATTGGCACTATAAAATGGGTTAAAAAAAGCAAGAGAGGTATATTTTTTTACCATCATCCCAAAGTTGCACCCCCCCCCCCTGGAAAAAATCTGCGGACGCCCCTGCTTCTTTTATTTTAATTGTAAAGAGTTATGACCATGTGAACTTGCCCCTATTTTTTGGGTTCCTAGAGGTAATCCTGAGGAAACCGTTACATAAAACGGGTTCGAAACATTGATTTTTTTTTCCATTTTTCGACAGTATTTAGTTGTTAAAATATACTGTTACAGGTTCAGTTTTATTAACTTTTACATGAAGTATGGCTTAAACAGAGAAAGACTCATAGTTTTATTATAAATGCATGTTACAGAAATATGTAGTACAATTACAAATAGATTATTACGAACCACTTTTTTATTATTAATATTAGGAACCTTTTTATGATTGTTTGTAATAACGTTTACGTGCGTTTAATGCAATTATAATTGATATTGCCGTTCGAATGCTTCGACGTAGCTTTCCTTCTTGCTCGAGCGTACTTCTTTTATATCTTTGCGAACAGCATCATACATTAATTTATCAATGCATTGCTTAAAATTTTGTACTTCTTGTTCACAAGCCAAAGTGTTCCCTTTATTACCCTTCATGCATTCTGTTACCTTTAATTCATTAGATTTTGGTTATATATATTGTAATGTTATGTTCTACAAGTAACATACCCGTCTCGTAAATTAGATTAACTTTAATTTTGTCAATTACTTATTCGACCGTAGAACCTTAAGTGACGCTTTGATGCCTGATTTCTTCACCTCCGACTAAAGTCCCGGTCAGTCAACGACCAATTGGATGCTATCGTGTGGCACTCGTCGACCAGTTGGATGCTATTATGTGCCAGATATCTGTCAGATAATTCTAACTGGAAGATATCTGGAGGTGAAGAAATCGGCCGTGAGTGACGCAAGATTTTGAGCAATTTGTTTTTGTGGAAACACGCCGTGCATGTCGTGAGGCGTGTGCGTGTGCGAACCTCGAAAGAAGTTCGCATAGACTGTGACATTTTGCCGGTATTCTCAGTCGTTGCTTATTCTTAAGATCGTCTTAAGCATGCGGCATCCTGTACTAACCTCGTAGACTAGTAAAGGATGCCAAATACTTAAGATGATCTTAAGTCTTAAGCAACGACTGAGGCTGTGTTTCAATTCACGCATACTGCGCATGATATTGGCAAAGAGGAGGTATAATAAGAGGCGTCACTCGACAAGGACAGACATAATCTAGGGAAACGGTGATTTCTAGTGAGACAACCCATTTAAATGCCCATTCGACCCCATTCGGCAATGATCGGTAAACTTCGGCAATAATCAGCCAATTGTGGTAAGGTACATTTAGTCGATTTGAATATCCCGCTCGAAATAGACAACCAATTTAAATGCCAAGGTCAAGCAAGGACTTCAAAGGTTCCGACCGGAGTGACGCCTCTTGTTATCCCTACTCTTTGATATTGGTGGCATCGTACGATTCCCTAGAATTTCTCTCACTTGTCACCAATACGATGCCACTTCCGGTGCAGTGACTGCTTCTCCTCCGAGTTCCTGCGATTGCCGCACGCTCAGGGCGACGCGCCGTGTCGCGGTGGCACCGTTAAAATCATGGTAAATGTTTATTAAATAAACAAATCCTTACTTTTACAGTATCAACGAGGCAACTACGATCAGATTTCGGGATTATGTCTTTACTAATATCACGAAGGAGTTTCTCTGCTGCGGTTATATCTAAACCCTTCGTCTTCGTATGCTCCTCATCGATAGAAGCCAATTTATTGATCCAAGCATCGTCGGATTCCGTACCATTTCTTTCAGCGGCTACAACTTAAATTAAATTTTCTTTAGTAGAACCTTATTCTTTCTTTACTTTTTCTAGTCTTAGGTACAGCTTCTTAAAAATAATTAAAAGTTATAATAATTCCACAATTTTCACAAATTTGCTTTGTACATTGTAAATAAGGGGAACTTTAAAAATATTTAAACTTTGGTGCCTTGCAAGTTCAAGGTATCCTTTGAAAATAATGATAATACGACTGTAGTGATAAAACAGTAGAACACGATGCGCTAATCTTCTTAAAAAGATAAAGAATCAATACCACGATAAATTTTGTATTCGGATCATGCAGCAGAATTATTACCGAGACATGCGACGAAATCATATTTTTTTACTGTCAAAAATTAAACAGTTCAAAGTTTTCCTATTTTTCTTTCTATAGATTTCGCGCCATATTTTTGTACTGTCAAAATAGGTTCCAATGTATCACCGTTATTATACTTTCAAGTATACGCTAATTATAATATTTACGATTTATAGCGAAATTGACTAGCCAAACATAAAACGAGTATAATAATATATATATGTATATTAATAAAACCTTTTCGTTGGGTGACATATTGTATCTCTCTACCAAATTCTAATCTCTGAAGAATGGAATTGCTGATTTTTATTGAATTTCTCTTTTCCGATGGTTCCTCTTCAGAGACTGAAGATTTGTCATTCATTTTAAATTTTTTTAAATTTCTAACCTTAACGGATATTTGTGTTACTTGAATGTCGTCAAATCAAATCAGAACTATTTGCATTGACTTTATTTTTGTTACATGTGTACATACAAGGTGTTAACAAAGGATTTGGGATTTGAACAGTAAAAAGAGTAGGGTATATTATACAAAGTATAAAAATTATGTTGAAATTTTTTATTATAGCAACAGAAATAAGAGAATTCAGCATCCCAGCACAATGATATCGTCCAAATACTTAGGAAACCGGCAGAAAAAGCGCTACGAGCGCTACGACCAATCGCGTGCGCAGGCAGTAGTGAGAGCTGCGCAGGCCGGTTGCAAATCGGTGGGGGCGTAGGTCTACTCTTATAGCGAATTCGGGAGACCCGCACTGGCCGCACTGAGTGCAACTTTTAGCCAATTGGAAGCGAGAAAACTCGCACTCAGTGCGGCCAGTGCGGGTCTCCCGAATTCGCTATTATATGAAACGGTATATAGACGAGCTATATCCTCTTTGCTCATTCATGCGCATGCGCCGTTGTGGGGTCCAGCGATGACGCAATAGATATTCATTAAAAATGTTAATTAAAAGACAATTGCTTGTGTACAAGTAATAAAAATAAGTGAACAAAGATGTACAAACGACGAACGATCGATCCATATGAAATTATTGATGAACAATGAAAAAAAATATAATGAGGGACCGGATGAATAAAAAAAATTTCAGCCAAATTTATGCACACGGCGATTTTAATGGGGATTTTGTATGAAGTAGTTCCCAGAAAAATATTTCGAGAATAACTTCTTACAAAAATCACATTAAAATCGGCGTGTGCGGGTCTATATGTTCTCTTGTAACCAATACCATAATTCCAGGATTCAATTTTGCCGCTTTTCCTGATTTAGTGGGCGGCGCAATCCACCAGAGGGTGCTGATTTTGCCAACAGAAATATATGGCAAGTGCCCACCCCTGGTCAGCACCCTGGTGTTAGGTCTATCCTATACTTTGTCTATGCTCCTATGAGTGCCTACGAGCGCGCAAATCTGAAGGATGTAATTTTGTATGAGAAATCTACCTATTTAGTTGACGGAGTAAATTTTTTTCAAATGGACTTCTTATGAAAAGAAACAACTTTGAAGATCCCGTTGAGGTCGTTAGGGTAACTCATGCACTCTTTTTTTATGTTAATAGAAATATTCGCCCGAAGTATAAAAGGTTAAGAGCCTAGAATTTGT
Source organism: Andrena bicolor (assembly GCA_960531205.1). Classification (NCBI taxonomy): domain Eukaryota; kingdom Metazoa; phylum Arthropoda; class Insecta; order Hymenoptera; family Andrenidae; genus Andrena; species Andrena bicolor. The sequence continues at coordinate 18,292,388 of OY482668.1, read as the reverse complement.
TTATATCTTACAATGCTTTTATTACACGGAAATATATTTAAAACATTATTACTTAATGAATATTTAGATAGCAATTATGAATTGCAGGATACATGTTTAGGAAAGCAATATCTACGACTACAATATAATGGGACAGGAAAAAACCTCAGAGTCCGATAGCATACTCTCTGAAAATGAGAATTGCAGTGTGATAGGAAAAACCAACATTAAATTTACTCGGACAAAGAGGAACATAAAAAAGCATAAATGTACATACGATGGATGTGATGCAGTTTTTAGTAGGCAATCCCGATTAGCCAGCCATATTAGTCTTCATACTGGAGAGGTATTAGTTACTTTATTCTTTTCAATAACAACTGCTTTGGAATTCCATAGTTTCATTTCATTTCAGAGACGTTATAAATGTAATCATCCTAGCTGCGATAAAGCTTACACGAATTCCTCTCATCTGAAGCGTCATAGAGAAACTCATAGTATACAGAAGAAGACATACCAGTAAGTATACTTTGTATCAGTGGAATATCTGGCCGATCGAATATGCTTTTCACGTCACCTTGATTTAAGATGTCCCGAGTGTCCATTATCCATAAGTAATCGGCACAACCTGAAGCGTCATTATAACACGATGCACGGGGATCATAGTAAACTGACTTGCAAAGAATGTAATGAAATCTTCGCTAAAGAGTATCAACTCGCGAAGCACATGTCGATCCATATTGAACAGCTGTATAACTGCGATCAATGTAATAAAAGCTTTACAAGTATGAAAACATTCAAGAGACACAAAATGAGTCATGAAGAGGGAAAGAAAATTTATTCCTGTACCGTGCCGGGATGCGCTGAAGTTTTTGGGAAATGGTTGCTTCTTTGTGCTCATGTAAGGACACATGTATTCAGTAAGTATTTATTAAAATTAATATATATTTATTAATGTAGCGGCGAACTGTTTCTTCATAAACTAGCATAAGGTAATTTGTTGTTTCCGGTATTGGCAGATTCCTTTAACTAACTTATTACTTTTATTTTTAGACTATAAGTGTGAGGATTGTGACAAAGTGTTCACCAAGGAATATAATTTAAGGCTTCATTCTAGAGTCCACATGGAAAACAGACCAGTTTTACCTTGTTCGTACGACGGATGTAATAGAAGTTATTATTTAAAAAGTAATCTAGACTTTCATATACGAAGTAAACATTTAGGGCAAAGATTCGAGTGCGACGTGTGCAAAGTAAAGCTGTCGTACAAAGCGAAATTAGCAGAGCATATTCATAAAACACACGGGTCGGAGAGAATACGGGGGCGAACGGAACGGAAACTGGGACTATAGGTGAGGGGTTATTAAAGCTTATTTTTCACCACGGACTTTGGTGAGAATGTTCACCATTGAGCTCTAAACAAACTGAGCGACAGCTGTCCGAGGGAAATAAAAGATAACTGGTGAACCTATCATTCCTCCTATTATCCCTCTCACTCTCTACTATCTGTGTATGCATGTATTGTTGTGCGCGGGTAACTTCACTTACATGCATATACATAGGGTTGGTACGAAATCCTGTACGCCTCATAATGATTAGCGGTGGGGGAACACGCCACGCATGGGCGTGATGACGCGGTGACGTCAAGCCAATCAACGCGAAACTGGGAAACTATAGGAAATTAACCGACGCCAGCGCCAAGCCTAGTGAGGCCGCAGCCAACCAGCGTCGACAACCGATGCTGGCGAGCCGCATCTTCACTTATAGCGTATTCGAAGTATGCAACCCCTGCGCGCATGCGTATTTGTAACCCCGGGATAAGAATAAAATGGTGTGTATTTTGCAAATAAATATAATATTGAATAAGTTCCCTTTAAAGTAGTAAGAACTATCTAAGTGTATTTAGTGTAACTCGCAATTATATTACGAAGACTGGTTAATTAATTCGAGGCTTTCGTCTGTTATATAGGTAATCAATTCTTTGGAAGCGTCGGTGAATGTCAACTGGTGTAACGAAAACGGACTGGACGAGTGCAGCATTTACAATATGTGATTTTTAAGTGGAAATTAAACATAAGTAATTAGAATGGAATTATTATATATCACTGTACATTATTCAGAGTATTTTAATAAACCACATGTAGAGGAAAACCGCATCTTTTAATTTAGAACAGTACCCTATAACTTCCCATTTCCCAATTAAATCCCAAAGTCTGCCTCTGCGTTGATTAGTTCTGTATCTTCGATTCACTCTCCAGAGTCGTTACTTTATGCCACCTCTTTCGACGTCATGTTCTCCTGTTACGAAGCTCAATTTTGCAGCGTTCAGAAATTTTTGGCTAGATTTTGGAGCGATGTATCAGGAGAACATGAAGCGAAGGGAGGTGCTATGAATTTCTTAGTCGAAAACTCTGCGCCTCTACGTCGAACAGTTCTGCGCCTTAGATTCCCTTTCCGAAGACGCTAACTTTGTGCCGCCTCCTTCCACATCATGTTCTCCTGTTACGAAGCTCAATTTTGCAGCGTTCAGAAATTTTTGGCTAGATTTTGGAGCGATGTATCAGGAGAACATGAAGCGAAGGGAGGTGCTATGAATTTCCTAGTCGAAAACTCTGCGCCTCTACGTCGAACAGTTCTGCGCCTTAGATTCCCTTTCCGAAGACGCTAACTTTGTGCCGCCTCCTTCCACATCCTGTTCTCCTGTTACGAAGCTCAATTTTGCAGCGTTCAGAAATTTTTGGCTAGATTTTGGAGCGATGTATCAGGAGAACATGAAGCGAAGGGAGGTGCTATGAATTTCCTAGTCGAAAACTCTGCGCCTCTACGTCGAACAGTTCTGCGCCTTAGATTCCCTTTCCGAAGACGCTAACTTTGTGCCGCCTCCTTCCACATCATGTTCTCCTGTTACGAAGCTCAATTTTGCAGCGTTCAGAAATTTTTGGCTAGATTTTGGAGCGATGTATCAGGAGAACATGAAGCGAAGGGAGGTGCTATGAATTTCTTAGTCGAAAACTCTGCGCCTCTACGTCGAACAGTTCTGCGCCTTAGATTCCCTTTCCGAAGACGCTAACTTTGTGCCGCCTCCTTCCACATCATGTTCTCCTGTTACGAAGCTCAATTTTGCAGCGTTCAGAAATTTTTGGCTAGATTTTGGAGCGATGTATCAGGAGAACATGAAGCGAAGGGAGGTGCTATGAATTTCCTAGTCGAAAACTCTGCGCCTCTACGTCGAACAGTTCTGCGCCTTAGATTCCCTTTCCGAAGACGCTAACTTTGTGCCGCCTCCTTCCACATCATGTTCTCCTGTTACGAAGCTCAATTTTGCAACGTTCAGAAATTTTTGGCTAGATTTTGGAGCGATGTATCAGGAGAACATGAAGCGAAGGGAGGTGCTATGAATTTCCTAGTCGAAAACTCTGCGCCTCTACGTCGAACAGTTCTGCGCCTTATATTCCCTTTCCGAAGACGCTAACTTTGTGCCGCCTCCTTCCACATCATGTTCTCCTGTTACGAAGCTCAGTTTTGCAGCGTTCAGAAATTTTTGACTAGATTTTGGAGCGATGTATCAGGAGAACATGAAGCGAAGGGAGGTGCTCTGAATTTCCTAGTCGAAAACTCTGCGCCTCTACGTCGAACAGTTCTGCGCCTTAGATTCCCTTTCCGAAGACGCTAACTTTGTGCCGCCTCCTTCCACATCATGTACTCCTGTTGCGAAGCTCAATTTTGCAGCGTTCAGAAATTTTTGGCTAGATTTTGGAGCGATGTATCAGGAGAACATGAAGCGAGGGGAGGTGCTCTGAATTTCCTAGTCGAAAACTCTGCGCCTCTACGTCGAACAGTTCTGCGCCTTAGATTCCCTTTCCGAAGACGCTAACTTTGTGCCGCCTCCTTCCACATCATGTTCTCCTGTTACGAAGCTCAATTTTGCAGCGTTCAGAAATTTTTGGCTAGATTTTGGAGCGATGTATCAGGAGAACATGAAGCGAAGGGAGGTGCTCTGAATTTCCTAGTCGAAAACTCTGCGCCTCTACGTCGAACAGTTCTGCGCCTTAGATTCCCTTTCCGAAGACGCTAACTTTGTGCCGAATCCTTCCACATCATGTTCTCCTGTTACGAAGCTCAATTTTGCAGCGTTCAGAAATTTTTGGCTAGATTTTGGAGCGATGTATCAGGAGAACATGAAGCGAAGGGAGGTGCTATGAATTTCCTAGTCGAAAACTCTGCGCCTCTACGTCGAACAGTTCTGCGCCTTAGATTCTCTTTCCGAAGACGCTAACTTTGTGCCGCCTCCTTCCACATCATGTTCTCCTGTTACGAAGCTCAATTTTGCAGCGTTCAGAAATTTTTGGCTAGATTTTGGAGCGATGTATCAGGAGAACATGAAGCGAAGGGAGGTGCTATGAATTTCCTAGTCGAAAACTCTGCGCCTCTACGTCGAACAGTTCTGCGCCTTAGATTCCCTTTCCGAAGACGCTAACTTTGTGCCGCCTCCTTCCACATCATGTTCTCCTGTTACGAAGCTCAATTTTGCAGCGTTCAGAAATTTTTGGCTAGATTTTGGAGCGATGTATCAGGAGAACATGAAGCGAGGGGAGGTGCTCTGAATTTCCTAGTCGAAAACTCTGCGCCTCTACGTCGAACAGTTCTGCGCCTTAGATTCTCTTTCCGAAGACGCTAACTTTGTGCCGCCTCCTTCCACATCATGTTCTCCTGTTACGAAGCTCAATTTTGCAACGTTCAGAAATTTTTGGCTAGATTTTGGAGCGATGTATCAGGAGAACATGAAGCGAGGGGAGGTGCTCTGAATTTCCTAGTCGAAAACTCTGCGCCTCTACGTCGAACAGTTCTGCGCCTTAGATTCCCTTTCCGAAGACGCTAACTTTGTGCCGCCTCCTTCCACATCATGTTCTCCTGTTACGAAGCTCAATTTTGCAGCGTTCAGAAATTTTTGGCTAGATTTTGGAGCGATGTATCAGGAGAACATGAAGCGAAGGGAGGTGCTATGAATTTCCTAGTCGAAAACTCTGCGCCTCTACGTCGAACAGTTCTGCGCCTTATATTCCCTTTCCGAAGACGCTAACTTTGTGCCGCCTCCTTCCACATCATGTTCTCCTGTTACGAAGCTCAATTTTGCAGCGTTCAGAAATTTTTGGCTAGATTTTGGAGCGATGTATCAGGAGAACATGAAGCGAAGGGAGGTGCTCTGAATTTCCTAGTCGAAAACTCTGCGCCTCTACGTCGAACAGTTCTGCGCCTTAGATTCCCTTTCCGAAGACGCTAACTTTGTGCCGCCTCCTTCCACATCATGTTCTCCTGTTACGAAGCTCAATTTTGCAGCGTTCAGAAATTTTTGGCTAGATTTTGGAGCGATGTATCAGGAGAACATGAAGCGAAGGGAGGTGCTATGAATTTCCTAGTCGAAAACTCTGCGCCTCTACGTCGAACAGTTCTGCGCCTTAGATTCCCTTTCCGAAGACGCTAACTTTGTGCCGCCTCCTTCCACATCCTGTTCTCCTGTTACGAAGCTCAATTTTGCAGCGTTCAGAAATTTTTGGCTAGATTTTGGAGCGATGTATCAGGAGAACATGAAGCGAAGGGAGGTGCTATGAATTTCCTAGTCGAAAACTCTGCGCCTCTACGTCGAACAGTTCTGCGCCTTAGATTCCCTTTCCGAAGACGCTAACTTTGTGCCGCCTCCTTCCACATCATGTTCTCCTGTTACGAAGCTCAATTTTGCAGCGTTCAGAAATTTTTGGCTAGATTTTGGAGCGATGTATCAGGAGAACATGAAGCGAAGGGAGGTGCTATGAATTTCTTAGTCGAAAACTCTGCGCCTCTACGTCGAACAGTTCTGCGCCTTAGATTCCCTTTCCGAAGACGCTAACTTTGTGCCGCCTCCTTCCACATCATGTTCTCCTGTTACGAAGCTCAATTTTGCAGCGTTCAGAAATTTTTGGCTAGATTTTGGAGCGATGTATCAGGAGAACATGAAGCGAAGGGAGGTGCTATGAATTTCCTAGTCGAAAACTCTGCGCCTCTACGTCGAACAGTTCTGCGCCTTAGATTCCCTTTCCGAAGACGCTAACTTTGTGCCGCCTCCTTCCACATCCTGTTCTCCTGTTACGAAGCTCAATTTTGCAGCGTTCAGAAATTTTTGGCTAGATTTTGGAGCGATGTATCAGGAGAACATGAAGCGAAGGGAGGTGCTATGAATTTCCTAGTCGAAAACTCTGCGCCTCTACGTCGAACAGTTCTGCGCCTTAGATTCCCTTTCCGAAGACGCTAACTTTGTGCCGCCTCCTTCCACATCCTGTTCTCCTGTTACGAAGCTCAATTTTGCAGCGTTCAGAAATTTTTGGCTAGATTTTGGAGCGATGTATCAGGAGAACATGAAGCGAAGGGAGGTGCTATGAATTTCCTAGTCGAAAACTCTGCGCCTCTACGTCGAACAGTTCTGCGCCTTAGATTCCCTTTCCGAAGACGCTAACTTTGTGCCGCCTCCTTCCACATCATGTTCTCCTGTTACGAAGCTCAATTTTGCAGCGTTCAGAAATTTTTGGCTAGATTTTGGAGCGATGTATCAGGAGAACATGAAGCGAAGGGAGGTGCTATGAATTTCCTAGTCGAAAACTCTGCGCCTCTACGTCGAACAGTTCTGCGCCTTAGATTCTCTTTCCGAAGACGCTAACTTTGTGCCGCCTCCTTCCACATCATGTTCTCCTGTTACGAAGCTCAATTTTGCAGCGTTCAGAAATTTTTGGCTAGATTTTGGAGCGATGTATCAGGAGAACATGAAGCGAAGGGAGGTGCTATGAATTTCCTAGTCGAAAACTCTGCGCCTCTACGTCGAACAGTTCTGCGCCTTAGATTCCCTTTCCGAAGACGCTAACTTTGTGCCGCCTCCTTCCACATCATGTTCTCCTGTTACGAAGCTCAATTTTGCAACGTTCAGAAATTTTTGGCTAGATTTTGGAGCGATGTATCAGGAGAACATGAAGCGAAGGGAGGTGCTATGAATTTCCTAGTCGAAAACTCTGCGCCTCTACGTCGAACAGTTCTGCGCCTTATATTCCCTTTCCGAAGACGCTAACTTTGTGCCGCCTCCTTCCACATCATGTTCTCCTGTTACGAAGCTCAGTTTTGCAGCGTTCAGAAATTTTTGACTAGATTTTGGAGCGATGTATCAGGAGAACATGAAGCGAAGGGAGGTGCTCTGAATTTCCTAGTCGAAAACTCTGCGCCTCTACGTCGAACAGTTCTGCGCCTTAGATTCCCTTTCCGAAGACGCTAACTTTGTGCCGCCTCCTTCCACATCATGTACTCCTGTTGCGAAGCTCAATTTTGCAGCGTTCAGAAATTTTTGGCTAGATTTTGGAGCGATGTATCAGGAGAACATGAAGCGAGGGGAGGTGCTCTGAATTTCCTAGTCGAAAACTCTGCGCCTCTACGTCGAACAGTTCTGCGCCTTAGATTCCCTTTCCGAAGACGCTAACTTTGTGCCGCCTCCTTCCACATCATGTTCTCCTGTTACGAAGCTCAATTTTGCAGCGTTCAGAAATTTTTGGCTAGATTTTGGAGCGATGTATCAGGAGAACATGAAGCGAAGGGAGGTGCTCTGAATTTCCTAGTCGAAAACTCTGCGCCTCTACGTCGAACAGTTCTGCGCCTTAGATTCCCTTTCCGAAGACGCTAACTTTGTGCCGAATCCTTCCACATCATGTTCTCCTGTTACGAAGCTCAATTTTGCAGCGTTCAGAAATTTTTGGCTAGATTTTGGAGCGATGTATCAGGAGAACATGAAGCGAAGGGAGGTGCTATGAATTTCCTAGTCGAAAACTCTGCGCCTCTACGTCGAACAGTTCTGCGCCTTAGATTCTCTTTCCGAAGACGCTAACTTTGTGCCGCCTCCTTCCACATCATGTTCTCCTGTTACGAAGCTCAATTTTGCAGCGTTCAGAAATTTTTGGCTAGATTTTGGAGCGATGTATCAGGAGAACATGAAGCGAAGGGAGGTGCTATGAATTTCCTAGTCGAAAACTCTGCGCCTCTACGTCGAACAGTTCTGCGCCTTAGATTCCCTTTCCGAAGACGCTAACTTTGTGCCGCCTCCTTCCACATCATGTTCTCCTGTTACGAAGCTCAATTTTGCAGCGTTCAGAAATTTTTGGCTAGATTTTGGAGCGATGTATCAGGAGAACATGAAGCGAGGGGAGGTGCTCTGAATTTCCTAGTCGAAAACTCTGCGCCTCTACGTCGAACAGTTCTGCGCCTTAGATTCTCTTTCCGAAGACGCTAACTTTGTGCCGCCTCCTTCCACATCATGTTCTCCTGTTACGAAGCTCAATTTTGCAACGTTCAGAAATTTTTGGCTAGATTTTGGAGCGATGTATCAGGAGAACATGAAGCGAGGGGAGGTGCTCTGAATTTCCTAGTCGAAAACTCTGCGCCTCTACGTCGAACAGTTCTGCGCCTTAGATTCCCTTTCCGAAGACGCTAACTTTGTGCCGCCTCCTTCCACATCATGTTCTCCTGTTACGAAGCTCAATTTTGCAGCGTTCAGAAATTTTTGGCTAGATTTTGGAGCGATGTATCAGGAGAACATGAAGCGAAGGGAGGTGCTATGAATTTCCTAGTCGAAAACTCTGCGCCTCTACGTCGAACAGTTCTGCGCCTTATATTCCCTTTCCGAAGACGCTAACTTTGTGCCGCCTCCTTCCACATCATGTTCTCCTGTTACGAAGCTCAATTTTGCAGCGTTCAGAAATTTTTGGCTAGATTTTGGAGCGATGTATCAGGAGAACATGAAGCGAAGGGAGGTGCTCTGAATTTCCTAGTCGAAAACTCTGCGCCTCTACGTCGAACAGTTCTGCGCCTTAGATTCCCTTTCCGAAGACGCTAACTTTGTGCCGCCTCCTTCCACATCATGTTCTCCTGTTACGAAGCTCAATTTTGCAGCGTTCAGAAATTTTTGGCTAGATTTTGGAGCGATGTATCAGGAGAACATGAAGCGAAGGGAGGTATCCTAAATTTCAGCTCTCCGTTCAATACTTCTCCATTAAGAGACGTTTTTGAAAGACGCAGCGTTAAAGTAGCGCATTTCAAATCTGGTGTGTGGGCGAATAGGTTTGGAATTTGGATAGGAATGTTCTAGAGAATCTTTACAATAATAATACGATTTTGTAGAGTTTTTCCACTTTATTGTCTTTAAAATACATTGAGTACATTGCAATGGAGCGATACGTGAATATTAAATAAGTAATCAGTATATTTTGACTTTATTTTATATATAAAATTTTGGGTTCAAATTTCAAGTTCTTCGATTCAGTGGAGTACTCAGGATTTTATTTTTTGCGTTGAGGGGCCGGGGGGAGGGGGGTTCGAGACAGACGACGCGCGACTCGTTGATACTTTCATGCGCTTGATACAACTCCGTTCCTATTCCCTTGTTTCTCACTTTTTCCCTGCGTACGCCACTGCTTAGATCGATAGTTTTCCCGTATTTGTTAAGTAACGTTGTTGTCAACGAAGAATCATCCACAAATGCTGTAACAGACGAAGAACGAATTATAGCAACTTGTATTATTTCAAATTACAAGGTTTCGCGCCAAAAGCCTCCATACGGCAGGGAATTTACTAACCCGCACACAGAGATGCAAGATGCGAAGAATTCCGACTGCAGCGACCCTTGCGGTGGAGTAAGGAATCTCAGCTCGTGATGTCTCCCCTCTATAGAATAATATTCTTGAGTAGTACATTACACGGGCTTTTTTGGCGGAATACCGTAACAAACATGCGCGAACGTAGAGTAACCGTATCAAAACCGTCATTACTCTACGTTCGCGCATGTTTGTTCGGTATCCCGCCAAAAAAGCCCGTGTAATGTACTACTCAAGAATATTATTCTATAGAGGGGAGACATCACAAGCTGAGATTCCTTACTCCACCGCATGGGCCGCTGCAGTCGGAATTCTTCGCATCTTGCATCTCTGCTTCGGGACGACATTTCCCGTGAACACTAAGTATAGAGCTCAATGGTGCCCACATCAGACCCAAAGTAGAGACACTGTAATAAGAGTCTGGCCACGAAAACGCCACTTTTGTAAAAAATATATGTTTGAAAGATAATAAAAAACGTTTTTGTTATACTATTTTAATTGTTTGTAACATCTATTTATCTGAAAATGTGCATTTGGGTAGTAAAAAATAATGTACATATATTCATGAACACTTTCATAACATAATATTTTTTTGAGGGGTTGTTGCATTGGGATATACTTGATTGATAGGAAACCGGCAGGGAAAGTGCAACAACCAATCGCAAAGTATTATTCGCGTTGGCTTGGCTTATCGCTGATGTCGCCACACGCACACATTACCACCACTCCTGTAGGTGTTTGCCCCTCCATCACTGCAAAGTGCAAAATAATCAGTCCGAACCCTACATACCAGGGAGTGGCTGGAATGTCATCAGGCGTATTATAATTCGTGGTGGGGGAACACCTACAGGAGTGGTGGTAATGTGTGCGTGTGGCGACGCCAGCGCGAAGCCAATCGCAGCCAACCAGCGTCGACAACCAATTTTCCGGCGATGCTGGTTGGCCATGGTTGGATTCGCGTTGGCGTCACTTGGCTTAGTTGGCGCTGGCGTCGCCACACGCTGAAACATTACCACCGCTCCTGTAGGTGTTCCCCCACCGCGAATTATAATACTACGGAAGCGCCTACGCGCCACCTTCCTGCACAAGCGTGTAGTGTTGTTTCTGAGGGCACCACCGACCCACTCACCGAGCGGTGAGTGGCAAATTTCGGCTCTGTGCCACCCATCCACCGAGTGGTGTGTGGCATAGCAGCGCCGTGGCCGGCGAGTTGAGGTTATGTGTCATGGGATTCTGATTGGTTGATTGCGGTAGGACTAAAATATTCGTTGGCTCTAAGGGAATCGACCAATCAGAGTCGCCCAATCTTTGGTCGATTCCCTCAGAGCCAACGAATATTTTAGTCCTACCGCAATCAACCAATCAGAATCGCATGACACATAACCTCAACTCGCCGGCCACGGCGCTGCTATGTCACACACCACTCGGTGGATGGGTGGCACAGAGCCGAAATTTGCCACTCACCGCTCGGTGAGTGGGTCGGTGGTGCCCTCAGGAACAACACTACACGCTTGTGCAGGAAGGTGGCGCGTAGGCGCTTCCGTATAATACGCTTGAACTTGATGACATTCCAGCCACTCTCTGCTACATACACACAACAAATCACAATCACTCAACGATAAACTTGCATAAACTGATGGTTAGGAGACCCCCCTTCCTATGCACATTAAATATAAAATATCTAAATAATTGTATATGTATGTTATTAAAATGAATTAACGTTAATGGATTAGGAGCAACGGACCTTTTTTATAGATCCAACCCATTCGTAATATATTACGAATAACTAATAGTCTAGTATATGTGTATATGGTTGTGTGGAATTATATTTCTGAAATGATGCACGTGCCCTCATACGTATGTATATATTTATGTATATAGCTGCATAGCAAAGTTAACCTGTTTCTGTGATAATAATTCTATGTCCAAAAGAAGTGAAATAAAATTAAAGATTGCTAGTTTTATATTTGTATGTGAACTTGATTGTGTATTTTTTTTAGGAATTGTAATTATATGACTTAGAATAAATACATTGATATTTGAATGTAATTTTAATGATTTCATTTCTTGAGCGAGAATTTTTATGGGAATCAAATGTCATAGATGTGCCATTTATGGTGAAAGTAGCAGGCTTCTAATAAATTCACACATTTGCAAACAATCGCGTAGAATGCTCAAAATACTGCCATTTAATTCCCACTTCCACTGTTAAATGGTACTACTAATTAGGGTTAATATATATGTGTTATTCCATGTATTCTTCCGATATTAAAAAATTGAGCTTTAAAGTATTTGCCAATCTTATTTCGTTTATTCGTACAAATTGTAAAATACAGTGGACAGTAGACGTTTTCTTCTATCCAAACCCTTTCGTAGCGATGGCTCTGAAACAAACCTTTATTTCTTCAAATTTATTTAGTTTTTAAAACTTCCGAGTTAGAAGAGAAACACTTCAAAACAGCACCGACAAGTCTTCACTTTTAAATTCGACACAACTGTTTCTGCCAGGATACAAGATTCGAAAACGCTACCTGTGTTTTTAAATATTTTAATCATTACCGTTTAGGAATTAAAGTTTCAGGAATGGCCACAGACCACAGAAAACACTAATTGCACAATCGATCTAAGCGGAATGGAACAAATCTTCTTGAAAAAAAAAAGCAGAGAAAAACAAGGAAAATCACACCACCAAATTCACGATCAACTTCACAAGGAAACTTGTGTTCAGAACCCGATGCGACTGATTGCAGAGTCACAGCATGCATTTCGTAATGATGTAACTAAACTTCGCTACGTAACAATCATTTTTCTTTCCTTCGATACCACTGAAATCAACCAAAATATCTCTTCCTGGAAAATTTCCTTTTCCTATCGAGCGAATTGTTACTTCCGTTAATGCCACTGAAATTACCGAATGCATCTTCCTGTTAAGAATCATTTACATTTTTTAATGTAAGGATCATTATTTTCATTTGACGCCACTGAAACTTTGGTAGGTAAACTAGGAATAACGAACGCATTAAGTCAGCGTAATGGTCATCTATTTGTTGCTCCGACACTATTGTGTGATTAAACCACTGCACCTTCGGATGCGCCATGCTGTAACGCACTTTTAAAATAGCTGCTTAAAAGAGCGTCACAGTATCGGTCGCCAAGCACAAACACTCGGTTTTTTTTTTACATTTCACTGTACACATTTGTTTTTTTTTTCTTTTACGCTTTTCAATTATTCATCACCAAAACACTGTCCTTTCGAGAGAAACGATTCTGTCCTTTTTCACTGGGAGAAAAGCACAGAGAGGCATTTTAGAATTCTGTCCATGCACTTTCTTCAGTTCACTTTTCAGAACACGTCCGCACAATTCACTTATATAATTATTATTATGTATATATCACACTGATAATTCTACATAATCATAAAATGCAGTTTTACAATTAATTATACTTAATTACTGTATCAAATATAATTCAGCCAGACCTTTCATATTCGATTGTTACTATGAGCAAGATTTTCGTTCGAATGTACGATGTCGGGTGAAAAAAAAGAACAAATTGAAATGAAATTTAGAAACTGAACGTCGTTTACGGAGTTCCACTTGAATATGAAAGAGCTGCGTTTACACGCATAGGAGCGTATAATTATAGTACACGTTAAATCTAAAATCCTTAGGAGTTATCTGTGATAATTAGGACATCTTAACTAAGTGTCCGCATCAAAAGTCGAATGCTGAATTGCTTTGTTATTAACTTCCTCCGAACTAATGAAATAATGAAAAGAAATAGGTATACGTATATAAAAACCATCGATGTTATTACGATAAGAGTTAGTACAAATGTTTAATCATAAATTAAAAAAATATGTTACACTAAATTTCTTCTTTCGTTCTTACTACTATCTTAACTTTCCTCAGCAATTCAGATTCATAGAAATTTGATGCTTTTAACGCATATACAAGCTCATATGTTTAGTATCTCCTTTACCATTTCGTTATTTGCAATTTAAAAAAAATTATTCACACAAGACCAATTTAATTTCACAATGATTGTAGCATAATATTACTCCAAATTTTAATCGTCACGACTTCAATGCGAACCATAACTTATACTTAAATGTAATTTAATGAGCTGCCGAAATTTTACTTTCAGTTTTTAGTTTAACTTCTATATCCTATTTACTATATTCTATTACTTTTTATTCTGATTTAAACTCAAATTCTGCAACACTGTTTCAGCTGAGTTATAAATTTGTCTCATTCTGTTTATTACTCTTCTATTACCGAATAATATTGGTACTTAATAAATTGACTTTAACGTATATGATTTCTAAAATAATAAATTTCTCCACATTATGCACAACGCATGCCTTTATAAAAGATTTTGGTGGCTTCATCTTTATTCTGACATCTTGAAATCTCAATAAAATCTTTAGCATCAAGGATGTGATTGCGAAAGTAAAGCGTATAAAAAGTTCTTATTTACAAATTCCTCAAAACTACACAATTCGTATGAAATATTTTTTAAAAAATTGCAAATAATATATTTAAAGCGATGGTACTAAACACCCTAGCTAGTATACGCATATATGCATGTATGTATGTTATGTAAATATCTATATATGTATATATATATCCTAAATCTTGATCATAAAGAAAACTTAGGCGCTACCCCCCTTAACAACGACGATTACCAGGTGATCCTCCTTGAGTCCCTCTTCACTGAGGCTTGGACAGGTTCTTTTCAATAACTCTGTAGAAAACGCACAAGGTGGGAATGCGTATAGAACTCCAGTCCCTTCTGTATCTTTGTTAAGGAGCGAGATGACTCCTGCCGCCTCTTTTTGTTTCAAATATGACACCAGATTCCGCAGCGGTCTGGTCTGGACGTTGGCATCGTCCGTAGAAATAACTGTACTCGAACCAGCCAATCCTAAGAAAATAGCATGTGAACTGGAGGTCTGAATTCTTTTCGACACATCGTCTAATTTCGGTTGATCTAAACGCAATCTTTGTGTGATCCTTAACATATGTTTCCCATCTTCGTCTTTCATTAACGCTTCTATTATCTCTGTGTCGCCATCGGTTAAATGGAATTTGGCTGGAAATAGAGAATTCTTTAAGATTAGTGCCCCTTGCCATACTGCTATCGATTTCCTTGCAACTTCAGGTAGCGTGCGAGAAGTGGAAAGCATCCCAGTGCGAGTATTCTCTGAATCTGAGTCTGAGTCGATTTGCCTTCTGCGAGGAGACCTTGACCTCGACCTATCTACGCCAGGCTCCCTTGACAAAGATCTGCGTAAACTTCTTGGAGCTTCGTACTCTAACTCTGGAGGCGGTCTGCGGCTAGACCAATCAGCTTCGTCTCTCATGTAACTCTCTGGATAAGTTCCACGATAGCCTCCTCTTCCTCCACCTCTCCTCTCGTGCCACGGAGCAGATCCTCTGCCTCTGAAACCTCTCGGTCCGTAGCCGAAGTCGCTGTCTGGTCCGTAAGGATCGTAAGAAGAATCGTAATCTACCGGTCTCGGTCTAAATTCTCCACTTTCTTCTGGGTACGGCCTTGGCTTGAATCCAAATCCTGGAGTTACATCCGCGAAATCTACTCTCAGCCTTCTGTCCGGGCCGCCCAGGGGAAATCCTCTCATCTCTTTTACAGCAGCCTGAGCTGCGTCGATCGAATCGTACAGTATGTAAGCGTTACTATCACCCTTTATGTAATCTATTTTCTTTATCGCTCCAAATCGATCGAATTCTCTTTCTAATTGCGGTACAGAGGTCCATGGTCCTAAACCGCCGACCCAGATTCTCGTAGTAGGTGTGGCCTTTCCATAACCAATTTTACATTGGAACTTTCCTATGTATTGCCCGGAAAGCTCAACTTTACACCTATGTGCCATGTCTAAAGTCTGAAATCTGACAAAAGCATAAGCATTGCCTGTCCCTGGCGGAGGTCGCTTGATATCAATATCGTCAACAATTCCATATTTACTGAAAATCCTCCTTAACTCCTCCTCTGTGATATTGATCTCCAAGTTCCCCGCAAAGAGAGTTCTCGTTGCCAGGGGATCATCTTCTGGAGAGACATGATGCAAATAATTGGGGAATTTGTCCTTTTTATTTTCCACGCGTTCGAATCCGTGAACTGGATGCCGTATCATCATGTGTCTCGGCGGACCGTAGTGATGGGGTGGACCGGGATGAACGTGCGGCGGACCATGATGGATTGGCGGCCTAACAAATTCATGATGAGGTGGAGGAATCGCTTCGCGTCTCATTTCTCTGTGCGGTGGGGGTAATCCGACCGGGGGTCCGTAAACTCTTTCATACCTTTCTAATGGTCTATGCCTATCCGTAGGACCAGGACTCCTGGCGTAATATCTCTCGTAGTCAGGCGGCGTGATCGATCTCGGGCGACGATACGTGTCGGGTCTCTCGTACACCGGCTCGACGAGCGCCACTTTGTCGTACATAATAATTCTTGGCTTCGCGTGCTTCGCGTCTCTGGCATCTTCCGAACTTCTAAAGCAAACGTACGCAACACGCTCGTCTAATTCGTGAGAAATTCTAATGGAAAAATCTCCAAACTTCTTGTACTCTCTGTAAAGAGTATCTTTAATCACTTCGTCGCTGGCTTTCGGGTGGATTGAACTGATACAAAGGACTTTGTAACTGTATGGACGTTCCGGAGGTAGTTCCCTGGGCGCTCTTAGATAATCATCCCTGTGAGAACTTGACTCTACGTAACGAGCGTGAGACGAGGCACGTGTCGGGGGACTTGGACTTCTTGCACCCCTACTGCGACGACGGATTCTTTCAGGCGTTATACGTTCGTCACTGGAATCATCGTACCTGTAAATTAGTAACACGATTCTTACCAGACATTAATTTCTATGGCAATGATAAATGGAAACGCGGTATAATTTCACTGTATACATGCTCGCCAGTATCTTTAACGTTCGTAAATAACAAAACGTAAATATACTCAATTGTTGTAATAACCTCATAAATTGTAATAAAGAATACCGAACGAAAGAATATAGCCTACGTTTACCAGTTCTCGTTAAATAAATAGATTTGTGAAAAGATTTACCGTCCCATTGAGGATCTACTTCGTTTGACGCGAGGAGGCGGAGTGTCTCGACTGGAGCTTCTTTTCATATTGTTGCGGATTTTAACCGTGATCTTATGTCGATCGTCACGCGGAATCCCAATCATCAACGCTGTTTAACACGGCAGAGCCGAACGAATGATAGAAGAAAAAAACAAAAGAACAATAATCACACAAAGCCTATTCAGCTTGAATCAAGCCGTCATTCACGGAGTCTTTATCCTCTTCACCGCGAACATAAAATGGCGACTTTCTTCTTTCTTTACTTGACTTCCGGAATTCACTTGTAGGTTAAAGTAAATTTCATAAGAATCGAGTCAGCCGCCTAAGTTCTGCATTTTCTCGAATCCCTTATATTCGCATCGATTTATTTCTCTTTAAATTATTACTGTTTTGATGCCCATGCGTGTGTACGATACGCTGCTTATATTTGCAAACTATTGATTCGCAAATTGATGTTCAAGTATATACGTTTCCGTTGACAAAACGAAGACCTGTTTTCTCGTTTACATTGAAGAAGTAACTGCGCGTTATCTCGATAGAGGGCGACCCAAGCGTTTCAATTAATGAAAGGAAGCGCGTTTTGGAGAATTTCATTGGTTCAGTTCAACCAGAGTATTAATATAAAAATATATGTATCGCGGTGCGATTATGGGCGAATTCCACTTATGCCTCTAATCGCCCGCGATTTTCATTAGGGTAGGTTTCCCTATACGCGACTGGACGCATCGTTAAGAATTTCAAAGTCGATTTTCTCGAAAATGAAGCGCAATATCAAAAACTTTTATTCCTTTTCCTCAACTTATTTACTTCTTATGAGTGGAAAAGAAAGAGTAACTTTTTTTAATATCGCGCTTAGTTTTCGAGAAAATCGACTTTGAAGTTCTTGACGTTGCGTCCAGTCGCGTATAGGGAAAATGGCATTCCTATCTATAACACGAGATTCCATGGCGCGGACGACAGCTCCCCTGAGCGCCATGCGGCGCTATTTACTACTAACGAACTGACATTTGAATGCTGTGTTTTTGCGCGCAATATATAACACTCGCTGTCAGTAACTGCAATTGTCAGTTGTAAAGAACTGTATACATTGCTGGATTAAAACATTAGATTATAAATAAACTGCAGTCGAGCAATTGCATCCAAGAAGAAATCAGAATTTGAATAGGTAAGTGATATAACGAAGCATACATTGAAGGTTGTAAATACGGGTGACTAAATGTAATAATTTATTTCATGTAATTATAATTCGGGAATGTATAAAATAAATTCAGATAGGCTATTACTGTTCCCATTGAAATTCAGGCGTCTACGGTGCACGCGTATTTAGCTGAAATTTAAACTCAATTTTCACAAAACCGAAACCTTTACCGCGATTTCGTCATTCTTGATTTTCGTCTTATTTTCGCCGTAATAATCATCCCCTAGAGTATTAACTATCAGCAGAGTAACACCCTGTATAATCATTATATTAGAACAAATGTATCATCTTTCCATTAAAATGTAAAGAAAGGTCGTATTATTTATACAATTCTAATTTGCATATGCATACTCGTAATATCATAAATATAAAACCATTGAAAAATTCCTAAGAATAAAGTTGTAATAGTAAAATTGTTTTTTTTAAAGGTAACATAATGCAAAGGTCTAAAAGATTGAAACGTGAACTAGAACGCCTCGCACAGAATCCTACAGAAGGGATTTCTTGTTATCCAAAGTCTGATAATTTAGATAACCTTGTTGCAACAATTGTTGGACCACGTGGGAGTCCGTATAACGATGCCATTTTCCAGTTAGAAATTAACATACCCGTTGAATATCCATTCGAACCTCCGAGAATTACTTTTCAAACACCTGTTTATCATCCAAATATTGATGACAAAGGTCGCATTTGTATGGATCTTTTAAATATGCCACCTAAAGGCAATTGGAACCCTTCTATTGGCTTAAAAAACCTTTTGGATGCTGTACAATGTTTATTAGGAAATCCAAATCCTGATGATCCTTTAATGGCGGACATTGCTGAGGAGTATAAATTTAATAGACAGAAATTTGAGAGCAATGCAAGAAAGTTCACAGAAGAAAATAAACATAAGGTTTCATGATAAGTCGTAAATATTATTACATCGTTGTATTTTTATCCTCTTCTAATATCTCCGATTTTTTTAATAAGTAACTTATACTGCATCGATATAATTGATGCGATCTTTTAATGAAAATATAATATAATACAATACAAAACAAGTTTCATTAAAACCCAAAATATCTGAAATATCAGGACTCATAGTTTTGGAAATTTTATTACGTATTATGATACTTCATACACAATTTTAACATATGCATAGTATTATATATATTCCAATATATCTAACTCCATCGCATTTCTATTTTTGTAGTTTATAAATTAATAAAAAAAGTGGTGTATGTGATTTACATACACTTTTCAGCGACTACGTCGCTTTATTTAACTTACACAGTTATTACGTGCTTCGAGTGGTTAGATGTGAAGTTAACGGATAGAAAATGTACTGGTGATTTACATCGCTTATCGTATAAGCCTTTAGATATGCCAGAGGCCAGACACGAAATCTATATGGTAGGAATGTATGTGGACGACGCAATGCTACTTCTTAGTAATGTGTCTGAAGCCTGTGGTGTAGCGGAACCTTTACGAGATGAACGTTTATGTGGATGAAGATTAAGCGGAGGTAAATTTGGATGTTCGATTCTGGTCGGCGAACTGACGCGGGGGCGCAGTGTTCCTCTTTGCTGTATCGTAAGGATGCCTACAATTGAAATATACCATTGAATTGCGTGCCAATTAAATTCACTGATTGAAACGACAACGAGCAATAAAGCATTGCCTGAATCGGTTGGTTCCAAAACGTCATTCAGCTGGTAATAATCAGTCTTTATTGACAGAGGCTCTTCGTAGTCTACAAACGCCGTATTATCAAAAGCTTTATCATCCTTCGGCCGGCTCTGAATAGGTGTAGTAACCGGCGGATCCGCATAAGTCTGAAAAATCAACGACCTACCTTCAGATATTTTAAACGTTGGCATGCTCCGTACAGAGAATATACAAATATGTATTCAATAATGAACCCTTTCGATACAACAGTAGTAGCTCCGAAGTGTTATAATAACGATGCACGGGACTCTCGTCAACAAACAAACGTCTACGGTTCATATAAAACAATAGATACATAGTTGATGGGAGTTTACTTAGGTATGACTTACAAGGAGAGTATTTTAGGAGTCCGCCTCCGATCATTTTGATTTTTGGATATGTTATAGAGGACCGAAAAATAAGAAATACGTGTTTTTTATTTTTCCCCGTTTTCATATTTGGGGGGTGAAAACTGCGTTCAAAGTTAGGGTTGAAAAATCATTTTTGTGGAATATCTCGAGAACTATTAGAGATAGGGGAATAGTGTCAATGGACGAATTTTGTGTCTTTGAATGCGAAATATGACTGACTCACCAGATTTTCAAAAAGCCCACAAAAATGATTTTTCAACCCTAACTTTGAACGCAGTTTTCACCTCCCAAATATGAAAACGGGGGAAAAATAAAAAAACACGTATTTCTTATTTTTCGGTCCTCTATAACATATCCAAAAATCAAAATGATCGGAGGCGGACACCTAAAATACTCTCCTTGTTAGTAATCGATTACAGCTTTACTTGCACCGAAAAGGTCAAGGTATAACATAAATGTACACAAACTTTTGCGAAGTTGGCAATCCATGAACGTTTTTTATATTTGATTTATAAGCTCCATCTGCTTGTTTGCCTTATTTTTCTTCTTCCTCTTGTTCTCTTGTTTATTTTAGTGAACACATTCGAATGATTTACGAATGATTTAAGGGAAATAGAAGATGTCATGAATTACCACGTGCAATGCCAACATCGTCCCTTGGATTCCCCTTTATACGGAACGATATTGGAATTTCACAAACTGAGAAACGCATAAAGATACTGGGCTACGTATACAAACGTAATATCAGTAGATTGCCTTAAGTTTTACATGTTCGGTTGGCGTAGTTGAACAGGCGCGCTTGTGGAATTGTCCACCGCCGATCGTTTCATAGGTATGTTCCTCTAAATAGTGTCTGGTGGTTCCCCGTGGCGTGAGTGTGGCCCACATAACGCGGC
Organism: Andrena bicolor; assembly: GCA_960531205.1. Classification (NCBI taxonomy): domain Eukaryota; kingdom Metazoa; phylum Arthropoda; class Insecta; order Hymenoptera; family Andrenidae; genus Andrena; species Andrena bicolor. The sequence goes on along the minus strand of OY482668.1, from coordinate 18,271,495 downwards.
TATCCTGCATAGCGTCTGCCGCGCAAGGATAGAGGACAGCTTCGTTTTGAATCCTTCCGTTTTTCGCTTGCATACCGGAAGCTGCGTTCGGCATGGAAATCACCCCACTCTTACCATTTCTATTACTACAGAACGATAATCGGTTATTTCGTAACTTCGGGGATCTTGTCCTTTCATTACCTAACCTACTTAACATATTCAGGTAAGTAGATGTGTTAAGGCCCCCACAGGTGGCTCGATTTATCGTTAGACTTGTCGTCAGACCTCCGAATTTAACGGTAAATCTGATGTACAAACATATATGGAAGGTGTTAAACATCATTTTAGCCGTACGACTGATTGGAGATCTGGCAGGATCGCGTTATAAATCGCTGGCGATCATGTATATGTAGTGAGATTGTTAAATTTCTTTAGCTCTGTATGAAGGGTTGGTACAGTGGCGGATTTAAGAAAAAAGGCCCAGATAACAAACATTGTGAGGCCCATTTTTTCGGAAAAATGAAGAGCTACTTTACTAAAAAGGGGTAAGTGTACAGAAAAGTATAGAAAAGAATATAGTGCTTTGATGAAATCACAATGTATTTTTGAAGACGGGGTCCTATGGGGGCCCATATTTCGGGAAAATGAAGAGGTACTTTACTAAAAATGGGCTAAGTGTAATAGTACAGAAAAAATATGATGCTTGAGTAAAATCATTTTTTTTTTTAGGATGGGGCCCTAGGGGGCCTTCTGGTCAGGGGGCCAGGAGGCAGCTGGTCGTCGGCCGCCCGCCAAAAGGCCCCCTAGGGCCCCATCCTATATTACCATTTTGAAAAAGCACTTTTTAATTACAGCAAGCTAATTTTCTTATCCTTATTGATCAAGCATCTCCTACTCAGTTTATAAATACTCTAGAATTACGAAACTACGCTCCCGCAACATAACCTGCATTTAACTGTATATCTCCAGTCTCTTTGATACTAATTCTCTTTATAAAAGAAGAAAGAAGCATGTACTTACAATTTGCATTTCAACAGTAACGTCGCTAGTATTATGCCTATGAAGATGACGCCAACACAGGATGATATCAATACCAGTAGCCACGTGTCGTCGAAAACCGTGCCTAAAATTTTATAACATTTAGTACAACGTATATTATCAACAAATGGGATTTAATGTTTTTCCAAAAATTTGTATCACATTCTATTTACGTATTTATCATTACTATCTCTTTAAACAAGAAGGATAGATATGTAAATAACAGAAACAGAGCCGGTGCGAGGCGGGTTCATAGCAGAGATGGGAAAAATTGTTATTTAGATAAAATTTCGAATAACGAATAAAAGATAAAAAATTCGGTATTCGTTCGTTAACTCGAGTCTATTTATTCCATAGATTGGGCACATGTCCCTCTAATTTCACTGGACTATTCAGCGTGTTTCCCGGGCCCGCGGTCTACGAAAAGCTCGTCGTCAATTTTGCGGGGCCCTACGCATACATATTCATTTTATAAAATTTAGAAGTACGTATAAATGCGTTTCTTTGCTCCGCACAATTTTGGAACTTGGCCCCGCAAAAGTTCACGCCGGCCCTGGACAGAAACAGAAGGGTAGTTACATTCGATTTTATTCTACCTCCAAATTAAATATAATAAATTAGAATATTAGTACGATTTAAATTAGAATAAAAAATTTATGTTAATTATAGAGTAGATTTACAATAACATAATTAATCTGAATGTAGACCTTGTTGGGGCATCTCGATGTACTGCACCCCTTCCGAGCGACGGTCGCAAAAATGTTTGCAGGGGCTGTCATTGAAATGCGGCGGAAATGACAGTAGATCCGTGTGAGGGTAAAAGTCAGAACTCTGCTGAAGAATGGCCGGGAACGGTGGCGGTGGTATATGAAGAATGTCAGGCGGAGGTTCGAGCGTACAAGACGCACAGCCCGAATTATTCATCGTGGCCCTTTATCTGTAATTTACAATAGAAAAATAAACTACCCGTAATTAATCCTTTTTCTCTATACTTTCAGTACAACCGAAATTATCAGCCCTTGTCTATTCAACATTGTGTCCTAAACAAATTTATAAAAAGAAAGGAAAAAAAAACAATCTACCTAACAGGAATAATTAACGATTAATTATTTTAGGGAACGGAGTCGTATTATTACGAGCGTGTTATACGAACTTTAATTCAGATAAATAATATTTGATACTTAGGTGTACTGGTACACTTCATCTAGCCTTTGCTCCCTTGTTTCACGATTAATTGGCACTTTGTATTTTATTATCTATCGCCACATTATTCTTGAACCATCACACGAGACTGATTAGTCACGAGAGTACGACGAGGTGGATGTACCGCGCATTTTTCGCCACGAATATGTAAAAAGTGCGACCCTCACCGTTAAGCAACAACCCTGTATGGAAGTAGCATTAGGGTGGCCGTGCTGGCTCCTCTGTAAGAAAAGCGCACGCGTTGCCGTATTGAGCGGCAGGGAAACTTTCGTATCCCGTCTAGTGCACGGTGTATACTACTGCACACGCCTCTGCCGATAACAATGCCATGCCGTTAGCCCTGGAACGCTCGAGTCATTTTTATTTCTTGACCCTTCATCTCCTCCTCGCGATCTCTTTGCAAAAGAAATTTCTAAAAATCACCAAGGTCTGGTGGATATTTGTACAGCTTTTATTTTTCATTGTTTTTTTTAGATATCTTCGAAAAATTTGGCATCATTAGTCACCCTGACATACAATTTTTTATAGGAAATACTCAAATACTTGTTTTTCTATTTTATTTCCATGGTTAAATGCTATGCGATTCAGAACGGTAAAATGAACGGGAGGTCAATATAAAAAATTTTACACGAACGTAGATCTTAATAATTCATGCTGCCTCATACGAAGGGACGTTTAAGAATTCAAGACAATAGAGATGTCGTTTGCTTGCAGTGGAAAGTAAAATTTTATTGACAATTATGTATAAATAATTTGTTCATACATCAAACGAAATTCGTATGAATTATATATATATAATGTAGAATTTTAAACTCTTATAACTAGTATTTATAAATAATAATATCTACTAAGTATCTACTAATAAATAAATAGTATTTATGTTCGTATATCTTTTTATTCAGAATGGTATCTCAATGAATCAGCTGTTCACATTCATCCTCTATACAAATAACATTTTATAATGTGTATTTATATTCCTTATTTATTCTTAATTACATTGCAACTTCATTGAGTATAATTTTTATATGATTTTCATTTACATAGTCCCTTTGAAAGCGAAATATAATCATACGTAAATGAAGCGGAATTAAACATTGAATTAGAAGCTTCGAGTAGTATGGGTCCGTGTGTGATCAGACGTCTAGACAAGCAAAACGTAGAAGATAATGATCGTTTTCGAACTTAAATACTTCAATTGCTTGGGAAATATAACATCTAACAACCGTCAAGATCACCCCTTTTTACAATAAATTAATACATAAATTGCTGAATGATTTAGAAATATAACATTAGAATGAAAAAATTAAACAAGTACTATCTACTATTTACATAAATACGAAGAGGGTGAAGAATAATAAGCTATCCGTATCGTGTTACAACTGCAGTCAAAAGAACAAATAAATAAAGTAAACGCATTATCTATTCTCACGTATTATACTTAACATCATAAAAAACACTTTTAGCGTCTTAACTTGAATTATGCGTCAACGAATTCATTTTAATTAAGCGTATATTTAATTTCGGAATGAAATTTAGTCTACAGCGTGCAAACGCGTGGTTCCGGTAACAGTTTGTTGTGACTGCTGCGTCAAAAACGTTTCGATCAGAAAAGTATCATTTGCGCCTGATGCTTGAAATAATAGTGAATCGGATTCAACTTTTATAGCAACATTCTATTCTTCAAATCCAATGAAAATCAAATTTATCTCTCGACTCTTTATGCGCATCAAATGCCAGTCCGCTTTGACATAACCTCTGCGTCGATAATCCAGTCGCAGTTATGGAGATAAATCCGTTGAGTATAATTCTTGTGAAAAGTGACAGCAAAGGTGACAGACTCCTGTTTCGTTATCCGCATGTAGCGAAATACACGCGAGATTCCAATCAGTGTACCAAACGGAAGAATCCTTATTCTTTAACTATCACCGAAGATTTATTGCAGGTCAGTTTCAGGCTACATTACAATACGGTAATTCTTACTCGGTGCACTTACGAGATAATTTGATATTTAACAAATCCCGTCAACAGTCTTTACCATTCCCAACCTCGAATATAAGTAATGGCAATTTGACCGGAGTAACGGACGAAGTATTGTCTACGTTGTTCGCCGTTAAGCCGGAGCTGTGCGAACAAAAGTTCGAGTTAAAAGTGAACGACGTCCGATTCGTCGGCCATCCAACTTTAATCCCATCCCGTGGATTGAAGGAAGTTAACTCTTCTATGCTCTTCAACATAGTTTTCGCTCTCCAAGCGCAAGCGAGTCATTCGATAGTAAAATGTTATTACGACTTGAGCAGAAGGTCTGTCGTACAATTCTGTTTATGTAAAGAAACCAGATCAGATAGGTTTCATGAATCATTCGTTTCAGATTGGGCATAGCTTTGAGGCACGAAGAAAAGCGATGTGGATTTTTAACGGAAGAGATAAAGATTATGGTTTCAACTCACGACGAAGTCGCTACTAGGTATATCGAATTGTTACTTGCGTCGACTTGTAGAAGAGACGACGATTGGGAGTTTCTTATTCATACGATTATTCTGTATTTCTAGATCAGAAGGTGAGAGCGATTGCGACGAATCACCGTACGAATTAATATTGCAGAGAAGTTCGCTCGCGAGAGACCTAAAGTCTGTATTTAGCAGTCTCAGTACTTCTGGTATAATTAATATTATGATTAATAAATGGATTCAAGTGCGCTTCTGTCTTCCACAGAAAGTTCATCAGTCGCATAAGAAAGGATTTATTATTAATCCAGAAATAATAGACAGGCTAGTAGTAAAATAAATAATTAAAGATTAAAGTGATATATTGAACATTGAATTTTATTGCAGATGCTTGAACAGTTTAAGACCTTACCACGGCTTACTGTTGCTGATCGAGCCGTTAGATTTATTGGATTCCCTCCCGTTAGATTCTTCTCCAGCGCTTAGACGCTTAATTCACATGTACAGTCCATTAAAAAGTCTGCAAACTTTGGCCGCTGATTCTGACCTCACGCTTACTCAAGTCTTTCAATTAACCGGCCACTTAGTTTATTGGGCCAAAGCTACAATAATCTATCCCCTTTGCGAGAGCAATGTTTACGTCGTATCACCGGACGCAGTCATAACGAACCACTTGCTGGAAGCGTTTTCCGAGGAATTTCCAGGACTTTGTCTTTTACAAGTATGCAAGGAGAAGTTATTTCTGTTCGTGTTCGATGCGAAGTCAAATTCTAATCGTCAGTTGGTTTAGGTTCTCAGCGATTTCTCTTTACCAACGTCGATAAGCCAGAAGTTAAATCCTCTGAATCAATCGCAACAGCAAACGCAATTAGTAAAAATAATTATATGGTTATTAAAGAATCATTTACTCTTACAATTGCATACGTACGTGCAGTATATGCCAACTGTGCACGGTCGAGTGTCATTGGTAAGTTTGAAAGTATTATTTACGTAAAATTTATAAACTAAAGAGATATTTTTCAAAGGATACAAAGGATGAAGTAAATCATAATTTAAACGAGGCCACTGAAAGCGGCAGCACGTGGAATTTAAATGATGCTCCGAAAGGAACTGCGTCTGATATAAAGGAAGAGTTAACGATGAATGTCCACAAAGAAAATGGAATATTTAATTACCAGTCGGAAGATTACGACATTCCCTCTGACGACAGAAAATTGCTGGACAGATTGTGCCGCCTTGGTTATTTTAACGGAGGGCATCACTTAGAAGAAATTATGTATTTTGAAAATATCCGCAGATCTCAGTTGTTACAAATTTTGGATAAATTTAGGGACGTATTGATCACATGCGAGTGCGAAGATCCAGCTATAGCCCTTTTTTATAGTCAATTTAGTTCTTAACATTTCGATGTTAAAAATATTTAAGTAGACCCTTAAGTCACGTTTTATAAACGTTATTGCCTAAACAAATTGTAATATATTTTAATGTGCTATTATAATATAGATAACTTTAACGAGTACTGGGCTAAATCGAAGAAAATCAATTTTGGAGTGCCAGTTTAAATATACCCTTGTATTTGTATATAGTAAAAAAATTCCTTACAAAAAAGTTTTAACAATTGTTACTTTCTTTTTTACAAAGGATATAGTAGAAGTTATGTAGCCACTACATTACAATTAGTTGTGGGTCAATCAGCTTTAAACGTTATCGGACAAAGGAGATCTCATTATTGATACATAACATAATCGAATCATTATTATATACGTTAATTCGTAATAATATGATCTAGGAAGTACTTTTAAACTTGTAATTTTAAATATTCTACCATCTTTTAAGCTCTAGTAAAGAATCAAACTATTAATGCACGTAGTAATGGAATTATTGGGAAAATTCCAAATATTTAATAAATGACTGTATGTATGTAACTTTATAAAGAAACGATTATTCTTTCTCGAGAATGTATTTTTATTGTAAGAAATTTGTTATATTTCGAATGTTCAAATATCGTGGATAAATAACAAGTACTGATACTAAAATGACTAGAATTTCAAAGGTATTTAATTGCAAAATTGGTTAAACATAAAATTATCTATGTTCAAGAAATGTAATACAAAATACATATTATGTAAAGTATAATTACACATAATCGATTAATTCAGTATATATATAAAAAATACTGAAATCATGTATGTTACAGACACGAATATTTAATATCGTTTTAGAATTTTCATGGATGTTTTATATCGTTGCTCTAATTATGTACAGTTTCTGGTTTTCGTAACTCGCAATTATGATAACGATAAACGTCGGGTGAACACTATCTTTCGATTCGTTATACTTTTTACAAGTCTATGTTGCAATGTCAACGAGTTTCTTACGTAAAATTAGAATACATGAAAATTTTCACATCACAAATTCGTAAATACGTTCGTGAACATAACTTAACGTAGAAATATTATATTCCAACAGTATTTGAAAAATTTACTTTATTTCATGTATTCTTATTTTATTTTAAGGATGTACATGTTGTCATAGCTTTTCTCTTGGATAACTTTGCATCTTCTTCAACTTCTTAAGGGCACACTTCGCCGCGGTGCATTTTGCGATTCTGTAATTTCTTCCAATCCCTTTGAAAGAACCCTTGCCAAACACATCCACTGTCACCCTAACTCTACGCCCATCGGCCAGTTTCTCTGGTTTCCCGAATTTCGCTGTTTCAGGTTCTAGTTCCAATAATTCACGAACTGGCGATTTAGGAACATTCGTGCTGAATTGTTCTGAAATTCGTAAAAGATTACATATGTATTTTTCCGTGAATTATACAGGGAAATAAAAGAGAAACATGTAATTACCAATTTCATTTTTCATGATTGCATAATATACGCCCCATACTGCGTCCAAAGACATGCTACTGTCCAAATAAATTGCACCAGCTAGCGATTCAAAAACATCTCCCAATGCTTTCGGTACCTCTACATCCTCGGCTTCTTCGCACTCTTCTTCGCCGATTAAGTAATACTAAAGAAATATGGACAGTAGTGAAATGTAGTACATGAATTGAAGAGCCGGTTGCAATAAGGAGACGAGCGTTAAAAAAAATGCGGAAAAATGTTGTTCAAACGCTCAGAAAGATTGGAAAATTAAATGTTGTTAAACTGGATTTTAAAAAATGTAGTGTTGTAAAGCTCGTCACGACACACATTTTTTCTATTTCCAGTATTTTTTTTAATCAATCATTACTATTCGAAATAAATTTTTCTTCGTCCAAAGTCAATATTTCTTTAAACATAAATTGCGATAACTTGAGTAAATATTATGAGACTCAAAACGTAACATCAGACAACTCTGGCGAATGTTGAAAAACATGGGTTCTGCCCAGTATTACTTTTTAATTAAATATTTTTACAGTTTTGAACGTAAGGATTTTGTGCATACACTTTACGGCTTCGCTAGAGTTTTCTAAAGTTATGTTTTAAATCTCATAACGATTCGTTAATATTTACTCAAGTTACCGCAATTTATGTTTAAAGAAATATTAACTTTCGACGAAGGAAACTTTTCTGCTTATAATTTTTATCTCGAATAGTAATAACTGAATAAATATTTCTGAGCGTTTGGACAATACTTTTTCGCATTTTCCAGCGCTATTCCCCTTATTGCACCCGACCCACCAATTGTGACTGTAATAAAAGCACTTTTAGATAAATTCTTTACCTCTTCGCTAATGGAATGTCCATTTTCCTCTTGAATCCTAACAAAACGATTTATGACGACACTTAAGCCGGGAGAAAGGTGTCGAAAATATTTATGAAACCCACATCTAACAGCTAGGGAAGCAAATATAGTATTATTAACTAAAGCTGATCGCAAATCTGTTAAAGCACCCGGTGAATGTTGTCTGGCATCTTCGTACAAGTGCCTTGTTATTAAATAATCTAGAATTACAACATACTACATTATACTCAGCATTAAATTAAACCACAGATCTAATAAAACGGAATTAATTCAGATGATTCGTTACCTAAAACTGCGTCTCCGAGAAATTCTAAACGTTGATAACAATCCGTCAGTCTATTAGGTTGATACGACGCATGAGTAAATGCTTGTAACAGATAGCTGATATCGTAAAACTTGTATCCTATACTCTTTTCTAAATCGTCATATCCGTCGAGCATCGTTTTCAGTTCCCCTTCTGGATCAGGAATGTAGCGAAGCAAAGGATTTTGCGGTTCTTCCAATTTCCCATAACGAAGCTGTAATAACAAACTTTGCTTAAAACATCCTTCGACGTTCAATCTGAATTCTGTGATCACTAAACGATGGTAAAATCACCTGCGTCCAAGTTGTCTGGCCCTGTTCGTTCGCTCCTTTTACATACGGCGTACTACCAGGAACTCTTTCTGTTGGTTCTGTCTCCTGGATAACGCAAACTCCTTCCGTAGGCAATACATGAATCCCTAGCCAGGCCATAAAAAGTAATGCGCCTCTAGGGCCACAAGCAATTAAGTATGCCCCGATTAATGCTTCCACGCAATCTGCGATACTTTTATCAGGAATGCTATGTTGAGTAATTAAATTGTAAGGTATAAAGCAACGCAAGTTGTCTAAATTGTTTGAAAGTGGAGTTTCATTACGATCAAGTTCGCTCTTCATGATGCCCAGCTTTTGTTCTGTTTCTCGAACAAGTTGCGTTATTTCAGTGGGATTTACAGCTTGCAATGTTGGAATGTCAGCTTGGTTCCAAAGAGAAGAAGGTATGCCAGACTCAATTAAAGCTTGCTCGAGTTCTTTCGGAACATAGTAGCAAGGAGGTAACCAGTTGTCGTGCGGTTCGAACTTTGTCGCTATCATGCTCTCGCCTAACATCTTTTGTCTTCCCAGTCTATATAAATTTAAGTTACTGACCTAAAAAATTTTTAGTATAATTAAGAAATAATAGATGACTGACGTGGAATAAACAGATATTGTAATATTCTGAAACTTCCGGTACCTGTTTCGATCTTAAGTGACTGAGTTTGCCTTCGTGAATATTGTCGTACGTACAATATAAGTAAGTAGTTATCGCATACTTTAAGAAAGAATCTCCAATAGTTTCTAAACGTTCTAAATTAATCCCATCGTTTGCGTTAGACATTGTTAAGGCTTGCAAAATTAAACTGGGACTTGGCCCTGGATGATCATTTAATTCCGGTTGAAAATCAAAACTAAAAAGATTACTGTCCAACTGATATGTACACTCCGACTTGTTAGAATCTTTTTTTACCAATTGCGAGCTATCGCAATTGTTTAATATTTCCTTAGTGAATCTAGCAACAACTGTTTCTACACGAGCTTTATGCTTATAATCTGGCACACTCCCTTCAGATTGTGAACTAAACGAATTTTTTCTTTTAATCGCGATCTCGCTATCGCAGGATATAAAAAATCCATTCTCTAGTATTTCACGCTCTCTTATTTTAGTATATTCGTAATGAACTTGTTTGTGCTTTTCGATTAAAGATTCTTCGCTCTCCTCCGTGTACGACCACAAAATGTCATCGGAATTCTTTTCGGTTTCCAAGAGATCCAAGATCTTCTTATTGATCTCCTGCTTGGAGATTTGCTTTTCATCCTCCACAGCTTCCGCAACGTTCTCTCCCATGTAGGAAATTCGCAAGCCCCTGTTATCGTCGTCACTTTCGTCAGAAGTGTCAGCGAATCCATCGCTGTAAATGTCATCCGACTCGTAGCCATCAAAATCTGACTCGCACGCAGGAGAACCGTATCGAATATCATTCCAGTTATAATCATTCGGCAGAACAGTCACGTTCAGATCATTCGGTTTAAAATCCATAGAATTCATTGCCATGTCGTTTGACCAAGTACCAATTTCCAATTCATTTTCATCGTTCGATTCCTGCGTCTCTGTTTCTGTTGCATCAGCGTCGTCCGACTGAGGTTTGCAACTCTTGTCGCTAATGTTCTCTTTACTAGATACATCCACATTATCTGTCCCATTTTCAGATACGTTCTGGCATTTATTGTCGGCCACATTATTCGAAGAAACTGTTTGGGTCGTTTCATTTTTAGCTAATTTAGCTTTCTCAAATTCCTTGGATTTCTTCAAAACCTCCGCTAAACTCCATCCGAAGTCTAATGCAGGCCATTCGAAATCTAAAATATTTTTGTATTAGTTTCGATTTAAAGGAACCCGATGTAATTCTTTTATTCTATACGTACTGGAATCTAAATTTTGCTGTCCTAAATTAATCATTTGCGTCACTTGACATCGTATTTGATTAGCAAGTAATAAGGCATTGATTCTATACAAGATACAAGGTAAACAAACTGCTTGTCTCCACAGGGAAGCCGGGAAAGGATGAATCGCGCACAATTCAGCAACAAGAATTTGCTTCTGCTCTAGATTCTCCCGCTTAGCGCGCTTCGTTTCTTCGCTACTTGTAGGTAACGCGACGCCTTTTCGATTAACGTATCTAAAACGAAATCTCTAATAATCACACGACTTGGGTAATATAATTGCGCGTATCACATTTCTCGCATTTACCTAGGTGTCAAGAAGTTCAACCTAGCCGATGTATGATCCACATCTAGCAACGGCTGGTCTAAATTTTGAATTTGTATACCGTATTTCTTAAGATAATATTCTTCAAAGGTACTATAATCGTCACCAGGGAAAGAAGACTTCGGATTCAAATTTGTACAAATCTCAGCAACGTAAAAGTACTAGAACGAATAAAGACACATTACATTTAAAATTATATCTCTTTACTTATTAAGGGGTAATGCCACGACGATAGTCCATAACTTTGGAGGTGATTTTAAAGAAATTCATGAACCTTACGTTACACTTTTAATAAAATACATAAATTTTTTTAAAATCACCTCCGCAGTTATTCAACCATTTCTTAATAGATAGTTTACTAAAGTACCTGAGGCTGGTCTTGACTCCTATACCAAGGCATAATCACGGCGTCGTGATATTTTGATGCGTCGAACTTAAAATTCCGCCTGTCCTCTTCCGGAACCTTGGTTCGCACCGCATTTCGATTTTCGTATATACACTCCAAGAAGTGCCAATCTACAGTGACACCAGATTGTTCATCTGTGAAGATAGAAATTGCTGGTATTAAATCGAACGTAATTGAAATAACAGTACTAGTGATTCTGGAGAGATATTCACCTAATTTAACTGGCACAATCATGTACGAATTTTCTGAAGCGTTGGGATCAAAGAGCATTAAATACTGTTGTAATCTTAAGACATTCGTAAAAGTATAATTAAGGAAGGTGGCTATTTTCTCTATTTGTACTTCGTTTAAAACCACAGTGTGTTTACTCAGCTTCAATTTCACGTGAACTTCGCCGGATCTGGTATAAATGGGAAATGGGCACAACTGAAACAAAAAGGTAAATATTAATTCTCGTATATGCGTGCCGCATATCTATAATTAATATATATTATATTGGGAATGCAGGGCCGGCCTTGTTTATAAAGGGACCCGGGAGCAAGATATATTTTAAGGCCCCAAACAATTTCTCAACGGTAGAAATGCATAACATCTTATCACAGAACGAAATCACAAAACAATAATAAAGAAAATAAGATAAAAAATAAACGAAATAAACATTCACATATTTAAATATATTTTTTTTTTATTGCCTATCATTAATAATAGTAGATTATTATATTATTCTATCAGAAAATATGTTCCAATTTCTTTTTTTCTTAATTTTAATTAAATAAGAAAAATTTCGTTCTCATTTTTTTCTCTCTTATTTTCTCTTTCCTTCATTTCTCGATTGCCTTGCACCCGCTGCACTTTCTGTGTCTCGTTTATTACCTTAGGAATTTCTTTCAATGTTATTATACCGAAACCAATAGCTGATTCTTCAGGGGGGTAAATTCGACGACCCCTGGTATTCTGTTCTTCGGGTAATGGACAACTCAGAACCATGTTAATGTGATATAAGTAAGAAGGGACTCCAACTATTGGCCTACAGTCCGTTAACGCTTCAGCAGTCTGAAAAAACACAATCTCTGTAACGAAATATTGAAAGACACAAGGTGATTCCGAAAAGGCAGATTAATTATTAACAGCGAAACCTTTTTATAATAATATTGTCTACGTTTAGTCGTTCCAGGCCGAGCTTCGGAAAAGTCTACTTTACTTTCATCCGGTAGGGCAGGCACTTCTGCGTCTTCTGGCTTAGCTTTGAAGTTCTCTTTCCCAATAGGCAGCAAGTTATCATCTATCTCATTCTTTCTATGTAAATCAATGCATAATTGCAAAGCAGCCATCCGCCTCGCCATGGCTCTATTAGGCATAGGGTACGACTGTAATAAAATTTCAAGTGAGCGCACTTTAGTAATGTAACAGGGGACTCCTAAATTATTATGTATAAGAAATCATTTACCGATACAACATATTTTACTGGAGAATTTATAGGAAGTCGTAAAGAACATATATACATAGGCATATTGTCTACATTCACTCCTTTAATGGACCATTCTGGTGTTAATCTCGTGAATGTGTCGCTAGGTAATTTTGCACAATATCTGTTCAAGTCAAATTTTATAATAAGCTGACATAATTTTACAAATTTCAGGGGTATGATGTTGAAAATATTCTTCCCCCATGTTTTCTCCACATTACCTGTTTACTAGCGATATAGCAGAATTGAAAGTAACTTTCGGCGAATCATCTCCATCGAGTGGTTTGTAATGTGGTACCATACCAATGTACGCGTCCGCTTCGATTTCTTCTTCTTCGGTGGGCTCGTTGTTAGAACATTTTCTTAACAAGGTCTACAAAATAGATCGATGCTCTTCCATTAAAATTTTCGATTGCAATAAACGCGGATAATATAAACGAATAAATTAAATACACATTACAGCCATTAACGAAATGTTAAAATGTTATCAATAATTCACACTTTGATAGCTACACGTTCTTAATCAAGCACGGACTTCAATTCGTCACTGGCGAATTTCTCAAGAATGCTAATGTAACGAAAGCTTCCAAAGTGTTTGTTGTTTTGAAATTTTAAAATGAATGTTTTGAGATACTTTTCTAGACTAACTGACTCTTAGCGAAAAAAGAAAGACATATGAAGATATTAAGGATATTATTACGAGGTAATATGAACGTAGATATCATATTAAATATACAGCATAAAATCTAAATCAACTACGTCTAAATAAATTTAAAAACGTTGAGTAGATAATGAGATCAGTGGTGCACCCAGAGGCCCTGGCAGCGCCCAAAGAAAAAGGAAATTAATGTAACCGTGACTGAAGTAATTCAACAGCTTCGTAAAAACAAAAGAAAACTGGATTTTATTCTTTAAATAAATTTTTTCTAAGCACCTAATGAATTTGAAGTTGCATTAAAAATATCCTTCTCCGTTCAACTCGGCTCCCCCAAGATTAAATCCTGCATGCGCCACTGAATGACACAGTAATTGAATGAGTATATTTCAGACAGTGACTATCACACTGTTAAGAAGCAATCAAACATAATAATTCGATACCTTTTCTATATAATGATATTGTGCCAGTTGCCTCACACATTCCTTCATCGTTTCTTGAGATATTAATAGTATATGTAAAGCATCCATAGCTCTCGCCCGACTCTTGCATTGTACATACGATTGGTAAGTTTTCGGGAAGTCGTATCTCATTACGAAATTGCATTTCGGAATATCAATGCCTAAGAGCAATAAAATATCATCAGATATCCTTAGGAAAGTAACAGGAAACGAAATTCCAACGAACCTTCTTCCAGAATCGACGTGGAAATCAACAAATTACATTCATGTATTCTGAATCTTTTTAAAACCTCTTCCTGCTTTCTGTGCTGCATTTCTAAATCTCTCGAATACCCAATATCGTCCGTGCTTCTTTCAATCGTATAAAGAGGCGATAAAAAATGTAAATCCTCATCATGCGAAGATGTTTCGTTTAACAAGTAAAACAAAACCTTTGCTACAAACGACGTATCTACAAAAATCACTCCACAGAGTAAATCGGGATCTGTAACTCCGCGTACGTGCCGTTGAGATTTGGTTGGCTTCCTGTAATTCTCTTCGCCACCTCTCCAATTAGATTCAGGCTTTCTAGCTTGCACGGAATTGTCTTTAACAGAACTCTTTTCGTTATTTACAGACACATTTTTAGAATTATTCTCGTTATTTACTTCCTTACTAGACGTATTGGTAACCTTATTATAATACGGAGTGTAAGTTTTCAAAACTTGCAATAATCTGTGAACCTTTGGCGTAGTATATTTATATATCCTCTCTTTTTCAGATAAAACTTCGAACGTACTATCACATAAAGCGCGTATTTTCATGAAAACAGACGCCACCATGCTCAGCAATAAATAATGCCTTTCGTAAGGTGTTTTTATTTTCAATTTCTCTGTTAGAATTAGAAGGGCGAGCGCAGCACGATCGGCGCACCATGGTCCAAGAGTTTCTAGTATATGTAACAAATCCTGCATCATCTCGAAAGGTTTCTCTGTGGGATCCGGTATCTTCTGGATATCCTCCAAGAATTCTTCCGTGTAAATTTCCGTCGGATCATGCCGATGATCGCTCAGGAATTCGATAGCGTGTAATATATAATTTTCAATAGTCGTGTGCAACTCTCCTTTGTCGCATTTAGAATATTCCACTACGTACTCTTTAGGTTTAGGGCTGTAACTGTTTAAGCAGAGAATTATCGTCATTACATAAAGATATTATTCACCGAGACGTTAAGCTTACCGTAATATAGATAATATATCACTGGCCGTTTCGACTTCGCATTTAAACGCCGCCTCGACTCTCTGTATCTCTAATCCCAATCTCCCGGGTTCTTGGGTTAAGTTGAACAACGGTACGGCTAGCCCGATAATTCTAGGAACATCAGCGCATGATAAAAAGATTTGCAAAATAAATTTCAATTTGCTATCATCTACGGATTTATGGCACTCGTCAACTATGACTAGATTTATCTGATCCGGCAGAATCTTTTTGTCTGCTAACAATTGCGTACATGTCTCAGAAGTCGTAACTAATACCTGAAACAAAATATTCAGCGACGAGAAGTGAATTTAGACGGACGATAAAGAATTCCTCGCGAACGATATTATCGACACTACTTACATGAGAAACTTCGAGTTTTTGTACAAATTCTGCGGGCGAACAAGTGTCGCATAATAGTACTTTTAAGTCTGTTAATTGCTGTATGTAAGTTGCTTTTATTGTACATTTTTCCACATCTGGCAATATGTATAAACACCGCTTTCCTCCTGCGCTTAGTAATCTGAATTAATGGAATGGAAATTTAGAGAATGTACAGTCGAACAACGAAGTCATTAAAAGAAGTAATTTGATTTCAGTCTATGTTCAATCGCAACACCTATTGTATTAAAGCCTGCAGTCTTTTTGCAGATTGTGTTTAACACCCGGCTTGTTGAATAAATAAATAAATGTTACCTTCTATTATTGGTAGCAAATTCTTGAATTAATTTTATAACAATAAAGGTTTGCTCGTAATTCTTTCCCAGGCAAACGATTATATTCTTCTCTCTAGCAGCGTAAAATAAATCAACCTGTAAAAAGAACGGTTTTTAGTATATTACGAAAGAAACATGCTTTTGTAAAAGCTTTTAGCCGATTCAGAAAATCCTTACTTGGTATTCTCTAGGTGTAAAGGATTTTGTATAAACCTGATCATTTAGTGGAAATGCCATGGAACCTATAACTTATGCTACTAATAAGATAAAAATATTCTTCTTAACTGTAACAAAGATACATTTATACTTTTCACTTCTGTTAGTTAGGTCTTACTCAAATTTTAATTTAAGATTAGGCTAGGACGACTACGGTATGGTGCGTATTTACGTGCGTGTATGTGTGCATACGTATATACAGCTACACCAACACAGGTATGATACCGGTAGATGCGTATATGTATGAACGTGCGCAACGATATTATAAAATAAAAATCGTAATTTGATTGGTTAACCAATTTATCCAGCTCTTGGCTCATGTTATTTGGATTCCCAAATTTTTACGTTATGAATATTCCTGAAAGAGTGGGTGATAATAATAAAGAACTATCGACGAAAGGGATAGTCGTTTATATTTGAAATGATACGAAATCGTGTCCATAACCTCATTTCTTTCGATTGCTTTCTAGGGATGTTGATAAAATATCGATGTATCGATAGTTCGATATTTTCTTTAGCGCGATATTGATATTTTTCAATCCGATGTATCGATAGTTCGATATTTTCTTTAGCGCGATATCGATATTTTTCAATCCGATGTATCGATAGTTCGATATTTTCTTTAGCGCGATATCGATATTTTTCAAAAGATGTATCGATAGTTCGATATTTTCTTTAGCGCGATATCGATATTTTTCAATCCGATGTATCGATATTAAAATTTCAATATAGGCGGCTCTAAGTCGGAATATGATTGAAAAAAATATCTGAATTTATCCAAAAATCTGATAAGAATTATTACACACGATTGTTGTTACAATCGATTAATTGTTGCCAACAATTTGTTGATCGAATCGATTAATCGTTTTGTTAATGCACTATCGATAACAGATCGTAATTCCGAACAACTTCAGGTCGAACGTTCTTTTCACCGCTGTCGTGTTACTGGTAGGTGCGTGTCTCCTTGTTTTCCAAGTTTTTAGCTAGTAAACAGTCATATATAATGACTTCTTGATGAAAAATACCACAGAACAATGTCCCGCATCATTAAAATCGCCTTTATTAAGAAAATAGTTATCGCAAAGCTTTAAATGGTTTCTCATAAACACGTGTCAATGTTAATCGTCCATCTTTCGTGTGATTAATTTCTTCGTCGATATTTTACATATTTCTCTGTATTTTATTTAAAATTTTTGTTCTGTATACATTTTCTGTATATTACTTTTCACTTTCCTTGAAATTAATGCTTAACACATACGTATGTAGGTGCATATGCCTAAAAATTTAATCGAATTTTGTAGAAAACGATGTTAAAACGCCCAAAAATTTATTTACTTATTTGCAAAATTTCTATTTAAAGGTCATAGTTTAAGTACAAGTGTCATAATTATTAACATATTGTTTCGAAATGATTAACAACCTTCCTTTGTGTTTAGAGCAAACATGCAGCTGCACATCAGAGGGGAGGGTACGACTATTGTCGACTCGCACGAGAATGAGAGTATCGGAGATATTAAGGTACGCCAAAACTGTTATTACTTTGTTTCATATATCATCTATATCTGTTACAATTTTACAATATACTTTAGAAATAATTGATTTCGTAGAGTTTATTTCCTATTCGACTTTTTAAAATTTTTTTCTCGTATTTAAACATAGATTCGGCATACGTTACTGCAGCCAACAGGTGGTTGCGTCATTTGTATAAAGGCGGTGGTTATATTTCCTTAATCACAAATGATAGTAACTTCTACAAAATAAAGAGTAAACTGCATTTTTTGCAAATGAGTCGTTTTATTAGATATGAACGTAAAGAATGTGGTAAGTGCAGTTTATAGGAGATTATGTTGTACGAGTAGATGTTGCACAATGATATCGGTACAGAAAAATTAAGGAATAATCTTATCTCTAACGGTTTGAGTGCTAAGAGGAATTACAGGAATTTAAGAGAAAATTAACGCTAAAGGGAATAGGCCTAATACTGGTGAATTATTTTCAACTTCTGGTTGTATTAGAAAGAGCGAAAATATTAGTTCTGAACTACACTGTTGCAGGTGCTCTCTTTGAGCAAGTAATAAATGCATAACATCTGATCATAGATAATGAAGCGTAAAGATTCTTTTGTTTCTCTTTCTTTTTTGAGGAGAAATCCACAAATCGCAATTGCGCTGAGGGGAGGCGTAGTGCGAGTCAAATTTACAAACTGGATAAGAAAACCTTAGGAAGAATAAAATAAGGCGCTGTCTTTATAGTGTTTAATTAACTTGAAGAACGATTCTACTACTTGGCACTCAAATGGTTAAACTGAGCAATGATGGGAAAATAATGACCATTTTTTATTGATTTGATTAACGGTCTCCTTAGTTTGACGCTCTGAAAATAAGGCAATTTTCTGGAATTTTTTAAAAGAAAAGTATGGAGTATTATAATTCCAAAGTTTGTGAGTTTATTAATCAGCATTCAAAGAAGGTGCTCAATTTTTTTTCTGCGATAATAATAATTTTGTTCAAAGTTACAGTGGTAGTAGTAAAAGGGATTGAAGAAAAAGTTTGTTGCTGGCAAACTTGTTTCTGGCTGTTCTAGTCATCTAAAATAATAAACACAAAATTTTTCTTAATCTATATGAGTGTGGTTATTTTGTGAACTAGAATGAATGAAAAATATTGGAAGACACAAAAATGGTAGCATTTCAAATGAAAGTTTTCATTTTTTGGAAAAGAATTTGTTAGTTTTCTGGGTTGCAAAACTCTAATTTTGCAAATAATGTTTTCACTCCTCATAAAAAAATTTGAGCACATTCCTTGAATGTTGATTAATAAACGTACAAAGTTTGGAATTATAATACTCGATACTTTCCTTTTAAAAAATTTACAAAAGTTGCCTTATTTAGAAAAGTTGCTTTATTTGAATATTAGAAATAGAATTCGTGCATTTAGCTTTTAATACTTTTGACTACTTAAAATTCATAACATTTGAAAATATCTGCAAATGTTCAGTAATACCTTATAATTAATTATTATAATTTTTAATACAATACTTTCTAGTATATTTCAAATTATGTACTAATTGCGTCAAATTGATAACCTACAGTCAATACTTTCTGGCTGTGGGACGAGCAATGACGCAATATCAAAAACGAATTTATGAGCTGGGGATCAAATACATTTTTATTGACCACCATTCGCAATATTCGTTAACAAATACTATTATATCAAATGAAATTTCTTATTCATTGTAAAGATAAAGCGGATAAATGACAAACGTTCTAGCCACAAAACAATAATTATATTTTATTGTAGTGTAACAGATCGATATCTCAAGTTGAAGATTATAATTGAACACAGTTTATTATTTTTTTTTATACGATATCTGCATTTCTTTGATTGTACTTTTTAAATAGATTCCGTTCCAGTTCCTCCGATTACTGTTAAAGATATGAGAAAATTTATCTATAAAATTCGTGTTGCTTACAAAAATCTTTAATGCTGATAAGTGAGAATAGGTAAAAGTTTTTAGAATCGTTTTATAATTTGCAAGATAGAACCTAACTGTTCTCCAATTTGTTTTGTAGAAGAAAATTGTGCAGCTAGAGGCTGCCGCAAATGCAGAGTTCAATTTATACTGTTTTGGACTTCTGTTGGAAAATGAGACACTAGTTGGAGACCTCGCATCGAACCAACTGGAATTAACAGTTCCACTTCCTGGTGGTAAGCATTTCTATCCTTGAAGAGAGGATATTTAATCTTATTTGTAAGAATTGGTTATATTACATATCGTCGTTTTATGCAAAAATGGATTAACGAAAAGTAGCAGTACTAATTACATTGTTTTAATTGTGCAGGTAAAGTGCACGGGTCTTTAGCTCGTGCTGGAAAAGTAAAGGCCCAGACTCCAAAGGTAATTAAAGTTATAGTTTCTCATTAACTCGCAACTAGTAAACATCTAGTACAATATGTACATTTTATTTAAAAAAGAATCTAAATTCTGAATACTATGCAGCAACATTGCTAATGATTCTCTGAAAGATTTTGAAAAATTGATGAAACTCAAACATTAAACATGTTTTAATACTTATTTATACTGTCTATATCACAAGTAACAATATCTTAAATTAGTCTATTATTCAATTAACAGTCTAGTTTATTATCTTTTTGCTGTACTAACTCTTTCACTGGCAATGACGTTTTTTCCTTCCCTGGCAGGAGGGAAATTATTGACCCTCTCGTTTGATATAGAGACACTGTAGCTTGCTAAAAGAGCTGTGGCGGCTAAAAGAGTTAATACTCTTGAAAATTTTTCTTTAAATTTAATTTCAAGCTATTTATTCGTTACGCAGGTTGAAAAACAAGAAAAAAGTAAAAAGAAGACCGGTCGTGCTAAGAGGCGGATTCAGTACAACCGAAGGTTCGTTAATGTTGTCCAGACTTACGGCCGTCGACGTGGACCGAATGCCAATCCTAATGCATAATTTTATGTACATATAAGTGTTTCTTGATCATGAAAATAAAATGAAAAATTAGATATAACGTGTTGTTTCATTCCTTATTCCACGGAATTGGGTATTACTGAATGACACTACGCAGCGTTCCTCATCATCATTTTTACACCTGTAATTTTTCCTGCTCCCAGCCAGAAGTATATTCTTCAAAATAAAAAAGTTTCAGTCGAATCGGATAATAACTTTTGGAGATACAGGTCCCACCGTTTTGAGAACAGTCTTTCGAGAAAAACGCGTTTACAGTTTTGCGTGAGCGCCGAGTGGCCGGTTGTTGCCCATGCATTTGCCGCTATTTAAATGCCTGTAACTTTAGAAATTTTATGAATTTAAACAAGTCCTTTTAAACACGTATTCCTAAAAGCTCGAACATTCGAAAAATGAAATACAAAAAAATCAAGTTTTAGCCGGAACCCCCCTTAAACAACCGTTTCGATTATAAAGAACTAAGTATTTTTTCAAATAAATTGTTTTATCAAGGAACTCTTCGTCACAAATAAAACATCTGGCGGCAAAGTGTTAACACTTTATTTCATGATTTTATTCATTTACTTTAATAATCTTGGATTCTAGAAGGAATTAGAAATATACACACCTGCCTACGCAAAACAATTTTAATAATGAAGTCAAATTACAATGATCTTTAATTACCTCTTGAATTACTACAGAAAATATTTACAAGCATGTTACATTAGAAAACTGTTAACAGGATTATGAAAAAAATATTACGTTCTCTAGGTAGAACATATTGTACATACAGTTTACAAATACATTGTACATAATTATTAGACATATACATAATTTATACAATGCGGTATATACGCAAATACATACCACACAAGCGTACCGACGCAAAATTCAATTAACAATACAATTTTAACAATGCGTACCGACTAAACTGGCGAGTCAAAATTATGAAAAGATATATCGGTAACTTTCTTCTCCAATATTAATTCATCCTTGTACTTGTATGAAGCAAACCATATAAATTTTATTACTGTACAAATTTTAAGTAAAAATTGTAATTATTGTTACATGCCAACACCGTGAAATTCACAGTATTTACCGCGTTAAGTGTATATTTACGTACCATCGCGACTACTATTGTAAAGCTTTCTCGATTCTTCATGTTTGTACATCGCAATTTCGCAAAATAATTTATAAATTAATCTACTATATTATACTAACCCATAATTGAATATTTTGTTTGCGAAAAGTAAAGAAATTAATACTATCGTTTTTAAGGCGAGAAACTTCACTTGAGAAACTTGATTATGGTATTAAACGAAATAAATTTTGTCTAAAATTCATGTCTGACAAATTTAAAATTCAAGTTCGATCTACTTTACGAATGATTGATTTAAAAACTGTTTCATCGTTAATAAAAATTTGACCTTTTAGAGATATTTCATAACTATTTCATTACTCTGCATTAAACATGTATATATAACGAACTTTTATTACCCTAAAATCGTCAAATATACATAGTATTTTCTTTGTTAAATAAACTCTGTATCTTCCGCGAATTATTTTAACGAGAATTTAAATTAAGATCAAACAATCGCACTTTAATTAAAAACCGTTAAACCTTTGTCATCGTCTAATAATTGTGATTATATTTTCATATTCGCTATTTCATTTTTACAAATCTGTATCTAATAAAATGATGACTGTATCGAAATCGAATAAATTAAGGGAATTAAAAATTACTAAAACCGCCCAGTAGTTTAACGTAATTTCGATTAAGTGCGACTTGAATTTCACTTAATATTCTTTATGTTCTACCTAACTATCTTTTACATTCTTAAGATTGAGCAAGGAGATCTCTGATGTCTTTGCAAAGAGTGGCAAAGTCTGGCCTCTGGTGGCTTTGTAACTGCCAACAGGGATACATAATCTTTACATAAATAGCTTGCGGGCAAGTAGAAGGACAAGGAAGACGGGTGCCTCTTTCTAACGCAGCTAATAATTCGGTACTTCCTTTCTCCTGGTCGCTTTGCAGGCGTTCTGTACCTGAATCAACGCCGGGTAAACGAGGTTCTTCTCCGAAGCCAAACGTTTCGTACATTGTTACACCGAACGACCAGACATCTGACCGAGTAGAGAACTTTCCATCTCTAATACTCTCTGGAGCGTACCTGAGAAAATCAAAGGATAATTAAAACATTAAGTAAAAGTAATGAATTGGTTTCACGTGTTCGCTATAATTTTAATTTTGTATGTACGTGTGTCCTAAATTTGCTGAATGAGTGTTTTAAATAAACTTAATAACACTTACCATTTAATAGGAAGGCCACGATCAGTCTGTAAAATATAATAATCATTCTTTCCAGTGACTTGAGCCAGCCCGAAATCACTGATCTTAACTTTATTTTCGTCCTCGACTAAAATATTTCGCGCGGCAAGGTCTCTGTGGACAATGCTCATGCTACCCAAGTAATCCATCCCTGTTGCGATATCCAAGGCGAAACCCAACAATCTTTTGCATGTTAATTCTTGTTTGTGTATTGCCAGATAACTTTGTAATGAACCATGTTTTACATATTCCATTACTAAACAAACTTCGGGATCTGATATCACTCCAAGAATCTCTACTACATTCGGATGTTTTAAAGTCTGCAAAGATATTAATTCATATTAAATAAAAAAAAACTACCAAGCTTATATCATTAAGAGGGTATTCTACCTTAGACGGTAAAAAAATCGATTGTTTTTTACATTTTCTTAAAGAATGTTGTTTCAAAAATGTATGTGCAAAACCCTATATCTGAATTTTTGAAATTAAAAAAGTTACAAGTGTTTGAACGATGCGGCTACGCGGAAACTTTAAACGCGTTTTTCTCAAAATCGTGTTTTTCTAAATGGTTGCCATAATATTTTTTAAGTAGTCGATCTTTTGCTTTTATTTTGGTACCGACTATAGCCAAACTCGTCCTGATTAAGAAGCACTTTGGTTTTTTATTTCAGACAAACAAAATAACCGAAATTACGGCAACCATTGGAAGACTTTTTTTTAGCGAATGCATTCATCAAACGCTTGCTCTGCCACAAATTTGAATTATTTCTCTCTAAAAAAAGTTATGAACATTACTGAAAAATGGATAAATATAAAGATCAAAGTTTGACGAAAATAATTGTATAGTTGCTTTATAAAAAGTACAAAAAATTGTGTAAAGCGCGTTTTAAACTAGAATACCCTCTAAGCTAAATAATATTAACAATTACCTACCTTCATTATAGAAATTTCTCTTTCAAAGTCTCGCAGGTCTGCTTCAAGTGCTCTGGTTTTCAATTTTTTTATAGCCACTTGTTGTTGTTCAGTATCCTTGCCGTTTTCCCTTTCGAGAGTACCTCTGTAGACTTCACCGTAGAAACCTTGACCAATTCTACCTTGTAGAATTACATTACAGTCGATGTCCAATTCATAGATACCACGCATCTGTCCTAAAGAACCATTCCCGCTTCCTCCAGAATCACAATCTTCTGCTCCTCCTTCGCCCCTTCCTAATACCTATTTCGACATTAATATTACATACTATTACTATCATATGCCTGCAAATGATCGTCATTTAAAAAAATACATTCTTGGTAATTAGTATAATTTATTTTCTAAAACCACAATCAAATTTCTTCCTATAAAATACATTAATTGTACATTTTAATTCATAAAAAGTATTCATTTTATTACCTCGCCCAAATTACCAGGATGTCCTATTCGAAGAGCTTGAGCGGAATGCTCAATATTAGAAATATTATTTTGAGAGATCGGGCAACCATCCGAGTCTCTTCTCGCACTGGATAACCAACCTAAATATGCAGAGAGATCTTCTGTACTTATCAATCCTTGCATACCTAAAATTGAAACTATACTATATCTCGTGAAATTGAAGTAAGTTGAAGTTAAAAGTAAACATCGCCTTAAAATTTCGGAAAACTTTTAATATGCCAAAATTAAAAATTTGTAAATGTGTATATACGATTTCATTTCAACAAGTCCCATAATAATTTTCGTCGATATACCAGTGACACGAATATTAAAGTATTAAATTTATATTAAAAGAATTAATCTTACTATCATCAGTGTCGTTCCATGGGAGACTTGTACTGTCCGTAAGAAGACTACTAGACCTTGAATCGCTATTTATTGATCTGCTGTCGGTGTTATCAGAATTATCCTCCTCGAGCTTCTTCTGCTCGGAACTGAATAATTTAGGGAAAGCCGTTGCGTAAGCATGACTTCGACGAGAATTGTACACTTGATACAGAATCTGATTTATATCTCTCATAATTGCTTGGGGTTGCTTCCTAGAACCGCTCGAATCTCCCCAACATTCAAGCATCAATCTGTAAACCTCTGTGGGGCAGCCGGTTGGAATAGGTAAACGTTTCCCAGACGCATAGTAGTTTTTCATGACTGCTGCTTTTCGAAATTCCAGCAACGTCTCTCCTCTAAAATGAAATGACGATATTAATGCTGGGCATTGCGATAGGCAGAGAAACACCTATTTTACACAATTCTACTGTGTGCCATTTAAATGTACGAATTAAGGTAAGTTTCAGAAGATTTTACCTAGTAAAGATTTGCCAAATTGTTGTTCCAACAGCCCATACATCTGCTTGAAAACTATGTTTAGCCAATTCTGGATCGCCGTAGGTTTCTGGAGGTAACCAATGGATATCTGTCTCCGTATATACAAATAATCCTGGATCAGCAAGTTTCACTACGAAGCTATTGTTAGTGTGCGCGTGTACTAGAAGTTTGTTGCACCTAATGTTACCATGGACTACACCATTTTCTTCTAGATGCCAAAGAGCGGTAGCCAGACAAGCTGTTGCTTCTACCATATCTACAGTTTTAATAGTCTGGGAAGAAGAACTTCGCAAGTATTCGTCAAGAGAACCGTGTCGTACCAGTTCCAGGATCATTCCGATCGATGGTGTTACTGTCAGCCCATATAATCTGACGAATCGTGTTAAATTATCAAAATAATATTCACGTATTTTATTTAATTTTAACTAACACTTATATGATAATTTAGTGCAATGAATTTTCTGTACATTACAACGAGTACAATTTGATTTGCATCTTTAACTTTAAACTGCGTTTGAAATGCCATTTACCTTACAAGCGTCCCAGAACGCAATTGAGACCATTTCCCAGCAAGTTCCAGAAATTCTTTCGTGTAATTTGTTTCTTCCTCTTGTTTCAAAATTTTAAGGGCAACTTCTAATTTCTTCCCTTTAGTCAATCTCCAAATTCCTCTGTGGAGTGTTGTTGGCGAATAATGCTCATTTTCGGCAGATCTTAAGAACGGTTTATAAATTTCAAGTTGATTTTGAGGCACACAGCGCGGTCCAGCTTCTAAAACTGAGGCGACGATCTCTTCGTCGGCTGCAACTTCGCTGACCGCGCTCTCAGGAGCACAGAGTAATAGTGTTGATTTGTCTAAATAAGAATTAAAAAAAGGAGAGAAGAATTTAACTCTTCTTACTATTTCTGACATTCACAATTGCCACATTATTAATTTTGCTTTTATTTCTATTAAGTGAAATAGAATTAAAATTGAGTTAAAGCAATATTCAAATAATAAGATAATATTCGAATATTAAAAATTAAGTTATTCGAGAGTAACGAATAATTTTTTTCCGAATAAAAATTTATGCGAATTAGGGAATAATTTCGCAATTTTATTTGAATAATGCCCAACTCTGGTTTCATGCAACACAAAATAGAGCTTTCCGATAAAGGAAGTTGTTATTTTCGTAGTAAAAAATGTATTGCAAATTTTAAAGATTAATTGAAGCCATTGAATTGTTCACAAAAGATAAAATTTTTTCTTCTTCCAGCTCTATTTTCGCGAATTATGTGCTTTCGAGAAAAGCTAAATTTGTAAAAGTAAGAAGTGAATTAAAAATACAATATAAATTGAAGACATAAATTATAGTAGTTTCTCCAAAATAGAATTTATTATATTTGATTTACCATACTCGGAAGGTGGTAAGCATTCCGTAAGGTATGGGTGTCCTTCGGAATCTTGGAAAGACGAAACACATTGTGCCAATGAACCAAATCGACCAAGGACGCCAGCAATGACAAAATCATTTGCCGAAACTTTCTCTTCTATTCTTTTCGAAAATAATTTCCCATCCTTATTACATGCGTCCAAATAAAATACATTGTACTCTGTTTCGCTTTCTCTAATTAAATAAGACCCAGGTTTATTAGCTCGTTTTTGCTGAAGCTTTGCATATGCGAATTCTTGCCTGAAATAGAATTTCTCTTTGTAATATTTGTAAATTCCTTGATTTCGAATAATTTTATACAACGATATCGCTGAACACGATTTCGTAGTATATTATAACGAATATTCAAGCGATGAATACAGTTTGAGGTATTCGAATGTTGCCAGTATTGCGATTAATTTCATTGGAATTAAGGATGCGCTGATTTTAATAGAAAATCAATTCTACAGTGCTGACGAAACATTGGCACTCTTTTCTAAAAATAGAATTGAAATACAAAAGTCTTAAACGGTATTCACAGTAATGACGTTAGTATAATTTATCTTATTTATAATCGATATTACAGTGTACTTAACAATTAACTGCAGCAACAATAATAGTATGTCACAGCTAGTGACGGAACCAAGTATATGATGCAAGTAATATTGAAACCTAATGAGATATATTCAAATCTAATATAAATATTTCTGAACCCATTCGATATAGGGTTTAAGAGGTCGAAGAATTTTTGTTTTGATGAAAATTCTATTTCTAATTAACGAGAAGCGAACAATTCAGACGTCGAGAAATCGTGGTTTTGCGTTAAACGGCCGGCATTTTGTCTAAAATGAATTTCTTGAAAAATCCTTCGCTCAAGTACCAGATAAACTCATATAGTTATTAACAGAATCTTCTTCACTTCTTGATTTCAGATCTAGCTCGGAGAAATCTGAGTGGCTGTTATTCGTTATCATTACAAAAATTACCGAGAGTTGTTGAATATACGTACTTTTAAAATAAGGAAATAGTTGTAAAAAATATACATTAGATTTTGCATAAAAAATTTTTGCCTGCCAACTAAGCAAGACTCCTTACATATCGTTATCAGTTAATTACTGAATTTTGAGTACTAATATATATTTGATAAGTAATCTATGTACTCGTGACGGGTTTCGAAACTAGATAAACAATATTAAGTGTCGAACACTTCATTTTGTGGATATTGCTCGAATCTAACAAAGTAAACCTTGGGTATTGAATCGATTGATATTTGTGAACGCATATTAATCTTGGTTCCATCGCTAGTCACAACTATATTAATTTAAATAAATGAAATCCTACCCAACTGGACCATGACATTTTAATTTGTGCAGCCTTTTCAGAGTAGGGGTAACAATCTCACCGCATAAATTAAATGTCCATTTAACTGCTAGACGATAATAACCATCTAATGCAGAGACAAAAGACATTAAAAGTGCATTCTTTGCAAATTTCAAATACGACGGTATACCATTTTTCCTTGATATTTCCACCGTGTTGTCTTGTCTGAAAAACAATGAAGATTATTAATGGAAAGTTATAGACTGTTAAATAATGAGCATTATAATGAGGAAGAAATAGAAATATCGTTTTTATGAAACGGACAATTTATATGTATATTTGCAAGGTAACGAACTTGAAACTATTATCTTGATTTATCTTACATCACCGTTAGTATATTTATAATAAACATATTTCAAATATAAGTTGTATATATCTGAACATAAAGTAATATACATTGAGCAAGAGCGCATTTTCTCTTGAATTAAATTTAAAATATAGAAGGCAATAAGTATCAATAAATCCCAGAATATTAGCCAGTAATTTTAAAAAACAGTAGCTTCAAATATTTGCGTCTCGTTAGTTGTATTAAAATTTATGCGCGGCATTAATCGAAGTAGAAATATCTCAGTGCGAAGAAAATCTAAAAATGAACGACCAAGGTGTAAATGAAAATAATTCCAAGGGTCTTCAAGTCTCTTACTCTTATTAATTAAGTAACTTTTAAACCTTATAGAAACAAAACATAAATCCTCAATTGCGCATAACGTAGACCACGAAGTTGCAACTGCTTCGCAATATTTCACTTCATCTACGTTGACCCTCAAAGACACTTTCGCCGGAGGATTTGGAAGACCTCTATCCATCAAAGCTTCATATTCCTCGTACGGATAGTTCGGCGCCATACATTCGAACTGCTTCAAGTATTGTTCTTTAACATAGTTTGCATCGTATCCGGATATTTTGCGAAGAGCATTGTGAATCGGTTTCTTAATGAAGAAAGCATGGCGCTTTATACATTCTTTAGGAATATACTTTCTGTATTCAGATTCCACCGTTTTTATAGGTACTCTTTTCTCCAGCATTACTCTGCGGTCAAATGAAGGCAAGTTAGTATTAGGTAAACACGAAACTAATACTGAATAAACATGAAGAGACAAATGGGTAAAGTGAAATTTAAAATTCTAAGAAGATTTAAATATTGCGCGAACCAGACTTTTTCAAGGATGAGTGCTCACTGCGAGGAAGGAAAAGTTTAATAACATTAAAAGTATCGTGTCATTAACATTGCATGACGGAATAACGTGTGATTATTAAATTAAAATAAGAACATACAGTGGTTCACATCTAAAATCGTACAGTATTTAAAATCGCATAACATTTTTAAAATTGGTCTGAACGACTTGAGTTTTTTTTGAGAAGCTAGAAAGATTAGTTACGTCGTTTTGAAAAAAATTGCAACTGGTCGGAATAGCAAAAAAAATATAAAGATCGTTTTTTCAATTTTTTTCTGAGCCTGTAATGAAAATTCAAAAAACCCGTTTGTAGATTAATTAAGTTGTATACATGTTGAAAAATTCATCAACATCGGTTAACGGTGCTCTGAGCTGCAAACGTTCAAAGATCGTAGAATAATATCGAAAATCGCGAAATTCCCGAAATCAGCGATTTTGCATTTTATTTTCAAAACTACGTTACTTAGAAAACTAATCCTTCTAGCTTCTCAAAAAAACTCAACTCGTTTGGACCAATTTTAAAAATGGTACGCGATTTTAAAGTGTGTACGATTTTCGATGTGAGCCACTGTAGATGAATAAATTATTAAATGAAACAGTATTTACGCACCTATACATATCGCTAACACCAAGGCCAATTAGTTCTTGTTTGTGTCTTTCGTAAACAATATCTGGTACTTTATTATCCATAACGTCGGAACGTGCTTGTTGAAAATAATAATCGTAGGCATTCGCATCGATTTGTTTTAATCTACGCAAGCTCGAAGGCTTGAATCTCATTCTGAAGTCGAACTTGTTCTTGTCTTTGGCTTCTAAACGATGTGCTACTGGGTACCATAGTTTTGTACAGTGATTTCTAAGAGCAAAAAGGTGTCTAGCCACCGGGCCTATGCCTAGAGATTTACAGACCTGAAAAATTATTTATTTAAATGTAGTTTCAGAAGTGTTAAGAATAAAATGAGTTCTATTAGAACTAAATATCGTTAAAGCTCGTTGCACACTAAAATTATAATTTGCGGAATAGGTTTAAATAATATTGACTGTAAAATAACGTTAGTATAGAATATGGCGACGGAGAACGATGCATCGGGAAAGAAAAAAGAAATAAAAAAGAGGCTAAAAGGGGGTGAGAGAGTAAATGTGAAGAAGATCTAAAGGTTGGCTCTCAGTTCGCCTTGCCTCGTCTCAGCGCAACTTCTTTTCGCACTCGCATCTAGGCTCGCTTTGCCGTAGATTTTCCGTTCCTGAAGTTATCTGAGCTTGCCTCGGTTCATGTGTTTGGTCAGTTGCTCAGAGAACCTCTTCCTGTGCAGTGGCATTGCATCTACTCACACTACACCTCGCATCTCTTCCTCAAAATATTCTCGAAGGAGAATCCACAGCTCGCAGTTGCACCGATGCGAGACGAGACGAGGCGCAGTGAGTCAAATTATCAAAATACATAAGAAAAGCATAGGAAGAATAAAATGAACCGAGGCGAGACGTAGTGAGAATCTACCTTTAGAAGGCAAAATGTAAAAAATTAGAAATGTACAAGTGTAAAGAGTAATTTTAAGTAAAATTAAGTAAAAACTGTGAAGCAGAAGGGTCTGTAACTCCAAAGGGAGTCGATAAAGATATACATCCATAATAATAACTCTAAACGTAAAGAGAAATTTAATTATCAACAATTTCAATTCAATTTCAACCTAAGCGGATATGTATTATTGCTCAAAAACCGAGTCTAACGTTTGATCATACTTTAATATTTATTTTGTGTTTAGAATTACTTATGTTCTCTCATGATTTTATGATCTTATAATATCCAAAAAATATCATTCAGCACCGAAAAAGGTACATTATGGAGAAAAAAACAAAATCTTGGGAAGAATTATTGGATTTTCATAATCATAATAATAATAAATTACTATAGGGTGAAGTAGAAGATAAGGATACTCGAAAGTAGTGTCTAAAATCAAAAGAATATTCATGAAAGTTATTATAAAGTAACTACAAGAACATGTAGTTTGTACTAAGCGTGTGAAAATTATAAAAAATAACACTAAATGGGAAAGAAACTTATAATAAATAGTACTTATTTTAAACATGTTATAAGTAATGTATATTACTTTCATACTTTTTAATGTTTACAAATATGAGCACTGTGAGTGCACAATTAGATAAGTTTAGTTTCATGCCTTCAAGTAAAGTAAGGAAAGCCTATCTTATACAGGTTTAGCAGCAAACATGTTAAGAATATTCTGAATAATGCATGTACTCAAACTTTTGAGAGTTAGTTAGGTTAACTATATATTACGCTTAGGTTGGACATTAATTACATTGGACTTAAATATGACTTGTAATCAAGTGTAAATTACTTATATTAGAATAAATTTTGTACCGAAATTTAAAGGAAGCTAAAATTACAAATTACACTTTAAATGAATTCTAAGTGAAATTGTATCGAATTTTAGTGCTAAATTTTTATCGAATTCCGCGGGAGTAATTCGTTGCATTTTATTGACTTTCAAACTGTTAAAGTGAAGATATTTCATTTAACTTTACGATGATAGGGTTCAAGTAGAAAAAAATTTATAGCCTCACAAATTATGTTTACCTTAATACAAAGATCCTCGATTGTTTGTCCATTATTAATTGCAATAGTCAGTTCCTTCCCTTCGTTCGCAACATTAACGATCGCTAATCGATCGTTTTCCATTGTTGACGAATTAACACGTTCTTTTCACATTTTGTTATTTCGATGCTGTGTGTTACCTGCTCCTGGCACACTGTTTATTTACAATGCGAATTGACGCGAATGCTCGGCAGCGCGATGGCAGCGCCCATGCCATTTGGAAAACGCGAACTAATAATTCGGCAGACACGCACCGGCACTGCACTGGTGCCAGAAAATAACTTGGATTGGTTGATTATATAACTTTGATAATAAATTCAGACATGTATTACACCTACTTTTTACCCTTTTTCAAGAATTTTACATTTTTATTGATTTTAATTTTCTTTTTCTATCAATTTTGTCACCCCTAAATTTTCGGTTTTGGGCAGTTGTCCTGCTTGCACCGCCCTATATCGCGGACAGTATATAATTTAGTTGATGTACATATTAATGAAACACTAATTAGGGATGTTTAAATTATACCGAATGCTTTTCTACTGCTAAAACTTGTTAAAAAATTATTCGTATCGATTTTAATTATTCGCTGATGTATCGATATAATAATTTAAATTTTACATATATAAATAATCCGATACTACTAACGAATTGCGATATACACAATGCCACTATGAAAAGTAATAACATGTAGCTAACAAAACTAATTTAAATCGAATTTATTCTTTAGAAATCAACAAATTATTACTGATAAAGAAATTAAAAAATTGTAATATTGAACGCGATAAATTATGGCGGGAATTTAAACATGTAATTTCAAAATAAATGAACGTTGAATGGGCATGGTAAAAATACTTTATTTCATTATGATTTAACTTTGGAATTCTTAACACCTTTCTCTTCGAATTGGTTTTTAAGATGTTACAAATAACGCAATCGTTCACATTCATGGATTAAGATATAATAAAATGAAATTAAATAACTGAAATGTGTATTAGATCGAGTTAATATATAAAATGATGAAATTATATAACAGAATTGAAAAACATTATTTTTCTAATAAAGTTGTTAAACTACATTTGTTTTCTCTTATTCGTTTACCACCAGAATAGTTAATGCTTCGATGTTTCCGGCTTTTCAATACTAAAATGGTTAATATTCTCGTACACTTAGTTGTACGATATAAAATAATGTGTTGTTGGATTCAAATTATTTTGATAAAAATGTCGGCCCAATTAAAATGAATTTAACGAGTTAATTAGATAACTCGTGTAAATCAATAATACGAGTACAAATTTTACGTCTTATTTTTTTATAAACACACATATAAAAGTGCTGGATTTCCTTGCGTTCTCACACAGGTGAAAAATATTTTTTCATCTTCACATAATTCACTATTTATTCGTTCATCACAAAGACCTTTTCTTTTTCTCCTTTTCTTAGTACATATATTATCCTTTAAAGAGGATATGCAAAGAAATTACATGGTTATAAAGCACGTAATACTATTGGAAATATAAATTTTTCCTATAAAAATGTTTCCTACAAATACGAGATATTTGCATTTCTAAAAATGATAACGAATCTTGTTGTTTAGAGTTAGTGAAATGAAAGTTATCCTAAAACAGTGGAGTACGTGGTCCCAGAAACTTGCTTTTCGTTATTCATTTTTGCTTGGAAGATCGTTAGATGCAACTAATTATTTTCCTCTGATTGCTTTTTTCTTGATCTGAAAAGAAATAAACAAATTCGAACAATTAAATATAAAAACAAGGGAGGAAAACGTATGACTGAATAGTAAAATAAAAAGCGAGTGGTCAAAAATATTTGTTTTATAATTTACGTGCACATCGAAGTATGAATGTAATGTAGATTAACCGAATGTGTTTACAGTAAATGTGGATGATATTAGAATGAATTCTGTGATAATAAAGTGAGTGATAAGGATGATAATAACTGTTAAAGAAGATCACAAATAATCTTCTTGGTTTGATCAGAAAGTTCGAGTATTTGTATGCTATTAATTTTAAAAGAAAGTGAAATGAGATATTAAATAAGTTACTTAATTAATGAAAAGAAGAGTAGAAGTCGATGAAGAAATCACGATAGAATTAGTTGAGTTAGACTTACGAGCTTGTGAATCTGTGATTGTGGTTAGAATGTGGGTGAATTCAAGTTAGGGCTGCCTGGAGTCGAAGTAGGTGTCGATGGGGTACCTGGTGGTGAAGCTTCCAAAGGGCAGACTAAATTACCATAGTCAGCTTCATTCTTGCTCTTCTTACGCTTCAACGTGAACTGAGATTTCTTTGGTACCTGAATTGATACATGGATAACATACATTTTAGTAGAGACATTTAAATTCCATGGAAGCTTAAGGGGTCATTTTGGTAATCACGCCGCTAAATTTAGCAACATTCAGTTTTTTTTTCTTCAGTGAATACAATGAATAACAATGTCAAACTTTTTTTCATTTATTAGGTTACTTAGAATGTATGCGGATCAATTTTTTAAATACTTTTTTAATTTTGCTTTTCTACAAGGATAGCATAAGTAAAAATTTAACAAAATTGCGTGCATTCGAATTTCAAGTAAAAATGGAAAATCTCGAAACTTGAAGTTTAAATGCGAGCAATTCGGTTAAATGTTGACTTACAGGGCTAATTATGGCACTTGCAATAGCGGTTTTTATTTCAGATGAGTCTGTTAGCTGAAATCACTCCCACAGTCTTTTCTAAGGCGTGATTTTTAACACCAGATAACATTGAAAAAACACAATTAAAAGTGTATTTAAAAAATGGTGCCGTATACATTATAAGTACCTTAATAAATGGAAAAAAAGTTTGACATTAATATTCATTGCATTCACTGAGAAAAAAAACCCTGACAGTTGCCGAATTTTGCAGCGTGATTACAGGAATGACACCTTAATCTTCACTCGTGTGTACTTGATTTCCACCGTACTATGTCCACTGCAGAATATGCGACATATATGCGAAATCCTCTTTCTTAATTTTAAAGTATTCTGAATCGTACAGTTACGTAGGACACCGTGCGCATTTAATTCAAAGCAAAACCGATCGAAACAGTTACCTTCAAGCGAGCTGTAAGTGTGAGCGGAACAAATCCAAGAGTGCTTTCAATTTCCCTTTTCGTTTGCACAACTTCTCTACCAAGAATTTGATTGAAATGCGTAGTTAAATGCCTTCGGAGAAGAGTTTTCCCAGGAGAAATACTGAGCAGCGTGGCCAATAATTCTGAAGTAAATCTGCCTTCGTACACCATTAAACCTCCGTGTACTCCGGATCCTCTCATATTGGGAGCATATTCCGCTAGATCGACCACTCTAAGCCACTCCATCACTCGGTGGTTTGTCCAGAAACGAAGATTACTACCATCCGCCCCGTTGCCACTCGTAGATCTCCTCTCGAGGTTGTCGAATTCAAAATTTAATTCTCGAAGGACCTATTAAAAATGGACAGGCACAGTTAATAGTATTCTTTTCCTCATTAAGTATATTATTTTTCATTTATATGTAAGTATTCTAATTAAAAAGAAAAGGAGAAAAAAGTTTGTGCATTGTATTTAATATGTTTAAACAAAAAAAACTATAGCATAAGCACCTGAATTCCTCGTCTAAGACTCGCGGCATGCAATTGTGCAGTAACTCCAAGATTTAAAAGATCTTCAGTGGTGAGTCTATGTAACATTCTGCCATCAACTTTACCATTGTGAAAGGCTTCTTTATGCTGCGGCAAACCAATATCGTCCAGCCAACGTAGAACCGCTGCATTATCCATCTGTAATTTTACGAGCATTTACAACGATGACAATTGTGTAAATTAAAAAACATCGCAAACTAATTACAGCTACCTTATCCGACCCGAGAAAGTCAAGTCCACCTGATTTCTCCGACTCCACCGCGTACAATAATTTCTTCCTGTGCAGAATCACTTTAATTTCTAACTCCTTCTCTAATTGCTGCTGCGAGCATTCAAGCAATTTCGCTCCGGTGGCACCCCATCGTCTTAATTCGCTCGCGTAACATTCTAATCCCAGGTTCGCGAGCCAGTCCCCAATTTCTTCCATCGATAGCTCTGCCAAAGGTTTCTCAGCCACTGTGTCTACTCGAGAACTTGAATCTTCAATAATTACCGTCTTCTCCTCTTCCGCTAAATTAAAAACACAAGGAATTATTAGGAATAAGTAGTTAAAAGAATTTTATATGAAGTTATTGTATTGTTACTCAAATTATAAAGATATTTAGTGTTACAAACTTGAAATATGGCACAAAATAAATAAACTCGAGTTATAGCAATAATTAATAAATTTGTTGCGCGTACGATTATTTTCAGTATGTAATATTATGTCCATTAAATGTAAATTACGTTATTAGAAAGGAATAAAACAAGAATTTCCATGCAAGAGATTTTCGAATTCAATCCGATGATAATGTAAAGCGAATTTTAAATTATTAGCCACGACTGCCTGTCACACAAAGAGAGCAAATAGTAGTTGCTTTTTTTTTAAAAAGCATGTAAAGACGCATGCTTAGAGTAATCAATCGCAACCTAGAGTAGGCGCAGACAGGCATCTCGCGGAGGCTCCTCTAATGGCCAATGGTACCGTCGTGTGTGCTCCAGAAGTTAAACTGGGAACCTTACCGAAAACTACACCCTTCTTCGAAGAACTTGGTGGCCTAGGAAGACTACTGTACTGGCTGGTATGCCTTCCAAATCTCTCTCCCTGTAAACAACAGCTAAGTAATGATTTCTTCTATTTTTCATATAGCAATCGTTACAGTTATGCGCTCACAAAAATATAAGTACACTATTTTCCAATACAACGAATGCAAATACTTAATTTTACAAAGTTGTGTTAACTTACATTCGATACAGGACTTGTACTCCTAAGCGCAAGGTTTTCGTGTTCTAAACTCGCTTGCCTGAGCTTCATCTCTGACAAAGAGCTTAAAAGCTCTAACTTCTGTGTTTCCAAAGCACTTCTCGAGAGCACTTCCTTAAAAAATAGAAATCATTTAAATAAAATGAAGCCAGGCGTAAGAAAAGATGTGACAAGATGGAATATAGTGAATTTAAAACAGAAATGAATTACGAAAAGAAGAAAGCATATTAGATCATAGGGGAGCTATGAAAAACTAATAAAATTAAAATGATAATAAAAGCAAACAAAATAATATTACTTTCTGCAATGCCTCCTCCATTCTCCTAAGGGAATCCTTCTTGCCTCTAAGCATACTTTCCAATTCTTGGATTTTATTAGACTGTGCATCCACCTGCTCTGATAAAACTGATACTTCCATGCGTAATGCTCCACGTTCATTCTCTAATTTTCTTAAACGTTCCTATAATATTGTAGTCAATAATTAGAGTGAAATTTAGTAATTAAAGCATGGTAATTAATTAATCAAGATTCCTCATTTTTAACATCTTATACCAGACATCTCACCCGAAATAGGCCATCTGATTATCTCCTTCAATTGGAACCGTATAAAAAATATTTCACGTAAAATAGTTTTTAAAGGATAAATATGTTTCGAGTAAAATTCTTTTCCAAGATCAATATTTTCAAATTTCAAAGTTGTAAATATGTGAAAGAAAACAGTAAAGGATAAATTATTAGAGCCCGTGCTGATATTATTTCAAAATATTTCATTTTAAATTCAAAAGCTTTAGGTAATTTTAGGGACAATTTACTATAATGGCAGAATGCATATTAAAAAGGATTAATGACCTTAATAACTCTAAAAAATGACCCAGGAATGAAAATTTTTCTTCGGCACAATCATCCTTTAAACCATTCAAATTACGTATAAAACATTTTTTGTACTGTTCGAAGTAAGATATTTTTCACGTTATTTAATAATACATCGTACCGTAACAATTTTTAAAAAATACGAACATAAAATAACTCTGCAAAGAAAACCTTTTCATCCTAAATTACAGAGAGTTAATTTGCGAGAGAATAATATTGAGGTATATTTACGTTATTCAACTTTATATTACACAATATAAAAGTAAAAACTTTATTTTATATTAACTCAATTCATGTATTCATCCTGAGTTCCATAATTTCAAGAAGACAATATAATTTAACATTCCAATTTGATCAAAAAGATATTGAAGCACATCAATAATGTATTTCATATTATCGCTTGTATTTTTATCACTTGAGCTTTTCAGTATGCTTTATTATAAACACCGATGTACCTCAGTCTTTGCTTGAGATTCATTCCATTTTCGAGCATCTTGAAAATGCTGTACGGGACAACAATGAGATTCTCTTCTCCTTAAAAAGAGATCTGTCTGCGATTTAGCTCTTTGCTCACGATCTATTCTATTTCTAAGACGTCGTTTTTTTCCTGGCTCAAAAGACTGATTGCCTCGATTTCCTCTGTACTCTTTATGGTCTCCCTGACAACTGTGCTTTTCTGAACAAAGGCTGTGCGATTATATAATAAAATCAGTGAATTTCAATGTAAAAATAACGGGTAAAGAACAGAAAGGCAAAAGAAAAACCTCATGTTATAAACTGCAGGACAGAAAGGTGGGATGGTCCCAATGTGAGCCAAATTTGTGGGTGGACAGAGATTGGGTACGCTTCCTCTGAGAGCAATCATTTTAGCGTAACCTAATGGACAACTCTGAGAAAGCAAAATGATTCTTCTGAATATTACTTTCGTTAATTTCATTCTTATTTCAATTTACAGCTATTAAAACTATGCTATTTGAAAAAAGAAAAAAGCTTATAGTTTGTCTGCAAATTCTTAGTAAAATCAATTAGCATAAATGAATATAAAGAAGATTTTGAGATTATACGAAGTTAGTGTAAGTTAATTCAAAGAAATTAAAAATATGTTAACTTTTATCATTAAAGATTCCCTTTTATACTACCTGGCAAAAACAGTTGCCAGATTCTTGCTGCTCAAAGAAGTCAATATTTGCAAATTCATCCTCTTCTTGTTCAGAATTAGATGTTCCTGAAGAATCATAGCCCTCGGAAGGTGTCCATCTACTATCCCATTGTTTTATTCTTGATATAGCTTCTGATGAGTCTGAGCCTAAATGAATTTTTTCAACTAATCTTTGGACGTATATTTTAAAATCTTTGCGATTTCAGATTACTTAATAATCTTTAAACAACAAACAAT
Source organism: Andrena bicolor (assembly GCA_960531205.1). Taxonomy (NCBI): domain Eukaryota; kingdom Metazoa; phylum Arthropoda; class Insecta; order Hymenoptera; family Andrenidae; genus Andrena; species Andrena bicolor. Next base: position 18,232,282 of record OY482668.1, on the reverse strand, counting down.
ATTCGTTTGCACAGATAAGATAACTGTCTTACAACGTTTACATAATAAAATATTCCGTATAGAACGCTTTCTAATAAAATCTTTTCTTAATTACAGTGCTACATGGTATCGTTCTATTTAAAAAACAAAACTTGCTCAAACAATTAAATGAACATTATAAATACAAATTTTGCTTGTCGATCATTCAATTAGAAACTATCCAATTCTAGTTCATTGACTTCTCCGAAAAGAGAAACGATTATTAATAGGACCTCTTGCATGCCCTTTCTCCTCTTCTTCCATGATTAATCTTGTATCTTCGATATTGTATCTCAACAAATTCTTTCAGTCACATATTTCCCGCAAACTTATTTACTTTTCTCCTTCGAAACATTTCGATGTAAAGAACTTTTCATGAAGAAGAATATCAATCGCGGAGAATTTCAATGAAGCGACCACAACGCGGTTCTGTAAGAAACTAAAATTACCGTCTCAAAATTCCTCAAGATGAGAGTAGTCACGTGGTGTGATCTATACATAGATCATTCTTCAGCTTTCCTTAACGCACAAGTTACTTTTCATTTATCATTTTCGTTAATAATATCGTAATTAAAAGTTTCTTCTTTGAAACATTATTTTTTTTTCTTTTTAAATATAAGCATACATATTTCCTAGAACAAGAAAATATTTCAGATTTATGAGAATCAGCACATTTTCGGAATTTCGTAAAACTTAGTTTTTCAAATTCAAATATTTACATACATTTAGTAATCTGTATATCTATATAATACATTGAATGTAAGTGTGCAAAATGCTTGTTATGTAATTTAAATTTAATATGGAACCAGGATGATACATGATTTTCGCTTAAAAAAAAAGACTGGAAAGAAGAAAGAAAATCGCATTTTTTTATGTTACTTATCAGCTGAAAAATAGTTTCATTTCTTTCGTTATTTGCATTCTTTATTTCAGAATAAAAGGTATTATATTGGATATACTGGATATTAAAATATGGTGTTACATTGGACAACATACATGATGATAAATAAAACCTTTCTGGCTTGATTTAAAAATCTATTTTTCGTTTGACACTGATCAATTTTTTTATTCCCAATTTCAATGGTAATTAACGATATAAAATCAAAATTCATACAAGAAAAAAAAATATTCTAGAATACTTTCTTCATTGAATTTGTAGGGACTATTCCTACATATAATTCTCAAATAATAATCTAAACACGTATTAAAAAAAGTAGATTCCTATAAACACGTAGGAGATGAATTTCCATTTCTATATTAATGCTGCTTCTTTATTACATGGGGGAGGCTGCGAAATTCATAGTGGTGTAAGTTACTCGCATGATGTTTCGCGTTTATTGTTATAAAAAACTCTACGTATATATTGCAGTTGTAGGAACACATCTAAAGGCTTAAAATACTACCATAATAAAAATGTATATAACTAAAAATATGTACGAAATAATGGGATCTCTTGTACCTCTTCTTATGAATATTGAAGGGTGATTTTACGCCCTAAACGTGCAAATAGGCAAAAATAAAAAGACACGTATTTCTTATTTTTCGATCCTCTAAAACATATAAAAAAACCCAAAGCAATCGGAGAGGATATCTAAAAAATCTTATACCTTTGAGGGATGGTTTCACCCTCTAAATATGAAAATGTGACGATATAAAAAAACACGTATATCTTATTTTTCGAGCCCCTAAAACATATCCGAAAACCAAAGGTGGCGGATAGCTAAAAACTTCTCCGGACTTACATCAGTATGTTTCGAAACGCTTTGTTCTTGTTAGTTAAGTACCAAAGATACATGTTCTTATTTCTGAATTAAGAATGAAGTTACAATTTAATTCAGTACGAAAGTAAACAGATGGATCCTTTAAGATGTAAAATTTCTTATTATCTCAAATTATCAAAATTTTGGACTTACACCACTGTAATTCTCAGCCCCCCACATAGTAAATTCTATGCTCGTTCAACAACTAACATTTATTACTATAATATTAAAGTGTTTGGTACAAATAAAATATGTTTTAAACTATTTATCTAATAAACTACATTTCAGAAAACAGAATAAAATTGAAATAGATCTTCTAATTTCATTTATCTATGTAATATAATATGATGCGCAAGGATGATAAAGAACATGAATATTCAAATTAATTTACCGGTTGCATCCACTGCAGGAGGATTTCAATAGTAGCTGCGTCGGGAGGCGAAGGAGGATTCGGAGAACTTTTAATTGCTGTCACAAGATTTCTTGTAGCTTCTCTCACAGAATCCTTCCATTCTGTAGTTCCCTCGTTATTACTTTCTGTGCAAGCACCTATTAACACATATCACATTGTCATTCGCTATTTTCATTAAAATTGAACATTGTTTACCATAGAGTTATAATTCATAAATACATTAGACATCGATGGAACTAAAATTCTTAAATAAAATCACTTGTTAAATTAATTGCGGGCGATAAAAAATGTTATACATAAATAGTCACATGCCGCATAGCAAAGTTAATAGATATCCAAATTAACTCTTCCCAAAATAGGCCCCTGAACAAAGATTTATTCGAATAAATTGACTGTATAACTTAAATCAAGATTCAAGAAGCATGATTCATTTGTAAAAATGCAGTTTATTTCATTCTGTTACATACTATTGCATAGAAAGAAGTCTCCTGGCAGGCAGTGCAGTACACCGCTTTGACGATTAGTTCGTTTCATCTAATTAAACACGCTCTTAAAAATAGAGCACACGTATTTTCATTATTAGTGGAAGCGCTCACATCTACTTACCACTATGCAGCTTGTGCCGTCAAAACTGTAGAAAGTAGGTGTTAGAAACGATCTTTATAGGGTAGTAACAAAGCTCGATCGAGGACAGTTCTGGGGCAAGGACAGAGCGGTCTATCGCAGAAGGCATAGCCTTCCCTATTCCGTGGCCAGATCCTCCAGGAACAGAGTCCCCGTTCTTTGGCAATACAGCGTCAGGTCGTTTGCCATAACAAAACTCTGTCTCTACATTCAAACAAAGAATCCTTCGACACCCGATAGTTGGAAGACCCAAAGTGGTCGCCAGCCATCGCCTGACGCTAGGACTGTTTAGTCCAGGGCTCTCCAGCGTAGGGGTCCCTCACGCGCTTACTTCCCCTTCCAATCTTTCTTTCACGCAGCGTGCCTTCTGTTGTCAAGGAAACCACGCGCCGCTGCGAAGGCTGCTATGACGAGTTAGCGTCGCACGCTATCTCTGACAACACGGACGAGAGTGGGAGAACCCCGAGCTAACGCGTAAGCGACCTCGGAAAGCCCTGGTTTAGTCTCACGCACCCCGATTCAGGAACCCACGCAGCCTAAGTTCCAATAATAAACCATCGAAAGCAGGACAACGTGGAGCCACCTGTCCTCGACCTTACCCTTAAAATTAGTGACGCTGACATCGAGGTTTCAAAAAAATCGGAGATGGGAGTTCAGGCAGAGCTAGCAGCAGACTGCATCGCCTGCCAGGTGCCTTCTTTCTACGCAGTAACAGTACTTTTGTTGAAGTTGGTTTAAAGTATAAACCGTAATTTACCAGAAATAATGTCATCCATTTGTAGCAAAGCTGCTTCTAGCATCTTACTGGCCTCGCTTGTTTTCGCAAGAAAAGTTGATTCGCCTGCTCGTATCGTAGTTCCGTTTCTTTCTTCACTTTTACCCATTGCTGGTTTCTAAATAACGCAATAGAAATATTAGATCCCAAGTATCATTAACGATAACGAAGCTCGACTTCTAGTTTAAACAAACTTCACAGAAACTGTGACAGCTATGAAACGTACTCGAAACAATTATACACTGTTCGGAAATATGACATTGAGAAGAAACTTTACGAAATTACTTACACATAACCTAAACAACTATAATAATTAACTCTGTACGTTAAAATCTACGAATTGAACGAGGACGATCTTGCGGAAAGATTTAAATTCGTAACCTGTCTTCGAGTCAATAACGAAGAAACAGAAGGGCAGTGAAACATGAGAAAGAAAGATTCTGCGAAATGTCATAGAAGACAACATATCAAAATGGCGCACTTAATCAAATTATTATATTTCTGCATTTGAAACGACAAGTCGAAAAGTATCAACTTCGTGTTCTGTCAATTGTCAGTTTCCCGTTCTAAAAATGTAAACATAGTTCCTTTGGTAATCGATAAAAATGGCAATTCGGATTTAAGTAAAACGATCCCTCGAGAAGGCTCACCTCGTTGCACCATGATTTAAACGGGAATTTAAGCTTGAAACATTAAATCACGAGTTGATTCGAACCACGAAACGATAATCGACGAATAAGCAACAGGTGTCAGGAACAACGCCCAATAGTTTACCGCCATTATACTATTCTGTTCCTTTTTTTAACGCAACAAACGCACGCGTGCGCTCCCTACTTTCTGATGCACGCGTGCGCGCGAGCTTGTTCGATTTTAAATTGCAGAACACTTGAATTTTAACTAAATTACAAAAGAAGCTATCGATAGAACGCAAATGTCGGAAGCTGTTTAAATAAATTTTTATGAAATCAGTCGTATAAACGTATTTAGACATTACTATAATCTCAATAATTATTAAAACAGAAATTTTGAATTTTCGTAACATTTAAATAATAACAGAGCAAACATAATGTAATTACAATTATACCATTAATATTATTTTATGAATCGTTCATTCATAGAATGAGAAGAAAATTTATATACATATTTATATGTATGTAGAATGACAATGTATTTCCATTGTACCCATTACACCATACTCATAGTAACATCAACAATAGTTTCGGGTTTCTCCATTATATCCTTAACTGTATTCCTACATGAATAAATTTGTATCGGTGAAATGAGTTGTGTTTTCGTGTGTTTCATGGAACTGCGCGTCAGTAAGGGTGGTACGGGTATCTTTAAGGCATTTCTTAAACACATTGAGAATCTCTCTATTATGCAATTCTTCGTATTATTTTCACAGGGCCAGGAAAGAAGATACCTTTACTTTTTATTACAGCTCTAAACGTACATATTCTTTGTAAACATGATCACAGTGTAAAGGCGAATTGTTCAATGTTTCTGGTCCATTTTTGCCTAAACTACTAGATTTTCAAATATGCTCCTATTTCGTCTACTCTGTTCTTTAAGAATTTATGTACAGTGCTAACTAAAATAATATTCTCGATCGATAACATGCAGTATTTTAAATTATCTACACAAGCATGCGAAGGTATTTGAATGGTAGTGAGTTCATAGTTTAACTCCATACGAATTGCACAATATAGTAAATAATTGTGTGGATCAAATAACACATATTCAAACTACAAGTTTCCTTGTATAGCGAAACTGCAAGAAATTAAAAACACTTAAAAAGGAAACAAAACGTATGGCTGATACAGTAAATCGTACAATGGAATTTCCCAACTTGATAATGCGACAACATTAAAAATACCTTTATAATATGAAAATATTTTCTGAAGCAAAATACAGCTCTTGTTTGTTAATTTCGCTAACACAACTGTCACTAATAATTTAGTACACTCTTTGGAAAAATTTCTCGATGCTACGATTACCACCAAATCCTACTAAAATTCGAGTTGCATTTACCATGAAATTTAATATATTCTTTTCTGTTATTTGAATCAGGCCTGCATTCCTGATACAGCGAATACTATTTAATATACATATATATCGTACAATTCGTATCAATTTCAGTTATGAACATTTCACCATTTGAATACTTTCTCGTGTCTCTGTATGCCAAGAAACATTTGTAGTGTACTTTTAATCAACGTTTTTTACATATCGCTTGAAATAGAAATTATTTAAAAAAATGTCCAGCACTGTGTAATATACATATACACAAATTTTTGCAATTGTCATTAAGATTTCAGAGAATTTTAGTACAAAATTGACACGTCGGTCACGATAATCATGGTAACAAATTGAAAATTTCGTGTAGTGAGTGGAATTGTTATTTAAAAAATTTTCAAGCTCCCAGAAATTTCTAACAATTATACATAAATGTGTGAATCAATCTCAGGCCAGTCAGAATTGAACTGTAATTAATTTAAAATAATTTCTATTTCAAATTCTTTTCGTAGAATTTAATGATTTGCTTAGTCTCAATTCTATTTAATTGGAAACATTTTGCGTATAGAACTGAGATTAAATGTATCAATAGAACCGAGGAAATAAATGGCTCCTTCACATGTTGATATTTAACGCAATGCCATATGAACTTGTTACCTGTGATGAATTATGAAAGTATTATAAAACTAGAATTTAAAAATGACCGATTCTTAAATGTATTTAAGAAATCCTGTGTATTTTAAAATAACTGTGTCAACATAATTTAGTCAGGCAACATTGAAGAGCTATTTATTTTCTTTTTATATATACTTCGCTACTATCAAACGGCTCGATAATTCAATAATTTACGGCTGTATAATGTAGATTTAACATTGTGTACCAAAGAAATTAACACTAAGAATTATTAAGTTAATAAATTCACTTAGAAATGACAATTTTTTTTAGAGAACTTCAATCCTGAAGCAAATTGCTTCTGTTTTTGCAAATAATCATAAATTCAATTTAGATCGTTAAGAAATGAATTACAACGCATTTGCGAATATTCTGTTATCATCTGTTGCATATACTTATGTTCTAACTGAATAAATTCTATCAGAACTGAAATTTTACATAGTTTGCATTATTAAAAATATCTTTTTATTCTTTGTATTGTATGCATAAAAATAATAAAGTTGTTAGCAAAAACAACATCAATTTCTTCGCGATCTAGTGTATATTTTTCTTCAATTTCATTTCTAGAGATAGAAACGCGTAACGAGAAACATTCCTTCAGGTAAAGACATAAAAAAAATTTATGCCTCGACGATGCTGATTTACAACGCCTACTTTTTTAAAAAAAAAGAAACGCATCATTTGCATGTTACTTTCATAAGCTCAATAAAGAGTCAATTGTGACTCCGAGAAAACCATTTCCATCATATTTGAAAATATTACGATAAGTGTATTAAATCATAATTATTAGTTTCTTTAACAGTTAGAACTTGCGCCGGAACACCGAAAGCTCTAACTTCGTTTGAAAAATACATTAATTGCATTTAATAAAAATTTTACAACAGAATAAGTGATAACAAAAATAATTAATCTGTTAAATTTCAAGATTTTAAGAATACGAAAATAAGAATATAATAGATAACATAGAAAATAAAGAAATAACAAAATTTACGAGACAGAAGAGCATCGTCAAGCCTAAGTATTTAAAACTTGGTACGCTGGAATGCAAAGTAATAATAAATAACTTATATATCGATAAATAATACAATGATGACAATAATATTAATAATAATAACATGATAGCAATAATTATATTAAATATTACGTAGTGTACGGAACGATTTTTAAATAACTACAACCATAAACAATAATCTTCGTGCGCATCTTCCTCGATCTATTTTTCTTTTAAATATATAATATGAACAGGGTGTCCAATTTAACTCTATATCCCCTCGTATTATTTATTACTCTGACTGTTAGAAAATTACTTAGCATTTAAGTATGATATCTTTTACCTATGAGACTGCAGTGAAAATATTTTTTACTTAGTTCGTAGATATACGAATGTACAGCTTTGTATATTTAAATTGGATACCCCGTATATATACACATATACGCGCATGCCCACACACATACATTCATACGTACATGTATTCACAGAACAACATATCAAGTCCGGAAATCATATTTCGAAACAATGCAACACTTCTTTCGTATCGATTTGCACTGAAGCTGATATCAATTTAATTTCATTTCATTTTAATTAAACTCTGATTTCACACTTTAACTCTGTTCTCAATTGATTTACAATTTGATTTAGATTTACATAATAATTTCTTCTGATCATAAGATCCCATCTTTGAAATATGATATCTCGACTTCCTTATTTTCGTATTATTTTTTTTTGTATTTTAATACTTCTCTGTACAAATATCTCTATATAAAATATCTTTTGAGCTGACACAGTACTTCAGCTGTCGCCTCTCTTTCCCATTTGTATATTTATATTAATATGCAACGATACACCTGGCTCGGTTCCTTTTTCGCACCGTAACAATAAATCGACGACTGAAATTTAGTTTGCAAATGAATATCTCTTAATTATTCGTACGTGATTTTTATGTACGAATAACCAAGTCCGTTATTAATTCGCGATCGTAAGCTTATGCCACAAGAATTATATTACACACATTACGATAGAGATGGCTATCTTTGATACAATAGGAATAGATGAAACGTACGATAATATATGGAATCAACACAATTTAACAAACAAATTTATAAGAAGCCAAACAAGGAGAGAAAGAACAGTGCGTAAAAAGAATTTGGATAGAAAGAAGGAGCTCATTGGTATTCTCACTGTTTTCATCTATCTAAATATACATAACTAGATTTAAAACTACCGATAGAGCTTCTGGAATATGTTTTGGTAAAGCCCCATGGACGGATTCTTCGTACCATCATAAATTAGCACGATTCGGACGAGTGTGAGCGTTGGCAAAGGTATCTCGATAAAGGCACGATTTTCCTCCAGATTCTAAGATCATTCCTCGAACCTCGACTATCTTCATTCCGATATAATTCGAGTATTTATTAATACATAGATATTAAAATATGTAGAAATTTTGTTCGAACATTCGAATACAAACGCGTTTCATAGCACGAGATGCAATTTCCTTTTTACCCAAGCTCGTAATTTTCCTTACATCGATCGTGTTAACGTTAGAATTAATTTGTTATATTTAATAAGTGTTTCAATAATCGAGGTTCTAGGCACTTTTGAAAGAGCGTTACTTTCCCAATAACTACTGATGACTTTTGCTTAATAAATGCGAATTGAATTGATACAAATTACAACACTGCTCCCCGCAAATATTGCACTTCCAAGGGTTGCTTTCGCTGTGGCAGCCCTTGTGAAGGAAGTACAGTGTTTGATCGGGGAAGGTGATTCTGCAGTGAGCGCACTGAAGTCCGCTGCTTCGTTGATCGGGCCTCGTCGAGCTAGGCGGTTCTCCTCTTGAATGGGGATTTGAATTTGAGCTATTACTACCTATTACAAAATCAATTTCTCTGTACTCTTCGCATATGAATTAAAGTAACAAGTAAGTAAATCAACGTTAACTTTAAAATATATATACGAATAATTAAAAATATGAGACTTTCGTAACTGCGATCAATTAAATACGTATGTGAACGTAACGATAAAACTAATCATTTGCATAAAAAAAATTACCATTGTTATTGTTATTGTTGTTATTATTATTTCCAGAGCCAGATGAAAGTTTGCGTCGTAAATCGTCTCGGAGAAGAGACTTCAGTGGAGAAACCTTTATTAAAGATGGTAACGGAAGATTGCTAGATGTTGCTCCATTCTCCTCTGTTCCATTGCTGTTTGGTTCTTGCTTAATAGGAATAAGTGAAATCGAAGGTGTAATTGTTTCGTCGCTTCCACCAAGGTTCCTTTAATTAAGAAATAAATTTAACTTGAGCTTCGGTGAACGGATATTAATATTAAAAAAAAAAAGCCTCGCACCTGTGAATGCCGCTACTGTTAATAGGTAACTGATGATGGCTACTGCTCGGAGCATTACTGTTACTGTCTGCGCTTTGAGGGCTATTTGGACTATCTCCGTTAAGAGGGGCAGGACTTGGGTTCCGCTGACTCGCAACTTGCTCAGAATAAGGAATTGATATCTCTATGTGCGGCGTCAGAAAGTGCATCGGCGGTGTTGCGTTATCTGCCGATCGATTCCCAGTACTGTCTCCGCTATCTGAAAGCGGAGCGGAGGGCATCGCCTCTCCTGGAGTGCAGCTATTCATTAAAGAACTCGAACTGTTTGGTCCTGGATTATCCAAATCTATTCCGTGCCTGAAATAATAATTATCGTGTCAAGCAAACAGACAAGTCACTAATTTTATTACACAATGCTTACAGCAAACAGTTAAATATTAACCTGTTAAAAAAATGTAACCTGAGGCACTTCATAGTCGCCGCACGATAATTGCACAGAGGACAAGACTTGACCATATCGTGTTGCCCAACGTGCTCGTTCTGAAAGTGAGCCCTCATCGCTATTTGCCTCTGAAAACCTCGGTTACAGATCGGGCAATGATACGGCAGAGTTTTAGAGTGGGTGGTGAAATGCTCTGCCAAGTGATCCTTTCGAAAAAATCGTTTCTGGCACACGCGACACTCGTATGGCTTCACGCCGGTATGTCTCATCTGCAATGGAATTTATCCTCCTCTATAATTTCGTTCGTAAATCTTAATCCAGCGAAGTACGTAGAAATTCAAATTCGCACCTTGTGCCGCCTCATGTTTGCTCCGTTAGAGAATTTCATATTGCACACGTCGCATTCAAACATTTTCCTGTGAGAACGAATTCCAGAATGGGTCTCATCTCCGTCTCCGTCATTGTCAGCTGCTTCTATGTTCTCTGTGCTCTCTCCCGGCTCAGCATTGGCCAGACACTGGTCCTGATGAGCGCAGAATGCTGTCTTATTTATAGTCTCATAGTTTTCACACCTTTCACACCTGTCCACACGTTATGGATCCTTTGATACGCTATTTAAGACTTTGATTATCTAAACGTTTATCGGGATCTTTGAAATGCAATGAAATTAGTTACATGAGGAAGACGGACCTAAAAGCTGGAACGGCGCCGTCGCCGCTGTCATAATTGGTGTTCAACGCAGCCTCGTTGTCCGGATCCAGATTGTCCTCTTCCCTCGGGTTCGAAGATTCTCCGACATCGGCGTGCGAACAGGAATGAGAATCTACCTCGTTTTCCCCGCCGCCAGCATCAACCCCATCTGACATGATATCGAGCCCTCCAGACACTATGTCGTTGAACCTGCACCATTCGTTGTTGGTTACCTACAGTATCGAAGAAATGCATTTCAACTTCTAATCTCTTTAGTTGTAATTGGAATCTCGGTTTCTTGCGACGTTAACGTTCTAAGCTTGATAAATTTATAATTCTACGCGTGCAATACTGACGAACGTTTGTAGGAGCCGAACATATAGTTTCTGTTAATCGAGCGTTACTACTGTTAACAGAAATCGAAGCGGTAAATAATGAATAGTACGTTCGGAGATGTTCTCGGGAAATGGTGAAATGAATAAGTAACAGGATTAACTTTACGAAAATCTCGATGTTTACCTGTCAGTTTCGATTGAGGGTTCGAGGATGACGAGACGATTGGCCAATCCTAAGAGAAAGAGAAAGAAAGAGAGAGAGGAAAAGAGGGGGAGGCTACTAGGACATGGAGTGAGAGAGATTCCGGTAAAGCGCAATGCCAGAGTACACTGCACTTTGTCCCAGTTTCGGGGGAATCCGTCACTGGTGACGTAGTTTTCCGCCGATCTGGCTGGACTCGTCACCGTATGGTCGACATCGCTCTACGAGAAAGAGGAAACTGAGGTTCCTGCCTTGGTTTTCTTGTCCAAATTACGCAGAACCAACCATCTCCGATTTTATGCCGCTTTAAATCGTTTTTCGCACAAAAATACACGACACCTTTGCGAACCACTGCACGTTCCTCTTTTACTGCCTCCTTCCACACGATCGATTAATCGAAATCATCGATCTCACGATATTCGACTGTGCTGTAACTTTCGATCTATCAAATCGGCATTATCTGTCGATTTTTTTTGTATATCTTACCATAAATATAAATGTACATATATTGCTCAGAGAATGTGTATATTCATTAATAATTCACATGTATGTATATAATTCGATTCAAAAATTAATTTTGCTAAGTAAATATAGAAATTTTTTTATATATCGATAAGTTATCAAACATGTTAATTTACGCAAATATAAAAAACAAAGATAAGGAGAAACGAGTGCCTTTGATTCGACAAAGATATGAATATTATTTACAAATAATAAATATTTTAATAATGTAAGTTTTATATTGTCGTATTAGTCTTTTAGGATAACTGTATCGATGAGTTTATTGCCATGTTAAAAGTGAATATATTTTATTATTTAATATTAAAGTTTACAATAGGCAAAAATATTTAATTTGTTTTTTAGTTTATAAAACAGGGTATTATAATATTATACTTTTCTATTTTGGCAGTATGAGAAAAATAGGTCATCTAACAGTAAAATAAATATTTCTACTACTTGGAACGTATCGTTTTATTTTTTTTTAAATATTCACATATTTTAGTTTCGTATATGGGTAGTAGTCAAAAATAAAAACCGTACATCCGTTTTTAAATATCAAACACACGACTTAAATATCAAACCACATACTTAAACGTACAATTTTCCGTTATTTTCATTTCTGATGCCGATGATAGATGTTCCCAATATCGGCGGAACCCATTATGCAAGTTATGCGCCACATAGGGGCGCCAGCCGAAGAGGCGCTAAAAAACTATATAGCAGGCTTGAAAATACAAAAATTTAAGCAAAATTAAAACCGACTTCAAAAAAATAAAATTGCACTAAAAAGTAAAAAATAATTTTTTCCCTTATTTAATATACGACTCTTATATTTTTTAAGTCTGCGCCAGATTTACACAGTGCAAATGAGGCACCGACTTAAAAAATATGAGAGTCGTAGATTAAATAAGGGAAAAAATTATTTTTTACTTTTTAGTGCAATTTTATTTTTTTGAAGTCGGTTTTAATTTTTTTAAAATTTTATTTTTAACCTTCGGTTATGGCTAACGTTACCATCAAATGTCTCTTTCCAAACGCTAAAACTTTTTTGCAAATTTTATACTTACGAGTTAATCCGAGATTCCCATTTTTCAGGTACACCCTGTATATTTCTCGGGCACTCATAGCGTATTCGGACAGTCGCACTGGTGCGCACTGAGTGCGACCTTTAGCCGATTGGAAGCGAAAAAGTTCGCACTCAGTGCGCACTAGTGCAGGTTGCCAAATGTGCTATCACAATCAGTCCTCCTGGACCACTGTGTCCGAGCCCGTACTGGCAGTCTTATAGCGTGTTCGGACGGTCGCACTGGTGCGCACTGAGTGTGAACTTTTTCGCTTCCGATTGGCTAAAATTCGCACTCAGTGCTCACCAGTGCGACCGTCCGGATACGCTATTAAGTAATTAGGACGTCCGCAGCATGTGTCGGGTCCGTCGTCCCCTCATACTGCGTCATTAAGTGGAGAGGAGTTTCGTCGTCCTCTCCACACCTGGGGCACCTTAATCCCTCCACGATCCCAAAGTGAGCCAGGTGCTTTCTCGTCTGCCAGTGTCCTGTGACCATCCCTACGAGTACTCGCAACTGCGACCTATCCAGACAGCTAAGAGTCGCCCCAGCTTCCCGGAAGGTCTCATTACTAGGGCCTTCGCGTGTCTCATGTGTTGGGTCCGCTCCCAGAGTCGATCGAGTTTCTGTTTTCTCCCACGCTTCGTCCCCTCCTTCACAGTAGGTACTCATGGAGACACCTATATAAGTTTTAAGTCCTAAGGTGCAAAGGGGGTCCCGATGCGTACGGGTTCTCAAGACATGTCATTCGCTCTTTCATCACCTTTGATTCCGGTAGGTCCCGGAATCCATAGTAGTCTGACGTGGTTGTTTATTGCCAGTTGCGTCAACATGTCCACGCAGTCTAGCACCAGACTAGATCTTACCACTACGCTTCGTAGAGATCAGAGTGTAGCCAGACTGTCGTAGCAACCCATTTTTAGCTTCAGTAGAACCGGTGGGGTCCTTGTTCCTCTTCATCGTCTCTTCCTGGGGTTGGTCCTAAGATGCCGAAGCGGGCCTGGTATGCCGCTCCCGCTTCCCCGCGTCGCACGCCAGCCCGGGAAGAGACCTCCCTGAAGAACGTCCTATCCGGCCGCACGTGGGCTACGAAACCTCGTTCGCTGAGCCTCTAATGTGACTTTTTATTGTACACAATCCAAGATGAGTTGAACGGAACCTCTCCAACTCCTTCCTGCTCCACACCCTCCATAACTGGGTGCGGAGGCTAGAGTTTTGTCGGCCGATCCGCTGCAAAATGACTTCCGTCTTCTCCGGAGGGAGGTTCTCTGGGTTGACACTCTCTCTCTCTCCATTACCTGGAGAGATGTGCCGTCCCAGAGCTTCAGATTCTTTACCGTCGTCTTTAGCCATTCTTTGGCGACGTCGTCCGTGCAGATCATCCACAGGATACCCTGCACGTACCTACGTTCCTCGAAGCAAGGGACCGCGATCTCTTTCGGAATAGAGATCTCTTTGCGCGGGTGAGGCTCGATACAACGAGGTACCCCAAGGACCTGCTATCCAAAGGCCATCGTTCGTGACACTGTAACTCCGATACCATTCATCCCTCGGCACGATTGCGTCCACCTTGGACTGGGGAGCTGGTTCGCGGCGGGGCCTTTGCTTCCCCCACGGGGTTTTTAGGTCCCCCGGGTCCGCATATAGCACCCGCTAACCGTGACCCTCCACGACACGTCCTCTCGCCCCGGCCCGGTCACCGTGTAGTGATCCAGACCGCGACGATCAGGGAGCCGCTTCACGTTACGGACGTCCTACTATCCACTTGGAGGTGCGCTCGGTTGGTGCTCCGCCTAGATTGACGCGGATAGATCTACTTAGCTCCTCGCCCCCCTTTACGGGGGTGAGGGAACAGTCGAGATGTAGTTATTTAATATTTTAAATGATAGGGACAAAATAAATGAAAAGCATGTTGTAAAAAAGACTGCAAAATTTCTCTCAGAAAAATAAAACTGTTGAAATAATTTTTTTTACATAAAACTTGGATTTGTAAGAACAGTGAATCATGTTCGACCATTCAAAATTATTTGAAAATGAAGTATTGCTCGATAGAAACTTAATTTGCAACTTCCATCTACTTGAATAAAAAAATTATTTTCTTTCTGCCTGTATTAAACAATGAATTAACAGTTATATCATTCTGTTTAAGTAAACATTTAATTTTTTCTACTTTATGTTATTTGTTTATTATTACACGTAGCAAGGTGAAATATGTATGATTTGTAATAAAATAAATGTATTCCGTTAGTACAGAATTGATACTTCTTTAATTTCCCAATCCAATATTTTTTGTATTGATATGTTGAATAGAAAATTCAGATCTGATTAGATATGACACGTAAAGTAATGCAAAATCACGAAAAGAAAAATTATATAAGAAAATACAATTACTCTGAACAGATTTCAAATACGAGTCATTTAAGTTATACCCTAATACCAAGTTAGCTGAAAGTCATTCTTACAAAATTCAAAACACATAAATGTTTAATGGCCTTTTCTTATCTAGATTACGACTTTCACTTTTAACTGCTTGTGAAATAGTGTTCGGAACTATAAAGTTTTAATAGCATAGCCATTTACATTTCTGTGAATATTGGTATATAAAGTTACAAAAGTATCCACCTACTGTGTACAGATTTTACATGTATAATCAATGTTAAAGTTAAAGTTACGAACTGTAATTTACGTTAGTACAATCTACCAAAGAAATGGTCCAACTAATAAAAGATTGAAACATGATAAGTGGGAATTTATGCATACTGGATTAAAACTTATAAATAGTATCGTACAGATATCCAAGGAGAAGTTAATTTATATAAAGTAAGTATTGAGTTTGAGTCAATATTTTGGGGCACTTTCTCTGCTACTTCCACAGATAAAAATGTTTTAAATGAATTATGTATAATTTTGAATTAAATATTCCCTAATATAAAGTATATTAATTGAGGTTTACAATAACGTGAATTACAATTGGTAATTTTACCTTTAACATTGATTAAATATGTTAAATATATTACGTATAAGGTAGATAAATACTTTTGTAAGTAACTGTATTTGCAGTAACATAATTTACATTCCGTCAGACCCGCTACGTTTTTTAGTTGCCAATTTCCATCAGGATAAAGTGATATTATTATACAACTAAATATGATAAAAAGATTTCAGTAACGTAGGAAAAAAACAAATCACAATAGGGTTATGCATTTCTTGTGATTCAATAATTATAAACTAATAATCATAAAACTATTACAACACTTAATGCATACAAGTGAATTCTGGTGTATTTTTAAATAAATAAATATAGTATAAAAATCGGCTACATTATTTTTAACCAAGTTGTTATTAATTAGATTGTTCAGAAAGATATTTTTAACATGTCTCGTATAAACATAATCAACTTCAAGTCGAATTACTTTGACAAAGAAACAAAGAAACTGACTTTGAATTTCAGCTAAATACGCGTGAAACTACAGACGCCTAAGACCTAAGAGACACGCGGAGATAAGCGGAACATCCTACGAACAGCTGACGTGTTCCGCTTGTTCCGTTAATTTTCTCGAAAACGAAGCCTTTACTGCAATTTCGTCACTCATGATTTTCGTCTTATTTTCGCCTGTATAATCACCCCCCAGAGTATTGACTACCAATGGCGCAGCACTCTGTACGTATCACTACTCTTACATATCAATATTGAGATTTGAGAACAATCAATTTCATGTGGAGGTTGAGCACACAGATGTCTTTATATAAGTTCCTTTTAGCTGTTAACTTCAGCTTGTTTTGTACAAATGTTCGGTCATCATTTGGCATAGTGACACGTTGCAACGCAGTTTAGGTAGATATTATTTTTCTTACGCTTTCTTCATTTTTTATTAATAAAAACCTTTAAACGAACGGGTAATTTTCTATTCACACATACAACATCAAATATAATTTCACATTCTCAAATTGAGTAAAATAAATATGTATATGGATTTTCTAGGCAGATTTTATAAATTCCTATTTTTTTTATGTCAATTTTATAATTTAACCCTACTTTGCTTACACTTTCAGGTTTCTAAAATTCTCTTGTGACCATACACAGTTTCCTTCCACCTAAACGGGAATGAAGTATACCATTTTAAACTTTCTGTTTTCAGAGGGCAGCACAAACCAAATTTGTTTATTGTACGTTTATTGGTCCCATAATAATTATATGCATTATTCAAATTCAATAAAACGTAGGAAGGTTTTGGATTAAACTGAATTACTTGGGGCTCCAATTTCGGTGAATTAATATGTTTTATTACCAACACACACTTGAATTGAAACAAATTAAGTCGTATTATAATTATAACGAATACGAAATTAATAACAAAATTTCATAATTAAAAAATTGTATATATTTGTTAACGGAACGTTGAACTGCATTTTCATTATACATGTATAACAATTTATTAAACACATTAAAAGATAATTTTATTGCTTACGAAAATTGAAAATAGTATTTATAACCTGCGCTTTAAGTACATATCAGAATATTCTTTACTGCCAGTGGGAAATATTGGTTTCGTTTATTTCTTCCCTTCCGTATCACCGCCTGCCTTTGGGAAACATTCATTTGATTTCATTAACAGTGCATTACATCATGACATTATAAGAATTTATTAAATTAATGCGCATGCGCGAGAACCACATTTGTTTGTTACCTTAGTGCATGCGGCAGTATAACTGAGTAAGTATAACGCAGTGTGTCACCGCGTGTCACCGCGAGAGCGTTAAGTTTCACATGTGGCAGAGTCGCATCCGGGCAAATTAAACCGCGCGAAATCATTTCAATACTTCTCGGTATTTCGACGCTCGCGTAATATTGCATCCGATGTTTGAAAGTAGGTTTCTGTTCCGTGTTTAATAAATTTCTGAGAGAAGCAGAGTTAAAGATAAAGCGAAATATCAAGAGGAATACGGAGTGATTCTCGGTGAAAGTTAGGCGATATTTCTCCGTGACGGAAGTCAGCTTCTGTCGCCAGTTGCTCGTATAATGAGCGCAGCAACCAATCAGGATGACACTCACATGACAACAGTAAGCTCCTTCCTCCTTCCGTGCTATTAAATTCCATCCCTAATTGCGCCTCTCGGCAGTAGGTATCAAAGTCTAAGTACTTCAATTACCGCGATTCTACGAACGAATGAACTTTGCCATTAATCATGACAAATACTTTATTTCGCTGTATGTTTCGTTAGGATCACTTGAACTTCCTTTGCATCTTCTATCGTATGATCTCATGTGTTTACTTCGCGCTCGTTGACGTAATTGTAATAGGGTATTTAAATGTATCCTCCATCTTATTCCGATACCGTCAGAACAAAAGATAAAAGAAGCAGTCTTCGAGAGGGGGAATATTCTAGAGACAGTTTGCCTCGAGTCAAGATAAATATTACGACTAACGTCGTTTGTATTCAAGCAATTCATAAATGACAATGTTTACAGTTCGCATGACTCTACCGTTATTAATAACAATAAAATGCTTCGTTTTTTAGCCAGAACTCGTCGAGGCTCATGGGTATGTGTCGGAAACGCATCATATTTGGACAGAGGATGGCTATTGTTTAGATGTGCATAGAGTTCTTCCCCCTAATGGATACGAAAATTCATGCGGAGACCTCAGGGAGAATACAGAGGTCCAAAATGACAAGAAAGCGGCAGAGGTAAATTACGTTTTAACTGATTTGTAACTCATTGAGTATGACGAACATTCGGTGTGTGGTCCGTTTGACGAATACTAATAAGCATTTAGGAAGTGTGGGTAAGAAATATGATTGTGAGATTTCCACGATTGGCGTATCTTAAGTATTTCGATCTCTGGACCCGAAAGCTTAGTAGAAGAAACGTAAACAAGGGAAAAGTCACCTGCAATTAGGTGTATAATTTAAGTCTTCTTCTTTTAACACGTTGATTGCCACATTGACCTCCACAGTGGTCATTTGTGACCAGCGTTATTACCTTTGTTTAAAACAATTAAGATAAATATCGACTACAATCTTTTGAACAACATAAAGAAGTAAAAAACATTGAAGTAAAATACTCTATTGTGGCCTCGAAGGCAGAATATTATTTGGAATACAAATTTTGTACACAAATTTTTATTTCAAATAATATTTTGCCCATCTCTGCGTAGCAGTCAATGTGTTAATCATTTCAATATCTGTACTCCGCACGTGCCTTGGTTTTATGAGTCACTATTTACAAACCCACACCTTCGGGATGATTGCGTTACACAATGCATCAATGATGGTCTTACGTTGCGTAACCATTCTGGCGTTATTTTAGCATATTTGGTGATGCTACGTTGCTGCATGCTATTCTTTAAATAAAAAAGTGCACTGAATTGTATCGAATTAAGCGATTGAGTCAAGTAATTAAAAGAACTTTGCCTTATTCTGTGATTTGAGAATATTCGATTCGGCGCATTTTCTTCTATTGTTAATTTTACAACAAGCAACTTTGAAAGTCCGAAACGATAACTTATGATGATTGCATAGAGGAGAATGTACATTGAAATTCTATTACGAGACAAATGTAAGAAAGAAAATCAATGAAATCGCTAAGATGCATTTGCTTAGGAAGATGTAGTTTCATCGATCTTATATCCTCTTTGAAACCTCTTGATTTCTGTAAAATATTGTCATAATTGAAAGAACTTGAACCATAAATTATATTGCTTTAATATAATAAATTGTACGATGCAAGGAAATAAGTTTTAAAGTGTCTTTTTGTAAAAGGTTTCAGTGAATTTCGCAACAATAGAAGTTCAAAGACATTCAAATTAAAGTATATTATTCTTAAATAAGTATTTAATGTTGCATAAGCGAATGAGAAATTCACATTAAATTCACAGGTTCGTGTACCGGTCCTCATTCACCATGGACTGCTGTCGAGTTCGGCTGATTGGGTGCTGTTGGGCCCAAACAAGGCCCTAGCGTACCTCTTATGTGACAATGGGTATGACGTATGGCTAGGAAATGCAAGAGGTAATGCATATTCCAGAAAGCACAAACAGTATACGACTAAAGACAAAGAATTTTGGGATTTCAGGTAATTTCAGATCGTTAAGTTATCGAACACGTTACGAAACGAATAAGTGAATGCAAATGTAAAATTGATAAACGAGTGTGTAAGAGATTGATTGTATTAGTTAGCAGGTGAATAATCGCACTAATGTTTTAGCTGGCACGAAATTGGTTATTACGATTTACCAGCAACGATAGACTATATTCTAGAGCAAACAGGATATACAGAGCTCCACTATGTGGGCTACAGTCAAGGTACAACTGCATTTTATGTTATGGCCAGTGAGAGGTCCGAGTACAACAGGAAGATTAAAGGAGTGGTGAACTTGGCACCCATAGCATTCCTTTCAAATCAGAGGAGTCCTTTGCTAAAATTTGTGGTTCACTTTTATGGACTAATGGAGGTGTGTTTTTAAATATATGAAGTAGTTTTTAATTGAGGACCTCGCAGCAAGAGGGGCGCATCTTTACTAACTTCGAGTAGATTAGAAAAAACTATTTATAAAATTATTGCTTCGACTTAACGTTGAAAAGAGAGCACTAATTGAAAAAAAATATATTTTCACGGAATAAGGAGTAGTTATTCAGTTGATAAGTTTTTATTTCTACTTTCGGCGAATTTTTCAAATTTGGAGCTGCCTATGACATGCAGCAGGGTAATGGGTGCAAGTCGTTTATTTGTTATCGGATTTTTTACGGACATTACACGCCGTAACTCAAAAACTGTTAAAAACGGAGCTGCAAGGTCCTCAATTATGATCAGAGGTGGTCCGATTGCAACAGCATTATATACTAAAACCTGATTAAATTAGATTGCTAGAAGAACCTGAATCTAAATGGTTTCAAGTTACTCAATCTGTATGACATCGGTCAGTTATTCTTTATTTTTTAAAATTACGAATTGAAGTAACATGTTATTTATATTTATACAGGATGGCCCATATAAAGTGGGTCAGTAATACAGGCTATTTTCTAAAAAATTATTAGGGATTGCAATAAAACTTTTCTATATGTTGGGATTCTCTAATGTCCTTTGTGTGAGGTTCGTGGTATCATTACCATTCCCTATATCTATACATCTAGGTTTTATTTTCAGTTGGGTATCATTAAAATATTTTTTACTGAAGTAGTAATCGTGTACCGTAGTAAATTTTTTTACTAAAGTAGAATCATATTCATCACTAAAATTCAAACCTCTCAAACAGAATATTTACAGTAATTCTAGCCTTTCTTTATAAGTTTTTTGTAAATATATTATTTTGGGGTATGCATACAATGTTATAAAAAATTTAATTACGAAACGGTTAAAACTATTTACACATAAAATACTAAAATTATCTTTCGTGAGGACAATTTATATCGAAAAACTTCTGCTATTAACTGCACACACCTTCTGAATTCATTTTCATTGGCACAAAAGATTATTATTAAACTACAAAGGAAGCATTAATAGTAGTCAGCATTTGAAATCATTTAAGTATCACTTATTACATTTGTCGCAGTACTGATTTTCGTAATGAGAACTAAAATTGGAAATTAAAAATTGATGAAAATGTAAGCAATCGTTCCTTGATCACTTTACCCACATAATATTTCTACCATACAGTATCAACTTTAATAGTATAAAACTAAGTGTTTTAGATCTTTAAAATCCCCCCCCAAATATATACATGTGGAAAACAGTTATTATTATACATGTGTCCTTTCAGTAAATTAAAAGGATACGAAACAGAATAGACTCGTATATAAGGTGTAGGTAGGTAAACCCACCTCTGGTCAGGGGATTTTTCAATATCGTTAATTGACACTTCTATAATGAGCATGTTTCAGTGGGGATCCTCTTATTGCAATGTACATCAGTGGTTCCCCCGCAATAGGTTACAGGCACGAGCCCTGGGTACGATAATTCGGAATGCTCCAGGTAGTCTCACTAAAAGTTTCTGCATGGGTTGGTTCTACTTGATCGCCGGATTTGGCAGTGATCAGTTAGACAAGTCTATGCTGCCCTTAATTTTGGGACACTTTCCGGCTGGCTCTTCCGCTAAGCAGATTATTCATTACAGCCAGAGTATAATATCAGGTAAATACTTCGGAACTTTAATTTACGAAAATGCATAGAATCGTAATACTATATGAAAACTATTATAATATTTCTAATTATTACTATTTGTATGATCGTATTCTTTTCTTTAATAGGATCGTTTCGTAAATTTGATTATGGAGCGACTGAAAATCTAAAGATTTATGGATCAACGCAACCACCGAAGTATGATCTTGAAAAAGTAAAAACACCAATCGCAATATTTTATAGTGAAAATGATTTTCTAACCGACCCTGCGGATGTAAAAAAACTCGTCGCTAGACTGCCGAATGTTATAGAGACCAGGAAAATTGAATACTCGAAATTTAATCACATAGATTATTTGTGGGGCAGAGATGCCAGAACGCTTCTCTACAATGCTGTTCTGGGAGTTTTAAAGAAGTTTAGATAAGAAGATGTTCTTACCAAGCTACGTATTTATTTAACTTGTATATAACATTAATATTGTTACGTACATTAACCCTGTAATCCCAGAAATTGAAATTTCAATTGAGTATGTATTTTTCATCCTCGGAACTTTTATCGTTCTTGGATCCTTTTTCATAGTTTGTTACATTATTAATACGTAATTTGATGACAAAGAATGCATACAGAGAATACTACTGGATTCGATATAATTTTAATGTTGTAATTACTGTTACCTGAAAGCCTGTATTTTATTATTTACGTTATGTATGTGAATAAATTTTTTTAGGTACAAAGATAAATTCTTAATTTTTTACGCACTGCCACGTCCCGCGACTCCAATAAATGAACTTTAGAATTAACTAAATTTGCTTATAATTAGAGGAACCTTAATATTTCGCAATTCAGAGGTTTTGTATTCGCCTAATAACAGTCATTAATTATTACATTATTAAGAAAAATAAGTTCTTACAAATACATAAATCCATCGAAATCTTCATTTGCATTTTTGAATTTTTTTTACTTTACTTAAATTGTTTCAAAATGCAACCTTCTCATTTGTAACACATACAATAATAGTTTAACTTAATTAAAAAAATTGAATTCCTTATTTATTTATGCGAGCTTTGTTGTACGGTTTCTTTAAGTATAAAAACTTGGTAATAGGGACAGGGCACGGTAATCGAAACATCTACCCCACGCCCAAATCACCCGTGATTTTCATTAAGGTAGGTTTTCCTGTACGCGACTGAACGCAACGTCAAGAATTTCAAAGTCGATTTTCTCGAAAATGAAGCGCAATATCAAAAAATTTTATTCCTTTTTCTCGACTAACCTACTCGTTATGAGTCGAAAAGAAAGAGTAACTTTTTTTGATATCGCGTTTCATTTTCGAGAAAATCGACTTTGAAACTCTTCATGTTGCGTCCTGTCGCGTATAGGAAAACCTACCTTAATGAAAATCACGGGCGATTTGGGCGTAAGTGGAATTCGGCCTTATCGTTATGTAATAGCGAATTCGGTGTCTCGTACGATCTCTACGTTGTGGACATAGGTATCTCTTACTATAAAATACCAATAGCTGTGGTGGACGGCAGTGGCCAAGTCTTACGGCGGTAATCACAGTCGCTTCTTATTCTTAAGATCCTCTTAAGCATTCGACATCCTCTACTACTCTACTAAATAGACTAGTAGAGAAAGCCGAATTCTTAAGCTGATCTTAATCTTAAGAGGCGACCGTGAATACCGTCCTTAGAGCATATTGGGAAACCAAGAATTTCGATACGCCAACTAGTGGCAGAAAATTAAACTACTGTGAGTAGGCCGAAATCCGATGAAGTCCATACGATTATCAGTGTTTATATAGACATTTTGTGAAAAACGAGTGTTTTTAAATTTTTTTTACTTCTTCGATTAATAAATACTTATTCGGAATGTTTGGTGGGATCCGAGCCTACTTGCAATAGTTTTCCAACTTACCACCGCAGCGCTGAAATCGAAGCCACGCCTCCACTTGGTTTCCCAATATACATGGGGCGAATTCCACTTGCGCCCAAACGCCCGTAATTAACATTCCAAAATTTATGAAAATCTCTTGAAATATGGAAGAGAAATCTGTGAAGAAACCATTATTGGAAAACACAGGTTTTTAACCATAAATTATTACTCGAAAAGAGGAACATATAATTTATGATATTTATTACAAAAACGGAAAAATCGTGGGCGCGGGCGATTTAGCGCAAGTGGAATTCGCCGTTGAAAGTTTCATTGAAAGCTTAGAGCATATACTACTGGAGGTCTCGGCCTGTCTCGGCCGAGCAGTGGCAAGTAGAGACACTCTAGTGGCATGCAGTGGCTAGTGTGCAGCTAGTGTGTTGTCTTTCGTGACTAAATCCTGACGAATCAGCGTCGAGTTCGGTTGCGACCTGGGGCGTCCTGTTCTGTCAAACTGGAGGTTTGAGGGTGTCGTGAAACAGTGAAAGTTCGGAGCGAAAGCGAAGCGTCGGGAGTGGCCCTTTATTCAGCACAATTGGCGAAACCCGATAGAAATGAATTGATTCCCTTGATCGTTCTCTCACGGAGTATCGA
The DNA here is from genome assembly GCA_960531205.1 of Andrena bicolor. Classification (NCBI taxonomy): domain Eukaryota; kingdom Metazoa; phylum Arthropoda; class Insecta; order Hymenoptera; family Andrenidae; genus Andrena; species Andrena bicolor. The sequence goes on along the minus strand of OY482668.1, from coordinate 18,207,796 downwards.
GACTATTTCGGTTCGGAATCCTTTCTATTCTATCGCAACACTCGCAACTGGAAGCCATGGAAGACGATCTGCCGACTGAGTACGATGTCATCGTCGTCGGGACGGGTATTGATTTTTCACACTACGCGTCTCATTTATTCTGTCCAGCCTCTATTTTCCACGTGCGTAATCGTTCCTTAATTATCTGCAGGTATGACGGAGTCCATTGTCGCTGCGGCAGCGAGCAGAATCGGTAAAAAGGTCCTTCACCTAGACAGGTATGTCGGACTCTCCTATCTCCCCCTACATCCCCTCCCTTCTTTGTCCCGCTCGCTCATTTGCTTTTTCTTCCACCCTTTATTGCTCTCTTATTATTTCCTCCTTTTCATGCATTTCTGTTGCGCTGAAAAATATCACATATTTCGTGTATTTCTGCGCGAATCTATATAGATATGTATCTGTAAACGAGTTTCTCTTTAATACAGCAGATGCACTTTTGCGAAATAACTGATTATGAATTCTGCATGTAAGAAATATCAGTTCTGGTAATTTAATTCTGAAAGTTACGCTACGCGTACGTAGCCGCATTCCTATCCGTTGCTTCCAGATGTTTAATAAAACTATGAGAATGTACAAATAAACTTATTTAACAAGTAAATAATTAATTCCTTGTTGGAAAGGTATGAACGCAGGTGTTTTTTTTTTTATTACTGCTAGGAAACTGGAATACAGATTCTTTTAAATTTTTCAATTAATAGGAAATATTTAACATAGGATATTTATATAATTGTCTATTTATTATGTAAATTATGTCGCGTTGTACATTTATATTCTGTTTTCTTTTATAACTGTCTTGGTTAAGCTGAATAAATATACAAAATTATTAATTTCATTGCCTATTTAGTTAAGTAATTATTTATAAAAAAAGAGTGAAATATATATCCATGGAAAAAGGAAATATTAAATGTACATAGATATTTATATTGGAGAACAAGTAGATTATTAATATCCTAAAAAAACATAACCAACATTCTTTAGTAGCTCAATTATTTCTTTCGAATATGTTTATATTTATTTTACATCGATGTTTCAATGTCGTTTGGAACTTGAAATTTTCAGTAGAAGCTTAAGAACTGTTATGAAAATTAGATTGCAACGCTCATGGAGTTGTGCCAAGTTCTCCCTAGTTTCACCTTTTCCCTTTGTTTCGCAATTTGGAGTAACGCAGCAAAGAATGTGCGCGCGTGCATTCAGGAGAGTTTTGCTTTGCGTAACAAATACTACGGGTCACTATTAAGCTACGTGGCATGGAACATGTTAAGTTATTAATTTCTGCTCTTTAAAAATAGTATGCTGTAAAACAATAAAAAATATAGAAACATATATATATGTGAAGAACAGTTGCTGTTTATTGTACCTGTAGTAAAATAAGTGATTTTTTAATAAATACATATGTTCTACGTTGTATAAAAGCTTGAAAGCATTCGATCGGCTCCTTTGATATTAAGAGCAACTACAATCGTTCGCTGATAAACGATATCTTGGTTCCTCGCAAAAAGACGTCGACTGTGTAAATCTCAGATCTCCGAGACTAGACTTGCTCTTTTGTAATTACTGTTTTGTTTAAGTAAGACACAGTGAATAGTATGATTTAATATAGAAATTGTCCGTAGTCTAGTTAGCGCAGCAATAAGCTGCTAAAATCTTGTCTGTAGTGATGGGATCTGAAGCGCTTCGAATCTATATATATGATGAAAACTTTAAACCACTTTGAACATGATTCGAAGCTTAAAAACTCTTGAAAGTCTCGATAAGTTTTGAGTCTTGATAGGTCTTGAAAGTCTTGAAAATGAACATCTGGTTGCCAAAAACTGGCCAAGTTGATCGGCCAGAGGGTCTCGTTAAGGTCACGGTTTATGACTGTATTGTTCCGCGAGTCAGCGGTTGATGTATATATGGGTCCGAAACCTACCAAGACTTTGAAGTAAGAGTTTCAAGACTTCCGAGACATTCTAGACTTTCAAGACATCCAAGATTTTCAAGACGATCAAGACTTTCAAGACTTCCAAGAGTTTTAAGCTTCAAATCATGTTCGAAGTGCTTCGAAGTAGTCGCCTGATATTCAAGACGGATTCGAAGCGCTTTGAATCCCATCACTACTTGTCCTCTCAGGCCCTGCCATACCGAAATGGTTAAACAGATTCTCCGCGTTATTGGTATTAAATGTGATTAAGTAATTATTTTGTAGTAACGAATATTATGGTGGCCTCTGGGCAACATTTAACTTTGATGGTCTGCAAAAATGGATAGAGGACCTGAAATCTTGTAAAGACGATACCAAGGATGTATTTGGAATAGATCTGCAAGCCGACGAGAAGTTCTTAAAAGCCAGCGACGAATATTCTGCTGTGGAGAACATCGATGAGACCTGGTACATTTCGAAGTAAGTTTCTTATTTATATTTCTGTTCTTGTACAACGATTGAAAAAGTCAAGCACATTTCTGTCGCAGCGAGTCCGATCTGCCGGTGGTTTCCTCCAAGGATACCCAGACTGATACCATTGGGGATGGGACTGGTGGCGGCGACGAGAAAGCTGACGATGATAAAGTTGAGAAGAAGGAGAACGTGAAACACTGGAGCATAGATCGCATAAGGAAGGAGTACAGAAAATTCGATATTGATCTGGCACCAAAGGTACGATAAAAATCAAAGAAATATACTTGGTAGCACGTTTGATAATTAAAACTCCTGTAACACATATAGTAGAATTTTTATTAATTAAATAAAATGTAGGTAGGAATTTTAAAACTGAAACAGTAAAGAATAATAATGCAATATAATAACATAATAAGCTAATTATAATAGATTTTCTCTTCATTTTTATTCGTGATAAGATTTCTGTTGTCGTTAATAACAGGCGAATTAATCCAAATTCTATTTGCTTGTAATAGCTGCTGTTTGCACGAGGTGAACTGGTTGAGCTACTGATTTCCAGTAACATCTCTCGTTACGCGGAATTCCGATCGGTTTCTAGAGTGGCTACGTTTATGGATGGCAAACTGACGCAAGTACCTTGCTCGAGGGCCGATGTATTTGCGAATAAAACTGTTAGTCTCGTTGAGAAGAGAATGCTTATGAAACTGCTGACTTCTTGCATGAGGCAAGGTGCTGATAGCCCGGAGTTTAATGGTAATTATTCTGTTAATTTAAGCGTTACATTTGAGTGATTCTGCAACGCGAGGGTTACATTCAAAATGTTTTCTAATTTTAATCTTTTCTCTTGTAATATAGAAGCAAATTATTCGTTAATATATTTTAAAGAAACTTCAGTATGTTGGTCGATATACAAGCTATTATGAATGCCACAGTTGATTTATAAAGAATATCATAATCCAATAATTTTACTTTGTGGTTTTAAGTGAATTATTCCTATTAATAGGATTCCAAGACAAGACTTTCTTAGAGTATCTAAACACGAAGAGTTTGACACCAATTGTCCAGCATTACATTGTTCAGGCAATTGCAATGGCCACTGAAAAGACTTCTTGTAGGGATGGTGTAAATCGCACAAAACATTTTCTCAATAGCCTTGGACGATACGGAAATACGCCTTTCCTTTGGCCTATGTATGGAAGTGGAGAACTGCCTCAATGCTTTTGCAGGTGAATTTCTTGTTCCCACGTATCTGTTCGAATATTATAAAATAAAAATTCTAACCACCGCTTCCCGCAGACTGTGTGCAGTATTTGGGGGAGTGTACTGCTTGAAAAGGCAACTCGATGGCGTAGTAATAGACAACGATAAGTGTAAAGCTATAATTAGTGGCAAGCAAAGATTAACCTTGGAACACTTGGTTGTTGGCCAGGGTCACCTGCCTCCAGAGATCGTAGCCTCTGAAGGAGAGCAGCGAATATCACGCGGAATTTTCATTACGGATAGGTAACGACTCGAGAAGGAAAAATTCCATTCCTTCTTTTGTAATTTTGAGGATTAGATTATTTTTATAAATGAAACTAGATTCTACTGACACTAGAAAACAAGTAAACTCTTTAATTGAAAGATCAATATTTATTACAAAATTTAAAATAGAAATTAAATTAATTGGAAAGTTACAAACTGTGAAAATGGATTCAAGAAAGTTGTATCTGTAATCTAAGTTCCTTCGACTTCAGTTGTCAGTAATTTAAAGTTCATCATAGCTTACGTAAATTTGTACATATTCTAGCAAAGGACTGATTTAAGTAATTATTATACAATTTAATTTTGCGCTTTTGTAGGTCAATTATGCAAGGCGAAAAAGAGAATTTGACACTTTTGTATTATCCGCCAGAAGAGCCTGGTCAGGAACCCGTTACGTTGATTGAATTGGGACCATCTACAAATGCTTGTCCTCAAGGACTATGTATGTAAAATTCCATAAACTTTTAAATTGTTACATTTCAATAGCACAGTTAATCATTAAGCTCCAATTCTAATGGCTCGTTGGTTTGCAGTTATGGTTCACATGACATGTAAGCGAACGACGAACGCAAAAGAAGACCTGGCTTATGTCGTGAACAAATTTTTAAGAGCGGAAGCATTCGATCCGTTGGCCATTCGTTCGTCTATTCATAGTCATACGCAGACTGTGTCTCCGGAGAAGAGACACCTTCAGGTATGTTTTTCGTAAATATTCCTAAAAAGTCTTTTTTATTTTTCTTTTACTGTGATTACTACGCATATGGCATATTAAGAAGAAATGTAAAAAAATATTTTAACTCAAGAATTAAAATACTATTAGATTTCTCAAAATACTATGTAATTTCGTTTATCGTCATTGAATTTTTCTTCATAAAGATGAGCCATACAATCAGCATCGCTTAAAAAACAAAATTCCAACTAACGTGATTTTCATGTTAAAAAGAAAACTTCAAATTTATTTTTTAGTGGGAGAAGCATGATACTTGAAACAATTTTTCAATTTCCTAATTTCTTTAAAAGTTAACTAATTTGAAGATATAAACTATTTATTCAAATAAAATCAAAACGTTTACTAGTTTACGTTGGATATTTCCCGTTCTATTTTTTTTTTGTATATTTTACTTGTGCACAGAGGTAATACTAAGACTGATTGTCAGATTGAAAAGTAGAAAATTTTTGTGCTTATAGGAAGGTGGCCAGGGCGATAAAGAAGAGGTTGCGGAGAGTCCAAAGCCCCAAGTTTTATGGTCATTGTACTTAAATCTACCCGCAAGTGATATTAAATTAAATGACACCGCGCCAAATAATCTCCACCTGTGTTCCGGTCCGGATTTAGAGCTTGATTTCGATTTCGCGGTCAATCAGGTTGGACAGTTTTTATTTATTACATCGCTATTACGATTCAATATTTTTTTACGTCAAATGAGATTTCACAGTAAATTTGTGGGCAGCCTTAATTGCTTAAAATGAATGGAAGAAATATTAGTTTAGGGAACCTTTAAACGAGACATTCTCGCTTATTTGTCATTGTAAAAACATAACTTTTCAAGGCGAAGAGCATCTTCGAGGCAATGTATCCCGATGAAGATTTCCTTCCTCGAGCACCAGATCCAGAGGAGATCGTACTCGAAGGGGAGGATGCGCCTGGACCGAAGTTCGAGGGAGACACAGAGGCTGAAGAAAAGCAAGACGTCGAGAAGGCCGAGAAAGAGGAATAAACGGTCTTTTCTTTCGCCTTTTCATCTTGAAAACACGGGCCAGCTCCCTTAGCCGCACACCTCTTTCTATCCAAAGTTACATGCGCCTCCTTACGTTTGAAAGTTGGGTAACTTTTATCCGAACAATTGACGAACTAACTTTTACGAAATTCGAAAACGTCAGTCATGTCCGTAAATAGTGCTAGACATTACACGAAGTGATGTTAATTTAAATGGTTATTTAAATAAGTGTCTAAAGATAAAAGACTTTTATTTATTTTGTGATAAATATATTTAAAATATTCTTTTGTCTGGCACTCTTTGTAGACGGAACTGTTTGCCCGGGACAAGCCTTATTTTATTCGGATAATTTTCGTGATTCAAGCACGTTAAAAAATTGTTCGTGAATTTTCGAATAAAATTTCGATCAACTGGCGCTCAAGTCTGCGTTACATACACTCGCTCTTTTATCGAATTACGGACCGACCGGCCGAAAGCATTCGTTTTTTCTCTCTCTCTTACCTCTACCCCCTTCTCTGGTACACAAATTTCTTTTTCGAAGATTGAGTCTCGAGGAAATGGAGTGTAGATTTACGATAGCAAGTAAGAGAGACGTGGGAGGATCGGTGGAACATTATTGAAAATAATGTTCAGCGCATGGTACAGCGTTTGATAATTAATTCCACGGGAAAGTTGAATCGGATTTAAAATAGACTCTAAATGAAATCTGCATCAGGGGGCGTGTAAATAATTGGATGGTTCGTAAATGTAATCGGTATCTAGTTTAATCGAAATAATTAAGGCCTACTTGGCACCGATTACGTTTATCAGCTATACAGCGAAAATCTAATTCTCGTTGGCTCGCTCGGCCGCGGCAGCTTTTCGCCGAAAAGTACGAAGACACGCGCGCATCGTTCCACGTCCCTCTGCTATATTTATAATAATAATAAATATGGTAATGTCTTTTATCTGATCGTTAATACGTATTATACATGATTAGTGTATTTATTACGCATTGTATTACATAGCATAGTTTACTCATTATACATTGTTAGCATAGGAACAAATTTAGACTGTGAGAAATCAATCGTTCCTCGACTATTTATTTCTTTTTCTTTCTTTTTTTCGTAATTAATTGTTATACTACATTTTCATCAATTGTCCCTATTATCGCTTAAACATTTGTTATACTTCATTATTATTTCTCAATTCGAATTCTTCCGCAGAATATTTATTGCACCAGCTTTATTCCATTGTTATTAGATTTGTACACGTCGATTTTATATAGTTGACTTTGCTGATAACCATTGATTATTTATTGATTCTTCCAGTTAATTTACCGATCCTTTTTATCTCACATTATTTCGAATAATACACATTCCGTTTAAATGGTAACGTCTTGAATATTTACACGGTATCTCAACGAAAGGAAAGAAAAAAGGAAATGCTATCGGTTGGTTTCGCTCGTATAATATGAAAATTTTTAGACACATCGATCGTAGAGCGGCCTGAATGTCAGAATTGATAATCATCTCTCGCCGTTGCTGCTTCGATGTGCGCGCATTTATTTGCATTTAACTGATAATACGCCGTACTCAGCATTGAAATACAGTAAAACTGATACGAACCGGAATATAATAATTCATTTCACCAAACATGTTTCCTAGAAGATGATTAATCATTAGAATTCTGGAAGGAAGCTTTCATTCTTCTTTCCGTGTCTGGAGTGCGCCCATTGTCTAGCGACGAAGAAATATCCAGCTGCAGCAATTTACTTACCTTTTACGCGAGAATAAGTTCTTTTACAATCTTATTCATTCGTTGGGTACAGCGTAGGCGGCCACTTGCAGAAGAAGTGAAACGTAATCCTTTCAGAATTTTATCCCTTCTTCACGATGAATTCATATAGAAAATGCCTGTACCTATTTTTTTATTCGTTTTTATACTTACTGGCAGTTTAGTTTCTCTGTCCAATCTGTTACTCTTTTTCCATGAAATTGTGAATTTTACAATTAGTATCTCGTGCTAGTAATTTATTACGTATAATGATTTATATAATTCAATAAAACGTAATATTCTTATATTATTGTTTTAGCACTGTGTAGATTGTACTATTATTTTATAATCTTTTCACTTCATGAAACCACATGTTAATAAACGAGCATTACATTAAAATTCTATGGAAACGAAGTTTCTTTCGTTTACTATTCGTTTAAACAATTCTTGATCGATTTTCAAAGAATTCAATGGCACAAGTATTAAGAACGATGATTTGATTGATTTAGCAGATAAATTTTTGTTTCACGAATTATTAGATTTTGTTTTGATAAAATTTTCGTTAAAAAAAAGCATAAAAATTCCGATTGAAATGTCTGATTAAAATAAATTAAATATTCACGTAGGATTAAAATTTAAAAGTATCATTGTAGTGCTTAAAATTAAAATCGACAAATGCAAATAAATAACTGTTATTATAGAATCATTAATTCTTCAAATATCCAAACACATTAAAGAGGCAATTTTTTCGATATCATTAAAATAAGAAAATAGTTCTGATTATATATAATATATTGCAATTATAGATTATTCTTTTGTATCTGTATTGATTTTTCATGAAAATAAAAGTATTGGAAAATACTTTACGAAAATAGCGAATATAAACATTAACAATGTACAATTTATTCATGATTTTTAAATTACATCTGAATGTATACAAATTTATACAAAATTACTTAAATATGCGTGCATAGGATTTCTCAAGATAAGTATTACACTTGTTCAATGAGAGAAAATACGAAACCCAACAGTACACTTATATCAAATTTTTCTGATTATCTTGTGTAATGTCCATTCAACTTGTTTTACTTCCATAATAGTAAAATACAAGTATTGTATTTTATTTATAAGGAACAAAGTTATGTTTCACAATAAACACAAAATAACAAACTATTGGGTTTCCCCGCATCTCTAATCGCTTAACAACCATGCATCAAATTCGCGCGATGCCTTCAGGCAATCGTACAGTGGAGACTTCTTTTTGCAAATAGGTTCTTGGTTTTCGAAAAGTTTCTGCCAGGCCCGGCTCGTCCTTATAGGCAAAATTAGGCAATTGCCTGGTGCGTAAAGTTGCCAAAGGACTTAAAATGGTATTTTCTTCGCTGGCATTTTTTTAAATAAAGTTTTAAATATAACATTACAAGTTGTACTATAATTGTTGTAAGCTGCGAATAAAAATTCCGAGTAAGGTCATCAAAAAGCTCAAACAAATATATTACAAAAATAAAGGGCGCGATTTGGCAAGTTCGTCTGGGGTGCAAAAAAAGGGAGGAGGCGGACCTGGTTTCAGCAGAGCCATTTCACAGAAACACGTTGAGTGGCATAACACTTTACCGTCAGAAAACGCATAGACTAATTGGCATAGAGTCGATGCCAATCAAAGAGTTAAAATTGTCGATTTTACTTATTCGATCGAACTTATTAACCAATTCTGTTTGATTCTTCAAAACTGTAATATTTAATATCTTGAAAATAGTTCAAGTTAGGAGAATAAAATCTACAAACTATAGTTTCTTGAGATAATTAATAAATGGTTCGAATTTTCAAAAAATCGCTAACTACGGTATCATATATTATGTGATTTAACATAGAACCACAAGTTTTGGGTTTCACTGACTTCGAATTATTGAGACTCCACTGCACAATGTACATATTTCGTTCAAATGCATATGGTCTATTATTTCATAAACTGCGAAAATGCATGAGCTAAAAAAATGTAAAGTTCTATAGAAGAAAATGAAGATGTAATTAAAATCTTTGGTCATAACGATGTCAAAAAAGAATTCGATCTACTATCATAGGGTGGCTTCCACTTGCGCCCAAGTCGCTCGCAACGCCGGTGATTCGGCGTAAGTGGAATTTGCTCGTATTCTCAGGTTGAGTAGAATACATACAACCCAATATGATACATGTATACGCAACTGATGTCATACAATATACAAATAATACACGTTAATATACATACGAATTATGGAACACCATATTCTACACGTCTATGAACACATTCCTCAAACAATGTTAGCTTCAAATACGGGTTTGTCTGATAAAATTCTCTGATAACCGAGGCTCGACAAATCAATCGTCATATATTTGCCATCGACAATTAATTCCGATATTGCTCTACCAACAGCTGGTGCTTGCTGAATTCCGTGCCCACTGAATCCAGTTGCGAACAGTAAATTCCTATGGTATGGATGTATTCCAACTATTCCATTTTGATCGAAAGTATTATACTCGTAGTATCCTGCCCAAGCAGATTTTACCTGTGAAAAAGTAAATACATTAAAAATGCAATTTTTATTTCTTTCCATTGTTATACTAACAAGGGGAGGACAGGGTGTGGTAGACACCGATTTTCATGAGCCTTGGCACGATGGATCTATGTCGAAAATAAGTCAATAGGTGTCTGAGCGTATTTCCCAATAGGCCTTAATAATATAGATACTTACATGTAAATTATTAAATATTTCATGGTGGCCGTGGAGTTTTAGTGGGTAAAAATCCCACACTACGCCGGCGCCTGGGTCTCCGGGGATTCCCCTTTGGAAGCGTCGGGGTGACTTTTGAAAATTTCCTCACATTAAAAAAAAATTATAAATATAATTAACGTTTTATTTTCCTTATTTTTTTTAACGTGGGGAAATCTTCAAAAGGTACGCTGACGCCTCCGGAAGGGAATCCCCGGGGAGAGGGGGGACGGGTTGTGTGGGATTTTTCCCACTAAAACCCCACGGCCACCATGAAATGTTTAATAATTTACATGTAAATATTTCTAACGCTGGGACACCTATTTACTTATTTTCGGCATAGATCCATAGTGCCAAGACTCATCAAAATCGATGTCTACCACACCCTGTCCTTCCCCTGTAAGACTATTAATTTTTAAATTATTAAGTGTGATGATCAGAATCAAATTTAAGTTCAGCCTTTTGTTTCTGAAGTTCTTGTCTTAAATAATAAAATAAATAATGAACTCTTGCATTCGAAACACAGAATCACTGTGTTTAGCCTTGAAAAGGATTTCTCTTTAATATTTCAAGCAAAGTATAGCGTTATGTATGTAAGTACATAAATGCACACAGACACTTTTGTTTACGATGCTAATGATATTGGAAAAAGATAATCCTACGCTTACCGCATTTCCTCTTTAAATTGAATAACTTATACTCCTTTTACTTTTCACTAAGTTCAAACACAGTGAAAATATTAATGAAAATTATATACACAGAATGCGACACTTAAAAGTGTAAAATGCCAACCCATACACATGGTTTACTAAAAGTTACGTGACGTTTTAAAAATCTCAAAAAGAAATGTGTAGAATTCAACCACACCTTTAACTTATCAAAACTTTTAACTCTGTTTGCAAGCTCTGGCCAAATCTTTTCATTAAAGTACTCATGGTCAACGCTTAAATCCGTAACTGGGGGTTCTTCAGATTCGGGTGGCGATCTCCCACAAATGTAAGTACCTCCTAAGCCTTCTCTCCTGAAATAAGTATTAAAGCTTGATTAATGACAAATGGAATATTTAGAAGCCATACTTGAACATAATTAAAAAATACGAATGTTGCGTCACGCCAGTAATATTGCGACCTTCACTTATAACGACAACAGCGAACTTGGTGATGAACCTGAATAACCGGAACATAAATGGCTGATCATACGTAATTTATCAAGTCATTCATAACATTTATTTTGTCTTTTTAAAAATATCAATTTGCGGAATATTCCGATAGTGGGATATCGGGCAGTCACTCCCCGCAGATTATTCCGCGTTTGATGATACAGATAACAGAGCAGACATTTTTCGCAGAATATTCCAGTTCGTGATGCAGAGGTTCCCTTATAAAAAGACTAGCGGACCCGTTTTCCGCTTTCACCCGGGAATTATTTATAATGTTTCCTACGTTAGTTTATTTTTTCTAAGATACCATATTTATAAATAGCCTAGAAACTAATCTGGGAAGTACTTATGTAATGTATATTCAAAATTTCATTGAAACCCGTTCAGTCGTTTAAGCGTGAAAGAAAGACAAACAAATAAACAGATGTTTCACTTTTATATATTAGTAGAGTTTATCTTTTGTACGACTCTCACCTGAAATATGTCCCTGTATAATCGATCGTTAACGGGGTGTTTAAACCTGGTCCTTCAGGACAGTGGAAACAATAAACATATCGTTTTCTGCAAAATGAAATTACTTTAGTGAATATTCATACCACTTATAGTATAAAAAATAAATATTGACAAATATCAAAATCGTTGGTATTAAAATGTAAATGCATTCTATTTGACAATTTGAGTAATACGAAATAAAGTAAATTCTCAATCGATCACCTTGGTTCAACAGGTAAAAATAAATCCTGTACCCCTTCTGTTGTATCAAGCTTCACCAGGCTTGCAACCTGTCCGCTGGAAGGACCAGCAGCTACGATACCTATTGCAAACTTTATCGTCTTTGTTTCACCCTCTGGAGTTTCTACCTAAAAAAAAAATATGTTTACCTATATTTGCATACCATCATTTCGATAGAAATTCATTGAGCTTAAATGAAATTTATGAATGGAATTGAAAATATATGGAAAAAGAACTAAATTCAATGAGCACAGGGTGTCCTGGAATTGCGGGACTTTTTGGAACATGCAATATACGCGCTAACTGGAGGTTTGCGAGAACCCGAAAATGTCGGAGGGGTCGGGACGAGAATTTTTCTCGGGATTGGGACGGGTTCCCGAGGGTTTCAGGATTCCCGAAAGTGACGGGATTCCCGAAAGTGTCGGACAGGCCCGAATTAAGATTTTTGGGGCCCTGGGCTATCAAACCTTCGAGGGTCACTCGTGGTTGAATAGCGGAGGAAGGGGGTAGGGAGTTAATCGCTTAGAACGGGGCCCCTCCGGATAGTGAGGCCCGGAGGTACAGAGGGAGGGAGGCCCCCCCTTTAATCCGAGCCTGGTGTCGGGATTCGTATTATGAGGACTGACTGATGATTGTACTTCGAAAAATCAACAATGTCTCTACACTTTTTCTTACGATGCGTTGAATGTGTGATGTATTCATTGAACAGGTCCTTGGAATTTTCGGGAATCCCGACACTTTCGGGAGTCGGGACTCGCTCGAGAATCCCGGACATTCCTGGGAATCCCGGACATTTTCGGGAATCTTAAAATTTTCGGGAACCCGACCCGTCCCGACCTCGGGTTCCCGACATTTTCGGGTTCTCGCACACCTCTATCGCAAACCCATTTCCATGATTCAAACGAGCGTTGAACTCTACTGTCTGCGTGGGTCTGTATTGGGAAGTGACATTCGTCACCATGACATCTGGTGGCGAAAGTAGAAGCTCTCGTAGGGTACACATCAATGCCTCGAAATACACGTTCACCTGCTATAAAATTCCACTGGGCAGGATTTTAACCTTCGCAATCACATATACTTTGCATAGAAAGGATCATTTTCGCAAATAACTACAATATCGCATATATCTTGTACCCATATCGGCGCCATCTTAGCTAGGCCCCGCCCCCATGTCATTTCCCAATCTACTCATGCCTCCTGCATGCCGTGCTAGCGTCACGTGCTCCGCGCTCAGCTGTTCCGACTTTAAAGTCGTTGCTCACTTATCAGTGAACTTGTCAGTTCCGTGCCAGCATTCATTGGTAAGAAAAAGAGGAGATATAGAGTCTCTTCTTCTTAACACTGACACGCCGCAGATATAACCCGGAACTGACACGTCCACTGATAAGACAGCAACAACCTTTAAACTGCGCGGTCCGGAAACTCCACCGCTAATATCTCTAGAACGAAGCCTCGGATCCCAAAACGGAAAAGGACTTTTCGATGTCTTTTTGCATGTTCCCGATTGTCCCGCAATTTTGGGACACCCTGTATAAAAATATGCTTTTCAATCGCAGTAATTTAGAATTAAATTCTACAACGTACTTTGCTCTCAATATTTTGGATGAATTATATAAACCTGTTACTAAATATCGAGAATAGAAAATAAATAATCATTAATACGACACTGAACTTACAACTAATTCATCCAATTTCTCATGAGGTACGCCATTAGTGTTCTTCTTATACGTAAACCCTTTGGCCTCCGCGTAAACATATTCCGCACCCAAAACCAGCGCCTTTTTCTTGAACGCGCAAAGGAGAGACCACGGATCGAACCAGCCTTCTTTCTCTAATCCCAAGCAACCCAGCGAAATATCTTTCACGTTCAACCAAGGAAACATAAGTTCCAACTTGGATGGTGTCAGCAGAACGTTCTTCGCTCCAAGAAAATTTTGCAACCTAGAGTTCTGTATTAGCTGCTCAGCTCCCTTTTCAGTTCCCAGCATCAAGTATCCATACGGATGGAAGAACGGATCGATCGCTGGCTGTCCATCAATGCCCAGGTAATCATTGATGTTGCGTATAAACTCTGCACCAAAAAGGGACATTTCGATATTTTCTTCGAGAGAAAATTGCTGGCGTAAACCACCGGCGGAAAGAACCGTCGATGCTTTAGTATACTGAAAATGAAGTTCAGATGTGTTTTTTTTAAACGAATATTACCTCTTCTGCGCGTTTAACTTTGATCTGTTATCTGGCATTTTGTAAACTTGAGGAATATACGGAATCGGAGATCAAGAAATTGCAATTGCATGGCGAAGTCCAAATAAACGGAATGAATTTCTTGAAGCAAACTTACCGTCGGATCTCTCTCTACGACTACAACTTTCATATCCTTAAACACACGCTTCTTCAACCAATAAGCTATTGAACTGCCTATTACTCCACCTCCGATTATAACAACGTCGGCGTGCGGCGGAACTTCCGGCGTTCGATCTATCCATGGTATCAACTCATTCTCATCTTGGTATGGTAGGAGAATATTTTTTATCGATTCTAAACTATTCTTTACATTGTCTAACGAGAGATTGAAACCCTTTCCTTTTTGTACGACCCTCTTGCTAATACCCTAAGGAGTCCAATAGGAATTATTATAAATGTTTATGTGCACTTAAAATTATATTAAATAAATTCAGTAATACCTATGTAATTTAATTAAACACAGTTTCGTAGCTTAAGTTAATATAAAATCGTGGAATATAATCGAATAATATTCTTTCAAATATTACACATAAAACAGTTATTTACTCTTTGATGCTATGAGACAATAAAAATTCAATTATCTTGCAAAGTAAATTCATTTGTCGAAATACAGTAAACACGTCTGCTATCAATGCGTTTAAAATTCGAATTCCGCGGAAGTTAAAAAGTACAGTGAAACTCGATCGAGATAATCGATAATTTATAACATAACATTTGGAAAATTTTAAGAATCCTGAACAAAATCGAAATGGATAAAGTAGTAGTGAATGTAACACGTAATAATGAAAAGTAAAAGGCAAGAAATTCGTATTTAAATTGGAATTTATGAGTGTGTAAACGTTTATCGAGGTTAGTAATTAACCTATCTGTTCTTTTTATTTTATAACTTCCTTACCTTTTCCGAGTAAGCCCTTTCTGTTTGAAGAAATATACATTTGCCCAGATTCGTGCGCGTTTCATTTCTAACCAGAATACGAAACATCTTTATCATCACGAAAGCTTTACGAATACTGCGTCTAGAATCGAGATTCTCTCAATCTTTATATCCGCAAAAGATAATTTTATAAACATCGCACCGTTGCAAGCATTCCTGGAACGATAAGGTCCCAACAAAGGAAAATGAAAAAAATTTATTTAATCTGATTAATCCATTGATTTATGATCAGAAGTTACGAGCGACAGCTCTGCTTTTTATATGCATTGCACAGAGATCAACCGAGACAGAGATACACAAATCATCACATTCTTCAAACGGACCAATCGATCTTGCTTATTTCGCTTGATTAGATGCTGCAAATCTTGATTTCATACTCTTTTAATATTATCACATATCAAATGCATCAGAACGAAATTTCAAACGCATCAATGTGAAATATACTAACTTAAATTGTAAAGCAATAAATCAGTATCGTTATTAAATAAATATTCGTGATAATACGGATTTCATATCATGTTTCAAATACTTTAATATGCATTTAATATGCTTTTCAAATTTAGCTACAGATGTAATATGATTTAACCTCATAATTGCACTTGATTAATCTTCAAATGTATTTTTTATTACTTCAAGAAAGTACAATTTAATAGTTTCAAAGCTACTTTGGGACAATGATTATTCCAATCAGATTGCCTTAAGGGTTTTTGTGGATAAGAATTACAATTCTACGAAAGGATTCGATTAATTCTTAGGGAAAGGTTTTATTCAATTGAGGAAATACACAGTCGTTCACAGCCATAATTTTACTTTTTAAAATCGCATTACATTTTTAAAATTGGTCAAACCGACTTGAGTTTTTTTGAGAAGCTAGAAGGATTAGTTTGCTAAGTGACGTGTTTCGTCGGTTTGAAAAAAATAGCAACAAGAATAGTGAAGGTCGATTTTTCAACATTTTTTTTCTGAACCTGTAATGAAAATTGAAAAAAAAAATGTAGATTGAAGTAAATTGTATACATGCCTAAAATTTCATCAAAATCGGTTAACATTGCTCTGAGCTATAAACGCTCAAAGATTGCAGAATAAGCTCGAAAATCACCGATTTCGGGAATTTGGTTTGTAGCTCAAAGCATCGTTAACCGATTTTGATGAAATTTTACTTCACGAAACTTACTTCAATGGCTAAAGTTTTTTTTTTAATTTTCATCACAGGCTCAGATAAAAAAGTTGAAAAAGCGGCCTTTACTATTTTTTTCGCTATTCCGACCAATTGCAATTTTTTCCAAAACGACGAAACACGTCACTTAGCAAACTAATCCTTCTAGCCCCTAAAAAAACTCAACACATTTGGACCAATTTTAAAAATGTTATGCAATTTTAAAAATTACGATTATGGCTGTAAGCCACTGTAAGTAACTGGATGCGAACGGAGCTGTTTAAACAACAAATAATTCTATTAAAATAGGTATATTTATGTATAACGACATCTTAAAATGTAATGATAACACATATGTACATAATGAACCTGACTTCATTATTTCAACTTACAAAAACTTGGAACACCATGCTAAATAGAAAAATCGTCTTTATCTTTTCGCTTGATTAAATCGTTATTCCTTTTTTTTTCAGTCACCATGGTGTTTTCATGAATCTTCTTTGTAGAAGAATTAAACTAGCTTCTATTTTACAACGCATCACAATAAGTTTTAACTTTAGGAAGAATCGTTAAGAACCGTCAGCCCGCGTTGCTCTGTTTATCGATCATGTTGCACGGAATTAGAACTAATTTAGGAATCATTCCGGGTGGCGCGATAAATTGCTGAGTACTCTGCGGCGTATTGCGCCCGGAATATTGGAGCTCCGCTTCCGTTACAATCTTACAGATGTTCATTTTAATGTCGGCTTGTGCTTTCGGAGGGAGTCGTTTCACAGTCTGCGCCATACTGTCGAAAAAGATTTCTATACTGCTCTTTCCTTCCGGCGCTAAATAGACTTGGTCATAATTATTGCTCTGTATATCCTGAAAGAAATTACATCGTCGACGAGTTAGTAGATATACGACTAGCTCCGACAACTAACTCCACTCCCAATTAAGACTAAACTTACGTCCGCTTTGGAAGCATTCTTAATAGGGTTGTTCGCAGTGGGCGTAGTAACGAAAATCGACGAATCCACTGTTTTACCCTTGAAAGGCGAAGGTTTTAAAATGCTATAAGTCGTAGGCACCTCTAACGGCTCAACTTTCATCTTCTTCGGTCTTATTTTCCTGTATTTCGACTGAATTTGCTGCGCGTACGTATCGATATCGTTCTGCGTCACTTCCTCTACCTCCACGCTTTTTACTACGCCATCGTTATCGTTCAATTCCATAGAATCACGATCCAACACTGGATCGGCAGTGGTTTCTTCTAGGACTTCCAGGTATTCGCTGTAGTCTTCGTCATTGCGATCCTCCAATTGCTCCAAGAGGCCTTCGGAGCTAATTCCGCCAGCGTTTATGTCTTGAATGTAGTCTTCGGTCAATTCTATGCTCTGCGGCTGATAATCTGATTCGTACCTAATTGAACATTTCTATTGACATTTAATGTTTTTAATTGAGTGCGACAAGATTGATAGCGATAGCACGAATGTAATTGTACCATGATTATACGGAGAGAAATTACAGAAAATAATGGCAGAGTTTTCTTACGGGAATTTCAAGAAGCTAAGATGATCCTCGAAAATCCATTTCTTTCTGCGAACTCCTTTCTCCGTTCTGTTCTTATATTTGAGTATGCGGCAGTAAGTATCTCTTAAATTCTTCCATCTTAATCTCACCCACGTAGCTGAGAATATTATTTCAATTATAGCTACATGTTTATATTACTTCATCAATTTATAATTGCGTGTAACAGTATTCAAATGGTAAGTATACATGCAGGAAAACATACGTTCATGTTTATGGAAATTATTGTTCTATTATGTTAATCTTTCTATGTTTAAGGAAACACATTTCTGTTTAGTGGAGAAGTTAATATTTATACAAACACGAATTTGTTATTAAAAACAAGCATTGTATACATATATATGTGTATGAAAACGAAAAATAATAAATCTTATTTTACTGTTTAAAAACTTTATTTAAATACTTTCGGATTATTTGAAAGAGAATGAAATGTGGAAAAGTGATTAAACTTTTGGTCTGATAAATTCTAGGAATTAATAATCGTTGTATTAATAGAGGAACTGGTGTTTTACTAAATATGAAAAAATTAAAGAGAAAAGATAAGAAAATGGGAAAGAAGAAAATAAGTTCGTACGATCTAGGCCAAGTTCATCGGAAATCCTCTTCCAGACCTTCTGTCGGAACTCCTGAAGCTTAATAGAAGAACCCTTCACTTCGGCACTATATAAAACGGGGTGTTGTTTTATCGCCTCGATGATCTTCAGCGAAATTTTATGCGAATCAGGCGGCATCGTCGGCACCATTTCGCTCGTTGAAAATCGTTCGTAGGAAAGCAGCTACTGTCGTCAATATTGGAAACTCGATCCTACGCTCCTGATTTGAAGATTAAATGAAACGTTCATTCGTTGTAAAGATATTTAATATTTAATGTAACTGCCGTAGTGTCTGTTCGGTCATCGAGAGAAATGAAATCCACGTTTCCGTTTATCTTTAACGTCGTTTGTGAATTGGACGATTTTGCGAGACATTCGATGTAAATTCCTGTATCGGCAATATGGTTAAATTTTCCTCCTTATTTCAGAACGAAATTGAAGGTTGGATTCTCTGCCTAATGTGAATCTCAAAGCCCATTTTGCCCGTCAAAGTGAATGGTGGGGTTTAAATTCAGTGCACAAGGATGTTATCGGAGGTTTCGTTAATCGTCGGAGAGATTAAAGTTCGCGTCGCGTCCTAAGAATCGGTCGTGAAGTACGCTGAAAATAAAGGGTCTGAACAAATGGAACGACAATCGCCATTCTTTGTGGCTGACTGCATTTCCGTCGCGCTGCTTAACCGGAAGTCCTTCGTCTTTTAATTTTCTCATTTTGAACTCAACTTTATTTAACATTTATTTCAGTCTGTGCATCCAGAATTCTATATATCTTGAAGGAATAATACAATTCGTACATAACTTTTATAGCCATTTAAATATTTAGAAGATTTTACGTGTTGATAATAATTTTATTCCGTATCCAATAGATTAAGAAATAAAGCGAGAATTTTACATTGAAATTAACATTAAAATTAATCATATGATTTGCACTAGAGAATCTTCGAATTGAGAAAATGATAAATTAAACGTTTCACGTTTAAACGATTTTTCACTTTTTCATTGAAAATTACTATCAATATTTTAAAACAAGATACTTTTACAGAAAACAGATGAAAAGTTACAATAATTAATCTTACACTTTTCGTACACTTCGTCTCGAAGCACTATCTATGTATCTTGTGTTGGTTTTATATAGTTTATGACTATCGTGCAGTTAGATAATTGACTTTCGAAGCAAAACCACTTTTCGAGTGAATTTGGTTTTGAATCTAAGAAAAAATGGCTCAATTGCCATCGGAATTAATCAGCCACAGTACAAAAGTATGCCGCCTGTATAAAAAGGCTTTACGTTCTGTGCGCGACTGGTATCCCAACAGACTTCACGGCAGGTATATTCATAAAAATTTGTTTCAGACCTTATCATCTGTGCTAATTACGATTTTCACACTTAATAATTAAAATTTTACAAATGTAAAAAATTTCTATTCTCGGAAAAATTCTATCTTATAGAAAACTATCTCATAGAACAGGTTAGAGAACCGTTTAGATCGTACAACACTATTTATCGTTAATTCTTCGAATTATTTGACTTTTCCTTTCACTCCGATATTCACATGTTATTATGTTGATGCCTTCGTTTATTTCTTGTTGCTTGCACGTTTTGTCTTTAAAATCCTCAATGGGGTGGAATAAACAGAGCAGAGATGAGAAGTAACGTAGCGTTGTTTACTTGTCGGTGATCCAGAGCAACTAGTTAAATTTAATGTTAACTATAGCAGCGATTTTTTATAAGAAATCTTCATTGTTGCATCTTAAATTTATATAATATTTTGCTGAAGGTACGAGGCCATCCTGCTAAGAAAGCGGTTCGATGATAATCGCGATATAAAGGACGCTCGTATTGCAAAGAAACTTTTATTGGATGGCGAGGAAGAAGTATTTCAAAGGGCACATTGGCAACCAATAAAATTCGCTACTTCCATAGGGGGAACAGCGTATAATCGTGAAGTTGATACGCCAGATTTGGCACTTGATTATTGGGATCCAATGGAAAAAGCTCGGTACCCAAAATATTTTGCTCGGAGAGAAGAGCTCAAGAAAGAATACGAACAGCTTTACTACAAATTGTATCCAGAGACACCTAAAACTTCTGGAGACAAGGAGAAAGCTTAAAAGTTACATATGTTGGTGTCTGTAGATGTAATAGTTAGGTGAAATATTTATGTACATATATGTAATAAAAGTTTGCGGCTTATACCGTGAAGGATATTGTCGACATGCCACTTCAGTGTTCCCCTAAAATTCTACCAGATATATATTTGCTAATAATTTAATTTATTAATAAGCTTAAAATTATAAATTGTAAGTCTCTTCTTAATGGTACTTCCAGTTGATTTTCATGATAAAAACAAGTGAATTTGATTGCCCGTGAGGTTTTAAATAGGGCTGGGACTGTTCGAATAATTTAATATTCGAATATTTTACAAGTATTCGAATGTTATTATTCGAATACTATTCGAATATTTCAGTATTTGAATGTTATTATTCGAATACTATTCGAATATTTCAGTATTTGAATGTTATTATTCGAATACTATTCGAATATTTCAGTATTCGAATGTTATTATTCGAATACTATTCGAATATTTCAGTATTTGAATGTTATTATTCGAATACTATTCGAATATTTCAGTATTTGAATGTTATTATTCGAATACTATTCGAATATTTCAGTATTCGAATGTTATTATTCGAATAGTATTCGAATGTTATTATTCGAATAGTATTCGAATATTTCAGTATTCGAATGTTATTATTCGAATATTTCAGTATTCGAATGTTATTATTCGAATATTTCAGTATTCGAATGTTATTATTCGAATATTTCAATATTCGAATGTTATTATTCGAATATTTCAATATTCGAATGTTATTATTCGAATATTTCAATATTCGAATGTTATTATTCAAATATTTCAGTATTCGAATGTTATTATTCGAATATTTCAGTATTCGAATGTTATTATTCGAATATTTCAGTATTCGAATGTTATTATTCGAATATTTCAGTATTCGAATGTTATTATTCGAATGTATTCGAATAGTATGGTGTGAAGTGGGTCAAAATTAGCTTACAAGATTTCACCCTGACAAATGAACCTAAAGAACTTGATTTATAATTCCCACCATACTATTCGAATACTTGGATATTCGAATTATATTCGCCAAATAATTGAGCAACTGAAGTATTCGATTATTCGAATGCCGAAAAATTCGACAAATAGTCCCAGCCCTAGTAATAGATGATAATTAACTGTTAAACAAAAGATCTGATATTTCATAATATTCAATATGCGTCCCCATATCAAATATGCGTCATATGCAGAGCTTTAGAGCGGACCTCGAAACTGAAGCGCGGAACAGTGGAGCAATGGGGTTTTCCCGGAGCACGAAAAATTTTTGCTGCTTCACTGCTCCATTTTTTTTTATTATTTGAATTTTCTTTCATTCTATAAGAGCAGACGAATGAAATGTTTTTAATAAATACCAACTCTCAATTTTTCATCATTGAAAAAATATTATATCGTAGAGCCGCGAAAATTGAGCATTCTTTATGAATTTTTTTCTATATGAAAATGGAAAGGTAGAAAGATGGGGTTTGTTGCAAATGAAAGATTACTATTCGAAAGGATTAAAAGAATTTTTATTTAAAAAAAGGCAGCTGGAGCGGATTACTGTCGGAACTGGAGCAAGTATTTTGATGTCGAAACGGAACAGGAGCGAAGCAAATAAAACATTGGTCTATTCTAATCCCCTGGTCAAATATGTCTAAATTATGTAGAAATAAAGTTCAATACCATTGTGATATAGAAGTTGAATATTTCAAATATTAATTTTACGAGAAAAATAAGAGGGTATCAAATTTTCAAAATTTTTAATAAATTGTTTAAACCTCTAGAACTGTGTGGCCAGTACATATTACGTGTACAAATATTATATTAAAAATATAGTTATTAATTGAAGTCTTTCAGGGTGTTTTACAATTAGAAATTTAACAAATCGAAACTCGCGCTGTTTTGTAAATTTTTCAGCTGCATTCAAAATTACACCACGAGATGGCGCTGTGGTATCATTTAAATTCAAGACTAATTTGTGTATCTACAATCTTACAGTGGCTAACTGTCATTGGGATGTTGATTTGTCATTTGTTGTTGTTGATAGAATAAACGTTACAATTTAATTTAAGAGTATTTAATATTTATGAAACTTAAAACTCTGTACCATGCCTTTGCATATATGCGCACACATGCTTTAATTGTCTATGAATAAAACTATAATTCGTAATTGAAGTGTTCTCACTTTTATTCTGTCTGTTCCGGAAAATGGTTAACCTAGAAGTGTATAAAGCAAAACTGGAAAAAATACGACGATATGCACGGGAAAATGGTATATCGGAATCCGACATTGACAAAACTTTACAAAACTCGTTTAAAATTCTTGAAAGCAAGAGGAAACCGCGTTGTGCAGCTTGCTGCGTAAAACTAACCATCTTAGTTTCGCTCGTGATGATTATATGTTTTGCATCTTTAGATCGAAAATTTTTAACAGCTGTAATACTGAGAAATTTGCAGACTTCTATTTATCCCGGTTTAAAATTACTGCGGAAAATAGCTGTTCCAATAATACAACATTATCCTTCTCTCTCGGGTATGTTTAAGTCATGATTTACTTTCAAATTGCATCGATAATAAAAAATTCCTCAACTGCAATCTTGCGATGCATGCTTTATATTCCTTTTAATCTTTGCATTATATTGTTATGAGAATTGTATTAAGTGATACAAGTTTAATGAAATTAATTTATTCTGATTTAATTTTATTTTTCAACATCAGTTGAAGCATGGTGTTACTCTGTTGATAGTCAATACTTTAGCCAGGGGGTGATTTTACAGCCCAAAACAAGAGGAAAATATAGAATACAATTTTTTAATATCACGCTTCGTTTTTGAGAAAATGGAGTTTGAATTTTTTGAAAATGAAGTGCTATGTTAAAAAATTGTATTTTATATTTTCCTCTTATTTTGGCCTGTAGAATCACCCTCTAGGTGGCGAACCTGTGACCCACGGGTCAGCCACTGACCCACAAAGGGTTTTAAATGACCCACGCGTTGATTTTTATAAACTTGTTTTTTTTATCATAAAAAAGAGAGACAATCTAAAATATTAACAAATTTTTGGTAATTCCAAATTATTGGTACCCTTTTTACCACCCCTCTTCCTTTCCAAGTGAGGTCACTGACTTAGTGAACTATGGGCTAGTATTAAAAAAAAAATGAATAAAATTTGACTGACCCACTTCTGAGAAAGGTTTACCATCACTGCCCTAAAATATTGCCTATCAGTAGAGTAAAATCCTGTATGTACACTTACCTTTGACACTATTTTATTATATATCCACTAGAGTGCCACTTATTTATATATTAAAAAAAGAAATTCAATTTTCCATGAGATCCCCTTTAATTTTGTTTCGTTTGATCTAATATAGCGATGTGTATAGATTCAGCTTATTTGAAGATCATTACTTAAATCGTGGTTGATTTGAACTTTAACTTTAAAAAATTATAAAGAAATCTTGCAAACAACGAAAATTACGAAACGCAATAGCAACCTGCTATTCCATTTTACTTTTATTGTTTCGTAAAATTGTCGTTATCTGTAAAACTGTATACTTGACTTCGATATATTACGAAATTGTGATTAATTTATTTAATTCGATAAATTGGAATATATGTAGAATTTGGAAGACAGTTGGGACATTTGAAATAAGATAAATCCTTGAATAAAAATTTGAAAAGGTAATTTTTTGTTAATTTCGACGTGTTGTCGCCACGGGATAATTTTTTCCGAATGATCTGAAATTTAGTGTAGCACAATTTTAAATCAAAAGGAACAAAACTAAAATAGTGATACAATCTGAGAGTTATTAAGAACTGATGCATGATAAATGTGTAGCATGAAATATATTACTGTTTCCCATACGATAGTACTAGTCTATAAAAGCTTGTTATCAAAACAAATCTAGAAACTATGTTATAGCCAGTATTTTCTTTATTTGCATTTTTTTGTTTCCAGTTAAGTGTTATTACCAATTATAGATGTTTTGTGTTGATACTTTTTAGAATTTTATGATGAATGGTGTATATTGGAAAATCCATATTTCTATGTAAATGATATTGACTGTTGGCCTTGTAGCGTTGTACATTTTATACCTGATTTAACTGGACACCATATATCTAGATCGTTTAATACTGGAATTCCTTACACTAAGACAGAAGCTAATTCCGAAATTCAAATGGAAAATGTACGACAATTATTCGAGGAAAATTCTGAAGTGTTCGAAAAGGATGCTATGAAAGTATTTTCTAATAATATAACTTACAGGTATTATATAGAAATTGAAATGATCGAAATATTTCAAGTCGAAGATAAATCTTTTTTGAGTAAACAATATATCCTTCCAGAAACATTCGAGATGTTATGGAAAGTAAAATGGATTTAAATCCCTCGGAAAGTTTAAATAATCACATTACGTGGAGAGTCAATCGAATGACAGCAGGCAGAATTTTGAGAAAATTATTTCCGAAACCTGCGGATACTCCAGCCTGGTGGGACCAGAGTACAGAGAAATTTGTTCTATTCGATGAACAAAAATCTCCGCCTTACTCTCTGGTTAGAAATTATTTTCTACAAGTCTAACTCTCTCTTATTTTTTTTTTTACATGGCCTCGTGAATTTGATATTTAAATAATCTACGTATGCTTCACTGATCTGCAATATTTTGGTATTGAAATTTGAAATCTTTGTGCCGTAATTGATCGTTTATTACGGCTATTTCTAAATACGCGCAAAATATTCTCGACGAAAATTTCTCCTCGCGTTACTCTTCGGCCTGAAAATTATTAAAATTAAATCTCTTGAATACAAAATAATTTTTGTTTAATTAATGAGCCTATTCGCAATATTACAGCCAAATCCGGAGTGCAGTAATGTCGTGATAAGGTGTACGAGTGGTACAAGATTAATAAAAATGGTAGCAAGTCCAGAATGCACTGGCTCTTGTAAATCATTCACGGTACTATTGACCACTGGGAAAACTTGTGAGTACTTTGGTTTAAATATTAAAATTAATTTATAACTAACTATTACAAATCATCTGTTTTTATTTTTGACTTTGTATATTTTTCACAGGCCTATGTACATTTCATTTAAATTATTCTTCGTCTCCGTTGTATATATGTACATTGTTTCATGGTGTTTGGATAATTTACTGTTGGAATTATGTCTTTTTCTTTCCAGTGTGGTACAACTGGTGGTATTGGCGACCAATTAGCTTTTCAGCTTTAAATTCAACTAGTGTCTCTATTAACTACATGACTTCTTTTTGCTAAATTACTTTCACGTATCGTTTAAAGTATTTTTACATAATTAGGTTACTAAAGAAGTTATCTAATATTATATAGTGATTTTACTTCTCCTCCGTTTCATCGAAGTAAAGTAACTTCTTAAATAATTCATTTATTCTGTGCGAAATATCCTAAAGCTTAAAGGCGCGTTTGAATCGAGTTTGTGCTGGTTTTACAAATTCAATATCTGTAAATAAATAATTGAATTGCTAACAGTTATAAAAATTGAGAGGATTCAACAGCATACTATGTCCTTCATGAACTGGAATACTAAATGCTATTTTTCACATCTAAATGATAAACTCATTTAAATTGTTAATATCTAAATAAATGTGATTTCAAAAGAAACCTTCATCTTGGTTCAAGGAATGTCCTATAAGTTAACTATTACAGAACTGGATCGTGTGGAAATGAATTCGACGCTAACAACTGGAATAAAATAAGTTAATCTTTGAGTTCTGGTGTCACGCTACGTTTAGCACCCTAGGAATTTAAATAAGCATTGCTTGAATAAATAGATCTTTGTTAAATTCTGTCCCTAATATCTAATCAAATTTCTGTCGTAGTTTTTGCTTAAATAAAACAGGTACTAATGACAACACCGCGAACGCGCACAATATTAGAATACTGTTCCAAGACCACGCGTCGCTCGAAGAAGTTAAGTTTTGCAGCGTCTGGCCCGCTTGTATCGCCACAAAAGATGGCGGAGCAACTCCGAAAAATGTACCTATTGTAAACGGTGCGAAAGGCACTCCAATTACGGGGCTAGCTAAATTGATAAACCAGTTCGGTAATAGCGGCGTTATCCGAAGGAACAACATATAATTGAAAAGATGGTGTTTGTGCTTTCTCACTGCCAGCGTCCATTCCTGCGCTTTGTCCGGGAAGTATTTAAAAAGTAATTTACGCCCCACAAGCGATGACAGAAGATAGCAGAGTGATGCTCCGATAGCACTGCAACTGCATACTAAGAATAAAGCTAAAGGGAATGGAAAAAGAAAGCCGGAAAGGATCGAAAGGAAAATGGAACCTGGAATAGCAAAAGTTTGCAAGCTATATCGATGTTAAGGAAGCTCGTATTGATTTGTGAGTTTTACTTCTAAACAGTTACAACTTAAAGGTGCGAGTTTATGCTGCTTAGTGAAATATACAAACGGGTTTTTTGAATTTTCATTCCGAGGACAGACAAAAAAGTTGAAAAAATGATCTTTCCTATTTTTTTTGCTATTCCGACCAATTGCAACTTTTTTCAAAATTACGAAACACGTCACTTAGCAAACTAATCCTTCTAGCTTCTCAAAAAAACTCAAGTTGTTCGGACCAATTTTGAACAAGTAATACGATTTTAAAAGTGTCCACATAATTTTGTCCCCGACTGTATAATTTGAGGGTTTCCCCTTAACATTCAATGATTCTTGCATTCTAAATGACGAGTTGTTTTAAATTTTAAGAACAACTGCGTGCACAGCTTTCTGAATTTAAGAGATTAACTTCAAAAGGATACAAAATATATGTAGTAAATAATCCAGCCAGCACCTGGACATAATATAGATCCTTATATCGACTTAGAAGTTTTCCTAGATTTTTAGCATCCTCGATATGCATTGGTAATTTCATATATTGCCGTTCATTTCTAGAAAACGTAATAAAATTTAACACTTCGCTATGTGAAATATGGCTGTTATTGTGGTTGCTATCTTCTTACTCTGCAAGTTCTGGGAAACTAGTGTACACGTAAAACAATGCCAGTAACGATGTGACGAAGATCACTGCGACTGTTAGAACAGCTTGTCTAGTTGATCTCTCTTTAGAAAAATCTGAAATACACGTGTAAAGTTTTATTCGAGTCCTGTAAACGATAGTGTCTTAGTTTGACTATTAAAGAAACATAAATTTCAAATTTCGATATTCATTAACCTCATTTTATGACAGTTATCCAGTTTTCGTCTATTTGAAAATGTACGTGAAATAGGTTAGTTTTTGAAATAGCACGCGAATGTCAGCATTTATTTACGAGAATAAAAGTGTCAGTTTTAAATCGAGTTAATTATCGGAATGACAATTCTTGTGAGGTTACAGTTTCTATTTTCATTCATTGTTTCATTTAATTTGTGTCGTAAAGGAGGTTAAAATATTTTGAGGTTATTTAAGAAACAATATTGGCAGATGAAAAATAATAAAGAAAATACGTTAGAGACATCTAATTAGCGAATGGAGTATGATAATACGTTTGGAATTATTAAATAGTAATTTTATTGTATCTATGAACTATGTAAAATTGATTTTGCAAAGTTAGAATCTTTTTGACATAGGTTAAGATTTCTATAACAAAGAAAGTAGGTTAGAATTTCTACAACAATAAATAATAAACAGCGAAATATGTCACGAGCATATATTTAAAAGGTTATAAATTGAATGAAAATTTACTTGACAATCAATGATAAAATTTTGGAAATCGTTTTAATGAAAAATCACACGTAATAAATTGTTTTAGAGAAATCAAAAGATATTTTACTTTCACAGGGTTGTGCTGTAAAAAATGATCTTACCGGTACTTTTTCCTACTCTAGGTTCCATTTTCGTACTTTCGCTGTTACTGTTCTATCGCCAGTCAATTGCCCCGCAATTCAAGATGGCGCAAGAGTAGAAGAACCTGTCACGATTTTTCTAAGAAATTAACTAAATTAATGACTTCAAATTTCTGTGATATATACAATATACTTAAGTTTATTCAATTTTAATATACCCCAGCTTACACGTTGATTATTTACCTGTAGTTTAAATAAAATTTACTTTAAAAATACAGTAAACCAAAAAATTAAGCTTCAAAATCAAATTACGTTTTCACTTGTTAATGAGCTTATTAAATAGTCACTGTTCCATAATTAGTATTACGCTTTTCATCAATCTAATCCCATCTTTATTGTTTTAATTACCATATCAGTAATACAAGTGCTTACACAGATCCAATTTAAAGAAATCAATGAGAAGTCAATCGATCTATAAAAGTAGAATGCCAGTGATGACCTTACGACAAGTAATAATTATTATTATTACTTATTTATATATATATATACAAATTATTTTGAAAAAAAACCTATATTATACTCGTAATTTACTTAAACGCTCCTAAACAATTTTGAATCCTTAATTATTCCTGTATTATCTATTTCACATTTTACAAGAAAGTAAGAATTCCGACGAACGATGTTAAAGTCCATCGGGTTTTCTGTATTTACAGAATTATTTGTCCTTCACTGCCAATATTGCAGTTTGCAACAGGTGGCGATGTTCAAATCCATCACTACCTTTTTTTTATTCCACCGCGTGGCTCCCTCTGTCCTCTTTCATCTCCTTCCTACTCTGCCTTTCTCTCTGTATCTCATTCCCCACCATACGCCCCTCTGCCTCTCGCAAGCTTCTCTCTTTAAGAGAGGATCGTGGGCGGAAATTAGAATAACCAGTCTAGCCAGTCGTGTTGTGGTCGGCGGACGGTGCACGTCTGTCCCGTGTCGCGCGGGGATTTGTTCGAAATACCGCCCTTTCCTCTTTCCTCCGCGCCGACTCTGCCGGCTAAACGACATTTCTCTCGGCTCCGATCACGAGAACACGCAGTCCGTGGAGCATCGCTCGAGCCGAATATTCCACGATCTCCTTCGAATGGCAAACTCAACGATCCTTTCGCAGTTCCGGATATTTTCTCACCTCACTTCCCGTTGATCGATTTTGGATATATATCGATTGGATTGCGTCATGACAGGTCTGAATCTATCGAAGGCAGCGTACGTATACCTACACACATAATTTCTCTTTCAAATTTCACTGGCCAAATCTTTGTCTCGCTTAGAAAATTAGTTGAACCACTTGCTGTCTCATTTTAAGCGAAGCTTCCTGTCCTCTTACATATTACTGCTTTATTTTATGGGTTACGTTTCTCGTTCTATTCGATTATACAGTTGGAACGATCGATTTCAGTGATCGCGTCGTTAGGATTAATTGTAGGTTCGGGATAATATACGAGTTACGCTTCTGCGATCGTTTGATGAAAGAAATAGTGAATAATAATAATGGTAGTAGACAACGCGATGCAATTTTGTAAAGTAAAGTATAGTAATATAAAATTCAACACGTGTAGTCTTCTAATAGTTTTACGAGCGAGTCATTGTGAAATAAGAATATTTGTCTTTTAACAAATTGTTTATATTTCTGGTAATAAATATAGGCGGTATAAAGCGAAAAGAGAATAGCCGGAAACTGGCGGTAAATGGTTAATTTGAGGCGCGTTTAAGATCAGATCTACTGTAAAATATAACGCAATGGTTTTGGTTGACTTTTAAGTATGCGGCGGCACAGCGGGCGTGTAGAATGTCAATGAGACTTATGAATGGGATAGTACGGAACGCGTTAATGGCGGTCGTAGTGGAACTAACAAATCAAGAATGAACTCTAGTATTAGCGATACAATTTTTATTTCGCACCGGACAGAACGCGGAGTATTATTATCCGGTAAAACTTTCTAAAACATATTACAAATTATATAAACCTGATAAATTCCATAATTTATATACAGAATTATAGAATTTAATTTAGTTTAATTAAATACGTTCAGAATTAATATGTAAATCATAAAATTGCAAGATTTAAATGTAGATTAAGAAGAAATTTACAATTTGTATTATAAATTATAGGTGATGTTTAGATTTCTAGCATAATTACTAAGAAACTTATATCGAATACAGTGTTTATGTAGTTACAGATACACGATTTTATTATACAATTAAATTGAAATAATATGCAATTGCTTTTCTTGCAGTAATGTAAATTAAATAATTTCAAAGATAAGAGTATCACCATGCATCGTCAGTATTTCTAACTTAATTACAATTCTACTCGTTTAGATTACAAGCATATTAGCTTCCGAGGTGTTGTTGAAGTGGTCGAATACCGTCGAGATTCGCAGCGCGGAGTTCGATTTGCATCTCGATAACTCTAATGCGTGCATCGCGTACGCTCGGCTACGCAATCGTGAAATACGGCTATATAGCAGCGGCGCGCGCAGCAAATTTTAAACAGCCCGGGAGAAACCTCCGCCATAGATAGAGCGTCACGCTTTCTAATCGCGTGACACAATTTCCGATTGTTCCCTTTGTTTTTCTCTCAATCGTCGATCAATAATTGCTGAACTATACAAGAGGGCACAGCCTCTTATCGTTTATGCAACGTGTTCCACGGTTTGTTTTTAATCATGAAAATACTCATGAAATTTCTCTGGAAATTTAGTTTTCTCTAGTTTCTAGAGATATTTCATCAGTTTTTTGACGATTAAAAATAAACCGTTGCTTTTTAAAAGTTTTTTTAAAATCGATTCAATAGTTTTTGAAATATCATTGGCACCGATTTCAAAAATAAAGTTTCGAGAAAACAGCGTTTAAAGTTTAAGGTACAGATTAACCCTTTCGCTGCGTATTTAATTTTTCGGACGAGTCCTGAAAAGTATCAATTTTACATCAATAAATTTTTTTTTAACATTTAACTTTGTTAAAAAACAAAAAAGTTTTTAACTTTCAATTTTTTTAAAAAACAAAATTTTGAACTTTCAATTTTTTTAAAAAACAAAATTTTTAACTTTCAACTTTTTTTAGAAAACAAAAAAAGTTTTTAAGTTTCAACTTTTTTTAGAAAACAAAACAGTGTTTAACTTTCAACTTTTTTTAGAAAACAATAAAGTTTTCAACTTTCAACTTTTTTTTAGAAACAAAAAGTTTTTAACTTTCAACTTTTTTTAGAAACAAAAAGTTTTTAACTTTCAACTTCTTTTAGTGTACAAAAACAGTTTTTAACTTTCAACTTTATTTAGAAAACAAAAAGTTTTTAACTTTCAACTTTTTTTAGAAAACCAAAAGTTTTTAACTTTCAATTTTTTTTAGAAAACAAAAAAGTTTTTTCAATAGAATACATTTTTTAATGGGTGGACTATAGTCGAACACCGCAGAGAAAGGGTTTAAGTGAGATACTTTTTTTTTAAATTTACAGAAAATCGGCGTTTTCGGGGCATAGAATTGTAGCTTTTGCGAATTCTTTATTGGGGAAATCCATTTATTCCGCCATTCTAGGTGTATGTAACCCCATGAGATTTAGTTTTTAATTAATTTTGCCTAGACTTATTGACTGCTGCAGATAGCGTTGCTGGAAATTGTTGTGTGCGAAAAAATTCATGCTGGTAACAGAAATGGCGGTCGAAATCGCGGCTGAATCGCGGTCAATTGATTCACGTCGAAACTATTCTAATGCGCGTGCGTACGCACACCCATAAAAGTGTACGCTCGCGATACAACTGCGGATGTAATTACATCGCGAACGAGCCGGAAGTGGAAACAGTCTGCCCGGTTTTGCCGGTTAAACGGCTACTTTACACGCTCGATTATTTCAAGGGTCGACCGAAAGAAAATAATCCGTTCCCACGAGTGGTCTGTTTAAAGAAAAGGAATTGTTTGGGGTTGAAAGTTTGCGTTGATAATACCGCATTATTGTCATTATATTAATCAGCGCGAAAAGCAACAATTGGCTTAAGTTTTGCGGAAAGCTATCAACCCTCAATGATCTGAAATTGAGTAAAAGTTTGAAGATTTTATTGTTGAAGAAAAGTAGCTTTATTTTATTGGGTATATTGTATTTCTTGCCATTGTTTTATAATATTTTTAATGAGTGATAATATTATTTTGAATTTTCTGTAGCTTTTTGTTTTTTAAGTCTAAAATGGAATTATGGCTTGGTAGTTTCAATAATTGTATAATGTAAGAGTTGTTCAATGGGTCCATTATTTCGAATATCATCTTGATGAAGTTTAGAATATTAAGCTTTAAAAAAATCCAAAAATAAGTGTTTGGTCAGGTTTCTTGAAAAACATTATATCTGATCAAT
Organism: Andrena bicolor; assembly: GCA_960531205.1. Classification (NCBI taxonomy): domain Eukaryota; kingdom Metazoa; phylum Arthropoda; class Insecta; order Hymenoptera; family Andrenidae; genus Andrena; species Andrena bicolor. The sequence goes on along the minus strand of OY482668.1, from coordinate 18,174,927 downwards.
TACATCAAATTTCGTCTCAATATTTTACGAAAGTCTTCCTAGTTTCTTCAGAAAAGTATTCCCAAAACATTCAACTTTAAGAAAATGCAAGAGAATCGGTTTTGGAAATCGTCAAAGTACACAAAAGTAAAGCAAACTTAAATCGAACAATTCGTCGATTCTTCAAAACTTCCTGAATTTTGTAAATGCAATCGAAATCTTTTAATGGTATAGTATTATTGGTGATAAACATGGAAGAAGATGGAGTTCTATTTTTTGTACTAAAAACGTAGCAAAATTTGGGAATTTTTTAAGAAACAAGCGATTCGATTCATCTGAAATTTGGACCATGTTTTTATGCATCTTTGAAGAAGTTACAGTTCTTTTTTTAATTTTTAGATTAAGTTCGTCGTCCCCTAGTGTGCATGATATTTATCTTCCAGGTAATCTGAAAGAGGAAAATGAAACTGCGTTTTACTTTATAAATATGTAGTTTCAATTTGATGAACCAGAATACCGATAAGTTATATATTATTTGTTACATCAGGAAATTGGAGAATTTTGATAGCAAAAATTAAGGTTTGCTTTGAAAACTCACCACTCCCTCAACCAATTTTTATTTAATTCTGGTTAACCAAATTGAAGCTACATATGTATAAAAGTAAAACGCAGTTTCATTTTTTGTTTTAGATAAAGTAAGTGTACTGTGCCTTGTAGAGATACAGTGATGTTGTAAAAGCAACACGAAACGAAGTCATTAGCGTTGTTAAGTGCCTTGCTAATGAGTCAAGAGCCTAGGAGCATATGCAGCATATACATATTTGGACATTAGTGCTTTAAAGTTCTAATGGGTATAGAAATGTTACCAAACACATAAGTGCAGTCCTTTAATGAGTGGCTAAGAACAAATTTGGTGGCTTGCACCCTCAATACTATTGCTTTGCACGCTCTCTAATTGACAAGGGTAGGTATATCCTACACGAGTCACTGATTTATCTACAATTTTACATATAATTAGTCCAGAACTTGTATAATAATGTCTTAAATATACAGGACTGACTACTTAAAATTGTATGGACAAATCACATTGAAAAGCTTATATTTTCCAAATCTTGTACACAAATTTATATGTAAGAATAAAATCGATATAAATAACTAATTCTAGGAATAATTGCGAGTAATAGAGAGATATGTATTATAGTTGCGCTGCCATTGCAATTTAATTACAGGTTGACTTTCACATAGGCGTGCATATATCGGGGGTCTGGAAGTGGCAAAATTTTCAACTCGATTTTCTCGGAAACTTTTCAGTACCTACTACACTCTATCGGGTTACAATATTATTATTATTATTATTATAATTAATGGGAATCACCTTAGTATTGCCACATACGTTGTGCACTACCTGCATACAAACTATGTCCCAAACGTAACCCATTCGATGACCCAAACCAAAAGAAAAAGAAAAATATCAGGAAGTGATAAGGGGTTGAAATCATAGGGAGGGGTGGGGTGTCCAAGTTTCATGGTAGCCTATATTTCCCGCACGGTCCTAGAGAGTAACTATACAAAATTTGGTCCAAATTGGTCAAAGGATTTAGGAATTAATAGGGAATATACAGAGAGATATTCTATTTTATATACAGTAGGCACTGAGAATATTTGTTGCATCACATTCAAATTCATTCAGTACGAATATTTTTCAATACGATTGGTAAAATAATTCGTATCCAACTTAGTCTGGCCAAGATAGTGAGCTACAAATTTTTGCAATAAATAAATTTTGCAATAATATTTTCCTAGTCCCAATAATAAGAGTAACGTATTTAATATTCGAGTGGGGCAATAAATATTTCCAGCTTTGTATTGGGAAACCAAGAATTTCGATACGCCAACTAGTGGCAGAAAATTAAACTACTGTGAGTAGGCCGAAATCCGTCGAAGTCCATACGATTATCAGTGTTTATATAGACATTTTGTGAAAAACGAGTGTTTTTAAATTTTTTTTACTTCTTCGATTAATAAATACTTATTCGGAATGTTTGGTGGGATCCGAGCCTACTTGCAATAGTTTTCCAACTTACCACCGCAGCGCTGAAATCGAAGCCACGCCTCCACTTGGTTTCCCAATATAGAAGATAAATTTTTGATGAGATGTAGGGAGTCTCAGGATGGTTAGGCTAGTCACGACGTCTCTGAAAGTGCCGATAAAAACTGTTTCAGGTGATGCCTCGGGAGCCCAATCGGGTATATCTGTTGGCCGTGCTGCTGCTATTGGTCGGTCTTCATAAGGCTGGCTGCTCGACATCCGCTCCCCAATATCCGGTCTGTAAACCGGGTCTCGAATTTTGGTCGGTCGAGCGTGCCACCTGTTGGCCCTGCACCAGATGCGCCCCTGAATTCACCCTGAGCCCCTGCGCGATCTACAAGGATGCTATCTGCGGTCCGCTGTCGGCACTCGAGCTCGATTGGTCTTTCCTCTCGACGAGGAAAAGGCCGGAAACCGGTCAGAGGAGCCTCGAGGCTGTCACATCCAAGATGCTGTGGAGGTTTCCGGACATGGAGCAGCAACAGATCAAACAAGAGTCCAAGGACGTCGCCGAGCGCGTAGGGAATTTGGAGCAGAGTGTCGAATCGAAGGCGAAGGACCAGGTATCAAAGAACTATCCTACTTCTGTAGTATTTGTTGCGTCGCGAACTTCCCTATGGCGAGTGAATACACTGCCAAACTCAAAGTTTGGAGGCCATCTCTGAATTGAGGGAAGTGAAGATGTTCCCATTAACGAATAAATTTAAGTAACTCCTTCCCGCGTTAAGATATGAACATTTGTTGTAATGAGAAATATTGTAATCATTGGGCGAAATTGTTCGAATGGGGAGGAAATCTGTCACGCGATATGATTTTTATGAAACAGGCAAGTAACTTGAGACTTTTGGTCGGCAGTGTAGACATTAGGGCTGTTACGAATATTCGAATACCAGGGAATTGGAATTTGAGATTCGCATATTCGAATACCAGAGAACTGGAATTTGAGATTTGGATATTCGAATAGCAGAGAATTTGAGATTCGAATATTTGGGTACTAGAGAATTTGAGATTCGAATATTTGAGTACTAGAGAATTTGAGATTCGAATATTTGAGTAGTACAGAATTTGAGATTCGAGTATTCGAGTACAATAAAATTTGAGATTCGAATATTTGAATACCAAAGAATTTGAGATTCGAATATTTGAATACCAAAGAATTTGAGATTCGCATATTCGAATACCAGAGAATTTGAGATTCGAATACCTGAGAGTTCGAATTTGAGGTTCGAATACCTGAGAATTCGAATTTGAGGTTCGAATACCTGAGAATTCGAATTTGAGGTTCGAATATTTGAGTACTAGAGAATTTGAGATTCGAATATTTGAGTACTACAGAATTTGAGATTCCAGTATTCGAGTACAATAAAATTTGAGATTCGAATATTCGAATACTAGAGAATTCGAGAACCAGAAAATTTGAGATTCGAATACCTGAGAATTCGAATTTGAGGTTCGAATACCTGAGAATTCGAATTTGAGGTTCGAATACCTGAGAATTCGAATTTGAGGTTCGAATACCTGAGAATTCGAATTTGAGGTTCGAATATTTGAGTACTAGAGAATTTGAAATTCGATTATTTGAGTACTACAGAATTTGAGATTCCAGTATTCGAGTACAATAAAATTTGTGATTCGAATATTCGAATACTAGAGAATTCGAGAACCAGAAAGTTTGAGATTCGAATACCTGAGAATTCGAATTTGAGGTTCGAATACCTGAGAATTCGAATTTGAGGTTCGAATACCTGAGAATTCGAATTTGAGGTTCGAATACCTGAGAATTCGAATTTGAGGTTCGAATACCTGAGAATTCGAATTTGAGGTTCGAATACCTGAGAATTCGAATTTGAGGTTCGAATACCTGAGAATTCGAATTTGAGATTCGAAGATTCGCATACCAGAGAATTTGAGATTCGGATATTTCAGTAGTAGAGTATTTGAGATTCGAATATTCGAATACTAGAGAATTCGAGAACCAGAAAATTTGAGATTCGAATACCTGAGAATTCGAATTTGAGGTTCGAATATTTGAATACCAGACAATTTGAGATTCGAAGATTCGAATACCAGACAATTTGAGATTCGGATATTCGAGTGTGTACCAGAGAATTTGAGATTTGAATTTTCGAATACCAGAGCATTGGAGATTCGAATCTTCGAATAATTAGGAGTATTCGAATATTTACAGCTTCTCTATATATAGACATACATTTACATTTTATCCGCGACCTCTTCTAAATTTTCTTTCTGTGTGGATCTAAAACAGAGGACAATCGAGCCTCGTCCAAGGAAGACGTCTACCCCCAAGGAGGATATCCTATGGGATTGGCAAACGGGAGCGCTGATTCTCGCAGTCTGCGCGTGCGTCCTGTTCTTTCTGGTCGCAGGATGTTCAGCTTTGGTCTACGCGAGACAGTGGCGTCGAATGAAGAAGAACTTCGAGCCTGGTGAGATAACCACCTTCCATTATTTACTTCTCCAAATATAAATCTCAAACGACAAAGTTTACTTAAATACCTCTAATCTGTCTTCCTTGATAAAAGGTTAAATTCAGAAATAAAAAACAACGTCCGAACAAATTCGGATACAGTTTCTCTTAATATAAAAGTGTCTCCACATTTTAGGGCAGATGTCCTAATTACTGCCACTTTAATTATTCTACTTAATAAAAATATAACGCATAAAGAATATCGTTCAAAAAAATTATTATTAAATTGAGACTATTATTATTATCATTATTATTGTATACTATTCTTTATACGTTACGTTTTCTTCAAGTAAAATAAACAAAGTGGCAGTAATTAGGACATCTGCCCTAAAATCTGGAGACACTTTTATATTAAGAGAAACAGTATCAGAATTTGTTTGCTTATCGAAAAACACAAATTGATTATTTTTTAACGGGAAGAGAAACGAGTCGAGAATGTTGTAAAAGGGGAGAGGAGGTAGGACACCGGTTAATCAGAGGTTGGTATCGTGGGAGATTTTGTCGCGGCCGATCCCGAAGGATCGGTGCGCGTTAAAGCGAGGGGGGATGAGAAGTCCTTTAAAATGCAAGGCAGATTTTCTTCATTAGAGGGCCGCTCACGGCCTCTGCTCACCTTGGCTCGATCTATCACGCCCGGATATGACGTCCCGTGTGTTCGATGCTTCTCGTTTCTTTCATCATGTTCCGTTCCGCGTTCTCTTTGTACTCATTTACCAGCTCGTGTCATTTCGGACCGTTCGGAAATCACGATGCGTGCTCATTTCCGAGCGGCCAACTTCCTCCGGGGTCGATAGGTAAAGAATGCTGGCGATTGTAACGGGTTCAATTGCCATTTTCGGAGATTCCATTTGCTTAATCAGGGGTGACGAATAATTTCGATTGAAAAAATTCGACTGGTTTGAGGTTGTGATGGATTAAATCAGTGGCTGATTTAAGGAGAATGGCCCAGGTGATCTTCGTTCTGAGACACCCTGTATACATAACAGAATTACAAATAAATTTATGCGCGTGTGGTATGAAAATTATGGGAAACAAATAAAATAGTGTGAGGATAAAATCATAATTTGAACTGCTTATTGGCTTCCTGTTAAATCCGCTATTGGATTAAATAAAAATTAATACGATTCATTCTATTGTATTTTATGATGGGGATTGTTATAGGAAGGAATTTTGTAGGTTTTCTTTTTATCATCCAGAGAACTTTAGTATCTGTGTCGTTTTGCATATCGTGAGTGATGATTATAGATTCTCAAAGACATTTCCATTTTCGATTACAAAATAATTAATACCTATTTTTGATTTACACTGCTGCGATGGAATATTTTACTAAACAAAAAGCTGTAACCGAGAAGGAAATGAATTTAATCGTGTGTAATATGCTGGCCTTCAGATGACCTTGACCAGAAATATCTCAATATTTTGAAAAAGAAATATAAAAGTTTCATATTTATACGTTTAAATATAAAAGGTTGATTTAAAGAGCATACCAATTTTCTTTAGAGAACAATTTAATATTGTCTTTTTACGGGGACACATAAATTAATTATGCTTCGCTGTATTGTTAATTAGAAGTGATTGAAGATATGAAGAAATCATTTAATTATGATATTCGATGAAGCATCGAAATTAATTGAAATCACTTCTGTTTTCCTCGAATTATCGGAAATTTTAAATCGTTTTTATTTTCCTCGAATTATCGGAAATTTTAAATCGTTTTTATTTTCCTCGAATTATCGGAAATTTTAAATCGTTTTTATTTTCCTCGAATTATCGGAAATTTTAAATCGTTTTTCTTTTTTCGAATTATTTATCGGAAATTTGAATTCGTTTCTATTTTCCTTGAGGTATCGCGATCTCTTTGAACAATGTTATTCTTGAATATCATGTTTAAATTCGTTTTCCGGACCAGTCGCAATTTTTTGGTATAAATACATCGTTGCAAAAAATGTTAATGACCTGGCATCTCGAAAAAGTTGGCTCGGTAAAAATAGTTTCTGGATTCTCACATTTTTCGTTTCGAAACAAATAAAGACTTCTTTACTATGCATTTTTTAAATAAACAGAAAAGAGTATGCTAATTTAGTGATAACAAATTGTGCTGAGTACATCGATACTTCATTAATTTATCTTCGTTGACACATTTGTATTTCACACGATGATTCTCAATTCATCTATCATAATGTAAATCGAAATTCGTTATCGTTTTCTGTTGGAGAGCAGGACTAAGTGTTGAATCTTATTTCCAATTTTTTATTATTTTTTATCGATGTCACAGAATTTGTGAAACCTTATATGTAATTGTCTTTTTTTAAGTAACGTTATATTTGCATAATATTCAGTGACTTGATTTAATTGATTAATAATGGAATTATAAAAGTGAACTAATAAACAATTATCACAAAAAATTATCCAACGGTTTTGCTTTTTCTGCATCACAGTACATTTACTATCATATAAATGCATTTCAAATTGAAAATTTTCAATTTTTCAATCGAAATAACCAACATATTTAATTTTATTTATTGACACGTTTTGTGCCATTGGACCACAATTTAATTTCTCAGCTATTTGACACATCTTTAGTCATTGTAAGGATCTCTAACTTATATTCGAAACGAAAAAATTAATATACCAACGAAAATGGTAATTCCCTCGAGCTCTAAAGATAGGATCTGCATCGATGTTCAGCAATTATTTCAGAAATCGAATCAATGACTTTAGTTTGTTTTCGTACTCAACTCCTCCCGTTGTCCAGACATTCGAGAACATAAAAAGTTACCGGGGATTCTCGAGTTTCCCAAAATATTTGAATAGTACATGCTCACCGCAAAACAACAACGCGATCCCGACTGCCTCGAATTCCTTACGGTTCAGTCGATACATAGGTACAGGGTGTTTCGTAATAGGTGCTTCAACCCAGAGGGCAGTGAGTCCACAGGAAAAAATAAGCAAATAATGTGGAATGAAATTGGTTCGTGGGAAATTCTTTTCTCAAAAAAAAAAAAAAAATGGATTTTGAAAATTGCGGATACTTGACTAAAAATCATACACATGGTATAATTGGGAATGAAATAAAGCCTCGTACAATAAATAATAAGTCAAAATTGAAGAATATTTTATTTTCGAATTGGGATTTTATTCCAACGATATCGATTTGAGGGTGGAATAAATCAACTATTATTTTTTTATTATTATGTTTTATTTTTATAAAATCATACACATGGTATAATTGGGAATGAAATAAAGCCTCGTAAAATAAATAAGTCAAAATTGAGGAATATTTTCTTTTCGAATTGGGATTTTATTCCAACGATATCGATTTGAGGATTTAATAAATCAACTATTATTTTTTTATTATTATTTTAATCCATAATTTTGGAGCTCATTCGAAAAAACTTACTCCGAATTTTCGGCTCACTTTTGTTCAGGGATTAATTTCATTCGCGTTTGCTCCACGTTTACCGATAAATTCTGCCGATTTTTTATATGATGTGCTTTCCTGAAGGGAAAGCCACTTGAGACCAAATTTTATTCCATATTTCCTATTTTTATTCTCACACCTATAGAATTACGGCTCTTATATTTCTACCACATGTTTTGAAACACCCTGTATGCGTGCTCTTACGGCGAGGCTTGCCGCTACGACCTCGAACGAACTTTTAACACGCCGTTAATATTGATTCGTTTGGGCGAGCGTGTTTCGGGGAATACGCATGACATAAAAGTGTAAGCGAGGGCGGTGTTACGATCTACGAATGAACGTTTGTACGATGTTACTATCCCCATTTGCATAACGTGCGTTACGCAGAACTCATCCACGCCGGAACCCTCTCTTCTCCCCTCTTCTCATCCAGATGCCCCCCTTGCTCCCCCCCCTCTGTTCTCCAGCTCTTCGCCACCCACGCTTCCCGAGGAAACGTATTGCTCGGCCAGTGATGGGTTCGACCCGTCCAACAATACCTCGAGAAAATTTTTCGGTGATTATTGATATTAATCGTAATTTCGTACTGTTAATTGCTGGTCCATTTTGACGATTGAAATGTCCAATTATTTATGGAATTTTATCGTACTTTAAGGAGTGACACTTGAAATTATTTAACAATTTGTATTTTATTAATGTATTCATCTTTATGGAAAAAGTTTTAAGAATTAGGAATTTTAAGAATTATTTCAGTTTAATTTGATCTGTTTTAGTTTGACATAGTTTTTCAATTTTGTTTTTTAGTCGCTTGTAATTAAGCTTTCCTTGAACTTGGAGTAATATGATGGAGTGTTGCAAACTTTGATTCTTTGCTCTTTTTAGAATTATCTTTATAAAGATTTTAAATTTGTTCCTGTGCTTACTTTAAGCATATCAATGAGAGAAATAGTATAATAACGTAATTATATTCCATAATTATATGGAAAAATGGTCAAACGATGTTGCTGTCGGAGAAATAATTTATTCAAACAACTGCTCGATTCCTTCTCGATCCTATCACTAGCGGATATTTGTCGAAAACGTTTGGTTCGTTGCTCGAGCCGGCATGAATGAAACGCTACTATTTTCGCTTGAATGCTTGGTAATTCATAATGGATAATGTATTTCGTTATACTGGTGTAGCCATTTAATTATTTTCTGGAAACTAAACAGAAAAACAGGGTTTCATTCAGTAATTATGTATTTATCTGAATATCTTTGATCAGAGAAATTATTAGCGTTAATCAGCGAGTAGTATTTATTATCGTAACAACAATAAATAATACATGAGGATTAATGCTAATAATCTGTACCATTAAAGATTCTTATATAAATATGTATATTATAAATAAACAAAAAATTGAAGTTTCCTAAATTTACGATAATTGATGCTTCGTAAAATTTTAAGGGTAAGTATATTGGGAATGTAAATTTCTTTTTCTAAAATTTCATAGATAGAATTTTGGAATTTTGGAAACCCCTCGAGTTTAGAAATGAATAAAATTCTAAAACATTCTAACGAAAGACAAAAATCAAATACTTTATTGACCAAAACGAGTATTAATCAGAATAATTACAAGTATCCAAAATTTCACGTCAAAATATTGATCTGTTTGATTAATAATAGTTGTGTTTCACTATTAAATATGTTATCAGAAAATGAATAGAAAAATACTTACTTTTAGGTAAAACGAAAATTGAATAGTTAATTTCTAAAACGTTCTAAATCTAAATGGATATGAAGCTGAGAAAACCGCGATCTTTTTTTATTACTTAGAACACTATGTTTATTTTAATAAGGAATACATAATTGCACGAATCTGAGATATATTATATCTTATTTATGTCGATGCAATGAAATAAACAATTATGGATATAAACCGGGCTGAGCATTACAGAAACAGGTGATACTCATGGAAAATAAATTATAATAAATAATACAATGGAAAAAACGATCTAAAAGTAGATTTTCAGATTTTATTTGTACAAAAGTCCAAGGAATTTTGATTAAGAAATGTATAGTAAATCTACACTTAGTATTGTGGGATTTCTGTAGTAAATAGTACTACATTATAAATATAATGTAGTGATTAATAACCTTTGTCATTGGTACCATTATTTGATATATTGGACGAAACGAAAATGGCAATTCAGAGAATTTGTTAAAGTCTATCACTTTAACTAGTTTTATTTATTGAATTAACAAAAAAAGTCTGGAATAATGATATATCCATATTTTCCCATCATTTAGAAGCGTATGAATATAAAATACACCTTCATATCTCTTCTAACAAATAATTTCCTGCACCAATTGTCTTCCAGCTATACAAGTATCATTCTGTTCTCAGAACTCCCACGTTCTCAGCTTTTTTATATAAAAAAATCCTGATCGTTTCTTCGCAACATAATCTTTACCATAAACAAACTACTTAAACGTGATCCAATAAAACCAGTATATTGTCAAAATAGATACAAGACTCTTCATAGTCAAAATTTCACTATTTTCATAACACAGTGGAAATAATTTCACACATACGTATAAAGTTTTTTTCTTCATCCAGAAAATCGCTGTCAATATTATAAACAAATAAAATAAACGTGTACATATATATTTGTAACATATAAACCTAAGATTTAAATAACGTGGGTTTAAAACACAGTATGTTTCATGATAGTTGAAGGGAAGTTTCCATCGCGAAAACTGACCTGAACGGAATTCGTAAGGCTACGGTTGGCGAATGCAATCGTGTTTGACTTGATTCTCAATTGGAATCAGAAGGTATTGTCGGCATTCCCACTAACGGATTGGTAATACAAGCGAATGAACGTGCATTCGGTACCGTTTCATTGCTGACTGTGCTTACTAAAGGGGACTCACGAGGATAGCCCGTTCCTCCTGTTAGGGCCCATTACCTGATCCCACTGCCAATGTTGCACGCCCATCATTCATTCACCAAATCAACAACGTCCCGATAAATAAATTCAATATTCCTCCAAAACAATATCCTTCGAAGATGTGTTTTAACAAGATGCCTCGTAATTTTATCCATTAAACCAACAGTAGTGCTATTAAGTTATCAAATTGTTAACATGTTTAAGCCATCAAGAATTAAGTAGCATTTGTATTATTCAGAAGGCACATTATTTTCCTTTCGAATGAAAATATTATTTTTGTGAGATAAGGTGGGCTATAAAGAAACAAAGTTCCAATAAACTCTGCGGCGTTAGAGTTACGACTTGCTTGGAAAATCTAGACATTTTTCTTGTTTAACGCTACGAGAAAGCTTGTATGAACAAATTGACAAAGGTGTGGTTTGTCGTGAAAGTTAGAACTGTTTACAAACGCGAGGGGTTCGTTTCCCGAAAACGAATGCTTCTGGAGCACAGTCGGTCAGGCTTTTCTTCACAAGCAGCAGAAGAAATATACCTTGCCTTTAGGCTGGAGCGAGGCTATCGCTAGATTCATCCCATGGGGCCTTGAGAAAGCAGAACCGCATTCCATAGTTCAGCTCGCATTCCATCCTTGGTGCGGACGATACCATCGTTCCACGTTCCCTGACCAAATCGTCAATTAGGAATGAACCACAGCGATCGCACCTTTGTTCCCAGAATTCCTCCAACACCGAATTTTCTTTTATAAGCAGACCTTGCATTCGATGGAATTACAGGAATTTATTATTCGTATTGTGCTGTGAACCAGCGTTGGTTTAATTAATTGATTCTTTTCTTGATGTCTCTAACACTTATAATTTATTATAGTTATCGATTTTATAGTACCTGTGATTAATATATTCCTATGTCTTTTGTATAAAATATAAACGATTTACGTGGAAGCCTATACGTAGCAAATGACTAATGTAAATTGTAAATGGTGTAGTAAAAGTATATGGTTTTCCTTAAAAATACGAAGGTGATATTATAATTTTTCTAAGTAATAACCTTAAGGAGAATTCGTATTCAAGATCAAAAATAGTTGTGAATGATAATGTCACAGGAAATTCAGAATCAGTATATTTTATCAATCACTGTGTAGGTAAGTAATAGTTTCAGGTGAAATTTAAGTTCAATGTAATAAATCTCTGCAAATAATAATCACGCAGAAAATTCAACCCCAATATTATATTTCTCCTTAAGGGGGAACACCACTGTGACGGCCGGAAAAGTAAGCCATTATTCAGAATTTTTTTCAGACATAATTTACAGTTTTCATCGCAAAATTTTTATTACCTACCTTTAGTACGCTGTCTTAAGAAACTATACAAAAAAAAGAAATAGAAAAACATCCATAAATTTGAATATATTAATTAATTTTCAAGACCCCTCCGCGCGAGCTGGTCGAATCTGTAACTATGGAACAACAGGTCCGAAATGAAATTTCATTTTTTTTTAATAAACTATGTGAGTGTAGTTTCCGTTGTACGTACCGATTTCTTAAACAAATTATTTTTGTAAAAATGGTGCGCTTTAGAAGAAAAGTTTCGAAAATCCGCGAATAAGATGGACAGTTTTTCGACCGTATTTCAAAAAGTTTTGTTTCAATCAAAAAATCCGTACGTACAACGGAAACTACACTCATATAGTTTATAAAAAAAAAAAATGAAATTTGATTTCGGACCAGCTGTTCCATAGTTACAGATTCGACCAGCTCGCGTGGAGGGGTCTAGAAGATTAATTAATATATTCAAATTTATGGATGTTTTTCTATTTCTTTTTTTTGTATAGTCTCTTAAGACAGCGTACTAAAGGTAGGTAATAACAATTTTTTAGGAAAACTGTAAATTATGTCTGAAAAAAAATTCTCAAAAATGGCTTACTTTTCCGGCCGTCACAGTGGTGTTCCCCCTTAAGCCAAATAACTTTGCTACGAGGAACTTTGTTGTACCTCAAATATTTTGAGAAGTAATTGCGCGCATTCAGGCTTAAACCGGATGTGGCATATAAATGTTTAAAGCAATATCTTCATCGCGTATCCGAGTATCCGGTCCGACTAAAGCGAAGAATTTTGGATGGTTGCAGTAGGTCTGGAGGAGATCTCGGCTCGGTTGAATTTAATGGTCAAGGCAGAACTAGCCGAGCTGGTTGCTGGCGCACCCATGAACCCGGGTGATCCCGAAACGAGGTGTCAGTACCTCGAGAAACTGTTAGGTAAGTCCATCCGTTGGCTTCGAAACAGAATTTCCATTCTGACTTCGTATATTTTGCTGGTGCATTTTCAGTGTTCAATAAAATATTCGGAGAAGAGAATTCTGGAACGACAAATAAAATTGTTTGAAAATTAGTTTAAACGGGTATTTTGTACTGGCGAAATAACACAGGCTAGAAATTAAATATTCAGATATCTGGATATTTTTAGAAACTAGATCTTCGTATATTTTGGTTGGAAATAATTTTCATATGATGACTGCATGTTTGATAGGCAAGGTAAAATATATTTTCGTCGATATATGGTGGTAGATTAGAGGAGATAGTGATTCTTTGTGACAGAATAAATAAGGGAAGGTATATTAACATATTTTAGGTTGAGCTTTAGTTTTTTGAGAAAAATGAGTGAAATAATCATCGAGTGTCAATAGATGTAAGGGATTGGTTGGTGCAACCAATATCGTATTATTTGAGTAAAAGTTATTTAATATGTTTGCACATGAGGCTTGGTGAAAAATTGACAATAATATTTTTGGTTGATTGGTAGACTATACATAAATAGTTGAAATCGTGGAATTTTATATTTATGATCGAAAGGAAAGTTTTTAACAATTTGTTAGTGAATAAAGTCAATGAATAGTATTGGAAATTTGTAAAGTATTTTGAGTTCCGGTACAGATTTTTGCGGACCTCCCATTATACTATTTTAATAATACTTTAAGTATTTCATTGAAAGTCTTATTTTTGTTACGCAAATTATTTAAGATCTAGAACGAGTTATTATACTTTGTCACAAGGAATGGTTTTCTTATTGAATTATTCACTGACATAATCGAAGATATTACTAAAATTTCGAATTTTCTTAATTTATAAATGAAAGTGATAAACTTCACGTTGCTCTTATGAAAAATAATTAATTAGATTATTTCTCAAAAGTGTTATCGTTCCAATCATCGTGCACGTCCGCTTCAAGACAACAAATTTAAATCCAGAATGGAGCCATTTTATACAAAATATGGTTAATAACTAAGAACAAAATAATATTAGATAAAAGAAAAGGCGAACCAATGTGTGAAGGTGATAAATTATCTCTTTAAAATGACTAAGCAGTTACAAACTGATAGTAATTTGTAAAACTTTATAGGACATTTCAGTGAATTTTCAAAAAATCCTTGAAATAATAAAAAATTTACAGAATTCTACATAAAAGGCAGGGATATCTTTACTTTAAAAATTAAGTTACATTTGGTTTGAATTTAGTTTGAAACTATATTGGTAACTACCAATATCTACGTATATATCGATTTCATACATTCACTTATCCTGCAATCTACGTAGTCGATAATAAGTCATTCCTGAAAATTTTGTTTTTAGAAATTAAGTTGAAACAAATGTAATTATTGCTCAGGAAACATTGCAACTTCGCAATACCTTTTGCCTCCTTTAGATGGTATATTGGATGTACCTTGAAGATTATGAACAAATGAGACAAACTTTGTGTGTTTAGAACATATAAAAACAAATCTGTTCAGGTTGCAAAGTAAAAAGTATGTGCAGCGTGATCTACTCTAATATACACATAAATGTATTTACTTTGGAAACTGCGTTATATTGGCGAAATTGAAAAAAATGAAAGAGAATTATAAATTTTATTTTCATAAAATTCTACTGTTTTCCTTAAAGTTCTTTGCAAGCATATTTTACAAGATAATACCAATTATCTCATAAAATGAATCATCTCCTATATGAACACGAAAAAAACATTGTTTTCTTCCCTTTCCAGATCGGAAGAGGGAAACTCCTGTGATGGTCAATTGGCCGGAAGTGAGCGGGAATCTTTACATAGAGGAGGGTGGATCTCCCAAAGGGAAGAAATCACAAATTGCTAGAATTCATCGAAACATCGAGACGATTTTAAACCAGAAGAAATGTTCTGGCGATTGTTAGAAATAGAGAAGGAAAAGAAGGGAATCACGAATGAAATTGATGATATTTTTCAAAGCGTCGAGGTAAAAATTCAGACTACGATATATTTTGTATTTATGCTCGTATTTATGACAATATTCAACGCGGTGGGCGGATAGAAAAAAAAGAAGAAAACGCCAAAAGGTACAAAACATTAAGCGACGATTGTACACGAGAAATTTGTATTATTTTTTTCATTAATTTAATAACTTTACTTTCTTACATAATATTTTTTGTTATTTAAACAAGAAGAAGAAGGAGGAGGAGGAAGTTTCCTCGCTCCAAGTCTCGAGGCTCGAATGAAATCGAGCGACGATTGACTTGGCCCATCGATTATTTATTTCTTTTTATTAGTGTTTAGAAACCGCCATTTTTGTATTATAACTTTGCGATGTACGTGCCGAATGATCAAATAAAACGGCTTAAACGGTGGAAGTGGCGTTTTTTCCCCTAAAATCGCGGTTTTCAAACGTCCAACATGCTCCAAACATTTCGATTTAATTAGGGAAAATTAGTTTTTTAACCGATTTCAAAAAGGAGGTGGTTATAGATTCGACCTGTTCGTATTTTTTTATGTTTATCCCCTTAACAAAGGACATATTTGTATTGCACAAAATCTCCCCAATAAAAAAGGGAACGTTACGAAAAATTATTTCAATCTTCAAAACTAATGGCTTGAAATTCAGTTTGTTTAAGATGGTCGTTGTTTATCGAGCTTTTCTCTTCGAATAATATTACTTTAAATTGCAGTTCAGCAAATGAAATGAAAACTCGAAGGATTTCTTTAAATCGCTAAATTTAATCGGCTTAAAATTACAGTTACAATTTATATTAAAATAATTAACGTTACGACGCGCAATCTGTACGGATCGCATTTGATTCTCTCAGAAAAATATTTCCTAGAAAAAGACGATTCTTCCTCTCTCTCGCTCTCTCTCACTCACACGTTCTCGCACTCCTCGAAACACATCTTCTCCCTTCCGCTTCACTTTTTGTCGTTAATCATTAACATTCGAACGATCTGTTAAGCGTGGTCTAACCGATACCGAAAATACTGTTTTATATCCTGTTTCAATTCGCTTCGGTTTCTCCTTTTACCTCTACGATAAATTGAAATTCGCATTCTATGCTGGAAAATATTGCATTGTACGCGGTATACGATAATTTATCGAGTCAGCAGCAGTTTATTTTCTTTCGAAGGAACGGAATTGTACATTACCAATTTTTATAGAATATTTTGCAGCGAGCCAGGAAATTAATTTAAATGCTCTTTCACGTACTGTCGACATCATTTAAACGAACAATTGACGATCACTCGGCTATGTTATGAAGGGTGTTGAGAAAAAAGGGTTCAGGATTTAAGGAGCTGCGGGGTGTAGTATTTTTTGAGCTAACAATGATATGACAATAATTCAAAAATTTAGGTTTTAATGAGGTACTGCTGGTTCGTAGAAAAATTTGATAATTTCTCGCATTGGCTAGAAAATATTTTCACAATGAAACACTCCATTGAATTGAGTTCAAAAAGTTTATATTTAAATGTCCACCTACAAAAATATTGAAAGGGGATTCAAGAAAACATTTTTCTGCTTAATGATCGCTATCCATCATTTTCGATAATTTCGAGCAATTATTGAAAAGAGTGTTTCACATGTGAAATCTTTTTTTTGTAGTCTCTTTCAAACTTGTAAAATCTCATAGAAATCTGAATTTTTGTTTAAAGTGTTCATTCCATGAACGCATTTACTTATTTGACATAAATAAAATGTTCACTTTGACAGAGTTAAAGTACAAATTTGAATTGCAATGCAAAAATGGCCAAATTATTTTTTCCCGAATATAATGGGAATTTTATATTCATTAAGTTCTGACCCCTTTTTTTAACACCCTGTACATGCACGTATATACATTACAAAATTACGGTGTTACAAAACGTTGAAAACCAAATGAAAAAATTCATCCTCGTGTCTGTACCGCTTTGAATTTTTCGCGCCACTTTCGGGAGGAAACAAAACGGAAGGCGGTTTAACGGCGAAAGTTTGCGATACTCGGTTTGCGGGATAATTCACGTGGAAATGTAACAGTAACATTATTTGCCAGCTACGGTAATGGTAATTAGAATTTGTTAATCGAAAACTACTCTAGTTATGATATATGTTTCTATAGTTTAAATGCTTTCGTTCGAAATTTTTACCCTTTTTTTTCAATAACTTTCGTCGACTTGATATTCAAATCCCGTCAAATATTGATACCAACGACAGTATTTACAACGACGGATTAAGCACTCGGTGGCATTAAGAGCAACCTGATTTTGAGACCCTCCCTAATAATTTATAATAATATTGCATTTTTTTAAAAAAAAAAATGAAAATATAATACTATGTAGAATTAGCTCTTTTGTTCGTAATACGCAATAAATTGTTATCCACTATAAGAATAATATCATAGAACACAATAGAATTTGTATTTATTATTTTTAATATTTCATATTAAATTTATTTTTTATTAATTAAAAGAGTGCTAAAAATAAGAGGATCCAGTTTTCTTTTGCATTTCTCTTTGAGCAGTGAACCAAGGAAATGCTATGATGCATGAGGAATTAGCGGTGGGGGAAGAACGTCGAGCCAATCAACGCCAAGATTGGAAAGGAAACGGCGCCACCGTCGAGCCAAGCCAAGCCAAGCCGAGCCAGGCCAACCAGAGTCGTCGCAGACTCGGTTCTCGATGTTGGTTGGCTGCGGCCTTACTTGCCAGCGTCGACAACCGCGTCCGCGACGACTCTGATTGGCCTGGCTCGGCTTGGCTCGACGGTGGCGCCGTTTCCTTTCCCATCTTGGCGTTGATTGGCTCGACATTCCCCCACCGCTAATTCCTCAGGCATCATAGCATTTCCTCGGTTCACTGTCTTTGAGGCCCTCAAGCGCGCGCTTCTTACGCCTGCGCGGTGATCCACCATTGAATATTCGGTATCGACGATTTAATGTTTCCAAAGAAATCTTAATCTTGTGTGTTGCCAGTTGTGAATTGAATGTTAAGGTATGTTCAGTAATTTCTTAAAGAATTTTGTTCCTAGGTGTCGCCTTGGGAAATTCTTTGAGGATTTAATACATTCGCATGGCGGATGTAAGCATTCGAATTGGCGAGTTATTGGTTAGGAACGTATCTCCTAAAATATCGTTATGTCTCGTGATTAAATCGATGTACCTCGAAAATATCTTCTCGTAATATTGGCAGCTTTCGATTCAGTACTTTCGATACCTGCTCCCGTCGATCGAGAATGACAGATTTCAATTTAAATCGCGGCTCGATGCTTCCTCTCGTATTAAATCCGAGCTCGGCGCTTCGAGGCTTCGTTCGACTTCGCATCGAGTCGATTATCCATTGAAGTCCGTAATGTATTCTCGATTATCGATTGGTCCTTTTTATCTTTCGTCGTCTCGACAGATGGCGAGACGTGTCTGATGATTGGATTCAGAGAAAGTAGAATACCCAGTAGATGGCGTTGAAGATCATAAAACTGACCGGAAATATGATTCTCGAATATTTGTCGATAATATTCACATCCTTGATTTTCGGCATCGACACTCGCAACACGGACGCTCCTCTTCGTATCGCGTGCAACACCTGTAATCACGGTTCCATTTACTTATTTTCACTTACGAGGATTCATTTCTTAATTTAACAGTTTTAATTAATTTGTACGTTGTTTTCACAATTGCTTTAGAATTTCATGGAAGCTGCACAATTTAGGGCTGCCACCTTCTGAATTTTTGTTCAACGATTCCGGTTACAGTTTCTCGATCGATTTTCATTATTTAGACAAATTTTAAATCGGTTTGTGGATCCGTTATTTTACTAACTTTTGCAGACTATACAAAAAGATGTCTCGTGCTGAGCACTTCTTAGTAGTAACCGCATTAAAATGTTAGGTTATGGCAATTCGAAAAGGTGGTAGCCCTGTACGAATATCGTTTTTAAAATATAAAATATTTTGGATTAAATTAAAAGCAAATTAATTTTTGCGTTGATCTCTATTTGCATCAGATTTGTATACTCCGTTCCGTTCTAAAGTACTTACTAAAGTATCAATACTCTTTGCAAAAATTTGTTTGAAAGGGCCTTAACCCTCCGTGGTCACACCTTCCTATAATCGCAAATTGGTCACATGGGATTCACTAAATCCCAACATCATTTTTGTTAATTGATAATTGGAGTGATAATTGTACAGTCGTAGTACTCATACAATTATGCTCTAATAGTAGAGATATAGTATTCAGATATAGTATTTTTCTAGCAATATAAATTTTAATATGTTGAAATTTGTATTTGAAAATATAGTTCTTGATAAAAATGATTATTTTTGTTGTTAAAATTCACTAAATATTTAAAGTTTATTATTGAGGTCTAAAAATTTAGAGAAAAATTGACAAATATGCTGAGGTGTGTTACACCCCGTGTGACCACGAAGGGTTAAAAGGCAGATACATCAAGTGAATCACAGTCACTTTAAAAGATTATACCACTTTCAATGCAGCACTGTGACATTATTATGATTCGTACATTATTATAATAAATTAGCCAAAAGTCATGATACATCTTCATAAGTATTAATAACACTGTAAGTATTCACAAGCATTAATTAACACACGAAGTGTCATTTTAATATGTCACATTTTTTTCTTTAAAAAAAATCTCAAAGACCACCAATTTTTTAATCCAATACACGAAAATAACCCTTTAACGAACATGGCTAATGAAACTCAAGAATAGCGCACCAATAACAACAGATACACAATAAAAATCATCCCCTTTCTAATTCACGAAAAATCGAAAAATACTGTGCAAAATAGTATAATGACGGCTAAACATTTGTTATATCGACATTCATACTAAAACATAGTAATTTTTCACTGAATCTAATTACGTGGGTGAATTTGTAATAAAAAAATACATCATTTTCGTCTAAAAGTTTTTTGTCTATAATGCATAGTTTCCGAGATATTGGGGCAAACGTGGTTTGCACCCCAATTTTGAGGGCTGATTTCACCCTCAAGATATGGAAGTTTACCGATAAAAAAATACGCATCGAATATTTTTCGAGAACTATAATCTACGTAAACCTCATCAAATTCCGCGTGTAACAGTTGGGTGAAGTCGCCTGTTACTCTGCGCATCGGTAAGTTGGAACGCGGCTAGAAACGGTGCCTTCCCCGTTGTATCTGTGGTCGTTGGAGTATGATGGCTCAGTTGAGCAGCAGACGAGGTATAGAATAGACCTATCACCTTATGGATGTTTGTGTCGACACCCAAACTGTGTTACCGACCCATAATTTGAGAACTTAAGGGGGTAGACACGTCACGTGACACGTGTAATGCAATGCCCTGTAATACCGACAATCTAACCTAAAACATGGGTTTGGGATTTTTCGTTTTTCGTCCTTATATGAGCAGATTTTGGGCTGGACGAGGTCTCATTCGAAAGAGGCAGATTCCATGCGGAGCTCTCTGCTCACCGTTTGAGTCACAAAACTCTTTTAGTGACCTAAATATACTTAAGAAGGTAAACACGCCACGTGACACGGGTAATGCAGCGTCCTGTATACCGACACAATCTGGCCCGAAACATGGGTCCGGATTTTTCGTTTTTCGTTCTTATATGAGCATATTTTGGGCTGGGCCAGGTCTCATTCGAAAGAGGAAGGTTCAATGCGGAGCGCTCTGCTCACCGTTTGAGTCACAAAACTCTTTTAGTGACCTAACAATGCTTGGATTCTGCTGGTGTATTTTGTCAACTTTTGCTCTACTTTGGACACTCATATTATTACATATCAACACAATCTCGTTGAATCATGAGCAGAGCGCTCCGCATTGAACCTTCCTCTTTCGAATGAGACCTCGCCCAGCCCAAAATATGCTCATATAAGAACGAAAAACGAAAAATCCAGGACCCATGTTTCGGGCCAGATTGTGTCGGTATACAGGGCACTGCATTACCCGTGTCTACCCCCTTAATGTAGTGGCATCTGCTCACGAACAGCGTCCAACTTGCCAACTACTCTGAAATGTGTTGAAATGCTGAAAAGTGTGTGCGTGCTTGTATACGTGTAACTTGTTTGAAGGCAGGATTTTTCTACGCTATATTCTTTGACTTGGCCAGTCAACGACTCATGCGGATTTCTCTGCGAAAATCCATTTCGGGGATCAAGCGTCAACTTATTTTCCGACGCGACTGTAGCTGCAGCTGCGAAAAGTACAAGCATTAATAGATAAAATTATTTCCGGGCTTGACGAATTTCAAGTTAAGGGGTTATATACGTTTCTTAGCTCTAAATCGTGGTCAATGTTTGCGAATGATTCAGGGATAAAATATTAATCCGATTGGTTTAATTCCTTTTGTGTTTTATAGGTATATGTCTATATACTTATGGTTATATATCTCAGACATGAGAATTGGAAAATTTATAAAAATGTGGGTTTTTCTCAAAGCATCATTTTCCAAGACGGTGGGCATGATAATTGCCTCACCGTTCATCCGATTAACTTCATTGTTTCCACACATATTCTACATAAGATTCGTTATCGGGTGACGTTGAGATTTTTCAATTAAATTCAACTATTTTTTAATAACAAGCAAAAACGTACGACTTTTATAGCGAAAATCACGATCCTTTTCTTCAAAGTATAACCATTTTCGCAATTTTTTTTCGAAAAATGGCGACGTCACCCGATAACTATGATCCCCAAAATTGTTAAAAAATCGGTGATTTTTGTTTCGGACCACTCGTAGGGACTGAATCATGCCCACCGTTTTGGGCGGCGCCAGAAAACATGTTCTACGCCACTGCCCACGAACGCCACATTTTTAAAAATTTTCCAATTCTCATACATGTTTTATAATCTATAAACGTATACCTATAAAACACAGAAAGAATTAAACCAATCGGGCTTATACTTTATCCCTAAATTACTACCAAACATTGACCACGTTTCTGCGCTGAGGAACGTATATATATATATATGTGTATATATGACCCCTTAACTGGGAGTCGTTGGAGCGAGAGAGAACGACACCGACCTCTGCCAAAGTCGCGCGTCATCGCCGAACAATAACACCTGCCAGTTCAACTTTACACGCGAGAGTGATCGGAACTCAGTGAACGTGCGAGCATATTATTTCGTGATATATCGATTCCTAAATTAATTTCATCGATTACTGGACGATGTGGGAGGTCGCTTAACAAGATTCTACTGCATTTCACTCAGTATTAGGAGACTTCTTGACCCACTGCTTCGGTACATTTAAAAATTTGCAGTGCTTTGTATTTAAAAACATGAGATGGCTGTGCGTTTTAGTATTGTCAACGCGAGTGTGGAGTTAGTATTTTTACGCATTTTGAACTAGTTAAGAGTCAGCACCGGTGCTCAAATTGCTTTTTGATCGTGAAATTAAAGTGACATTTTTGTGTGTGATACATTCTATTCGGTACTACTGAGCTTGGTCTCTGAAGCTGCTGAAGAAGCTTCCTGTCTGCATGGATAGCAGTGAGACTGTGTTCTATAATGGGTGAGTGGTACATTTTAATTTTCTCAATTTTTCTGCATGCTATTGAACGAATGATTGCTGCAGCGAGCACAGTGATCACGAATACGTATTTAGTTTTCGTGAACAGTAACATTAACGCGCGTGCTTCGAAATGTTTAATACAGACAAAAGCAATAAATTTCAAATTCGACGTCAAAATTCTAATATCGCGTTTTAAATATTCCAAATTATCTTTCTTGAATTTTATAATCAAAGCTTGATGCTTTGAATACGAGTCACACTTCTCAAGTTTAATTACATTCGAGTCATTAGATTCTCTTAATAAAACGAGAATGGAAAGCATTCATTTCTTAAGGATTTTCAACTATATAACTTGAAGCTCTTTCTCATATAAATATAAATAACTTAGAGTGACAGATGCTATTGGTACTACTTGGTCACTGTGCTATTTTTCTCACTCCTTAAAATATTTAAACCAGCCTAGCAATAAGTTTTAGTTTAAGAACTTTAGTCGTAAGATTTTTCCAAATTTTCAAAAATGCACAAAGCATTGGTCGAATGTGGACCAGAAATATTTCGTAGAAATGGGTCACTTTCGTAGGTACCTCCACGCTGGTGTGCTCGGCTCCTTGGTAACGTTTCCCGAGCATTGCGACTTGCGAAACGGAATCAAGCTAAAGCCTACGATCTAGTTTAAGCGTCCAGATCGAGCCAAACCAATTTATTCGGTGAGCTTGGTTCGGTCTGGACATCTATTCAAAAATGCACTTGCGTACTTCGAACGATAAGCTTCTGTGTTCCGCCTCGTTCTTTTTAAATATAAGAGTGTCAAATGCACTCTTCTAGAAATACAATTCGCCTTCGATCTCTGATTTCGATTCGAAAATTCGGTGCATCGACGGTGAATGTTCGCGTCGCATCTTTCGGTCCTTTCGGTCGTTTTGTCTCCTTTGCAATCTCAATCGGGAGATTCTTAGCTTTCGCATATCCCTCGAGATTACGCAAGTGCATATTTGCAATAGATTATGCCACCGGGGCCCATTGTAAAGAGTGCGATAGGCTAAATTTAAGAGTAGAGGTGCGCTTGCTTGTCGAGAGTGACACCTTTTGTATTTGCTTTTGCTTTCTCTTACGATTAGTTTCACCCTGCACCGTAGATACGTAAAAATTTGACTCCAAATTCGCGGTAATACTACTCTAAGGAGATTTACTCAGAATTTCGTTGGCGGCCTCAGGGTGGAATTAGATCTGGGTTAAGCTTTACTAACATTGTAGAGTAGAATTGGAACATTTTTTTGGCATTGCATGCCATTAGCGCCTCACGAGGCTGCTGTTTTCACCTTACAATTCGGAATTAATATGCGCCCAAAGAGGCTGCTTTCCTTCCGTCTTGTTACTAGGCGCCCATAGTGGCTGCCGTTTTCTTTTCTTTTTCATTAAAATTGAAAAGTATTAAACGCTCAAAGGTGCCACTGCTTGTTTCTATCAGTCTTGAGAATCGTTAAGCGTCCATAGAGGCTACCCTTTCTTTTCTCATTACAATTGAAAAGTATTAGGCGCCCAAAGGGGCACTCCTTTTTTCTATCAATCTTTAAAATCATTAAGCGCCCAATGTGGCTGCTCGAAATTTTTCTGAATGTCCGAATTGCGTGGCGCTCCATGCGGCTGCCTGGAAATTAAAGCAAATTTTTTGGAACTTGTTTAAATACAAATTGTCTGTTTCAGTAATAGTTTTTGTGATCGCTCGTAATGCGATCGTAGAGTCAGTGTTTTTGCGCAAGTAAAATTAGTCGAGAGCTCCGGTGCTCTAATAGCCTTTTCACCGCGAAAGTAGAGTCATGCACGAGTCCAACTGGAGCTGCTGGGCTGAGGGCTAAAGGGGTGCTGAGCTGAGGGGTGCTGGTCAGAGGGCTGCTGGTCTCAGGGTTGCCGGTCAGGGGTTACGAGTTTGCAGAGATGCAGTACTCTTGATGACAGCGAACGGTGAGTCACTTTATAACTCTTTGAATGTGGGTGCATGCAATAGAACATAATGGTTTCTGTAGAAAACGTAGCGTAGCCAGCTCTTTAGATTCTGGCCGTTCCAACACAAATGCGCGACATGCAGGGGCCCATTTCACATGGTCGGTATTCGTTTCGAGAACACTTATGCAATATTTCGCGAATATGGTCTAGGGCGTCTAGGCAGTAGCCTCATGACGTGGCTCTTTTCTAAACCATATTTACGAAATATTGCAGAAATGTTCTTAAAACGAATGCTAATTATATGAAATCGGTCCCTAACCCCTGCGCATGTGTTGGAAAGAGCAGAATTCAATGAGCTGACCATACAAGGTATTTGTAGATAGTGACATGCATGTGTCTGTTTTAAAATCAGAAAATTAAATCAATACAACAGTTGCTCGCGCTTTTTCCAATTCCGATTAATAATTCGTAAAATAATCTAATTGATCGAGTCGAGTAGAGTCACCGCGAAAAATTTGAGAAAGTCCCTAGTGGAACCAGACTTCCTACCAATCTTGCAGTCTAGCAAGATCCTTTGTGGTCGCGCGTAATGCGATTGTAGAGTCCCCGGTTTTTTCGCGTCCATCTACATATTTTGATGACCCCGCGGCTCTTACTTAGTGTATTACCGCGAATTTGGAATCAAATTTTTGCGTATCTAAGATTTGTTCAGAGCACCGCAGCTCCAGTTGAATTTTCTTCGCGAAAGTAGATCCAATTTTTTGCGCATACAAACCTCGTCCAGAGCACCGGTGCTCTAATTGCTTTTTTATCGCGAAAGTAGAGTCAAATTTTCGCTTAGCTTCAATTTTCAGCTTAGACTTGCCAATGAGATTCTAGGCCCTAGAGAAGGCCTAGCTCATGGGCCCTGGAGAGGGCCAGAAAATTAAATCAATACAAATGTTGCTCGCGATTTTTACAATTCCGATTAATAATTCGTAAAATAATGGAATCGCTCGAGTCGAGTAGAGTCACCGCGAAAAATTTGAAAAGGTTCCATGTGGAACCAGACTTCCTAGCAATCTTGCGGTCGAGCAAGATCCTTTGTGGTCGCGCGTAATGCGATTGTAGATTCCCCGTTTTTTTCGCGTCCATCTACATATTTTGATGACCCCGCGGCTCTTACTTAGAGTATTACCGCGAATTTGGAGTCAAATTTTTGCGTATCTAAGATTTGTCCAGAGCACCGCAGCTCCAGTTGAATTTTCTTCGCGAAAGTAGATCCAATTTTTTGCGCATACAAACCTCGTCCAGAGCACCGGTGCTCTAATTGCTTTTTTATCGCGAAAGTAGAGTCAAATTTTCGCTTAGCTTCAATTTTCAGCTTAGACTTGCCAATGAGATTCTAGGCCCTAGAGAAGGCCTAGCTCATGGGCCCTGGAGAGGGCCAGAAAATTAAATCAATACAAATGTTGCTCGCGATTTTTACAATTCCGATTAATAATTCGTAAAATAATGGAATCGCTCGAGTCGAGTAGAGTCACCGCGAAAAATTTGAAAAGGTTCCATGTGGAACCAGACTTCCTAGCAATCTTGCGGTCGAGCAAGATCCTTTGTGGTCGCGCGTAATGCGATTGTAGATTCCCCGTTTTTTTCGCGTCCATCTACATATTTTGATGACCCCGCGGCTCTTACTTAGAGTATTACCGCGAATTTGGAGTCAAATTTTTGCGTATCTAAGATTTGTCCAGAGCACCGCAGCTCCAGTTGAATTTTCTTCGCGAAAGTAGATCCAATTTTTTGCGCATACAAACCTCGTCCAGAGCACCGGTGCTCTAATTGCTTTTTTATCGCGAAAGTAGAGTCAAATTTTCGCTTAGCTTCAATTTTCAGCTTAGACTTGCCAATGAGATTCTAGGCCCTAGAGAAGGCCTAGCTCATGGGCCCTGGAGAGGGCCAGAAAATTAAATCAATACAAATGTTGCTCGCGATTTTTACAATTCCGATTAATAATTCGTAAAATAATGGAATCGCTCGAGTCGAGTAGAGTCACCGCGAAAAATTTGAAAAGGTTCCATGTGGAACCAGACTTCCTAGCAATCTTGCGGTCGAGCAAGATCCTTTGTGGTCGCGCGTAATGCGATTGTAGATTCCCCGTTTTTTTCGCGTCCATCTACATATTTTGATGACCCCGCGGCTCTTACTTAGAGTATTACCGCGAATTTGGAGTCAAATTTTTGCGTATCTAAGATTTGTCCAGAGCACCGCAGCTCCAGTTGAATTTTCTTCGCGAAAGTAGATCCAATTTTTTGCGCATACAAACCTCGTCCAGAGCACCGGTGCTCTAATTGCTTTTTTATCGCGGAAGTAGAGTCAAATTTTCGCTTAGCTTCAATTTTCAGCTTAGACAGGGCCTAGCTCGTGGGTCCTGGAGAAGGCCCAAGACACGGGCCCTAGAGAGGGCCTAGCGCGTGGGCTCTAAAGAGGGCCCAAAAGGGGCCCTAGAGAGGGCCCGAAGCATGGGCCTTAGAGAGGACCTGCAGCATAGGCCCTAGCGAGAGCCTAGGTACACGCTAGCTGGGAGCCAGCGAGGATGACAGGATGACAGGATGACAGGATGGACCATATTCGCCGACCGGTGAGTCATATTCTGTACTTGCATGCGATAATAGACACAAGTATCTTGTATATCTGGGTAGTAATCTTTGTGCGTGCATTTTGGAAGGGTAAGCATCCTACCTAATTGCACGCAGTGTAGTTTGGTAGGATATGCATCTTACAAAATGCATGACTCACCGAGTCCATTCCGAGAGTAAGGAATGTGATATAATTGAAATCCCCCCCATAAACATGACTCATGTATGAAAGAAGCTAATTCCGTTTAATTCACGAAAAAAGTTCACACGCAAAGATTGTGAAATCATCTTTGCTAATTCCAATTGTACCTTTAATCCGCGACAAACATTAAAAACGTTCTCACGCAAAGATTGTGAAATCAACTTTGCTAATTCCAATTGTATTCTCGTTCTCCGTTCGAACATTGATTCCTCTGTCACTTTTTATACTTGACATTCCTTTATTGGCCAAAATCAATTCAGTGCTCAGTTTTTCAAGGAATTTGCGGGCGATGTCTGTAGTTGACACAAAAACTTTTATAAGAGAGACATCTTCTATTAAAAATGTCGTATGAAAATCGTTTTATGATGGAAAATAATAAAAACTTGGTAGAGACTGATTTAAACGAATCGAAGTCGGTAATAGATTAATAGCACATTCGGCAACCTGCACTAGTGCCCACTGAATGCGAACTTTTTCGCTTCCCATTGGCGAAAATTCGCACCCAATGCGCACCATTGCGACCGTCCGAATACGCTGTAAGAGAGATGCGAAGAATATGAAACATTTTGTTTTAAGTCGACTTTATAGTTTTTTTCTTATACAACGCCCGCCAATTCCGTTTTTAATGTTTTTCGAGAATTATAGGGAATTAGCTTCTTTTAGACATGAGTCAAGTTTATGGGGGCGGGGGGATTTCATTACTTTTTTCATAATTAGTTATAAATTTTGTAAGTGCCATATTTCATAATTGTCTTCATCATGAGCGCGGTTCATATTCTTGTATTCTTTTTTTGCGTACTTTTTAAACGATTTTTTAGCTTTGATCCTCTGTTTGTTTAATAGGTTTATATGATTTCATCATTTTTTTTCACAATTAGTTATAAATTTTGTAAATTTTTTAATTTGCTGCTCTTTTTTCAAATTAGAGCTACCTCTATACTATATCTCGCAGCGTGTACACACATATGAACCCTATAGACTTTAAAGTAAAATCTTTTGAAAGAAACTAGTGAAAAGTGATTGAGAAAAGTGATAGTGAAAAGTGATAGTGACAGAAGACACGTAAGGAAACCTAGGCTAAATTATTATAGCATTAAGTATTTAAGGCCCCATGTAAAATTGCCAAGCTTTGTTGCACTTTCGTAGGATGGAACTTTCTTTCCATCCATTTGTTTGGGTTAATAGGCTAAGGTTTTCATGTACAGGGAGATCGATGGGACTTTGATTCCATCTATCTCTCTACGGGTCTCCAAGCGCAGCAACCTCCTCGTGGTGAGATCTGGTAATCGGTGAGAATCGAGCCAATGGCTGCGATTGTCAAATACTCTACTTAGTCGGATATAAGAATTTCTCTAACTTACGATACTGTGATAGAATATAAGAATAAAATATGTAACTTTATGATAGAAGAATAAGTGCAAGTTGGATAGAAGAAGTCGTTATGATAGAAGAATAAGTGCAAGTTGGAATATTTCAGCGAGATACTGGAACTGATGCGTTTTTGACAATTTTTAAAATCCTCTTTGCTTCAGCACCTTATTGAAATATATCAACTGACAATTTCTTGACAGTTTCCAGACTTTACCGGTAACGTTGCATGCGACACTAAAATGGTAAGGGGGTCCTAGGACCCCCCAAACCGGTGACAGAAAAATGCATTGGTTGATAGGTCTATCCTATACCTCGTCTGTGGTTGAGCGAAGAACGAAGCACGCGAACGTTTACCTTCGGTCTGTGCTGCTTGGGCCCTCTGTATCTAAGGCCAGCGTTCCTTCCGTGGGTATTGTAGGCGGCGACCCTGGATATGCGAAAACTAGGGGGAAATTTGGCCGGATCGTGTTCCCTTCCGGCTCCAGGCGTCGAGCTACCACTGACCAGGCCTGACCTGTTCCTGATGCTCGGCAGAGGGGACAATCGGATATCTTGAAGTTCTATTATGTCTGCTTCCGTCGAACCAGGAAACGGTGAGCTTGCTTTACTCCCTACAAATTAGTTCTCTTTTCGTTCCTCTGTCTATTTTTACCTTGTGACTATCGCTGATTTTGGATGTGTGAAGATGTAACAGCGATCCTTTATTTTAAGTTAGATTTGGTAATTCAGAAAGAATGATGGAGGAACAAACACTTTTTATTACATTCCTGTACAACCATTTCTCGATTTGGGCGGTTCCTTTTGTGGTCTCAGTTTTACGCGGTCAGAAAATACTTATACGACGTGTCGCACAATTCAGGGATTTCCCGGAACACGCAACATCTTGATGCAAAAAGACGTCGAAAAGTCCTTTACCGTTTTGAAATCCGCGGCTTCGTTCTTGAGATATTAACAGTTGAATATTAGTGGTCCAAGTTCCGAGACGCGCAGTTTAAAGCCGAGACAGCTGAGCGTGGAGCAGTGACCGCTCGCACGCACACGCAGGAGTTCTCACGGTTTGAACCAGCGCGGTCGGCTCTACTGTGTGTGTGGTTCTGTATCTACGCGTGCCTCCTGCGTGTAAGTGCGCGCGGTAACTGCTCCGCGCTCAGCTGTCTCGGCTTTAAACCGCGTGCTTTGGAACTTGGACCGCTTATATTCAACTGTGAATATCTCGAGAACGAAGCCTCGGATCCCAAAACGGTAAAGGACTTTTCGATGTCTTTTTGAATAAGGATATTGCATGTTCAGTGTCAAATATTTCCAGCGATGAGGATTGTAACTTCGAATCAATTGAAAAGAGAAGGTTGACTGCTTTTGAGTACAGTACTGACAGCGTGAACGAATAAAATTTAAATTTGTTTCCCAGAATTTTCATTAATACTGTTTTTGTGCAAATATTCGAAATAAATATTTTCATAATTCTCGTAAAAAGAAAGCCACGTGGAACGAATACTCCGCGTAAATCGAGGGACGAGTGTATAGTTTCGATGTAAGAGAAAATGTATAAGTGGGGTGCTTTTATTGTATTGTTTTGTGTAATTAACGTAAGTTATGAAATCTTACCCGACTTGGAGGAAATGATCTTCTTGTCGTCAGTTTCTTTCTTTTTCGTCTTCTTCTTGGCTCTGGCGCCCCAGTAAGTGTAATTAACCGCGGCATACTCGAGCAGAGCCGCAAAGACGAAAACGAAACACATTACTAAATAAATGTCGATAGCCTTCACGTAGCTGATACGTGGCAGTGAGCTACGTACACCTGTCGAAATCGTAGTCATTGTAAGGACTGTCGTTATACCTACAAAACAGCAAAATACAGAAATAAATAGTAACTTGTACGAACAGAAACTACTATTCTACGTGTCGGTGCAAATATAAGATGGTGCATAAATGTTTCACTATGTAATCAATTGAAAATGGGATGGTATATTATATTAATATCTAATTAATTTTGTTTAAAAGCTTTAACAAGTATCTTATTGTAATCATTATTACTAACTATTAAACCACGTAGCTATAAACGTAAAATGTCACTGTTTGGGTTAACTGATAATTAAAAAGGAATATAGGGGTCCTGAATTTTCAGTTTCGATGTGATTTTGAAGCTCTATGTATAATTTTTGTAAAACATATTGAATTTTAGTATATGTATACAAATTAAATTTATTATAAAATACATTTTATACTCCCTTAAAGAGTTAAACGCCAACAAAAATTTTTGGAAATTAAAAATTCGCGATTAACCATTAACTAGAGCTGTTAGAGATATTTAAGTCCAATATAGTGTTGTATTAGAACATGCTTCCAATATTTCACTAGCGCTGCAATTATTATTATTGAAGTTCCAAAAGTTGCGAAACGTTAGAGTCATCTTTCAAATTGAAAACAAATATACCACATGCGATTTAATACTCTTATCCTTTTGTGAATTTTCTCTTAAAAAAATTATTTCACTGCACTATTTTACTTTTGACAATTTATCTAAACATTAAATATTTGCGTCCAATAAGTATCCAAACAGGTATTTCAAAAAGCACGAGGCCAAATAATTAGTCTATGGAATACCTCTTTTGCAGTTGAATAGATTTTAGGTACATGTGTATTCAGCAATAGCGAGGTCTAATTGTAAGTAGCGCAAGTCCACAAAGAAGTGTAGGACACAGCATTGACATTAAATTTGAAATAAAATCGATCCAATATGTATTTTTTCTAAAATACACGTAATTTATTAGATATCGATACCCTTCATTCGAGAAATACCGATTTTTGAACTTTGAGGGGATGTTTAACCCCTTAAATTTGAGATGGTGCAGAAATGAAAAAAAAAAGACGTGTTTCCTATTTGTTTGTGCTTACCATATTTCAAGGATAACAAAATCAGCGTCGGATAGTGACCCCAGTCAAACAACCCTTTCGATGGTTTTCAGAAAATATCGAAGTAAAAATACACTAAAACCATGGAAAGCTTGGAAATCGCGTGGCGTGAAGAACCTTTCGGTCTCGTTCCTTCCTTGTCAACCTTGGTATTGCACGTATCAATTACTACTATTTACTACCAACTACTTTCTTTCCCAAGCAAACATGCTACTACGAGATTTACTTCTCCTTATCAACCGTGATTTATAATAAGAACGCGGTGAAGTATCTTAAATCGATTCATGTATACTGTAATGGTCAAAAGGAAGTTCAAACTTTGAACGGTAACAAAAATTAGATAGTAATATTACAGAGAGTTACTACCCGTAACTTTGAATAAAATTATTATTATTACATAAAAAAAATTGAGCACATTCCTCGAATGCCAATTAATAAATCTACAAAGTTTGAACTCATAATACTCAATACCTTTCTTCTAAAAAAATTTTCCATACTTCCAAAGCTTCAAACTAGGGAGACCCTTTAAGTTAGTTGACATTTAGAAATACGTGTTCCTAAACTTTCTTTTGTCCACCACTGTAATAACAACGTAAGCGATAAAAACAATTGTTTACCGAGAGCTACCCTCGCACTGGTTGCCTCGTGATTGATCCAGAAACTGACCCAGCTCAGCATCACGATTAGGATGCTGGGCAAATATGTTTGGAAGACGAAGTAGCCGATGTTCCTTTGCAGCTTGAAGCTCAACGAAAGCCTTTGATATATCCCAGTGGCCAGCCTCTCCTTGCGGTCGTTCGTTTCGTATCCGATTATCGTGAATTGTGGCAGCTCTGCTTCCTCGACACCGCGAACTGGGGTCTCTTTCCAATACATCACCACGTCCAGCACCGTGTAACCATCTGGGAGAATTTTTCTCTTAAGTTTGCCACGCATTTTACTCCAATCACACAGATCCAATTGCGGATGGAATGCATCCTTGTGCAAAAATACGTCGACATTGTAGAATAACTGTTTTTTGAATGACGAAAAAAATTTGGAATACGTGTGCACTTGACCAGGAATCGTTCTCATCTTCAAAATCGATTTTTCTCGGAAAAAATGTATGGTTGGGAAAAGTCTTAAGCTATAACTTTTACTTGTTTTTGCAGAAGGATTCACTTTGTTCGCGGTTATACCACATATAGCGTTAGATTTTGAAGAATTTTCGTACTCGTTTTTCTCAAAAACGGAGGCTCGAATAAAAAGATTTTATTCTCTTTCCTCGATTTGGTTTTATATTAAGGGCCATATTTTTCGAAATTGGATTCGTAAATATTGTGGAATTTAAAAAAAAAAATTAAGATCAAAACGTAGAATTTCTAGAGAATTTCTAAAATTTAACTTCCTCGAATTTCTTAACGAATTTGTAACGTAACAGTTTTAAGAGGAAAAAGAAATGAAATTCAATAGCTTAACTTTAAATTTGATACAACTTTCTTCCTTTCTTTTTCGTTTCTAAATTCAAATCGAAAGAGTTCCTGAAACTTGATCTATTACTTTGTTAGACACTTTGGAAATTTAAGGAATACAGAGAGTTCTAAGAAAGAGGTCAAAGAATTTAGGTGCATACCTATTATAGTAGTGACAAAAGTGAATTATTTTATTTTTACACAAATAAAGACGAGCGTTTATTTCAAGTCAGACTTTCGTCAGTTTTCTGCAAAAGATTTTCTACATTTTCTATTTCATAATAGTGCATTCATAATATGCATTCCTCTTATCTTTTGACACTCCATGAGTGGTCCTAAGTTTCTCGAAAACAAAGCCCAAAAAATGTTATTCTACATTTTCAACTATTTTTCATATTAAATCAACACCTTTTAAGTTATACCACCGGTTACTCCACACCCTGTACGTGCATATACATTTAGGATATTACAGAAAAAAGATTCAAGACTTATAGAATTTATATACTGCCCACTAAGCTGCGAAAGAAATGCTTAACAAACCTTGGTAGAGAAATCAATAAATTCTGGTAATGTGCGAAGCAATTTTTGATGTTACAATTATAACATGAAAAATACGATTTTATACAGCAAGGAATAATAAACATTTAACAAAAAAAATCATGAAAGTAGGCCCCCTTTTCGACCAGCCATGTAAAATGTTACCCTTAAGGGGCAACATACACCTAGATATATTAAAAAAATCGATTTTACAAAAATATTCTTATTGGATTGTATATCCATTTATCTGTGCTCTGTGAAAATGTGAGTGGAAAATTCGTAAAATTGACGATGCTACGCCTATGGGAACCCGCAGCCGTGTCTCCCCTTGCGCGCAGGTATACGGTCACTGGGCATTAGTAGAGTCCAGGATACTACGAAAACGAGCCAGAAGGGATGAAATGGAGGTGTCAACAGCTGAAGAAGGTGAATTTTATGGTCCAGGCATTGATGATTCAATGTAAGTATGAAAACTTATATTTATGCCAATTTTACGTACGCTAAAAACTACGCGTTTTTCTCAAAACGATGTTTTTCAAAACGGTAACCATTATATCTCAAAAACTACTAAACCGATTTACTTGAAATTTTATACAGGCATTCTAAATATAAGTATCTAGTTTTTCACGTAGGATTTTGTTTCTAAATACAATAGTTTACTTTTTATAAATTAAAGACTCTCATATTTTGCACTTAAAAATCGACTTTTATGAATAAATATCTGCCATTCTGCAAAAAATTGAAAAAACAAAAATCGGCTATGACAAGTACTAGTTTTTTTCGTCTCCTTTAGGAAGAATTTTTTCTTTTTTGTTTCAGATAAGAAAGATCCAAGTTACACCGGTTACCGCAGATACCTTCACTGAAAAATCGTTATGCAGAAATGGCCACCCTGCTGTTCCTATTAAAAATTTCTTATTAAAAATTTAGCATTTTATAGACAGGAATATAACATTTGCAATGTACTCAATGTTTTTTTTAATAGAAACATCTATTGAGCACAAAAAAATTTGAAATTCCAGCCTACATTTCTACCTCCTAGGTGTATGTTGCCCCTTAACACACACGAGTAAAAAAATCAGCCGCGTCAGAGCAAAGTTACTGTGCATCTCCTATTCAAATATTATCATACTACGCCTTCATTCTCTTCGCTACATTCTATAAAAATATCTTGATGACCAACTCTTTCTGTCAGCATAGTGGGCACTGTCCAGTATCCACCCTAGAAATCCCATATCACTTTTCCGAAACACCTTGTATGTGCCACCATATTCTTCAACCTCTATCTTAGTGCCCCCGTACAAGTAACGGGGTTGGGAGGAGAGGAGAGGTGCTACGAAGGGTAATATCGATCGTACAGCTCTCGATCTCTACGGTGCAGTTCTGCGAATCGAGCGGATAGTAGTGCAGATCCATCATGCAGGCCAGGGTCGTCGTAAATCTCATGCCATAAGTGACAGATCCGTCTCCGGACAACCGGACGAGTTTATTACGCTCGGTCACGTCGTGCAAGAAACTGCGAACAAACCGAAAACCAAACATTTTCTTTCTCAACCTCCTCCTACCGCCTACTTTCACTATCAGGCCATTTCAAAAGTCTTGGGGTATTTCGTTCGAACATCAGTTCACTATCAACGTTCAATCAGTGAAGCGAATTTAGAGCGAGTGGTAATGCCAATAATGTATGGTTTGTAAATTCAGGAAATCGGTAAATTCTGCATAGGCAACTGAGAATATTATTAAACTACCCTAATAGCACAAAATATTGAATGCATATAGATCCAATATTAAAAAGAGGTTCAATCTCTTTTTGATATTTAAATATACATACAATATTTATTCTGGATCAAGAAGCAAATATTTTTTCCAAATATACTGGATATATTCATTTTATATTGTAAAAAAAAAATATTATTTCAAATATAAAGTATATTTTACATTTCCTGATTAATTATTTTGGAATTCTGAATATTAATTTCACGTTTCCAGAATATTTGCTTTCCATTTTCTAAACATTTCTTTTATATATTCCACGAATATTTAGTTCATATTTTCTAAACATTTATTTCACATTTTCAGTATGTGTATATAATATTTGGAATTAACATATTTTTCACATTAAAAAGTGTGGCTAAAAAAATATTTTTTTAATATTCAGAAAAAATATTTAACCAATATTTTGTGCTACTAGGGTATATTTATTCATTTGAATTGTCAGTTTCATTGATTCGTTGATTTATTAATAGAAAATATTAATATATATATAGAAGGAATAGAAACTGGAGCCAGTAGATTTTTTTAAATCAAAACCTGTTGAGTTTTTTTAGAGAGGCACGGAGGAGTTAGTTAAACGATGGCAAGGAGTCATTGAAAAAGAGGAAAATCGCATTAATGATAAACTTATTTCGTTATATGTTTTTCTTCGTAATAAAGTTTGAAGAAAAATACGCAAAGATTTTTGAAATAGCTTAATACTTTCTCAATCAACAGAAATTACGAAACGATCATTACTGACAGAGTTAAGGAATTGTGATTCAGAGATCCCGTTATTTTACGAAGATTCTTAAAAATTAATTTTGCTGGCGAGAAACTCTTAATGTTCACAAATGTTTTCGATATCTTGAGAAGTTCTTGTTCAGACACTAAAGCAGGAAAAGAAACAGGGTGTTTTCGAACAATAAATTAAATTAAATATGAAATGTTTTAGGGAATCTAAGTCTTGAAAGCCTCAAATATTATATGTATTAGACCGTTTATTTTTGGATTTCTTTTCGAACTGCCCAGACAGTACGAGATTCTAAAGAACTTTCGTACACACCTGTTTTTGTCGTTGGCGAAAAACGTGTCCGGGACCCAAATTTTTTCTGCGAAATCGCCACTGAGAGTGAGAACCTCCTCTTCTTGGGAAAACGCCAGTCTTTCGTCCTTCCAATACTGATTCAAGTACATTGTTATCGTGTAATCCTGCGGACCAAAGGGGCAATGTCAGTTGCTACACGAAGTCGTATAGCTTCGAGTAATATAAACAATTAATATTAAAAGGGAAAATGTATGAATTCTCAAGTTCATAGTGTGACTCCCAAAGACAGCACGCAGTTCTTATATTCCCCCCAAAATTGGAATTTTTGTTTAAAATTATCTTCACGAGAATGTTAATTATTTTTTAAACTAATAAAATAACTATTGAAACTCTATCGGCTGTTATAAGAAAATTTCACAACTCACAAATTAGCCGAGAATATTTAGTATTTACTAAATAGCCTTTTTTTAAGGACACTTTTCAAAATTTGAGTGCTATCTATATTTCACTAAATGTACAGGGTGCTCTGTGACAGTACACAAGAGACGTCGACGATTCTAAATGAAGAAAGAAGTCGAAACTGTGCAATAAAAGTTATTTTATACAGAATCTTGTTTTCGAAAAAGAAACTATGATTGTTTAAACTATTCCCAGCCAATTTTCAGGTTAAAAATAGTATCCTTCGATTTTTCTCTACAAGAGCTTGCCAAAAAAGCAGATTAACCCTTTGTTGACCCTCTAGGTGTGAACAACCCCTAAGCTGATTTTGGCGCTCTGTACCGTCTATATGCAAAATAAATACCTTTTTTCCAAAGCCGACTTACAAACTATATTTTTTCTCAAAATATTATATCCAAACAATAACTCTGTAGATTTTTAGCATCTAATATTGAAATTTGTAAAAGTTACAATTTTTTAAACATCTTCTTCGTGTTTTTTCGACATAGGTATGGTAATCTAGAATTTTTTTACAAAATCTGTGATAAAATTTCAACCAAAAAAACTATTAGAATTCATTCTAGAGACCTTGAAATTGATCCATGATTTTTTCGTAATGGTTGAATGCATTAGATGAGAATGACAGTCGTTCAAAATTTATTCTGAGTGTCAGCCACCCAAGTATGTCAAAGTTTTCCGAAAAAAGAGTTTATCAACAAAGGGTTAATCACGGCTCTTCGATCACACATCACTGTATAGATTTAGCATTGTTATCTACACATTTAAATATACTCTTAGCGCGTTCCTTTTTGCCCATAAATTGATTGTGATAGTCTATAGATATGACGCGCTGCAATTGCAATTATAACGACTAAAATAAGTTATTTAATATTTCATCAATATGTGCAACAGTGTATGGGCTACATATGTTCTGCAAATTTTCTGTATACGGGATATCTGCAAGAACATCAGCAGTCTATTAATAACGTAAACATATTCACCATACCCATTATATAATTAATAGCATAAATGTATTCACCATGTTCACTTCCGAGATTGCGTCGAAACTCGCGATCGTGAGGTCCATACCGACCAAAAGGGGTTGACCTGGGAACAAATCAAATCACGAAAATGTAAATAAATCAGCGAAGCGATAGGTTTGATATTGGGAAACCAAGAATTTCGATACGCCAACTAGTGACAGAAAATCAAACTACTGTGAGTAGGCCGAAATCCGTCCAAGTCCATACGATTATCAGTGTTTATATAGGCATTTTGTGAAAAACAAGTGTTTTTAAATTTTTTTGAACACTAAATTTTTACTTCTTTCTACTTGCAATAGTTTGCCAACTTACCACCGCAGCGCTGAAATCTAAGCCACGCCTCCACTTGGTTTCCCAATAGTTCATATTTTATAGGCAGTACAATGGATGGAGATTAAGGAAAATTAGTATCAGCATCGTTAAGCGGATTAATCGAAGCCTCGACATGGTCAATGAGCCGTAAAAAACTCGTGGGAGGTAGCTTATTAAATTATTCTTGACATCAATTTCGGTTCTCCACCTTTTTGGCGATGATACCGCTCTAAAATTTCGAAGTGTCGTAGGAGAAATACGTTTTTTCCCCAATCAAAATTTGAAAATAAATATCGGAACTATCAATTTAAAGAAAAAGTGATATTTTAATTTTTTATACATTATTTCTTTGTATTCAAGTATCTAATGCTTAGCTGGTAGAAAATTGTGTTTTGCATATAAAAATGCCAAGAATCTATAATTATTACGATGTTAATTTTTATTATTTTTTTCATTGATTTATAAATATTTACGGATGTAATTGCAATTATTTAAAAGACTATTATGGTTAGTTTCAGTCGCTTTGAGTGAGTCGAGGGAAGGTAGAGGTATACTATAGAGTACTTACCGCCGAAATTTGGCCTCAATCGAATATCGTATCCATCGAGAATTCGCGATATAGTTTGCGTGACATTTTCTAGTCTGTCGGACACCCCCGTGTTCTCGATACTGGCCCTGAAATTTAACCAGAAAATACTCCACTGTCACAATCTGTCGGTATTGGTTTCAGTAAATTTGAACAAAAAGTCGCGCCTAATAAATCAACATCCAACAATTATCAAAATCAATATAAACGAGTCAATTACGTTGTAATATATTTACGATTGGAAAATTAGCTGAGAAGAATTATACCTTATGCCAACATTTTAAAATTATCTAATAGGGTGGTTTTGGAAACCGGTCCGCGTTATTGTTCTTTCCTAAGGGTGATTAGAGAAAATTGGTAGAGAGAAATACATGCACAGTTGATTAATAGGTATTTAATTTCCTGTGGTTGTATTCTCTTCGAATAACACGCCAATATATTTTCAAGGTGAAGCTTCAAATTTTTTTTACTGGAACTTTTCAAAGAAATGTGAACTAGAATGTACGAAACAAATAAAATTGATATGTTAAACAAAAAGAGTAAAATAAGTATAAGCAAGGTGAATGCTGTCAATAATTTTCTATCTCTAAAAATCTCTATCAATTTTCCCCTCAAATTTGATTCACAACAGAGCTATTCACTGACCTACTTAGTTTCCAGAATCCAGAATTACCGAAAGATTTTTTCGACGAAATTCCTTCCCTCCAATTTATAAATACACTAATCATTTTTATAAGTCTTTGAACATATACTCCTGCATACACAGTGGCTAATAAAATTAATGTAAATAGCTGCAGAAAGTATTAGTTGAACGGTGTCACCGAATTTTTAGTAGACTATAGGTATAGTAGAAATTTTAATATTCCATTCTTAAGCTTCTTCATTAAAGATCAATGAATTCGTTCGTGACATCAAGCTGAATAAAGTACATACATGACTAACGTATTTTTGTCGCGCGCGAATCGCGTTTCGATTGCTTCCGAATGGTGCGGAAATGAATTGAATCGTTACCAGACAATCAAATGGATCATCTGCAGTAGGAGAAGTGTCCACTGCAGCTGCATCCTGCGAAACATCCTCCGAAAATTACGTCAACAGATAGAAGAGGACGTCATCTCGTTGGGCTCTTGCACCTCGACATCGAGCTGCCAGAAACTGCAAGCAGAACCGACCTGATTTCCGTCCTTGACCCTTATTATGCATCATTCATCCTTCAATTTTCAACGTTCTTTAACACCGCGACACGTACGAAATAAAGTGAACGTAACAAGTCCTCTTTTCCTTCGTGTTTCTCAGAAATTTGTGATTCGTATCCAATTGAAAGAGAGAGAAATATGGGGATTAAATTTGTTTAACTTTTAACAGCAATCATGCTTCATTAACATCAATTTCTCTGGAATTGTTAAAAAATTGAAATTTTCATTTATCAAGAAACTTCCAGGAAATTATAAAAACTTGTAGCAGATTTATTTGAATAGTTCACGAGGTAAACTGCCACAAGTTAAGTTAAGAATTAAGCGGAGCTTGGAACATATTTTTTAAACTTTATCTGTGAAAAATTGTCGAAGAATGCTATTAATTAACAGATGACTTTGAATGACATTTTCTACTTTACGAATGCGTTGCTTACAGAAAAGTTCTTCGAAAAGGTACATTTCTCGCATAAACTACAAAACTCCAGCTTTAGTTGGCTAATCAAAAGTTATTCAGTGAAAATGCGTGACTGTAATCGCAAAAGAAAAGAGTGGTTCTCTCCCCACATATGTTTGCAAGCTGTCATTGTGTATTTGAATCTTCTCTCCGCGCTGAATAACAGAAGAAATAATCAAAAAGGGCAAACAGCAACAGCTCGGAATTAATCCATCTGTCATAAGTGTCCAGCATAAGCAGCACGAGGATTCGAAGAACATTCCCCGAAGGATCAAAGGGTGGGTTAGGGTTGGGTGTCCTCGACTCGTGTAGCGATTGGGACGTGGTGGACGGAAGGGCCGTCGACAGGAGAGAACGTCACCAGGAGTCAATGGCTCTCACCCTTCCCAGCACGGGGCCGCACTTTTTCACCACCGAACAGACGGGTTCGTTCACGAGCACTATCCAACGTCGACGCCGCTATCGGGGATATTTTCTGATGCTTCGGATGCTGCGCGCCGCTCACCCTCTCTACTCGGCCCCTCTTGCCCCCTCCCGCGCCCCCACCAGCGCCCCTGTTACTCTCTACTAACCTCCTTTCGGCTTCCCTGTTGAGTTAAGGTCCGCGCACACATATCCGTCCTGAGTCAGTTCCGTGTCAGTTCCGTTCCGGCGTGCAAGTGGTAAGAAGAAGAGGGGCGTAGAGGGTCTCTTCTTCTTACCACTTGCACGCCGGAACGGAACTGACACGGAACTGACTCAGGACGGATACGTGTGCGCGGACCTTAACGCTTCGTCCTTACCCTCTCCTTTCGGCTTTCGCCCTCGTGCGCTCTCTTCCTCCCTTCCACCCCCGACCGTCTTCCTCATCCCTTTCCCTTTTTCTTTCGCTCTAGCCCTTCCGCCGAGTCCCTTACTCCCGCGATTCCCCTTTTCACCACGCATCACTCTTCCACGCGCGCTAACCTTCCTCTCCACCCTTATCGCTTCCCGAAAGGGATGCATCGTCTCACCCCGTTCACGATCCTACCCCTCGCTGCTTGTCCCCTCCAACCCCTTCCGCTCCTACTCCTTCGCACCCGTGCACTTGTGCCAGCCCCACCACCCTCCCAACCCTCGAAGCCAACCCTCCCCCTCCGTCCTCTCACCTATTTATCTTCCGCCTCTGTTTGGACACCCATAACGCCGCCCTGTATCTCTCCGTAGTTGCCATTCCTCGGCTACCCCCGCGGGCCACCCGGTGGTTGGCGCAAAAAGGAACGCGCACGCGCAGCAACCCCGTTCCCGCCGCGACCCACTGACACAGAGCCGGGGCTGCGCGTCTCTCGGTTTCGATGTCAGGATCGAACCGGTGCCACCCTTGCCTAACGCACCACCGGCATCGAGAGTCGTTAACCTTACGAGATTGCTGCCCCAATCGATCCCGTCTTCGAAGCACATTTCCATTTGCGGGCGGAGCGGGAGGGCATTGGACGTTTTTTTTTTTTGGAAATTTGGACCCCCGATTGGGATCGTAGTCACCTGTTGGCGCCGAGTGACCTTCACTTTTCGTTCTGCCTAGGTGCAAACAGTCGCGGTTTCTTCTTTTCTTCACTTGCTTGTGAAGATTTCGGGAAAGAGGAGACGCGGGGCGGTTTTGGGAGGGAGTTTTTTCGGCTTGATTCTTATTTGAGAGACGCTGTGTATGAGCGAGAGGGACACTTAAGGGGGTAGGTTACTCTCAAAATTTTCGAAAATTGGTTTTTAGGATGTTTGCATATCTTAATAGGGTAAGTCCGGGAGAGTTATTTAATCTACGTCTCTCAAATTTTTAAGTCTACGCCTCTTCATTTGCACTGTGTAAATCTTGCGCCGACTTAAAAATATGGGAGACGTAGATTAAATAAGGGAAAAAATTATTTTTTACTTATTAGTAAATTTTTATTGTTTTGAAGTCGATTTTAATTTTTTTATGTAGGGTAAATCCGGGAGAGTCCGACCAGTGTTGATGTTTTAAGACTAACGCAAGCTAGGACACTGTGTGTCACTGGCACAAAACAAATGAAGGCGTTTGTTGTTTATCTCACATTAAGCATTATCATAAATCC
This sequence comes from Andrena bicolor, assembly GCA_960531205.1. Lineage (NCBI taxonomy): Eukaryota > Metazoa > Arthropoda > Insecta > Hymenoptera > Andrenidae > Andrena > Andrena bicolor. The sequence continues at coordinate 18,132,313 of OY482668.1, read as the reverse complement.
ATATTTGCATTATAAGATACAATCAGGGTTGACTAACTGGCGACTCACGAGTTGCCGGGGGCTCCTCCGCCTTGCGGCCACGCTGAACGCAGTGGAATTCGTCCGTGCCTACACAGACATAAATACATTCGATTGCTACGGCCGGCCACGGCCATACGTTTATGTACATATAATTATAATTAATACGACAATACGAACTGATATATACTTATTTTTACTCGTCTCTGTGAATGTGAACGTAAAAATTGGTGGATTTGGGTTTAAAAATTTCATCAATATTTGGTTCTACATACAGACAGGGATCCTAACCCGCCGGGAGCGGGTTACTAGTAGCATAAGACAGTCTAGTCTAGACAGCCACTTAATGTACTCTGGTCATCCGGCCGAAAAATTGTGCAATTTTTATGAATTTTTTACTCAATGAATTACAAATATAATCATGCGAAACTTTTTACACATTATTTATCTACTTGTGCCTTGCTCAATTTTTCGGCCAGATAACCATAGTACCCCCTTAGGTGGCTGTCTAGACTAGACTGTCTTATGCTACTAGTAACCCGCTCCCGGCGGGTTAGGATCCCTGCATACAGATGCGAAAGTGCGTTTAATAAAATAATAATTTTTACGTTCACATTCACAGAGATGTGTAAAAGTAAGTATATATCAGTTCGTACTGTCGTATTAATTATAATTACATATATGTAAACGTATGGCCGTGGCCGGCCGTAGCAATCGAATGTGTTTATGTCTGTGTAGGCACGGACGAATTCCACTGCGTTCAGCGTGGCCGCAAGGCGGAGGAGCCCCCGGCAACTCGTGAGTCGCCAGTTAGTCAATCCTGTTTTACAGTTCGCGAGTTGTAACACAAAATCGAAAAATAGCCGGTTTTTAAGGGGTAAATTTCAAGTTTCAACCTCTTAGAGTGCATTTGGACACCAAAAGAAAATGCGTAATACATACATATGTATCCTCTACATATCCCCAAAGTTTCAAAAGTTTTTGAATTTCCGGGGATCTTCCCTTATCAGTCTCGGTCGCCGCGGCAAGAACAGAAGAAGTAGGGGGGATAGCGTTCACTTTAGTTCGAGACAATACTGTATGTGGATGTATAGGGTGTATGGAAATAAGTGACTATAACTTCAGAAGTGAATGCAGTACGTACGTAAATATAGTGAAGAAAGTGTATATAAAAATTTGTCCTATTTAAATCTGTTTCTGAATTATAGGCATTTTTATGCATCATTAGTTGCTACAAACTGACATAGCGTAATTGGTTTCAATACTAAAATGCAGCGAGTAATTAATAACAGATGGAGCTATTGTAGAATAAGGAAACTTCTATGAAGGCTTTACGCGGGCCCACTTAATACCGAGGATTAATTAATACGAGGTTAAATAAGACAATTATTTTACCTCGTCTGCAGAATTCAGTCCAGAAATTGTGTGCACATATTTTGGTACACCCTGTATACAGCGTGGAGAAAAAGAACAAGGACATTTACTGCTCACCAAAACAATGAAACAAGTTTTAATGAACATGGGTTCAAAAATAACTTTTTGTCAAAGTTTTAAAATACTTTTTTTCTTGGGATCAGTAACAAAATAATTATTAACTTTATCGCTTATCCATTTGACAGGAATCATAATAATACACATATACGCATTAGCGTACTAATTGTAAATCTCTAAGTAATTTTCGATACTAAAATATTTTTCTCGGTTATAGTGATACACTCACAAAGCATTTGAACTGTGCTTTATTAACACGTTCTGTTTTACCCGGAGTAAAACTTTCATTTGAGGGAAAAAGATGATTCTTAATTCAGTGAGGAAATCAAAGTAGAGCAAAAGGAGCTGAAATTATAAATAATATAATAATCATATAACACAACTACTATTTTTCCAACATTGAATGTTGCAATCTACTTTTCTCATTACTTTTTACAGTCCTACCAAAACTCTGAATTTCCACCATCGTATAAAACGTGTTAAAAGAGAGTCCGAGATGGATAAACAATTTTTTAACTGAATTGTGCTCAAATCATACAGCCAAGATTATCATTACTAAATCATCATCAAAGCTTTTTTCGGTTTTCCTTGTTCATTATTTACGGTATTGTAACATAAAGAAATAAAAGCTTGTATTATATCTAAAACTGTCATTTTTGCACATTTTATCGATTTATTACCTCTTGCTAAAAACTAGGAAGGATAATGTTAGATAAAAATCCATAAATTCAGTGACAGTTTCAAATCCTAAACGTTTTATTGTATGATTCTTACGTATAAAAGTTATTGAAGTAAAAACCGTGAGAACATGATAAAAGACTATTTAAATACATACGGTGAGAATTCTAATTTCCCTATGTGAAATGCTTTCCCAGAAACGTGCACCTAAACTTACCCATATAATAGAGAAATTTCGTTTAAAATAACTTAATAAAAAATTCCCCCAAAAGAAGGCGAAACAACCGCAATAATTCCTAATTTTGCAATATTCTCAAAACACCTATTAATAAATCAAAGAAACTTTACCTTCCTACCACTTCAACTCTTGGCAAAACTGTAAAAGGCATTCAAATTTAGCAATACTGGTACGCACAAGAAAAACGGAATAAAAACAATGAAAAAAATAAAAATCAAACGGGCTGCACAATAGGTATAAACCGAATATTGCGAATGAAAGAATGTATAGTATAACTGTTATTGTTAACAAAGGAACTTCAGTAAAATTCCGATATTTTTTTAAGCCTCGCGGGCTTGTAGGAAACCTCAATCGATTTTTATTCTTCCATTTCTTGGTTCTTCGGGCTGAAAACATTTGTGCTTCCCTATTTTCCTGTATACCTTGAAAGCTATAAAAGATATCAAATAATTATTACAACGAAATCTGAATGATTTTTTATGCTCTATAAAACTGCGGAATAAAACATTTCAATTGTTCGTCGTGGGGAACGTGGATTTATTTAAATTCCACAAGTTAAACAATTTCATTGCGCAGTTTCATACAGCATAAAAAACCATTCAATTTTTATTTTAACAATGGTTTTATATCTAAAATAGTTTGAAAGATACGCAGGAAAATAGAAAACTTTTCATCACGAAGAATCAAAAAGTAGTAAAAAAAATTGCCTGGTACTTCTATTAAAGTTCCCTTGAATGTGCGGTGCAAAAGGAATGGAAGATAATAAAACGGCTGTTCTCAAAAAACATAACTAAAAATTGAAAATCGCGAGGGGAAGGAGCTAATAGTAAATCTAAATATGGAGTATGAAGGGATAAAGGAGAAATTGAAGAATAAACGATAAGAAAAGTTCGTTGAACGTTATAGAAGGCAGGATGATTGGAGCTTGCGCGGCAGAAAGTTTCGCCTCCCAGGTGGGAGATCCACGAGGATCTGTCACAAGAAACGCATGTAGATCTTCCTCGCGAGTGCCGGTATTCGGTTCGAGCCTATTCGATTTTTCGTTAACAAACTTCAGTGTACTGCAAATCTGCCTTCCGTCGAACAAGTCCAGCGACAATGTTTGCGTGAGTATTTATACACTCCATTTCAATTTGTTTCCCACATTCAATAACTTTTTAAGCTTCATTTATTTCACGTGTATGCGTTTTTTTTTCAAACCAAACTCGTGCGATATTGTTAACTAAAATTCCACGATTCAAAAATACGTATCTGTAATTAAATTCATCGGGAATTTCGATCAACTTTCGAGCTGTCAATTAAGCAGGGAATATGCACGAGAAATTTGAGTTTTGAATAGTGAATAAGTAGGTGATTTAAAGTTCGGAGGTGTGTTGTTTTTAAAATGGTCTATTAAAGTGACAGTTTTCGCAAGGGATTGCTTTCAATCGAAAGGAAAAATGTTATCAAAATTGCCACATTCTATAATTGTTGTTAGTAGTTTTAATGGGATTTTAATGTGACAATCGTGTATTCGTTTATCTTCAGACGAATACATGAATGTAAAAGTTGTTGAAACAAGTGTGAGCAATTTCTACGTTAAAGCTCGTATTTATACTTTCGGTTATTTTATTTTTTATTAAATAACATTGAGAGAAGAAGTATCGTTGGACAAGTCACATTTTTATTACAATTACGATTTTTTCCTACCCATTGTTATTAACCAGCAAAACGCATGAAAAGCGGAAAATTATTATTAAAAAACGAGTGTCTTTGCGGGTGGGTTGGAACATTTTACAGTGAAATTCGTAAATCTGGTCGAAGGATAAATTATGGTAATGAAAGCTTGGCCAAAGATCGTGGCATTTCGCGTCGATTATTTAGCCAGCCTCGCAAATATGGCAATATTGGTACAGGCCTTTAATGAAAAGCTGAAATTAAAGTGGTACTGGTTCCAAATAAACCTGTACTCGCAATAGCCGAAAAAAAGAATAACCACAAGTTTTTTTCGCCTGTTCCTCTCTGCTGGTTGATTATCGCTCTTTTTAAAAGAAAAAAGTATGTCTTTTACTTTATACTTTACTTTGTGTATATTTTAGGCTTTAAAGTATATCTTCATCATATTTTTACGTGGCACGATTTGTTGTTTGGCATTTCATTATCGATATCAAGCGTACTTCTTTCACAAGAAGAAACGTCACAGTAATTACAGTCAGAGATTAGTTTCACAGACTTTAGAGAAGAATACTTGGAAGATTTGAATTAAAATGTTAGAACGAAATTATTAGATTCTTCATTATTAGTGCAAATATATTTGCAGTGGCCCACTCAGGGTTTAATATTGGGGGGAGCCGAGTTGAAGGGATGAAAATATTTTTAATGCAAATTCAATAAAATTCATTAGATGATTATAAAAATTTATTTGTAGAATAAAATCCAGTTTTCTTCTCTTTTTACAAAGCTTTTGAATTATTGCAATCTGGGTTACACTAATCTTATTTTTTCTTCTTCTTTAGGGGGTGATAGAGCCTTTGGGTGCCTCACTAAACATTTGTAATTTCTATGCGTAAAATAAACAAATTTGAACGGACAAAGATATTTCTTCATAATTTGAGCATAATTAAAAAAATGTCATTTTAAAGAAATTGTGTAATCAGTCAAATGCAAATTTTAAATTGATTTTCCTGTAAAGTTGACACATTTTTAGTTACGTCATTTGAATACAAAGCTGCGATATGTAGTATTTCAGTCGAACTGTGTCGAAACTATACGAAGAGATAAAATTCGATTTTCATAGTCTTTCCGCAAAAAAAAAAGGGTATCGGATGGATTTGAAGGGCGATTCTGACGTAACGAGGGAGAATGTTCACTCGAAAGATCGAGGGGCACCCTCGTCGGAAGTTGCTGAATCCGCGGCTAAGGAGAGCACTCTTGTACTTCTATTCCCCTCTTCTTCTTCGTCTTCTTCTCCTTTTCCACGGCCTCTCACCTCCACGTCCCCACTTTGCCTGCTGCGTACCGTTTTTCTGTTTCGATCAATCGTGTTTCAATTTTTGACTTTCCCCCGATCCTCGATTATTTGAAGAATACTTTATCTCCAATTTTGATAACGCTCGGTATCAAAGAGTATGTTGATTGTTTTGTTTAAAAATATTAAATCTAGTTTTTGATCGCCCTTTTAATTTATTCTGTTTGTGACTTTTTACAGAACGTTATTTTATATATATTTATATTTTTTTTTAATTTACTTTTTTGAGGTTCCATCAACTTCACAGGTTGCCACTTCACTTTTATATACCTTTTAACATATAAAACTATATGCTAATACCAATTAGATGAGTTCGGAAAAAATGTGATTTCAGAAATCTATATCGGTTTTAAAACAGTTTTTTTATTTGTTCAATTTTTATCTACTTTTCTGGGTTGTGGCGTTTGAATGCTACTATAGGGTAGGTTAGTGAAACGAGAAAATGTAACTTTTCTCGGAGTTTCTCTTGAAAATTAATAAGAGGAGATTGCCAAAATTAAAAAATTAATCAAATCAAGGATTTGCAGAGCGTTACAATAAATGTGGATTTTTATGCTAAAATAATTCGAAATTGTAAAGTCACTCTTCCCAAATAAAACTTTCTTTTGGAGAAGATCGGTTTTATAGATGGAACTACTTCTGAATCAAGTGGACTCATACTTGATATATTTTCAATCTTGATTTTCTCGAAAACGAAAAATTTTGGAAAAAAGTTATTGTAATATTTGGACAGCTTTTCCAAAACAGTTTGTTTCTTCTTCGCCTTCTTTCACGTTTAGGCAGAATTCCATATAAAAAGAATTCTATGATCAGATTCACAAAGTATCATTTTTCTAATTATATTTAATGAATTGCTTCTTCTTCAGGCTATTGTTGCTCGTACTACTGGCCACGTGCAAAGATCGAAACTACGCTCTTGATGTATCCTTGCCGTCACCAAAGAATTCTTCAAAGTCTGCGATGAACAGAGGAATAGGCAACGACATCTTGTCCAAGAATATCACAATGGTTTTGGAGAACCTCCTAATGAACTACGAAAACAACCAGCTGCCCACTCATGGAAAGGGTAAAGTAGAAAAAACTTCCATTTCACTTGTGTAGCTGTTGTGTTGATAATTATAAATAATTTACACGGCGCTGTATCAGGGGTTAAGTTTAATCTAAACATTTTTAACTTCAAAATGTCCCTTTCGAACCTTACTTTTGAAAGGAATTTGCAAATACCGTTAAGGAACTAGTTTCTGATCAGTTTAGAGGGTTTCCCGCTTTAATATTTATTTTTAACCTAATAAAACATTAAACCATAGACTTTTTTCATACTAAAAGTTGAATTAATGTTTAAACTTGAAGGAAAAATTTTAAAAAGTTGAAAATAAGTATATAATTTAATTATTTATAAGGTATGAAATAATAAGGTGACTAGGAACTAGTTTTTGATCATCTAAAATTAACAATACTAACTGCTTTCACAGACAACACCTATATTTTTGAATTATCAGTTTTTATGTTAGTAATTATTTCAAGCAATTATTTATTGACATAAACTCAAAAGAACGATTTATTTCATGAACTGATCAAAAATTAGTGCCTGATCAAGAACTAGTTCCTTAACGGTATAAGAGTTAAATTTTATAGCAACAGATGCAGATATAGAATATTATAAATAATACTTTTGTTAAATCCGCCCTTCACATCATAAGAAGATTTTTATCTTAATCTCAATTATGATCTGGTTTTGGTCTGACATCTCAATTTTTAAGCGTTTATTTCGATACGGTTATTTATTAGTCAATTAAAATGAAAAATTGAAAGCAACAGGTTGGTGATCGTATAACGTGATCGTTAATAGGGACAGTGATTCTGCATACTTCCGTTTAGAAAATTATGGTGTTGGGGCAAGCAGATGATGATACAAATATAGATGCTTAATTAAAAAAGAATTTAAATATTTAAACCTAATGTTAACAAAAACTGCGTTAGGAATTCAATTCTACACTAAAATTCGTCAAGCAAAACGATTCAAGTACAATACGACTAAAAAATAACGTTCTAAATAATGGCTATAGGTGAAGCAATTAATATTTCCAGTACTTAGGTAATGTATACCTCGATATCTAATATTTGCAAAATCGATTGAAAATTGAAAAAGCAAATACAGGAATAGGTGGTCAATTAGGTAAAGTTATGCAGAAACCTACTAATCCTCAAAGATCTGAAGTTGAGTAAATTTAGTTTGAAGATTTTAATTGTTAAAGAAAAGTAGCTTTATTTTTATTGTGAATATTTTATTTCTACTAGATTATTTAATATTATTTTATATTAGTATTCATAATATTTTAAATATTCTGTAGTTCTTGTTTTTTAAGCCTAAGATGGAACTATGGCTTGGTAGTTTTAATAATTGTGAATATTTTATTTCTACTAGATTATTTAATATTATTTTATATTAGTATTCATAATATTTTAAATTTTCTGTAGTTCTTATTTTTTAAGCCTAAGATGGAACTATGGCTTGGTAGTTTTAATAATTGTGAATATTTTATTTCTACTAGATTATTTAATATTATTTTATATTAGTATTCATAATATTTTAAATATTCTGTAGTTCTTATTTTTTAAGCCTAAGATGGAACTATGGCTTGGTAGTTTTAATAATTCTATAATGTAAAAGTTGTTCTATGGGTTGGTAATATTTCGCAAAATAAAGATAACAAAATTGCGGGATCCGTACTGTATTTAACTAATTCTTCGTCACTTTGAGGGTTGATAGGTTTCTGCATAACTTGTCCCAATTTCTCATCAACGCAATATCCAGTATATTACTAATGAAAATGTTTACGAATCAGCATAGCTCAAAGGACCTACCACACCGCTTATAATCCGAACACTTAATATGGAAGAATTATTCCCTTTCATTTCTCGGTCGACTTAATTTCATCACGCTCGATCGAGTCATATCGAATTAATTGGATCAACTCGAAGTCGACGATGATGGGATTAAGCGATTACGGGGAATTTTGTCCGAAAAATCTCGGTATTTCTCATCCCATTTCAATCTCCATACTTTTCCTTCGATCTATTGGCGATCCGACTGAAGTTTCGAGTTTCTTTTGCGACACACGCGGGCGTGTCACATTGGCCAGTTTCCATTGGCTCTGATCTCGGTGTTGCCGGAACAAACTGTCCGTTTTCAGAGTCTTTCCGATCTGGACAAGGGTTTGAAATTTCCTGCGACTGATATTTGTTCCAATGCACCTTTCTCCGCTTTTGTGCGCAACTCTGAACGCAAGTGAAAGAAGGGACAAGGAAAAGGGGGAAACGCGCGAGAGTTTCGCGTGAAATTGCACCCTGGGAAAAGCTCCGCATTTACATTAACCTTTCAGGATCTATTGGCAACGAAGGAATCTTGAAACAAAGAACAACCTGTTATTTACTTGTATTCGTATTGGTAGAAGTGTACAAGTTCTTTAATTGTGACACTGTGTTGTGTATAGCAGGCTTAAAAACAAAAATGATATTAAATTATTACGTTGCAAACACAAAGTGGCGATGAAGTGCTGATGCGAATGAAATAATCTAATTTTGTCAAATATGATTAATTTAGGATATATTAATTAACACATTGTATTTCTTTAAAAATTACTTATACTTTAATATGTATTAGTGCAGTTATTTTTTAACATTATTATCGCAAAATTAATGATGTTCAGAAGTTTACAAATATCAGAATTTATTTAGCAAAAGAGTTTCTTTTAATTATGACAATATCGGAAACCGATGATAGTGAACGTGTTAAATCATGAATTAACGGAGATACAAAAAAAAAAACTGAATGCAGTGGCTGTGAATGGCAGAAATTTTAAGAAGCATAATTTTACAATCGCTGGAGAAAATTGTAATTGTATCTATGATCATTCAATCATTGTTAATACAAGGAATAAAAAACTACTCCTTTAGGATTTGGAAGACAAAATATTTCAAGAATTATTTTATTAGAACTTTTTTATTTTTTTCCACGAATTACTGTTGACCTATTAATTTATGGTAGGTTCCATACGAGGTCTAATGTTAATATAACGAGACTAATTTCGTGAAAATTTATTCATTAATAAAATCGACTAACATAACCAATCCCCCTCAAAATAACTCACCCCCACCCCCTACTAAGGCGACACACTTGGTCCAACGCCGTTTCCATTCTTTGTCACGCTATCGGAAGTCGTCTTCTGACAACTGCTGTAATAGGTCGGTTCCACGGCATTTTAGATGTTCCCTATTGTGTCAAAACGACGACCTCTCACTTTGGACTTCACTTTCGAATGTAAAAAAACGAATCGCGACGTGAAAGGTCTGATGAATGTGGAGGATGAGGGAAAAGTGTTTAAAATAAAAATTCCTTTTTCGCGCAAGACCATATTTTTGGAGGAATAAAGGACACCAAAACACTGCAATCGACACATAATGATTTGAAATAACATTTTTTAAAGAACTGATCCTCTAAATGAATTTTCGACAAAAATTTATTTTTTCGAAATTTAACCCCACCACCTTTCCTACGAAAATTCTTCATCACCATATTGCAGGATATCAAAAATCATAAAACTTCGAATTAAACTTTTTTTCGTTATATTTTACGGTTTCGCAGATGGTTACGATAATATGAAAACTTACTATTTCTTTGAGGGGGTGTTTCCACCCCTAGGACCGTTTCATTGCGGGAATAAAAAATGGGTATGTTATTAGCACCACTTGAACTATATTTCTGTGAAGTTTAATTTTTTTTTTGAATTTTCATTTATATATCCTTGCAGCAGCAAAAAAATGAAACCTATCACAGTAATCCATAGTTATTCTATAGAAATTCTAATTTTAAACAAAACTTTTCTTTGAATTTTTGTCTCCGTCTATCCCAGTGTTCAAGTAATTAAGTTTATTGTTTAACGACAACAGTTTTCACAACATGTTCTTCTCTTTCTTATTTTCCAGAAAACAATTTATTTTACCGAAAAAGTGTACGTAACATAGAAGACACAGAATGTGATAACGAACTGTAAAACATTTTTGTAAAAATAGTTCAATAATAATTTATGGTTTCACATTTTTAAATAGGGAGAACTTTGAAGACGATTTCCATTATATTGGATGAATTTATTTTGAGTGCTATTTTGCGGGGTCATTGCCAAGGATTTTATTAATGTCTTTTTATTTTTAATATCTGACTTTATTATTCTTTCTCTAACTGTGGACACAAGTAAATTTACATCAAATAAATTGAATCCGGTGGAAGTACTTGTAAATAATATCTTGATACCGTCTATTAGTCATTTTGCAATCATTTTAGCTGAAACTATCTGTGCAGAATATTAACATAAAGTGTAACGATAAAATAAATTAATGAATGATATAGAACAATAAGTATTTCAAAATTTAACACTAATAATTTATCGACTAAATAAATTTTTGAGAATTCTATGCAGAATTATTATTCATAAAAAGATTTATTCAAATTGAAATTTGTCTTGGAGGTAATTTCTAACGAAGTAAATTTAATTATGATAAAATACAAGGGGGTGGTGATTAAAAGAAGTGAACGAAGCTACTGCGCTTGGACATCCATAAAATAATCGCAAGGGAGAAAAAATGGGAGCATTGTAACAACCTTTGACAAGTGATCAAGCAGAAAAGAGAAAAATAGGTGGTGGTGTATCACGAATGGAACGCGGGGGAAGTTGGACGGCAGCCAGCCGAAGAAAACTATCCCATCGAAATCGCCTTTATCTCTAGCGTGCGGTCGCAATTTTCCGCGATTTCCCTTTTTCACCCAACCCAAAGAATGCCGAAGCAGCCTCTCGATTATCCTTGTGCACCCATTTTTGTCATACACGGCCATTATTCTTCTGTGTTTTGCATTCCAGCGCCCCTCATCCCCTGTAATCCTCTTTATAACAGAAACAGACGAGAAAAATCACTTAGGTATTACACGAAATGTAATAAGGCGATTGTATATGCAGACGCAAGTTGATAGTGCACAGTGAAATTTTTTAATACATCTCTTCGTTTTCGAGAAAATCGAGTTCCAAAAATTTTCAAAATCCATCAGTGCGTATGGTACAACTCACAGTCTAAGAACTAAAGTTCGTTTAACCCTTCGAGTGTGGATGACTACTCTGGACATTAGATTTAGAGTCCAGTTTGACCTATAATTTGTTTGAAATATGTAATAATAATTATAATAAGTATGGTGGAATATTCAGCGTGGGTCGAAAATGACTCAACATCCGCTTACCGAGTGTTAATGCTGAATACGGATGTGTGGAATATTTTAATAATAATTAATTGCATTTCAAATACATAATTCGTATTCAATTCGTCCCAGTATTGATAGAATTGGAAATATGTATTTGGTTTTCAGGAACACCAACAGTGGTGAAGACGAATATTTTAATAAGAAGCATGGGCCCTGTGTCCGAACTTGACATGGTAAGTTTGTATAATAATAATAAAAAGGCATCTTTTCTGTTATCTGCCCCGTTCCCGCCACTATTTTGTTCTTTTGAACCAAACCTAACCTCTAACCCAAATCACCTTCCTGTGGGTCCGTGGTTGAAAAAAAAATTTTTTATCCAAGCACTATATTTTTTCTATGCTTTTCTATACGTTTACCCGTTTTTAGCAAACATACCTCTTCATTTTTCCGAAAAATGGGTCAGAAGGTCCTGATCAGAAGGCCCTCTAGGGCCCTATCTTAAAAAAAAATTATTTTATCCAGGCACTATATTTTTTCTATGCTTTTCTATACGTTTACCCGTTTTTAGCAAACATACCTCTTCATTTTTCCGAAAAATAGGTCAAAAGGTCCTGATCAGAAGGCCCTCTAGGGCCCTATCTTAAAAAAAGAGATTTTATCCAGGCATTATATTTTTTTCTATACTCTCCTATACATTTACCCGTTTTTAGTAAACTACCTCTTCATTTTCCCGAAAAAAAAATGGGTTCTTCAGAACGTTTGTCACCTGGGCCTTTTTTCTTAAATCCGCCACTGGTTAATTATATAAATTTGAGCCTGATATTTCGGGAATGTATTCTTAGAACTTCACATTTTGAGTTAATTCAAAGGAAAAAAAAAATTAAGTTCAAAGAATTTGAATTTCGATGTCATTGACCTGTGACGTTCTCCATGTCGTTTCGATCATTTTTATAGGATTACTCAATGGATTGCTACTTCCGGCAGTCATGGCGGGATTCCCGTTTGAGCTTCCAAGGCCCGATAAAGTCGCTCAGTTTGAGCATCAAAATGCTGGAAAGAATCTGGAGGCCGGACACGTATATTTATAATGGGAAACACAGCTATGTGCATACCATCACGGTTCCCAACAAATTATTAAGAATCTCGCAGGACGGAGATATCCTATATTCCATGAGGTTGTTGCCGACTCGTACCATTGGCCACCCATTTTCCTTTTCTTAGAATTTTTCAATGGCGTACATTCTACATGCCACGAAATAGACAACAAAAATTATTGTTCGTATAAAAATTCTGAAAAGTTTCCAACCAATATTGTGCATTTATCAAATTAACATAAAAGACAAAAGCAAAAGCTAGAATCAGTGACTCAATTGGTATAAATTTAAAAATAAAATGGAATTTTAACTTCCATACACAGGAAATTAAAATTGTAATTTCTAGAAACTTTGGAGTGATTGTTTAACATTTCGTCGCAGAGTCTTAGTACGTGTTTGAAAATAAAAAAGGAACGAATGTTTGTATTGTCAAACTATTACATTTTGGAAAGGGTAGATACTTGGAAATTTTTTGTATAGTTCATTCCAAAATTTGTTCAATAACTCATAATTTACTTGTATAGACATAATATTTGGTATTATATGTACGTATTTGAGATTTACTAGAAAAGGCAGAGAAATAAATTTCCTGTTTAATTATACCCTTGAATTGAAAACAGGCTCACTATAAAAGCAAAATGTCCAATGGAGCTGAGAAACTTTCCTATGGACCGACAGTCTTGTCCCCTTATTCTTGGAAGCTGTAAGTATTTCGAAAGGTTTCGAAACTTTTTGGGAAAGTTAAGAACAATATCGGAAACCTGTATTTAATTTCCATTGTACAGAACAAGGTAAAAGAAGAATTTTTAATACAGCAAGATGTCGATAAAAATGAACTATCTTTGTGATATTAATTTGGATGTTGAAATGTTAAAAACAATTTCTATTTAAGTACTTTAAACTATTTCCTTTTTGGCAAACATGTTTGGGGAACGAAATATTCGTTATACATTCGAATTTAAATTATAATTCATATTAATATCTGCAATTCAACTGGATAGTGTAAAATAATTTTATTTTCTACTTTTGATTTTTGATTTATAGTTGGCATTCCATTATATCAAAACAAGAGTTCGAATTAATTCGAATTAATTACTCGACCTTAATTAATTCAAGAAATAATTCTGAACACACTTTTTTCAATGTTGTAAGGCTAAGGAATAGAATTATAATTGAACAACATTCCCAATTTTTAATAATATTTTGAAACAATAAAGTACATTTTAAAGTTCCCAATTTCTGATTTAACTGTCTAAGTAACAAGTTAAAAATTAATACAAAGGTACGTTGAATAAAAAACATGTTTCGTATCGAATATTTTTATTACCAAACGCAGATATACGTTTCTATAATATACTTGCAGCTGGTGTCTTCTGATCGGCATACATTTTCTGTCCCCTCCGAAATTTCGTACACATCTTCTTTTATCCCCCCGTCGTTCAATAAAATATTTAAATCTTACCGTTTCTCAATATTGAGCAAAATCAAATCCCTCTGACGCTTAATCGATCGTAAAGAAAAACCCCGATTATATTTTCTTTCTATTTTGTTGTTTTTAGTTAAACATCATCGTTACATTTTTCTTCGTTAAATTAATTTTATTTTAAAATTGCTGTTTTCTTACTTGTTAGGAAATAAATTAGGAGGAGAATGGTGACACGTACAATTTTTTGTTAATATTAATATCCATTTTTAGATGCCTACACTTCTGGACAATTAATTTACGAATGGCAGGAAGGTTCATCCGTAAATTTTGTCCCAGGAATGGCTCTTTCGCAATTCGATTTAATGGGCTCGCCGTATAGAAATTTAACTTTTGTCCGCCGAGAGGGTGAATTCTCGGTTCTCCAGGTTTCCTTCAATTTGCAACGACACACCGGCTATTTTCTCATTCAAGTAAGTCAATCGGTGGATGATTACCTGTACCCTCCTTCAGTTCAAATTCGAACGATTTCGACTTAAATCGCTTCAGTCTTTACGTTGCTCGGAATATTTGAAATCATATTTCAATGTGAATTGTAACTTGCGAAAATAATTGCCTAGTTAAATGAAGAATTTATTTAATTAAAATTAAAGATTCTTAAAGTCATTGGATAGCCCTTTTCGCAAGAAACAATTTTCTGTGCCACGTTAATTTGTATTAAAATAAAGATAAACAAGACTGTGTTTTAAATTATAATAAATAGTGAATAGATTATGGTCAACAATTTCTAAAAACATTTATGCTATTTCTTCGTATGAATGTGCTTAGGTCAAGCAATTATTTTCGATTATAATAATGCAAGTTCATTCATTCATATTACTAACAATTTCAACGACAATTTTCATACGTAGTAATATCCGTTTTCTGTCATGCATTTCTTACACCTCGTCTCTATCATTATTTTCATAAATGTACCAGGTTTACGTGCCATGTGTCTTAATAGTAGTACTCAGCTGGGTGTCCTTTTGGATTCATCGTGAGGCCACCAGCGATCGAGTTGGCCTAGGTAAATAATTTTCTTTTGAACTACTTTTTTTTAAATGAATTTTTTTTGCTCTCATAAATCGAAATCCACAGTTATCATTTAAATGTAAAATGTTTTTTGATTACATTACAAAATCTGATCGATTTGTTCGCGAATTATTAACGATAAAGAATAATGTGTTAAAATGAAATTAATAAACAATGCACCATTTTGCAGGTATCACCACGGTCTTGACATTATCGACTATTAGTCTGGATGCCAGAACCGATTTACCGAAAGTCAGATACGCCACTGCTCTCGATTGGTTCTTGCTGATGAGTTTTGGGTACTGCATCGCCACCCTGCTGGAATTTGCTGGCGTGCATTACTTCACAAAGGTACTGCGATGTTTAAACATCCACTTTACATTTGTCATCATTCACACTTTTACTATTTCTTCGTCGAAGGACAGATGAATAGAAAGCTTCCGTTTATATTTGAAGCTTAGATTTCTAACAATAAATCGAAACTTCACAAACCAATCTCACACTGCCCAATTTATCATTGCACCTTAGTCATCTACACTGAATATTTTTCCTGGTTTAAATCCCCGAAACATTTTAAGCCTTCGTGGTCATATAATCACAAATTGGTCACGTGGGGTTCACTGCACCCCCGCGTCATTTTTGAGTTACCAATTTCGTATTTTTGAATCTTTTAACTTTTGAGTGATGAAATTTTTAGTTGAAAAAGAGCAATTTCCACTGTTGTGGATAAAAACTGCTTTGTTTTTTGGGGGGGGAGGATAAATCCCCCTTGGAAGTTGAAAAGGCGCGACATTTGAACTCGACAATAGCTCCTGGGGTGCGATACACCCAGTGTGACCACGAAGCGTTGAATTTGGGGAATTTCAAATTTCCAAAATATGTACTTAAGTTACCAAATTCATTTTTAAAAATCTGAAATCATATTTCTGGCACAATATTCATCGGAAAACAAGGGACGTTTACTCTCAACAAAGGGTAGCCGTTTACCTTGCGGAAGTAAATAGTAATAAATTCCGTCCTAATTTTTTAACGGTCGCTGTAAGAGCCCTTACTGACCTACGCAACGGGAACCGCCGCGCCGCGGCGCGCCGATCGCCGAGTTGCCGTGCTTCAGGCGTTTCTGACTCGAATTTTTATTAAACATTAATAACTACAAAACGACGCCTCCACTGCAATTTCGTCACTATTAATTTTCATCTTATTTTTTCACATAGAATCACCCGTTTCAATTTCTACTATTTACAGAAACTTTGCCTTTTGTACATACAGACATCTGATACAATTTTACCAAACTTCAAATTTGTAAATAATAGAAAATTAAATCGCTCGATCGATTTCAATGTTTACGCGATTTTTTACTGGTTTTAAGACCCTGAGACTCTATTGTCATTAGGTTGGCAGTGGAGAAATCCCTTTGGACGAAGACAACTTGGAAGAAGAGACTGAATCTAATGACCCAGATGGATTCTGCAGCATCGTGTCGTGTAGTCCTCAAACAGTTCACCCAGAAACTATAATCGATGTGCCCCGAAGAAGAAGCTCTTTACTATGCGAGGTTTACGGCGTTAACGTAAGCTCTTCGTAATTATACATACACGTAAAATTATTATTAAGTGGAAGCTGACCAATCTCGTCATTTAAATAAACAATTTTCTATGTTCTTTCCTTTCGCAGATATGATTTTTTTACTAAATTTCTTTTAGGAACACTCCTCTAACAATATAACACCGTTGTTGTTCATTACTATGTATTTACTTTCCTTCTCCTTTGTCTCCTTGCATTTAGTTCATCTTCATGATTAAAAATCATTATGCTTCAAATTCAAATTTTTTATTTAAATTAACATAATGAAAATTTGTTTATTCAGGAATCAGTGGCTTACGGAAGAGAATCTATGTCAGTTTCCGTCATTTCAAGGCCATCGACAATGGAGAGGCAAACGCAAACGGAAGTATGGATACCAAAATGGCGGCAGTTCATTTACTGTCTTGCTGGGGACGAGGCTTACAGGTTAAACATTTTACAGAAAAATATTTTCTTATGCTTTCAGTATCTTAAGAATTCAGAGAATACAACCAAGAAACTTTGAAAATGTTTCGAAGCTTTTTCAAAAAAGACTAAAGAAGCCATTCACCTGTTTTTAACATACAGGGCCGCCATTTATGAAGTGTATTCCAAAAGTTATTTTAAATTATTATTATTGTTTTGGAGAAACGAGTTGTATGAATTTATTTAATGTCAAGGAATATAAAGGTCGTACCACATACAAATGAATTTATCTTGTCACCAGCTACAAAAGTATCATAACAGGAACACATCACTTCTTTAAAAAAAAGAAAGAAAAATATCTTCGAAATCAGAAATCTAGGGCTAAAAGTATCTTCGAAATCTAAAATCTGTGGATAAAAGTAACTTCTATCACCTTATCCACCACTGAAACTAAATAAATCCATAAAATATTTTTTTTAAGAAACGTAATAATTTGAAATAATGTTTACAATGAAAGTAACACATGGAACATGCTCTATACAATAATGATTATTTTTGTATATTTCTGAATACCTGTTTCAAAAACAAGGAAATGGCAGTTTTAAAGTTTTTCGATCATTTCTCTTCAGTTTATTTAATATTCTTTTAAATAGGATCAACTAAAATGATTATACTGCAGTGTTAATGAAACTTTCATAAATACTTCTTTAAGGTACTTGGCGATTTTTTAATTCATGTTTATAGGTATATGACTATCAGAAATTCTGATAGAATGTATCTTTTTCTGTTTCTGATCGCAGGAGACGCAGGCAAAGGGAGGCGGCTGGAAATTGCAAACGGCACGGGGAAAAAATTTCAAGGCACATAAACAGTGTCTCCTATATCGACGAAGTAGCACGAGTAGTATTCCCAGCCTCTTTCGGGATTCTAAATGTCTGTTATTGGGTCGTCTACGTTACTTATCAAGAGGAATTCAAGTGGCAAGATCCACCGCTCGGATCAATCTCGAAATAATTCGATTACAAAAAGGTGAATCGAAATAGGAAAGTCCTGGATAATGTTTCATCTGGACTAAAACGTATTATTCTAAACATGAAATAACTGTTCAAATAAATTTTATGAACCCTTAGAATTCCCGAAATCAGTGATTTTCGCCCCTATTCTGTGATCTTTAAGTATTTATAGCTCAGAGCAACGTTAACCGATTTAGATGAAATTTTCAGCATGTATACAATTTACTTCAATCTACAAACGGTTTTTTTTTAATTGTCATCACAGGCTTACAAAAAAAGTTTAAAAAATGACCTCTACTATTTTTTTTTTTTCAAAACGACGAAACGCGTCACCTAGAAAACTAATTCCGCCAGCTTCGCTAAAGTTATGCGATTTTAAAGAGTGTCAACTTACTTTCCGATGCGACTGTATCAGTCACATTTGCCAAAACCAGTATATCAGTTAAGGGTTCAAATGGTTTAGTACCCCCAAGCAGGGTTGCCACGGGTCGTCCTGGCACACACGATTGTCAGTGGAGGGGGAACACCTACATGAGTGACGGTAATGTGTGCCTGATGGCGCCGTGACGTCATTGATGCACCGCCAAGCCAAGTGAGTGAACGCGAAGCTACGATGACGTCACGTGCTTGTCACGCCACTGCGATAAATTGTGGTACTAATCGGTAATTACCTGCGATTCCTGCCAAGCACGTGGGACGCTTACGTTGAAAAATACAAGGCCCTCTACTCCCCTATTTCTAATAAAATTACTTGAGATATATCATTCATTTCTACAACAACGACACAACTCAAAATTTGCAGTTTTCGAGTTATTAGTATAGAAAAAATGGTTGTTTAACAAAAGTTTGAAACCTGCTTCCCCCAAAATCGTGAATTTTGAGTTATGTCGTTTATTACAGCAAATGAGCGATATGTTATTGATGGGATTTAAAAGAAAACACAAAATAGTAATAGAAATATATATTTATACACTTATTCTTCTAAAATCGAAGAATGTTAGTATGTTATACGTGTATAACGAATGTTATGTACAAACATATTTCTCTATGTGGTACTTACAAAATATATACATAAAATATACACCTTAAACTACAAAACTTAATAAAGTATACTATAATGAATATATGAACAGGGACATAAGTACATATATACATTTTAACAGCTAAAGTACATGAAAATATAATATTTTCTAATTATTGTCGCCCGTCTCGTTATCACTTTCGTCTGTCGAATCCGGGAATAAAATTCCCGCAAGTTCTTCTGGTATACAGTCGTTTGCATACATTCTGTTATTAAATAAACTGAGCATTTTATCAGTAATTTTGTAATTGGAGGCGTTAAGATTTTTACTGTTTAAGTCTAATTTAACTCTAGTTAGCGCAGCTATCATTTGTGGTTCCAGTTTGTTTCTCAGTTTTGTTTTTACTTCTGTGACGTTGGAAGAGAATCCTTCGACATCAGCATTCGAAAGGGGCAACGTCAAGCACAGCTGTGCTAGTTTCGATATGTTTTTAAACATATATTTCCCGGAAATATCGTTGGTGTTGCTAATTTGGTGCCAGAATTGAGGTATAGCGAGTAGTCGTAAGTTTCCTTTTTCCTCGTTTGAAAAATAAAACGGTAACAAACGCCACTCATTTAATACATCCTTAGAATTAAATTTAGATTTATATTTACTCAATATAGAATTTAATTGGTCATTCTGATGGCTAGTAATATCTAAAGCTATGCGCGGTGTTAAAAATTCTAGTGAATTCAGAAATGTCTCGTTAAATGGCAATCTTTTTACAATATTGTCGAAGGCAGATTGATAAAACTGTTTTACATTTATATAAAATTGCATAATTTTTTCATCGTCTAAATTACTATTTATAATTTCATTAATTGTTGACATAGATTCCGCGCCGATATACATCGCGCGTAGTGGCACTAAATTTTCTTCATTATACACGTCTATTTCGTGTACATTGGGCACCACAATGCATTCAGACTTTACAAAATTACCTCCCAATAATCTTACCAACCTCGAACATTCAGATAGCAGGAAATGAACCAGAACTACCGAACTCTGAAATAGCCTGCTGATCCCAGTAAACGTGTTTAACACGTAATTTAAAAATTGCACATATGCTTTAGTATAAGGGCAATTAAAATATTGAAATATTTTGTTCGCAGCTTTGGACTTTCCTTCTGTTACTGCCTCCGCAAAGATAGCAAATAAATCCTGCCAGTGATTTAAAATTTTTTTCACGCATTCGGTTAGTGCCAGCCATTTGGTTCTTGATGACTGTAAAAGCTTTTGGTTCGCAAAATTTATAAAATCTTGTATACCTTCCGAAGTGCTCTGAAGTTTAGGACTTCGGGAGAAGTATGTATAAACCGATTCCAAAAATTCCTCAATGTGCGGTGGCAGGTGTTTGCACGCTTGGGATACAACCACATTCATTGAATGGCAGATGCATGGGAAGACAGAAATTTCTTCATTGTCTGCTAACAAACGAGAGATCAACGAATTCTGTTTTCCCAGCATTACATCCGTGTTGTCAGCGCACACACCAACGATATTGCTTACAGGTAAATCATGTGTCTTTAAGGAATGTAGAAGACACTTATGTATGTTCTCGGCTGTACATTCCTTAAGTCTGATTAAATCTAATAAATATGTGTATATCTTTTCGTCGTGGATATATCGAATTAGAAACCATACAATTTTTGTATTGGCCACCTCTGTGGTTTCATCTATCAGAATAGAAAACAATTTGCCGTGTAACATGGCTGTAGTTTCTAAAATGACGGATTTATTTATAACATTTTGGATAATTGCTGAGATTTTACTTTTCTTAAGAGACATGTGACTAAGTATACTTGGGTCTAGCGGTGGCATGTGCGTCGTTTCATTAAACAGTTTGAACGAGTTAATGGACCTATTGTGCTCTATCATGTCTATGCAGTACCTTATTTCTGCCACCTTTATGTTATCTGAAAAATTCCTTGTTGATTGAACTGGGCTTGTTGATGGTGGCTCTCTATGGTTCATGTTCATGTTATGCGTTACAGTGCTGGCGTGTTGAAATAGTTGACTTTTACCAGCAGTTAAATATTTGGAACAAACTCTACATTTTACTTTGTACGGATCCTCGGTTCTTTCCAGCCACGCTTTAAACTGTGGGTCCTGTAGCCAAGCATCACGAAATGCTTGCTTTGTTTTTTTCCTGATTAATCTCTTTTCTTTTGTTGGTGTCTTTGCAGGGGGGCCAGCACTGCCTATTCATAAAATACAAATTTTTATTCATAAACTATTAAAAAACAATTTCAATAAAATAATAATTGGAAAAAGAACGTTAAATTAAAGATATATCTTACTTGAATCATCCTCTGTATCTGTGCTTCTGGTAGGTGCTTGGCTGGGTTCAGCAACATTGGAACGAATGATTAAATAAACTACATTACTGGGTATAGCAAGACCGGTTAATGGGATTGGTGAATTAATGTTTGTAATTATTGCCCTTCTAGGTCCGGCAACCTTGGGAGTAATTCCTGTATAAAATATCCATTATTAGTACATTTTTAATATCATGACAATATATGTTTAGTGCATACTTGCTCAAAAAGATACATTAATTTTTCAAGAAATGATCATTTTTAAAATTATCCTGATGCAGAAGTATTAAATATTTATCTTACCTGATTCTTGACTCATGTTGAAACTGTAATTGAACACTTTATGATTCTAAAAAAATAGTACCAATCAGTAACGTAGGCGTAGCGTCTACCTAACACGGGAACACCATGAACCCGCACTCACCGGAAAGAAACTTTATGGGTTTATAGAGTGACTCAATACAAGAGCAACAGTGTATTTCATTCGGGCCCTACTGCCCTTTAAGTGGGTGAAAACTAACCTCAAAGTCAAATAGGCCCAAGTATTTTTGCGTATAACTCCTAAAGTACAACAGACAGACAAAAATGTTTCAAACAAAAGTTTAATGGTGTAATAAGCGCTGCAAACTTGCGTTAACAAAATTTTTAAAAAAGTTTCTTTCGTCAGATATTAATTTTTTTTAAACTCTTTTCAAAATTTTGTTAACCCAAGCTTGCAACGCTTATTGTACCATTAAACTTTTGTTTGAAACACTTTTCTCTGTTTCTTGTACTTTAAGAGTTATACGCAAAAAAGTGGGAGTGCCCATTTGACTTTGAGGTTAGTTTTCACTTAAAGGGCGATAGGGCCCGAATGGAGCACACCGTTGTTCTTGTATTGAGTCACTCTGTAAATCCATGAAGTTGCGTTCCAATAGGTGAGTGCAGGTTCGCGGTGTTCCCTTATAAGTACTTTTACAAAAATACGTTACAAATTCAGGGTTGCTGAGCAACATTTTCCTGAGCAAACTTGTTAGGGAGGGGGAACATCTACAGGTGTGTGGTAATGTGTGCGTGAAAACGAACGATGCCAGCGCCGAATGAGTGCCGCCACGGCCAACCAGCATCGACAACATATTTCCCGGCGACGCTGGTTGGCCGTGGCGCCGGTTCGTCTTCCATCGTGGCATCTCACATACACATTACCACCACCCTGTAGGTGTTCTCTCTGCCTAATAAGTGCGAATTCCACTTACGGCCAAATCGCCCGCAACGCCCGTGATTCCATTACGTATCGCGATCGCGGCGGGCGATTTGGACGTAAGTGGAATTTGCCCAAGTTTGCCCAGGAAAATGTTGCTTGGCAACCCTGCTTACAATTCGAAAGCGTGGCCTCACTCGTGCGGCTTGGATTCGCGTCCTCGTCACTTGGATTGACTTGGCGTCAGGGTAGTCAGGAACGTTCCTGCCAGGTTGTCACGCGATATTGTCAGTGGAGGGGGAACACGCCACGCATGCGCGTGATGACGTCGTGACGCAAACCAATCGACGCTAAGTTGGTGTTGGCTCCAAACCAATCGACACTAAGGTTGGATCCCCCTCCATTATACGTATGTTCCCTGTCCACGTTTAATCTTGTGCAGGGTACGGGGACAACATTTTCTTACTCACATACTTTCTGTAGGGGGAACAACTACAGGGAGTGGTGGTAATGTGTGCGTGGGACGCGATGATGTTAAACGAACTGACGCCAGCGCCAAGCCAAGCCAAGTGACGCCACGGCCAACTGAGCCAACCAGCGTCGCCGGGTAATAGGTTGTCGACGTTGGTTGGGCGTGGCGTGTTTTTGGCATCGCTGGTGGGGTCCCAGGACCCATTACCATTTTAGTATCACACGCAACGTTATCGGTGAAATCTCGAAACAGATTGTAACGCGACGCGTGGTAGATATTAGAATTCAGCACGGGTAAAACTAGGTTACTCGAAACCCACGATTTACAAATGTTTCTGTTAGAATAACAATTTAAAGATCGTCTTATGAACATATTCCGTTCAACGGAAGAGAAAGAAGAATCACAATAAAACGAAAGCACATTCGCCTTTTATCCTTGCTGTCTTATATGGGTTTATTTAACTCAAAACAAATTTCACTCGCTCGCGGAAACGTAATTTGTAAAAGGGGTGCTTCAATCTATTTTAAGGACACTTGTTGCTCAATCCCACCCATTCATCATGTGTATGCGCATATATTAATGATGGTCTATAATAATAATAATAATAATAACAACGAATAAAACATTATTCGTTATTCTCGAATAGCTACGTTTTCCGCAATTCTTGTTCGAAATTATTCGAATAAAAAATTACTCGGATAATGCCCAACTCTGCTTACATCCTAGATCTTTCTTACAATTTTTAAATCCATTCAATAGTTAATAGGAAAGAGTCAATCAATTTGTACCGAATCGTAGAATTTTCACTACTAATGTACCATTTTCAAGTAATAAACAAACTATTGCAAAATATCCTCGGGTCCCAAAAACTACGAATATATATTTTACAAAAACGTTTCGATTCATTGTTTTCAATGATTTTTACTTGTCGTAGGATGGGCACCGTCTAGACATGCGCGAAGTCCAGAGATTTACGGGAACGTCAGTAACAGCGTCAATTTTTAATACTTTTTCGCCGTACGACACGTGGAAATTTTAGTTAAGTATTCTACTACACGTAAAGTACCTACTAATAAACAATGTGCAGCGCCATAGTATCCTGATCGCCGAAATAGAATTTCGGAGAGAAACCCTCGTAAGTCGTTGATAAACCGAGCCGAAGCGTAGCGAAAGCCTACCATCAAACAAGTTACGCATATGCAAGCACGCAGCATTTTTCAGCATTTTAACACATTTCAGACTAGTTCCTGAGTTGGACGCTGTTCATGAGCAGAGGCCACTAAAGTCAGTCCTGAAATTATGGGTCGGTAACACAGATTGGGTGGTCACACGAACTCCCATAAGGTGGTAGGTCTATCCTATACTTCGTCTGTGACTAAACAAAATCGCTAGATTGAATTCCTTCCTTACTGACCATATTAATTATAGACTTAAATAGATCTTCCTTCCTTTTTACGTATTTTTCTGCAGAGCGCTAAATCCAACTGTAATTTCATCTTTTTCGATACACGCTAGTCACTGTCTAAATACATTAATTTATATAACAACATCCTGCTTACACCTAAATTTTCTGAATTAAATTTTTCTTCTTCAATGCCCTTTACCTCTTAGAACTCCCAAACTTGTAAATTTCTTACACTCAATTTGGTCAGCGAAAGCAGCTAAAACGGAACAATTTCTTTTCGACAATAATAATTAATAGTACCACTGTAAGTAAATATATTCCTTACATAAGTCCCGCAGACTTAGATCAAATAGTCGAATTCTTTCGTTACATCAAAGGATTTACAGAAAAGGAAATATAAAGCTGAAGAGAAGGGAGAGCGAAAAAATATTTCCTGGTACCATCTTCTCATGTTCCCCATAATAACTACATAGAATGTTATTCGAAGCCCAATTAATTTGGAAGCCGACAGAGATATTTCGTTTCCTCCGGGGAAAGGTAACGAATAGAAGTCGATGAGATAAAAGGGTAGCCGAGGCGGAGTCAGATGGAACGCGGTCCCTCCTTTCCTTAACGCACAACCGTGTACATAATAGCCGTGGTAGGGGACACGATTGTGATCCATCAAAAAGGCTCCACGATTTCAAACGTTACCTCACGCACGTGATGCACGATAGTGTTCTAGTTTCTTTACAATCGCAGAAAGTCGAACCAGTGCGCGGGATTAATCGGCACGTTCATAGGGTGTTACGTCCGTGTCACAGTTTGCCCTTACCGATCGCCCGCGTAGAAATCCTCGAAAATCTTTGACGGTTCCCTTGGCCCTCAGCCGAAAGAGCGCCGAAGCTCGGCCAATCGAATTCACGAGTGGATCCTGCCTGTCTCCAGTGAATCGCAGTGATGCATGTGACATACCGATTTCTCTTCACCATAATCTGCGCATGTGGTGTTTGTGCCACGAATGAGGCCTCGGCTCTAATCGACTGTTTGGCGCCTTGCACGAACGTAAGCAAATTCAAGTTTCCCCTTTCCGTCGTAGATTATTCCTCTATCGCGCGTCCGCGGTCTCGTCGTTCAAAAGATTTCGAGCTAATCCTCGTCACGCGATCGTTGCACGGACAGAGGCCGTCGGGGAATCCTGTGCCACACGCGTTGAACCGGACGGAATTATGTGGCAATTAAACGGTCGCGTGTGCGCGATAACGATTAAGAGTTCGTTAGTCGCATTCCTATCGAAGGTTGGCGTCGAAAGTAATACATATCAAGGTCAAAGGTGTCGAATGGCCTGAGGAAAATTGAAGATGCTTAGAGAGTTTATAAGTATTAGCAAAAACAGAAGGGGATAAGAAACATTATTCTTCTAAATACATATAATATGTTTGTACAGTGGTGCCTCGCGTAATTGAAATGTGGCCAGTTCAGGCCCGTTTCATTCGGAGAGGTCGAGAAACTAACTTCACACTTCCGATTTCACACTTCATTGAATTTTATGGGTTCCGGCGTCCGAGAATAGGTAACCGGAAAGACAAGGAGAACTATCCATTGAGAAGTGAAAAATGTCAAATTCCGCATTTCTTATCGGATCTTCTGGAAAATGGCAGCAATCGATTCCTCGCGTTTTCCCGATGAAAATGATATGAAACACGACACAATTCGGGGAATAATTAAATAACAAATTAATTTGCAGAATTTATAGCCAACTTCTTTGAAAATAGTCCGATTTACATCCTATTTGCTGCCTTTCAATTGGGAGTTAATGACACTTTCGGCATTAATGAGAATTTTATACCTGTACGATGGAAAATAAAGAATTTGATTTTTTGAGAAATCGTCCGAAGATCCTAGGTACGCGGTAGTTTGTGCGGGGCCTTTTCACCTTCGCGCGAGCGCTGACGCCGAGTCGCCCGTGCCCCCAGGATCATTCGGGCGATTTTTAAAAAAATCAATTTCCTCATTTTTCATCGTATCGATATAAAAGTGACACCAATGGATTTCTGGCATTCTCCCGATTAAAAGACACCAAATACCGTTTAAATCAGACTCTTTGTAACGAAGTTGACTTTAAATTTGAAAATTAATTTCTTATACAATTTCGTTAATTATAGTCGGAAATATGCCGTGTTTGATATCATATTCATCGGGACAACACAAGGAATCAATTGACGCCGATTTCGCAAAGATCCGATGAGATATACAGAATTTTACATTTTTTACTTCTTATTCGCTAGTGCTCTCCTTGTCTCTCGTGGCCCCATTGGCCCAGGGCGTCGAGCGTCGCTCACGAGGATTCCAAAGCTTAAATACACGAAACATTGTGGTGGGGATGATTCTGCTTCAGTTAACGAGCTTGGAACGATTCGTTTAGACGGGCGCTTCTGAATATGGTAAAAAAAATTCCGCGTAAACAATCCGTATGAAGAGCAGTTGGTATTCCCGACTTGCCTCGGTGTCACCGAAAAGAAATAGACCCATCAGCGTAAAGATACTCTGTATATACAGGGTGTTTCTTACCTTCATCTTTTCGTTATCGGTAGGCCCGCTAAAATAATAATAAAAAAAATTATACATTCCGTAACACACGGGCCTGGAACGCCTGCTAAAGCTTTGGACACGCGTATCAGTACTGTTCTAAACGTGTCAGTGGAAAGAATAACAGGGAAGCAGTGGTGGGCATAACTCAAATAAATTTTTATTCAAATAATTTCGAATAAGAATTGCGAATAAAACGAAGTTATTTAAGAATAACGAATAAATTTCTTATTCGAATACAAATTTATCTTCTACTATTCGGATAACGCCCAACTCTGGAGGGGAGTAGGGGAACTCTTCTTCTTACCACTTGCACGAACTGATAATAAATGTCCCAGAGTCCGGGCCCCAGACCTTAAAGTGGCATTTAATGATTTAACGAAGCCCAGTTGTATTCCCGCGGATCAGTATATTGATTATCATATTGCCTTTTTTTTTAAGGCGAGGAGGAAAGGACTCGAACGAAAGTATCGTACATTCAACTGACAAACGCAGCTGTCAGTCGGTTGCCTTTAGCAGGCACTCTCAACTTATAACTGCAAAACCAAGCATTATCGGACATATGCTTTTAGCAACTTTTTCTACTGTTTTTTTGAGAATTTCCCCCACTTTTATGAACACCCTGTACATATACCTCTGTCATCGAAATGTCTCCCGTTTCTGCTTACACCATAAGTCCAGCTGCCACGTCAACCAGATTAGATCGCGATTCTCTTCGACTTGATTTATGTCACACACTGGCGTGTGACGTGCTCGATTTCATCTCGAACCCAACAACGCAGTTCCCTGTCCTTCGGGTTTGCTCTCGCAAGAAGGCATGGTCGGCTGCGCGTTTGGGACGCATTGTAAATGCCACTAACCGACGGGCCCGGGATGCGGGGTGTCTGTATCAAGTATGCGCGAATTGATCAGATTATCGTACTTTCGTATACGGTTAACATATATAAATATATCAATGTAGCGAGAACGAAATGAACCGTGAAATTGGCGGCGCGTTTTGCCAGGGAGTACAGAGAAATATATCTAAAGAGAACGTCGGAGAGCACTTTGATCTTCCTCGCCAGTATTTTTAATGTTGCAACGTTTTAATCACTTACATGGATAAATACATCGAAATTGGTCGTGCTGAGGTTGCAGGGAGGAGATACTTAATACTGAAAGTGGGTATATTTCTCTGGTGGGTGGAGAAAAGAGTATAGGTAGTCAGACTTATTAGTTTTGTAGGAAGACACTTAGACTATTTGAAGTGTTACAGTAAGATCTGGTGTTACATTTTGAACGTGAATGTTGATAACATATATGTTACAAGAAACTTATATTTTTCACTTTGTTTCACAAAAAAAGGAACTATTTATGCATGAGGTAAAAGTGGACTTATACTTGTTTGCCTGCCCGCCAGAGATTTATTGTGTGGTTTTAATATTTTTAGTAACAGTACACGCCAATCGTTGGCTTCAAAATTCCATTTACCTGATCGAAACGGTTTCCATGGAATACTTCCATATTTTTTTCTCCTCATCGATCGGATAGTAAGTACCTATTTTTTCACTCGTATACAAATCAGACTACAAATCTTGGGACGTTTGAAAGTTTTAGGATGTTCGTTGGCGTTACAGAGGAAGTTTTTCTACCGTTATTCTTCAGGCATGAATGCTTTGCATTGCGATCGATGGTAACTTTCCATGCACCGACGTGGGTTTCCATCTTATCCAATTGCTAAGTAGTTTTAAATTCGTTCCTTCACTTCGTTTTCAAATCTATCTTACTTGCATTCTACAAACTAGTTTTGTTAGAAACCTTCACATTGTCAAGTATCGAAGGATCGGAAAGGGATCCGAGGCGGAACAAACGATTCGACGTTTTCACCATTGACGGACTCTTAAGGTCCGTTTTCACGTGACAGTAAGTCATGACACCGTGTGACATTTTTGTGCGCCCGTTTTCCCGCAACTTTACTGTCATGACATTTAGTTCCTTTTAAACTTTTAGCTGGCTTATTTACTGCGCGGATACAAGTATATTATGTACAATTTTAAATCTTTGAAACCTGCCGTCGAGTGAAGTAGTTGTCGCAGTTATTCGCGTTGAAGTTGAGATTATAAATTTAGAAAATGAAATAATGTCACTAAAAAATCCAACCTGGTGTGATTCCGTGACAGCAATGTCGCGACAGCGAATCACATGTCACGACACCGCGGTATTTTAGTTTTCACGTCGCCAAAAGTCATGACATTCAATGTCATGACTGTAAATGTCACATTACTGTACAACTTGGCACGTCCATCATTCATCTCTTTGGGAGGATAATTTGAAAATTACCTCTATTGTTTCATTATAACACTTTGTTGACCCTGTCTCTTTCACAATTTTCCGTAGATCACCCCAACGATCACGTTTAATTACTTCATTCTTCTTTTCCCTCGATCATTAATAATTGAAAAGTCTTTGTAGAAAACACTGTAAGTGTCAAAAATCAAATTCTATAGATACTATAGTATTACCATTGGCACATAGGACATTTTCCAATAAAAAGACATTTTGTTTAAATTATGGCACTTACAGTGTTTTCTGCAAGGACTTTTCTATTTCACAATTCTGTCCTCGCGCAATTTCACCAACTTTAAGTTTTGGAAATGACTTCGTCCGTTCGATTGTTTTTGACGTTAAAGCGACTTTCTTCGACCGACGCATTTATTTGTGACCATTTTCCGCTGTCTGAATTGAGCTCGCAAAGAAACATCACCTACTCTTCTATGCAGCGACTACTGAATACAACGCACCCGTATTGCAGGAATCTTTGAACTCGAGCAAAAAGGAGCGATCTTTATTATGTGTGCCAACCGAACGCATACAATACCGATGACGAAAAGAGTTGAAGAATATTGGCATAGATTTTCCCGATCCACTGGTTCTCATGCTGGTTTCTAACCCTGTATGGATTTAATGTAGAAGCATCGTTGACCCTAGAGAAAGATAGGAAGGCGCTCCATTGTTATTCGAATAAAGTAGCTCACGGTGTACGAAGCGAGTCAAAACTCGTGCTTCCATTGAAAGAAGCAGAATGCGTAATTGTCTTGCTTTTTGAAACGTATTTAGCCACAGTGCGGTTTTACGGGATGAAATCACCCTTTGAAAAAATGCAGTTTTCTTTATCGTGGAATATGTCCAGAACGGTGAGGGATATCGAAAAGAAATTTTGACTAAAGTTGCATCTTCTTTTATATCTATAAAACTGCGTAAAAAAAATTATCGAAAAATCCATACTTCTCCCATTTACCCTCACCACCAACCCTTAAAATAAAGTTTTTGTATTTTGTAAATATATGCAGAAACACCTCGTTTCATACATGTAAATAATTTATGTTATATTTTTACTCTAAACAAATAAAGCCTCTATTATCGAATTTGAAGTCCGTCTTAGTAGTTTTCATTAATAAAATGGTTTCATAAAGTAACTTGCACACAAAGTTGCATAATTTTTTGAATTTCCGGGTTGTATAATTTTCGTAAATATTCGAATTACTCGAGTTACTCGAATATTTATGTATCTACTATTAAATACTGGTCTAAATGTAAGGAAGAAATGTATAAGACGCTACTTAGTAACTTAAAATAATTTGAGCAATTCGATTATTTACAGGTAACTCGAAAGTTGCAGATCTGTTCGAATATTTACGAGTAACTCGAAAGTTGTCAGATCTGCTCGAATAATTCGATTATTTACGAGTAACTCGAAAATTGAAGATTTGTTCGAATATTTACGAGTAACTCGAAAATTGAAGATTTGTTCGAATATTTACGAGTAACTCGAAAATTGAAGATTTGTTCGAATATTTACGAGTAACTCGAAAATTGAAGATTTGTTCGAATATTTACGAGTAACTCGAAAATTGAAGATTTGTTCGAATATTTACGAGTAACTCGAAAATTGAAGATTTGTTCGAATATTTACGAGTAACTCGAAAATTGAAGATTTGTTCGAATATTTACGAGTAACTCGAAAATTGAAGATTTGTTCGAATATTTACGAGTAACTCGAAAATTGAAGATTTGTTCGAATATTTACGAGTAACTCGAAAGTTGTCAGATCTGCTCGAATAATTCGATTATTTACGAGTAACTCGAAAATTGAAGATTTGTTCGAATATTTACGAGTAACTCGAAAATTGAAGATTTGTTCGAATATTTACGAGTAACTAGAAAGTTGGAGATCTGTTCGAATATATTCTACCACATGTATATTTCGAATATAATCCTGTTCCAGGAAACGTGCGTAAGGGGTTGCAATGATTTGGTAGCCGATATTAACCGTGAGTGTTAGACTGACTAGAAAATTACAGTTCTATTAGGAGCAAACAGCATATGCTGTAAAAAGGGACCGTTGGCATTGTACGAAAAGGAATTGAAGGGGTGTCTAGAAGAAGGGCGTATGTTTCGTCCCATAAGATTTCCGGAGAAACGTAAAAACAATTCATTGCTCACTGTGGCAATTAAAGAAGCAGCTGGTGTAACGTGCGCCCTTCTTCCTCTTTCAAAACTTAATAATAATCCAATAATGAGAAAGTAATTGATTAATTACAGACACAAAATTGGGTATAAAGATTAGTGTTACACGGTGAACCCTTTTTCGAAAAATTTATAACACACGACTTTTTCTAGACACCCATTTAAGTGTTAATAGGGAAAGGCACATTTCAAACGGATAATCTGTTTGCTCCTTTGGAAATACTTTATGCACGTTCTGTGAAAGTCAGGTTTCGTGAACAGTTTACTCGCATCTGGACGAAGACGCCGCAGCCAATACGACACTCCACTGCACTGGTGAGAACTTCATGATGATCAAGTTAAATCCTGAAACATACATCGTCGAACAAAGCGCGTCTGAATACGATTGGAACCCAGCGCAAGCGGTTAGACAATGTTTGATTTGAATATCTGGTTGCTAGTGACTTAGTTGTGGAGGCAGACAAATCTTTCTGCCAACGATGTCAACGAAAGATCTGTTTTCTAGATCAAGGGTTCTCCGGCGACGTTCAGGAATCTAACAGCAGGTACTAAGTATCGATTTCGTTTCTATAGGCTGGGCAAAGAAGGAATCTCGCGACCGGAAACGTCTGATTGGTTTTCAACGTACGAAGGTAATTATTAGGGATTAAAGATGTAATTATTCGAATAATTCAAATTATTCGAATAACTCGAATAACTCGAATAATTCAAATTATTCGAATAACTCGAATAACTCGAATAATTCAAATTATTCGAATAACTCGAATAACTCGAATAATTCAAATTATTCGAATAACTCGAATAACTCGAATAATTCAAATTATTCGAATAACTCGAATAATTAGAATAACTCGAATAATTCGAATAACTCGAATAATT
Organism: Andrena bicolor; assembly: GCA_960531205.1. Classification (NCBI taxonomy): domain Eukaryota; kingdom Metazoa; phylum Arthropoda; class Insecta; order Hymenoptera; family Andrenidae; genus Andrena; species Andrena bicolor. Next base: position 18,099,652 of record OY482668.1, on the reverse strand, counting down.
AGAATAACTCGAATAATTCGAATAACTCGAATAATTCGAATAACTCGAATAATTCGAATAACTCGAATATTCGACTACTCCTATACATATAGTCTAATATCCCAATATTCGAATACTCCTAACTGTGTGAATATTCGACCATAAATAGAGATGTATGTAAAAATTTTGTTCACTTCAGTTCTTAAAGCAAGATATTCCACTTCCAAACAGAATCAACACTTCATGTTTCGAGAGTTTTGAAGCCTTAAAGCTTTCGGAATCGAGTTTTGAGAATTTAAAAATTAACTTCGAATCCCGAAATCTATTTTTTAATAGATTAAATAAATTGTGGCTCGTAGCTTTAGACTAAAATTGGGGCACGATTTCCTTCCTACCCTGAGTACAGAGTATATAGTGTAGACTTATCTGATTGTCTGGAGGTTGCACAGAGCCCGGAGGATTCCACGTCGCTGATTCTCATTTTGGCAATGCTGTCTTGCAAGTCGATGCGTTCGTCGCTTTCCCATTCGCGAATACTCGGCCTCGATTCGTTTATACAGTCTAGAAATGTTAAATAAACTTCTCACTTCTTTCTACTTTACGCTCTTACTCAGGGCCCGATCTAGCTCTTCCGCCCCTCTGGGCAGGAATTATATACTTTATAATTTTTTGACAGCGAGTGAAATTTTTTTGTAGGTATTTGTTGAATAACAAAATCCTTTTGTAAAGATCTTTACCCTATATTGGTGATTTAAAAACAATTTATAGCTTTCATACTAAATTCAAAATTTCAAACATGTATTACCTACTTTTTCACCGCATTTTCAAAAAGTTTCAGTTTTTTTTTATTTGTTTTTCTTGATTTCTCTTTCTCTTTCTACCAATTTTGCCACCCTGGGTAGTTTCCCTGCTTTCATCCCCTGCTCTCACTATACATTCACAACAGAGTTGGGCACTATACGAATAACAAATTTGAATAAGATGAAATTATTCTCGAATTTTTATCTCGAATAAAAAATTATTCTTTATTCTCCATAAACGTTTTATTCGCAATTCTTTTCCGAAATTATTCGAATAAATTCGGATAATACCCAACTCTGGTTCATGACTCTATAAATTTAAAATTCGCGTGTCTCTTCTTTTCACCTCCCCTGCTGCATCCTTATTACCGCGGTTGCTGTAACAAGCCTTCTGACCCATTTCCGAAAATTTTATTCTCCAGCCGATTATAAACCGCTGGCCGTGCAAAATTTATCAGTGTTGAACTACCGGGCGGAGCAGGAGAATGCGTACCAATTACAGGTCGAAATTGGCTTCGAACCGGCGGAAGGTAATCACGATTAAAGGATCAGCCGATTCTCCAGAAACTTCTGACCTTCTGGTATCTCCGTAATAATTTTAGATCGCAGTTGCAGTTACGAGGTGGTAAACTGGGACGGACAGCTCAATGTGAAGGAGTCCTGTGAGAGCGAGGTAACTATACTAGCAATTAACGTGATCTTCGCAAGAAATATTCTACGAGGTTGGTGCAATTAAAAAAGAAATAGACGGGGTTGGAGAGTGAGTTCTCTCATCGTTGAGTACTGGTTCTTGCTTATTTCTGTTAACTGTGCAATAACTCAAGCACTTAATAATTCCATTCCAAGAGCTCCAACGAAAATCGGTACCCTCTACATTCCGCAGCTTCCACAGTTCCAATTCGAATTGCACAAGTTGGACTTTGGGAAAACATACAACATAATGATCTCGTCGTATAATGAGAATTCTATTAAGGCCAGCCCCAAGGAGTTTACCATGTTTTACGCACCCACCTGCCTGGAATACTATGACAGCATGGCCATCTGCGGTGAGTAGAGAGACTCTACTGTTCTAGTAGGGTGTCGAAGTGATTACTGATTAGACTAGTGTATCAATCAGTTAGGGGTGCGCGAGTACCCGGAATTTACGAGCCGAGATGAAGTCGGTTCGATCGCTCGAGTCTTTACTTGAAATCGACGAATATAATGCAAGCTACTTGATAAGCTTAAACGGCTCGAATATTCGAATACCTACTCAGATATATTCGAACAGATTTCGAATTACTCGTAAATATTCGAATTACTCGAGTTACTCGAATATTTACATATTTAATATGAAATTATTATTATTATAGTTTACAAGTAGGGGATAGGTGCTATAAAGGGGACACGTCTTAAAAGGGACAAATCGAATTTCCAAAATTCTAAACGCATTACACATGCAACTTATTTTCCTGTTTATTACAACACTAGTGCCTAGTCGTTTGACGTAAACTTCGCTACGGTCTCACTTGCAACAGAGTAGTAATCCACGGTTGATGTTTTTCGGCAGTAAAAATGAAATTTTTCATTGGTTTTCTGTGTCGTTTTCTGAGTTCAAGGTATATATAAAGTGTTAAAGTGTTATATCATTAAAATAGCCTGTATTCAACTGAAACGAAATCGCTTAACAGGTAAGCTTAATTAATTGTTTTCTTTGTTTTGCGGTTATTTTATATTAAACTCACGTATAGTCGTAAAAGGGACAGCATAATAAGTCTTAAATGGGACAACCGTTTCATGGCTGTCCCTCTCATACACATGTACTGCTGATGTTTCCATGACGATGGAAGTCTATTATTTCAAACAAATCCGGGATTTTTTCTATTCCATGTGTCATTAATAATAAAATATTGATGATTTATACTACAAAGAGTTAATTTTTTCGTAGATTTCGTTGTTTTGTATCATTAAGATTTAGAATTATAATTGTAATACTTAATAAATTTATTTTTATTAACGTGTCCCTTTCATGACTTATACTGTCCCATTTAAAACCACCTAGTCGTAAAAGGGACATTTCCCACTTTTTTGTAAATCGAAGATTTTGTTATTTTCTATTACAATTGATGAGTTTGCAATATACTTTTATTGAAGGGAAATAAACGCGCTTTCTTGTGGTGTAGTTGTTTTTTAAATACCTATAACGACATTGTCAGAAATGGACGCTAAACAAAAGTGTCCCTTTTATAGCACCTCTCCCCTACATAAACAACAACGCATTACAAAGAATAGCGCTTATTGCACAGAATTATTATCGAAGATGCCACAAGACAGACTGTATAACGACTTAACGAGGAACGAACTGCGAGAACAATTAAAAGGGTCAATGTCTTTGAAATACTGGTTAGCAACACTCGTGGCACGATTCAAGGGGTCAACAGAGTAGTGGCAATACTGGGGTAGTCTCGGGACGAATAGACGCCTAGATCGCAAGTGCCTCTGAGGTAGGGCTGGGACATTCGAATAATTTAATATTCGAATGGTATTCGAATACTTGGATATTCGAATATTATTCGAATACTTGGATATTTGAATACTTGGATATTCGAATACTTGGATATTCGAATATTATTCGAATACTTGGATATTTGAATACTTGGATATTCGAATACTTGGATATTCGAATACTTGGATATTTGAATACTTGGATATTCGAATACTTGGATATTCGAATACTTGGATATTTGAATACTTGGATATTCGAATACTTGGATATTCGAATTATATTCGCCAAATAATTGAGCGACTGAAGTATTCGAATATTCGAATACCGAAAAATTCGACAAATAGTCCCAGCCCTACTCTGAGGTGCATTGTAGGTGATAGAGAATACTAACGCAGAGCAATCAATATGACCATTTAGGACATTATACAAGAGATACTAGTCTAACTGAATAAGACACTAGTAACTAGAAGTAATTCGAGTAATTCGAAAACTTTCGGGCAGAAAATTTATCTCCACGTAACTCGAAGTCTTACGTGGACTTGAATATTTGATCCGTTTGAGTTTTCAAGACCGATCCTTATTCGATTCGTAATTCGAGTACCTACTCGAATAAATCAAGTGCTCGCACACTCTTACAGTTAAGAATGTTAGAATAGTGATCGATAATTATGGCCTAATAATACAGTTGGAAAATACCGTTGGAATGTTTGAAATTAAATTATTCGAATGCGAACCCCTTCAGCCCCGGAGCAAGTGGAAGGGCTACGAGTCGAGTACATCAACTGTTATGGAGGATTCTGTGATCTTCAGGTGAGCTGGGATAAGCCTGCCCGGGAACCGGACAATTACACGATAGAGGTCGATCCCGCGTCGGAAGATAATCCTGTTGTCAAGTGCGTATCTGGCGTGAGTAGAATCCATTCATTTAGCCCTGCTGTTCTTACATAGACTATTCGCAAACTTCTGCGTGAAAAAAAAGGAGATAGTAAAACGTAGTCGAACCGACGATCTTGGATCATAAATGTTTCAGCAATTTTCGTTCGAGCTGGAAACTCGTGTAGACGGTGGCACGAGCAAAATGGATATCTCAAGTTGTGATTTTCTATTTCCCTTTAGTTCCCTTTTTTATACGTTTTTATTACTCGATAACGTGCACTTTATAGTGGCACACACGCAGTGACGGACTGGGTCTAAAAATATTGGTTGCCAGGAGACAAAAGGGGCCCACCCACAAATAGAAGGCTATCATTTAATTTTTATAAGGAATAAATAAATTTTTCAAAAGATACAGTGGCAAAAAGTATAATTAAAATTTTGGTGAAATAAGTGTCTTTTTTGTTAGTCATTACAGTGTTTAATGGGGCCCACTTGTCATCGGGCAAACTGACACCAGAGTTGGGCACTATTCGAGTAAAAATTTCGAATAAAATGAAGCTGTTCGAGAATAACGAATAATTTTTTATTCGAATGATCTCGAATAAGAATTGCGAACCAAATGAAGTTATTCCAGAGTAACGAATAATTCTTTAATAGAATAGATTTTTATCTCAAATAATCTTTTATTCATGTTATTCTCGAGTATATTCGTTTTATTCGAATATCTTATTCGAGATCATCCGAATAAAACTTTATTCCAATAATGCCCAACTCTGGCTGACACCCTGGTCAGTCCGTCACTGCATACACGTTAGTACGCATCTGTTCTAAAATCATTTACTTGTGAGGAAACGTCTCGAAGTCTCGACGGCGCGCCGCGGCGGTTATATAATTATAACAGTTGGATTGTCGTATTTCTTGTAGAATCGAACTGAGGTTTCATTCAGAGACGTAAAGCTGGAATCTGAATATGTTGTGCGTATCATCGCGCACTCGTTGGGTGGGAGTAGCGGGACGGCAGTGATCACACAGAATATCGCCAACGGCGCAAGTACATATCGTTAATATAATAATACTTACAGTAACACACCACGGAAATTATTTCAAAATTCAAGAAGCATTTCCTTAAAATTCGAAAATATATACACAGCGGTTTTTTCCGAAAAGGCGTCTGCATAACCATCGTGTCCTCGCTGTTTTCCATTAGAAACCAAAAAGGAAAAATTATTCTTAAAGATAATCAATATTCTTAGACAAAAAAATTAGTACACGTCGTAGCCGATTTTGGTTTTTTCAATTTTTCGCAATAGGGCTGGCATTTGAACATAGAAGTCGACTTTATAAGTAAAAATGCAAAAAGTCGATTCTGTGTTCAAATGTCCGTCCTTTTGCAAAAAATTGAAGGAACCAAAATCGGCTACGACAAGTACTAACTTTTTTGTCTACTTTAAGAATAATTTTTCCTTTCTTGTTTCAGACACCTTTTTGGAAAAACCCGTCGTACGGAAACAGCTACCACGTAGCTTCTTCTCCGAATTTGTCAATGAAAATTTCACATTTTAGAGACAAAAGTATGGCCTTTCTAATGTATATAATGTTTCCTTGATAAAAACATTTCTCCACCGAAGAGAAATTCGTCAAATCCATCCCACTTTTCGTATTGGGAAACCAAGAATTTCGATACGCCAACTAGTGGCAGAAAATTAAACTACTGTGAGTAGGCAGAAATCCGTCGAAGTCCATACGATTATCAGTGTTTATATAGACAAGTTTTGAAAAACTAGTGTTTTTAAATCTTTTTGAACACTAAATTTTTACTTCTTCTATTAATAAATACTTATTCGGAATGTTTGGTGGGATCCGGGCCTACTTACAATACTTTGCCAACTTACCACCACAGCGCTGAAATCTAAGCCACGCCTCCACTTGGTTTCCCAATACTAATTGCGACGCTCTCAGCCAGAATTACTAAAGACTCTTTCTTCCGCAGGCATGAAGAAGTCCCATTGGGAGATCATCGTCGGCATAACAGCCTCGATCACGATTGCCGTGCTGGTTGGGATGATTTACTTGCACTACTACAAGCAGAGAAGCAAGCATTTCGCTATGGAATGTTCTCGTTTCGAGGTGAGCGTATCGAAGAACATTAGAATACCGATAACCACCAGTTAATCGCGTGTATTAATTTTCCCCGACCAACCAGCGATAAGAAAACCGTTATTGTTAATTTCTATCGTTTCGTGATTGAAAACGAGCCGAGGCCCGATATTGGAGAACACCTTTGAATTCACCAGTCTCCATGAAATGTTCTTCGCGCAGAGCCTCAACCGAAAGGATTCCTCTGCAGAAACCATCATGAAGCTGTTGCAAAAAGAGTGCGAGACCGAAATCGGCGCTAATCCGTTGCTGCACGATAAGTTCAAGCTCTCCCCACAATTGCTGAAGCTCGGCGGTGTCCTTGGTAGCGGGGCCTATGGAATCGTAAAGATGGGCACTTTGCAACACAAACTTGGCAGCAGCACCGACGTGGCCGTCAAAATGCTGAAACGTAAAACCGATCAATTTCTTCCTTTTTCTTTGCTAGCGTCACAAACATAACTGCGTTCCGTAAATTCAGGAGGAAAGTAGACACCCTATAAAGACAAATACAGTATTGTCTCCTTAAGGGCTCGGTTTGGTGTACACGATGTGCGTTTTTCGGCGAAGGCGAGAGCGAGATGGAACGAGAGCGAGCGAGAGACACTGGAAGCGAGCAACGGCGGTACGAGACAGACGACGCGTTGATGTTTTGTCTCGCTCCGTCCTTTGCGAGCGCGACGGGCGTGCGCAATGGTCGCGAGCCCATACGGTGAGCACGGGAACCGCTTCGCAAAATCTTGACGCAGCCCGATTCATTCTGAGCGTTCGCGCCCGTCGCGCACGCAAAGCGTTCCACCTCGCTCCCCTCTTCGGCCAGAAAGAAGCGAGAAACGAACACTCGGAATTAGGGCTCTGTTCATGATATGGGTTCAACGCCGGTCCCGACCAGCGAGCCCACAGCGAGGAAATACTGTACGCGCAAGGTGTTCGGCAACAGATAGTAGAAAGTGGAATGTGATAAATGAGTGAAGAAATTACGACGCTTCTTTGTTTAGATATTAATGTTTGAAAATTCGAGGCACGAACGCCTGAAGAACCGCAACCCGCTGATCTGCGGCGCGCGTTGCGAGGACCAGTAATCTTCTACCGGCTGTACGTGCCCCTTCTTACCTACGCGACGCGACCCGCCGGTCGCCAAATTGCCGTTCTTCAGGCGCCCCTTATCCAAACATAAATAAAACTAAAGAACGAAGCCACCCACCGCAATTTCGTCGCGTAGGATCGTCTATTTCAATTTTTATTACCCTCTGCCGGACTTTGGAGTGTCGCTGTGCCAAATTGTTAGTAGGTGCATCAAATTTCGTAGCGAACGGTTTGCTCAGTGAAAAATCTCTTGAACGCATTTCGTAAGATGTTCGCCAACGAGTAATTCAATTACTTCTTGTCTTTCCACGGCGAAATGTCGCAACGCAGAGAATCCAAGCACGGAGGACGTGCAAAATTTCCATAAAGAAATATTGATAATGAAATGCGCCGGCCAGCATCCGAACATAGTGTCGTTGATCGGCTGCTGTATTCTGTACAGTAAGCCTGTGTTGGTGGTGGAATATTGTTGCAAAGGGGACCTGCAAACCTATTTAAGGAGGGTGAGTCACGCATCACTATGTGCAAGATTGTGTTTTTTGTAATTCAAACTTTATGAAAGCGTCGAAAGAGTCCGTAAACTGGAGTAGTTGACTTTGCATGGACTCTTACGATTTAGCTTTTTGTGTAACAGTATCGCGCATGAAATTAAATTTCTTTTGTTTATTTATTAATTTCATTAAGCAATCGTAAGTGTTTGTGATTTTTTTCAGATCTGGCAAAATATGGTAAACGCCGCCTTTAATCACAGGGCGCGTTTAAAATTTGATGCTGATTCATTCACTACCGGTGGCATACAGTATCTACCGGACGATTCCGGTATTTACTCTTTGTTCATCCATAGATCATTTAAAATGACGATGCTAACCGAAACCAGTTCGGATACATTTTTATCTTTTCTCGTGTTAACTAGGTGGGAAAGAACAGAACTATCAAAATGTTCATGTTATTAACAACCGACTGTATGATATCCAACAAGGTAATTATTATTTCACGTCGCTTCGATCATTTAAGGGGGAAAGCCACAGTGAAATTCTTTTTTCGATTTTTCTTTTTGTGCGTTTTCATGATATTTGGAGCCTCAAAAATATACCTGCATAATTTCAAAGTGGATCTCGAAAAATTTGGGGAGCTATGGAATGTTTTGTATCGGTAAAATAACTTCTGTCAAAACTTTAAACGCGATTATCTCGAAACGGCATTTTTCGAACTGGGCGGATTAATAACTCAGTCAATTTTTAACGGATTCACTTGAAATTTTCAGGGAATATTCGTAATAAAATTATCTTCAGTTAAGCTTACAAGTGTTTTGATCGAATAATTCATCTAACCGTAACATTGAAAAAACATGTTGATTTTTTATACATTTTCTTCCAAATTCCGCTATTTCTTAAAAAATTAATATTTTTTAAATCTGTACCCTTCACTGAAGCTATTATAATGTTCCTTAACAAAACGTTGGAATTTTTCAATTCAGAGTAAATGGTGGAAAGTTACACCACCGCTCGTTTTGTCATTTTTTTTCGGAGCTTAATGTTATCGTATGCTGTGGCCATAATACGCAAAAAAATTTCAATCTAGGAACATAAAATATTAGCTAAATATATGCATTTTCAGTTGGTAATACAGATTTTTCGTAGAAAGTTACATTTCATTATAAAAGAATGCTTTGAAAATAGCCTTTATTTTCGCCTCTCACAATGGCTTCCCCCTTTATGGGGGAATCCTATTCTTTGTCCTAAAAACATAGCAAAATTTGTTTTTTTTTTACTAAACCACCGATTCGATTCATCTGAAATTTGGACCATGTTTTGATGCATCTTTGAGGAAGCTGTAGATTTTTTTACATTAATTTTTAACCATAAATATAGTAGTTATGCGACCATCTCGCCGCGCACAATTCGCCGGCCGTGGATGTACATGATATTTATCTACCAGGAAATCTGAAACAGAAAATGAAACGGCCTTTTATTTTATACATATGTATGTAGCTTGAAATTGACGAACCAGCAAAAAACAAAAAAGTTTATCGAGCAGTGTGGAGAGTTTTCAAACTGAAAGGTCTGAGCTTTTAATTTTTGTAATCCAATTTTCCGCCAATTTTTTTATGTAACAAAAGAAGTATAGAACTTGGCGGTATTCTGGTTCATCAAATTGAAGCTACATATGTACAAAGTAAAACGCCGTTTCATTTTTCTGTTTCAGATTACCTGGGAGGTAAATATCATGCACACCAGCGGACGACGAGTTTTGCGCGGCGTGATGCATAACTCCTATATTTATTATTAAAAATGAATAAAAAAAAAACTGCAACTTCTTCAAAAATGCAGAAAAACATGGTCCAATTTTCAGATGAATCGAAATGCTAGTTTCGTTACAAAAAATTCTAAATTTTGCTATGTTCTTAAAAGCCCATAAAATAGGATTCCCCCTTAATTAGTATGAAACCTTAGGCCATTTATTGTGTTTATCGTTCCTCCATCTAATAGTTACACCTAATTTTCTTTTGCAGATCTAGCACATTGTACGGAAACTGTTACAGCGAACGACTTGTTGAACTTTGCACGGCAAATCGCTACGGGAATGGTAAAATGTATTTGATTTTACATATCATTATAATTATGTATGAATTTTGTAAATTGTGTTCGCCACTGAAAACAGAATCTATATGAATTGATGATAAAAAGGAGCTGAAAACGATAACTAACAATAACTCAATTACGATGCATAGTTTTCTACAAATATATTAACACACGCTATACTCTATTGTTACTCATCGGTTGCTATGCTCTATTAATTAATCATATTCAACGTGTGACTTCTTCTTAACGCTTGACAAACGGTTTACAGGAATTTCTGTCTTCAAATCGAATAATACATCGAGATTTGGCGGCGCGTAACGTATTAGTGTGTGCAGACAGAATTGTAAAAATTTCAGACTTTGGCCTCAGTCGTGATATTTATCAGGAGAACTTGTATAAAAAACAGGGAAGCGGCAAATTACCCCTGAAGTGGATGGCGATCGAAGCTTTAACGCATCAGATTTACACGACTTACAGCGACGTGTATGTGACTTCAGCGAGAGTTCTGCCGCGCAAAACTTTACGCCCCCCGCATTCATTTCTGACACGCTTGTTTCTCTTTCAGGTGGTCCTTTGGCATTTTGCTGTGGGAAATTATCACCATGGGAGCTATACCCTATCCTGGCATTTCCACTAACGTGATTCTCAAGCTTTTGAAGTCTGGGTACAGGATGGAACGACCGCCAAGTTGTGGAGTAGAGCTGTATGTAAAATTAAAGTGACCAGATGTTTTATGTTAGAACGCGGGACGTGTAAAAAAAGAAGCTTAAGGCGGGAGGACTACGTAGAAATTTTCGAAAAATCGTTTTTATATTTTCTTGAAGTATATCTTGAAAATATTCCCTGAAAGTATCAAGTTAATCCGAGCAAAATTGACAAAGTTATACGCGTGTAAGTAGCTAGGTATTTCTCAACGTAGCGCTCAGACCCAAAACTAAACGCGTTTTCCTCAAAATCGTGTATTCAAAGTCGGTGACACACAGAACTCAAAAATTAATGAACCGATTTATTGAAGGCTTTGCAAGCTTATTTCAGTGTCAAAAATCTAAGCGCTATCGGGAGCTATTCCGTATTTTTTAAAAAATTTCGGCACGTAAAAATAATGGCCATCCTATTAACACATTCATGAGGACACCATTTCCTTAATTTATTTAATTATACAATAAAGACATAAGTACTTCTCATAAATTAAAACAAAATTCAAAACACTTTTTTTCATAACAAAAAATTAACCACATAGAATATCAAAGATATAAAGAATATTAAATAAATACATTATTCAAAGATATTTTTCGGCAGAGTGATTTTTTTTAATAAATCTGCACCCGGGACGTCTGGTCACTTTATGTAAAATGCTAAATATATCTGGAAGTGTCTACCCAGGTATTAAAATTGATTAAAACCGTTGAAAAGGAAGCGCGAATGGATCTCGTCTTTATTCCTTACAGATACGACATTATGTACTCTTGCTGGCACGTACGGTCCCAAAGCAGACCCACGTTTACTCGATTGAAGGAGAGCTTGGACAAATTACTCTCCTGCCAATCAGACGCTACGTACTTAAATATGGACGAGATTCTATGCTGCGATCAAGATTACCATCGCGTGCTGGAGGAGTAAAACCCGCCGGAAATCGGTACGCGAAGAGCCGTACGGGCGGAACGTAAAAAGGTAGATTGCGGTTGGCGGGGATCGGTATACCATGTGCAAAATCGTTTATTTCTCTAATCATACGTACAATAATCTGTGGTATAACTTCTTTTCATATACATATGTGTGTATATACAATATCTTACTCTCGAACCTTTGAGAACTCAGGCGCAAATACATAAAAATAACTAAGGCTCTTCTGTATTTGTTCGCAGTTACTTCGACTGACAGTAACAGCATTTCCACACACAGCAAATCGACGCTACGCCAATCGTTTTCTTTCTCTCCTTATCTCTCATTTATTCGATGATCGACGATTTCATTTCTTTGCCAGTTCCGTCCGACCGATCGCCTCCAGCTTTGCTCTGCTCTCAAAGAAGCGAGAAGGTCGAGCGGAGATAGGTGGAACGAACGCACATCCGGTAACCAAGGAGGTCTGAGAGGAACTCGGTTGCCCGGCTTATCAGAAATTGCAAATATAGAGATCTACATACACGAGAGGAACTACACATCGTTCTTAGCTTTTGATACCGCTTGGAACGCCCGACCCATCGACCCGGAGTAGCAAGAGCGTGTTGCAATTGCTGGATGGCAAGTGAAAGAACGCCACGCGTTTCTTTCTTCTTTCGTAACCTAACCTCTCTACACGGATGTCCCGCCCGACCGGAATAATCGCCCCGCTTAGAACACTAGACATTGATATGAAAAAGAGGAACCTCTCTACCCATGGAAGCTAACTCCATCCGATAGAGCCTCCTACGTTCACTTTGCCACCGAGAAGTTTTAGCGCTTTTATCGGTCTCAAGCGTGCAGAACCATCCAAGTTTAACGGAACACAGGGTTCCAATACGCAGCGTCTCAACAAGGAAACAGAAAGAAAGAAATAGCATGCGTCGCATGAGAACAACGCGTAGACCCATGTTAAAAAATGTACGCACGATGCTTCCGCAATTAAAATTCCTTTCGCCTCTCGTTTTTTTACAACTCTACTTCGATACGTAAGCAGACATCCGACGACACACTCGCACTTTTACTAGCGTCTTCGTAGAAAACTGGTTGATAACACAGACGATGAGCATGGAAATCGATAGCATGAGAAATTAACAGCAAACCGTTTCTTTTGTTTTGTACTATACAAAATTTCGTACCCCCTAACGTATGAATGGAAACAGTGCGTTTATCGTATTTGTTTGTATTAGAAACTAAGGTTGTTGGCAACGGATCGCGAATGTGTGTTGAAAGTGGTCAAAGCGCATTTCGTTATATCGAGAAATGCGATGAACCCACGAAAACAGTGGTGGATTTAACAGGGCGGCCGATGAGCAGTTGCCGCCTGGGCCCCTGCCCAGAAGGCCCCATTTAGGGCCCTAATCTTAAAAAGTGTGATTTTATCCAAACTGTATTTTTTTTCTGTAATATTACACTGAGCCCGTGTTTAGTAAACTACTTCCTCATTTTCCTGAAAACTGGGCCCCTGCTCAGAAGGCCCCCTGGGGCTATTTTTTTAAAAAAAATTATGATTTAATCCTAGTACTATATTTTTTTCTATACTTTTCTACACCTAATTACATCTCATTTTCTCGAAAAAATGGGGCCCTAAGAACGTTTGCCACCTGGGCCTTTTTTCTTAAATCCGCCACTGCACGAAAAGTAATATTATCGAGATGACGTTTTTTTTTATATAATGGTGATGGAAAATAGCACGAATAAAACGTGGATGTTACATGGTACTGTTGAGTTCTTTCAAATTTCGCACCGGGTAAGTGTCGCGTTCGTTCATAGATATTTAAAATGCGCATGATACATTGTTCAAGGACCTTCCAAACAGCGCTAATCACACTTCGACACAGCAACGATGCTAACTATTGCATATGCACCGCCGCCCTGTTCGCCAGGAATGTGAAACGCGCGTCTCTTTCGTAATTAGAGTATCTTATGCGCGCATATCTTCCCAGTAGATTCTCCTCTGCAGAGAGTGATTAAGTGTTTCAAGGTGCACACGGTTCTTTCCCCGCGTTATTGCTCCGACCGAATGATGGAGTTTTAATCTCAAGTACTTACGGTCTAAGCGAAATTAGAAACGACAACATAAATTTATTCGTAATAAAACATGAAAAATCTTCTCGGGTGATTCGCTAAGTACAAAATAAAACATTCCTTTAGAAAAGACTTTAGAATCGACGAGGGATAATTTTCTCTCTTTTTGTTTTTAAGGGGGATCTTCTCTCTAGAAAAGTTCGTTTAGTAATAGACTTTCATTGAATACTATCTTTTGCCACATACGCTGACGCCGCTGTAAATAATGACATTACTTACGTAATTATATAATCTGCTTATACAGCATAATAAAGAGTATCGTTATATATATATACATGTATATATATATAATAATCTTAATATAAATGTAAATTCAACAAAAACATTCGATTGATAAATTCCTTATCTTAAGGAGCCGAAAATCACAGACAATGTAGTCTTTATATCGGTACGGTTTACCGATAGGAATTTCAGGACCGGCATTATTACTGCCCTTTGTTCTTAATTGCAACGCTACCTGTATCAGATACTGTCATTCCTGTTAATTAGACTATCTTCTTTGTCGACTGGCGGTGGACCGGTGGTTAAAGTGGTACTCGGGCCAGCCGTTAAATAACCAGCAGACACCGGCGTTCCAGCTGCACAGTAGAACACGAGCGTAAAATATAGCGGGCAAGGTATGTATCTAGTATTGGGAAACCAAGAATTTCGATACGCCAACTAGTGGCAGAAAATTAAACTACTGTGAGTAGGCCGAAATCCGTCGAAGTTCATACGATTATTAGTGTTTATATAGACATATTGTGAAAAACGAGTGTTTTTCACTAAATTTTTACTTCTTCGATTAATAAATACTTATTCGGAATGTTTTGTGGGGTCCGGGCCTACTTGCTATAGTTTGCCAACTTACCACCACAGCGCCGAAATCTAAGCCACGCCCCCACTTGGTTTCCCAATAGCAGGCTTGGGACTTGTGAACGCGGCGGCCGATTTTCAGAGGCATCGCGGCGGTTTAGGTGCTTGGAGGGCCTCAGGCCCGTGCCATATGAACCGCGCGTGGCGCGTTAGAAAACAAAAACGCATCGAAAATCGTGCTCTCTGGGACGTTGTGGAAACCTATTGATACAATGTCGCCGTAAGACGCCACGCGCGGTTCATATGGTACCGGCCTGAGGCGCTCCCAGCATCTGAAAATCGGCCGCCGTGGTCATATAGGCCCGATTCATACTATCGGTCCGGTCTCGATCAAATTCACGTCCGTGAGCGTCCTCACTCGCCCGGGTTGATAGTGTGGACCCTCACGGACGTGAATTTGATCGAGACCGGACCGATAGTGTGAATAGGGCCTTAATTCCCAAGCCAGTCGTATAGAATATTGCACGAATACCTTACCGGTAAGGTAACCAGCGTTATTAGTGTTAGAAATAAACAGATCATGCCGCTGATCCTTGTATTCCGCCCAGACGCTCGACTTCTCCAATATAGCGTTCACTTTTTCGCCTAACAACAAGCTTCTGGTCATAGCTTTCAGGGCTTTAACTATTTGAGCTTTGGTTGTCGCGGGGTTTTCGATAGCGTCTAATCGTCCCTCTAGTATATTCAACAGATAAGGTACCATTTCAGCGTCCAGTGCCTAAGCAACGAGACGAACAATGTAGTTTCCTTCTTTCGTAAATGTAAAATATAAAAGTCCTGGTAGCGGTGGAAGGGAAAGCATTACAAGATTGTAGACGAAAATGTCTATTCACCTGCTTTATGAGTCTATCCTCGTTAGTTGAAAATAGCCTGTTTAACGTCTCGCACGCTATCGCTATCATATCGCGCCTGGACTGCATTGCATGCTTTAATGGGCTTATACATTCCGTTTGACAAATGAATGATATACAAATCTGAAAGACGCGAGAGCAAGGTGGTTAGCATAAATATTGGTTATTAATTACTTTAACGTAATGAAAGTTGAGACACTTACTTCGCTCGTTGCTAACTGATGAAGTATTAATATCGCAGTTTTATATACGGATGGTTGATTATTTTGCAGCGCCATTTGCCGACAGAGTCGGGGTATGTGGCCTAATGACGGAACTTGATCTGATAAAGTCGGTTGTGCTTGGAGAAGACATACGAGTGCTTGCGTCGTTAACTCCAACATATCCGGCTGTTTATATAGACAGTAACGAGCAATATCAATTATCTACGACTATAAAATCCACGTATGCGGTAAAGTAAAGATCGATTTTAGACTTACGTCGGTTTTATCCTTGGACATAAGTGTCAACGTGGTATCCATAAGTTCGCTTAAAAAGTCTTTAGGCTTTCTAAGAGCCCACGCAGGACTACCTATAAATAATCTAAGATACACGCCTCCCACTACAGGCTCATTTGTTGCGATATCAATATTGCTCTGAGTATCTGGTAACTTTAATACTGCATTAGGGTTTCTCCTCTGCAGCCCGTAGTACCTAGAAAAAGTTGCGCTCCGCTGTGAAATCGGCGAAGCTTTCAGAAATCGATAAGTCATCGAAATAACGTTCACTTACTCGTCCTTCAATTCGGTGACAATCCTTGAAACTCTGGCTTTAGCAATGTCGTCCCAAATTAGCTCGGGATTCTCGTGTTTCGTTTCGAACATGTGCACACACTGTTTAGGAGCATCTCGAATCGCCTCGCTGAATAATCTAGGCAGAAACTTCGACAAGTCCAGCTTGACTTTGGGCCCAGCCAACTTATCCGACGACATCTTGCCTAGCAGTTCCGCAGCTGCTTCGCGCGTTTGAGTGTTGCTCGAATTGCAGAATAGATCAAGAACGTATATTACAGCTCCTGAAAATTCACGCGAAGTTCATTTCAAGCGGGTAATACAAAGCGAACCGTTTGGCGCAAAACTCGCGTTCATTTACCTTTGGACAGTGCATCTTTAACGATTTTTGTGGAGCTCATCAGAGCATATAATGTTTCCAGTATGAGAAGCTGGCTCTCCTTTAAAGTATTTATAGCTAATAACAAATGTACTATAACTTCGTTTGCCGCGATATCATCCACGCATTCCTGATTCTTCGTAACGTTACTAATTACATCGAGGGCGTTCTTTTGAATCAGCTTAAAGTTATTACAGCTTAAAAGGCCGAATAATAATTTGAAGTGCCCTATGCATTGCAATTCTATCCCCGGATTATTTTTAATCACATTCCGCAAAGCTTCCAGGGACATAACCACGTGCTCCAACTTCTCTTGGTCTTTCTTCACCACTGTCACGTTCCCCAGTGACGCCAAGTACTCCCACGATGCGGATAGAAAGTCGAGCAAATTGATCGTGAAGCTCTTAGGATTCTGCAAAAATATATAACTTCTTTAGCACACTTTTCGCCTTCCATCATTAACAAGGTTAATTCGTGTGGCGGGAAGAAAATACATTACCTCTATCTGAAATACGGGTTGCTCATTGTATACTTTTACAAATATCTCTCCAATAATAAGTTCATTGGCGTGGACGCTGTACTTGAAGTCGCTAAAATCGTGCTCGAAGCTGTCGGTGCCATTTAATCTCTCTTGTCGCTTGGCTTCCAGATATTCATTCAATTCCGCTCTGGTTCCGTTATCCCAAATCAAATATGGGTTCGAGCAATTTGAGTTGAGGATCTTCAATATTTCCTCCGGCTTATTCTTCGAGAGCTGACGCGCCAAATAAGGCGTTAATAAACTTTCCAGCGCAGCGACCGTGACGGGATTCACAGGCGTCTCGTTCTCCCCTGTCATGTAACCGCCCAATCTGGCACAAGCTCGAACTGCTAATTTCGCCAAATTATTCGCCACCTCTTGACGATTTTCGTCTTGATTTCTTTCAACGCCTCCTTCTTCCAGCGTGTAATCGTAATTAAACATGAACAGCAACAAGTGCCACAAAGCACCAGATTGCAGCAGTTGCATCTGCAGTGCGCTGTCCGTGGCGAGAGAAGAGATACACTCTGTGGCCACTGAACATAATTTCGTCAAATGCTGTAAAGAGAAAGGGACGTAAATCGCTATGATTGTGACTTCGACGGTTGTTGTATAACGTTATAAATCAGCGTGCGCGTACCTTGAAGTGTAATATTCTACAGAGATCCTTAACCAGTTGCGGTAGTTCGATAATTTTGTCTTTGCAGCCTCTAAACGAGCCGGCGACCGAGAAACATCTGGTGATATGCATGCAGACTTGAACCGCGATGTCGGTGGGCTTGCTCGATTTGTTCAGGACAGAAACACATCGCGTATACGCCTCTAACAAAACGTCTAATCCTCCTTCTCTGCGAAGTTCCTCCGCGTTCAAAGCAGAGCAGTGTACTGTGTGATATGCAAGCTCGCTAGCGGCAGCTAGCAGTGGCGCGGATTTTGAGAACAACTGCTCGTCGTCTGTTTCTAGTTTGATAGTTTTGATTAATTGCGGATAGCCGGCGTACTTATAAGGTCTGAGCTCGCTGGAATATCTGTGGAAAAGAATGCTCTGCGTCTTTAAGATCAGCACTATGTTGTCGGGATTCGGGCCATCGGTGGACCAACAACTTCGACTGCACAAGAACTCGTATGCTTGATTAACGGCCTCAAATTTATCCTGCGAGCAAAAGAGGTTTTCTGTAACACACGAACTTTAGTAGCTCTCGGATTAACGAAAACTTGGCGTCCACTTACTCTGCCTTGGGGATTCTTATCCGGATGATACATTTGTGCAAGTTTGTAGTACGATTTTCTAACTTCAGCTTCATTGTGCTGCTTCCCACTAACCAGCTGAAGGACTTTGTAGGCCTCGTCCACCGTCATCAATGGTGGCTTCTTCTCTACTTCCTTTTTCCACGTGTCCAGTACATCTTTCAATAAACGCACCTAAATATTAAGTGTCGTTGCATCAAATGTGTTTGCTAGAATTTTCCTGAATAAATCTGCCTCCCATTCACTTACTGGTTCGGGAATAGGCCACTGAGGGAATTTTACGGTATCGCAGAGATGTCTTAGATAGAATATTTGGCAGAACAATTCCTTTTCTAATTGCGGATATCTTATCGCGGGAATGGCGATGTACTGATACCTCGCCATGGAATGGCTTCTCAATTTCGGAGAGAAGTCCGCGATGTGTGTCGCTATTTTTTCAATAAGCATTCTCCTCATCTCCGCGTTCCAGATAGCCTCCGGCGTATCGAAATCACCGAGGAATATTTGCGCGAACTTTTCTGCGCCGTGATTCTCTAAATAACTGACCATCGCGTCGGGTAAAAGTTGGCCGAGAATACTTCGCTGCATAATGTCGGACGACACATTCTATAAAGATATGAAAAAATGATGCTTTATGTCGTTAATGATAGAAACGAATGGTTTATAGTGCACACTTACATCGTCGCTTCTGAAAGCCTGCTTCGTATGTGTTAATTGTAAAAACCTCGCCACTGGTAAAACGTTAGAACCAGTATACATAAGTATGAAGTAGAATACACCGGTGAGATAAATTTTCGAGATGTCTGCGTTATCCCGCATTATTTCGCACAGCAACGTGGCTACTTTCTCAACTAAAACCGGGTCGAAAGTTAATAACAGCTGGACAATATGAGGTAGGCACTGAAGATCGGATAATAATCGTTTTATGCGGGGCAGCGGTCTGATCACCGCGTCGTCGACGTCTCTGCTTGGGAAATACTCGCATATCGTGATTAAAATATTTAGAATCAATGTTGCCAATTCACTTTCGTTTATTACTGCCGTCCCTTTCGCCACTAACGTCCATTTCAATTGCGGGACTTGCGAGATCATTCGCCATCCGTCTAAGCCCTGTGCCCAAACTTTCGTCTTGTACGTAATCTGGCTCGATGCATATAACTCCTTCAAAGCTTTCAAGCTTATGGGCCCTTTCCGTTGATCCCCGTCATTGTAGTACCATTCTTTCTCCATCGCTTGCTGTTGCTGTGGCCCTGCTTCTATTACATTCGTTTGCGTTGGAACCACTGCTCGAGACGTGTGCAAATGAGCCAGCGTCAAGAGATCCACTAATGTGCGTACTCCATTCTGATCCATTAAGTCCTTCACGTTCCTTCTATGCAATATCAATTTATTTATGAACATGACTAGCCTGTCACGCTCCATTCTATCCGTACAACGTTCCAGCATTCCTACAATATATTTTGTATCCGAAAATGGACCAATATCTTCATAATATCGCTCATATACTATAGTCATTGCTTGCAAGCAAAGGCACTTCATTTCGACTTTTGTGGTTAATATGAATCTATGGTACAAGTCGTTAAAAAATTCATACCTACGATAGAAAATAATAATTTGTTACTTAACATGCACGAAATGAATGAATTCACGATGTGGAAATGATCATCGTGACAATTGTACTTGAAAACACACGTACGATTTTCTTATCGGGCTGTCCGGACTGTCTTTCTCCAACAGAAGCCTCAGGTAATAATCGCCAATTTTCACTTCGTCCGACAGGCACTGATACTGTACTTCGAATTCCCTATGGTTCCAGGCAATCAGAGTCCCGCCCGCCAAATCTTTGTCCGAGCTGAACGCGCGAATCTCGTTCTCGAGCGCTGTCCTCAATTCCTCCCGGGTTTTGTGATTCCAAATTAAATTCGGCAACGAATGATCCTGATTGAATTTATAGTAAAACAGATTCCAGTTGGCATCCGATTTGATTCTCTCCCGGCGCTTTCTTAATACTATCGGACGCTCTTTGATTTTCTCTTTCCGCTCTATGCCAATTCTGGCACCCCAATGTTGAAGCGCGTGCTCGACGTGCTTTTCAACCACCCGCATCTGACGCTCAACCGCGATCCATTGCGGACTTTTCTTATTTCTCGATGCGTGATCTATCGCTATCTTTAAATTGTCGCGGTTGTTTAATCTCTCCTTCTCGAGAAATGAGTCGGGAACTTTTTCTTCAGAGTCTAAGTAATTTAATAAACCAACAGGCTGTACAAACGCACAATTAATACAAACTTAGACATTTTCGTTTTTGTAGCTAAATAAAAATAGTAAGTTCACTCAATAATTTACCATGATCCTTTTCAGTAGGCCCATAGCTGTAGGATGTCCGGTAACCCAGAGTCCTACGAGATGCCTACACAACTGTCTATG
This sequence comes from Andrena bicolor, assembly GCA_960531205.1. Taxonomy (NCBI): domain Eukaryota; kingdom Metazoa; phylum Arthropoda; class Insecta; order Hymenoptera; family Andrenidae; genus Andrena; species Andrena bicolor. The sequence continues at coordinate 18,078,911 of OY482668.1, read as the reverse complement.
CGTTAACAGTCTACCGTCGGTGCCGACAGTAAAAAGGCTATTCAACAGATGCCTCGGTAGTGCTCCCTCGGCAAGTGCTAGCTCTTGCATTTTCGCTGCAACTTCTAGAGCGCCCTCCTCGATAATTGCTCTCATTATCAATCCAGCACCTTTCACAATAGCTAGCGACGGATGTTGGAATAATTTAAAGAGCGATCTGCCTCTTGCCGCAACCATTTCTAGGAGGTTGTCGAAATGCTTGCCATCGGTTGTCTCGCTATATGGTACACATAGAGCAAAAGTCAAAAGATCAAGCATGGCAGAGACTACAAGAGCACCTGTACCATGATTCTGAAATATTTAAAGACAGTGGTATCATTCTGCGCATAAGAAACCAGTTGTTGCAAGTATTATAACAGCAATTAATGTATATCGTACGAGAAAGTATTTATAGTTTCATAGGGTGAATTATATCTCTAAATAATTTAGCTAACTACGATACATTAATTTATGTAACGGAAATTGCTCGTTAAAAGGGAAACGAAAACGCAAGGATTTTAACACTTACAATATGATTAATCCACATATCAAGTAAACTTTCCAAGAATTTGTTACTACTGAGAAGACTACTTTTATTTAACTGTTCTTGCCTTAAATCACAATCATCATGCATTGGCTGCATTAGAGCACAAATGCAATCTATAGCAGCTTGTGTTACACCACAATCTTGTATTTTTAAAGCTTTTACAACTTTGTGCCCGATAGCTTCTCTAAACCCCGGAAGCGTGGTGAACGCAGTGAAACCGATTTTACTAGCAACCAATCTCCTCAAAGCATGGAATTGTGCTTCGATTTCACTGTTCGTTTCTAAATCTTTATTGACCAATGCGTTTAAAGCTCCGAGGATAATTTTATCCTTGTTCTCAGTGAAAAGACCCTGCAAGTAGTTATTCACCATGTGATATATTTGAAGTTGTGATGTTGTTACAGTCCATTCAAGCGGTACAACACCCTGGACAAAAAGAGAAAATATATATTCAGTTCGGCGTACAATCTATTTACCCATACAAATAACTTTAACTGCATTTTAAGCTTCATAACAATTATGAGATAACTAGTACGACAGCAGTTATTGAGAATAACCATTAGTCATTTAATGCAAGCTTGAGCTGTGTTGTACAATATCATTATTCAATCTAATTTGGCTAGATACAGACACTTGTCATTTACTTTACTGTATTTCGAATCTATTTTTGTGGAACATCACCGCTTCAATGTACTGTGCGAATATGTATCTCCAATTAATAACAAGTACGACAACTTAACATTAAGCTTGATTCACACACGCACGCTCGCAACAGGCAGGCGCCACATTCACTTACGTCTATAATGTTAAATATATTTAGCCTTACATCTTGGGTCACAGAATAGTTAAGACCACTGTAGGGAACATTCGCGTTAAATCTTTCCAGAATTTCAGCGAAAGTTCGACCAGCGGGTGGTTGCTGGAGAAACTTAACGTGAGATGTCTCGACTTCTTCGTCAACCGGTAAATCGAGAGGTCCGAGCCTTTTTCCTCTGGCTACTGGGTACATTCTGACATGGACATCCCTGTTGCCGGATGCTCTGACACCGTCCAATAAGGATGCTAACAAGGAATCCCTATCGGTTGCGGTGTAACTGCGCGTTTGGCCATTCAGATATTGCACAGTGAACAGTTGGGGGTTCTCGTTATCACGGATCAAAGCGAAAATATCCGACAACGGTCTAAGAGTACAAACATTGTACGTCTGAGGATCTCTCTCCAGTAAACAAGTGTCCGAAAGGCAAAGAGTCCTTCTCTGAAGATCTATGTGCCTGGGCGAACATTTGTGAACAGTGAATTCCGACACACTGGTTATGTGCTCGTCGCCGCTGAATTTGCCCAGTCTCTGGGCAACGCAGTCGTCCAGTTTGATTGGTTCTTTCAATACTTTTATGCTGATACCTAGATTGTTCATAGCCGATTCCAGCAGCTTTTTCTTAATCTCTTCCATGTGCTGGGAAGCAAAGAGGTGCAAACGCCCAAATCCGCCGCACACGATTACGAATCCATTAGGATAATCTTTCATCGTCGCGACCCCCTCGAAATCTTTATAACAATAACTGGCTAGTACCATGTTAGTTGCTGGATCTAATTGGTCAAGACTATATGGCGTCACTTCTAATACAACGGGTAGTCTCGTGTCGGACCAATGATGCTTGTAAGCTTGATACCTCTATAAATTAAAAAATATTACAATTGAAATAAACAATACTGAATTACTTTACGAAGTCAGAAATTATATATCGTATTTAGTAATTTATTTCCAACGACCTATTCAAAGTTTATTCGGTCGACATAGAAAGCTTTAATCATATCATTGCTGACCATATGGCTAGGCTGATAACAGGTCGGATTAAATTTCAATTCTCAGCGTTCCGTTACAACCATTCCATGAAGCATTGTGTATAACTTACCAACGTTTCTTTAGGTTTCTCGACAAATTGATTCCTATACTTAAGAGCTTCGGTTAATAAATAAGCTCTGTATTCGGAACTAAATTTCATATTGTCGACCTTACGTTCCTTGCGCATTGTTATAGTAAATTCGTGAGAACCTAGTTGATTTCTGTTTGTTGGTTGCACACTTATAAAATCTGAATATTCCCATTTGTTTGTGACTTCTAATGTTGTGGGATTATATGTCGTTATACCCATTGATCCGATCGAGAAAATGCGTTTATACCTACGTCATAAGGAGTAAACGTTACTTCTAATAATTCATGGTAGAGTCGAGAAGGGATTAATCCTTTGTACACAGTACAGCGTCACTTATCCGAACCCTGATTAACCAAACCAGTGCTGCATCATCGCTATTCCCACCACTTCTTCGAACTACTTTTGTGTAATATAGATTAATGCGGTAGTACTCTTGTATTTAATAAGTAATTTTAGATTCAATTCTTACAGTTATAAACTGTGTAAAGTACACGCAGGCTTCATTCTCCGAACTACCTCAGTCCCAAGCAGTTCGGATAATTGACGCTCTACTGTAGAAATAAAGGAAAAAGCCGGGACAACATTCTTTTGTTATAACATAACTATTACACTCTTGTATTTGGTAATCGAAGCTATACAAGAAAATAAGGCAATCTCACGTGATGAATTGCAATTTGTTAGCTTAAAAATTATTGAAAACCCTGTTTATCTACTAATACACATAAGAATCACGTTTACATATTCTTTAACTCGTTATACCAAGTCGTATCGATGCAATGTTAAAGACTTAGGACTCGTATTGCTACAAGCGAGCTAATAATGCTGGCGTAAAAGTAGGATGTTGTTCATAATGTTTATGAAAACAACTGCGAACAGAGGTGATCTATAACAGGCCTGCCCTTCAACTGCAAACGCCTCCTCGAGTTCTAGGACCTGGGCAACAGCCGAGCGAGGAACTGTTACCTTGCTAATCGTTGCGTGGGTTTTGGGATAACTGCAAGAGTATGTGTGCGTCCATACACGTGAGGCCCAGCTATATAGATTCATGGTACGAGTCAGTATAGACGCACCCACAGTCTTGCAGGTCTCGCACAGCTAATGCTGTGTTTAGCAACGTAACAGTTCCACGCACGGCTGTTGCCTGGCTCCCAGAACTTGGGAAGGTATTTGCACCTTAAAGGGCAGATCTGACCTATAAGCTCCATTAGTTTCCATACATTTGAAGTCATTTACCTAAAAAGAACAAGCTTTATTCTACATTTTCAACTTATTCCTTCACACAGAATCATCAACTTCCTGGTTGAGCTTCCAGTTATGGAACATCGCGTTCTAACAACGCAATTGTATTGACGCACATTTGCATCGCGTTCTAACAACGCAGTTGTATTGACGCGCATTTGCAACATTGATATTAAGATCGTACTGCCACAATGTATAAGTGGCAATTAATTACTTCCCTCTATATTCTAATACAGTGGTCGGCAAACCTCGACTCGCACGTGGCTCTGCCACAATTTAATTTTTATCAATAAATAAGATCATTATTAAGTATGACATCAAGTTTTATTCAGTGTACCCATAGTTTAATTAAGACTTAAAACTTCAATTAAAGTTTATTAAGTGAATAAACAGTGTCCCTACATATATAGTTTAAGTTTAAGAAATTTGGCTCTCAAAAGAAATCTAAATCGTTGTACTGTTAATATTTGGCTCTGTTGACTAATGAGTTTGCCAACCACTGTTCTAATACAATAAATCACAATTGACAGTACTATTTTATTGTTCTATCCGACCATGCTACGAATGGCAAAACATAAATGATATAACGATTCGTTATATTTGATCTCGCGAGTATTTTAGTAAACGCTCCGCGCCATACGTAATTAATCCTATCGTTTATTATAATGATAATTAAAAACTGGATGGAAATGCCGAAATCAACGACACTTGGAGTGACTCATAAAGGACCCAAGAGGAACGCGCACTTACTTCCCCTTCCACGAGTGTTTGGTGACCAGAAAGCACGCCACATCCTGGTTGTCCTTTATCGGCATCATTGTAACATGTCCTGACAATGCAACGCGCGTATTATCCCGAATAATGCCTGAACAAAACACTGGTTACTGTCTGTGAAAGACAAGCGGTGTAGGAGGGACATTCGCATACGAATTGGGATCGCAGTCACACGATAGCCATTTCGGAAACGGTGGACGCGAGTTATTGCGAGACACGCGGCCACCCGCGCGCACAACGTATTTACGCCGGCAGAAATAAGCGGTACTCGGGCACTCTTTGATCGCGTTTCACCCGACAAACGTCATTTTCAATGGCTCCGTCGGACTGGGAGCGGCCATGATGCACGGGGGTGTTAACGAACAGCTGTTTCCAGATGGCAGAAGTGATCAGAGGAAAAGAGCAACTTCGCTCGTTTTCAAATACCCGCTGTACGCGCTTCAGTTTTTCTCGTTCGCGTTAATCAGCTTTCGGAGGTTTCTGCGACGACAGTTTCCCGTGCACAGGCATCTGACGCGAAAGTGGGACCGCGTGTTTCCCGGGTCAACGCGAGAGGTAATGTATCGCGGTGCACTGTGTTTAGAGAAATATAAGTGAGAATATTGGCCCGAGTTCGTGCGCGATCGGTTGGGAATCGAAAGCTTCGCGAGGATGTTTACTCGTCTGACAATTGTGCATGGACCAATGGACCTTAACGAATGAAAGTACTTGCGACGGACGCTGCGGTTTAGGCGCGAGTTCAAAGGGATCGTGGTCGGATTAATACCGCATCGCTTCGAATTTGAATATCGTACGTTCCGAACACGCGTCAACTTTATTTGTATTCCGCTTATAAAAGCACAGCACTTTTTCGTTTCAATTGAACGGCATAATTGAACACTGTCTTTAGCGCGTTTATATGAAAATTATACGAAGGTTTCTTCCTATCAGCTTGACTGAAGGTTATGTAAGATAGACTTCCGATGTTTTTGTTTATGAACTGACAGAAAAATGCATAAAAATTTGTAAACATTGTTGTGTCATATGTTTTTGTCATCGCGAGGAAACTTTAAGTCGATGTTTTGATCGACTGTAGTTAGTGGAGATTTCGAACTTAACGCAGCCTTGAAGTGTAAATAATTGATAAATTGTATGCAAATCAGATACGGAACCTTCAAGCGTCCCATTATTTTCAGCGTAATAGAGTGGAAAATGATAGAAAATAGCGTGCCCAGCGAAAGCGACGAGGGAGAAATAAAGTCAGACTTGGAAGAAGACTTTCAAGAAGAGCTGCAGGATCATCCTCATGTGTTGAGGTTTATTCAAAGAATGCGAGATATTATCAAAAAGCAGAACAAGAAGATCGTCAAACTGCGGCATAAACTTAACGAACATGTAAGGATCGCACTGCGCCATACTCTTTGCGTTACATCTCGTGTGTTGATTTATAAATGTATTTATTGCAGAGAAATCAGAGACTACTACAAAGTAAAAGCTTGATCGATTACGGAACCCAAACGAACCCTTTGGAATACGAGAAAGATTCGAGTCGCCCGGAGAATTGGAATAGCGGAACCGACAAAACATCAGCCAGTATCATAGATCAAGTTAAAGAAGCAGCGGAGTCGGCTTTGCTACAAACTGGTTTCGTTTACGAGGAAACGTCTGGCCTTTATTACGATTACAACAGCGGATATTACTACGACGCAGTAAGTATCGCAGTTTCCTTAATGTTATTAAGTTAATAGCGCTTAGACGTGGCATAATAAATGTGTTCCAGAAACAAGGTTTATACTACGACGGCAATACAGGTACATATTACTATTACGACGAAGCTAGCAAGTCATATCAGTTCCATAGCCAAGCGCAAGTAACTGCGAACGAAGCAGCCGCGCCTCAAAGCAAGAAGGAGCAGAAGATTAGAAAGGCAAATAAGGTTGAGATTTAGATTACTTGCTTTCTGAGGCAGTTTTAAAGGAGATCGATAGCAGATATTTTTGGTTTCAGGTTCAAGATGACATAAATGAGTTAATAAATGGCCTTTCAAGCATATCAATTGAAAAATACAGGCGTCAAGCTCTAGGTAATTACCTTACGCTTTTAATATGGACACATGTCTCTCTTGTAGGACGTGCGGAAAAAGCGCAAACTTGCGCAAAGAGAGGAACAGTCGGAAGATAATGAGCTCGAAGAGGGTGAATGTTCGGGCAACGATAATGACAGCAATTCTGACAGTACTCCAGAATTATGTACTAGTAGTGACAGTGACCACGACGAAGACCAAGGTTTATTTTTGATTTATTTTTAAAGAAATTATTCGCTAAAAATGTGAGAGTTTTATGTTACCGATTTATCGTTGCGTAAAAATTACACACGAACGGATGATTCGTTTCCGAATGACATTCGATGCATGCTTTAAACTCGGTTATGTTAGTTAATCTGTAATCTTAAGGATACTCTTTCTATTTAGACTTGGCAAAGATATATCCGCCATGCATGAGAATCATAGTTAGAGAGACTAACTTGCCGAAATTAAAAGTCGGCAGTCTTTTCCTCGTTGCATATACGGGTGGCTCGATTGGTCGGGAGGGCGATCATTCAGTCGTTGTGCCGGATATAAATATCAGCAAAGTAAGTAGCCGCGGACTTAAATAATTTCCTCAATCACCTTCGAAGAAACTAACGATTTTCTTTACGTTTCAGCATCATGCCCGCGTCGTGTACAACGAAGACAGTAAAGTGTACCAAATCATAGATTTGGGATCGAGGAACGGCACATTTTTGAATGGCAAACGATTGTCCGCGGCTAAACAGGAGTCGGACTATCACGAGGTCTTGCACGGTTCGATCATTCAAGTCGGAAGCACGAAGCTGCTGTGCCACATTCACAATGGGAACGAAACCTGCGGCCACTGTGAGCCAGGGCTCGTCCAGCAAAACAGTAGTGCGGAAGAGAGCAAAGCTTCCAAGAAAGACCTTCACAAGCTGGAGCTGCGACGCTTGAAGCACAAATTCGGCGTAGAAAAGGACAACGTGGCGACTGCGAGCCAAGTAGCATCGGGATATAAAGACAGAGCGCACAGCAGAAGACAGTGCATCGGCTCTTCGAATCACCATGCCAAGACGCAGCAAAGTTCGATGGACGTGTAAGTGATTCGTCCACAAATCTTTTATTCCTCTATTCAGAAATATTTAGCTTACCGCGATTTTCAATTCTCCGTCATCCTGTTCCGTAAACAGGTCTATAGCGAAGGACAACAGGGGATTCAAGCTGCTATCGAAGATGGGCTGGTCCGAGGGTCAGTCATTGGGAAAGGAAGGGGATGGTCGGATCGAACCGGTGAGTTTCGGAGATTATTTATTCCTGACTTTGCACATGATTGCTTGAAATTTTATTCCCAATTATATTTGTCTACTATAGTCTGTGGCACAGTTAAACTCGGAAAGAAGTTCGCAGCTTTATTTGTTCAGAGTTTCGTGTCTGTGGATCTTGCAATAAGTAACAGAGACGTAGGGGAAAGTAGGGTAAAACCGAACGGGTGGGTAAAAGGGAACACCATCATGTTTCTGTTAGGTAAGAGCTGCGAATGAGTTGGTACCGCAGGGATCTATAGTCTATCATAAAATGCTATGAGGACCCTTTGGTTCCATGTCACGCGGTACCAACTCATTCCCAGCTCTTATCTAACAGAAACATCGGTGATCCGTTTTACCCACCTGTTCCGTTTTACCCCACTTTCCCCTATTTCTTCCTGCGGTAACGGAGAAAATAGAAATGGTCGACCAGCGCTGAGGTAATAGGTTCGTGGTACTAAAGCCAGAGGATGCGCTTCGAACTGGTCCATCTAAAATCTAAAGGATGTCGTCCTTCCGCAAAAACTGGGATGACGTTGATCCTCGAACCTAGTTGGAACCGCAGCGTCGCTCGAGCTCGCGTCCACGTTGACGTCAGCCAGCAATTGCGTGCCTGCGGGTGCAGCACGTGTTGCCGAATGCACAAGGTGCATCGGGAAACGCGGTGACGCGCGGTCACTCATTAGCCGGGCGGTGTCGCGCCGCCTGCAATTCGCCGTCCAGGCTCGTTCGCCTTTCTCGCGCCGGTGCTAAAAAACACTGCTCCCCCCCCCCCGTCGTGACGTTTCCTCTCTGCTCCTCGCGCCACCCTCTCCGACTGACCCGTCTGACACAACACGCGCACACCGCCTACGAGCCCGTGCACACACAGCCGTCGACACTGGCGCACAGCCGGGGCGGAAAAGCCAGACGGCGCGGGCTGATCCTGGCTGCTGTTGCTGCTTACTCGTCCGGCCGCGTCGCATTTCGACGGCGACGAAACGAGCGCCGACGGCACGAGCAGAGCATTCGTATGATAACGAGCGTAACTCTGCGAGACATGAAACGGAATAGTAGAGGGGATCATCCCGGCGGGGAGACGAAAACGGGAGCGGGGGAGGAGCGGCGCGGGCGGCGAGGGTAGAGGGGGACGGAGAGGATGGCAGGAGAGGTGCCCCGGGGGTAATGAATGCAAATGTATTGAAATCCAAATCATTATTTTGTCTAGACGCATCGTATGCTCTATTGCACGCTCGCCGAGCTTAAGGTTGGGGTGGGCGGGGAGGCACCGTGAGTCTCGCGGGGGTGGATTAAGGGACCCGGGGAAAGGGGACCGTTGTTTTCTCTCGTCTCTGTGTACCTTGAAGCGTGACTGCTAATTCGCTTGTACCCTTATCCCGGCGCTATGTCCGACGTTCTATTTTTTCCTCCTCTCTGCTTTTTATTCTCGTTTTTACGTCGAATTTGTCTGACGCCCGCCGCGTTGCAGCCCTCGGCCTCTCCGTAGACGCGGCTCACTGCTGCCTCGGTGCTTTTTGCTCGTAAAGTGCCGTTGGTCCTTGATGTTTCGCTGATCGGTGTTGTAGCGTAGGTTCGCGCTTGTCAATGTCCAGTACTGCTCCTATTGGAAATGTGTCCGCGTCAACGGGTAATTGTTCCTCACCTGGGTGGGAGAGTTTTGTTTTTGGTACCTTTTATAGGAATCAGGGAATGTGCCTCGGCTCGTTATGCCTGGCTAATCCAGATGAATATGACTACTTTCACAAATGTATTTAAATTTTTTTTTATAAAGTCAGAATCTAAATTCCGCGCGGAGCCGAGTAGTAAAGTTCGTTAATTATAAGTGTACGCTGAGGATTTCTCAGGCCTTAGTTCTGAATACTTTTGTGGCACCTAGTGTTGGGGGTGGATTTTCTTTTTTATCACTTCTTCAAAACGACTGCTACAATAGGGTGGCCCTTATTTTCGAACTGCGATTTCTTTTGCTTTCATCCCCTAATATGGTTCCATTTCATAAAAAAATAGTCCCTGAATAAGATTATTGCAATGGAGGTAATAGCGTTTGAATATAGAGAGGTCCATACTACGCACGTATAGACAATACGTCACGCCGTAAAGGTGAGACGCGCGAAGTAGGGACCTCTTATGTAAAAAATAGTTGGAAGCACGAAAAAATTATATATACCTACAGTAATTGTAGAAAATTGAATGCTCTTTCAATATTATTTGAAGAAAATTTCGATAGGGCTTACCATTTTTGAGAAATTCTTCAAATTCAAAGCATAGATAAATTCTAAACTTTAAGGTCTGGTCGGAACCCTTTCTGTTGTCCGATTGCAGTAATCTTTTCCAGGGGCTATTTTTTTTTTATCAAATGGCATCGTTCCAGGGGGGTAGGGCAAAGAAATACAAAACAAAAATTTCGACACGCATAAATAAGGGCCACGCTACTGTTACTACAGCTGGGACTATTCGAATATTTTACAAGTATTCGAATGCTACGAATAAACTTCGAATATTTGTGTATTTGAATGCTACGAATAAATTTCGAATTTGAGTAATCGAATGTTATTATTTGAATATTTAAGTATTCGAATAATATTCGACTGATATACTCGTACTGATATATATATATTTATTATACTGATGTATTTGAGCTTTTAGTTTTTATTTAGTTTCAGTTGTGAGTTCGTTAGTTTGTCGGGGTGAAATCTTGTAAGCAAATTTTGACCCACTTCAACGTATCCGATTGGCTTGAAACTTTGCACACATACGTAGTTCCGATGATAATACAATATTTTCACGCGTTTATTTTTAGTCATATGGGGGAATTCTTCTCAGGTAGTCATTTGGACCAGGTATAAAAATTATTGGTTCATTTTTAGTATATTTTAATAAAAGCTTGTTTGAAAACAATTTACTTTAAAGTATTTCATGCTTTTTAGTGAAAATATTATATTGTCATCGGAACTATGTATGTGTGTAACGTTTCAAGTCGATGGGATATGTTGAAGTGGGTCAAAATTAACTTTCAAGATTTCACTCTGTCAAACTAACGAACTCACAACTGAAACTAAATATGAAAAAGCTTGTAAAAAAATGAACCTAAAGAACTTGATTTATAATTCACACCATACCATTCGAATACTTAAATATTCGAATAGTATTCGAATACTTAAAAATTTGAATAGTATTCGAATACTTAAATATTAGAATAGTATTTGAATACTTAAAAATTCGAATAGTATTCGAATACTTAAATATTAGAATAGTATTCGAATACTTAAATATTAGTAGAGTATTCGAATACTTAAATATTAGTAGAGTATTCGAATACTTAAAAATTCGAATAGTATTCGAATACTTAAAAATTCGAATAGTATACGAATACTTAAATATTAGAATATTATTTGAATACTTGGTTACTCGAATTATATTCGCCAAATAATTGAGCAACTGAAGTATTCAAATATTCGAATACCGAAAAATTCGACAAATAATCCCAGCCCTAACTGTTACAACCTCTGGCAATAAGTTTAGAAGCAAACGCAAAGATACGAAATTATATTTCTATATTTTCCATATTTTTTATTACATACTAAACGAAATTCTTAATTATTCTGGTGTGATTACTATAAAATAGACCAATTTAACATCACGCGTTTCATATTTGTACCGTTGCCTTTTCTGTATAAAAAATACTGGTAGGTATTTCGCTTTAGTTTCGTATCTTTACACTTGCTTCAAAACCTATCGCCAAGGGTTGTGTATTAAGATTCCACGCGAACACTGAGCCTGAGTGAAAGATAACGGCGACTGTCGGCAAATGTTCAACGAATCCCATTTCTCCGAGCCGTCTTGCGCGTGGTCGCTTTACATCGCAGGTTACTGCGATTTTACATCGGCCCTTTGTTTTTACGGGTCGCGGGTGCACCGCTCGCATCGTAAACCCACAAGCACGCCTGCAATCGCGCGAGGAGGGTAGCAAAGCCCGCGGACAGAAAGACGGAGGACGAAAGTGGAGGGACGGGGACGGTCGTTGAAGGGTGAAGCTCTCGCGTGTTCAGTTCGAAACACCCCGTAAACCAGACATTGTAAAGCCCTCCGAATGGCGATTGCCAGTAAACCGCGAGGACGCGATAAAGTGCAAAATTGTCGCGCGGTGCGAAAGTGCCGTTAGCAGGTGTAGGTGGTGCGTGTCCTATCTGACTGAATGGAAATCTCGGCGAGCTCATTTATTTGAGTGCACCGCCGCGAGCCGGCTGGCACTTTTATTATTGACTCGCCGGGAAAAGAATTTCAGCTCCTAATGAACAATGCCCGTTCTCATCAAGATTTCTATTCAAATGACTTTAAACTAGGGCTGGGACTATTCGAATAATTTAATATTCGAATATTTTACAAGTATTCGAATAATACGAATAAACTTCGAATATTTCAGTATTTGAATACTGCTATATTCGAATACTATTCGAATACTGATGTATTCGAATAGTATGGTGTGAAGTGGGTCAAAATTAGCGTACAAGATTTCACCCTGACAAATGAACCTAAAGAACTTGATTTATAATTCACACCATACTATTCGAATATATCAGTATTCGAATACTATAATATTCGAATAGTATTCGAATACTTTAATATTCGAATAGTATTCGAATACTTTAATATTCGAATAGTATTCGAATACTTTAATATTCGAATAGTATTCGAATACTTGGATATTCGAATAGTATTCGAATACTTGGATATTCGAATAGTATTCGAATACTTGGATATTCGAATTATATTCGCCAAATAATTGAGCAACTGAAGTATTCGAATATTCGAATACCGAAAAATTCGACAAATAGTCCCAGCCCTACTTTAAACAGCAATGACAGGCATTCACTATTTGAACGACTTGAATTTTAGGTTTAACCTACTCATTGGAAATATTTCTGCATTTTTCTTTATCTACATTTTATTTTTATGCAGCAAAGGAAACTTGTTTTGGGGTTCAGCTCGTAATTACTCATGCTGGCTATGGTTCATGCGGCGTTGTTAAGGCAAAGAAATGGATTCCCAGCTTGAGAATTTTCTATGGGCAACATGGTGAAATTAGATTCACCCCGTCTCTGATGAATAATACAATAATGTTGCAGTTTATTTTGGAATCGTAAAGCTACCTGGACTCGTAACACGCCGATCGTTAAGCAATCTCGTAGTCGAAGCGTAATAGGTGCATCGGCTGCACAGTGCGTTTCCTTGGCAGGCACTCCGCGAGCTGCACCCGAACACTGCAACAATTTCATTTTATGGACTTTCTCGTATACACCGCCTCCGATGCTGCGAGCCATTTCACGTGCGCGGCGCGAACATCCACAAGGTGTAGTGCCTTTTACGATTTACATTCATTTCCATGTTGCATCCGCCTGCCCTTTACAGTTCCACGTGGAGAAACGTGACTGATTAATGACGTAATAAATAATCCAACGGGGGCCCCCTTCAAGGGAATGAGGCTTCGTGGTGCATCCATAAAATCTTTCGTTGGGAAAGCTTTCTACGATATTTCGTCGAAATGTGGACAGCTGTTTGGTCGTCGAGCAGCGGAGATTTTGCAAACAGGAGTTTCTAGCTTCTTCGCGCCGGACGTTTGAGCCTGTATCGAAGTTAGACTCGCGTCTAAGTGATCAGGATTTCACTCGAGAATAATCGTAGCCACGAATTTTGACAAGTCATGAATTTATTAAGCAACTAGAAGCGATGTCGTTTGGATAAATCGCTACGTCTACACACGGTCTACGTTGCTGAGGCTTACAATCGTAACAAAGTAGCAGCGAGAGCATTAATCTCTATAGAATTTATCAGCCCGACCATGCCGAGTGTCCCGCGACGGTCAACCCCCGTTGAAAACAAGATTTCCGCGCCTGTTAAGAGCGACTTTCTAAACGCGAATCGAAGATCCAGATCGCCCGTAACGGGGTTCACGCTATAAGTCTGTCGCTGATTAATTATATTTCCTGTCTGGAGCGCACGGATCGAAATCAGTTAAGTGAATTCCGACTCTCAGACCGAGCACGTCCGATCTAAATATTTCGCAATGTTAACGGTGCGCCGCGGTTCAAGTATTTATCATAACGCGTTATGGCTGGCTGATGTCCTCGTTTCGAGTCCCTTAGTCGTAACTTTTAGATGATTCTATTCCAGTAGCTCCGAACCGCGCTAATCAAGGATTTATGAGCGGAAGGTGTAGGTTGTGTTTCTCAAGAAATCGAAATAATATCAGGATATTATAAATAAATTTCCACTGAGCTGGTCGCTTAATTTCTTTATCATACAGTTGTATCTTTAATTGTAAATGACTAAAATACAATTTCTTTGTCCCTAGAATATTAGAGACACCTTCTATGCATCGAATTACATGAAAGGATTGTGATTAGGGCTGGGACTATTTGTCGAATTTTTCGGTATTCGAATATTCGAATACTTCAGTTGCTCAATTATTTGGCGAATATAATTCGAATATCCAAGTATTCGAATAATATTCGAATATCCAAGTATTCGAATACTATTCGAATATTAAAGTATTCGAATACTATTCGAATATTAAAGTATTCGAATACTATTCGAATATTAAAGTATTCGAATACTATTCGAATATTATAGTATTCGAATACTGATATATTCGAATAGTATGGTGTGAATTATAAATCAAGTACTTTAGGTTCATTTGTCAGGGTGAAATCTTATACGCTAATTTTGACCCACTTCACACCATACTATTCGAATACATCAGTATTCGAATAGTATTCGAATATAGCAGTATTCGAATAGTATTCGAATATAGCAGTATTCGAATAGTATTCGAATATAGCAGTATTCGAATAGTATTCGAATATAGCAGTATTCGAATAATAACATTCGAATACTGAAATATTCGAAGTTTATTCGTATTATTCGAATACTTGTAAAATATTCGAATATTAAATTATTCGAATAGTCCCAGCCCTAATTGTGATTGAAGAGCAGGTAGTTTGTAGAAATCATAAGTAACGCAGGAACCAGTATTATATCAAGGTGTCAGAGAGCACAGTGTCAGGTAACAGTTATAATTGACCGCAGTGTGATATTATTCAAAACATTTGTCTGGATCGAACGGCGAGTTCCTTTTGCAAGTGTCGCAATAATAAATTATTCCTCTTTTTCCGTCTGAGACTTTGCAATGAGATCACGTGCCACGGCCTGTATGCTTTCCTTAAGGATAGACAGAAATACGGCGGTGGTCAAAAGAAGGTCAAAAACTGATATTTATACTGTGCATTTAAAGGTCTATTCTGGGCAACTCCATAACTCCACAGGATATCCGATTTCTTCTTATCGAATTGCGATACTTTTCTAACACACTCACTCTTTAAAGGATCATTCCGGTTAGACGGGTGGAAAAAATCGATTTTTTTTAAAACATTTTTCGAAATTACATATCCTCAAGAATGTACTGTTAAATTTTTATGGAAAAATTCTGATTATTTTAGCTTTTACGGAGGCAATTTGCAGGGAGCTCAAAGCTTCGGCTTCTATAGATGAAAACTTTGAACGCGTTTTTCTCGAAACGTCATTTATATCCTATCGTGAAGATAAAATTTCAAAATCTACCGAGATGATTGCTTTATAAATTCCACTGCTTATTCGGCACACCTGTGGCTCTTTCAGGGACTACAACCAAGTATTTTCATTGAGTCTAACCTATTTTTAAAATCGAAAATAGCTACAGAAGAAGCCGAAAAAATATTTTCCTTGCATTTTGGCCACATTTTGCTAATTTCGGAGATAAATCACTAATAATAAATGATGAAGAATCTGTTTGGATTTTTTGGTTCAGATAAGTCTAAATTTTTAAACATGTCATCAAGACTACTTTCCAAAGCATTTGAAGAGCAATAATTTTATTACTTTTATATTTTTTATTTACTATAGAAATGTAGTTTAATAAATAGAAAAGAGTTTTATTCTATTACTATAATTATTTTCGTCGCAATAAATTCCTGAAAATCGCTGAATTTATCGGCGCGCTAACCGGAATGACCCCTTAAATATTTTTTTAACCGTCACTGTACAATAAGAAAACGCATTCGATCCTTATTCCCGAATGCTCTTTGAATATTTAAAAATTTCCTGGGCATAACAACCTGTCCCGTCGATTTCTTCTCATAACGTCCATTAAAAAGTACCAGTGTCGAGAGCACACGAGCAGATAAAACGTTCCGAGTCTCGGAACGCCAGCGGAACTACAGCATCCTTGCAACCGGGCGTAGAATCACGAGGGGTTGCGAACGCATCCCCCTCCCTCCTCCTTCACTCGCGTGTTTTGATTCCTGCCACATTCACTAGTCGACGAAAGAAAGAAAAGAAAAAAAAAAAGCAAGGAAGGAGGAAAGGCGGATAAAAGTGAATCGTAGATCTTGACTCTCCCCCGGTCTCCTGTTTGCCCGCCAAAACCTGTTGCTGGGCATCCTCCTCCCGCTCGTTCGCCGCCGCGCACTTCTATTCAACCGTCGGGGGGGCCCCCCGTCCCTCCGCGCCCTTTTTCTTTCGGCGAAAGCAAGAACAGTGATAAGAGAAGAAAAGAAACGACGTCGGGGGCGGGGGACGAAGAAGGTCGAACGAAGGGAAAAAGACGGGGGCCCGGAGGGGGCGAGGAGCTGGCGGAGGAGGTGGGACGGAGGATCCTGAACGGAAGTTATGCACCAAGTGTACGCGTGTAGTCCTGCCGCAGGTGGTACGATGGAACGCAAGGTCGTTTCGATATTATGTAATGCAGAGAGGCAAGAGAGCGCAAGGATACGCCGAGGATCAGCTCTCGACCTCCCTCGCTTGCCCCGGAGGGGCCCCATTGTCTTTGGAATTCGGGGCAACGTTGGCCGGATCATCGTCGAGAACCGTGAAAAAAATACTCCCGGGGCCGGTGCATCGGGGACGTTTGGTATCCCGGCCCTACAAGAATTTTCTTTACTCCTTCCAACGACCGACATGCTCCACCTAAAAAAGTATTATTATATGTTTATGCAGCTGTGAATTATGCAACGAAACCTCATTTCGAAATCAATTCGAACTCAGGTATCGTTGATACTAAACAACTCCTCATAGGCTCCGTTCCCTTCTTCGTCGAAGGGATTACCATTCGGTGCAACGTTGTTATGTGGTAGAGAAAACACTCGTGTAACTGTTATATAGTTCATTGAAGCTTGTGATACAAGAATGAAAATCGTGCCGAAGGTAACTCGTCGCGACAAGGTATGCGTCTATGGTTATGGTCCGTACTGGAGTCTCTGTCGTCGGTGGAGCTCCAGGGGTTTTATACTTCTTGAGGGCACGACGCTATCCTGGCCCTTTTTGGCGGGAAGGTCTGGTGAGAAAATCAGGCGAGAAAGATTTGGCGATAATATAACCTAGGGAGATGTATCAGGAATATGTAACGGGAAGGTTCAGCGGGAAGATCTAGTCCTAAGATCTATTAAGAAAGGTGTAGCGGGTGGACCTCACGGGAGTTAGATTTGGTCCTATGTCCCAGGTTTGGGATAGTCTCGCGTGACCTTTATCTGTTGCCACTAAACTGGCGGGTCCCATAACCCCGACTATGGCCCATTTCTAGGTGTTTGGCTTATCAGCTTCCCTTCAATAGGTCTACGATCCACCTTCGATCCTCTTTCGCACTTCATCTTCCTTCGGTGCTTCCACGTCGAGGACGGCCATTGGAGTAAATACTCGTCCACGAATGCCGCTGCTATGCCGCGGGGACATGGGACGCGCGTGGCGAGCAGTGGGGACCAACGTCCCAGGGACCGTCGCCGTCGGTCACGGTTGAACGGCGCAATGTTATGCGCAAAAATGTGCAAGCTTTATCTACGATCTCCGTTCATCGGCTTGGTGTCGGTTTATGCAGATATGCCGATTTTTTCCGGCCCCTGATCCTGGCCTGGGCCCACGGTGCCTGCCCGCTGCCCGGCTCTCATCCCCGGCGCTCGCCGCCTCCTCGCGGGGACCCTCAGCAACGTTCCCGCGGGAAAGATATCCGCGGCGCGCCTCTTCACGCTCGTTCGCTCCTGGAAATTCTTGTTCACGCATTCGGACAGTTTCATTACGCCGGGCTAATAACCCTGGGACGCGGCGCGATGCTCGGATAAGCGTTAAAGCCGGACCCCCAGAGGCTCCCGCGCGGCTACGGGCCCGCGATCGTGCCGCAATTAATACATCAACCGCGATATATTAAAAGTTATACGGCGACTAGCCAGGCATAACGTTAGTATCGTGCCGTGGCAAAGATCAACCGCGATAAATCCTGTTCCCGTAACGCGGTAATTCTTCGCCACTCTGTTCCCTGTCGCCGCCTTTGCTACCCTTTCTTCAGGCGCACTGCTCGCCCCTTTCGAAGCTGTGACGATCTAGAGGCGAGACGTTGTGGTCCAGGGAGTGTTTCTACAGTGTAATCTAAATTATAACTGTACCTACGATTTATGTTTGTCTCTTTCTTCGTTGTGTCTTCGAATTACCCCATGGCTTTAGGCTTGCTTTGTGGGTGAGGATTCCCTTAAAGCAAGTCCCCAAGTGTTGGGACTGTGCAAAAGTTTCCCTGACAGCTCTATGTAGTCCCCATGTGTTAAATCAGGACGGTTGCGACTTCTGTGTAATAAAAATAGTAAATGAAAAATTCAAGGGAGGAACTCGGGTGGTCTTCTTCTGCTCACTCTTGACATTTCTCGGGAATTATTCCCGTAATGAGAACACATATCGAAATGCTCAGTATTAATTGGGACAGAGGGGGATTTTGCAATCGGGTCTTGTCACGTCATTTCGACGGGAGCAAAAGGATCGGTGTGTGTCAATCACTCGGCGAGATTTATACATCAACGCCTGTCTACCGCGCGAATTACGAAATTTTTAACGCTCTCTCATTAATTCTATGTACCCGAGTCCGTAAAGCTACTCTGTAGCCACTTTTAACGAGTTCATAATTGCGTGTTTTTAGAACGCATTTCCTGGGCGTGCACCGCGCCATATATTCGCGGCATTCTTTACACGAAACTGGTCTTGTTCATTTCGGATCGTTAACGTTAAGTACGTGGCTGCTGCCCGCTGCCATATCTCCGTGATTCGTCGTCATTATAAATTTCAATCGGAGAGCAATATTTTACGATCGTTATACCGGTCCCGTGTTTGTTTACAGGGGGGTTATTTGACGTTAATTTGAGATGGAATTACGTGCGATTGGTCACCGGGGAGTACACAATTTATCTCAGACTGATTTAATTTGAAGGGGAAAATTGCCGGCGTCTGCTCCGCGCCGATGTCTATCGCGACGTGTATCGGCCGTATAATTTTTCGTAATATCGCCGTCAGTGATCCGCTGGATCTCAGACACCCTCGATCTAGATGGAGGTGTATACTTTCTCCGCTGAAAGACCATTAGATGATCAAACCTCGTTCGGGAAGGATGCCATCGCAAACTGATTCCCAAGAGTTCGGTCC
Source organism: Andrena bicolor (assembly GCA_960531205.1). NCBI lineage: Eukaryota > Metazoa > Arthropoda > Insecta > Hymenoptera > Andrenidae > Andrena > Andrena bicolor. The sequence continues at coordinate 18,059,582 of OY482668.1, read as the reverse complement.
TTAACGATGCTTTGGAACTGGAGCTCTTCGACAGCACTTATGAGTGTGCTATCATTTCATATGGATCGAGGAGTTGAAATGGTAAACGGTGCAAAAAGGAATGTCTGTTCATTTTGTCACTTACATCGTTTATCACTCGTTCATCTCAAGTTGGTCGTTTATCGCTATGGACGTTCAGCGTATTCCACCTTGACAGATTTAGAGGGAAATAAAAAGATTAGGGCCGTGAAGATTCCTGGCACTTTCATCGTTTTTCACCACAGCGAAGTTGGCATTTATGATTTTAGCTCTATCTGGCGATAGCACTCACAGTTGAAATAAATTATTCTAGCACTTATAACGTTTACCACCGTATTCCGCATGGAATTTACACCCTGTTCTATTAAAAAAATTGCTACTAAAATATTTATTGACTTTTTCAATTACCGGTAATTCGGTAAAATTTGCAATCACAACCGGATTACTGGTATTTTTTTCAGGTATTGAAAATATAAGAGTAAATATTACAGAAAAGAGCTTTTTTTTTAAATCTAAGCGAGTATTATAAAAAATATAAAAAATTTGCGAGATTGTTCTTTTTAATCTTCCTGATGTGCTCCAAAAATTTTAAACGAATTCACTAAACAGTTGCCGAGTTACAACGATTTTAATTTTCACTGATTTTACACGAATTGTTATGGAACGAAACGATCTTTCCAGATAAAACAGCTGAAAAAATGTTGAAGAAATGGTACCAATGTTTTCAATTTTTTGATTGAAATATCTGCCGAGTTTCAATTGTTTTCACTACACCGTTTTAAAGAAATAAATTCTAACCTGAGAAAATTACGAAGTCGGGGCATTATCACTGCCAAAACTTTAGCAAATAATGCATGAAAGAGCATTTGTAACGTGAAAAATACCTGTGTAGGAGTGAAAATAAGACTCAAACTGTCGTTCGAGTTCCTTATGTAGGATATTGGCGGGCCGCTCCTTGTGTTGGTCGCTGTACGGCAGCATGCGTGAGGAAGGTTTCGCGATAGCAAAGCTAGAGGGATATGGGAGGGCCATCTGGCAATTGTTGCGCTGGTAGAGGAGCATCGACGACATTTGGCCCAGGATGAAGGAGGGTACTCTGGATGGCTGAGGAAGACAGTCCATACACAACCGCAGCCGCATTCTCGAGTCATTAAGATTAGCATTTAAGGAATCATCCATATAATTTTCCACCACTTACATCTAGATTTACTATGCGTAACACGCAGATATTCAAGTATTTCCAATTTCATACACATATATTTTTGCCCAATATTATACGTCCGATACATCCTCAGTCACGAGTATAGCAAAGAAACGGGAGTAATATCAGCCACCAGTCGCAGGCAAAGGGAGGAGCGCCAAGAAAATGATCTAGGACCCCTGTCTGGAACGGTGTTTGTCTGCCGAGTAACGAGGCCGGGGCTGGGATGACCGAGTGAAACGCTGTCGGCGACGATTGCGTCAACAAGTTCCTTTGAAAGTGCTCTGCTACTCGAAGAGGAAAGAGCGGATTATCCTGGCGCGGAACGGGCACAGTCGCGGTAACATGGAAAAAGGAAAGGACGTGAAAGGACGAGCGGGCCCCAGCGTCCACGGCAATGAATGTGGGTTTTTCTGATCTCATTGCAACAGACGGATATCTAAACCCGTGGCCAGACTCTGCTCAGACGGAAAGCATCCTCGGCATGCAGGCCCGCGTACGCATGAATACGCGCGAAGGCGAGCGCGCGGCTTTTTAATCTGCACGCTCATTGCTGCGTATGCATGCGCGGCACAGTGACATCATCGGGACCAACCTTCCGCTTAAACGATGGCCGATGAAAAGGGAACACGAGCCCCGAGGTCGTAACAAGATTCGAGCGCTGATACCGGCGCAAGACACGTAGCCAACTCGAAATTCTAATCGCGCTTGTTACGTGGTTCGGGCGGCACGGAGAGATTGAAACGATGCAAAGGGGGAGCAAAAGAGCTACTCGGAGGGTAGCTTAGCTACCGATACTGCGATAGCTACCGGAACCCATGACGCGCAGATTTCGTTGGCCTAGACCTTTCAGGTTACCGCTGCTCCAGCAATTAGTCTGACTAATCATGAGGATACAAGGCTGTGGCGGAGTTCAATAGGGACGCAAGGTCCTCAGCGAGAAGTTAGACGCGTTCCAAATAAATTCTAGGTTTCTTGGTCGAAACGGAGCTGGAAATGACAGCGAAAGATGGAACCAAGAGCCCTAGCCCCCAAATTCAATCCCGCCCCCTGCGCCCGAATTTCCAAAGTCATACTCTCGAAGCTATCCCTCGATCATCCCGGTCACGTTCCACAATCCGGCCCTCGCGATACGGGCTAATTCTCCTGCGGCGTGCATGCCACGGCTGAGCGTGGGCGGTAAGGGGCGGGTGGGAAGAGGGAGGCTGCCCTCCTTTGCGGGCCGTGTTTTGTAACGCGACGGGAGAATGCCAGGAAGGACCGGCGTAGTGAATGGAGAACGCATAGGATTTATGGTACGCTAACGGATTGGGAGAGAACGGAACGGGCAGGACAGAGCGAGGAGGGACCGCGGGCTAGCAGAGGAGAGTGCTAGCCGAGAGAGGACGTGGATGGTGAAAGAGCGGCGAAGGTGGCCCGGGGGGGGGGGGAGGAGGGGAGGCGGTGTAGGCGGAGGTGGAGGAAGGAAAAAGGGGAAAAGGGAGAAGTTGTAGCGGTGCGTTTCGTAAGGGGCGCGGGAGGCAACAGGTGGGAACCCACTGTCACAAATAAATCCAACACAAACGTCCCTACCGTCTAGACGCCGATCCGCTGACTAACCATAGGTACCAGATTACCTCGTGTTCACTTTCTCTCTTTTTCTCCCTCCTCCATCTGCCCCCCCGTTTTCCTCTGTTCCCTTGCCCCTGGCTCTGTTTATTTTTTCCCCCGCAACGTCGAGGTGTAGTGGTGGGCGCGCGAGGGACCCGGGGGATGATGGTGGATGAACGGGCCAGGCGTACGCAGAATAGCCGCGATATAATGTACGGCGCGGCGGGGGAGGAGGAGGTGGAGGAGCGTGAGAAAGATAAGAAAGCTGGCAGATAGAGGCGGCGGGAAGGAGAGGGCGAAGGAGCGAGAGACGCATCCGTCCACACGGCATCAGAGATTGCGCCAGGCGTCGTTACACACGCTCTCGAGCGTAAATGCACTCGCATGTAGCGCGCCGTTGCGGAGATAGGTGCACCGCTTGGCATGCGGGTGCACGGGCGTCAGATTGGCCAGCCGTTGTTGGCCTCTCCGTGCCGTTCCGCAGCGCCGCAGATTGCCTGTTTACTCGGCAAACCATCCCCTTTTTCTCTCCCCCTGCCCCCTCGTTTTTCCCCCCCTTCTATCTTTTTTTTTCTTCTCACGCAGCCTGATACCCGCATGTTTGATTACCCGCGAATCGGCGCGAATAATCGAGCGTTTCGCCGGCTTCCGTTCAGCGGATACCGATACTGCGGTCGTGCGCGTCCCCGTGTCGATCCAACACCTGTTACGGGATGTCATTTGGTTCGATGCTATCGCTTTGACCCTCTATCACCGGGCTGCTCAGCGTGTTCGTTAGCTCGCCTCGCTCGTGTACACGGGCTGATTTCCGGGGGCGATGCAAATACTTTAACGCCGGGTTCTGGGGGTAATTTGTGGCTGGAGATTTCATATGATTGTAGCTGATTGATTCTCCGTAGTTTATTAGAGGTGGGCAGTTTCAGATTTCATGTTACTGTTTTCTAGTGGCAGCTTGCACTTAGAATTTATTGATTGTTTTTTTGTACAGTAGAGTGTCAGTTATCCGAACCTCCATTAACCGAACCGTCGATGCTGCATCATCGCTATCCCCACCACTTCTTCGAACTAGGGCTGGGACTATTTGTCGAATTTTTCGGTATTCGAATATTCGAATACTTCAGTTGCTCAATTATTTGGCGAATATAATTCGAATATCCAAGTATTCGAATAATATTCGAATATCCAAGTATTCGAATACTATTCGAATATTAAAGTATTCGAATACTATTCGAATATCCAAGTATTCGAATACTATTCGAATATCCAAGTATTCGAATACTATTCGAATATTAAAGTATTCGAATACTGATGTATTCGAATATTAAAGTATTCGAATACTGATATATTCGAATAGTATGGTGTGAATTATAAATCAAGTTCTTTAGGTTCATTTGTTAGGGTGAAATCTTATACGCTAATTTTGACCGACTTCACACCATACTATTCGAATAGTATTCGAATATAGCAGTATTCGAATAGTATTCGAATAATAACATTCGAATACTGAAATATTCGAAGTTTATTCGTATTATTCGAATACTTGTAAAATATTCGAATATTAAATTATTCGAATAGTCCCAGCCCTACTTCGAACCAGTGTAGGGGTATCGATTGATTAATTGACTTTTGCGTAATATAAATTAACGCAGTAGTACTCTTGTATATAATAAGTAATTTTAGGTGAAATTCCTATAGTTGTAAACTGTGTAAAGTACATGCATGCTTCATTCTCCGAACAACTCGAATTTTCAAACCACCTCTGTCTCAAACAGTTCGGATAATTGACGCTCTATTGTATCTGGTTTGCCTAAGTCAATTTCTGATAGTGAACACAAAGGATTTAACGAGGCAGAAAGAATTATCCGAGCACAGTTACGGTTGCTCTTTGATAGACACCCACTGTTTTTCTAACAATAAGCATCGGAACATCTATTGCATCTTTGCAATTCATGGATTTTTCCACGTTCAGGGCGGCCATAATTCAGCTGCAGAGGTTAAACGTTTCCTGGTTATTGTTCATATTTGAATTCGTGACAGGTTTCGCGGGAGTTTTCCTCTTCGACGTGAATTGAATCCGTGCTTGCTACGTGAACGTAATGCAACCATAAGTGTTTGTGGAACAAGGGGAATCGAAATACGCGGTAATAGAATATTCTCGTGTTGCGAATACGCAGTCGAGTCTCTATACTGGTGTATCTAATATCGCAGAATGGAACGTTTATTACCCTTCAAAGTAATCGAACACACGCGTAATTAATCAGTGCGCTTTCATTGCGCAACGAACGTTTACCTTCATTTGTGAGATTAATTTTGAGGCTTCTTGTAGGGTAAACCAACCAGTAATTGACCGCATACCAGTGAATGACCATTAGGCAAAGAAATGTAAATTATAAATTTAAAAATTACTATTTGTTTATAAATAGAGTGTCATTGCACTTTTAATATCCCATTTTTTTAGTTTTCCGTATTAAACAAACATTAATAAGTACAATTCTTAATAAAAGTATGCGGTCATTTACTGGGCTTCTCATTCAACAATTCGGTCATTTACTGGTTTCTTTACCCTATCGTAATAATTACGTAGGAACGGAAAGAGCCATTTACTTTACTCCTGAATTTTCTTGAAACGATTCTTATTTCTAATCTTCTCGGCATCATCGACAGTTCCTCTTTCGTTTCCTCAAGAATAGTTATACAGCATCATAGATCTCCAACATCCGAGATGCGTTTCGTTCAGAAAAATTAATGTACCCTAGCAATCCTATACACAATGTGAAAAACTATGCGACAAATAGTTATTTTGGAGGCTTTCTGCATCTCTTGTAATAGCGACGAATGCACCCACACCTCGAGAACTGCGCCTTCCAGTTCACAGGAAGCTCACAGCTTTTATCAAACGAACTCCACGATCCTATATTCGATACAGGTCCGACAATTAAGTACTAAAACTGGTGTAAAAAATGAACATTATTTCAAAAATAATACAACTCAACTATGTTCCCCTTTAAAGTACTCGCTTTCCCTATATACACAGCGTTGCATGCGCCTTTTTCATTGCTGGAAACAATTTTGTAAGTCTTCTAAGGTGAAGCTGCGACGTAAGGTTGCCGTTTTTGCTTTTATCTGTTCTAAAGTCTCAAAACGAGTTCCTTTCAGCGATTCTTTAATTTTGTGGCAGAGAGCCGCCTTTGCCCGGGGCTCCACGCTTAGGGCCTTCATTTTGTAAAAATTAAATGAATTAAGTATAATTGTCAAGGTATCAATTTTTCTAGGAAAGATTTTCGGCAAGCCTAAGTGACGCATGAAATAGAGACGTAAGGTTCTCTGTTCTCAATAATATAGACTTTTGCCCCGAGGCCCGCAAACTCTAAGAACACCTCTGATTTTTGGGAATAGCCAAACGTCGCAGGGGGCTAAATCCGGCGAATACTGTGGGTGGTGAAGTACAGGGATCCTTTCATCCTCCAAAAATTGCTTCACAGAAAGAGCATTGTGGGCCGGCGCGATGTCTTGGTGAAGGATCCAGGCGTGTTCTGTCACAAGTCCGGACGTTTCTTCCTTACACGTTACCTGAGCTCCTGCAGTACTTCCAAGTAATAAGCCTGATTAACCACGTTCTCGTTGGAACACCCTTCGCGTTCATCATCTTCGACTGCTTCCCAGCCCTCGGAAAATCTCTAACGCCACATAAAATCCACTGAACCTGGCCTACAATTACCCTTGCAAACATCCTTGAGCAGTTTAAAACATTCCGTCAGAGTTTTCTTAAGCTTCACTAGAAACTTCAAATCCATGCATTACTCAATCTTTTTCACAATGCACCAAACCAATCAACTTACGACGACGGGAATGGTCTCTCTCCATAGAGGACACTTCAATCTCTACAACCACCCCAGGTGAATCGCTATGCGGGGTGAAACCTGGTCATACGATCCTCAATCTTAGAACGTCACTTTCACGGTTACCCAGCACCATCCAAACGGACAGAACGAGAATCCACCCGGACTCCATGCTCGCGGCTTTCCGTCCAGCATCCACCAGCGAAAAAGTGTTCCTGCGAAACCGTCGAACGCAACGGACGGCGCACGGCCAGCGGCGAGGCGAAAAAGTCACGGGGCGGAGAGATTAGCGAAAAATGCCGATGCAAAAAACGAATAATAGAGGCTGGGGCTGCGGAGCAGCCGAGTCCCGGAACCGGGCCCTGCCATACCACCGATACCCCAGGGAGAGACACGTAGAGACGGAACGAAATTAACCGGAGCTCAGCCAGGAGGAACCGGACGGACGCGAGCGCATAATGCTGTGCACACAGGACGGGGCCGCCTGCACACGTGCGCGCATAACCACGTCGTCGGTTTAACAGTCTGTCCAGCGGTGTGCACACCCACACAGAGCGGCAGATATCTCCCTCTCTCTCTCACTCTCTCTCTCTCACCCTGTGTTTTCCCCTGTGTGTACATACACGTCCGGTAATGTCGACTGTCCGTAACGTTAGCCGGCTAGGAATCCAGCCAGGAGCGGTCGATCGGTCTAGACGCGAGGTGTGCGTACACGTCGCGCGCGGTGCACACTGTCCCGTGGCACAATCGGCCAGTGCAGCGGCATACAAATATGTGCAACGAGAGATCTATTAATTACAAGCAGCGGCAGCCGGCTCTGACTCGTATCGACGAGCGCGAACCGCCCCGCGATCCAGGCGCGTGGAACGGGAACGGACGTGACGAGACAGAAAGAACCGCTGGGCCTGGCATTATTGCGCATGATTGAAGTCCCTTTGGCTCCTTTGATGAAATGATTGATCGGATGATTAAACGCCACGACGTTCGCCTAGTCCAATTAAGAGCGCGTTTCAGCGGCCCGGTCGCCGTTTTCCATGCGGAGGATCAATGGGCCGCTGACGAGAATGTTATTTAATTTGCCTGGGCCGCGCGCTCCCGCATCTGGCCGGGTTAATTAGAGAAGACGCACGCCCGTCGCGGCGGCCCGCTTTTCGACTTCACCGCGGAACCGTTGGTGGGTCGGCGCCATCTTCGTGGATATTAAAATTCCCTGGGGTTGGTTCGCGTGGGTAGCACTTTGGTCGAGTCCTGTTTTCATTCACTTCTCTGTGGCGAGGGTAGCGCATTGTAGCGGCCGCGGTTGACGAGGACGCTAGGTTAAGCGATGGTTTCTTGCCCCGGGTCTTCACCAAGCCGAACACGAACAAAAATAATGTTCGCGAACGTTTTCGTCTGTTCTAGCCTTATACACTTCGCCGCAAACATGAACAAAACTCAGCGTGTGAATCGTATGTGAACGTTTTGGTCTGTTTGCGGCGGTGTGGACACGACAAGAACAGAGGAAGACGGTTGCGAACAATGTTTTTGTTCGGGTTCGCCTTGGTGGGGACCTGGGGTTAGAGTATAGGGCTGGGACTATTCGAATAATTTAATATTCGAATATTTTACAAGTATTCGAATGCTACGAATAAACTTCGAATATTTCAGTATTCGAATGCTACGAATAAACTTCGAATATTTCAGTATTCGAATGCTACGAATAAACTTCGAATATTTCAGTATTCGAATGCTACGAATAAACTTCGAATATTTCAGTATTCGAATACTTTAATATTCGAATATTTCAGTATTCGCATACTTTAATATTCGAATATTTCAGTACTCGAATACTTTAATATTCGAATATTTCAGTATTCGAATACTTTAATATTCGAATATTATTTGAATACTTTAATATTCGAATATTATTCGAATACTTGGATATTCGAATATTATTCGAATACTTGGATATTCGAATACTTTTTTTTTATTTTGGCGATAAATCCCCTTTGGAAATCGTAAAAGCCCGATAGTTGAACTCGAAAATTGCTCTTGGTGTGCAATACACCCCGTGTCACCACAAAAGGTTAACGAATGAAAAGTTGGATTCATTTTTCACGTTAGTGAAGCAAGTGACGTGTTCCCCAAGTCCTCTTCCACGTTACGACCGTGCGCGGCGGAAGGTTGCCTTCTGTTTAAAAAACTTTTCAACCACTCTTTCCGTTGGTGTCTAACAATCTCTGTGAATGGAGGGAAACAAGGCATTTAAATGGTATTTATGGCCGGCTCGAATTAGCGGGGCGGAAATCCTCCGTTCATCCGGATTTTCGTTCATCCGGATCAGACACGGTCCCATTAAACCCCGGATATGAGTTTCCATGGCGCATGCAAGATGCACCGTGCCTCGGTTTAACGAGGCTTCGTGTAAAGTACACAATCGAGTAATGTACCATTGCATAATTAAGGATCCAAGCCTGTGCGCAACCATTTCACAAAACCAGAAATGTATCAGCAATCTCTGTCTGCCAGTGGTACCATTATCACGGCGTGTGAATCTTAACCAGATATCAATGGGAAATAGTGCAATATTTTTATCATAATTGCGTATCCCTCGAATCGATATTGAAACGTAGGAAGGGAACACGGAATGGAAGGTATTAAAAATTAATCGCACCATCAATTTTCCTACCACTAACAAGGGAACATATCGAACCTGCACACCTCGATTTTTACGAGACTGCAGATTTGCAGAATAATAAGAAATATTTGACACCTATGTTTTGTTATCGGCAATCGTCCATGTTGAAGGGGTGAAATGAAAACAGCCCCTAAAGTTGGAAGTCGAAAGCATATTTTCTGGAACATCTCGAGAACTACTAGGCGTAGGACAAATTTTTGTTGAAGTGAGAGTTTTTTTTAAAGTCGAATCAGCCCCTGCTCAGTTTTTAGAAAATTTCAGAAAATATGTTTTCAATCCCTAACTTTAGGGAGTCTCTTCACTTTTTTCATCCTCCCCATCTATACTATTATATAAAGAGAGAACCGATTTTTATGTTCTCAAAACCTATTGAACCGATCTTCCTAAAAATTTAACGCTTTATTCCTGGATACTCTAGGACGGACATATACTATGTAGCATGTTTCCAAACCGCGTTATAAAAATGGAACCAAGAAGCTCCTGGCATGTGTTGCGCTGGAGGGAAACTAAATCCCCAAAATTTGGAGAGACTGTTATCTTCTCCGAAATATTACGAAGAAATAAAGCTTCTTTCCTTCAAAATACTTAATTTCCTTAAAAGATATTAATTCTAATAAACACGAATCAGTCACGCTAATATCCCAGGCGAAGCCGGGACGTGGGACGGTAGTATGAAATATTTCCCGTCGACTGTCCATCAGCAGTCGCTGGCTCCGAGACATTAGATCCCTGGCCTGTGACTAAATACTTGCCATAATTCAGTTCTCCAAGGACCCCATTTGCGCGATCCCGGGCGATTACATATGCAAGGCCGATCGTTCCGGCGTTGCTGGAGGGAACTCGTTCCTCAGCGCGGCCGCCGATCAGCCGTTTCGCTAACGTTTTTATCTGGCGTCGTCGGCGACGCTGAGCGACGCCCGCAGTCGGTGCCCTCCGGCGCGGGGATCTCGATCGATCGGATCGGAAATTTAAAAAGAGGCCAGCACCCCCGGTGCCACTCCCCCTCCCTTCCCCTCGTCGCCGTGGATGCATACAGCCCTGCTGCCGTCGCGATTATTCCCCGGTGCTAGATACGTTGTTGAAACGCCGTCTCGTCGGAGGTGCATATCCTAGCGGTGGTCGAAGTAGAACCGACGTATCGCCTGGCGCGCACCACGCGTGATAGGTCGGCTCTCCTATCGTCGCCAGACGGCTTCCGTCTGGGTAAACACACGGACGGTACCGAGCAGCCTGGCTGGCAGGGCTTACCGACTACCTAGGGACATCCATCACAGGATTATCGCGCGACCATGCTCGCGCGCGGTCAGGACGTGCGGGCCTCTCCTCTCTGTGTCTGGTCTGGTCTGGTCTGGTCTGGTCTGGCCTGCCCGTCTGCCTGCTCCCTCCTCTCTCTCTATCACCCTTCCTCCCCTCTCGCCCTGCCCCTCGCCGTAAAGCCGCCAAAGCGTGCATGTGCAAGCGGAATGCAGCACGTAAGACCACGTCTGCCCGACTGTCTGCGCGCCGCTACCCTGGCCCAACGATGAATCGGCGTGCGCGTTAACCTCGCCTGGAATTGACCGATAAAGTGGTCGAAGAGTTGTTGAGGAGACGCGAAAAGGACGAGGAGGGCAGTCCCGGGGGGGATGGGGGACCTTCGCCTTGGGAAGGGGCGAGGGTTAACGTGGGCCAGGGTGGCGGGAAGCTGGAGCTGAGACGGAGATAAGGAGAGGAGTACACGCGAAGGGGGATGAGATAGTGGTGGGATTGTAATAGAGTGTATTCAAGGGGATCTAGACGGAGGATCGAAGAATTTAGGGGAGTCTTGCAGTCACCAGTGTGGTCGGACAATTGATCGGTTAAGATGGAGGTCTTTGTGCCGGCGAGGCGGGGTTAGCTTGTTTGTTTTCTGTCTGTGTTTTACGGGAGATTGTCGGCGCTGACTATCCTATCTGCAACTTTGCAGTAGCGTTATGTTGCGGAGAATTACTGCCGCTGAGATTACTCGATCGAGACTGATAGCGAATCAGTGCGCTAGATTAGCGACGAGACGAGTTGCGCACTGCTTTGCGGGGAAATCGAGCTTCTTTATATATTCGTGTATTCTTTAGTATCGGTCTGTGGATCTGTACTAACTGGGGATTCTGTTTCTTTAATCGCTTGGAGGTATTTTATGGAACAAGGGCTTAAGGAGTTACGCCTATGAGGTCTGAGAAAATATGTATATTTGCGAATTTTTGGGGGAAAGACTTGAAGACTTTTTTAATCAAACCTTTATGTATTGGAAAATGTACATGTTAAACTATTTGTAGTCATATTTGCGATGGAAAATATAAATAAATAAAAGAAGTATTAGCGTCTCCCGGCAGCGATTTTTTTTTCAGTTTGTGGTGACCACTGCAATTTCGACCTGAAATTGGTGCATCTGAAATAAAAAATTTAGTTATTATATCAGATTATCTAGTCCTTCAGAAATGGCCGTCATCAAATTAAACGAATTTTTTTATGATACTATGAGGTTGAAAAATATTTCTATACTTTTTATGTTTAGTGCATATATTCATATATAGCGTATAAATATTGTAGAGGAATATTAAAAAATGTCCGAGTTATGTATTGTCTTTCTTAAGGAGGCGAAGGTAAAACATTTATTATAAACATGGGTTCTCGCGTCCAAAAAGTCGTATGTTACATTTTAGACATTTTGTCAATGAACAATAAAATCATGGTCGTTTTAATATCAGACGAACCTGGGTGTCAGAATTTGACACACTGTTAACGCGGAGGAGCTTCGCGAGACAACACATAACTCGGCTATTTTTTAATATTTCCGCACAATATTTATACATTATATTCATTAATATATGCCCTAAATATAAGAAGTATAGAAATAATTTTCAACCCCATAGTATCATGAAACAAAATTCGTTTAACTCGGTGCCATTTTGAGCTTCTCAGGGTACGCAACCCCCTAAAAACAAACATTAAAATTTCAAATAAGAACTTTGAAACTGGAGCGTTAACGAAAGGGGATGAAGGATAGGGAAGCTGGAACGTAAGAAAAAAAGTGTGAAAGCGATTGCAAGTGTAAGAATACGAGCGATGGAACGGAAGAAGTGGCGAGAGATCGCGAGAGACGAAGAGGTGGAAGGAACAAGGGGGATGAAAAGGGTAACGGCGGGAATATTGTGCAAACGTCGCGTCGAGTTTGGTCATGATGTGCGGCATCCCTGTGTCTGCCCTCCATAAAGCCGCCAAAGTGTGCATGTGCAGACCGTCTGAATGCTCCATGTAACGCCACGTCTGCCTATTTGTCTATATGCTTGTCTAGGACGGATGCACGTGCATGTGTAACGCGTTCTGCGAACGAGACACGTGAATGATCAACTGGCTGGCGACGATCTGTTACCTCGTTCCACGAATGTCCAGTCTAATTGTTCTTTCCCTCGCATTAATTGTGTCGTCTGGCTGCTTTTTAGACATATACCTCGCTATTGAGCGTATAAGCGTGAGGATCATAGTCAGACACCGGAAACTGGGGGAATATTGGCATGTTTTTGGAATATTTTGTTATATAATAGGGTAAAGGCACCAGTAGTCGACCATGTATCAGTAGTCGACCACTTTCAGAAAAACATGGAAAATAAGGTTTTTAGAAGTGACGATCTTTTGAACAAAGTGCAGTCCTCTAACTGCACTCTAACTGCACTCTGTTCACAAGATCGTCACTTCTAAAAACCTTATTTTTTACTTTCAGAAAAATATAAAAAATAAGTGTTTTAGAAGTGACGATCTTTTGAACAGAGTGCAGTTAGAGTGCAGTTAGAGGACTGCACTTTGTTCAAAAGATCGTCACTTCCAAAAACCTTATTTTTCATGTTTTTTCTGAAAGTGGTCGACTACTGATACATGGTCGACTACTGGTGTCTTTACCCTATACAAAATTAACATTTTTACCATTGCTTTAAGTATCCTATTGTAACATTGCATCTTGTGTGATTTTACTACATCTGTGAAAATGCATAAAACTTTTATTCTTTTTCTTATTTAAGGAGTCTCCCTAATGGTTTTTTAAATCGCAAAAGTGTAATTTTGTAGAAACCAACTTAGATTTAATTCCAACGAGAATGAGACATCTACTGAAGATATATACCAAATTTTAAGTAAATCGAGTGATTGGTTTTTGAGATATCATGCTAACCAATTCGAAAAACATCGTTTTGAGAAAAACGCGTTTAATGTTTTCGGTACCGTTTTTTTAACTAATTTTTTTAAAATGTTGCCTATATATGTATAAATATAGGCATGAGGTTTTCAGTTAATAATTTGAGGGTGTCTCTTTAAAAAAGTCGGAGTAGGGAGAGTCCTTACTAAAAAAGTAAAAAAATCGTTTATTTAAATTACAAATTTAATCATATCAAACGAATGTACAATTAACACACAAAAGTTAAAAGATTCAAAAATACGAAAATGGTAAGTGAAAAATGACGTGGGGTTGGAGTGAACCCCATGTGACCAATTTGTGATCCTCCAGTTTACGGCACCTTATTCCCATCATTACTTTCCGCAATCGGAATACTTTCAATTCGTCATTTCTTAATTCCAGAAATCGTAAAGATTTTATTAATATCCCGGGTTCTATTAGAATTTCATTCCACAATAAATTTCAAACTCTTCTGTTTCACCAACCATACTATAGACCAGTGTTTCCCAACCGTTTTTGAGTCGCGATCCCCTTTTATAATATTCAAATAATCTGCGACACCCCCCGCGCCATTGAAGCTAAGGTAAATTTAATAATGTAAAGAAAACACATTAAAAATAGGTATTTCGAAATATAATTCTAATTTTATAATATTAAAAATAGGTATTTCAAAATATAATTCTAATTTTATAATATTAAAAATAGGTATTTCGAAATATAATTCTAATTTTATAATATTAAAAATAGGTATTTCGAAATATAATTCTAATTTTATAATATTAAAAATAGGTATTTCGAAATATAATTCTAATTTTATAATATTAAAAATAGGTATTTCGAAATATAATTCTAATTTTATAATATTAAAAATAGGTATTTCGAAATATAATTCTAATTTTATAATATTAAAAATAGGTATTTCGTAATATAATTTTAATTTTATAATATTAAAAATAGGTATTTCGAAATATAATTCTAATTTTATAATATTAAAAAAAATTCCCAAAATAGTGGCGAGTTCCTCGAAAAGACTTTAACCGCGCCCCACAGCTTTAATCGCTTAAACGTTCTCCATTCTGCAACATCCGAACCCGCGAATCGCATTACAGCGTTAGAAGAGATAGATCACTTTTTGAAGATCCATTGCGATAATACCAGCGCGCGATAGTGCAGCGCGTTTTCATGGCCGCTAAACAAATGTTAAAACAGGGAAAAGCGCACGTTCACGCGGACGGCGCACGTACACGCCGGGCCGTGAAGAGGAGTGTCGGTGACGAGGGCGAAGGCACCTGCGCCACAGTTTATCTAGTTTAGTCTAGCAAGTCCAGAGTCTATAGACGACCAAACACTAATTAATTCCGTGCAAACACGCCGCGGCTCGGCGAGCAGGAGATCGTTGGCTCCGATGGCTGCGCAAGAGCCTTCCTCCGCTCGCGGAGGTGGATCCGCAGAGTTCCGGGCGTTTCATTTCGGACCTGGCTTCAAGTGTCTGCCGGGGGAAACGTTGACCGAAAGTAATTGGCCCACATTTTCCGGCTACGAGCCTCCGGTCTCGTGGCTGTGAATAATTTCCGTGCACGTATCGCGATCAACGTCACTTCAAACTCGCCCGGTACACGAGCGCGCCGTATCTCCTCGAGCGCCGTAAACCGGGGAATGCGAGTAACGAAAACGGTGAGCAGCTTAAGTAGTACGGACTTAAACAAGACTGTCTCGCCCGGAAACCGAGAATCATTGAGTCGATAACTTCTAAAATGTCCCACCTACTTCAACATCCAACACACAACTAAGGTCGGGGCCAGATATATTGGCCGGTGAATTCGTTTTCGCAGCTAACGCACACCTATTCTGATGTATGTATGTCTACGCTAAGAGCTCGGTTCGGCCTACACGTTAAGAGCTCGGCGCTATCCCCACCGCTTCTGGTTCACTTCTTTTCTGGCAAGGCGAGAGCGAGTCAGAAAACGTTGAGAATAGAAGAATACTCCTCATGAAACTCACCGGCCAATATATCTGGCCCCGACCTTAGTTGTTCCAAGAGACATCGGGCCATTCAAGGGACCTCTGTCTCTCGGGCAATGCCCTGCGAGGAACACTCGTTAAAGCATCTTCCAGCCAGAAATTCGGACTATCGTCGCTAAGGACCGGGTCGTGACCTCCTCCAGCCTTTCCACCGGGGAAGGGTGGGAGGAAAAGCGACAGCGCTTGGCTGGCCAGACAGAAAAGCGGGAAGTGACCAACGCCTGCCGGCGGAACAGAGGAAGCGTTTATTTCGCAGGCACGGCTCGCGCTGGTGGTGGTGGCGGCCGACGATGGCAGACATACTGGCGACTGGTTGTAAACGAGCAAAGTTTCGAACCCAATATGCTGTCTCCGCGCTCCCGGAGCCCATATTCAACCTGTCAAGGTGCGGTGCACGTGCGTCCGCGTCCGCCTCGTCCGGCATGCCAGACGGGCAAACCGGGACAAACTTTCGAACTGGCACAGACCGTCTGGCACCCTACCACCGTCCCCGGCCAACCCGCGGATTCCCGATATATGTTATTGTACCACCCACGGCCCCGTTTTATCGGGGATGCCGGCGAGACTGGCATCGAAACGCCGCGACTAGGCCGGCCAGGAATTTCCTTCCTCTATCGGGCATACCGAAACTTCGAGCCTCGCACGTGCACCGCTGGCTCGGTGCTGGCTAGCCAGGCACCCCTCGTCTCGCCCTCCGGCTCGAAATCTCGCGTGTTTTCGCGCGCTGTCCCGCCGTCCGCGGGGAAACAAAGGGCTCCCAGTCACCTGCCGCGTGATCCTGGTGCGGAATTGGGACTTTTTGGCGGGTGACGTTTGAGGACGTTTGATGGGAACACCTTGATCCTTCAATTCTCTGTGTCACGTCTGACGCGTTATTGCTGGTTTCACTTGCTGACATTGAGGAACGCGGTGTTAGGTTGGAACCTCGCTGTGTGTCCAAAGGGAAGATGAAGAAATGGGGTGTGGAAGGAATTTTAGTGTCTCCTGGTGCTCCAGGTGCTTTGCTGTGGGAAATTGAATAGAGATGCTTTGCCACGTGGTAATCTTGGGGAAAGGTATTCGAGATTTGAATTCTGGGGCAGAGCGCAGAGTTTGTAGAGATATTTGATGTATGTGAAGAAAGAAGGGAAGAACAGGGGGCGACGGAAATGGGTAACAGGTCGTAGACACCGCAGTCGCGGCGACGAGTTTGCTTCGCCTAATTGGTAATCACGGTGCATTGCCTCCCGTCGCCTGTGTCATTCATCCAGCCAGCTTGGCCTATTTGCCTATTTTCCACCCTTTTAGTTCCCGCCTGCCTTGGCACCGTGCATCGGTTTTCGCCTTCTCATGCCACCGATTCACCGGTTTATTGTTCGTTTTATGGCTACTCTCGCAACCGAGGGGAGTGCTTTTGCATAGTCGACACTGAAGCTATGAATAGGCCTCAGTTTCGGTTTATCTCGCGACTATTAGCGTGCTGGGCTTGCCAACAAGTTGCCAGTGTATTAGGCACCGTTATGATTGTGTTCTACGTAATGTAGGTGCACTTTTCTTGTTTCTCTTTAACGAAGGCTAAGGTCAGGGGAAACTGGAATACTCGAGTCAAAGTTTCAGAAATGTCTGACGAATTAATCTTGTAATATGTAAACGTTATGGTGGCGCAGGCAAATACAGAAAATTAATTTTCATCTCCTTCGACCAGGTTTAAGGCTACATTATCGTGTAATTCTTCGAAAGTTGAGGATTTTTTTTTTAAAGAAAACAATAACGCATAGAGTGAAAAGTCTTTTTGGTATTGATTTGTTCATATTTTGAGATGACAAAAAATTTGTAAAATTAATGGGGACCAACAGTGTCTGTTTATTTATTTGTCCTTCTTTCACGCCTAAACGGCTGAACGGGTTTCAATGAAATTTTGAATATACATTACATACGTCCTAGATTAAATTAAAGGCTACTTTTTGGGACTTTTTTATTTTCGAAACATCGTAAATAAACCTCGAGTGAAACCGGGTAACGGGTCAGCTAATTTTGAATAAATAGTTATAACTCTGACGGTGATGAAAAAAGATGTACATAAAATCAAAAAAACTAATTGACGGATTTAAAAAATTCTTTCGGGTTTCTTTTCGTAAGTGAGCTGTTGCATTACCAATTTTCATAAGTTTTGGTCCACTCATTTTGATTTTATTCAGCATTTTTTAGCAAAAATTACTGGTTTCACGTTACAAACCGGGGCACTTTTAGTAAAACATGTACCAATCATCAAATTTTAGTTATTTTACTGTAACGATTGTTAATACGATAATCATACTCACATATTTTAAAGAAAACTTTCGGTTTTTGATTTCAGATCAGCCTATTTCGAAATAAAATATTAAAGCTATTTATTCAAGATTACATCTATAAAATACGTATAAATGAATACCAAAAAGACTTCTCAGTTTTCTTTAAAAAAGAACGTAAATTTTTAAAGAATTACGCGAGACTGTCGCCTTAAATAAATAATATTTATCATAAAATTAACAAGTAGCGGTTTTAATCCTACTAAAATCCATTCCCCAATAATTACTGCCAAACGATATTCATATCATTCAGGTTTCCAGTCGTTAGCGACATCCTCTTTTAATAAAATCGAGAGATCCTCGAAGCACTCTGTGTCGTTTGAAGCAAATGGTTGGTTCGTTGCTTAATTACTCGGGACGAAAGTCGCCGCTGGTCCAGCGTGGCTGAATTATTCAAAGTCTCGCGGTTGGTACCAGCCGTGACCTGGCTGAAGCTCGATGCGCACAGCGGAGAAGTTTCTCATAAACTAAGCATGATATCTGGGTCGCGAGATTCGCTATCGGGCTCGATGGGGAATAATTCAGCCGATCGAATATTGTTCGACTGATTCGAATGTCTGCAACTTGGTGTCGCATGAAGCTCTTTCGGTTCACTCACCGATTTATGCGCGTCTGAATCGTATAACGGGCTGCTAGATGGCTCCCACCGACACTTTTAATCCGTTTTCAATAAGTAATCCGGGTGTCGTCTCGACCATCTGTCCATTGCGCGCAGCTGTGATAAGTTTAGACGCGAACGGTCGATGGCCCGCGTATCGTCTCTTCTTTCAAACACTTGATCGAGCCAATCGATGTTTGTAAACCTCAATCAGACGTGGGCACGTTCCAATTGGCCGTGGGCCCCGATAAATATCTATTTCGGTGGAATTTCAGTTCACCTGTTAGTCGCTCAGCCATTTAACCAATTTAAGAATTTGATATTTTAAAAACAATTCTAGAGGAAGGGGAAGCTTCGCTCGAAACGAAATTGTTGCTTTAATTGCGCGAGATGCATCGACGAATCTGGAAGCGGTAATTGCGACCGTGTTTACCTCCCAAAAATTACTTGCCGCCACGTGTCAGAAACGCTAGTTTGGCAGTAGATTATGCCACTTTCGAGACAGACACAAACCCATTGCCACGAGATTAGCCTATTAGATTCGTTTAACGGGCTGAACTCGCGCACCGCTTTTAGTTCAAGGAATTGTGTCGACAACAGCTTGTCGTAAACAGTACATTCTTACCTTCGATCATTTATCTTTCACAGAATTTTTTCACGATGTGCAAGCGTAATAAGAATTCGCGTCTTGCTAAAAGAACGTAATAAGGAGCATGTTAACCCTTAACGGGGACGTTCCACTTTGTGACGTGAAGTCTCGCAGACTAAATTTATTTTTAACATATATGTATCTACTGAGTTATTAGTGACTTTATTACGTGTTTGAAAATATATTTTTGCATGTTTTGTTGAATACCACTGAAAGTTGTCTTCAAATATGACACATTGTAAAACGAGGTCGAATGAAAAAAAGGAAAATATAGGCGTCACGATTTTTATTTATTTATTAGATACACAAAAAGATCTCGAAAATTTATAATTAAATAAACGACTTATTCAAAACAAAAACGAAGTATATATATTTTAATATATAAAGCAGAAAGGTTTTATATGTTTGTGTGATTGTCTGTCGCCTAAAAACTGTTATGCCTGATTAATCCAGACGAATGTGACCATTTTCACAAAAAACTAAACAAAATTTTTTTTTATAAAATCAGAATCTAAATTTCAGGCGAAGCCGAGTTGTAAAGCTAGTTAAATATAAATAAAAGTGCAGTACATAAAGTAGTACAAGAACAAAGTGAAAGGAAACGTTATTTGTTTTCTATAGAACAGTTTTTACAAACTTTTGAGCAGTACACATTAAAAAAATTCGTTTCTATATTTAAAACACGAATAAGATGTTTTCCTATGCAGTTTTGCTGGACACGTGTAACAATATTTACGAATTTGAAGTCGTTACTTTGCGGGAGTAAAAGGTAATAAATAATAATAAATGTTCCTGCTCTATACTGCACTACGTGCAAAAAAATTCAGTAAAAGTGACTATTAACGGTAACTTGGAGTCTCACAAACTCCGCCACGTTATTAACACAGAAACTATTCCTGGAACACTACCACAAATAAGCAGCAAATTAACCTTCACTAATTTTAGGAAAGTACTTGAATCAACGTGACCGATAAGTGTTGCAAAAAATATAATTCTCGAAGGGTCTCTCGGACTCCACATCACTGGTTAACACTATTCCTACCACGAACCAGTCAAAAAGACCGTTTTCAAAATGTCGATTAGAATTTCCTATATACAACGTAATTGAATCGCCTGTAAACTTCACGACTTTGCCTCAAATATACGTATAATACATTTTTGAATATTCACTTCTTGTTTTATTGTTTATTTTCTGAGAAAAATTTGTAGTCTGTCTTACCTAACGCGACCGATCAAATGACGTGAAATGTGTCGGTAGGAATAGTGTTAACCCTTTAACGCCCAGAGCCGTTATTTCAAAATTGTAAGATAATATATATATATATTAGTCTATATATACATATAATGGTTCTATAGGATAACTAGATCAAAATTGAATATTGATTATTTCAATTTTTCTCCATTCCGTGCCGAAAGTTAAATATAAACAGACGATAGAATTTTACGCACATTCAAAATGAGTGTTGCACCGCTGCAACACTGGGAGTTACAGGGTTAAGGGTCACGCAGACTTTTGTAACTCCCACGTGGAGGAAAGTTACAGAGAAGTGAACGAAAAAGATGTTTCCAGCGTGTACACCAAAAGTGCGACGCGTGAAACGGGCATAACACGTGCGGTCTGTGGAGGAACTCCTTTCTCCTCAGCCTGGCGCGAGACAATCGGCAGATAAAGCGTGTTCCGTGCATGTTATCACGGTGCCGCGAAATTCAAGCTTTGGGAAAGCGGCGTTTCGCGTGCGCCGACCTACCGATTCCACCCGAGACAACGTACCGTCTGGGAGATTAATCATTTTCGTGACATAAATCGGATAAAATGTATTCGCAAGGTCCGTTCGTCGAATCGAGGGTGGAAGGGAGACCGGAGGGCTCCGGCGAGAGGAGAAGAAGGAAGAGGCGAGCGAGCGCCAGTTATAATATGTTTATGTGTGTGCCCGTATATATATACACAGTAGATATATAAGTGGTCTAGACAGGCCAGACGGATGCATCATCGCCATCATCGTCGAGCGAGAAAGCGAAACTGGAGTCGAGCCGTTTTGCTCCTGAACATCTCGCGAGCTCGTCAATCGGGTAACGAGCGCTCATTTTACGCGCACGATAACGCGTCCGTCGCTCGATCATGATCCCGTTCTCGTCTTTCTGCCTCTGCCTTTCCCTCTGCCTCCCTTTCGCGAGTTCTCTGTCGCGAGTTTCTTATTATCAGGGAAGAAGCGCGACGGCCACTGGCCACGTTTCTGGATGCAACTTTGCACCTTCGCGGGTAGCAGAGTGTTGCTTCGTCAGAGTTCAGTTTTTATTAACTGATTAAGAAATTATACTTTCACTTTAGATTATTCTACGAATCAAGTTCATTTTTTTATTATTATTTATAGTGTTTCAACTTGAGCGTCGAATAAATTATTCAACTTTAATTTTAGGTCCCACTGTTACCTCGATTTAGGCGGAGTATTTTTTTTGAATAAGGATAATTGATTGTTCTCGAAATTCTCAACAGCTTTTTATTCAAATCAATTTCTATAAAGTATGAGGATGTTTTTATTTAAATTCTTCTATGTTTGACGATTTCAACCCCATAATGTGTATTGGAAAGTTTATATTTTCGATATTGGGAAGAGCAAGGTTTTTCTCAAGATAGGAAACCAATCGGAATTTCATTAATTATTGCAATTTTCGTCATTCAATTTACCTCAGCCGCACCACAGCGTGCTACTTCTGCGGCTCTACGAATCCAACGTAGACGAACGTAAGAACACTTGGCTCGATTTAAAGCAACCATTCGCGGCGGTGCATTCGGCGGCCACTTAAAAAAATTTCAGACGAGCTTCTTTCAAGGCGCGAAGAGCTTGGAAAGGAACGCTGCAAAGTGTATCTTGTGATTTCTCTGAGCGGCTTACCTCCCGAATAACTGCACCGAGAAACATTTCTCATTTTTGCTAAAGGCTGCTAAAGGGTGGGATGAACTTCTCGTAGGCTTTATTACAAAATTTCCTGCCATTCTAAATAAACTTCGGTTTATAGGAATCAAACTAAATTTCTTTCGCTTTATTGGCACCTGAAATACAAATCGAATTTCACTCTTTGCTAAAAATAAGTCATTAGCAGGCAACCCTGCCGCGAAGAAGTTATCGTGACGAGGTATACTTACATAATAAGAACACAAATTAAATTCAAATTTCTGTCCAGTTCCTATTCGGGATTAAATTACATTTTACCTGCACAGTTCCCATTCGATCGCCACGCAGCCTGATTAAAGTATTTCCCCTGAAATTTCTATCTCCGGGCTAGAATCGGACCTTGTTTTCGTGGCTCTCCGGCGAGCGCAAGGGGGGAGATCCTTTCTTCTTGTTTCCTTTCTGCGCTCTTCTTTCCAGTCTCTCGTTTTCGTCTTTTTCCCCTTTCAACCAAGTAAGTCAAGTGTCGACGACGGTAGATAGGGCCTCATTTACAAGCCAGACGGGGAAGGCCACTTGGCCCAAATACGCCTCGAGAGAGGGTGTTCTGCCCACTGGATGCGACTCAAAAGTTAAAATAACCCTCTCTCCCTCCCTACCTTCTCCCGATAAGAGCAGCCGTCAAACGACGTTTCGCTTTCCTGTTCGACCTCTGGCATGTTTTTCGCCTTCCTTTCGGCGGAATGCATCGAGAATCGAGCCGCGAGACAAACAATACAATTAGGCGAACAGACGCTGCGCCTGAGCAGGATTGACCTCTGCGATTCGAACGGGGATGGTATTTTTCTGGGGAAACTTTTCGATGTTTGCTTCAGCCGAGACAGTTTGTAAAGGAATGCAAAGCGTATGCGGGAGCTGTAATGGGAAGTAGGGCTGGGACTATTTGACGAATTTTTCGGTATTCGAGTACTCGAATACTTCAGTTGCTCAATTATTTGGCGAATATAATTCGAATATCCAAGTATTCGAATACCATTCGAATATCCAAGTATTCGAATGATATTCGAATATCCAAGTATTCGAATGATATTCGAATATCCAAGTATTCGAATACTATTCGAATATTAAAGTATTCAAATATTAAAGTATTCGAATACTATTCGAATATTAAAGTATTCGAATACTATTCGAATATTAAAGTATTCGAATACTATTCGAATATTAAAATATTCAAATATTAAAGTATTCAAATATTAAAGTATTCAAATATTAAAGTATTCAAATATTAAAGTATTCGAATACTATTCGAATATTAAAGTATTCGAATACTATTCGAATATTAAAGTATTCGAATACTATTCGAATATTAAAGTATTCAAATATTAAAGTATTCGAATACTATTCGAATATTAAAGTATTCGAATACTATTCGAATATTAAAGTATTCGAATACTATTCGAATATTAAAGTATTCGAATACTGAAATATTCGAAGTTTATTCGTAGCATTCGAATACTTGTAAAATATTCGAATATTAAATTATTTGAATAGCCCCAGCCCTAATGGGAAGTCCGATTTCTTGCCGGATACCAAGTATGGGTATAGCTTAGATATTCTTGTTGCTTTTGATGCTTTGAAAAGGAGATGGCTTTGATCGTGGAGTTTTGGGATAAAAATTGACAGTTTGCTGGGTTTTAATAAATTTAATTAATTTAATATGGTTTAAATTAGGGGTGGCCTCGGAGCTAATTATTTAAATTCTCAAAACTGCAATCCGGTAGTTTTAGTGCTGATTCAGTTTTCCAAGTGGAATATATTTGCTTTAAGAACTGAACAGAAGAAAATTTGTGCATAAATGTCTATTGACCATAGTTAAATGAAGTATGACAATATACAAACTCTCGAGGCGCGCTGTAAACGATTCTTTATTTAGTAATTTTATACTTGTTGGATATTTCGTATCTGCCGTGAGTGCGTGAAGGTCAAAATTGAATCAACATTCTAACAGCAGATATTGTGTTGAGGTTTATTGTTTAATAAACGTAAGATGTTCCTTTTGCTGATTAGGCCGAGTGGGCACCGATATTCTTTCTCTCGGCTCTCGTTAGAATCATTCGTTCTTTGCAACTCAAGTGTAAAAGACTTATATTCCAACACCTCTCTTTATAAAAGTTTTAAATTGTACTTATAAAAAGATTAGTTTTATTAAAATCACCTACCCAACAACCAACAATTTATACTTTTTCATTGGTTTTTAAAAATCTGATTTAAAAACGGTTTAGTGGGTTACATTTGTAAGATTCGAAAACCAGATTTTGAATTTAAAAATTAATTAAGTATTAAATTATAAATGTTGAGATTGTGACTTGAAATTTGACTGTAAAAATTATCTTCATGTGTTCATATTTGCAGAAGAAAAATACTAAATGTAATTTTGTACGGATTTTAGATATTTTAGTTTTTTCATTCGGTTTTGTATGGAGTACCTACATTTTATTTTGTTATATTTTTGAACTCGATAAATATTAAATGAACTAAAAAATGGTGTGGATTTTAGTTACTATAACTTATTTGGATTTGTATTTATAAAGTAAATTTTATTTTGTTATATTTTTGTAATTCCATAAATATGAAAAAAATTAATTTTTTTTAAACGAGTATAAATATTTGTTGTAAAAATTCAAAGACCTGTTTAACCAGATTTTGTGGAATACTGTAATTCGAAACCCGATTTTTGTATAAACCTGAGTTTTGAGAGTTTCAAATCACGAAAAAAGTTTCGACTTCTCGAAACTCGGAACTTTCTTAGGTTTCGAGGTTTCGTCGCTTCGAGAAACCCATCCCTAATTTAAATCCATTACAATATTCTCTCATGTTAAATGAATCTCTCGTGTGTGAAAATTCGTTAAAAAGGTGATTGTTGACGCTACCAGAGAGACTGTGTTGAAACATGAACGGCGATAATATTGGAGAAAGTATTTATTTATTCAACTAACCTCCACGCGTACTTTGATTACAGGTGTCCCTGACGAATAATCCCAGCAAAACCGGGCTAGGAGCTACCAGCGAGTTTCCTACGATCGAGCTAGACTCCACGACGGAGAAGAAGCAGGCGCTGTGGCGGAAGACACAAAAACGTTACAAAGAAATACCCAATCAGCCGTAATAATTAGACCGTGAACGTTGGCGAAAAAGCATGGACAAGCGTTTATCCTCGCTGGCCACGGTAAGCGAAGACAATAACATTCTCTTGTCGCGAATCTCGTTACTATGAAGCTAAACAATTGAAAAAAATGTAGAATGGTTAACTTAGAGATATTAAAAATTAAATGCAGCGTATGTTACATCATTTCCGAATAATAGCAACGCCGATTCTTTTATCGCGTACGATTTGCAGTCAGAGTTGAAGTCAGTACAAAGTAACGTTAGAAGAAGGAATAAGGTACAGAAATTTCACGAACATATGTTTACGATTTTCTTCGAAAGCGTGCCACGAATATTTTTACGATAAAGGACTTGGTTCCTTTTATCCTGCGCGGTGTGTGGGTGATGAATTATTGTGTGAGTGATTAGTGAATTATTTTTATATTTGTACGAGTTAAGCAGAGGAGGTATGTGAGAGCTATAGCTTCCTTTGGTTTCGCTTTTTATTATCATGTTCGTAAAGGAGCTCCTTAGAATGGGAGTGAATTGTTAGTTAGTTTTAGCTTGTATCGATTATTGATTACTTCGCGCACGGAATTCGATGTAACGGACAAGAGCACGAAGGTAACTCGATTTTCATGAATTGTACATTAAAAGTCTCTTTCTAGGTGGTCAGATATATAAGCCAGTGCACTCGATGGTAACTATTACGTAAGAAAAATATATTTGTACGATTAGACGAATCTATAGAGGAGCTAGAATAATATTTCAATCTATTTTTTCCTCCTTGCGATATAGCGGAGATTAAAAATTGATGATTCTTGAATTAACGCGCAAGCCTTTCTCGTAGAAAGAATATAGTTCTTAGTTCTGGTAACGAGCTGTGAAATCACTTGTACAGGAAACGCTGTGGAACCTGAACACACGTTTAATTTACAGCGCGAGCCACACGGGTCTATAATTGTAAGATTATTTATGTAATAAATAATACATTAAATCGTTGAAAGATTGTAGTGTGGCGATTTTATCCTTAATTGCCAGTCGTACAAAACGCTGAGATGTTCTTTATGTTATACGTACGCTGCGTGCTACATAAGGTAAGGAGAAGTTGGAGTAATATTCAGAAATGTATAATTGGGGATGGACTTTGTATATTTTCTATACATTATTCAACTTTTTTCTATGTGCACGCTGTTGTTTAAAGGTTTGCACGCGCGTTAAGGGGACTACTTGCAATTAGACAGTCAGATCGCTGGAAAATCAAGTAGTTTTTCCGAATTAATTACAACGAGATGAATACAAATTGTGACTAGTATTTTTGGGTAATGTTTATTAATACTATAAACAGTGAAAAAAATTATTTGAATAATATATTGGGAAACCAAGTGGGGGCGTGGCTTAGATTTCAGCGCTGCCGTGGTAAGTTGGCAAACTATTGCAAGTAGGCTCGGATCCCATCAAACATTCCGAATAAGTACAGTCGGGGACAAAATTATGTGGACACTTTTAAAATCGTATTACTTGTTCAAAATTGGTCCGAACAACTTGAGTTTTTTTGAGAAGCTAGAAGGATTAGTTTGCTAAGTGCCGTGTTTCGTCGTTTAAAAAAAAATTGCAATTGGTCGGAACAGCAAAAAAAAAATAGTAAAAGTCATTTTTCCAACTGTTTTCTGAGCCTGTAATGAAAATTCAAAAAACCCGTTTGTAGATTTAAGTAAGTTGCATACATGCTGAAAATTTCATCAAAATCGGTTAACGTTGCTCTGAGTTACAAACGTTAAAAAGATCGCAGAATAAAGTCGAAAATCGCTGATTTTGGGAGAACTATTTTTTGTTATTCCGCCAAATTGCAATTTTTTTCTCAAAACGACGAAACCCGTCACTCAGTAAACTAATCCTTCTAGTTTCTCAAAAAAGCTCACCTCGTTCGAACCAATTTTAAAAATGTTATGCAATTTTAAAGAGTGTTCGATTATGACTGTAAGCCACTGTACATGAACCAATCCAATAATATATTTTCTAATTTCTTTCTCAGCGAATCTCCAGCAAGGTGTGCCTATAACGAAGAGACTCGTCACTAAAATTCCTTACCTCTTCTGCATTCCATCCAAACCGATCCAACCTGAATTTACAATTCTCCATAAAATCAGGAGGAACATAGACGTACCCAAGCTTTCGACAGCTGAAAATCTGCGCGCTTGAACGCTGGACGAAGGAAGTGGACCCTCCCTCTCCTCCGCGAAAACAACTCACCGAAAGAACAGTTCACATTACCATATTAGACGCCGCTGTTCCTCGGATCGATAGTGCTCGGCTAACGCGGTATCTCGGAGCAGCATTTTCCGATTTCACTGTTGGCTGGGTTAGAGGTAACGGTACGTAGATCGCTGGATATTAGCAAATAATAATGGGTAGAGCAGGCGAACGGATTCGCCGGGACTCGGGGGAAGGAAGATCCAAGGTAGGCCCCGTTCGTTTCATCCAAGACACGGTTCGTTTCTCTAGACAGTCCGCTGCACCGGCTGATATTTATAAAGCAAACTTCACGGTGCAAAGACCTCGGCCAAGTGTACGGAGCGGAGCCGTAAGTTTAGGCCAAGCCCTTAACTCCTTCGGCACATCGTGCGGTTTTCATAATAAACTACTTCCAGGGCAGCTCGATCTTCATTATTTTTACGGCCTCCGCGGAGCCACCACGTCCCCTCGTTGATCCTCCAGCCCCGCTTCTATCCGCCGCAACCACAGCTATGGGCGCGCACCAAGCAGAGATATAGTAACCAAACCGAGGCCCACTCAATTGCTGCGTTTAAAACAACATTCCTCGGGAGACTACATACACTTATTTCAGCCACGTTTGCAGGTCGATATATTCTCCAAGAGCATCGAAAGAATGGTCTGAAAGTCCCCGAGCGTTTACTTTGGCAGAGAATCAAGCTCAGAGTTAGCCGTTCAAAGTGCTAATACCCAAAAAGTGTGCTAAATACGTTGCTGGGATGTTGACTCGTCTGCGAGATGCTTAAAGCTCCTACCAATTCTGTTCCCCGGGAATGAAAGAAGGGAGGGAAAGGATCGAGTACGTTTTAATCCGTGGCGCGTTCTGCCGATAGACTTTAATTGGCAGGGAAATTAGCCTGACGGTGAGGCTTGTTTCCTTGAATTACGGCTGCTTCGGGGGGAACGGTCAGCCGTTCCGCTGGAGCGACGAAGACTGTTATCGCGGGTAGCGCCATTGATAGCTGGGATGCTTGGCCGCATTGCCAGGTATCTGGAGGGACGGGAATCGCGTTGGTATATAAAGTGATGGACGTTCGATTGGCGCTTTGAGGAACGCTCGGTCTGGTTTCACTTTAGCTGGGGTTCAGGGCGCTTCGATAAGGTGATGCAGCGAGGTAGCGAGCCAGCGCTGAAAAGCGAGCAAAGTGTACGAGATTTAATACGAGAAATCGATTTTCAAAACTCGTTCAAGCCATCGCCTGCCTTCGCCCGAGATTTACAACCCGGCGTGCGAATAATTCACAGCGCAAATGGGGTTGATAACGCTCATTCCGTGGCAACCGGCCGTCGTTTTTTGGCTATTCCGCAGAGCCACGTTCCCCGCGGAGGCGCCGCGCACGGCCGTGCATCTGGAAAAGCAAGTTCGCAATTACGGGCGGTAGAGTGGCTTCTCGGAAACGGAGCGATCCGTTCGCGGCCAGTAAAATATACCCGTCATACGTTTCGAAGCAGATCCTCAGCTGCAGCGAGCGGAAGAAACGCGCGGCCCTCGCGAGCGAGCGAGACACTTTCGCGCGGCTGATAAATTCTCTTCCTAGTCGTTCCAACTCCCGATTCTACGCCTCGATAACGGATACCCGGCGGCCCCCGGTTGCTGCCACCGCCGCGAAAGTGTACGCGGCGGGGCCAGGGACGGCTGCTCCGGCGAAAAGTGACCCTGGTCTCTCGATGATTAAAGCGGGCCAATCCATTTCTTTGCTTGTCACCGCCGTGTTTCCTGCCACTTGTCTTCGTGTTTTACGACGCTCGTGCCTCACGGGTTAAGCCCGTTTACGAGCGCCTCCGTTGGAAACGGCAGCCGCGCGTCCGCGCATTCATTAATTTCAACCGGCGATGAAGATCGCCCGAGCAATTACCGGCAGCTTCGTGACAGCTGATCAAAGCCCGCGATCAGTTCTCGAATCTTCGGGGTTACGCCTCTGGAGGATGCTCCCCTTGGTGGTTCTTTAGACGTGCAACGTGGCGCTGGTTTATGATACCCGGTGGTTATTCCGAGGAACTTGTCTGTTTTATCGAATTTTCACATTTTCTTGCTGTTTACTTCGGAATTATTGCGCTAATATTGTGAGGCAAATAATATGGTAGGTGGTTTAAATACGATCTTGTACGAGTGTCCGTCTGATAAGAATGTGAAAGTTTGTAGGGACAAGTCGCGATTCCCTCGAAGGGGCGCGCTACACCGTGACGATTGGACAAGAACCACAAACACGAATTGTTTCGCGAAACGATGCGTCTACGGAGGAGAATTCGAGAAACTAGACATGATCGTATTTCTTCCCGGTTACACGGTACACCCTCTTCTTCCGGTTACTCGTGATTCATAGGTGTGAACAAGGATACGTTGCTAGTTTGTAACTGCCAAGATAATTATCCGCGGGCAGCCGCGAAGGAATCGAGCTTCACACTTTCGTGGAATCCAAGTTTGACTTCCTTACTCGCTGAACAACACATACATATTGAGCGCTTCTTTATTACATCTCGTTTAGAAACTAGGCCTGGGACTATTTGTCGAATTTTTCGGTATTCGAGTAGTCGAATACTTCAGTTGCTCAATTATTTGGCGAATATAATTCGAATATCCAAGTATTCGAATAATATTCGAATATTAAAGCATTCGAATACTATTCGAATATTAAAGTATTCGAATATTAAAGCATTCGAATACTATTCGAATATTAAAGTATTCGAATACTATTCGAATATTAAAGTATTCGAATACTATTCGAATATTAAAGTATTCGAATATTAAAGTATTCGAATATTAAAGTATTCGAATATTAAAGTATTCGAATATTAAAGTATTCGAATACTACTCGAATATTAAAGTATTCGAATATTAAAGTATTCGAATACTATTCGAATATTAAAGTATTCGAATATTAAAGTATTCGAATATTAAAGTATTCGTATATTAAAGTATTCGAATACTGATGTATTCGAATAGTATGGTGTGAATTATAAATCAAGTTCTCTAGGTTCATTTGTCAGGGTGAAATCTTGTAAGATAATTTGGACCCACTTCACACCATACAATTCGAATACATCAGTATTCAAATACAGCAGTATTCCAATATAGCAGTATTCGAATTGTATTCGAATATAGCAGTATTCGAATTGTATTCGAATATAGCAGTATTCGAATTGTATTCGAATATAGCAGTATTCGAATTGTATTCGATTATAGTAGTATTCGAATTGTATTCGAAGTTTATTCGTAGCATTCGAATACTTGTAAAATATTCGAATATTAAATTATTCGAATAGTCCCAGCCCTATTAGAAACAAAAAACGTGAATTTAGGTGTTCCTACCAAAGCTGATGTCATCTTCCCAAACAGATAACTCGTGGTAAGAGTCGCGATGAAATATTTTTCCGGCGTTCCGAGAATGGGGCGAGTATCTCGGGCGATAAAGCTGCTGGAATGGTGCCGCGTAAGAAGGTGGGCCTAGGAAAATCAGCTTCTAAGCCCACAGAAGCGTGGACGACTGAATTACCGTCGCCTGTGAATCATTCTCGGATTTGCACGACGGCTGTATTAATCGGGGCCCCGTGTTAGCGCGAACCTGTCGCCAGCCGACCCCCTTTCGTCGTTCCTTTTTCCAAAGAAACACGTAGCCACGAATTTACGAGGCCCACAAATCTGCGGTAATAACCGTGCCTACACATCGCGCGCGTATATCCGTCGACCCCTCGATACGTGCCGTCTTGATAAGTTGGTATCGCCATGTTGGTCGTCGAATCGACAAAGGCTCAGTTTCGTTGAATTCCCTGGCTGTATGTGTTTTTAACGAGCATAAAACGAGCTTGATGGTACACGCGATGCGCGAATCTTCAGTGGGATCATTATCAACATTTTCGCGATCGATCACGTGGTACTGCGTCTTTTTGCGCACAAAGCGGGGCCCAACGAGTGCTCGAAAGCGTGATGGTGGTTTAAGGCGAACTGTCTAATGGTTAGTCTTGCTTTGTTGATAGAACTCTAAGCTCCACTGGTTTAGCTTGCAGCAGAAGTGCCTTTCTGCGAGAAAGGTGAGTTAATTTTCTATATTTTTCTGTAGGTTTCAAATCGTACTTGTAATTTTTGCGTAATTTGTATAGGAGCTGTTGTTTTTGAAAGTGGTATAAGTCTTTTTTTGGAAAAAATGAGTTATTTGTAGTTTTAGTCAGACATACCTACATATATAAAAATAATTATAACATACATTTTATGCTCGAAATATTACTCTTTATTACATACCTATTAAAAAAATTTGTGACTTTGCTTTATGTTAGTCTTTTAGTGCACTGTAAATCAATAGCATTTTTAATCATGAATCAGAGAAGACATTTTCCTCAATATTTTAAGATCTTTCTACGAAATTTCGCAATACATATATTGAAGTAAATTTCGATTTGTAGAGGTCACAGTTTTTCTAAATTCGAATTGTAGAGCTGAAATACATAATTTAACATGTAAAATATAGTTTCGAGCTGAGGAAGTTTTATTTGCAAATGTTTATTTGAAAATTCTCATCTCATAGCTTTTTTCGAGTTATCGAGATTCGACTGTACATGGAAAAGTGCGATTTTGAAAAATCACTCCTCACTTATATGCTACCTTGTACAAACATGTTAACTTTTACACTTTTGAGTACTTGAAACGTCAGAATATGTCGAATATAATGAGAAAATAATGCACGGTACATTATCGTACATTGCGTCAGCGTTTTCTGGCGGCCTTTCAACGGCCATAACTTTCCGAAATCGTTAGTGTCGCGTGTCCTGTAATTTCTCAATTACCGGGAAACTCACGTGGCATGTGTTGACGGGCTGGTTTCCAAGCGCGTTGCGCAAAATTCGATTATCATTCGGCGCGTATTTCTTCGCCGCCGGAAAACTCGGGCATTGTTCGCGAAACGGAGAGTGATTTATTCCGCTCCGGATAATGATTAAACGCCATATCCTTGGCGCATAATTTCTAACGCGATACTGTAATTTGAGAGGGAGCGTGCGGCGTGCGCGAGAATATTATTGGGTGCCCCGTAATTGCATACCTCATAGAATAATGCGAATTAAGTCACGGTTACCGCTTACTCATTTCCAAGGGAAAACAGCGAAACGTAATTCTACGTCTGTCTATTAAACGATCCCCGTTTTATTAACGCGGCGTCCGGAGTTATTGAGACATAGAACGGAGGGATGAAAGTATCCACGCAACTGGATCTCTCGTCGCAAAAAGGCATTTCCTCTGATCCGGCTGTTCAATTCCTGACGTTTTAATGAATGCTGTCCCAAGTACAAATAGCTCCTCTCTCTGGTTTCTCCGCTCCAATATATTTCTTTTACATCCTGCGAGGAGTGCAATCCGTTTAAATATATTGCAATGTGTATCGCCGTAGCATTTTATTTGTAAGGTTATTACTGGGCAGATGGTAACTTTTCTCTGCGCGGTCTAATTGAACAGGAAAAAGACAAGCGTGACGTTTTGATATTATATTTATCACAGAGCTGAATTTTTTACTGCTCCATTACAGAAAGCTAACGCGACAAATGGTGTTAATTAAATCGCCCCTATATTATCGTTGGAGAAAAAATTTCAGTCTCTGAAATATGTGTTGCGCGTGTTTTATATTTTCAAACGTCGATGTGGAAATCAATGAATTAGAGGATTCACAGAGAGAACAGGAATACTGTGGCGCATTTTGTTTATGATTCGTCCCGTTCTCGAAATTCGAAAATTACACGAACCATCCATTCGCGCTTCTCGGTACGAGCTCGTAAATCCGCCGGGGAATAATGTTGCGACCAATTATTCGACGACAAAAAAGTGGCTTTATGGGACGATTTCTCGAAACATATTAACGATGATGAATACGGGGCGATACTTTTTTTCCTCTTTCCTCGCTACGAGCACGAAACGTTCGTCATCGGGCACAGAAATCTCGCTCTGTCGTTCCACTTAAACCCACCCTTTAATCAGCCAGAAGTTTGTACTTTTACTGAAATCTTATTTAAATTGATGCCTGGCATGTCTAATTGCAGAATAAGAGCGAAACTCGATGCTCCGCGGGGAGCGTGTTTCGCTTTTACCCGCTGCAAGTTTAGTGTTCTGCCACTAGAGTTCTCTAAAATTTACGTTTTGAGACCCTAAGCTCTAGAGAGCTCTGTCGGGCAAACTTAAGTCTGGAGTGCTCGGTGGAGAAGCGTATGAGAGCAATTCCGCGACGTAAAGCAGAAAATCTTGTGTATTTTGTTAGTTCCAGCCGTGCCCTCCGGCAGCTATTTCTCTCTTGGGACGAGAAGAATCTGTGATACTCTTTGGACGTTCTTGAATATGCATAAACAAAGAGGTTGCACCGCGCTGATTTCAATTACACGTGTTTTTCAAAGGGAAACCTTAGCAATAGAATTTTTTAAACGAAACTGTCACAGAGCCGTTTCTTGTTTTATTAATTACCAAAGACGCATCGCGACGAACGAAGGGGTTGCAGATACTTTCGTATCCCAGCAGCGACTAAGATTCTTCAACGGGTTTTCGCCGGAAAAGTGATCTTCACTTTTCAAAGTAGGACGCAACGGAGCAGCCACTCTAGTCCTCCCAATTAATTTTGAGTCTCCTCGAGAGAACGCTCGAGCAGATCAGCCATTAACGAGGACGAAAAATCCGTTCGCTACTTTCATCTCTCCTTTCATTTCCTCGTCCCCAGCTTCACTCGCCAACATTCCCCGGGTGACCAATATTTCCGGACGCATTCACTTGTCACGCATTCCCCGGTGAACACGAGATCACGGCAAGCACCCCTTCGAAAAGTGAAATCCTCTCTGAAAGCCAGCAAATCACATTCCACTTGCCCTAAACAGAATCCGACGCTCCTAGAAATTTGTCTCGTTTTTCCCTATTTCTGGTGAGGTAATAGCCGGGCTTGGATTAGGGAAAAACTAGAAAGGAAAAACTAACCAAATTCCGCCTAAAACCCAGTCTGTAAAACTGGAACAGTTGTAACTCGACTCTGGCTAACTAGTTCACATCCAGTTTTTCCCTTTCAATTCCTGGCTAGTTATGACCTGACTCAAACTGTCAAGTCCATGTCTAGTTTTCCTTATTGAATTTTAGTCTAGGTTTTCGCCACCAGAAACTTGTAAGGAGATGTGTGGAGAAATTAGTTGAAAAAAAGAAAAAACAATCAAATCTATATTTAAAGATATCGCAGCTAGTCAAACATATTTATTGAATAAAGCAAACATGGAACCTAATGAGCGGAAAAGAAAATTAAATGCCAAACGAGTGCGTAGGTGTAGAAAAAGAAAGGAAGTGTTAAATGCTAAATATCACGGTAAGTTCTAATTACGTTACTTCTTTTATCAAGATATTCGTACGTGACAAAATACTAGTTTTATTACTTCTTTATAGCATCACAACCTCATTTTTCATAGTTATCTTTGTATAAACACACGTAAACATTAAAAAATCTAGTTATTGTTATTGTCATTTTCTTCTTTAATACATGTTAAATACTAGTCGGTACGGGGTAACATTGGCACATCATATAAAGAGCAGTAACAGGTTAAGTTTTACTACTCTGAAGTCAGTAAAGACTAGTCCCTACTAGTTTTAAGCTAGTTTTCCCTACTAGTTTTAAGCTAGTTTTCCCTACTAGTTTTAAGCTAGTTTTCCCTACTAGTTTTAAGCTAGTTTTCCCTACTAGCTTTAAGCTACTTTTCCCTACTAGCTTTAAGCTAGTTTTCCCTACTAGTTTTAAGCTAGTTTTCCCTACTAGTTTTAAGCTAGTTTTCCCTACTAGTTTTAAGCTAGTTTTCCCACTAGTTTTAAGCTACTTTTCCCTACTAGTTTTAAGCTAGTTTTCCCTACCAGTTTTTCCACACTATCGCCTGGGAGGGAAAATCATTACATGACTAGTAGGGAACTAGTAGGGATTCCTAGTAGGGCGCTAGCTGCACCAAGGGAAAAACTAACTATTGCCCCACTTTTTCCCCAGTTGTATTTCTACTAGGGAAGCGGCTCGACAAACAAACCCGATCGAAGGGACCCGGCAGTGCATCCATCAAACTTGCACCTTCTATCCCCGCGGAGGCATCGCTATGGGGAATATATCCCCCCGGGTCCTCCGAAGCGAAGCTACACCGAATATTACCACCAGACGTGATCCTTAATGGATCACTTAATAGACCCCTTGCTACCATCCCAGCGCCGTAATTCACCGGCGCACAATCGAGGAGTCGGGATGAAGCGCGGGGAAGACGAGGGGAAATCAGGAAGGCGACGGGGGATGGGTGGAAACGAAGAAATTCGCGTCGAAAAACCGGGAGAAAAAGAGCAGACGGCCACGCAGAGAGGAGAGAGAGAGAGAGAGAGTGAAAGGCGCGCGTTGCGTCGGTGTGTCCAGCAGATAGAATGGTATTTCGGTGTCCGTAGCCGAAACGAGAGAAAAAGGACACGCGAGCAGGGCCCTGTGCGCGTCTCAGGAATCTTCGAAAACGTCGCTGACTAATTTTCAGACGGCTCCCTCTCTCTTCCTTCCCCTGTGCGCCTCTACCTTCGTCGCTCCCCCCTTTGCCCACCCCTCGCGCCGTCTCTCCCCCCCCCGCCGTTCCGTGGCAGTCTCTCTCTCTCCCTCGCGCTCGCCGCGATAAAAAGTCAATTTTATACCGGCGGGCACCTGAAGCTAATAGCGTCTACCCGCGGGGCACCAGTCGAGCGGACGGCACGAAACTATTTTTCGACGGCCGTTCACGGGACTTTACGAGCCTTATAAAAATGGCACCACGCAACCGCGCCGCAGGAGCAGGACCGCGAAGGGGATCCTGAGTGCTCCGGCGACGACGGCGACGACGAGGAGGACCACGGCGACGGGGATCTCGTCGAGGACGAGTGACTCACAGAGGGAGGGGGGCCGACGACAGCGCGGCCGTCTCGACGCGATTTCTCGTTCAAATAGAAATCGTAGCTTTCGTGGAATCCCGTCTCTCTCCCAGCTCGCGTTCCTCCCGTCTATTTTTTCCCTTTCCTGCCGATTTTCTTGCCCGTCCTTGCCACTGGCTCTCCCTTTGTCTCTCACTCCAAGACGTCCTTGGCGAGTGATTAGAGCTTGAGGATCGCGTCTTCTGCCCCTAACAGTTGGAATTTCCATCCAGGCGGTGTGGAAAAGTCAGGGAAGCTTCCCGTTCGGTTTTCAAGCTCGCTGGCGGAGCGACGCAGTCGGATGCTTCCGAGTGTCTCGGTCTCGAAAAAGCGGGCTGCGGCGCGGACCTCTCCGAGTGACCAGTGTGTAACTATAGCTTTGTACGGAGCAACGAGGGGGTTCCCGAGGGGGGAGAAAACGAAAAGAAGATACATATACACGGCGGGAGTGAGAGAAAAAGGAAAGGGCGGCGGAGGGGAAGAAGGGGAGGAGAGAGAGAGAAAGAGGAGGAGAGACTCCGTGAAGTCACCTGCATACACGTTCGTAGCAGGTACTCAAATTGCATGGCAACAGCACTCGCTCAATCACTTTCCTCCCCTCTCTCTCTTTCACCTTCCCCCTTGTGGCGTGCCTGTCCTTTTCTCCCTCTCGTAAATTCTCCCCTCGAAAGGTTTCGTGGTACGTGCAGATGCGCGCCTACTCGTGAAATCAGTCAAGGTCCTCCTGCCAACGACGAGAAGAAGAAAGCGCCCCTAACCATTCAGGGCCGTACGCGAGGGGGATGCTTGCCGGCAATGAATTTACAGAAATCGCATTGCCCTGGAGATCCTAGCGGAGGCATCCCGGGAAGTGAACGAGACGCGTGAAATATGCAAATCTCAGGATGGGGTAAATGAAACGGCCAGGGTAATCCAATTTATTATAGAGAGCAGAGACGGGTGCGTGTTCATTGAAAACCCCGAGCGCAGCTGAATCGTTCAACCAGGTCAATCTTCTTAAAGGATTAGCGGGCTCGGGTTGGATAAGGGGCGCAAGAGCAACCGATTAATCGATTATCGAAGACAATGCCGCTCAGAGAGCCTCGTTTCGCAATTTCCTCGACTTCCGAGCGAGGGACAGCGACGCTTCGGCCTGGTCCTCGCGTATATTGCGACGCGTGGGGAGCACATTCTCGCGCCCGGAAATGCATAATTGAAAGGCGAGGAGAGCGTCGCAAATAACCGCACTACAGTATTGTCTCGTTATGGGCTCGGTTTGGTGTACACGATGTGGGTTTTTCGCTATCCCCACCACTTTTGTTTCACTCTTGTCCGGCGAAGGCGAGAGCGAGATGGAACGAGAGCGAGCGAGACGACGCGTTGATGTTTTGTCTCGCTCCGTCTTTCGGACGCCGTGACACTCCGTCCTTTGCGAGCGCGACGGGCGTGCGCAATGGTCGCGAGCCCATACGGTGAGCACGGGAACCGCTTCGCAAAATCTTGACGCAGCCCGATTCATTCTGAGCGTTCCATCTCGCTCCCCCCTTCGGCCAGAAAGAAGCGAGAAACGAACACTCGGAATTAGGGCTCTGTTCATGATATGGGTTCAACGCCGGTCCCGACCAGCGAGCCCACAGCGAGGAAATACTGTAATTGTTTCTAGCTTCGCCAATTTCCTGCCTTCTTACGTGTCCGTTCTTCGCCACCACCGACCCCCTCTCACCTTCCTCGTGCCCGGCCTGGTGCCTCTTCGCTCGTCTTCGTCTCTTCTGCTTTCTCGGCCTTCTCTCCTACCGCGGTGAAGCCACATCGCGACCCTCGCCTCGCTCGTATCTCTTCCTCCGGTGTCTTCGCAGGATTAGGTTGGAATGGCGGTGGGCTGTCGCCGACCCGTCGCTCCAGAAGTCTTACTTTCCAAATCATGCAGCAGTAAATGACTTGCTATGTAGTTTAAGGGTCGTTTAACCAATCCACGGCTCGACCCAATAGCGAGGTGCGAGTGATTCAGGAACTTCGACGTTTTACATTTGGAATTTGTTTTACGGGGACGGAATCCCAGGTTTATAAGTTGTAGGAGTATGGAGGGGGTTTCTAGGATAAAGTGGACCGCCGTGATACGCAGAGTTTAGTATTTTATTGATCAGATAAGTAAAAATATAAATTTCAAGATCATTGGCTTCTTCATTTATAGACTGAAGTGGGGTAACTCGGGGTAATATGCCACAGTTAACTTTGAAACGCGATATATCGCACGTGTAAGCAGATACAGGGAAAAAGATAAAGTCATATGAAAGTGTCACTAATTCTGTGTATTGACTGATAAGTAGAAATATGTAATTTTTATAGTTCAATGAGAAACATACAAATATTATAAGTCCGGGAGAGTTCGATCACTTTTTGAAAAAGAAATTGTAGCATCGTTGTTTTTCACATTTTTGTCGTTTATGCA
Source organism: Andrena bicolor (assembly GCA_960531205.1). Classification (NCBI taxonomy): domain Eukaryota; kingdom Metazoa; phylum Arthropoda; class Insecta; order Hymenoptera; family Andrenidae; genus Andrena; species Andrena bicolor. The sequence continues at coordinate 18,020,842 of OY482668.1, read as the reverse complement.
CATTAAAGCAAAGCCCAAACTATTTAGAGTATATATAAATTATAGTGTGCGATAATTTCAAATATTTATTTTCATTTTCAACGAAAAACATTGGCACTGCAACTGGTCGGTCTCACCCGCATATCGGGTGATATGATATAGAAAATATCTCCACAAAGTACATAGTTTTAACGGATGTGTGAAAGGTTATAAAATTCGTTTGTTATTATACTATATCATAATCTATTAATTTTTTGTAGAAATATTCACACAAACGTATAATCTTCATTCTATTTACAGTGTAAAATTAGATGAAGACGATACTTTTTATTGGGAAACCAAGTGGAGGCGTGGCTTAGATTTCCGCGCTGTGGTATAAGTTGGCAAACTATTGTGAGTAGGCCCGGATTCCACCAAACATTCCGAATAAGTATTTATTACTCGAAGAAGTAAAAATTTAGTGTTCAAAAAGATTAAAAAACACTCGTTTTTCACAACTTGTTTATATAAACACTGATAATCGTATGGACTTGGACGGATTTCGACCTACTCACAGTAGTTTAATTTTCTGCCACTAGTTGGCGTATCGAAATTCTTGGTTTCCCAATAACTTACTAGGATTTACTGAAAATAAAAGAAGGTAAAAGCCAACATCTATTGTCGTCTTAGCAGTTACACTAAATTGAAGTCATCTGTGCATTGTTTAAAAAATTATTGAAAAATGGCATATTATCCCGAGTTACCCTATACTGCATATAGTGATTATCCATGAATCTTGGCTCCAGATACGCGAACCCTCCCCCCGTTTGTTTCGTACCCCCAAATAATCTCGTCCCTCCACGCAATAATTTAACCAACGATTCCCAGCAACGCGCCATTAAAAGAGGCTTCGGATTATTCGAATTTCATCGTGGCGGGTGGAAGGCAGTTGGAGAATGATCCCCGCTCGCTACTTAGAAGGGTCAAGTTGGTGATAACAAATGGCCCTCGTTTGTCCCCTGTCAGCCATTTTTCGGCCCCCTTTTACTACGCGGCCTGGACATCGTCTGGCCTTGATGTGCCTCCTCTAGTCGAGAATGGAAAAGGCAGAGGAATCGAGTAGCTTTTTTCTTCTCCCGGCCACCTTCCCACCCTGTTTTTCTAAAACGTCTGGCGATCACGACTCGATTTGTCCCGATGTCCTCGTCTTCCTCAAGCTCCTTCCACGCCGGAACAGCTCCCCGCCGTTTCCATCGACGTGCCCGCCATTCAAGCATTCGCAGATCCAAACAGCGACGCTCCACCTTCGCCGATTTCAAGTAACACAGAATATCATCGGAATTACCTGCGCCACAGTACAGCTAGCTGTACTCGGAAAGGAGTTATTTAAAAGCAAGTAGCAAGCAGATTTGCATACATCGATGTCACCACTAAAGCAGTAGCACCGGCTTCTGGCCTCGGTTTTCCTCGGTGAGTCACGTAATCACTAAAATTTCCTGCGACATTATCCTCGCGCCAGCCGGATGCGAAACAGCGCGAAAAAAGCCTGTTCGCAATTATAATGCAAAGCTTCCGCCAGCGAGGGAAGGAAAAAAAAGAAATAAAGGAACAGCTTTAATCGTTTCTAAAACCCTCGCGCTAGCCGTGGATTTCCGCTGATCAACGGGCTGGAAGGACGCCCAGCGTCCCGAAGGAAGTCCAGTGACAACTTGTCATTATTAAGTAAACTGCAAAAACGGAAATCAACGATTAGGGGTTGTTACATTGGTGGATCGAGGCAGCGGGCCCGCGTTTTTACGATCGATAAACAGTGTAATTGTGGCCCCGCCGTCTGACAATTAGCAGCGGCGCGACTCCGTGTCGGGGGGGACGAGAGGAAAAAACGGAAGATATTCGTTTCCTGCGATTCCGAGGCAGTTTCTTGCGGGGAACAGTGATACGGGGACGGCGCGAATGTAATTTCCAACGATTATCCTAGAAAACGAACCACTGAAACTTTCATTCATTCCGCGATCGTGCCTCGATCGCTACCCGGTCATCCCCCAATTATAGGGTAGGTAAGTCCGGGTAAGATGGTCATAGTTTCGTTTAGAGTCTGCTACAGCCGACCTATTTGAAATAAAGCAACGAAAATCATGTAGAAGAAAACTTCAATCCTTTGTCTACACGTCCGTTAATATCAATAAACGAAAAATTATTATTTAATATAGAAATTTTGCAAATGAACAAAAAGTGTCATTGCCCATATCTCCCTTAATGTCCGGGGAAGATGGTCATATGTACCTTTCAGGCTAACAAGTCGCGGTCCTTAACTGGTTATCTCAGATTCTTTCTAGTTTTCGTCCACCTTCGTTTTTGCCCACTCAAAACTTCTTTCGGCTCCTGCTGTGAGTCTTTTAATCCGCATGTATGACACACAGTGTGAAACTCTGTGCAATTTTCATGGGCCCAATAACCACATGAGTTACATCTAACCAATCTTGTTTTTTTATGGTTTCGAAATAATTTCCTCCGAATTTCACCAAAATATCTGAAATTACATCAAATATAGCTGTGGCCAGCTCTCCTGGACAACAATTCACCATCTTTCCCTTAAAGCCTTGACAAGATAGCCATTCCTCTTTCGCTTAGACTAACAAACGTAACTCCGAATACCTTAAGGTAAAAAACACTGTAAACATTGCACTATCGAAAATACATCTTGAGAATTAAAAATATTCAGCATAAATAACACAAACAAGATGACCAAAATATTGATCAAACATTTTGAAGCACCAGCTTAAATTTCACAGTGGATTTACAAATCTTTAAAAACGTACTATTCCAACACTTTGAACCAGTGGTGGGTAAAGACACGAAATTTCGATTTTATACACGACGCGTGTCTTTAATGTCGTAAATGTCGTAAACGTCGTAAATGACGTAAATGTCGTACATCTGAAATGAAAACAACTAACCTATGATACATTTTTCGTATAGTTTATGAAGAAGTGCAAATTTATTAATAATTATAATTCTGATTACAAATTTTAATTTAATTTAAGTTACACTGACGAAAAATGTATATTGAAAGGTTAGTAAAATAAATGCATTGGGAAATCAAGAATTTCGATACGCCAACTAGTGACAGAAAATTGAACTACTGAGAGTTAATCAAAATCCGGCGAAGTCCATATGATTATTGTACATTTATTTCTAATTACTTTACCTTTCACGATTCATTTTTTATTCTTTATTATCTAAACAAGTACAAAACAATAATTAACACCACGCTTTTAAATACTTTTTTGGGGTTAGGAAAGTGGCGATTATCGTAGTTTTCGACGTAGCCGACGTATTCTACAGTATTCTATAGTATTCGCATGCAACCAACAAGCTTCTTCAGAAAGAACTATATTTTTCCAACACTTTAATTGTTGAAACCTTAAAATAATGAATATTTCTATTTACGACATTTGCGACAAATGACACGTATAAAATGGGCTTAAAAACGACATATTATACATACATTTGCGACACGTCATAAATGCATTTACGACGCGGCGTAAAATACCCGACCCATCACTGCTTTGAACTAAGAATCTTACTTTTCTATGTAGGGTTGCCATCTGTAAAATCGCAAATCCCGGACAGAGAGCATTAAAACCCCGGACATTTACACTTGAAACCCGGACACTTTTAACTATTTCTTATATGTATGTATAAAGCTCGATATCCTATCTGGTGTTAATAATCAGACTCAATTTGTTTCTCTGTAAATAAAGGTTATGTTTTATTAAATACTTATTGATTTACACTTTTTTACAGCTATTCACAAACCCACCTGTAAATAAAGAAACGACAATTGAAGTCTGTTGTTCACTATCTTTATTTACACTCGCCTTGTGTCTTTCACCTATTCTGTTAATTAATTATCTTTATTTAATTCCTTTATGCACACGTGCTCTATCTATTCCCCTCTCTCTCTAGAGTCCTGAGCGTGCGAAGCGCGCTTGATTCGAATTAAAGGAAATATATTTTCTTTACATATGTATTAGGTTAGGTACGCCATCCCAAGACTACAATTTCTGTAAAATATAGACTGTCACCGTAATCAAGAAAGATAGGTAAAATATTGTTGTACAAAGTAGGAATTTATTTATGACTTTTTTATACACTTATAACTAAAAGCGAACAGCGTCGAAAAACCCGGATCATTACAGAAAACCCGCCCGGACGTCCCCGGACGCCCTAAAAAAGAGGACAAATCCGGGGAAACCCGGACGGATGGCAGCCCTATTTCTATGACACTTCGTACCCACGTCGAGGCAGCGCAATCATTTCCTTCTAAAAAATACTGTCACTGCCCATCTCACCCTGACTTACCCTATCCCGATCCGTTCCGACGACCTTGCCCCCCCCCCACCTAGCTAGCGTCGGAAGATTTTAAGCGGCAAGGTGGCTCGAGGCGGCCCTACGCGGCAGGAGAGTCGCCCGCGGGACCGAGCTGGCCCGACGGTCGTCCCGCCGATCGGTGCCAGCCGGCAGAAATCGATTTACATGCGGCCGCTGCGGCCACGGAAGACGGCGGGCCGTGTCGCGGTCAGCAAACCGGATGGCGATCGCGGCATTGCCCGTTAGCTCGCGTGGAATGACGCTGCTAGCTGGCAACAAAGAGCGGCCAAACAGTTCTGGCTGAATAATAACGGCCCCCGGTTGCGGCACCGTCGGCTTCTCTCCTCTCTGCTCCTGCCGCACGTTCGCCCGGCCTGCTCTCTAATGGGCGATCGCGGCGCGGCGGGCCGCGGCGTAAACCCGGGGCTACGTAAGCCGAACGTAATTGAAGGCTAGGAATGCGGACGCACGCATGAGGTAGCAAGCCGGTAGACAGAGCGAGCGAGGGGATACACGCTTTTGACGGTGTACGTACCGACCGACTCGCCGCGCGCCGCTGCCAGCATTAACCCGCGTGTCCCTATCGCGGGCGGCCGCGCGTGGGCCGTGCACGTTAATTAACAATATACACCGGCTGCTGGACTTCCCTCTGGGAGCTCCGGGCACCCCTGGTGGCCGAGGTGGAGCGGCTCGGACGCGGTGCGTCTCCTTCTTGCGTCTGCTTGTCTGCGGGCACTGGGCGAAAGAGAGCTTCGGCTGTGGGAAGGGTGAGGGAAGTAAGGTAGTTGGGTTAGGAAGAGTTACGGTGGGGGATTGAAGTATGTGGAGAGCATTTGAAATAGAGTGAGTTGTTTGAAATTGGTCCAAACGACGTGAGTTTTCTTGAGAAGCTGGGAGGATTAGTTTCCTATCTTAGGTGACGTGTTTTGTCGTTTTGATAAAAATTGTGGTTAGTTGGAACAGCGATGAAAATGGTGAAGGTTGTTTTCACAGGGTTTTTATCTGAGCCTGGAATGGAAATTTAAGAATCCAGTTTGTAGATTTAAGAGATTTATTTATTTATTTTGAGAATTTTTTAGGGGCAGTCAAAGTACGTGTGGTACACAAAGTTTTTTCTAAATCTTAATCGTCCTTTTAACTATATACTTATATTTTTTTATGTCGTGGAAAAATTGGTGTGCCATGTCTGTATGAAGACATGAAGATTGTGTGTTTTGCCATGATTCTGACCTTCGTAGGCATCAGAAACAAATGATTAATACAAAATTTTATTCAGTAGAATATGGCTATCGTCTGAATCGAGATTATGCATTGAAATTAATTTGTCACAAAATGGTGCCATGTTGAATAGAGAAGTCCGTTTTTCTCCTTCAATTGTGATACTAATTTGTTAATGGCTGACAATTTTGCAGATATTTTTATAATTTCGATTCAGGCAAGAATGACATCGTTTCGGAATATTTGTGCAAAGGGCATTGACATTGTATCCACTGTTATGGAGATATCTTGGGGATTAGTTTTACAGTAAACCAAAATTCAAATCAAAATATTAACATTTTTAATTAAATAATTAAATAATCAATTTTTACTTAATTATTTTTAATTAAAAAAATCGGTTTCAGGTAGCAGAATTAATATGTAAAGATTACAAATCCGGTTTTCGAATTTTACACAATCCCAAATAGGGTTTTTAAAAACCGACAAACTCTATTCTCGACGGTTAAGTTTTATCTCTCCTTGGCAGTGGTTTCGCCCAAACATACCTACTTGGATAATGAACACAGATGTTCAAGCTTATTAACCGGTTAACTGGCACGGTCCTTTTCATTATTTGGGCCCAAACTGGTACCATCCAAAAATTAAGTGAATCACACAGAATTTTGTATACAGGGGTTTTTGAGTCGCTGAACCGATTCCGGGGGTAATTTTTTTCATCTGACACCCCCAACCCCTAAAAAAATAGAATTTAGGGGTGAGTTTGTCAATTGGCGGCCATTTTGGTTCGCCATTTTGAGTCTGCTATATTGAAATTTAAAATTCCAATGCCAAATTCAAGATTCAGCGACCCCAAAAACCCCTATATACAATTTTTCTATATCCCAATAGTATTTTAATGTTTGTCAGCCAATTTGGTTCGGCTATTTTGAGTCTGCCATATTGAGTTTTACAATTCCGATGCGAAATTCAGATTCAGCGACCCCAAAAACCATTATATACCAAGTTTCATTCAATCGTTTGAAAAACAAAAAAGTTATTCCATTTGATCATATATATATTGACAGAATTGGCCAGATTTTTGTTTGATCACATATGATACATTGACAGTTAACCGTTTAAAAAACACAGTAATAGTATTATAACCTGAGCACAAAGCTTAGGTATCAGTGGATCCTCCGTCCATCTAATTCCCTCAGAACCAAACTCATCTTCTTGCATTTAGCTCCTTCGTGTCCTCAATTATTAATTTCTGAACACGAACACTAAGGTCGGGGCCAGATATATTGGCCGGTGAGTTTCGTGAGGAGTATTCTTCTATTCTCAACGTTTTCTGACTCGCTCTCGTGTTGCCAGAAAAGGAGTGCGCCAGAAGTGGTGGGGATAGCGCCGAGCTCTTGACGTGTAGGCCAAACCGAGCTCTTAGCGTAGAGATACACACATCAGAATAGGTGTGCGTTAGCTGCGAAAACGAATTCACCGGCCAATATATCTGGCCCCGACCTTAGTAATCCCATATGTCAGACTTGAAAAAAAGTCTATCAACAAGCTGGAGATGTCCACCAATCAGAGCATCTGACAATACAAATTTTAGTCAAATAATCTCAGGTACAATTAATCAAACAAGAAGCCAAATTCGCCCTTGTATTCTGTGTGCATTCTCCCCCTCTCTCTCCTCTCCGTCATTCCTTCCCTGCCTTCTCCATTCAACGACGCGAAAAGAGTCCTCCATAGGGAGGTCTGTACACCTCCAACGCATATGAATCTCGAGCGTAACGAAGGTGGACAGCGGTATCAATTAATAAGAAGTAATTGACGATGTCAAGGGAATATAGTCGGCGTGAAACGAGCTGCTCGATGATAAGCGGAATAAGACGTCGGCCAGTTTTCTCTGCTCTCTTTTCGCTCGCCGCTTAGACACTGCGTGTCGTTCGGAGTCGTGGAATGTGATCGCGATACGTTTAGATGGACATCGGTATCAATTAACATTGCTGGAGGTATTAATTAGCATTGGTGGTCGCGGAATGCGTATCTGTGACTGTGTAGCCTCGTATCGATTGTCGCTTCGAATTAGCAGTACGCAAATCTCCGCGGCTTAAACGATCTTATTCTTCAACAGCTGTGCTCCATTCTGTAGAAATCAGTCAAGAGAGACGAGGCTACTATAAAATACCAGACAGTGTGCAGAAAGTCCCTGATTGAAGTTTGTAGATAATTCTTCGCAAAAGGTTAACTCAAAATTGTAGAATAAAGCCAGTGGAAAATTCTACGATAAATCTTGAATGATGTCCCCACGTGTCCGAACTAATCCAGTTCTCCCGGCATTAGTCTATTATTCTCTTTAATACTTATACTCTGCGCGCATAATTTACACGATAAACATGCTCTGCTTTTAACATGGATGTTTCACCAGGCAGAGTAGGCGGTTGCTAGCAAATTAAATGAAACGAAGTAACTGTATTAATCTACTTGTTGCCCCTCGTCAATCTTTCTTGGCAGCTTCGCCCCAGAACGCTCGGCTTCCCGGAAGGGCTACCGTTTCATTCCGCTCGATGTATAAATCTCTTGATTGAGGCTGACGTTTCTTCCTGTTGTTCCTCCAATCGTGTCTTCGGCCAGCGTGTTCACACGAACGACAGCCACGTGTCCTTACCAGCGAAGGTGCTCGTGAGTAAGTAGGCTGCGCGGTTGTTAGCCAGACTAGGGCCACGCGCGTCCACGAAAGGGCCGCCCAATCTATGACAAGTGGTACTTCCTGTTTTGCCAATGGCCATACCACTCAGAAATCGCCGGTTCCCGTTCGATCATCGAAGTTAAACTGGGCTGGACGCGGTCAGCGCTTAGATGACCGGTCATCTAAGTTTCTACCGTTCGTTGGTGGCAATGCGGGCTTCAAGACAGAGATGGGAAAAAACTTATTTCAAATCAAAATTTCGTACACAAATTTTTATTTCAAATAATTTTTTAGCGATCTCTGCTTCAAGCCCACCGAAAACTGGCTCCTCGGTTACAGGAATCGGTAAATCTGTTGGTCGTCGATCGGGGATTCCTTAAAGGGGTGTTTACGTCGAGAAGGATGAGATCCTCTATTCTCTTTAGGGACTACGCTCAAAATACTACACAGTTTTTACTGATGAGCATTATCTACGTGTATTTATTAACGTTTCAGTGAGTTGTAAAAAAATTGGGAGTTTTGTATAATAATAATTAATGGAGATAGGGGTTTTTCTCAAAACGGTGTTTTTATGATGGTGCATCACATTTAGTGGACCAATGTGGTCCATCTTTTTTGAAGACCTTCGTAGTAGGATCGAGTGAAAAGAGTTTGTCTTTTTTGTCACATGTTTAGGCCGTTTAACCCTCTAGTGCATACGCCTGCCTCAAGGCGGGCACCTGTTTAGTCCAGGGGTTGGGAATTCTCATTTGCCAGCCCAAAAATAGTGCCACAGCGCACATATTGGTCTAAGAAATATGTCAATCTGAGTCTTCAATTTGACAAAAATCTAGTTTGAAGTGCATTTTTTAGCTACACACGCTGCAAAAAATATTATTATTTCCTCCAAATTGAAAACTCACATCGGATTCGGTATTTTCATCCTCAAATGAGAGTAAACTAATTTTTCCAACTGAATTAAAAATCTATGCACTAGAGGGTTAAAGACGAAAAAGGACGCCAAAAGTTGAACTGCTTAGAGTTCTTGATGGTAAGATGTGATGATTACGTGACAGGTTATAATTGTTCAGTCGTGAATATATTTTCTAGTTTATCTTTAGGTATTGTGGTATTTTATTTCTAGTTTTAATTTTTGTTTTCGGGCTTTCACGGATTATTTCTCGTGTGGGGTAATGTTTGTTTGATTAATTTTTCACTTTCTAAATAATGGGGTCTTCCCGTAAAAGGTACCTAGGGTAAACAAACCAGTAAATGACCGAATTGTTAAATAAAAAGCCCAGTAAATGACCGCATATTTTTATTAAGAATTGTATTTATTAATGTTCGTTTAATACGCAAAATTAAAAATATGGGATATTAAAAGTGCAACTACACTGTATTTATAAACAAATAGTAATTTTTAAATTTACAATTGACATTTCTTTGCCTAATGGTCATTCACTGGTATGCGGTCAATTACTGGTTGGTTTACCCTACTAATAAATAAATAAGTAAATGTTGAATTACTGAGGAAAAAGGCCAGTCGCGTGGATAGTAACACGTGCTACCAAGCGGGAATCGAGGGCGGCACACGCGGAACCGATCTTTATATAGTAGATCGTTTACCGCGTAGTCCGACCGCGGTTGTAATTGCGTGGAGAATAATTGTAGCTGCCGCGGGTTCCACGACCGATTAGGCGACGCTTAAGCAGAATCACGAATGGATTCCGATCGGTGATTAAAGAAAGCGTCGGGGTGTACGTGCGCGGCACGAAGCCGATTGCCGGCGATAATTCTTCCATGAAGCAGCCGCAGACCGATCGATCGCGGGCTCGATCGAGGCTGACGGGATTTTAATGCGTTCCACCGGCGCGGCGGCCAAGGGAGCGCGATCTAATAATTGCTCGGTGAAACGGTTCTTCGAGGAGTCGAGAATCGAGTAACGCGCCTCGGTCGGGGAACTGTCTGCTCCTCAGATCTTCTCGAGTCAACCTTTCGTTTCGTAGACTTCATTTGCAGTCAAATCTCCTTTAGAGCGAATTTACTTGCGAGGCTCACGAAGAAACATTTCTTCATTCGTGGGGGAATGTACGCAACAGGAAACGAGGTTGATGGTTTGAAAAAATCGAAATCTTTTTTACGTATTTTCGTAATGTTTGGAATCTCAATAATGCGCCCTTAAAGTACTATGAAAGTAAAATTCGAAGGAATAATGGAGTTATAGATGGTTTCGTGCTCGAAATCGGCAGCTCGGAGGTAATCGGAGCTCCTTTTAAAACTTTAAACGCGTTTTTCTCGAAACGACGTTTTTCAAACTGGAGGCACAAATAAGATTATCTTCGGTTAAATGTATCAAATTTTTGATAGGGTCCTTAATTTCTTCGTAACGTTGGAAAAAAATGTCGATTTCCTCACCGATTTTCGACACTTCTATTTCAAATTATTTTTCTTTTAAATCTGAACGTATAACTGAAGATATTCCCTCAGATTGTAAGAGATAGAAGCAAAAGTTTTCAGACAAAAGTTACTTCTTTTAATTGCGACTATCATTTGATAACTTATAATTCTTACAGTTGGCGAGTTATAACAGAAAATCAGAAAATAACCGGATTTTCGGGGGTGAATTTCACCCCCTTACAGTAAATTTTGGTAGCAAAAAAAATTACACAATACACATCTAAATTCCCTCTACATATCCCCAAAGTTTCATAATTTTCTGAATTTCCGGCTTCGGGATCTTCCCTCGCGAGTGCCTCAAAGAAGTTCATTAGAAACCCCCGTGACTCGCGTATGTAAATTTGAGTAAACCGGGAGTAGCCGAATTAAGCCGAGGGTGTAGAACTCGAGTGGCTCGGAGAAATGCGAAGGCAATCCGAGCTACTCGAGCCTAGGGCTGGGACTATTTGTCGAATTTTTCGGTATTCGAATATTCGAATACTTCAGTTGCTCAATTATTTGGCGAATATAATTCGAATATTCAAGTATTCGAATAAGATTCGAATATCCAAGTATTCGAATATTATAGTATTCGAATACTGATATATTCGAATATTATAGTATTCGAATACTGATATATTCGAATAGTATGGTGTGAATTATAAATCAAGTTCTTTAGATTCATTTGTCAGGGTGAAATCTTGTACGCTAATTTTGACCCACTTCACACCATCCTATTCGAATACATCAGTATTCGAATAGTATTCGAATATAGCAGTATTCGAATAGTATTTGAATATAGCAGTATTCGAATAGTATTCGGATATAGCAGTATTCGAATATAGCAGTATTCGAATAGTATTCGAATAATAACATTCGAATACTGAAATATTCGAAGTTTATTCGTATTATTCGAATACTTGTAAAATATTCGAATATTAAATTATTCGAATACTTGTAAAATATTCGAATATTAAATTATTCGAATACTTGTAAAATATTCGAATATTAAATTATTCGAATACTTGTAAAATATTCGAATATTAAATTATTCGAATAGTCCCAGCCCTACTCGAGCCCCGAATTCCTGAGACGACCGGCTGCTCGGATCAGCTGCTCCCAGGCCGAGTTTCGAGCAACTCGAATGCACTCGACTGCATCCAACACCTCCGTTCGAATCTCCTTCGCTTAATCCTCTTATCTCGGTGCATGCGGCGACTGGCGTCACCGCGCCTCGGTACCGTTCGCGACTGCGCGGATGCGTGTTTTGTCGACCACCGCCAAAGACACAACTAACTGATATTATGCTCGGCCTACGCGCCACGGGGATTTTGATAATCATATCGATCGGGTTCGCATTCTTCGGCGCCCCAGACCATCGATTGTAGCACCGTGCTCCGATTGCATCGGTGTCTGCGGGCAGCTCGGCGCGGCGGGAAGGCGAAAGAGTCGCCAGAAACGCGAGCGTTTATCAGAGCCGGCGGAACGTGGCTCATTACGCCGCGGTGCATTTGCATAATTACGACGTTTTTCGCGGGATAAACGCAGGAAATCGAGACAGTGGTTGGATAAGAGAAGGAGCGCCGATTGCTACTCTTATACCATGCCTGCCCGTATTCCAATTGTTTTGATCGTCCTGTTGCATTGCTCCGGTTTGATGCATAACCACTGTACCAATTAAAGAGAGAATTATCCATTTCGAAGAAACTCGCGGCTCGGAGCGGTCGGCAGTTTAAAGGTGGGATTTTTCTATACGCGACTGGGCGCAGTGTCAAGAACTTCAAAGCCGATTTACTCGAAAATAAAGCGCGATATCGAAAAATTGTATTCCTTTTGCTTGACTTGGTTACTTGGTATAAGTCGAAAAGGAAGAGTGACATTTTTTGATAGCGCGCTTCATTTTCGAGAAAATCGGCTTCGAAATTCTCGACGTTGTGTCTAGTCGCGTATAGGAAAAAATACCTAAAGGGTTACATAAATCTAGAATGGTCCAAAAACATCGATTTTTTCAATTAAAAATTCGCAGAAGCAGCAACGTCAAAGGAATCGAGCATTTTCTGTAAATTCAAAAAAAATGTCTCTCTTTAAACTCTGTTTTCTCGAAACTACGTTTTTCAAATCGGGGCCAATGATATTTCCAAAACTACTGAAACGATTTGAATGAAACTTGGCATGATTATTTCTCACATCGATATCTAGTCTTTATCATACGGATTTTTTGTAATAGCCACAGTTTGGTTTCAACTTTCAATCATTAAAAAACTGATGAAATTTGTTTGAGAAATTGCATTACAGAGTTGAATTAAAGTCTAAGCCCACGTATTTTTTTTAAACATGAAAATTTAAAAAATATGGATTACACTCATAGGAGATATTTTTGGCACCACAAACTCCTTACGTGACGAACCTGCTTTTTTAAAAAAAATTCCTAAGGTAGTTCTCTTAATAAAAAATCAGTTTTTTGGTGATAACTCAAAAAGGAAATGCCAGACACTTTTTTAAATAGAAGACTTCGAAGTTAGCAGGGGGAAACATAACGAAAACACTTACAATTTTATTCGAACACGGTGAGAGCAATTAATGTGAGGGTAACATGGATTTTTAAGTAAATTTTTCAACCTTTCCTTTTTGAGTTACGTCTAAGAAATCGATTTTTTTATTAAAAGAACTACCTTAGGGAATTTTCTTACATACAAAAATAACGTCATATTCGGATTCAGCACCACAAAAAAACATACAGATTACTGAATTAAAAGGATTTTGCCATTTTTCGCGTACGCCTCAATAACGCGAATAAAAAAATAGATGCATTGCAGATATAATTTTCAGGATTTCTTAGTTACTATGAGTACTTTCACCAATACATTCCAAATCGGGAAACTCCATTCCCTATAAGTGAATGTTTACTTGTAAGAATAAGAGAAAGTTCCCTCACCATTCTACAAAGTGCTCGATTAGTTGCTAATTGCAATTCTTCTACTGATTTCGGGACCCAGCCCAAGATTTCAAGCAGTCCTCCGTTCCGAGTATAATCGTGCCTGGAGCTCGGCGAAAAAAAGGGAACGGCAGGCCCGATGCATTGTAAATGCAATGGGTGCTGCTGGTTCGTCTCCTCCGCGCGAATGCTTTCCTGTTCTGGGAACAGGAAAGCGTGCGTGCGATGATCGATGACGCGAAATGATTCCAGCCACGGATACACGTAACCATTCATTCAGCCGGGCTCCGTCAAATCGCCGTTCCTCTCTTTCCCTCGGCTATAAATAGGCACAAGCTCAATGAGACGAATTCCAGAGAGCCGTGGCCACGGTCCCGCTTCGGGCGATCCTGCCTCCTCGCGAGGACAAAAATATCGTCGTAGGTGCACGCGATATTTCAGCGCGGCGGGCGAAACCGCGCGCCCCCTAATTAGAACAGCGGGCACCCCACGCGACGGAAACGGAACGACATTCGCCGGACCTCGCGGCCACGGTTCCGTCATTTCGAGCACCAGGGAGTGGGGATGTTAAATGATTGTATACAGTGAGTAACGAAAATATTCGTGACACATTTTATCATCGCATAACTTTTTTAAAATTTATTCAAACACATCGAGCTTTTTTAGAAGTTAGAAGGATTCGTTTGGTGAGTGGCGTGATTGGTCGTTTTGAAAAAATTGCTATTGGTTGGAATGGCGGAAAAATTAGTAAAGGTCGTTTTTACAAGTTTTTTATCCGAGCCTTTAATGAAAATTTAAATATCTCGTTTGTAGATTTAAGTAAGTTGTGTATAACTTACTTTAATAAAAGAAGCTCTCAAAAAAAGTTTAAAGAAACGAGCTTTACTATTTTCTTTTGCTATTCAGATCAATTGCATTTTTTTTAAAACGATGAAATACGTCACTTAGCAAACTAATCCTTCTAGCTTATCAAAAAGAACTCAAGTTGTTTGGATTAATTTTGAAAAAGTTATACGATTTTAAAATGTGTCCGAATATTTTCGTTACAAAAATGACAAAAATAAAACTTAATTTATTTACACCTTAAGATTTGGTTTATTTATACACAGTATATTATTTGTCATAAATAGGATATTAATAAGATGACAATTTAAATTAACTCAATTGCCTGTAGTCGGAGGCCTTAAATATTTTGAATATTAAATCACATTCGAACATTTATTTCGAAATAACACATTGTCTTAATAAATTTTGTGTATCGCTGTTCGCCCTGGTTAGATTTGATGGGCTATTCACAACGCTAATAGTATTCCCCACACGGACAAAGAGCGAAACATATAAATTAAAAAATACGCTGAAGTTGAAATGGCACTATATAAGCAAGAATTTACATTGATATTGTCCACCTCTTTTTGTTACCAGTTTGAAGAACTTTCTTTAGACATTACAGTACATGTTTGGGATAGAAGTGCATCAAAAGATTTAAAGCCTCCAACTGCAGGCAATTAAGTTTCTTGAAATTGTCATCTTATCATTATCCTATTGATGATAAAATATATACTATGTATAAATAAATTAAATATTAACGTGTAAATAAATTAAATTTTGTTTTGTCATTTTTGTTCGCTTTTTAAGTAGTCAGATTTTTTAAAAAATGTTTGCTCTTCTAATTATTTATTTACACGCTCACATTAAGATTTTCTTTTCATTGCTTCATTTACTTCAAACTGATTTTTAAATAGCATATTTGCATTCGAATTCTTGCTCCTACAGCTACTTCTCCATTGTTTAATCAATCCTGTTATCTGTGAGGAGAACTGAAAACTTCTATTAGTAGTTTTAAATAGAAGAATTTCAGCTCTTTCAGACCACATATTAATTAAAATATTTATTGATTAATTTATAGGAATAATATTGATTCCTAAAACTGAGAATATTACATCAGAACTAACGAATTCAGTATTTACCGTATTGTAAGATAACAAAACGAAGCACAGCTACACAATTCGACACTGGTGACTCTACCTTGATTGACAATTGACTGTTAATCACCATTGGCACCTGCCACAACTCAAATAATGAAATTTTGAAATGGTGCGAAAGTTTATCTACGTCTACTCTACACTTGGTACTTTTAAATTCTGTCATGGCACAAAGCCTTCAGAGTTCGAGTATTCCCCGGATATTAGCAGGAAAAGATAATTAACCAAATCATGGAATGTAAACCAGTTTTTTTTCTCTCCAAAAGTCGTACCTCTACGATTGTGATCCTTCTTGTAATTAGAAGCATAGAATTATAAATATTATTATCGTTATGCACGAGGTTGTCCTAGTTCTGCAAAAATGTATGAGAATCCCCAGAGCATAGTAAAGATTTGAGAGGAGATTGTGTCGCTGCACGTCGCCAAGATGCCAGATTAAAGACTCCCAAAGAATCGTAAAATAAATCGCCGCTGTTGGGGAGATCGTTGGCAGAGATCCATCTCCACGGAACTATCATTCTCCACGTTAAAGTCTTCTTATGAACTTTGAGGGGTCCCTTCACCCTCTAAACATGCAAGCTGGCCAAAATAAAAAACACCTATCTATTTCTTATTTTTCTAAAACATATCGAAAAACCAAAGAAATCAAAGGTGGACGGCTAACAACCTTGCGAGAAATTCCGGGGCACACAGTGGCCTGGATTCACTTATTTGGCGCCTTTTGGGTTTTCTTTTTAAGATATCGGAATGAAATTGACGTAAAAAAATAGGATAAAATTATTCCTTTTTAATGATGTATAATTTCATATTTTCTTACATTTATTTATTTATTTTTTAAGTTTTCTAACTCAATTGTGATAAGAAAAAATTTAAAACTGTTCATTTGGTACATTATTTAATACCCTTTTCTGTGATTTAAATTGAATTTTTGAAAATTTTTCTTTTCCAAGTTATAATTAAAAGCAGAAAAATAAAGGAATGCAGCCAAATATCGTTTTGTTGAAATTAAAGACCAATATTTTGCGTTAAACATCATTTTCTATTAGTAATTAATGTAAATAATCTATTGAAAACTAATTCTAAATACAATCAGGAAAATTCCGACATTTTTTAAAATTGACCAGGAATATCTTTCAAAATCCCAAAGAGTCTCGTATTTTAACAGGATGAACTCTTTTCAGCTCGCCTTCCTATATAAAATCATGCAAGAGTCACTTCCCACTTTGTCCTATTTCTCAAAATATTACTGTTTGAAGTCATCAGCGTCGCGTCATTTTCTTCAAATAGGGTAGAATGTAGATGCACCATTTGTTCAGTGACTTTCATTGTAATTATCATTAAAATTGTACTTCAAATCAGGAAACTAAAAGCTTTACTAAATTTTACACTATCTTTACTATTAATGTCTAAGTTACCATTAACTAGAGAAATCGTTAAAGAATTAATAAAGTTAAAAAATATAAGAATTCCATTTTTCACCGTTTGTGGCCACTTGCCACTTTTCGCGTAAGCAATAAATGTAACCTTATATTTCTGGTGGTAGGGTAAACCAACCAGTAATTGACCGTATACCAGTGAATGACCATTAGGCAAAGAAATGTCAATTATAAATTTATAAATTACTATTTGATTATAAATAGAGTGTAGTTGCACTTTTAATATCCCATATTTTTAGTTTTGCGTATTAAACAAACATTAATAAGTACAATTCTTAATAAAAGTATGCGGTCATTTACTGGGCTTCTCATTCAACAATTCGGTCATTTACTGGTTTGTTTATCCTATACTAAACAAACTATTTACGGTTTGAAATTCTACACATAATTCAGCGTCTGCAAGCAATTTCGAACTAAAAAAACGCGCTAATTATGCACATGGCCGAAAACGGTACATCTACTCTAAGTGAATCCGACCCACTGCGGGGCAGTGAATTGTGCTGCTCGGTAAGTTTGCCAGGAAAACGAGATCGAGGCCTGACCTACGCACCTCGACCATATTCAAGTTGAAGAGACGCGAGGCAGCACTGTTATCGCGGCCGGAGTATGGCAATTTCCTTCGCTACGTCGCTGGAATCTGAATGCCGGTTGCCGTGCCCTGTTACCCGTCCGAGGAACGTTAGATCGCTGTCTAAGCTTCGTTTTTCACCGTCGCCGAAGCGTGTGATCCGGGTCGATTAGTTCGACCCGCGATTTAGAAGCGGGATTTCCTGGAGCGTCAGCGGTCAGCCGTTTCGCGATGTTCGCGCGCGCCGCATCCGGCACGGGAGTTTCCACGAAGTCATTATTATTGCATTAGCCGGCGGCCGTGCGCCGATTTGAATTACATATAAGTTTGCAAATTGGAGGAACGGATAATTACGGTGCGCACCGGCTGCCCTAACGCGAACGTCCTCCGCCGTCGTGCAGTTTAAATGCGAGAGCCGAGCTGGCCTCCCTCCCCGAACAAATCTTACGACCCGCCGATTCCGCTCCCTCCGTCCGCGGCGCAGATCACACCCGATTGTCTCGAGCCTCCGCTATCTGGCCCGATCGACGGATCGCCGCACGCGCAATAATGTGTCGCGGCGGTGTGGACGGGCGTGCATCGGGGGGAGCCCCGAGGATAAAATCAAGGATTACTCGTACGAGTCTCGGGCCGAGGGCCGAGGGCTTTAAAGGGCTGGTGGGCAGATGAGAAAATGATGATACGTTCCGTAAATTAACCATGAATTAATCATAAAGCCGTGTAATTTATACCGTTGCCCCGCGACCACCCTTCGCCTGGCGATTCTTCATAGACGCCCGTGTTCCGTATGAACGTGGCGCTGGTTTTAAACACAGCCTGCCTGCGGAGACGATGCTCTCCTTAAAGTAGACTGTTAGGCAGGTGGCGTGAAGTAAGCGGAGCGGGGTATCGGGTAGTGGTGGAGAACTATCGATGGTACGATGATAGTTATCGATGGTTTTCACTATCGATGGTACTTATGATAGTTATCGATGGTTCTCACTATCGAAATTTGTAATAATATTACAAATTAAATTTGGGGTTCTGAATTTCAGCTGTTATTATTTTTTATTGACTAACTTACGATTTTCAATACCGATAATTATCGATAGCGAAAATAAGCCATCTATAGTTCTCACTATCGAAATTTGTAATAATATTACTAATTAAATTTGGGATTCTGAATTTCAGCTGTTATTATTTTTTAATTGACTAACCTACGATTTTCAATACCGATAATTATCGATATTGAAAATCGTAGGTTATAATTATCGGTATTGAAAGTCGTAGGTTATAATTATCGGTATTGAAAATCGTAGGTTATAATTATCGGTATTGAAAATCGTAGATTATAATTATCGGTATTGAAAATCGTAGGTTATAATTATCGGTATTGAAAATCGTAGGTTATAATTATCGGTATTGAAAATCGTAGGTTATAATTATCGGTATTGAAAATCGTAGGTTATAATTATCGGTATTGAAAATCGTAGGTTAGTCAATTAAAAAATAATAATATAGTTTTAATACTATAGTTTTCGATAGTGAGAACCATCCATAACTATCGTAAGTACCATCGATAGTTCTCCACCACTAATATCGGTGAACAGCCGAGAAATTTAAGAGAGACGAGTTGCAGGCGTAAGTTTGGTAACGCCTCAATAGAGTAATTAATTAGAGCCAAAGATACTCGCACTGGATAACGCGGGGGTGAAGCAATAATTACATCTCGCATATTCTTAAATGAATCTATTCACTAAAAACCAGAAATATATATATACCTACCTACACCCACAACTCATCTAATTCACAGAAACATTTCTTTCCCCGAAATCAAACGCCCCCTCTCCGTGCCCCACCTCGAGGATTCTACGTTGCGTCGCAACACCCTCCGCGAAGCCAGTCCAGTTAGTCCCCGCGAGGGGTGTGATCCTTAGGCGTCTAACAGGTTCGAAGGAGGGAGCGCAGGATACGGGCAGGACCTGTTGGCTGGAGCGAGAGCCCCAGCCGATCATCTCGCGCGCACTCTCGCCAGCCATTAACGGTGTACATGTGGCTCGTCTATATTTGTGGTCTGGCTGGATTACACGCACACGCCGATCGTTCGTAGCCCCGTCTAGACGGCCGTCAGACGTATTATTGGGTTCGCGTAACTCTATGCTACATAGCTATCGCGTTACACATGTATGTCCTCGGTTGCGCTCGCTCGGGCCCGCGCGAGCGCGCGCCCGCGAGGACGTGTTCCCGTACGTACGCGGAGTGAGCGCGCTTCGTTACCTGTACAGCGCCATTCACGAAGGGAGCGCGCGTCCCGCGGTGGACCCGCGGGCATAGAAGTGAAGAAAGCTGGATTTTAACCACAAGCGTTTAAGGGTAGGTTCCGGTCTAAAAGTAGATTTTTTTTATCTTATTTTTCGAATGAAAATTCAAGCTTTTAAAAATAACGTGTTTAAGAGGATTTTTTTGAATTCGTAAAATTCACGAAATTATAGGAATTTGAGTAACGGCAAATGTATGAGTATCACCCGGTTACTTCGCGCTTACGTAAAACTTTAAATGCGTTTGTCTCGAAACAGTTTTCTTAAAATTGGTGAAACCTGTATCTCGAAAAGTTATTATCTAATTCGACTGAAATTTTTCTATTTTGAAGAATATGCTTGTGGGTCGTGGAGAAACCAGTAAAATTTTTAGAAAAATGAAAATTTGTAATTTTTAAGGGTGTTGAAAGGACGAAAAATATAGGGAAAAGTGATTTCAAAATTCAAGTGTCGTTCTTTTCAAAAATGTCATTTTTGTAATTTTTACTGCTTAGTCCACGAGTGAGTTTCATGCCCTTTAATAATCTGGCATTGTTTTTATAATGACCAATGGTTTAGGTGCTACAAGTTCTACCGTTTTGAATGAATTTTTTTACCCCTCGACTTTAACGAATCCCTAGTCCTGTCTGCAATGATTAATTATGAAACAAAAAATTTATTTCTATAGTTTAGAACATCCTTAATACAATGCAAATGTCCAATTAAATTATATGCAGCAGTTTTCCTTTAATTAATTCTCAAAGATCTCCAATTTTTATGGGTTCTGGACCGGAACAGCGCTTTAAGAGGCAACATACACTTAGGAGGCAAAAGAGCAAGATGGATTTAAAGAATTCTTCTTAGGTACGAAAAATTGCAAAAACCAAAATCTGCTACGACAAGTACCTACTAGTATATTTTGTCTACTTTAATAATAATTTTCCCTTTTTTGTTGCAGATGAAAAACAGCGAGGATCTGTTGGTTACCACAGACGCCTTTTTTCAGAATACCGTTGTACGGAAACAGCTACCTGGCAGCTTCTTCCCCGAATTTTCCAATGAAAATTTCGCAGTGTATAAACAAAAGTACGACCTTTCTAATGTATATAATATTCTCCCGAGAGGAAGAATTCTTCAAATCCATCCTTCTTTTTTGTCGCCATCTAGCTGTAGGTACATATGTTGCTCTTAAAGGGAGAATCCTATTCTTAGGGCTATAAACATAGCAAATTTTGTGATTTTTTAAAGAAACCAGCGATCCGATTTATCTGAAATTTTGACGATGCTTTGATGCATCTTTGAAGAAGCTGCAGGATTTTTTTATTAATTTTTAACCGTAAATATAGTAGTTATGCATGATCCACCATCACGCCGCGCAAAATTCGTCGTCAGTTGGTGTGCATGATATTTATCTACCAGGTGATTTGAAACAGAAAAATAAAACGGCTCTTTATTTTATACATATGTAGCGTGAAATTGATGAACCAACAAAAAACAAAAAAAATTATTGAGCAGTGTGGAGAGTTTTTAAACTGAAAGGTCTGATCCTTTAATTTTTGCGATTCAATAATGCGCCAATTTTTTTATGTAACAAAAGAATTATAGAATTTAGGGGTATTCTGTTTCATTAAATTCAAGCTACATATGTACAAAGTAAGACGCCGTTTCATTTTTCTCTTTCAGATTACCTGGGAGGTAAATATATATCATGCACACCAACGGACGACGAGTTATAATATATAAAACATAACTCCTCTATTTATTATTAAAAGTGAATAAAAAAAACTGCAATTGCTTCAGGGATGCATAAAAACATGATCCAAACTGCAGATGAATCGAAATGCTAGTTTCTTATAAGAAAATTCCTAAATATTGCAATCTTTTTAATTCATAAAATAGAATTCCTCTTAAGCTTCAACTATCGAACGAACTGTACAAAGTGCGTGGGAGGCGTTGAATAAAAGAAGCTTGGCCAGCGTTGCTCGAATAATAGAAGAGTCCTTATAAAAAAAAATTTAGCAGAAAATATTCTATGTGCCAATAATAATGTACTAAAGTATGAAATTTAATTTTTGTTACATACAGTGTTTTCTACAAGGCCTCTTCAATTACATTCCAGCAGGGTCGTTTAATCGTATTAAGTTGGGAGACGCGAGGGTCATAATAAATTGTACATCCTCGTAAACCCAACAAAACAATATTTATTAGAAACGACGCAACACGCAACCTTCTATCTAAAAATGGCAACCGCTCAAAACGCTCACTTGCAACCGAATCCCTGCTGAACGGTCGCATTCCTTCCGATCCCGAAGGAAACGCGTACCGTGCGTGAAACCAGGAAAAACCTCGAGTCACAAAAAGGGGAGGTTTCGTTGCCCGGCAAAGTCCAAACACCAAGGCCACGAAACCTTCGGTTAAACTTAACGACTCCACGCCTGGTGAACTTCTGCTCCGCTCGAAAACCAAAGCTACGCACGCCACGGCGTAATGCCCAATCGAGTGGATGGTTCTATTCATATTCTTCCTTTGATGTCCGCGAAGGACGTCGCGCGGAGATGTCCTCCCACGTCTGCCCCCGTGACGAGTAGTATAGGCAGCTTACAAGTGGCAGTAGCGACAGACGTAGCTGGTCAGCCGTGCTCCTCCGCAGGCCGGACGTTCGCACGTTTCGAAGCGAACCGTTTCACATTCCTTTAAATATTGCCGGATCGTGCAGTTTTCTCGCGAGGCAGTACCTACGCAGCCCGGTTGCCGCGGGAACGTTGCACCGTAATTATACCGAGAGAAGAACGCGATAATACTCTCGTTAGAACTAATCAAGCTCCTCTTTGTCGGATCATCCGCGATACCTACGATTCCAGCGAGGGTATAATGAAAGAATGTAAATTCATCAGACACGCGTTGTCGGCATTACAGAACCTGAAAACGCGCTCAAGGTATCGCGTTTACGCGACTTAACGTTATCTCTCGCTATTAATCTCACGTCGCGTAATTCATTCGACTGCACCGACCGAGGTCTAATCAATTAAATCTGTTATGCTCGCCGGGCAAATTATTATTTCCTCTCTTCTTTTACCCCTTATTTTTTTTTTTTTATTTCCGTGCTTCCTTCGCGTTTTTCAATACGCTTTTCGGCGTTACCACGCGCGCAACGGTTCGCGAAAGGCACGGGGCCTCGGCCGGCTCCGTTTCGCCCAGACAAATCGATCGAACACGCATGATCTATGGCCCCGTGTTGTTCCACGTGCTTATTCCAATCATTCGTTCAATTATCGATGATAGATCTGCACGCGTTACATTGTAAATTACGCCGGGACGGGGGCTTCATTACGGCAACACGATCGGACGATATTTTTTCACTACCGTAAATTATTTTCGATACGAGCAAAATGGCCAGCTTGTAGATTTCTAGATAAGCCGCTCGCTCTGCTCTCGTTGCCAGCTCCGGATCGATGCCGATTTAAGTCGTATCGCGGGTCGATTAGAGTCGTGGCGAGATCACTCGGCACCGATTTATATCGAGCGGCAAATTTATTGGGGCAGTCAACCCTGTCGCGGGAAAAATTCTTGAGCGGTTTGACAGGTCCGATAACTCGTAGGCACGTAGAGTTCGTCTCAACGTGTTTCGAGACTTTCGAGTCTCCTCTCCTTGAAATCTTTCGACTCCTCTGCGCGAGTTCTCGAAGATCGCGCGATCTTCTCACGGGTTTAATTAAGATTTATGATAACATAATGCGGCCCGACGAGCATCGCGGGATCCTAATCGTTTATCAGAATCTTCAGTCGATTACTGACCCCTGTATTCAGCGATTCCCTTAAATGATTACAAGAGGCTTTCCAAAACGAAGATTCTACAGATCGGCAAGTCTGAATAGCTTAACGATACACTTTGCTAAACGAGCAAAATGAAGTTAATTACTCACAAGGGGAGGTTTTTAGGTGTCCGGTTTAGATTGCTTCGGTTTTTCGATATGTTTAAGAGAAAGGAAAATCCCCATAAAAAGTTCAATAAAATAAAAAAATTACGCCATGTACATGAAAAAGATGAGGAAGAGAAAGAGTATTATCAAATAAATTACAATAAAATAGAAGAACGTAATAATAATTTAGAGAAAGGAAAATAAGAAATACGTGTCTTTTTATTCTGTCCTATTTGCATGTTTAGGGGGCGAAACCACCCCTCAAAGTTCCCAGAAAAGATTATATACTTCTAGAATATTCCCCATGTAACTTCAACTCACTCCGTCAATTATTTTTGCAAATGCGTTATTTTAACAATAACGCATATTTTAACGTTAAAAAAGTATTAAGGTGTATAGATCGAAAACTGATTAGTTCAGAAGTAATGATTTCTATCCCAAAATTGAATTAAATGGAATTCGAGACAAAAATCATTACTTCTGAACTAATCAGTTTTCGATCTATACACCTTAATACTTTTTTAACGAGAATATAAAGATGCACAGATTGGTATCTAAAAAAATATACAGTTTCGTTCAAAGAATTGTGGTGCTCTCGAGTTTTTATTGACTAACAAGTTTTTCATCTACTTTTGTAATTTGTTGTCAACTGAATACCGACTAACTTTTGTTCAAAACATTTTTTTATCAAATTATTTGACCCTCATGCGTCCCTCGTTTAAATTTGACACAGTTTTCCCGTAATAAGTTATTCTGTTCTATTATTTGTGATTCTTGTAATCAAGCAGTATATCGCAGTGTTAACTCATCAATTTGGATAAATGAATATCGAAAAATAACTGTTTATCTTGTCATTTCATCGATCTTAAACCTCTGTTTTATTTTGACATCGAAAGACAGATTGAATTCGTGAAATGAGGAACGGATGAGGGTTAAAACTGAAGACAGCATTCAGGGTGGAAAAGTCTTGGCAGATTTCGCACAATCTATTGAGTCAACGAGAATTCGGGACAGAAATCATATTTTGGGTTTCAATGATTTACTTATACACAGTTTAAAAAATTGTTGTATTTTCAGAATGTCGTTCATAAATACTTATTGAAGATTTATTTATAGTAGATCGTCGCCGACCTAGGAAAAACATTATTAAAAATTAAGGGGCAGGTAGGAGCAGCTAATTTCTTCGCAATCTTTTGCAGAAGGAGTGTTGTGGAGCATTTTAGGAAAAGCTTAATTAATGTTAGCAAAACCGTACAATTCTACATTACCAGTTTCACTTCAAGGAAGTGGAAAACAACCAAAAAATATCAAAATAATGAGTACTTTTCTTCAATAACATACTCCACGCTAACTCAATTCGAAGATGCACTTCGACTGAAAGTTCTGACTCGCAAGCAACGTGCCCAACGTTGACGCTCGTTGGTTTGTCTTACTAATAAGCGAAGATCCCGAATCTGGAAACTCAAAAAATCTGAAACTTTGTGAATATGTAGAGGATTTCCTCTCGATTACAACGTAATTTCTTTTCATACCCAAATTCACAATAAGGGGGTGAAATTAACCCCTGAAACTTCGGTTATTTTCCGATTTTATTTTGTAACTCGCAATCTGTACGAGATACAAAAAAGATTCCAAGGCAAAATTGACTCCTTTTAATTAGAACTATCATTTGGTAACTCACAGTTCTCAAACTTCGCGAGTTATAACACAAAATCGGAAAAGTAACCAGAATTTAAGTGGTCAATTTCCCCACCTTAGAGTGAATTTGGACGTAAAAAAAAATTGCGTTGTAATCAGCAGAAATTTTTTGAACTTCCGGGTTCGGGATCTTTGAATATAAGATGTCTCATAACTCTAACACCTACCAACCAACACTTTTGCAAGTTTCCATAGCACCAAGATAAAACTAGATTCTTCCATTTTTGTCCACCGGACAACGCACTGCGCGATGGTGCGAAACAGCGCGGTGTAATAAATTACAGGTCCCCGTAATGGGGCGACGGTATTCGTCTCGGGACAAAACTAAAGCGGCTCGATATCGGCAGCCCTATAAATAACCCGAATGATAATACCCGCAGTGGTCCGTGCGCGGAACAAAGGGGAAACGAGTTCCCCGGCCGCGGGCTCGAGCGTTCGCGGGTAATTCAGCTAAATTTTATCGAATAAATAAGATGTATATCGAGCACGATGAGGCTGATAAGGGAGCGGCGGACGCGAGAATAAATCACGCCGATGATCGGCGGCGTCGGGTCGATGGGAGCGGAGAGGCGGATGGCGAACACAGGCTCGCGTTTACGCATAAACAAAATACCGGGGGAGAAGGGCTGGGAAAAGGAGGGAGAGGAGAGCGGTACGCCTACTTCCTCCCGGGATGATCCACGGCCTTCTAGGATTGTATCGTGGCGCGCGAGGACTTGGAAAAAGGAACGAGCCCGCGAAACCAGTTCGCAGAACGAACCTCCGCAGGATCCTCTTCTCACGCTACTGGACAGTCGCTTGGGCTAGTCGTAGATAGTAATCGTAATTGCACAACCACGAACCACGGCCGATTCGACGCACAAACGCCCGGCTGTCTTCCTCGGCTTCCATTCAGACCCTTGTTTCCCTCGCTGGCCCGCCGCGCTTCCCCAACCGCCGTCCATTCGTTTCGTCTTCTTCTTCCTCCCTCCTCCGCGGCCGTCCCTCTATTTACCTCCTCCGGTGCCGTTTCTTCGGCCCCGGCTCGCGTGTCTTCGTGGCTAGTCACGCTCTTCGCCTAGTTCCACCATTTATCCGCGGTTCCGCGGGGCAAATCGCGCTTCCGCTGCGACGGGACACGGTGGGGAGACCCGAGCGATCGATGAGTCAAGGAAGAATCATGGGTTGCGCTGTTGGAACTGATACAGTGAATCGTGGCTCGAGTTAAGGAAGCTTGTATAGAGCCGAAAGCCGCGCATCGATTTTCCCGAAAGTGTCCGGGCGTGTGTGACCACTCAAGCCGATCCCCCGAAAGCTGATGGCGGGCTAGAAGGATCGCAATCGCGGCTGGATATCGCCCTCGCTGATCTCCGATTACGAGTTTTGGTTTCAGCAGGCGCGGTCGTTTCTGGTGCCCGCTCATCGAGTGTACTTGTCCCTCCTTCTCTCTCTTTCACCAGAGAGTGGCGAGAGCACCCCGATGCCGTGGCCGTAGACTAATGATTCCGTCTGAGTGGGAAATTGACCACTAGGGTGCTGAAAACCTTCGGCCGCTGGCCAAGAGAGAACGGCAGGAAGGAGGGGGCCCATTGTATCCCCCGGCGAGCGGACCTTAGTGGCTTTCAGTTTTTTAACAGCGCTTCACGCGAAACCTCGGGGAAAGGCGTCCTCCGTACCCTCGTCGACGGGGAGCTTGGCTCGCACGAAGGACATTAATCCGTCGAAATGCGCGTTTGCTCGTTGAAACCGCGGTGGGATGATCAGGTTTCTCGGTGTTTCAGCAACCGGGGTGCAGGGTGACTTTTAAAATGAATTTCGGGGTGAGTTTGGATGCTTGGAGATTCTAATGCTAGGGGAGGAAATGATACGTTCCTGCGTACATATTTTATTGCAGAGGATTGCGATGCAATGTTAGGGTGACTCTTATTTATACGTGTCAATTTTTTTTTGTATTTCTTTGCTCTCAGGCATTTGATAAAAAAATAGCCCCTGGAAAAGTTTATTGCAATCGGACAATAGGAAAGGGTGCCGACCAGGCCTTAAAGTTTAGAATTCATCAATGGTTGGGATTTAAAGAATTTTTCGAAAATGGTAAGCAATATCGAAATTTTGTTGAAATGATATTAATAGAGCATTCAATTTTCTACAATTACTGTATATATCAATTTTTCGTGCTTCTAACCATTTTTTAGATAATAGCGTTTGAATATAGAGAATATAGAGGCACTGTAAAGGTGGGACGCGTGAAGTGCCCACTTCTCTATATTCAAACGCTATTACCTAAAAAATGGTTGGAAGCACGAAAAAGTTGTATATACAGTAATTGTAGAAAATTGAATGCTCTTTTCATATCGTTTGAAGAAAATTTCGATAGGGCTTACCATTTTTGAGAAATTCTTCAAATTCAAAGCATTGATGAATTCTAAACTTTAAGGCCTGGTCGGCACCCTTTCCGAATGTAATAATCTTTTTCGGAGACTATTTTTTTTATGAAATGGAATAATATTAGGGGGTGAGAGCAAAAGAAATCGCAGGTTGAAAATAAGGACGACCCTAAATTGCAATATTGTGAGACCCCAGGTGAAATATGCCTGAGTAGTTTGAAGTCCGAAGCAGAAACAATATATTAGTTTAATTGAAAGGGAGCAGCACAGATTCCCCAGACCTGGCTTCGAGGACCCTAACTTTCCCCTTGAACAATAATAATAATATTATAATAAATAATCCCTAAAATTTCGTTGTGAGAATCAAGTTCAACTGGATGAAGTCCTACCGGGTCAGCGTGCTTCCCGTCCGCGTGCAGGAGATTGAAAATCCCTGACGGGCCAACGGTTCCCTCGCCCTTATCCAGACACCCGCAAAGAAATCGGCATAATTTATGCGTCTGAGAAGCAGCCGCGTCGCCGTCGATTCGTGTAAACCGGTGGTCCGCGGCTGGGCCCGCCGCGGGAAATCATATTTATTGTGACAACAGTTTGCATTGTTATCGAGGTAGCCATTCATTATCCACGGCTGGGGCCGATGATTAATGGCCCCCGCGAAGATAAAATGTGGGTAATTGGGGTCCTAAGTTCAGCGCACGCCGCGGTGATGAATAGTAGAATTCAGCCGTAATTTATAGTCAGCTAACACCGCGTATCCGCGCCACAATAACCACGACCGTGAAATAATGGGCAAGATCTAGCCACGGCGGCCGCGCGCGCCCGCGAAAAACCGCCTCCACTCTGGTTGTTTTAAATACAGATCGGCCCATCGTAACAAATGACCCGGCCGGCCAGGGCGCGGGGCATAAACAAGTCGTAAATCACGCGGGGTCGTGAGGCAAATGCCATTTCGCTCTTCCGCTGGACGGAGGAATCGGGTTCACGAACCGGGGGGATCCGCCTGGCGCATTTCCTTCGGCACCATCTTCGTCCCGCGAAAGTGGCTCGCGAATTCGTCAAGGTGTGCATGGGATTCTAATTGCAAACCCATGGCTAGATATCTTCAGCGACGGGGCACCGCGGTACCTTGCCGCTTCTATCATCCGCGAATAGGATGCAATAACCGCTTCGCGATGGTATTAATCATAGAGGCATCCAACGGAAATTCATTCACAACTCCCGAGGCAGGGACGTCACCATCTCGACTGGTTCCACCCAGTAACGTCCAAAGAAAAACGATAGGGAATGCCGCTGGTACCCCAACACGATGCCCACGTTTAAACCCATCAGTCCCGCGAGCGCGGGCATCGAGCCTCAGCGACGAGGCAGCTCGCCGGAGATTAGCGAGAGAGCGTAGGTTGAGGCTGGGCATGGATCGAACGCCGTGGACCGAGGGATCGCAAGGGCCGGCTGTCTCATCACTGCTACGTTCTTCTCGCGAATCCATCGATCCACGGGCGCAGGCCGCGAGGACACGTCTCTAGAAGGATCCTACGTATGCGCATCGTTAGAGCCCGGCTGTCAAGTTGCGCAGGTGGCCAGGTTGGACGTGGATAGATGGGCCACGGCGTGGGCAGGCAACGACCATGGCCCCCGGAGGCAGAGTCCCTCGGTCTCTCCCCTGCGCGATCCTTCCCCACCCTCTTCCTCCCCGTCTGCCTTTTCCACCGCCTCTGGCCACCGGCTACACCGCGTCGCGTCGGGCCAACCGGCCACTCTTCTGGCCGAACTCGAAAAGGCCATTCCACCGTGCCAGCCCCGGAAGACTCACTCACGGCACCACGTCAGTCACTTGGGTCCACCGGGTGTCCCCCCACCCCATCCTTCCCTCGCGTACTCGCCTCTCCGCTGACTAGCCTGCACTCGAATCACCTGCGCGCGTGTGCGCGCCACGGGGACGGAGTAACGAGACCGAGTCGCGGCTGAAGGTGCTCGAGCGCGGCGATTCGGGGGTTGCACGGGAGACTGGGCACTTTGGCAGCAGGCTTCTAGGGATTTTGTCGACGTATGGGGTGTTGAGAATGTATTAGCAATGTTCTGGGGTAAAATCCGCGTGATTGATACCCGCGCTTCGAATTCTAGGGATACTTTTAATAGACCACTTTCAGGTGCTACTGTGCGGACTAGGGTGGCTCTTATTTTCAACCTGCGATTTCTTTTACTCTCACAGTCTAGAATGGTTTCGCTTTATAAAAAATTGTCCCTGAGAAAGATTATTGTAATTGGTTAACAGGAAAGGGTGCCGAGCAGGCATTCAACTTTAGAATTCATCAATTTGAAGAATTTCACGAAAATGGTAAGACCTATTGAAATTTTGCTGAAATAATATTAAAAGAGCATTCAATTTTCTACAAATACTATATATACTAACTTTAGAATACATCAATTTGAAGAATTTCTCAAAAATGGTAAGACCTATTGAAATTTTGCTCAAATAATATTAAAAGAGCATTCAATTTTCTACAAATACTATATATATATATATAATTTTTTCGTGCTTCCAACCATGATTCCAAACATGAGAAATTTTTTAAATCCCAACTATTGATGAATTCTAAACTTTAAACCTTGGTCGGCACCCTTTCCCGTTGCCCGATTGCAATACACTTTTTCAGGAACTATTTTCTTATCAAATGGCACCATTTTAGAGGGTTAAAGCAAAGAAATAAAAAAAAATCTTCACCTGTAAATAAGGACCACCCTAGTATGAACACTTTCCCGAATCCCTTTTACTTGGTAGTCAAGGAAGCTTTTCTATCCAGACCAGCCACTGCGCGGAAGTCTATCCTGGCCAGAGAGTAACTCCAGGTTGGGCTCGATCCAGTGAATGCAGCGATACTCGCGCGGGGTGCTCTAAAGCCGCTGTTCAAGGGCATAATCGACGCCAGAAGCTGGTGAAGAAGCTCACCCTCGAAACTCCGCCGCGGTGCGCCGTCGGAACGGTTACAGGGAATCTATTTTAATCGCCGCGGCACCGACTCTTATCCGCGTTCCAGACGAGACCGCCCTGAAAAACCGATCGCTCGGGAAGCTGCGGCTGGGCGCGGGGCTAATTAAGCCGGGGCTACGCCGACGATCAGCCGCGGCGGCGACGAGTCAAGAAGATTAACGGAGGCCTTTCCTCTCCGTCTCTGTGGGCGCTTGGGAACGTCACCCCCGTTCGCATGAAGGGAGAGAGACAGACAAGGGAGAGGCTGACAAACAGACAAACCGGAGCGTGGCGGAGGGCAAGAAGGAAGTGCATGCAGACAAGCACACCGGCGGAGCCAGCCAGTCGGGACCATATATCGGCAGCATCGAGTTCGGAGTTGGCAAGGAGGGGACGGGCAGCGGCTGGGGTCCACCCGCGCTTGAAACAGGGTAGAAACAATGAAGATTTGAAGGGTTTGACTCGGGCGGGGGGATCAAAGGTTGAACGAAGGGGTGCACGATTTCAACAGCCCCACTGAGTGGCTATTAGGCACCCCCAAGCCAAGCAAGAGCAATTTGCTATAATCATTACCATTCAGGATCTCCGAGCCGGGAGGGTCCGTTTCTCCGTGCGTCTCGCGTGTGCCCTCCTTGACGAAGAAACCCGCGGCTTATAACGCTGCCTGGCGTCCTCAACGCACAGCGGTAATATCTGGACGGCGCGTTCCACGCTCCCGCGGCGAAACCCACGTTCGTTACGCGCCCGAGGAATTACCCGTCGTGCTCTCGTTTCAACTGGTTCCCGCTGGTAAACGCCGTTGACCCGTCGCCATGAGAATTCCAATTCCCCTTCGCCTCGCCTTTTCCACCCCCGTTTTTCCGCTCTCCTTCGTGCCAACGCGGATTCCAGATTTCCAAGCTCTTCTGCACTTGGCGCGTCACGTCCTTAAGGGTAGCTAAGGATCCGGAGAGCTAACTGGAAGTTAGAAGATGCATTCGTTGTATCACAGACTTTCGAATCGCGAAAGCTTAAAGTCGATCCCCTTGAGATTTATTTATTTATTTAATGCCAAGGGTAAAGACCGTTTAGTTTATAGTGATTAATTCATGAAGTTAACAAGTGACAACATAACGTATACTATTATTATACATGGAACAGTGTATTAAATTTAACAAACGCGTTCCAACAGCAAAGGTTCCCCAAACACCTTAAACTTCACCCTGTCGAACAAATCCTCCACTGTGCAAGTTTCAAGAGCACTCCATCGTCACCTACCGCGTCACCGATACACCTTCTTCTACTTGAAGATATCTCCTATCTTCCGCATGGTTGGTTCGACTTAAGTCTCGCTTAAACCCCGACCTGGCCGCTCGAGCCCATTCCCCGTTTCAAGCCTGAAACGCGCTGCCGGCATTCAGGCGGCACGGCACCGTGGATCAGGAATCGCGTGTCACGGGGAAGAAAATGAAAGGGAAAGAGGCGGGGGGCGAGGGGGAGGCGTGAGAAAGCGGGAGAGAGAAGGTGGAGGAGGCAGATAAAGAGGGTGGCGGTTTAGGTGCACGGTAAAAGACGTGGAAGACGAGGAACACGGCGAAGGGAGAGGATGCATGAATGTGCTAGCAAGAACAATTGATGAAAAACGGTGCGAGAGTGGTTGGGTTTCTCGGAAAGTCTCTCCGCGAGAGGCACGCTGCTGCAGAATGAAGGGAGGCAGGTGCATCGCGGGTGCAGCTGGGAGGCTGCATGCACCGCCGTTTGCAAGATACTCTGACGTCCTCTCTCCTCTCCTCTTCTTACGCTTCGCCTCGTCCCTCCGGCGGCCCCTCTGGCCCCCCCCCTGGCCCCCTCGCCCAGCTCCCCTGCCATGGGGAGGGGTAGGAGGAGGGCAAACCGTCGAGACAAAGAGGGTCCAGGAAAATATCGCGCGGGGGAACGGCTGGCTGCGACGGATTTTCAGATCGACCTCGCCCAAACGGAGGAAACGTTCTCGATTTCACCTGGAGATCCCCCCTCGAAAACTCTTTCCTCTCCCAGAAACGAGTTTTCGTCTCTTTTTTCCTTCTCAGTCGAAATCCTGGCGTCCAACGATTCGAGCGTCACAGGTAGCTTTCTTACGTGAAGGACTCTTTCTCTTTTTCGTTACCCCCGGCCGATCGTGAGAAGAGGTGGCTCGAGAGAGTATCGTGTGGGCCTCGTCGCGATGACGAACGAAAAGTTAGATAAGCTGGTTTCTTTGTACCAGTTTCGGTGGCACTTGGAACGGGCTGGAGGTTTAATCGAGGGGGCGAGAGGAATCGGGGAAGATGGGGTGGGTGGGTGTGTTTGAAGCGGACGGCGGTTTAGGCGTGCAGGAAGACTTAGAAGGGAAACTTAATAGTTACGATTAGCTCGGATGAAATGGAGAGGATAGACTCATAAGTATTCTTCCTTTCGCAATTCCTCCACCAAGTGTAAAATCGAAAGCAGCCGCGTCAAGTCTCTAAAGCTGGGTTTACATTAGTCCAGTCGCTGGATCCAGTGAGTGGTTTCACTGGAAATCACGTCCACGGCTACATTATTCCAGTCGCTGGATCCAGCGAGTTGTTCGACTGGAATTCATGATTATCAGATATCTTGATTATTCCAGTCGTTTCTGAACCGTTGAAAGTGGTAGAGTGTAATAATAATAGATTCACGCAAAAGAAGAATAACAAAAAAAATAAAAGTAGCATCGAAAAGTAGACTTTCGATCCAGTCGAAATCTGCTGGAATGACAGCAGAGTTCACTGGAATCAACACACTGTTTACATTATTCCAGTTCTAATCCAGTGCTGTACTGGATCACTGGACTGGACTAATGTGAACCCAGCTTTACTTTCAGAGGGTACTGGACTATTGAAATCGCGAAAGATCGATTTTTTTAGATATTATTATTAATTCTGAAAGTGCCATCCTTCGTGAAAATTCATAGCAAAGTTTCATTAGGAAATTTGAATAATTGCGGAAATTATAGCACTGAACGTAATAGAAGTTGGGGGGCCGTTTATCTCGAAACTACATTTTAAAACACCGCGTACCTACATCGTAACTTTCGAACGAATGAATATTTTCACTCGAAACTTTAACTGGAGGTACAGAATTCCTTTCTCTACAGCGTGCAACTTTCGCATCAACATGTAAAACATTTTATAACTGATTAAGGACGATTATTTCTGTAAAAATGTGGGGAAAAAGTATTCGTGTATAACTTTCACAATTTTTGTTCAAATTCGCCAGTAAAGTTACTCGCTGTAGATTTTAGTGTAGCAATTACTCACCCCAAAGAATTTTACTTTTAGATGATTGGTTTACCTGGGACTATGTCGCGGACTACAAGCTGCGCGCTACGCAGGACGATATTTAACGTTAAACAGATTCAATAATTCTCAACATTCTGACAATTTTTTTCTAATCCTCATTCGTTTCTCTTTTCAGAAACTGAATTTGTCCCACGGTGTGAAATTCATACATTGGTAAAAGATCGATGAAATGACAAGGTAAACAGTTATTTCTCCATATTTTTTTATTCAATTTGATGAGTTAACTTTTACGTCTTAGATTTTTCACATCTTTCGCATAAAATAAAATGATGTGCAATGATATACTGCTTGACACAAGTATCACAAATAACCGAACAGTATAACTTCTTACGGGAAAAGTGTGTCAAATTGGCAGGAGAGTTAAATTATTTGTAAAAGCGTGCACAAAAATCTGTAAAAGTACCGGCATGGTGATTATTTGCAATCCAACACAAAAGAAACCGTCAATTTTAGTCATTCAATAATTCCGTACCCCTTTAATTGCAACCCAACGGACCTCAACTCGAAAAACGATCTTCCCTTCACCACAATCGATAAACAAAACTCACCAAGATCCCTCGCGCAATACCAACAATTAGCCACTTAGAATCCATTGAATTCTCCACTCGAATCTTCTCAAGACACGTGAAACGCGAGTTCGGCCGTGTCCCTGCCTATCAAAATAGAAGCGAAAAGTGAAAGCTTCGGACGAAGAGTCCGCAACACGATCACAGGGGGTTAACTCGAAAGGCTGGTAGCTCGAAAGCAACGACCAACCCGTTCGATTCGACGGAGCGGACGAAGAGGAGAGAACAGGGAGGAGGAGGTAGCAGAGGGAAGGATTCGGTATCGGGCCAGGGCAGGCCGCCCGTGGAACACGCGAGAGAGAAGATCGGTCGGTGTGTGTTCGCAGGGGAAGCAATCAGGCTGGTCGGCTACCTGGCGCGGCCACGGTTACAAAACACGGCCGAGACGGGGACGTTTATCGCCGCCCTAAAGGTGAATTCGCTCGGTGACGTCGCGACCGGACTCGAGGAGACCTCGGCGAGAGTCTAGACTGCTGGCAGACGTGGCAAAACGACGATATACAACACGGTGAGGCCCCGGTTGCTCGCCGCCCGTCCCGTGATTGGCTACCTTTACACGAACGACCAGATACCTCGTGCTACCAGCGGACTCATCATGGCGAAACAGCGGGCCCCCGAGGAACGGGGGACCGACAGTCGTTATTATTATACGTAGAAGATGCATCGTCGATCAATTACGCAATCGTGATTGATTTTTCTCCTGGCACAGCGTGTCGAGCGTCTGTCTGTTCCGTCTTTATCACATCTGACTCTTCTACAGATTTTTGAGTGTTCCCAGTGGCGGATCCAGGAGCCTTTCTTGGGGGGGCGAAACGTGTAAAAGTACATACCTACATTTTTTAATTTTCTTTTACGAGATTTAAAATTTGCTTGTAATTTATATTTTAATATATCTAAGGTAGTTGACCCAGTCGTCGATCGGTACCCAGTCGTCGATCATTTGAATTAATATTGAGATTTTATAAGGTTTTTGAACAATATTGTGTAAAGGACAAAATTGCAAGTTAATATTTAAGAGTCTTTACCTACATATATCATCACAATATTGTTCAAAAACCTTATAAAATCTCAATATTTAAGTGATCGACGACTAGGCCTGAACCGATCGACGACTGGATCAACTACCTTATCTGATACTATAGCCTGGATAATTAAATTTTCATTAATTATTTATACAGAATAATACACAACGTCATAATATTTTTATATTTTATTATTCTTAGGGGGATCGCCCCCCCTCTGGATCCGCCACTGAGTGTTCCTATGATTATTGGAAAGTGGTGTTCCATTGCTGTCTTTTTTTATAGAATCCTCATATTTCTGAGAAATATAACGTAGCTTAGTTTATCGCTCTGACTCTGGTGATAATTTATGATTCTTCAGAGTATCTTTTGGTAGGTCGTTGTGTGTCTATTCTATGATCTTCAGTTGAATTCTTCTTATGGAATGATTAACTGCAACGCGTTGCTGCTGGTCAGATAAACTCTTCTTCCCTCGTCGCTCTGATCCTCCGGAGTTCGCTCCATAGAATATTTGCCGGGAACATTCCTGGGCTTACTTTCCCATTTCTTCCGTCCCACGCGCGAGCCGGCAACGGCGAAAATGTGGTCGTCGCAGCTCGCGGGACAGTTTCGAGATTCCAGAGTGGAAGAGATGGAAACGCAGACGAGGTAACAGGACCATCAACTCGATCTGCATGGTAGATCCTATCGTCATCCGGTTAGATGGTCGGTAGAATGGGAATAAACGTGGCAGTAAAGTTCCTCCAGGAATGCCCTTGACTTACATCAGATGCCAGGAGAGGTTCACAGGGCGAGCGGAAAGGGGAAGAATGGGCAGCATTGATTTTAAGCTAACGTGACATTGGATCTGATACGTGAAATTACGAAGGTTCACTCACATGCATAATGCAATAGCACACGGAGGGGAGGATGAAGAGGAGGAGGAGGAGGAGGGGACGAGGGCGCGAGAAACGGAGGAGGACGAGGAGAAAAGGAGAAGCTGAAGAAGAAGATGAAGACGGAGGGAAAAAGGAACACCGATGGAAGAAGTTTCGCGTTCTTTCCTTCTTCACAGCTCATCTGACCGACCTGCTTCCTCTTCTTCTTCCTCTTCTTCTTGCTCGTCGAATTTATGGCACGGCGAATCACTGGCTCTTCTTTGCACAGCCACGGAAATGTTCCGTGGCGCATGTTTCTCTTGCAGTCGTGCACGGTAACATGTAAATAAGGAGCGGAGAGGGCTCGTAGTAAACGATCGAAGTGGGGAACAAGGCTGCGCGCTAACAAGTCGTTTCCCATGGGAATGGCCGAGGCTCCGGCGATCCCGCGGACGAAATATTAAATATCAATCGTCGTATGAAACTTTTTCGACGCAGTACACTCGGCCGGCGGGTATCGGCTCCGGAGTCCGAAAAGGCTTTACGGCTCTCTCGAATGGATGAGCTTGAGAAACGATGGAAGACGTATGGAAAGGAAAGCTGCGCTGCGTTTCAGCCGGCATGTTCGCGAGAAATCCTTATCGGATTATTCGATAGGGTGTGGGATAAATTTTCTGGTACAATGTTGCAGTACATTCTTCGGTGTATACTTACACAGTGGTAATTTTATGTTAAGCTGCACTCCAGTTGAAATCATTTTCACGTACTCATACTGCGTGTATGCTGAGTGCAACGTGATTGGTGACTTCACCACGTTTCAGGTTTATTTTAAGTGTCTTTTAACAGAAGTATAACCAAAACTCATCCAACTGCACGATTGCACCTCGTGCATTAAATATTTCACTCGCTTTTCTAGTGATAAATAAGGGAGACCGAGGCTAGATGTGATAGAAGCAGGTTGTTATAAAGTAGTTTAAATTTTTGTCGCCTTGAAAATGAAATGGCTGATATAAAGCCGCCACATTTATTAATTTTAATGATTTACATTTAATGATCAATTCAAATTAAATTATTTTTATAGTAGGGTATCTAATCCTAGTTTATATAAAAATTTAATAAATATTAGTTAAATAAAATTTAATGTATCTATAAAAAATATTTCACCAAATTTTTATAAATTTAATCAATTATTGTAAAATAATACATTAATTCAAAAATTAAATAAATTAATTTAGAAATTAAATCTAACCGCTGTTGCTGGCACTAAAATTACCTTTATTAAATTCAATAACTAAATTAAAGTTTCATTCATTTTTGAATTAAATCTTTACACAAACAATTATTATTTAATTTTAAACCTAAATTTATAGATCAATTAATTCAATTAATTAACTATCAATTAATTACTCTTTTTTCAAAGTCACGGTTTTCGTTTAAATTCCTGTAATCACGTCGTAAAATTCGGCAGCATTCAATTCTTTTTCTCAGTGAATACAATAAATTACAATGTCAACCTTTTTTTCATTTATTAAGCTCCAAGTCTCGAAATTTTCTAATTTCACTTGAAGCTTGAATCCCCGCAATTTTGTTAAATTTTGACTTACGTGGCTAATTCCTGTACCTGCGATAGCGGTACACATATTGATTAAGTATCAGTTTGGTTTTTTTGTTTCAGATGACTTTGTTAGCTGAAATCACACCCGCAAGGGAGTTATTTTTTTTCAAGGGCGCTATTTTTACCTCCAGATAACATTGAAAAAACACAATTAAAAAGTGTATTTAAAAAATTGTTCCGTAAACATTATAAGCATCTTAATAAATGAAAAAAGGTTGACATTGTTATTCATTGTATTCACAGAGAAAAACCCTGAGTACAGGAATGACCCCTTAAGATGAAGCTAAATGTCTAAGTGCCAAGACTTTGTCACCGTACTTCCACTCAAATTATTTCCTGATTGAGGAAAACACTTTCGAGAAAAGAGTTTGAAAACTTTATTATTGCAATCTGCCCCGGTCACTCCCACTACAAATTTCGCTTCCACGCACAAGAGGCATTGAAACGAGCATTATTCTCAATAAAAGATCAGCATAACAACGCGGACGAACACTTCTTCCCCATCGCTGCGGACGCGGCAGCGTGTCGTCGGATATTTAACCGCCCGGGTCGTCCCCTTAACTCTAATATCATATTCTTAACACGACGGCGGAATATCGCCGCGTGGCCGTCGGCCACGGTGAAAAATTAAAACGGCATTCCGTGCCTTATAAAGAGTTTCGTTGTCTCGTTACGCGGGATGCACGAGAACGTGCGGCCGCGGATGCACTGTTGGTGCACGTGTGCAACGTAAATCTCTTAACCTTACTGATGCGACCGGGGTTGCGCGAGGGGGGAGAGGAGGGGAGAGAGAGGAGCGCGTCGTGCGGACATAAACTCAGGAATGAGAACAAACGCCCAGTCGGGGGACGTTGTTCCTGGCGGAGGGGCCTTCTGCAACGTTCTGGAACCCTGCCCCCTCTTCCCAACCCCCGCTGGAAAATATCGGCTCGAAATAATTGTTGGGGCGAGGCTGTTGCTTTCGCTGGGTCGATCGTTGATATCGACGTGTTCGGTACCAGCTGCCCGGCCGAGGGGATCGAGCTGCCGCGATAAACGATCCCGGGGTGCGCGAAAAATTAATCGTCCCCCGTCGCGGGCGAAACGCAACGAAACGACGAAAGTCTCTTGAGTCGCGAGAGGGAAAGTTTAGAAAGAAGGTAGCAGAAATTTTTCTAAAAAGCGAGAGTACTGTGTCGTTTCTTTATCTACGAATGTATCTTTTAAGCTTTCCTGACTAACAAGGAGAGTATTTTAGGTGTCCGCCTCCGATCATTTTGATTTTTGGATATGTTATAGACGACCGAGAAATAAGAAATACGTGTTTTTATATTTTTATAGAGGACTGAAAAATAAGAAATACGTGTTTTTTTTATTTTTCCACGTTTTCATATTTGGGGGGTGAAAACTGCGTTCAATGTTGGGGTTGAACAATCATTTTTGTGGAATATCTCGAGAACTATTAGAGATAGGGGAATAGTGTGAATGGACGAATTTTGTGTCTTTGAATGCGAAATATCACTGACTCACCAGATTTTCAAAAAGTCCACAAAAATGATTTTTCAACCCTAACTTTGAACGCAGTTTTCACTCCCCAAATATGAAAACGGGGAAAAATAAAAAAACACGTATTTCTTATTTTTCGGTCCTCTATAAAAATAAAAAACACGTAATTCTTATTTTTCGGTCCTCTATAAAAATAAAAAACACGTATTTCTTATTTTTCGGTCCTCTATAAAAATAAAAAACACGTATTTCTTATTTTTCGGTCCTCTATAAAAATAAAAAACACGTAATTCTTATTTTTCGGTCCTCTATAAAAATAAAAAACACGTATTTCTTATTTTTCGGTCCTCTATAAAAATAAAAAACACGTATTTCTTATTTTTCGGTCCTCTATAAAAATAAAAAACACGTAATTCTTATTTTTCGGTCCTCTATAAAAATAAAAAACACGTATTTCTTATTTTTCGGTCCTCTATAAAAATAAAAAACACGTATTTCTTATTTTTCGGTCCTCTATAAAAATAAAAAACACGTATTTCTTATTTTTCGGTCCTCTATAACATATCCAAAAATCAAAATCCTCGGAGGCGGACACCTAAAATACTCTCCTCGTAAGATATTCTAGAGTTTACTGCAAGAGTTCGATTCGTCCACTCATTTAACAAAATATCTCGCATCTCTAAATTCTCAGCCATTTGCATTCTCAGTCATCTGCAAGTGAGCCAGGCACCCCGCCAATTTCCTCGCCCATGCTGGTCTCACGAACCAGCCAAGGCGGGGTAGAATAAAAGGAAATGTGAATGGGGAATGAGAGCGGGAGGGGTAGAAGAGCAAACACAGGAAGGTCTACGGATAAGGCATTCCATTGGTCGGTTTTCAATCGCACGCGGCTGGAAAGTCGCGAAAATTCGCGCTTTCTCGCGCCGACGCCTGTCCCTCGCCACTCGAGGCGGGGTGGAAACAGAAATGCAAAGAGAAAAGGGAA
The DNA here is from genome assembly GCA_960531205.1 of Andrena bicolor. NCBI lineage: Eukaryota > Metazoa > Arthropoda > Insecta > Hymenoptera > Andrenidae > Andrena > Andrena bicolor. The sequence goes on along the minus strand of OY482668.1, from coordinate 17,980,210 downwards.
ACCGAACGGGCGAAGTGTCGAATATAGTTACTCGATTCGGTCGGGCTCGAGCGTTATTCGCATATGGCTAGCCGCCGCGGCGGGTCCCCTCGGGGATCATGTAATTACGCAACGCTATTGCCAGGCACGGTAGCATAATGTTCGCCCCGAGCTGCTCACGAGTCTCGGGCCGCAGATTTGCCGATTATTCGCCGTGCAATTCCGCGTGCAGAGAACGCTGCCGTGTACCTTGCATAAGTATGTACCCGCCGTCGTATGTGCTCGCCAACCCGTCGAACGAAGGTAATCGAACGCGACGAAACGCGACCGGGCAAGGTGGCCGATCCTATTCGCCGAGTGTCGGATTAAAATTAAATAACGTCGAATTAAAAACCGACGCGCTAGGCCCCCGTCGACTTGCTGGACGATGGACGCTTCCACTTGACCGACCTGATTAGCATTAAGGGAACCCTTCGGTCAGGACGCTCGAAAATTAGGTGATTTTTATGAATTTTTTGCAAAAAGGGGTTATTACATATACTGAAAAATGTTTTTGGTTTTTATTAATACACTCGTGAGGGTAGGAAAATTTTTTTTTTCGTGTTTTCGGTCTTGATGCATTTTCTAGGTGAGATGCCTAAACGATAACCATGAAATTTATTCACACGATCGTCTGGAGTGAAGGATCGAAAATGTTTCTTACAATTTATGTCACTGGCTATCGCATTATTCTCTGTCGCGGCAGAATACGTTAAAAATACGATGATTGGTGCATATTTGAACGAAATAGTGCAAGAAACAGGTAATTTTACCCATAAATGTGTAGATAAAAAAACACTGTTTCAAAAATTATGTTAGAGGATGATGCGACAGAGAGTTCAATTACGAATCAAATGCTTCAAGGTTTTTTTAATCAGTTCATTAGATTTTCTAAAATCGTGGTTACCGTTTAGGCATCTCCACTAAACGCCACCTAGAAAATGCATCAAACCCGAAAACAAGAAACAATTTTTTTTGTTCCCCAACGAGTGTATTAATAAAAGCCAAAAATATTTTTTAAGATATGGTATAACCTCTTTCTGTAGAAAATTCATAGAAATCACCTATTTTCGAGCGGTTTGATCGGAGGGTCCCCTTAAGGGATCAAGCAATTTTCAGAAATTTATTGCTGGGAAAAGAATTGTAATTATGGAATAAAACTTTTTTCTATTTATTAAACTACATTTCTACCGTAAATGAAAAATATAACAGTAATACAATTATTGTTGTTAAAATGCTTTTCAAACCTATCTTAATGACATGTTTTTATCTGAAACCAAAGATCCCAACAGATTCTTGATCAGTATGACTGTCCCTATCGCTTCAACTATAATTAGTCATTTATCTTCAAAATTAACAAAATGGTGGGCAAAATGCAAGAAAAATGTTTGTCGACTTTTTTCATTCCCATTTTCTATTTTAAAAATAAGTCAGACTTAGTGAAAATACTTGGTTGCATCAGTAAAATTTATAAACCAATCGGTTCGATAGATTCTGTCATTTTATCTCCACGATGTGAAAGAATGACGTTTTGAGAATACCGCATTCAAAATTTTCATCTATAGAATCCGAGCCTCCCCCTGAAAAATGCCTCTGTAGAAGCTAAAATAATCGAAATTTTTCCATAAAAATTAAACAGTACATTCTTAAGAATATATGCTTCCGAAAAATGTTTAAAAAAAATCGATGTTTCAACCCGTCTAACCAGAACGACCCCTCAAAGAAAGTCACAGTACCTGTATATTTTGTCCCCATTTTTGTCGGTTGGCCTTATACGAGAATGGGGACTGAAAGCTAGCTTAGCTAGAAAAGTTCGCAGTGGAATAGGCAGAGTTAGGTAACTTTATGTGTATTTAAAGTGTTGGGTGAGTGGTCCGCCATTAGACTAGTGTCGTTAAAATGTTCGCCTGATGACTTTCGTTGAAGTGTTTATCTTCCGGATGTGTTAGATCGTTGCATGGTAAATGTGTTTGCATTGCGGAGCTAGTATAATCGTAACTTCACTGGGAGAATACTTTTAATCGAAATGGGTGCCATTTCCCAGTAAATAGTTGTCTGCTCTCCACAACACCTCTTCCTAAAAGCTACTTTGCTCAGCGGAATAATTTACAGAAATGCAATAATAAATATACCCACCCCCGAAATAAACCATTAAACTCGTCCCCCCTGTTTTCCAACCACTCGAATGATCAGAAACAGTCGATGGAAAAAACGGTAGGGTGAGCAGGCCAGTAGCTGGACAGGGCCCAGCAGATGGACAAATCGTTGGTTAATCGTTAATATTGAAAGAACTAGAGTTTTAATCTATATTATTGTTTTTTTATTTTGCAGAAAAAACGTTTGTTGTTTTATAAAACATTAACATATTTATCGAAAAAAAAATTTTGTATGCGAAAAATGTATTTGTATGTACGATTTTCCGCCACCATGCGCAAGTCACTTCATACGTGAAACGTCTGGCGACATTAGGCTACAGATAACCTCACTTTATTTGCGGCCTGGGCCCATAACGTATTGCACCGTTTTCTGCCAATGAAGACTCCATACGTTTTTAATTTTTATGAAATAAACTATATTTTAACAAAAAATAACTTAATCTAGGTACCTACTATAGCTAATAAGTCTAGCCAGACACCTGTCCATCTATTGGTTCGGAACTGTCCATCTGTTAGCCCTATCGTCCATCCACTGGTAATATAGGCTATGAGTAGAATTTTCATAATTTTATCCTTAAATACATTCATTTTTTTACTTTAAATTTTTACATTTTTACGTGCAAAGCTTCTGGTTTTTTCTAATACAACAGATATTTCTAAGAAACACCTTGATGTAAACTTCGGAATCAGCTAAACTGTCCCGCCACTGGCCTGTTCACCCCACCCCCATCGATTCACCTCGCATCGACCGGCAACCCCCTCGCCCGCGCTCCTAAGCACGTTTGTGCCCCGACGTAATGGTATATAGCCGCTCGCGGAGGAAGGAACGCGGAAATTTTTCACCGCCGCTGGAACAATCCGCGCATAGAATCGTCCGCTCGGCAGCGCGGGGCCTGAAACGAGATATCGTTGAATTGAATCCGCGGCAAATACCGCAGCTTTTCCCCTCCGTGGTAAAGACATTCGAAGGGCACATCGAAATGCATCGGCCGCAATTGCAAGCCGCGAGTGCACCGTTCCCGCTCTCCACCCGAACCGAGGATCGCGGGGAGGGGCGTCGGGCAGAGAGGAGACGAGAGGCCGAGGGAGAGGAAAAGGTGCAGCTGCAGCGTGCACACGGTCCTGTACCAGTTCGTGCGAGAGCAATAAAGTCTAGGAAGTTGCCTAGACCCGAGAGCGAGCGAGGCTGTTCTTGGCGGCGGCCGTTTCCGGTGTGCACGGGCGCGTCCTCTCGTCACTTCCGGGCCGACAGCGTGAGAGCCTCCGCTAGATCCTCGCCAGCGATCGCTCGGAGAACGATACCACCTATCGTTTTTTTTTTAACGACTACGCGCGACTCTCTCGCGATCTTAGAATTCTGAGTAGATCTTTCGGTGGAACGATCGAACAGACGAGTTACCATTATTCGAAATTGATGGAATACCTGGTTGCACGAGTCAGGGGTGGGTTCGGAATTTTGGACCCCCAAGTGACAACGTCGAGGAACTTTGTACTCCGTCATAATACCGTTAAGGAACTAGTTTCTGATCAGTTTAGAGGGTTTCCCGCTTTAATATTTATTTTTAACCTAATAAAACATTAAACCATAGACTTTTTTTATACTAAAAGTGGAATTAATGTTTAAACTTCAAGGAAAAATTTTAAAAAGTTGAAAATAAGTATATAATTTAATTATTTATAAGGTATGAAATAATAAGGTGACTAGGAACTAGTTTTTGATCATCTAAAATTAACAATACTAACTGCTTTCACAGACAACACCTATATTTTTGAATTATCAGTTTTTATGTTAGTAATTATTTCAAGCAATTATTTATTCACATAAACTCAAAAGAACGATTTATTTCATGAACTGATCAAAAATTAGGGCCTGATCAAGAACTAGTTCCTTAACGGTACTCCCGAACGAACTCGTTTAAGGGGGTATACCCGTTTGAACCCTCGGAAAATGTATACATATTGTGGATTTTTTTACAAGTCAACGGTTTCATGCAGATTTCCCGTTTTTTTACTGTCTTTACATAGTATTATGAACTACTCGAAAAAAAAGTTTCAGTTAAAAAACTATTGTTTCTGGGAAGTTATGCATACACATCCGAAAGTCTTTCGATTTTAGACGGCTAAACGGTGGCCGTAAAAACTCGCGCTACGTTCAACCAATTCACTTCCAATTTTGCATGTAGAATCATAATAAGATTCCATATCGTCCAACGAAGGCTTTTTTTATTCCGACTCCCCGTTTATTATTTATAAAGAAAAAAGGTGGATTTTTCTCTTAGAAAAATTTAACTTTGCCTTTGATCCCTCACCATTTCTTTATTTTTCAAAATTTTCAAAATCGGCTACGTTGGACGACGTGGAATCTTATTATGATTCTGCATGAAAAATTGGAAGTGAATTGGTTGAACGTAGCGCGAGTTTTTAGGGCCACCGTTTAGCCGTCTAAAATCGAAAGACTTTCGGATGTGTATGCATAACTTCCCAAAAACAATAGTTTTTTAACTGAAACTTTTTCTTTGAGTAGTTCATAATACTATGTAAAGACAGTAAAAATACGGGAAATCTGCATGAAACCGTTGACTTGTAAAAAAATCCACAAAATGTATACATTTTCCGAGGGTTCAAACGGGTATACCCCCTTAATCTTTGCCAGGACTTAACCGACGGCGAAATCCGGCTGCCGAGGGGAGAGCGACGATTTCCTAGCGAACAAAGTCGAGGATCCTGCGGTTTCGCCTCGGCAGATTACACGGCCGCGAAAGGATTTTACAATAACGTCGGGGGGCGGCGGAGGAAGGGGCGACGGGGGTTACGAGAAATGGCGAGTGGTGTCGTTATCCTGCGGCTGTTTCGCGGCCTTGTCGACGCTGCACCGAAGACAGCGAGGGGAACGGGGACGCGAGTTTATCGTGTTCCTGGGGCCGTGATCGCGGGAGGGATGAGCGGGAATTTTGGCGGGCCCGAAACGCTTTGGGACATTCTTCTGCTCGAGAGTTAGCAGAATGTGAAATATCTGTTTTCTTATGTGGAGGAAAGGTGCGGTGGTGAACTCGTGCAGAGAATTTTGGAAAATCGAGAAACGTTCCGGTGGAACATGATAAGACTTTAGGATTTCTGTTGGAGTTTGTATTTGATCCCAAATTCCTATAACATTTGAGGAACTAAATATGTTTTTTTTTTTAAGTTTTCTAATTCCGTGGAAGATTGAAGTTGTATGGCTAAGGGGGAATACTATTTTATGGACTAAAAACATAGCAAAATTTAGGATTTTTTTGAGAACATAACACTAGCATTTCGATTCGTCTGAAATTTGGACTATGTTTATGCATCCTTGAAGAAGTTGCAGTTTTTTTTATTCATTTTTAATAATAAATATGCGTTGGAGTGCATGATATTTACCTTCCAGGTAATCTGAAACAGAAAACTGGAACAGCGTTTTACTTTGTACATATGTAACTTGAATTTGATGAATCAGAATACCACTAAATTCTATAATTCTTTTGTTACATAAGAAAATTGGCGCAAAATTGGATAGCAAAAATTATAGATTCAGTTCTTTCAGTTTGAAAACTCTCCGCGCTGCTCGTTTGCTTTTTGCTGATTCACCAATTTCAAGCTACACATGTATAAAATAAAACACCATTTCATTTTGCTGTTTTAGATTACCTGGTAGATAAATATCACGCACTCCAACGGACGATGAATTTTGCGCGGCGTGATGGTAAATCATGCATAACTATTAAATTTATGGTTGAAAATTAATAAAAAAAAATCTACAGCGTCTTCAAAGATGCATCAAAACATCGTCCAAATTTCAGATAAAACGGATCGCTGGTTTCTTAAAAAAAAATTCTAAATTTTGCTATGTTTTTAGCCCAAGTAATAGAATTCCTATTTCAAGGTAGGTTTTCCTATACGCGACTGGACGCAAAGTGAAGAATTTCAAAATCGATTTTCTCGATAATGAAGCGCGATATAAAAAGAAGCTACTTTTCCTTTTCGACTTATAACAATTAAATAAGTCGAAAAGAAAAAAGAATACAATTTTTTGATATCGCGCTTCAATCATCGAGAAAATCGACTTTGAAATTCTTCACGTTGCGTATAGAAAAACCTACCTTTAGGTCCCATAGATCTCCCGAAAGCTGGGATTCATATAGAACTCATTTGATTTTCATTACAAATTTTCTCGCTGACAACTGCAGCATCGACGAGGTCGACAGTGAATGGTAACGGGAATGAATCGCCCGATAAATGTGTCTTTGACTCGGTGGATGTTGGATCGGGCGCGAGACACGTCGGCCGGAGGATCAGTCCAAAAATACCTGTTCGCAGGCCTCGCGACAAAAACGAAGGAGAGAAGAAAATCTCGCGCGGGGGCATAAACGTTACGATCAACGAAACGATAAACAGAACGGCGTGGCGCACACCCACTGAGCTTCTGGACCCATAAAAATACCGATCGTTGGTTTTTTATCCCCCTGGGCCTGTGTCTTTTTTATCAGGCTCCCAGGAGAGGCAGCTCTCTGCGTTTCAAGAATCGTCTCGAGCCCGTGTGCGTCGTCGCGCGATCTCCCATCGTTCTGGCCGACTCGATCCCTCGGATTCTCTTCTGTTTCGAGCTCGATATCTTAATTTTCCAACGACCCCCGGTGGTTATTTTAAATAAGAGGTTAAATAGGACACTCAGTTTCAACGGATTGGTTTCTCTCTTAAGCGGCACAGACGTTTACAAAGTCATAAACTGAACTTTGCGATCGATCCCTTGAGGTTTTATATTAGGCATCCGTTTGGAGCTGTTCGAGGTTGATGGTGGATTGTTTTCTTAAGTTTTTAAATATTGGGGTTAATATCATGAAATTGTGGACTAAACTTCGGGGATACTTTAAGGGAAGATCCTCGTATCTCCCTCTTATTTTAGTTTTTATTTATAATACTTTTTTTTTGTCGATGTAAAGAATAATATGAAAAATTTGTCTAAGGGCAAACCTTAATTTTTCTTTCAAATGCTATAACTCTTTCAATTTTTCCATTTTTTTTTTTTTTTTTTAAATGAACCAATCCCAGTGTAAAGTATCTAACTTTAAGAAACTTCTATTTTTTTCCAATCAGATGACTGTGAGTCGAAAAGGTGGACAAGATTCCACAATAATTATTAAATAATAAGAAGGATCGACATAAAATAAATATTTTCCGCAAATTTAAAGATGCCTCCTTATATCCTAAAGAGTTTAATCCAATATGACGAAGAGTTTTTAAAAAGAAATCCGAAATATCAGTTACTTTTGGGGCTGGTAGTCGAGAATCCCTTCCTTAATTAAGGAATATTAGGTATCTTTTATTTAATTTACAGGGGTTAATCCATTCTGTACTTGAAGTCACTATAAGCCAAATTTTGAAGTGAATTCCATCTTTTATGGAAATTTACAAGTGCTGCAAGGTGTCGACAGATTCGTTTTTCAATTCTTCAAAGATGAACGGGTTCTTCATTAAGAGGACCCTTCGGTTGAAACGGTTGAAAAATAGGAGATTGTTATGACTTTTTTACAAGGAGAGCGTATAACATATCCTACGAAATGTTTTTGGCTTTCATTAATACACTCGTCACAGTGAAAAAAAAATTGTTTTATGTTGCAGAATAAACCGAAAAAACTTCAATTTTGACCGAAAATGTTAACTTTGACATAGATTTTCAAGGCCAAAACTTTTCAATATTTTTTCCTTACTCTGCAACATCTTAGCTTTAACCTTTAAAAAGATTCATCCAACTATCTTATTTCGATCAAAAGTTCTACGATTTGACACATAAAACTGCAGTTTGTCCCATTCTGCGCCACCCAAAAAATGCATTAAGACCGAAAACATGAAACAAAATTTTTTATTGCACCCTGACGAGTGTATTAATAAAATCCATAAACATTTTTCAGGACATGTCCTAACCTCTTTTGTAAAAAATTAATAAAAATCACCTACTTTTCGAGGGCTTTCAACAGAGGGTCCCCTTAAAGCAAACAGAAAACACGCGTTGCATCGAAGCACACAAGCACGGTGTTTATAACTACCGCCCTTATAAATAAATATACCGGAAGCTTGTAACCCGCATCGCGTTACAATATCCTCAAAGTACAATTTAACGTAGTACACTTTCATATTGCATTCACTCAAAAGTGTCTATCAAAACAGAAACTTCTGAAAAGAAACTCGAATTGTAGTTCCAAAGAAACTACAAAGTACTCCGCATCCCAAACTTCTTATAAAAAATCCAATCTCCCTTATCATCCCTTTTTCTACACCCTTTATTACCCAAATTCAATTTAAATTCGTAAATTTGCAACAGCTCTACACCTGAAATTTTCACTCACCCGTTACTATATCCGATACCGCAATGACTATTGCTCCGCTTAAAGAAATAGGATAATCCTAAAAATTCGGAGGCAAAGATTCAGAATCTCTGGAATCCAGAGGTTTTACCCTCTTCGTTCTTCCTCGGGCGATAACGATGCCGAGCGTCTAAACAGGTATGGGACGCGTTGCTCGCGTTACCATATATGCTCACATCTATCTGGGCCCCCCGAAAATCAATTTCACCTTGGTTCGCCGTGGTCGGTCTAACCTTTCTTCTGCGAGGTACGCCTAAAATCGCCGGTCGCGCGCCCGTTTCGTCGGTCTCGTTCCATCGAGTTTTTCCAGTTTCGCGCGGATTGACAGACTGGCCGGCTACCATATACAGTATCTAGCCAGACGGTGACCAGGCATGAATGGAGCGCCGCTCTCCGTCGCGTCAGCCTCCGAGAACTCTCGGGATCGACAGCAGGGACTCGCAAGAAAGGCAGCCGCAAGAACGCGCCGAGGGAATCCAATAAACACGGCCGGCGCACCCCGCGAATACGAAGGGCACGTTTTACATAACGATCACCCTCTTCCCGAAGTGGACGTGCCGATAACATCCTCTTTATCTCTGCTATCTTCGGCACTGCCTGTCTAATTCGGAGTTTTGTATTGTTTCCCCCTTTCTGCTGCGAGATGCGGGGGTGTTGATCGTGGGGGAGTCGATTAAGGGTTTCTGGGACTTTGGGAAGAAATATTAAACGAGACCTGAGAGCAGCAGAGGGTCTTCTTTATTATTATAATTTGAATACTTCGCGGAATTAAGGGGTTACACCATTTTGAAAATAGAAACAAATGGAAAAACATTTCTTCCTTTAAATGATAGTTTATAGACGCAAAAAAGGCTCCGTTTATCGGAATATAACATTCCGATATTTATGTTATATAAAACTTTAAACGCGTTTTTCTCGAAATGGTGATTTCATAATCGGTGGGCAGCTGAACGTCTACAATTTTCATCCGATTCGCTTGAAACTATGAGAGGATCTTTTCAAATTAAAAATCTAAAAAAACTGACCTTGATACGGACCCTTTTGTACTCAATTTTTAGGTAAAAATGACATCATTTTTTTTAAGGTTCACCATTTTTACAAAAATCCATACTTTGAAAAATCCACACATATTTATTTGGTAAATATCATATTGAAAATGAAAATGTTGGGTTTATTGCTCTAAGTCGAACTGCTCTGCATACAAAACTGCATACTAGCGCGTACAAAAAAAGACACCATTCGGTTCGAACGAAAGAAGCAAAATTTTTTTGTATACTTCAATAGTTGTATAATAAATGCTTAGTTATAGATTTTTAATTTTTTCATCAATTTCTCAAAAAAAATCTTGAAAATAGCTGCTATTTTTCGAATCCAAAGTGGTTTAACTCCTTAAGAGGGTATCCTGTCATTAAAATGTTTAAAAAATTATTTTACTTTTTTCATAGTTTGGTAGTACATCATCTGACGAATGCTTAGTTGAAATTTGGCGTAAAAAAATTCGTAACCATGTAGAGATTACGGGTATAAAATCTACATATCTACAGCACTTAAACTTTAAACGCGTTTTTCTCAAAACACATTTTCTTAAAACTGCAGAAGTCCTACAAAAAAAAAAAAAAATAAACGACCGATTTAAAAAATTCTTGAAGGATTTCCTTCATTACTAAATTCTCCGTAGACTCATCTATGATGGTAACTATGCGACCAATCGTTTCCTTTTCATAAACATTTTCGTGCGTAAAATTCCCCGTTTTTCGATATCTGTTGTTCAAACATCTACCAAAACAATAAAATTACAATATTTTTCAATGACCGTAGATGATTTCACGAACAATCTTATAAATATTAAAAAAAAAACTTACACAGGAAATATATAATTCTAAATAAAAGTCCAGTCACTGGTCTAAATAAAATTTGATGTACAGTAATTCGTCGTTAGTGTCACGTTTTTACCATGCGTTATAATCACGCTCACTATCCCCACCATTTCATGGCATCCTTCAGTCGAGAGTGAGAGAATCCGATATATGCGAGAGAGAACAAAAGAGTCGACGCGAAGTTGTCGTCGGCACGAAATAGTATCCGCATCGCGTTAGTATCACGCTGCCAACCCCGATCGTCGTGATTCTAACGAGGCATTACTGTATTCACCTTTCCGCTATTCCCGTGAATTCAAGTGCTCAAATATCCCCCACGAAATGACCTCCGATCTGCATCTAGATACATCAAACTACACCCCGAGTTCGTGCAAAAGAATCACGGCAGAAAGACGGTACACAATGGGAGGAGACATTTTCCCGGCTCGCCCAGCAAAGACGCAACAGCCGTGTATGGATCCGCGCGCCTCGGCCCCTCGTCCAACATCTTCGCGTGCGACTGTCCGCCACGGCAGGACGACTCTCCTCTTCGACAACCGCTTTTCCTTGCGGCGCGCTGAGCATCGCCCATCCATCCATCCGTTCGTCTGCCTCAGATTCCGTCGCCGTACAGTGAATCACGTCCATTGACTGGACGCCGGCCAGACGGACTGGGCCCGACCATATACAGACTAGATTCACTCGCCGCGGCGTCGGCCGCGCGCGAGAAGTCGATGCTCCCTCGGTTGGAAAAGGAGGAGGATGCCCGTTGGCTGCTCTATACTCGCTTCCTGCCTCACCGTCGAAGCTATGCCATTCGCCAGGCATAATGGGCCGTCGATCGTCCGGCCTGTACGCTGGTTAGGTATACAGGTGTTCGATGTCATACGGATCCGCGGTCGGAGTCCTTTTTTGGGGCTGGACGCGATGACAGCTGGGATGAGCGTTCGCGGCGGTTCGACAGCCGCGGAGATTCGTAACGCTCCGTCTGCCGATCGAGGAATATTCCGTGGCGCTCTTTCGCGTTCAACGCGGACGATGATTATATCGTAGTGGCTGCACCGCACAGTGGGGCAAAGTGACGATGTTTGTTTCACAATCAAAGAACTTTTGATGGAAATGAGATAGATCCATGAATTTTTTTTTTAAATTAAAGCTCACAGATTGCAGAATAAGGGAAAATTAAAGAAATTATGGTACGAACGATTTTTACGTTTGAAAATCTGGGTTAAACTTCAAATTTTAGAGCAAAATTATGTTTTATCCAATACCATGTCCGGTTAGAAGTTTTTCTTGACATGTTGTACATCATTTCCTATAGATTTTGTTGCGCTGATTTCAAACCTGTTCGAAAATTTGTCTACTACCTCAAGATTTTGGAAAAAAATCGGTTTCAAGGTTAACACAGATTTTCAAAGTTAAAAAACGTTCGTACCATAATTTCTTTAATTTTCCCTTATTCTGCAATCTGTCAGCTTTAATTTAAAAAAAATCATCGATCTATCTCATTTCTATCAAAAGTTCTTTGATTTTGAAACAAACATCGTCACTTTGCCCCACTGTGCACCGTGGGGGAGGGGGAGATATATTTAACACATTCGCTACCGCGAGCCACGTATTCTACATAAACCCAGCGAAGGAGGCTCGTCTTCTTTTGTGGATATACTGTGGGATGATATTCTAACGCATTCTTTTTGACGCTTAAAAACACATCCCGGTGAAAATATAATTTTTTTTGAAGATTTTCATTCCACAACAGGTAGAATTCTAAGAACGAAATTTCTAACGGTACAGATTTTACTGGCAGTTAAGTGGGGAATCCTATTATTTGGGCTAAAAACATAGCGAAATTTTAGATCTTTTTTTAAGAAACTGGTGATTCGAATAATTTGAAATTTGGATCATGTTTTTATGCATCTTTGAAGGAGTTGTTGTTTTTTTTATTAATATAGGAGTTTTTTATTAATAGCACGATATTTCTGTAACCACTGAACCGATTACCTTCAAATTTGGCCTCCATATTCAACAAACATTACTTTATACTTTACTCTTCGTGTAAAAAATTGATAACGATCACCTATTTTTTAAGGGGTTTGACTGGTGGATCCTCTCAAGTATATTTTTCTCGAAACAATCTTTTGCACACTGTCGCCACTGTAAAAAATAAAATTCTTTACCGAATCTAGATATTTTAGGAGTCTATTCGTAATCACACTCGCCTCCACACTACCCTCTATTGTGAATTTTCATACAGTGAATTTTTTTTAACGGACACTTACAGCGAAAAGGAAAACATTTTTCGTAACCGTATCGTTTAAACATACAGCAATGATCGTCTAAATGTTTCTTAACAATGAGAGAGCGTAGCGCGACAAACACACGTGTGTAATTAAGAAATTTCTTTGCTTTTTGGATTTTGACTCATTCTGTTTGGAGATAAAATGACAAGAGCCCGGTCCTTTTTTTTAGAACCACGATGTGGTGCCCTTAATTTGAATTATATTGCCTAAAATTACTGACAATGTGGCCTTTCACTTTTTACCGTATTTTCTATATTTTAACATCGGTTCAACAGTAGTTGTGAATTGCGCGCTCGCTAGGGAAGAGCAACGCGGCTGAAGAAGCATCAGAGACACTTCTCGGCGTAGGATCGCCGCGGCAGTGTAACACTTTCTCTTCCTTCTAAGAAACGAACGATAAAGGAAGAGGTTGGTGCACGAGTAGCGGGCGATGGTCAGGGAATAATTGGAGAATCGAGCGAGCGCGGCGAGGATACACCGTCGCGAGGGATACGATCGCTCGTGTAATTCGAGCCTTAACGTCCTGCGAGATGCTCGTGGCACTGATCGATGCACCGCGATACACGGGGGCGCGGTGAAAATTGCGGTGCACTCGTTGAACAGGGTGATTCCAGCTAGGAAATCGACTGGAGGTCTTAGAAATAATCATCGGAATGCCCCACGCCTCGATTCCGAACAGAGGGACTAAAACTCACATCCCCCCACCACTTCATATTCGATCGAAACCCGATATCCCTCCAGGAAAAGCCAATTTCAATCTGAAGTCTTAAGTTTCGCGAAGCTTTCCCAGCTCGCGCGTCGAGGTTCTCATAAAATCCGAAGCAAATCGATAGCCCGATCTCGCCTGCCATCGCTGCTAGTCAAACGGCGAGCCATTACTCCACATTTGCATCCGCTCCTCTGCGTACAGCCGAAAGCCCACTGCGCTGGTTTCCCGGCGGCGAGCAAACAGGATTAAGTTGATCGCGCGTCGGTGCTCGATCGTCCTCGAACGGATCGAAGCCGAAGAGAGGGTGAGAGAGAGAGAGAGTGGGGAGCTCCCCGGTCGGGCGTATTTCCTTGACTTCGAGTAGTTGAAGTCTAACTGGCATCGTTGAAGCGTATCGGAATCGCGTGCCGCAAAATCGTGGATGCACAAAGGAAAGAGATCGCCAGAACGAGGCTAGGCCGCTGCATCCGGCCGCGCGGCTGACCTTGACTTGCACGTTCTATTCTTCGACGATCCGACGGTGACCACCAAACTGAGCACCGGCTATCTAGATAGTCGCCACCTGTCGCGATCCTATCGACCGCAGCCCCGCGCGATCTATTCCCTCGGGCAGCCACCCCTTCTTCCCATCGTTCTGTACCCGTCCCCTCCAACAAGAGCACCGTCCGCCTGCTCGTCAGACGCTCCCGTCGCCCGACGTAGCCGAGTTTGCTTAATTTTTCACGCCGCGGAGCCGATAAATCGATAGCCGGCTCGGTTACCACGTTGCCACCTTCGGGGCAGGTTGGCAGAGAGATTTATTTCGCATACGTTGGTAGCGAGGCTTCAGCGAAGTATGACGAAAGGAATTTTTCTGACCGGCGAGAGGAAAAGACGGGGTGCGATAGTTGGTGAAAGTGCGAGGGCCATTTTATGCGCGGCATAAAATGCATTCTTGCGTCCGGGTCTTCGGTATTCGGGTTATATTTAGACATCTCCTATCTGTTTTAATCCAGAAGTCACTCCGCCAGAGTGAATATGTTGAGAGTACCAGGCGGTCATCGGGAAAGTATCCGGCACTAGTGGCAATCTAGGCAGGATGGGTCTACGGTTAATCTGCATTCAATCTACGTTTCTTGCTGGCGCAGGGGAAGTCTGTAAATAATTTGAGGAAGTGGCGCCGGGGCGGTTGGGTCGCGTCCGTTCCGATATTATTGCTCGCGCGGATGGAATTACGTAATCGAGAGGCCAGGAGAGGCGCGTCTAGACGGTAGAACTTAAAGGAAGGTTTGCTTTCTTTTTCAATGACGCGTTCCTTCTCGAGAACGCGCGAAAGCAGAAGAGCGTGGGCGGAGAATAAAGGGAGAAGGGAAGAGACAGGATCGCAGCGAGATTTCTTGAGTTCCGCTATAAAAGACCCGCGCAGTGATGCCAGGATCGTGGGACGTGGGACAAATGCTTACCCCCACCGCCACCTGCCGTCGTCCCCCACTTTTCTTCCATCGCACTGCACTGTCTGTGTGCGTTGCCTGTTCAGCTATTCTCGCCGACAATCAACATTGCCAAAATCGGAGCGCGTGAATCGTAATCAGGAGGTCGGCGGTTCAAATCCCTAAGCGGCGGTTTTATTTTTTTTTTAATTATTCTTTAATTTTAGTTTCTAACTTCTCGGTAGAATGAAATCTTGAAAATTATTAATTTTTAATAAATTATTGTCTTAATGATGTAATTCGCCTTAAGGGGGTAGACACGGGTAATGCAGCGCGCTGTATACCGACACAATCTGGCCCAAAACATGGGTTTGGGATATTACGTTGTTTGTCCTTATATGAGCAGATTTTGGGCTGGGCGAGGTCTCATTCGGAAGATGAAGGTTCAATGCAGCCCGCTCTGGTCATGGTTCGACGAGATTGTGTTGATATCTGATAATATAAGTGTCCAAAGTAGAGAAAAAATCGACAAAATACACTCGCAGATTCCAAGTATTGGTAGGTCACTAAAAGAGTTTTATGACTCAAACGATGACCAGAGCGGGCTGCGTTGAAGCTTCCTCTTTCGAATGAGACCTCACCCAGCCCAAAATCTGCTCATATAAGGACAAACAACGTAATATCCCAGACCCATGTTTCGGGCCAGATTGTGTTGGTATACAGCGCGCTGCATTACCCGTGTCACGTGGCGTGTTTACCTCCTTAAGTATTTTTAGGCCACTAAAAGAGTTTTGTGACTCAAACGGTGAGCAGAGCGCTCCGCATGGAATCTGCCTCTTTCGAATGAGACCTCGCCCAGCCCGAAATCTGCTCATATAAGGACGAAAAACGAAAAATTCCAAACCCATGTTTGAGGTTAGATTGTCGGTATTGCAGAGCGGTGAATTGCCCGTGTCACGTGGCGTGTCTACCCCCTTAAGCTGGGTTTACATTTGACTGGAAATCGGTCGACAGATTATTTCAGTCTTTTATGAACCATTGAAAATGGTAGACTGTTAGGTGGCACACATACATATGACTGTATGTGTTTTATAAAAACATGTAAGTACACTATACTACCCTTCAGCCAACACTGGATCGAGCTTTCTGGGCAATTCCAGTAACGCTGGAATGTTGTGTTCTCGAAGGTGGGGGTGAAGTTTGGATTGAAAAGTAGACTTTCGATCCAGTCAAAACCTGCTGGAATGACGGCACTGTAGTGGAATGAAAACACTGTTCAGATTATTCCAGTTCCAATCCAGAGCTGAATTGGACTAATGTAAACCCAGCTTTACCGAAAACCGCTGAAGCTAACTGAAGTACGATGTAGTCTTCCACCGTTATACATATACGTAATCCGAAATAAACACATAAATGAAATTACTATTGTAATTATAATTGTACACGAACAAATATAAATATTTTTCTTCGTTGACAAAAAAAAATAATTCCGCCGATAGAAATGCACTGGAAGGTGGAAGACATATATAATCTACTATAATATAATTATTATTTATGTATTTACAAAATGGGCAACATGGGTAACACGAACTGCATCGTTAACAAACGAATCAAATTTTGAAAATGCTTTGCAAATTAATTCTTATTCTACTGAGAAATTAGGAAATGAAATAAATTACAGAAAAATTAAAAAAAAAAAACACCACACTGGGATTTGAACTCCCGACCTCCTGATTGCGACTCACATGCTCCGGGTTTTGGAAATGAGGATTGTGGCGAAAAGGGCCGGACAGGCAACGCACACGAACATGGGCAGAGACATGCCTGTGTGCAGTGCGATGGGAGAAAAGTGGGGGACGACGGTAGGTGATGGCGGGGGTAAGCATTTGTCCCACGTCCCACGATTCTGGCATCACTGGACCCGCGGCTCAACTTGGCGAGAATTTCATTGCGCGGCGCATTAAAATGATGGGCTCGTTCGGCTGTGTTTACCATCCAACGCAACTTTGTAACGGCGTCCACGTTTTATCTTGGCTTTATTTGCACACCCCTTCGACCGCCCTTAAGACTGAAAAGAAAGTACACAACTCCGTTGGATTGAATCTTTCCGCTAAGGAATCCCATCTTGCGCCCACTCGCGGAAACTATTATTCTATTATTATATTATACGTATCGCGCTCTTCGAGGGGGAAGCTAATCAAGATTCTATTGAATGACTTGTCCAGCAAGCTGCCGCGCGTAAACAGGAATGGAGCCGGATACCTTCTCCGCGCGGTAATTTAACTGTTTGAATCGCGTTAACCCTTGTGACGTCCCACTTTGTGACATTTGCGATGACGTGGAGTCTCAAATACTCCTCTTTAATAATTTGCCACTGTCAAGTCTAAATTTAATTTTAACGTGCACTGCAGTTATTGGTGACTTTATTACATACTTGAAAATTACTTTTTCACGTTTTCTTCAAAATCGCTGACAGCTGTCATCGTGACACGACATAATGCAAAACAAGAGGAATGAAAAGAAGGAAAATATTGGAAACATAATTCTACAGGAAATACACAATTTGCATTAAGGGGGAGTCCTACTTAGAAATTTTCGTAAAATCGATTTTTCGTTTTTTATATTTTCTTGAAGTATTAACAAAGTTAAAATTGACAAAGTTATACGCATGTAAGTAGGTAGGTGTTCCTTGGTGTCGTGCTCAGACCCAAAACTTTAAACGCGTTTTCCTCAAAATCATGTTTTCAAAGTCGCTGACAAACATAACTCAAAAATTCATGAACCGATTTACTTATTTGGGGGATTAAAAATCTCAGAGCTATCGGGAGCTTTTCCTTTTTTTATTATATAAACATTTTGCAGTATGTCTAGCTTTAATAATTACCTACAAACAGTTTTTTTTTTGGTGTATACTGCCCTCCTTAGTTAAACTGTCCTATCCAGCATTTTTTCATTTTTTGAGATATGTTGAAATATTTGAAGTTCCACACGTCTTTTACCTTTTAAGTAAAGTTCGAAAGCTCTGCGTACTTCGTAAAAATTTATAAACAGTTTAATGTATTTAACCTAACTTCTTTTAAAATGACAAAAATATCTTATCTAAAACAATTAATCAATTGGTACGTTAATAAAACATTCCCTACCGGTACACCAATTACAAAAAATTATGTTAGGCTATTACAAAATAATGTTTCAATTTGAATGAAGGAAAATAAGTATGGTAAAAAGTAAATGATAAAATCTCAGTTTCCTCGGTTATTTCAAAATGCTAGATAGGACATTTTAACTAAAGAGGGTAGCATAAAAGTCACCACGCGTGTAGTTGAAGGTTAAGTAGCTTCCTGCATCTTTACTTCGCGCCAGAAATGTTCACTTGGGCATTAGCTCAATCGTCGCCCACGCATCGTCAAGCAAATTGCTGGTCGAGCTACCAAATGTCCGCGGAACTTTCCATCGATACCATTAAAATCCTCGAAATCCAAGCGACGTCCACAGGGACTGGAATCGATTGAAAGTTTCGCAGGTGGCAAGGGTCGGGGGTGGCCGGATTAAACGGCCGTCACTACCACTGCCTGCCCCCTAATTAATCTCGCCTGCTTAACAAACGTGAACGAAGTTGCATCGCGGTTGCAAGTGTACACGGGAAAAGGAAACGGCGAAGGGAAGGAAGGAAGGAAGGAAGGAAGGGTGCCGGACCGGTAGTGGGGGCTGTGCCGGTACCCGTTTGAAGGGGATGCGCTGCAAGAAGCGCGCGGTAGGTCCTGCTGCAAAGGTGTCGTCACGTGGCCAGCGGGGGCGGTACCGTTTTCTCTCGTATAAAAGAGAGACGTAGCACCGGTGCATCCACCAATTACTATTGCACTTTGCCGCCGTGACGGAGGCGCAAGGTCGGTGGTTTGCGACAGAAACCCACCTCGGCAATCCCGAGGAGTGTCGCTGCTGTACGCGCGCGTGTCACGCTCGCGGCTCGTCTTCCCGCTCCACGCGTTCACTCGCCGCACCGTGGCATTCGGCACCGTGGACAATCTCGGGCGGCCGATCGCCGTTCACCGCGGTTAAATGATCGCCGATGCGGGAACCCTTTCGCGCGCGTGTGACGGTCGCATCCTTGAAGTCCGCCCAGACGCGCGCGTATAGAGAGGGAATGGCAGGGAACCCGGAGGGAGGGAGAGAGAGAGAGGGAGAGGGAGATATTGAAAGAGAGGGTTCGTAATGTACGATTCGGCGAATGTACTTGTTAATCGAGCGTCGAACTCGATCCCGTAAGGAAATCGCGTCCCGTCTGCCTCGTAAAACTTTTCTCCCGACGACGTTTCGTCGGTTTAAGGGCCCTCGGTGAGCGTTAACCCTTCGCTGGATAGGGTGAGGTGAGACGCGGGGTGACAGGGGAGGTGGTTGCCTCTGTAACTTGTATTTCTTCCTTTCTTTTCTCCTTTCTCTCATTGACTTTTCGCTTGTTCCGAAGCGTTGTGCCGTTTCTGTTTCTTGCTACGTGTTTTCGGGGGTTGCTCTGTTTTTTTTTTCACCTTCGAATTAACTCTGGCGGGATACAGAGGATAGTGTGCTTCGCATAGAGAAATCATTATTTATTCTTTCTGTAAATGAAAGAACAACTCTTCCTAACGTAGCAGGCACTGTTTAGTTATTTTACGGGGCAATTGACGCATATACGCTTTCCTCGGAGAGTGCGATGAATTTTCGAAAAGTGTTTCGTCGCGATTATGCCGATCAATGGATTCGAATGGGTGCGGAAAATCTTTTACAATATTAAAGAACGATTCAGTTGGAGGATTTAAACTTGCTGCACCGAACACGTCGCACTTAATCTTTCCTGAAAAAGAAGAAGCGAAGAGGCGAGATACGATAGAAGTGGTGGATTCGACGAGCCGGGGAGTGATAGTCGACGGGAATGTCGGGGAAAAATGTCCAACCCGCTGAAACAAAGTACGCGGCTGTAAAGCTGTTTTTGTTTCGACGTAACGAGACAGCGAAGATCGATACAGGCGAGCCGACCGCGGAACGGGGACAGATTCCAAAAGCGTGCCAGCGAAGTATGCCGAAAACTTCTTAACACTTACGCGCAATTTTGACGCGGCGTCGGGTCCTATTTGCAGGCGACACAGTTCGACCGTTAAAAATAGTAATGATCGTCGTTAAACCGTTACGCGAGTCGAGGCCCAAGAAATCGGGATAAGTCCGTCGGAGAGAAAGTACGAGATAAAAGTTCTGCGAAAAGTAGTAAAAGTAGAAACCAGAGGATCGCAACATTTCGATCGTCGCCGCTCCCCCGACACCGCTGTCGTTTAAAAAAAAAACTACCGAAGGAAGGAATCCCCACGCTTGCCGAAGAAAATTACGAAAAGGGAGGGGAAAGGTCGCTGCCAAACGAGAGGATTTAACGATCGTTTATACGACTCCGAAGGAGAGGAAGAAGGGGACTCTTAGCGCCGCAGACACCGCGATTCCCTGCGTGAAGAAAAAACCTTACACAATTCGCGCATCGGAAAACAAACAGAGACGGTTCTCTATAAATACCGCGGGCCGAGGAGCGATCGCGAGGTCCGCGTGCGAGGCTCGATCGCCCGGGCGATCGAAATCGCGCGGCGTTCCCCGGTTTCCCCGTGGCCTCCGGAAAGAAATACCGGAAGTAAACGGCGGGGTATCGCGGATCCGAAGCCCCGGTGCCCTGCGGAGCTGGGCCCGACAAAGGGGGCGGATCGGGCCCGCAAAAAACGGAAGGACGAGGGACTGAGGGACCGCGAGAGGCCGGCGGGAGAGAGGCATATAGCGGCGGAGAGGTAGAGAGGGAGAGAGAGAGAGGAAGAAGTAGACGAAGAGGCGAGCATCAGAAGGAAAGCGTAGGAGGAGCAATGCGGAGAGTCGAAAGAAGGCGCACGGAGCACGAGGAGGAAGGAAGGAAGGCGGCCTGGGGCTGGTGAAGGGCAGGAGGACGCAAGAAGCAGAAGGTAGAAGGAGGAACGGTGGAGGTGGTGGAGGAGGTGGAGAAGGAGACGAACATGCATGCATGCATGCATGAGACAGGCAGGCGGACAAACAGGCAGGCATAGAGGCAGGCAAGGCATAGAGGCATACAGGCAAATAGGTGAGCCGCAGCCGCGATCGCGCGCTCCAAGAAGGGAAGTGGGGACAAGCATAACACAGCGCGGCCGCGTGTGCAGACCGCTTTTGCAGAGCTTCGCTCGGCACACGGCGAGAAACGTTCCGGGCTTGTACTGCTGCTAGCTGCTAGCTGCTGCTGCTACTGCTGCTGCTGCTAGCTGCTGCTGCTGCTGCTGCTGCCGCTGCTGCCTGCCGACTGTCGACTGTCGACTGCTACTCTCAGTCTGTCGGGCGGCCTCGTGCGCGCTTGGCTTCCATCGGTGAATCCGCGCGCCACGAAACTACCCGCGTACTCGGTGGCACGAGCGTGTGTACGGGCCGTGGCTGCCTCAGCTCGTCGTCACTCTTTGCCGAACGATCGACGGGCAGAGCACCGAGGATCACCCCTGAGACAGTGAGGCAGGTCCAGGTCGAGGGGCTTATCGCGCCCTCGGGACGATACACCTCACCCGGGAAAGGGGATAGACTATCGTAGCCCCACGTGCGGTTTATAACACAGAAGGATGACGATATGACGGTGGTACGCGGCTGGTGCGACGTTGTTCTGCCGTGTCGCGACCGATCATGACGCCTCGAACGATCGTTCCGCCGCTGGAAGACACGCGTCCCTTCTAAAGACAGACAGCGCCGGAAAGTGCAGGGCCACTGTGGTGGTTCGGACGTGCGGGCACGGTGACAGGACTCGGTCCGGGTACGGAACGGGAACAGGAACGGGAGGAACGCACACGCCGGTGGGCCTCTACAGGTGTTTCGAATCGATTCGTACGACGGCCACGAGGAGGCCCTCGACCCGCTCGCTTCCTCGCTCGCTCCCCGCGGATGGTGTGATTGTTCAGTGAGTTTCCGTCGACGGACACGTGATCTCTCCCTCTGTCGCCGGTCCGCTCCGCGACGGCCTGCCGTGTGTGTCGCGTGCCTCGCCACGGCCAGACAGTTTCTCCTTCGAGCCGTCAAGTTTCACCTGGCCCGACGACGGGCCAGAAGCGGCGGCTAATCGGACGTGCGTGTCGATATCCATCGGCTGTCGCGAAGGTCGAGCGGAGCCTTGCGCTGCCGCGATCCTGTCCCGCGTCCGGCGATCCCGCGCGCCAGATTTCGAAGGATCCTCGGCTGGAGGCGGTGTGACGCGCGACGAACACCGCCGCCTCGTGACTCTCATCGCTGAAATGCGACCGACACCCGCGAGGATCCGCGGTCCCTCACTGTACTCCGTAGTCGCGTGGCGTCGGCTCGCCTTCGTTTAACCATCGGGACACCTCGAACCGGCCAGCGAACACTCGCGTCGTACAGGTAGACGGGACTCGAGCCGGAGGGGCGACAGCGGGGAAGAATCGAAACCAAAAAAGAAAGAAAGAAGGTGGAAAACAAATAATTGGCAACGAGTTTCTGTTGGAGCGCGATCGGCGCGGACGCGCGAGTGTACGATCGGTTTTTTTTTAAAGGAGCCGGGAAGATCGAGACCCGCTTGCGCGCGCGCTCGCGTCAACGATCGAACGTGTTTTCAGCGAACGGAGTATAAATGACGAGGCAGGTGAGAAAGAGGAGGCGGCTCGATACGTGGTAGATCGACGGGATATTCGGGGGATAAGAGAGTCTCGCATCTGGGGGAGAGGAACCGACGCGGAGGAGGCAGATGAGATGTGAAGCACGAGGACTACGCGGCGCGGAGCTGGCGAAGGCGGAAGTTGAGAAGCCAAAGCTGCCGGAGGCGGTCGCAGGGGCGGTGGCAGGTCGAGGGGGCACCTGGCGGGGGCCGCCTGAGATGACGACCCTGCGACGGGGTATCGTGGCACCCCGGTACAACACCTACGTCCTGGTTTCACTCATCGGACTATTGCTCCAGGCCCAGTCCGCCACGGGTGAGCCTCTTTATCCTTCATATCCGTTTTCTAGCGATTCTGCGGTCTCTTAGCCCCGCTTGCGGTCACAGGCCACCTGTACATCTTGAAATCTGGCGGGCTTCCTCAGACACAGCAGAGCCGGGAATCCACCAAGAAGCTAAGTTACTTTAATACATTCTTGTGGAACCGTTTCCACCAAAAGCTAAGCTGAAACATAGCATAGCTTAGCTTAGCTTCCCTGTGGATTCCCGGCTTAACTTTTCGTGTGGGATGTTAAATGTCACTCGCTGAAAAGTGTGAGAAAAAGTAAGATAGCAGCGTCTAGAGGAAATTAGAAATTGAACAGGATTGGGTAGCCTTAATTCGTTCATTCGGATCGCGTCTTGTCTACTGCCGTTGTTTATTACTCACACAAGATATGTGTAATAAAGTATAGAATACGAATGGTTTGAGGGTACTCCGGTGCAAGAAATATGAAAAATTACTGTTGGCTTGGAACCAAGAGGCTCCTGTAATGCACCAGCACACGGCGATTATATCTTAAGGAGCTAATAGAACTCGCGAAAAGGAACGAGAAAGTTAGGACAAACGTGAGCCAGCAAAGTAGTCAAGTCGCGTATTTGTTGCACGATTAAACGTACTATGAAATCATTAACGCTCTTCATCAATTCAGAATGTTTTTGAGAGGCGACACTTGCAGCCATTCCCTTTAGGCTTCCCTGAGTTGTTTTTATTAAGCGGGTTCATGGGTACTTGGAGCTGAAAAAATCGAAATTTTATGATTTTTAGAAGTATTTTAAAAAATATTTCATTGAAAGATTCGAAAAATTGCGAGAGTTACAGCATAAAAAATTAAAGCTGTTTTTCGCAAAACCATGTTTCCCAAGACGGCGAACATCGTAACTCGAGAACAGATAGATATTTTTCATTTAAATTTTAACCGAACCTACAAAACACTTTTCTCCACAATGTGGAACTCGCTCTCTAAGATCGCATAACTTTAACAATATTTAACACAACATTTATCACAGAATTACTTCAGCAAAATCCTTCAAACTTGATATTTCTTATATACCTCCCTGAATTTTTATTAAAATTTTTCCACCGAGTTCCATATCGTAGATTTTGAGTTAAAGGATACTCATATTCAGCGATTTTATTTTTAAACGAGTCGGTCAATCGAAATCGCGTTCGCCACATGGAGACACGCATTACGCAAGCCTCCACTTTGACGTCTTGTTAATTTTTAATATTTTGTAAACTTTCTCATTTGAAAATACGTCTTATACCTCTAAAAAAGCATTGTTAAAAGAGCAAATTTTTTGAGTTATTACTGGCTCTACAATCTAGCCCAGAAGCAATCCCTGATTTTAGCCTCCAGTAACCTCTCGTTAGAAACGATTTCTCTAATATTGTCAAGCTTCTATCATCTTCGATACAGGAGAATTCCACACAGATCAATAATCTCGTAACTCCCCCCTCCGCCCGTTCATTCACGCAGTCGATTCGCACGATTTTCGCTGCAAAACGATCGCGATCCCACGAGATCCTCGCCCCAGATAGAAATCGAGAGCTGTAAACATATCGACAGCGTTACACCTTTTCGAGCTTCCGCTCGTCGCGATCCAGCATCCCGTGGACACCGATTGTCGGTGGAACTACAATAGGGTTAGAGCCTGAATGACGAGCGTCGGCGTAATCGAGGCGCGTTTCGATGATGGTATCATCGGGGCTCAATTATCCCTGTTGCGCAAAGAACGGGAACAATCGATCAACCGGGCTGCTCGTTCGCTGCAATTCAGAGCAAAGTGTGCCACCGCGGCGAGCCCGACCTAAACGATTTTCGATTGCAGTTATGCGCGTGTCGGGGCGATCGAGCGCTCGCGCTCGCTTTAATTTTATTCCCTCATTTACATGTTTCCGCTTGAAACGTAACAGGTAGACGAGGAGCACTTATTTTCGTTCACCTCGTTTATTTTAGTAACTGCCCGCTCGTCGGTTACGACGAAGTCTCGTCGGTTGTTTACACGGGCATGAATTATTGTAAAATCCAACGGCCTCTCCGCGGGTGTATTTGTTATTGATACATTACGCAAACACAATTGCCTGTTCGTAGAAGCAGCCATCCCCGTAGCTTTCTCGCGACTTCGAGCCCGGTTCCGCGAGGTACAGTTCGATATAAATATGATTTCGAGACCTCCGCGCATCATTGACAGTGTCTAGCGGGAAGGTTTCAATGGGAACAGAATGCTTCTTCTTTCTTTGCGCGAAATATTTTCTGAGAATGTCTGCTGGATGCTCTAGCTAGAACAGCGAATCTCAAATCTTCGGCGAATTCTGCTTTCGAAGAGCTGACTTCTGTATGAAATTTGTATAGATATCAAAATTCTACTGAATTTCTATGTAAATTATCGATTTCAAGATATATGCTTCGTGGTCACATGGGGTGTATCGCAGTCTAGGAATTTTCTTCTTGTTTGCTAATATTTCTGTAAAGTTTCAGACCTTAATATTAAAATTTAGAAATGTGTTGAATTTTAATAAAAAATTTTTTCAACTACAAATTTCATCAAATCAAAATATACAGTTCTAGAAAAAGACTATTGTGTCACTTTTAAAAGTTAAAAGACTCAAAAATACGAAAATGATAACTGAAAGATGAGGCTGAGGTGCAATGAACCCGATATTACCAATTTGTGATTAATTATTAGAAGTTGTGATCACGAGAGTATTTACGAGTATTATTAAGCTCGACTTCCAAGTGCTGCTTATACTAAAATTCTGATTGTCATCTTTCCTGAAGTAATTCATTTTACACCGCCGTGTTATTCCCTAATCGCAATATCAGAATTCACGTTGCATTCACTCGTGCATCTCCGTGCGTATTAATTCAGCATAATATTCCTATTAGCGGAGCGGTTTTCGCTGAATCGAGGAAAAAACGTATTCACCTTAGTGAACGGCTGCCGTGTTGCAGTCGAAGCGCGGTTGCAAAAGCGTTAAATGTTTTTACCTCGCAACATGCCGCGCAGTGTTCTCGTTCTATTATTGCCTACTTTGCACGTAATTTAAAACGGTCGCTAATCGTTCAGCTATCCTGCACTTCGAGTTCGCAACACCGCACGCGAAAGAAAACGTCCCCCTTTTTCTAAACACCGACGCGACGATTTCGGGGGATTTATTTAACCCAGTTATTTCTATCGAGGATAGGAAACGTTTTAACGATCACTTAATCCTTCAGCGCTGGCATTTAAATCCCGTTTAAAGAAAAATATCCTGTTTTCCTTTTATCGTTAAAAATTATCTGAATTTTTATATTCTCGTAGAAAAATTTGTTTTTATTTTCTTCTTCTTCTTTTGGAGGTTGAAATGCATGAAAAAAAATGAATACAGGGTTCGAGTAGATCCATCCATCTTCAATGAATGAAACTATTATAAACATGTACTACTTAATCTGGTAGAAACACGGAATTGCGAGTGCAAACTGCGAAACAGGAAAGAAAGGGAAAAAGCTTGTCATCATTGAAAAAGGCACATTAACGTGTCCAGCAATTTGTGTTGAAACACTGCTCTTTTCATTCGATACTGTCGTTATAATTACAGGAAATTGCTATTCAAGTGCTCGAATAATTAATTCGGAACGCATTAATTAAGAGTTAATCGAATTTGACAAGGTAGACTTCAAGAGACCGTGTAATCTTGATTCGACGTGCTCCTACGTTATCATAGTTAGATTGCCCCTAATTTGACGGAATTTAAGTTAATTGTTCCTTTTGAACTTTTCACCTTCTTATCGAACAAAGTATTACATAGATTCAGACTATAATATAATACTGCTATATTCGAATACTATTCGAATACTGCTATATTCGAATACTATTCGAATACTTGGATATTCGAATACTATTCGAATACTTGGATATTCGAATACTATTCGAATACTTGGATATTCGAATACTGCTATATTCGAATACTATTCGAATACTGCTGTATTCGAATACTGATGTATTCGAATAGTATGGTGTGAAGTGGGTCAAAATTAGCGTACAAGATTTCACCCTGACAAATGAACCTAAAGAACTTGATTTATAATTCACACCATACTATTCGAATATATCAGTATTCGAATACTTTAATATTCGAATAGTATTCGAATACTTGGATATTCGAATTATATTCGCCAAATAATTGAGCAACTGAAGTATTCGAATATTCGAATACCGAAAAATTCGACAAATAGTCCCAGCCCTAATTTCAACTCACAAATTCCTCTGAAACAAAAAACCAAACTGATTCTTAATCATTATGAGAGCCCCTGAAACGAATGACCCCTTAAAAGTAATAAAGGAAACACGTTCTCGCTTACCAATCCAAACCAACAGTCTAAAACAAATAAAATCCACAGAACTTTATTTTATTCCCGACAACCCTGAAATCCCCAAAGTGCGGCTTCTCTCTCATAATTACCCGATAAAATTTCAACGACGCAAATAGATAGGAAGGTACAGGAAGCGGCGTAATAACGTCTGTTTTCTAAATATGGAAGCATCTGTTTCTCTAAATACGGGAGCGTATTTAAAGCGCCTGCATTGTGCGCGTTACCCGACCGATTAATAAGGATCGATCCCAGACAACGTCTGAAACAGGCAAACAGGCCGCGGAGCATGTTGGCCAGACCTCGTCGCCGGCGCGATGCAAGCGAACAATCGCGAGCGACGATCGACCAATTATCGTCGCAACGCCAATGAAATTAATCCCGCTGATGACACGGGTCGGCGACGAAAACGCATCGGGGAGTCGAAAGTCGAATCGCAGTCGGCCGCCATCGGGCGCTGGCGATAAAGCGCGAATTAATTCAGCGCTAATTCCGGGCCCGCCGTGGGGAAAACGCGAGGAACGAGCGAGGATGCGAGCGAGTGGCTCTCTAAAACTTCATTAGCGTGTCCGAGGAGAATCCTGGGAGGAAAAGGTGTATCGGAGTGAACCGCGTCCGCTTCTTATTTGCGCTATTAAGATCAATTACGCATCGCCCGCTGGGCTACAGTTCCGCTCGTTTCCTCTTTCGATTTCTTTCCTGGCGTCGTCGACCCGCCGGGAATCGAAGGGACTGGAGTAGCTTGGGAATTAGGCTGGCAAAACTGGACGGGGAGGGCAGGGATGGGAAGACTGAAGAACGTTCAGGGAGGAATTAAAGTCGCAGGAAAAGATACAGGAAAAGCCACAGGCACAAAAAGAAGGGTTTATTAACTGAATAAGTAAGTTACGAAAACTTTAAAAAGTAGGAAATTACTTGTGTAATCTTTACTTCGGATTCTTGTAATATTCAAGAATCCATCGAAGACGGTTGTGAAACGTTAACAAAAAATATATTATAAGAATATTATAAGAATTCGAAATAAAGATTATATAAGTTATTTTATGCTTTGTAAAGATTTCGTAAGTTACTTTTTTAGTTAATACACTGTTCTTTTTGTGTTGGGTGCTTTTTATATTTTTAATTTAACTTATTTTATTTCACACTTTTTAAACTAACCATAAAGAAGCAGTATAAACCTAAACGATTGAGTCAAAACTCGAGGTGCAACTACAACTGTGGCTGACAAAGAACATCCCGAACCTGGAAATTCAAAAAAATATGAAACTTTGTGAATATGTAAAGAATTTTCCTCCTGATTACAACGCAATTTTTGTTTGCTGCCCCAATTCACTCTAAGGGGGTGTAATTGACTCCTGAAAATCCGGTTATTTTCCGATTTTGTGTTAATCGGTAGCGACGCATTGGCGCACAACGATCGCGCATGGGGTGTTTAAACCGGGCGAATGGAAAGCCTGATTGGAGGAGAAAGAAAATCGACGGGTTACCAATAAAGGGGCAAGCTTGCGCGAAGGTTTCGGGGGTACCAGTCAGTGGAGAGCGGGTTTGGCCGGGCAGTCTTACCGAATCGCCGGCATCTTGACGAGGCCGATCGTTCCGCAGGGGGTTGCAGAAGCTGACACGGACGTAGGAAGGCTACTTGTAAGTAAAAGAGCGACCGAGAGGGAATCGAAGCGATCCGAGGACACGGGGTACGGCGCCGTTGGGCGAAGGGAGAGAGCCGCGGAGGGACGGAGAGAGAAGCGACCGAGGGGGAAAGGAAGGTGGTTGGAGAGAAGAGCGAGAGCAGGGGGGGTAGGGATAGAGAGAGAGAGAGAGAGAAGAAAGGGTAGGGGGAGAAAGCCTGGTGTAATGGAGGAACCAGTTTGCGGGTCAGTGCTCCGCATCAGCGAGTGGAGCTTCAGCCTGTAGACGTAGCGAGGACGATGCCACCAGGCGAAAGAAGGACGGCGACGGGGGCAGAGGGACCCTTCTAGGTCCTCGCCAGGGAGATGAGGGAGGAACGAAGGGCCAGCGAGGCAGACTGAGGGGCCAGAAGGGCCTGGGCGAGTCGTGAAGCCGCGTAGTACACTTTAGCCGAGGAGAGCGCAGGGCCAGCCTCTGACCATCGTGCCTCGCGCCGAGGGAGAAGTCCGTGGCTGGCGCCATTTTCCTACCGGGGAAAGGAATATCCTGGACTGGCAGGAACTTTCGAAAGAGGAGAGGCTTTCCGCCCTCGTAACGCCAAGGGGGAGCCGCCTCGCGTCCCCGCGGCGGAATCAGAAAGAGTGGCCGCCACGGGGAGGGAAAAGAGAGGTTCTTTTCGCCGGTCCTCCGCGACGATGAGTCGTAGGTACTAGAGCTGTTACTACCCGACCCGCCGGGTACCCGGGTACCCGTCAAATACTCGGGTACCCGTGAGATACCCGGGTAGACAAAAATTACCCGACTACCCGGATACCCGTGAGACACCCCGAGTAAATGAAGATAGTTGATAATTCCGATTTGACAGCTGATCGTCGATCGTCTTTCGACTTTCGATCATTTTCGGCTAACATCACGGGGGTATCTCACGGGTACCCGGGTAATTTTGTCTAGGGTAATTCCGGGAGACGCAGTCGGGCTGGAGAGTTGGTCAAGTTGCTATATTCAGACTCTACATCTGTGTATATGTAAAAATGTGTTAAGGTTCAGAACAATTAATTCTCTAGAAATCAACTGTTTCGACCAACTCTCCAGCCCGACTGCGTCTCCCGGAATTACCCTACTCGGGTGTCTCACGGGTACCCGGGTACCCGGGCGAAAACAACAGCTCTAAGGTACGACGGCGACTCGCGGCGGTGTTTCAGATGCCTGAGGATACTGGTGCCTGAGGACCGCCTTTAGGAACTTTAGATTTCTGGCCCGGATTGCGATCATCCTCTTATCGTTATTGAAGCTTCGCTGGGTGACCCGGTTATCGGGGAACGCCGCAGAATCTCGGCGGTCGAGGAACGTTCGGTAAGGTTTTAATATCGTCGGGTCGCACGCGGCACTAGCTGTGGGCGAAACGAGTTAATTCGCGTTCAATCGTTCTTAAATGCGCGGGGAGTGTTTCTGCTCGGGGAATGACCCAGTTCGCTGCTGAAGAATGCGAGTATATATTCTCGCGTAGTCGCGGCTTCAGGCCGAAGCCATCGAGTATCCTGCAGTTATTTCAGATACATGGAACGCACAGCCTGAAATAATTCGCGGTGAGGGGTGGGTGGAACCGGTCGATCAATTGTAGTTTGAAGTAGTTTGTAGTTGAGTCCCTCGGGGTGGTGAAACGAATGTATACTGCACTTTCTAAGTGGAGTAATAAGTGTTTGGGTGTTGTAGGTCTGCGGATCACTTCTGGCAAAGTTGTAGATGGTTTGCAGTTCGAATAACGAAAATAACTTGCATCTCTTCTGTCCATTGACATTGTTTTAGGGTAAGGTAAACGCACCAGTAAATGAACAGTTAAGGCTAATGAATGAACACTATTATAAAATTATGTTTGCAGTGTGATTGATTCGACGTGCTGTAATTACAAAATTACCGCTTCATAATCTAAAAAGAAAATTACTCACTAGCATTACCGAAATCAAGAATCTCTTCCAACTCTGTCGACCTTCATCCCCCAACCCATATTGCCCCAGCATTTCTCATTCAATTCACTGACTACAATTTTTCCGAATCCTGTATTCTTCTTTCCGAATCCTGTATTCTTCTTTCCGAATCCTGTATTCTTCTTTCCGAATCCTGTATTCTTCTTTCCGAATCCTGTATTCTTCTTTCCGAATCCTGTATTCTTCTTTCCGAATCCTGTATTCTTCTTTCCGAATCCTGTATTCTTCTTTCCGAATCCTGTATTCTTCTTTCCGAATCCTGTATTCTTCTTTCCGAATCCTGTATTCTTCTTTCCGAATCCTGTATTCTTCTTTCCGAATCCTGTATTCTTCTTTCCGAATCCTGTATTCTTCTTTCCGAATCCTGTATTCTTCTTTCCGAATCCTGTATTCTTCTTTCCGAATCCTGTATTCTTCTTTCCGAATCCTGTATTCTTCTTTCCGAATCCTGTATTCTTCTTTCCGAATCCTGTATTCTTCTTTCCGAATCCTGTATTCTTCTTTCCGAATCCTGTATTCTTCTTTCCGAATCCTGTATTCTTCTTTCCGAATCCTGTATTCTTCTTTTCGAATACCCCCTCCGTCTCAACGGCCGTTTCTCGCGGGAAAAGTCGGACGCACGCGAAACGAAAGGCAACTTCGTGTTCGATTGCAGTTCCTCGGCCGGCTGGCGGCCAGCGTTACCTCCGTCGGTCTCATCATTCCTTCGCATGCATTCGCACCTCGTAAATATTTCTCATACGACCGCTGTTCCGGCGCGTATGCACTGTCGATTTTATTGATCGCCAGCACCGCGAACGGCACACCGCTGGCAACACTATCGTGACGTACGCGTTAAAATTCGCTAAGCTTTCGCGTGCCTCGCATTACCCGAGCCGACGCCGTAACACTAGATGCTTACGGAATATAATCCCGGTTCGATATTTTTAGTTAAATCGCCGGGGGGTTGCGTAACACCGCTCGCCGTTCCGCGAAACTCTTTTCCTGGGTTCCCTTGCCCGCGGGCCCCCGCGATCCCTCCCTCCTCGGGCGAAATCGCCGAGCCCTTCGGAACCAGAGCGCCTCGAGGAATAACTACCAGCGCCTTGACTGACGTCAGCGTGCTCCGCGTTTGTATTTTCTCGAGAGCATTGAAATTATAGCCTCAGTCATCTCAGTGTCTTTGAATGTTTGATCGTGGCGAGTTATGCGAAACTTTCCCTCCCTTCCTTTCCAAACCAACCGTCACTTTGAAGTCTTAAGGGGAGGTTCCGGTCTAGAGCCCCCCAAAATAGGTGATATTTAGGAATTAATTCAAGGAAAACTACTATATATAATTCAATGGGAGTTTTTGCATTATATTAAGAATGTCTTAAATTATAGAAATATATTTTTTGTTTTGTAATTAATCATTGCAGACGGCCCTGGGCAGCTGTTAAAGTCAAGGCGTCAAAAAATTCATCCAATTCGGTGGGCGCTGTACCTCCAAAAGTTATTATCCGACTCGACTGAAACCTTTTTTATATTGAAGATTATTCTTCTGTCTAGGAGGGGGAACTAGAAAAAATTACAAAAATGACATTTTTTTTTTAGAAAATAACGACACTTCAAGTTTGAAATCACTTTTCCCTGTGTTTTTCGTCCTTTCAACGCCTTTGTAAATTATAAATTTTTAATTTTTTGTAATTTTTTCTAGTCCCCCCCTAGCCAGAAGTATATTCTTCAAAATAAAAAAAGTTTCAGTCGCATCGGATAATAATTTTTGGAGATACAGCGCCCACCGTTTTGAGAACACTGTTTCGAGAAAAACGCGTTTAAAGTTTTACGTGAGCGCCGAGTGGCCGGTTGTGATCCACGCATTTGCCGCTACTCAAATGCCTATAACTTCGGGAATTTTACGAATTTCAACAAATCCTTTTAAACACGTTTTCCTAAAAGATTGAACATTCGAAAAATGAAATAAAAAGAAAATAGATTTTTAAACCGGAACCTCCCCTTAAGGGTACTATTAGGCAGTCGTTTCCGTCTAAAATGAAGCATTTCTGTTTCAACTAATTACAAAGAAACAAATTGGAACTGAGACTTGTTCTTTGGCATGAAGTTTATTAAGATCATAAGATTTCAAAAACGTGTTGGTTTAGTCGAAAATATGGATTGGGGAGACTGGGGCGACTTGATACATTCTTTTATTTTTTCCACGTAAAAAATAAAAGAGAAGCGTACACTTCAGCAAAGAGGACGTTTTGTAGATCGCGTTAGGTTACGATTCTTTCAAGCTAATTTATTAACCTGAAATTATTTTATTAAAGGAAGTGCATTTTCGCGTTGAGAAACGTAAGTTTGTACTTCATTTATATAAAGTTTTTGTCACTGTGTATTGATTTTTATGAAATAGCGTTAATTTTACGGGAAAATGCACTCAATATTTTTTAAGGTTAAGCGTTGTTAGAATCATTGTATTATTGGAAGATTACAAAGTTTCAGAATTTTTTGAATTTCTTTTGGGACTTTGGGGAAGGTGAAACCTCATCAATGAGGTTTTAGTTTATTTTCGCAAAGAATAAGAGCTTCCATTAACTTCAATTTAGGTTGGGTCCGAAACTACACATTTTCTGAAAATGCTCGAATTTGATTTGAATCGATTGGAACCTCCGTTTTTTAGTTATCACTGCAAAACAAAATAAACTTTTTTAAAAAGCCTCTTTAATAATCATCTATAACGCCATATATAATGCATATTTGCGACCAAACAAACATGTTTTTTAAACCTTATTATGTTAATAAACTTCTTGCCAAAGAACAAGTCTCAGCTTCAATTTGTTTCTTTGAAATTAATTGAAACAAAAATGCTTCTTTTTAGCCAGGAACGACTGCCTAAGTAGTATCCTTAACGCCGGCATAACGACGACGGGTTTCTCGGGTAAACATCCATTGAAACTAGTCACCCTTCGCGTGCGGATCGCGGAATCAGGATCAATAATTAGGTATACATATCGCGTATCGACGATCGCGAGAAACACGCGCGTTAAGGCTGCCGTTCCAATGAGCGGCTGGCGACTGCGGCTGGAGACGCTTCCACTAGTGCAAGGGAGAAACAGATACATACTTCTCCCTTACACTAGTGGGAGCGTCGCCAGCCGCAGTCGCCAGCCGCTCATTGGAACGGCCACCTTTACGTAAAATTGTGCCGCGATTACGGTCCGCCGAGGTGTTTTGCGCGCGCTTCCAGCGACAGTCGGCGGTTCGCGAGCGGCCAACAGGATTCTCAATGCGAAGCTCTCCTGCTACGACTTCCGCGAGCCTGTTTGTTGACTGCGCGGTCGACGCGGTGCTGGATTAACCAGTAAACAAAATAAGGGAAACACCAGAGAAAGTTTTTGAATTTTAAAATCTATCTTTTGTTAGAAACCCTTTTTAGTCAAATTATCGGAAATGTCTAAGAAATGGTAGGGGAGACCGGGGCTAGTTGATATAAACGAATTATTTCGACTCATTTG
The DNA here is from genome assembly GCA_960531205.1 of Andrena bicolor. Lineage (NCBI taxonomy): Eukaryota > Metazoa > Arthropoda > Insecta > Hymenoptera > Andrenidae > Andrena > Andrena bicolor. The sequence continues at coordinate 17,945,959 of OY482668.1, read as the reverse complement.
AACGAGATATGTAAACTTTGTTGTTCAATTCGTTACTACGATCCAGCGTACGTCTGTGTATGTTGAAGTAAACAATAGTTTTTTATGTTTTCGTTTATATAGAGAAAAGGTAAATTGTTTTGATACATCCAATTTGATTGTGTAAATAACATTTTTTCATTCATTTTGTCTGTATTTTCTCAAGTTGTCGCTCACTATATATTAAAGAGGAAGGACTAAAGTATATTTTGGCATATTTTTTGTTAACCCTTCGTGGTCACACCTTCTTATAATCACAAATTGGTCACACGGGGTTCACTGTACCCCAGCGTCATTTTTTGAGTTACCATTTCCGTATTTTTGAATCTTTTTAACTTTTCAGTGATAATTCTACGTTCGTAATACTTATGCAGTTTTGGTCTAATAGTCTTTTTCTAGAAATGTAAATTTCGATATGCTAAAATTTGTAGTTGAAAATTGGCGATTTTCCATCGTTGTGCGAAAATACAGATTTTTAAAAAAAATTGTATTTTTTTGCGATAAATCCTTTTTGGAAGATGTAAAGGTGGGGCATTTCAAATAAAAAATTGCTCTTGGGGCACAATATACCCCGTGTGACCACGAAGGGTTAAGTAATTAACTCAAAAACAAAATGAAAAAAATTATTATTATTCACGGAAAAAACCCTTTGGTACAAAGAAATATAATGCGGGGAGACGTAAACCATAAATGACAAATAAACATTTCGATGAGAACGTATCGAACAGAAAATATAAAAATTTAAAAGTGAGCAAAGATTAAAAAATCACAGAAATTATACCGTCAAGGACCCAGTTCCTGATCCCTTAAGATGCAGAGGGAGCAGTTTCCGACCAACTTAAAACACTTTACTATAAGCTATCAAATGTTTGCGTATAAATTTAAAAACACTTCATAATTATTTAATAATTTTTTGGACTAAATTTCTATCGTGATAAACTTATTATTTGGTATTTATATTTGCTATCAAATGTTTGCGTATAAATTAAAAAACACTTCATAATTATTTAATAATTTTTTGGACTAAATTTCTATCGTGCTAAACTTATTATTTGGTATTTATATTTGCTATCAAATGTTTGCGTATAAATTAAAAAACACTTCATAATTATTTAATAATTTTTTGGACTAAATTTGTATCGTGATAAACTTATTACTTGGTATTTATATTTGCTATCAAATGTTTGCGTATAAATTTAAAAACACTTCATAATTATTTAATAATTTTTTGGACTAAATGTGTATCGTGCTAAACTTATTATTTGCTATTTATATACTAAACAGACCAAGAATTGGGTTCTGATCAGGAACTGGGTCCTTGACGGTACCTCGAATTGGTCCTCCTTCCAAGCTCAACGCGGAATTCAAATCGACCGCGATTCCCACCGTAATCGGCGCACACATCGAACTCCACGGTGCCCCGCGGGAACCGAGACGTCGCCGGGCGTCGCGCCCGGCGTCGCGGAGGTTCGCCAATCGCCGCGCCGAAATATTTACGATTCCGAGACGACGCTAATGGAACAATACCCGTCGCGGTGGAATGCGCGCTCGCGCGGGCGGGCCGAGTCTGGCAGCAAGAAGACCAAAACTACTTGGCGGGATCGGTGGAAACAGAGAGTTCCCCCCAAGGATAATGACAGCGGGATAAAACAATAACGAGGCGACGGGGTTGCCGGGGGCGCGGGAGGGGAAGAGGGGGTCACTCCGGCGGGTCTGCCCGTTGGTCGTGTAGGTGCAGCATTTCTCAAAGTTACGGACCACTACGTTTTAATGAACGCCAACTGGTTCTATCCCAGCGTCTCTGCATACAGACGTATCGGATTAGCACTTTGACTCGGACGGCTTTAATACGCGCGGCGCGGCAAAAACAGGCCGACATGCACGGCCGAAGGCGCAGTCTGCGGTGATGATGAGGTTGCGATAAAACACTCGAGTTATGCGCGCGCGTGCGGTTAGTTTCAAGTTCCAGCAACGAGAGTGATTACTCGAAAGAACCTGCGCGCGATAAAGCGAACGTTATCGCCGCGGCAGTCGGCGAAACGCTAGGCGGCCGGGGGCGCCGCGATGCTCCCATCCGCCGGGGGGGATCCCTCGCGGAAGAATCGAGGGAAACGAGAGGACCGAATGGAACGGCGAACCGTTCGATCGGGGATCACAGCGCGTCGGGGTTTCCGCGCGGAAGGTGGTCGACTTGGCGTTCCGGGGAATCGTTTCGCGGCCTCTGCTTCGGAATTATGGAACTCTCGACGTCAGAAATCTTCAGCTACAGTTGATACATATAAGAACTCATCATGCGTAAATCTAATTCTAGATGGCAACAATCTTCTGTTTAACTTTTATTATTTTTGTTATGTTTGTGTTTGTGTTTATATTGCTGTGTTTCTTTTTCTTTTTTCTTTTTTGTTGTTTATAAGTAAGGTCAGGCATAGTAACAGCATACTAGCTGCGCCTCGCCTTTTACCTGACAAGGGAACACCGCGAACCCGGACTCACCGATTGGAACGCAACTTTGTGGGTTTTTAGAGTGACTCAAAACAAGAACTACCGTGTGTTTCATTTGTGCCCTATCGCCCTTTAAGGGGGTGAAAACTAACCTCAAAGACAAATAGGCACTCCACTTTTTCGCATATAACTCCCAAACTACAACAGACAGAAACAAATGTTTCAAACAAAAGATTAATGGTGCAATGAGCACTGCAAACTTGCTTTAACAAAATTTTGAAAAAAGTTTTTTTCGTTCAGATATTTTTTTTTTAAACTCTTTTCAAGATTTTGTTAATTCAAGTTTGCAGTGCTCATTGCACCATTAAACTTTTGTTCGAAACATTTTTTTCTGTCCCTTGTACTTTAGGAGTTATACGCGACAAAGTGGGAGTGTCTATTTGATTTTGAGGTTAGTTTTCACACCCTTAAAGGGCGATAGGGCACAAATGAAACACAGCGTTGTTCTTGTTTTTAGTCACTCTAAAAACCCGCAAAGTTACGTTCCAATCGGTGAGTCCGGGTTCGCGGTGTTCCCTTGTGAGTAATAATGACGTTTAACCCTTCGTGGTCACACGGGGTGTATTGTACCCCAAGAGCAATTTTTGATTTGAAATTCCACACCTTTACATCTTACAAAGGGGATTTATCGCAAAAAAAAAAATAAAAAACTTTTTAAAAAATCTGTATTTTACCACGACGATGGAAAATCCCTCGTTTTCAACTACAAATTTTAGCATATCAAAATTTACATTTCTAGAAAAAGACTATTAGACCATGACTGTATAAGTATTACGAACGTAGAATTATCACTGAAAAGTTAAAAGATTCAAAAATACGACAATGGTAACAAAAAATGACGCTGGGGTACAGTGAACCCCGTGTGACCAACTTGTGATTATAAGAAGGTGTGACCACGAAGGGTTAATAATAAAAAAATAATAATAATACTCTCCGGAGGATTCGGTAACTCTCGAGCAGAAACTCGGAGACGCTGTCTCACTATCAAACATGCAAATTCAAACGAACCTCCCGCCTCTTTATCTCCGAGCAATAACGCGCATGCCCGCGGGCAATTAACTAAAATTTATTTCCCTCTCGGCGACGCGGCAGTGTTCCTCATCCTCCTCCTCCTCCGAGCGTTACACGTAGGCAGATACGTCTTGGACGCTGACGCCGATTAACGGTAAACCGTTGGCGGATAGTCTGAATGAGCTTCGATCTAATCTCCGCGGTCTTCTCCGCCGGATGTTGCGCCGGCTCGACGGAACTGACTGCGAGGCCGCAGATTACATCACGTTTTTCACCGGCCATAAACAAGTTGTTATACGCTGTTAATTAACCGCGGCAGATTCTACGGCCGTCCCGATCGGGATATTATAATCTCGCCGGCTAGCACTCTTTTCGCCGACTGCACGTTCCATTTCTTTTGCCCGGCGGTGGACGTGGAAGGGGAGGGGTCCGAGCAGCCGGCAACGACGTCGATTAGCGTCTTTAAATGGTATTCTAATGGACACCGATCCACTCAGTTAAACCCGGTTAATTTCCTCCGCTCGATTTCGCCGGGTTAAGCGTCAGTTTATTTTAAGTATATCGCCCCTGGCATGTTAATGGATCCGGGATTAATTTAATGCCCCCGCGCGATGCGAATCTCGCAGCGGCGCGGGACTGATCGGTAAGTTGCAGGGCGGTGCGCTGTAAGTTCGCAAATTATGACGCAAGCGGGGAGGAAAGACGAGTGACGACACAATCCGCGGGGACGTCTCGCGGGATTATATTTGCCGCGGGTGGCGCGAGGGCGAGACCGTCGACGAGGGGGGTGCACGCGAGGAGGGGGCATTCGAGTAAGCGTATCCCCGCGAGCCTTTTCCGGGGTAGCGATCTCGCCGGGGCACCGGTGAAATAACACGAGGAGGAGAGTATCACGGGATCGGGCGACAGCAGGTGGTAAAAAGATCGGTACCCAGCCGAGCAAACGCTGCGCAGGCATTCGCGACGTGCCGCAGGGAGGCGAGTTCTTGCCCCGGCAAGACGGCCACGCGGTTAGTCATCAAGGCCCGGAGATTGTTCCCGCGGACGGCGACCCGACCGGTTGACCAAAACCACAAGCTTCCCCCCTCGCCGTCCCTCCTCCGTCACCCTCCGCCGGCCCTGCCGCCGCCCCCTCCCCCCCCCCGGACGGGGGGTGGGGCAGGAGGGCCCCACCCCACCCTTTTACGCTCAGTCGGTTGTACGCTCCTCTCGCGATCTCTCCCTACCTCTCTCCCTTTTCCTACTGTTTTGCCTCGCCCTGTCCCTCTCCGTCGCAGCGCAGCTCCGTCGGCCGGCATTTCCCTCTGTGCCGCCGCGGTCGGCCAGCGTCTCGTGTACCCTCGCGTCCGGTCCCGGGATCGGGTAATCTTAGAAAGTCAACTGGGTATCGGGTATTGATGGCAAACATTGTTGAACGTCTCCCCGACTCCTCCGTCGCGTCCGTCGGCCCGAGGACTCCTTACGCGCCCTGCCACCCCCCCTTCCCCCTCCCCCTCTCTCTCCCCGCCGGTCGACCAGGTTTCCCGTGACTCGACCCCGCTCCCCTTTTTGCACGTTTTGCGATTTATTGTCGTTTTACGCGGGCCCCGGAGGCGCTCGCCCGCGACCAGTCGCGACCCCACTCCTCTCCCACCCGTCCGTTCATGGTAATCGTGTTGAAGTATCGGGTTAGCGTCGGCTGCGTCGCGAGCGCGCGTGTGGCGGCTCGCGGCACTCGCGTTAGACGCGACGCTGGGCACGTGATTCCGGGACGAAGCCAGGTTCGGGACGCTGGCCCAACTGAACGCGCGGGGACCCGTTCTCGATCGGTCGAAAGGGGGTGGCCGATCCACTATCCACGACAACGGCTGGGTTAGGCGGACGGCACGGGGCTCGCGTTGAATCGACGAAGCCGCGCAACGGTCGCGCCTTCGATGGATCACCGCCCGGGTGATCAGCGTGTGCTGCGGGCGCGCCGGCGCTGTTGAGCCCGATGGCGAATTTTTTTCGAAAAAGCGGAAGCATACATTTTTATAGAATTATTTGCACTTAAAAAGCAACACTGAAAGAACATTTGGTAATTTTTTGGCAGAAAAATATTTTCGTTTTTAATCAATATACGACATCCAAGAAGTATTTTCTGAAGCAGTGGCGGAACCAGAGGGGGGGGGCGATGGGGGCGATCGCCCCCCCCCTAAGAATAATAAAATATAAAAATATTATGACGTTGTGTATTATTCTGTATAAATAATTAATGAAAATTTCATTATTCAGGCTATAGTATCAGATAGATATATTAAAATATAAATTACAAGCAAATTTTAAATCTCGTAAAGAAAATTAAAAAATGTAGGTATGTACTTTTACACGTTTCGCCCCCCCCCCCCCCAAGAAAGGCTCCTGGATCCGCCACTGTTCTGAAGTCTGTTAGATCATTTTCGTCCCCGGGAGGTGTTCTAATTTCGTCCTCGGAACTCTAAAGGAAATTAAGATCGATTTTCTATAAATTGCTTATTTGAGATAAAAAGGGCTGAAACAGTTACAGGAGAGAATTATCTTTTATCGGTTTTCAATTTTAGTAGAAATGTTTCATGTTTTATAGATGCCGAAACGAAAACAGTGGAATAAGGAGTTCATGCGGAAATAGATGTTTATTTGCCGTGATTGCTTACACATAATCTGTAAGATTAAATTAAAAAATTAATTTTTTAATTTATTTGCTGTCTTACAAACATTTTCTTAGGGTACGAAATTGGGAACACTTTGTTCAGATCTCACATTTTGCACGTTTTCACATTTTGTTTAATATCTCGTATTAACATAACACGATTACATTTTGCGATTCGTGGATACATAGAGAAATGTTCAAAGAAAATTCATGCCAAGTGCCAGCTGATTCTAACATTTTATACACCCTCCACAGGGTCAAATATAAATGGAGAACGAAATTTGGGCCCTTTACCCTATATTTCTAGATTTTTATTTTTTTTTTGTTGTGAATTTTGAAAATCTAAGTTCAAACTCGTTATTACCAGTCAGCGAAACCCCTGTGAGTAATTGTTTAACTTATCGGACTGACATAAAAATCCGTACATCGAAAGGTATAGGCTGACGCGTTAACGAATTTTAATTTCTTCCACCTCCCCTTTCTCAGAACCTAATTGTCACCTCAACTTGAAAATTTCGTGTGATTGATGTCTCATCATAAGGTATCGTTTAAATAAAATTCAGTTCCAAAATCGCGGGACCAAAATGAGGCGATTTCTTGCGTCACTCTTTGGAGACCACGAGGAACATCTTCGATTCAAGTTCTGGTGTTTAGGGAGATTGTGTATTCCGAGGGTGCATCGATAGGATCTGCTTTTAGAGAGCATCAAGTTGGAGTTGGACTTTGAAGTTAGGAGAAACCCCCGTCTCGTGTGGCAAGAGAAAATATTAAACGCCGCTCTTTCTCTTCCCATGCAAAACACTCCGGCGCACTTGTAACGACAGAGTTTACGAGGGAATAGAAAGTCCCGCTCTCGAACAATTCGTCTTTAGAAAACGCATTCCAACGCTATTAAGATGATTCGTACGAGCCTTTTGTTCGAAGTAACGGCATAAACAGCAGTCAAGTACACCTATACAGGGTGTTGAAAAAGAAACGTACGGGATATCCTTTGAGGTCTTCCCTTCGCACTCTGCTCGTTTATTAGTTGCAAGCAATCTTCCAAGAAACCGTGAAACCGTCTTGCGCGGAGATGCTAGGACGAGGATCACTGCTCTTCTGCAGCTATTTTGGGGAATTGAAAGCGACGTGTAACTTTAAGATTTACACATAATGCGGAAACGTAGAATTCATCTTGAGGCGAATGTTTGTGAATTTTTTTAAAAAAATCGGAAGCATATATTTTTACAAAACTTTTTGCACTTAAAAGAGCAACATTTAAAGAACATTCGGTAATTTTTTCGTAGAAAAATATTTACGTTTATAATAAAGTTACAGCCGACATCCAAGAAGCCTTTTTAAAAAGTTGTTTTAGCGGCGGACACTGCCATTCGGAACCAGTTTATCTGAAATTAAAAGGATTTCGTTGGTATATTAATGTATTCTCTGATTCACGGAAGGAATTTCCGAAATATTAATTATAAATATTATAAATAAATATTTTCACGTGATGTCGTTCTTTTAAGTGAAAAGAGTTCTGTACAAATATATGCTTCCGCTTTTTCAAAAAAATCCTTTCGGCCACCCGACAATGTGTAAACCCTTAAAAGAACGTCCCACATTTTTTTAAAACACCCTGTACGAGATTATCGAGGCACAAACATGAATCTAGCTCGTTCGTACGTTTAGGAAGGCCGCGCTTCCTGAAAAGCATAATGATCGGTGTGCGTTCGGGACCGAGATAACAGTCTTCCGGTGTTATCTCGCACAATGGGAAGACCTAAACGTGCGAACGTGCAAAGGGAACAATGAGACACGGTTCCTGAATCTCGGCAGGTGCACACACGCATGGCCAGTGTAGTGCGCGTGAAATTGCAAATTGGAAGAGTCACAGTTCGTGGGCCGTGAAAGGCTCGCGTTTTCGTGGGACTCTTCGCTGGATCTTTTCGTGTCCCGCTTGGTGAAGTTAATATTTCAAGCTTCGAATTAAATCATCATTTAAACATAATAATATTCGACCTTTGAAAAAACCAGAATCTGAGAATCTTATTATGCATTTATTAAATTTCTCTGGTAAACGAGCACGATGAATTGTGAAGAATACGTGAGAGAGAATTTAGTATCAAATAATTGCCCCGGAAGGCGGTGCAGAAGAGTTACTGTAATGCAGAGAATCAAATTATCCTTTCAGTAGAATAGTTTGAAATTTTCCCGCCATCACGCCCCATTCAAATGGAGTAACACCGTTCTTCTTGTTTCTTCATAATTTATGTTAATTGAAACGTGTAACGCTATGATGCTACAAAGTAGAAGTTTTAATTGTTTGCGGTGGAATTCATGTTAATCCGATGCTAAGTGTAAAAATAATGAGACCGAATAGCGATCTCTCTCCCAATTAAAATTGAGAAATCGCACCTATTCTTCTGTACATTATCTTTCGAATCTGCAAACTGATGCACTTTCGTCAATTTTAGATAGGTTTCTATTAGTGAAATTTAATCGATCTTATTATCCATTATTTAAAGTGCAGCTGTCTATTGTAGACTTGCTTGACCTTCCAACTTTTGTGTTAGTACAAACAAAAGTTTACCAAATTTAGTCTCCCTAACATGCCTAGTTCAATTTACAAGTTTCTCTTAGCCAAGGGTACTTCGAACGACAACGAACGTCAAGGAACCAAAATAATTTATAGTAAAAAGATTTTTTAAAAGACAAGCTTTTATTAAAAGGGATATAAATAATTTTGCTACTGGTCTAAATGTATGACTAAAAATAAAAACAAGGGGCGTAAATATTAAAATTTCAATTTTGGTACATTAGTTTTCCTATTCTACTAGATCGTCCGTGCTCGAGTTTTTTCCTCTTGACTGCTCGCAGCTCAATTCCTCAATTCAAAGTTTTTGCATAATTTTTAATATTCAATATTTACACCCCACGATTTTAGCTTTAGCCATACATTTAGGCCGCTATCAAAATTATTTTTCCCTTTTTAATACATTTTAATAGAAGCTTCTCCTTTTAAAAAAAAATTACCAAATTAATAGTGAAAATAATGTCATCAGAACTGCGTAAGTGTGAAAAATTTCAAGTAAATCGGATATGTGGAAGTGAGTAAAAATTACCTCACAAGACTTCACCCAAACAAACTACATAACGAACTCACGAGTGAAGCTAACTAAAAGCTAGTGAAAATCGATTAAAGGGACTAGGCAGTCAGAAACTCGATTTTTTTTTGCATTTTTCGAAAGTATCACCCTTCCCGAGTAAAATGCCGTTTGGTTTATGTTAAAATTCGCAAAATTAAGGATTTTACAGCCGAAAAGGTCGAGCGCGCCACATACCGTTTCTGCGCTCTTTCGAAACTTTACACGCGTTTTTCTCGGAATCATATTTCCTCTTCGTTTTGCAGTGATTGCGAAAAAACGGAGGTCCAAATCAATTTGAAAAAAAATTGGGCATATGTAAAACATGTCTTATTACGACCTGGACCTAAGCATAAGTCTGTGAAAACTTCTATTTTGACAAAAAAAAAAGTAAAATAGCTCTTTTTCCTGCCGAAAAATCACGTTTCTTTAAAATTTGGCGTTGTATAGCCGCGATTTGCACAATTTTGATATTTTTTCTTTTCCAATAAGTCCACTGCAGAATGGGGCCAAGGCATAATGTAAATTTCAAAGGAGAGGTCAAAATTAAATTTATTACGGTCAGAAGCACTGCAAAATTACAGCTTACTGTAGCGTTGTTATACATATGTATATATTATTGAAATAATTTTTTTTTTAATGTTTATCGTATTAATAAACATTACCCAAAAATACAGGTCACAGTTTGTGTTCATCTCCTTGTAATTAATTCGCAAGAAATACTTGATTTTCGAGCGATCTGACTGCCTAGTCCCCTTAAAAGAAGACGTCACGAAGTCCCCAGTGCAAAGATCGATTGTCAAGGCCGAGGAATTCGTTATCACGGCTCGCATTGGTATTTATCACCGCGCGACGCGTTCGCTTGAAGTGACTTAAAGGAGACGGCGCGGAGTGAATGGTGGTCCGCGGCACCGTTGGAGTGCACGTAGCGGCCGCTACGGCGAGCGTCTTTCGTTCCACGGAACAAGGAAGAAGGATGCGATTTTCGCGGGGTGGAAGATTCGGTCGGTTGAGCACCGCGCTTGTCAGCCAGTTTTATCGTAAACAAGAGGATAATGCGAGCCAGCCGGAAAAATCTAGGAAGAGTTATGGGTCTAGACTCGAGGGTTCTAGGCTCTAGCCTCTAGGCTGTGCAGGCACGTCGGTATGCGAGATACAAGCTGCCGATTAAAGTGCCTATCCGATCCTGGAGCGCCCGTACTCTGACGTGGCCTGGCCTTTGCGGATGCACGACCACCAATCGCTATGATCCTTCGAATTTTCTGATACAATTACTCTGATACGGAATAATTGTCAGTCACGCCCTCCGTAGCGGTTCGCTGCAACCTAATGAATTCTCAGTGATAATTACTACCGTCCCAGCATCAGATACAGGGGGTTAAAGATTCCACTGAAATCGTCAAGTGCTCCAAAAAAGATACGAACTATTCGAAATCTCGAGCGCAAACGCTCGAGAAGTGGTATAGACCAGCAACCAGACAGACACCGGTCAATTATTAGCACAGTGATTCCCAACCCGTGGGTCGCTGAGTGTTTTCTGAAAGCTCATTACGTTTTATATTTGTAAATCATTAAGGGTTAGGCCACCTTGGACGGAGCAAAATTGCAGTCATTTTAGGATTTTTTTTAGGAAGATAATGAAATAAACAAGAAGTTTAATATGAAGTCTGTTGTTATACAACTCTCGCCAGAAAAAATCGTATTTTTTGTTCTTACAAAATGGCGACGGTAGAGCCGTGATACGCAAGTTTTTGAAGAGCGACGTTCTCCACGGTGTTCACTCTCACGGCTATACCGTTTGACTTGGAACAAAAAACCAAAAAGATTTATTTTCTGCATGCCTAAAACTATGGAAGTACGTAGGGATTTAGCGATATCTTGAACATATTCTTTGCAATTGACACTTTTATAAAAAAGAAAATGCACTTTTTTCTCCCCATGTTCACCATTTCGTGACAAATTAATATTTATGGATTTCCCTACGTACTTCCATAGCTTTAGGCATGCGGAAAATAAATCTTTTTGGTTTTTTGTTCTAAGTCAAATGGTATACCCGTGGGAGTAAACACCGTGGAAAACGTCGCTCCTCAAAAACTTGCTTATCACGACTCTACCGCCGCCATTTTGTAAGAACAAAAAATACGATTTTTTCTGTCGAGAGTTGTATAATAAGAGGCTTCATATTAAACTTCTTGTTTATTTCATTATCTTCCTAAAAAAAAATCCGAAAATGACTGCAATTTTGCTGCGTCCAAGGTGGCCTAACCCCTTAAGTCAGAGTTATATTCTGAAATACCTATTTTTAATGTGTTTTAAATTTACCTAACTGCCGTTACTTCGAACAAAGGGTCAATCATTATCACAGTGATTCCCAACCCGTGGGTCGCTGAGTGTTTTCTGAAAGCTCACCACGTTTTATATTTGTAAATCATTAAGTCAGAGTTATATTCTGAAATACCTATTTTTAATGTACATATTTTAAATTTACCTTACCTGACGGGGTGGCTCGCAGGTTATTTGAATACATATTACAAAAAGGAATCGTGACTTAAAAAAAATTTGGGAGACACTGGCTCAGTACAAGAACCTCGAGATTTAGGGGATGCATTCCGCGAGGGCCACCGTATGCCGCAGCTGAAAGGGAAGCTTGAGCCATATTTGGGTTGGCCGGTGAACGGCAGGCCTCTTGGTACGAAAAATACCGCGCCACGTGGGGGTGGCAGGTTCGCCGGAGAGCGCGCTCCGTTTCCTCGATCGCCGCGGAACAAAGCTGGCGTGACATTAAAGGAAAAGCGGGGACAGGGGGGTGGGGGGGGAGGGAGGAACGAAGAGGGGGTGACGGGAGCAAAGCCGCCGTTGACCCGTAGTCGCGAAAAATACTCGGCTAGGTCCGCCGAGCGGCAGCGACGGAGGGTACAGAGAGAGAGAGAGAGAGAGGGTGGGGTGGAGGGGGGTGGTTGCTTCCCGCGGGGGTGGGAGGGCGACGCAAGCGTAGAAAGCGGAAAGGGCTCGAGAGTGAAAAGAAGAGAGTTGGCTGAAAGTTTCGTTCATCCGGGCGGTGCTCGCAAATAACAGACTCTAGACACGGTTGCAGAAGCGGTCGGGTCGGGAGTACAGTGGGCTTTGCTGGCTCTCCGCGAACTGCGAGAGGGGGCGAGCACGGCATCGCGTCCCGAAGGGGGAGCGCGGAGGGGCCGACGCGAGTGCATTCACGCGAGGGGGGGAAGGACGAGGGAACGAATCGGGGGATGGAGACCGGGGGACGGGCGCACGGGGGGAGGGAACCGTAGGGAGGGGGATGCCTGAGGAGGGGGGGGGGGTGGGGGGATGGAGGAAGAAGGGCGTAACTGGGCCAAACGGTGGCTGTGTCGCGGTCTAGACACGCCGCGGCTGAGAATTAATGCCCCGTGTTCGCCAGACTTTCCTTTTCGCTCCGTAACGAGCTGCCCCGCGGTTTCCGTCGTAATCCGCGACGTCCGACGCCACCCGGCCAATTGCTAACTCCTCCGCCCGGAATTTTCTTGCTTAACCGAGTTTTGCAACCCGCGGAATCTCGCGACAGCGTTCGCGCTAACAGCCTCGAGGGGCGCCGCGCCGGTGACGGTCCCCGGCGGCGAGAAAATCGTCCGCGCTTTTGGATCGTGGGACGCGGCGCGTCGGGGACGCCGATGGTTAGGCGACGCGCAAAATCGTTACGTTCGGGGGAGAATTTCTAGAGGCGGGTTACCATTGTCGCGTACCGCTCGCGGTTCCCGCGACACTCGCGGCTGATCACGCGCGATCCTCTTCTACTTAGCGCACTGGCATACGACGCTGGTGCCTTCGGTTTTACTGGCGAGATCAGTTTCCCTGGGCGTTTGAAATTCTTTGAGGTTTTGTGAGGAATATTGCACTGTGATGGAACTCTTTGAGTTTCCTTTTGAATGATTTGTGACGACTGTGCGATCAGTCGAAGACGCGTTAGTGGGACGGTCGAATTATTTGCTTCGCCAGCGGCGCTCGTAATTTTAGCGACCGATTTAATTGAACGTTACAGAACGATTAAACTGTTCCCTCTAGCACTAAGTGAGCGATTAACGCGAGCGGACGCGACGATAGGCAACACTAATTATAATTCTCCCGCCTCCTGGGGTACTCCATCGGGGAACCGGGTCGCGTGAAATGAACACTATTCCTGGCCAAGGTGTTTCCGTTTAAGATCCGTGGATCTGACACCAGCTTATGTCACTTGGATGTTGTTCTCTTTTGGCTTGGGGAAGATCTAGCAGCGAACTTATTCCTCCCTTTGAGTTGCATTTCAGATTCAGGTAGGGGAAAGGTGGGATAGTTGATCACAGTTTTTCTTTTTTATTAAAATAATTATAATGGTTTGCTTTGTTTGTATTTAATTAGGTGAGATGTGATATAAACTGATGTGATCGTGTATCCCCGCTGATCAATAGACTGCGGATGTTTATGCACGTATAATATGTCGTAATATGCAACAAATATGCAACATATATGCAAAATACAAAGTGAGTCATCCAAAGTTGAAAGCTGAAATATTTCTTGGAAATTGCTAATTGTAGCTAAAAATGTTTCACACAGAAGTATCTATTATTTTATTTAGGTATTATAGTTCAAATTGCAGTATATTGCAATAGTTTTTCCTGTGGCGTGGGATACATATATACAAAATTATTGACTCCGCCATCAACGTTTGTTAATTTTTTCGTGCCTATATTCAGTACGTATAACACTTGCGATCATACTGCCTCGAATTCTACGCGAGGAGACGTTAGACGTTTTTCTCTCCATTTTCTTTTACTATTCCTGCGCTAAAGTCTTTCGCATGGCAGTAGTCGATAGATCAGGGATATGCGGTCGGTGTGGTTATGAGCGTATCAATTATTATGTAAGGTGGTTACACACGAGCAATGAGATTCAGTAGGTAATAAGAACCATGGTTGATAATTCCTGTCGCGAAAAATGTCATATTATAATCTTCGAATACGGTGTCGATTTGCAACAACTATTTACACAGCGATTACTGAATAATTCCTGCCACCGAAAGGTATTGCAGTTTTCGAGAAACATTTTCATTTCCAAATAAACGTTCCAATTATCCAGTTATGAAAACTCCGTAAATAATCCCTTTTTTCATAACATTTTATTCCGCCGGATTGATTATACAGCACATTTTACACGAATGTAATCCGTTGGCAAACGAAAGAAACTACGGAATTGTGCAAGTGCTGAATTCGATGAAGACCGTGGGCTGGTAAAGGCACCTCGCTCGTTCTTTGATCGAAATAAAAATAGACGGTGCTTGATTTTCGTCTGTGTGAAAGGCATTTCACGCGATGTTAAGGGAGGTCAGTGGCAAAGGCGAGCCTGAAAATGGGGTTAGCCTCTTCTAAGAATTTCCTCGGCGCTCTTTCATCTCCGCTCTGCGACACACTGACTCTTTCATCTTAACTCACCTTTTATATAATCTTAATTAATTTTTTCAACGCCGACCCCGTGCGTCGAAATGGCACGCGAGTTACCTCTAATTTTTCCCACATTTCTCTTCGGGAAAGGAAAATGGACCCGACGTTTATCTACGCTTAATTACTTAACTTTACGTTGTTTTAAATGGAGCAGGGCATTCGCGTTGCTCGACGACTGTATCCGCAGACTTTTGACAAGGCTTTCGCACAGATTTTCCGTAGACTAAACATAGAAGCGATCGTAACGAATTCTAGGACGCGAATATATTCGCTGCACGCCGCATTGCTTGATTATAAAACTATTTTTATTCCCGCCCGTAACACGAACCATTCGGGCGAAAACCGCGCTGGGTTCGAAAGGTTCTGCGGCTATTTTAGCCGGCAACTGAACGTCATGCTTCTGTCAGCCCAAGCTTCTTACGGGATAACGAGATCTAGCCGAATTTAAGTTTCTTAGAATCAGAATCGAGTACGAAATTCGAGCGAGGCAATGCGACGTCGGTGAAAGTCTGGAAAGACGGACCGTTTAAATCGTTAATAATTGCCAAGTGCATTATATTTATTTTCTGTCGCAGTGCTTCTGTTACTCTTTCATCAATTCTTGCCATTAGAAATGTGACGAAAGGCGAGGAAAGTGGAGTGGACAGAATTCGATCCACTCCGTAGTTTCATAGAATTAAACATTGTAATTTAACTCCAATGCGTGCTTTAAGGCCTGCGGGTCTCGAATTTCGCGCATTGCGGTAAAAAAGACATAAGCGAAAGTTGCTTACAAGAAGACTTAGCATCGAATCGAATCAGTCAGCGCATTATTTCGGCGCTTGCATCAACGCTTCACCCCAAACTCAAGCTCGAATTCCATCAATAAAGTCACCAAAATTTCAACAGAAAATTCAACATTAAAATCAACATTACTAGTTCATTAATTTCATTATTTTCTTGTATTATTGTTTGTTTAATAATGTACTGGCTTTTCTCCTCTTTTCTTTTCTTTCACATTGTTTCTTTGTTAACTTTATGAATTGTTCACTGTAAACTAAAGGGTCTTTACCAGTGAATAAATAAATAATAATAATGATTTACTCTGCACAGATCTAAATATTCTTAATGCAAATTAAATGAAAGTCATTAGGTGATTATAAGAATTGATTTAAAGCATAAAATCCATTTTTTTGTTTTTACAAAACAAAACAATTCTTGAATTGTTTCTTTGTTAACTTTATGAATTGTTCACTGTAAACTAAAGGGTCTTTAGCAGTGGATAAATAAATAATAATAATGATTTACTCTGCCCGGATCTAAATATTCTTATTGCAAATTCAATGAAACTCATTAGGTGATTATAAAAATTGATTTAAAGCATAAAATCCATTTTTTTGTTTTTACAAAACACACTTTAATTCTTGAACAAAACAACATAATTCTTGAATTATTTGAATCGTGATCACATTAATTTACTTGTTTTCCTTTTTCTTTGGATCCACTGATTTCCTAAGAATCAAACCTACAAATCTAAGCGAAATACTTCAACCACGAAAAACCTTCAATTTTCTTCGAAAATGTCAAATGTAACATAAATTTTCAAGGTCAAAACTTGTTCGTCCCACTTTCTCACTAATTTTCCCTTATTCTGTAGCATCTTAACTTTAACGCCGAGAAAGATTCGCCGCCGTATTTGATTTCTATAAAAAGTTCTACAATTTGGACACAAGAAAGTGCAGCTCGTATCACTCTGCACCGAGGGCTGTTCGAGTACTCGAATATTCGAGTAGCTTGAAGTTCGGACCGAGCCGAGCCGAGTACCCGTAAAAACCGAGTAGCTCGATAAATCCGAGTAGCTCGAATTTTTTCGAGTAGCTCGAATATTTTCGAGTAGCTCGAATATTTTCGAGTAGCTCGAATATTTTCGAGTAGCTCGAATATTTTCGAGTAGCTCGAATATTTTCGAGTAGCTCGAATATTTTCGGGTAGCTCGAATATTTTCGAGCGGCCCGAAAGAACCGAGAAACTCGAATTTTTAGAGCAGATCGAAAAATTTACATTCCAGTAGATAAACGTAACCTAAAATATTCGAAACATTCGTATTGCCCGAAACGTTCAAGCTTCAAGCTTCAAGCTTCAAGATGCTCGAAAATTTCGATCTGCTCGAAAAATTCGAGTTTCTCGGTTCTTTCGGGCCGCTCGAAAATATTCGAGCTACTCGAAAATATTCGAGCTACTCGGATTTATCGAGCTACTCGGTTTTTACGGGTACTCGGCTCGGCTCGGCTCGAAAAACCGAGCCTGGCTCGGCTCGCTTTTTCCGAGTACTCGAACAGCTCTACTCTGCACCGAGGGGCGCGTGCGAGAGCTGGTCGGGCATCCTAGTGGCGAGTTAACGGGAGTCTCGATCGGCAGACGGGAACCGATTCTCGCGGCGATCGGCGAGACGTGCAACGTCCTTTCCTCTCGCTGGCCCCGCGAAGGACGAAGGGGGGCGAAGGGGTAGGAAGGTGGGAACCGCGGCGTCTGACGCGCGCTAAACGATCCCTCTGTCTCGCGAGGGCGATCGGCGGGCGGTACCGAGAAACGAATAATTGCGTTTAGTCGTTGCGCGCCCGCAGCGCGCGTTGCATCGCGGCGCGCGAAGGGCTTCAGGGGCTGGGGGGCGAGGGGGGGAGGAGGACCGCGAAATGTGAAGAAATCGAAAAGGGATGGGGGACGAGGCATCGCGAGGAAGATGCGGGGAAAAAGGAGCAGCCGCTAGAAAAAGAGGTGGTGGAATGGTTGAGTGGAAGAGCGGGGCGGAGGGAAAGACGGGGAAAAGGGTTGGGGGAGGGAGGGAAAGCGAGGCTCGGACGCAGTTACGCGCGGTCTAAGGCCAGACGCTGGCCAAGCTCGCGGGGAGGAAAGGGGAACCCTGGCGGTTTCCGATTGCATTATCGCCAGGTGATTAATCGCTGCCCGAGGTGTTCCATTGTCTCTCAGGGACGTCTCGATTCTGGTTCCACCGACGCACAGTGGTCTGGAATCGTAGAAAGGTCAACTGAATTCAATTGCTCAAGCTCTTTGGAAATCCTTGACCTTTTAGCCTTAGGATCTGGGTTAGGTGTGAGGACTAAGCTTTGGCATCGGTGAGGGTTGACACGAATCACCCAAAATTTTATTGTTTCGAAAAGGTTTAAAGATGGGGAAAATTGCCTGATTCGAAGCGATCATATTTCCACCGAAATATTTGCCTTACTGTATTTTTCTATGGATGAGAGTTGACTTAAATGTGACTATGTAGCGTTAGGTGTGTTTTTTCACTTATAAGTACATGTAATATGAAAAGGATATAGGGTAATTCTTTTTAATTTTTTTTGTATAATTTAAGAGTAGCTTAATAAATACCAAAAAGATTTATTTCATTATATGTTGCATTTACTGAGAAAAATATCTTTAAAAACATCTTAATTTTTCTGCGGTTTTCTGCAAGTAGAATGATCCCTTATTGAGTCATATTCGGGGTTGATTCGTGGAACTGAGCAACATGTCCAGTGGTGCTCCTCTGCGTTCCCTGTATTCTCCACAATCAGCTGTTTTCAGCTATTCAGTCTAGTAAGCGGGAGAAAAATTCGACGACCGTGTCTAGTTGAAAGCCTTTGAACTTCGCTCTTTTTATATTTTGTATCACTTTCGCGATCGTAGGTTTGACAGAATTTTGAGTCGAGTGCTTTCCGCTGTTTCGAAAGTAATTCTGCGGTGGCTCATTACATCACGCGAAAAGAGTAGCGCTTGCAGACAGCTCGTTGCATGCTGCTTTTTTTCTTAGCAATGAACACGTGCATACAAACTTGAAAAATCAAATAAACCTACACGCAGAGCCAGCCCTGAAAGATACTCTCGGCTACTTTATTAACGTCTCGTGTATTTGCCTTTCGTCGGGGCTGCGTTTATCACAACGATGAATCAGTTTCGAATTATTTTATTTAACATTTACTTGCATCCAAGACCGTCGTTATTAACTAATCCGCTCGGGCGTTCCATCGCAGCCGTTCAATCACGTTTATTGTTACAACCACTTACGGCCGTAATCGCTTTATAAGCGCGTTTTAAACACGCTCCTTTGTTACCAGCGTCTGACTAGCCGTTGGCTGCGATCAAAGAAAATATAAGAAAAGCACGCAGAGATCCCTGTAACTGATCTGTTGATTTACAAGGCAGCATGCCTCAAATACAATCGGGATTCCTGTTCGCGCTTATCTCCGTATTATCACTTGTAAATCTCTCGTTTCAACCCTCCCTTACCAATATCATTTATTTCGCACACTGACGCCTGACGAACGCCACTGCTGATCTTCAACAGCAAATTTCCAAAGTGCAGGCAAAGTATCGCGATACGTGCTTGACTCAAAATTAAACAAAACGATCACGGCAGCTTCGAAGAATATCTCATTCAATCCTAGGGTTTCGTTTCATTTCAGCTAACAAGGGAGCTTTTTTTTGTTGATGCCATAATGCAGCTTTAGGGGGTGAAATCTCGGCTTGAAAAAAATGCAGAATTTTCTTTTTCGTGGAATATCTCGAAAACTGTGGGAGATATTGGAAAGAAATCTAAACAAAAATTGTATCTTTTTTTACAAGTACAAAATTATGGAATTAATGATTGGTGGTGGAGGTATCTTGAAAAGTATGGATTTTTCGATAATTTTTTTTACGCGGTTTTTGTAGATATAAGAACAAGATGAAACTTTTGTTTAAACTTTTTTTCCATATCTCTCACCGTTCTCGAGATATTTC
This sequence comes from Andrena bicolor, assembly GCA_960531205.1. Classification (NCBI taxonomy): domain Eukaryota; kingdom Metazoa; phylum Arthropoda; class Insecta; order Hymenoptera; family Andrenidae; genus Andrena; species Andrena bicolor. The sequence continues at coordinate 17,926,427 of OY482668.1, read as the reverse complement.
ACGAAAAAGAAAACTCTGAAATTTTCTAAGGGTTGATTTCAACCCCCAAAACCACAGTATGGCAAAACAAAAAATACATTTCTCTTACGCATGACCTAGGGTAAAGGACCCAATTACTGACACCTAACCAATTACTGTCACCTTAAGCTATTTTACTTAAAATAACGAATAAATAAATTATAGTATATAATTTATAGCATAGATTATAGGTTGAATTACATAATTCTTTTTGTGTATGACTTTACAACGTTTATTTATTCGTTATTTTAAGTAAAATAGCTTAAGGTGACAGTGATTGGTCAGGTGTCAGTAATTGGGTTCTTTACCCTACTCTACTTGCACACAAAGTTGCATATTTTTCTGAAATTCCGGGTTGCCTAAACGCCCTTCTAAGAATCTCTGCTGACCACAGGCGTTTTCGTTACACAGTCGTTTGGATTTTGGCGAACGGGAGAACAGGCTGGCATCCAGATGCACTTTATATGCAACTCACGCATGGCGCTATTCAAATACACACAATCGAAAGTGGAAGTAATTAGTACGGCCGTTGGGAGGCTCGTCGCGGCGGAGACGTTGGCATGCCCGCTAACTCGTCGTCTTCGAGGAATTTTACCCTAGCCGATGGAGAGTTCGGCAAACAATGTCGACTATTCCTAACTTGTAGCCAGGAATTGGACGAGCCCGGGTGTGTGCTGATCACACAAGCCCCGAGTACTTGCACACGAAGTTCACGCGGGACGTTTCCTTTATGAATTCATAGCGCAGAAAAGTATACTTTGCTCTTCCGTTTCTGGTGACTCGAGACCGCGCACCGAAGCTTGTCTATCAATGGATGCAAATGGAATCCTCGAGATGCTCCTTCTTCCTCTTTATCCATTATACATTCAGACACGGTTGTCTTGAAAATATGGACGTTGCAATAGTCGAAATTGGATGGGCACGAAGTTCGTAATTAAAAAAAAAAAAATAGGAGAAGATTATAGGAATGATAGATTTGGGTGATAATTAAATTAATGATGGACGCCGTTTGATTTGAAGGAAAGAGGAGTGAAATTTTCAAAATTGACTTGGGAGAACACAGTTGTCACTGTCTCCATTTATCTCAAGTTAATTAATTAGGGGTACATCACATTGTAGAGATAAAAGAATGGGTAAATTTAAAATTTGTTTTCTCAGGTAATTTAAAGTGAAAAAATCTTTTTTGGAAATGTTAGGCAACATTTTAACTTTAGCAATTGTAACATCAAAAATAAATTCTGTGTCAACCTAGAAAATTAGGTTTTTTAATCACTTTAACCAAAATAAAGAAATGGTGGCTTTGTAAAGAATTTTTTTGTTTACTGAAACAACTCAGCTTTGGAAATTGAAATATGATGAAAACCGTACACTACATTGGAGAAAATCTATTTTTCTTTAAGTTAACAAAGAATTTTTTATTTCTTATTTTCCAAACGCTATTGGGATCGTCTGAAATAAAAAAAGACAAACATATTTTTAATTTGCAGAAGTACCTACCTTGAATATGTTATCATTTTTAATATGCTCCCACTTTTTTATATCGATTAAATAAGAAAAGAAATGCCATTTTCCGTACTTTCAACTTTGATCGATCGTCATTTGAATAATTTTTTCCCAAAATTGTTGTTTCGCGGTGGCCAAATTTTCGGCCGAGACTTTAGAACGTCCCCTTAAATTTTTAACCAAGCGTGGCAGTAAATGTACGTGCCCGTTTCGCCAGTTCCAAGGAGTTTCCATTTTCCCCTTTTCCCGAGAAATTAGGAATCCAGTCGAGTTTTATTGCATCTCCGCCAGCTAGCATTATCACGAGCAACGTTCCTTTTGCAATGTTATGACACGTCTGTCGAGCTTTCTAACGAATGTTCCCTCGATTTCGCGCGCCAGGCCTTGTTCCACTTTTTTTATATATATATAAATCGACACGCATTGCGCTGTCCCGTAGACGGCGTTAATTAAAAGTCCTTAGAGGAGTTTTCCTCGCGACACGTCTCATTAATACGACGTCTCGCGAATACTGATGCTCGTCATCTATCTTTCATTAAAGAGAGACGGGTGCACGGGATTTCACGTTACGCACGTAGCATAGTTATGGCAGTGATTACGCGCGCTATGAAAATAAAAGAAATCCCCTGTCGACAGTACCTGGTGACTCGCGGAGCCTCAAGGCTTTCCTCATCTGTGGCTGGAATTCCGCGTTCCGATTTTCGAAAAATGATCTGTTGACTAAGTTAAATCAAAATTTTAAACTCAAAAATTGACTAAGTTAAATTGTCAATTTTTGAGTTTTTGAAGCAGAGGAGAGGGTAGAGGTACATTCGACGATGGTGTATGATCCTCAGCTCAAAACAGTAGCTGAGCACAGGGTCTGCTAAATAAAACCACGCAGAGGGATATATTTTTCTTTAACGATGTGTTGCAGGCGGCATATGCTGGTCTTCCATCAGCAACGGTCGCTGCAAGGAATTACTGTCCCAAGGAGTGACAAAGGAAAATTGTTGTGCGTCCAACGCGGCAGCGGCGACCGCGTACTCCGAGGAGGATCTCGATAGCGGAAGTCTCTTTTTCTGGAGGGTGCTCGGAGGAGGTGTGCAGTGTCGTCCTTGCAGAGGTGAGTTAACAAACTCATTGTCGACAGGCTTCCTACTATTTCCCACCACAGATTCTCTTACGCAGCGAGGAAAAGAAAAATGAAGATATATTCTCCTGAATCCAATTAAGCACTTCTTGTACAAATGAATAATCCAAATTTTCTTCAGGCAGTTAACAAGTAGGAGTAAAATCGATTAAACTTCCTGCTCTTTTGCGGCTATGTTCTGTTGACATATAGCTATTAAAAATGGCATTTGTTTTGGCGGAAGGCTCAACATAAACCTCAAAACTATTCAATACAGTAGAGTAAAAAAAGGCAAATAATCTAAATTGGCGGATCTTTATTAAATCTATACTAAAAAGGGGAATATTTTTAATTTTCGGTTTTAAATTTTTAATTAAATTGACACTACAAAATGGGTTTAAAAAAGAAAAAGGGGTATATTTTTATTTGCAATCATCCCAAAATTGCTTTCCCCCCTCCTTGACTTCGCTTGAAACTTGTAAAAACGTGAAAGGATAATTCAAGTCAAGTAAATAACTGCTTCACATTGGTAAAGTAGTTTCAAGTTACTTGAATTCAAGCAACTTGAAGTGAAGTGTCTTGACGAAGCTTACTTAATCTACTTACTTTCCTAAATGGTTTCTTACCGTTTACGTGTTACATAAATAAATAAATAAATAAATAAGCTCGTAGTCTTTTAAATAGCCCGCTTAGCATATTTCCTCCGAAGGCTCGCGTTTATATACCACCGATCCCGATTGGCGAATGCCGAAAATTCGGGAATAGACGTCGTCAATGAGAGGTCGGTATACCTGTTTGGTAGCGATTCGGGGCCTCCGAAGGCGCCCCAGCCGTCAGATAAACATTAGTGGCAAACGCACTCGAATCGTGTAATAAACACCAGTGACGTCGACTGCGCGGCTCAATGTTTTACTCCGAGCTATCATTTCCCGTTCCTTAACAGATTCTGTGAATGAGAGTAGTGCAAGTTGCTTTTAACATGTTTCGAAAAATGCGCGATCGAAGTGCAGTGTTGTTGAGAATTTTTTATTCAAGTCAGGTCGAAGTCTATTCGACGCGAATATTATGCTAATATGTCCACTAAAATAGCAGACAAAACACATGAATGTTTAAATCTTCACCCATCCCCAGTGCCCATGCCGCCTTTGTCCTTCAGTCACATTTTATTGCTCACGGAATGACCGCCAGGCATAAATCAAATTAATTCGTCGTTTTATTCGCGCACCCGAGTGTTTTACAAATCTCTTCCTGTTTATTCGAATTGCGGACGCATCGTGGTCAGTTTTGCGTAACGAGCTCTTTAGAAGTAGGGCTGCTAGCTACTCCAAAGCTAGCGCGGAACAGTGTACAGACACCTTCGAAATCCTGCAACCTGTGAAAGAGATTTTCGACTTCGATTAAAGAGTCCAAGCATGCTCACTTGGGTGTGCGATTAAAGAGCAGATGCCAATGAAATGTTTTCTGTTCCTCGACAGAAAGCTGCGCGGAAGTGAGGTGCGAGGAGGGGAAGAAGTGCGTGGTGCGCAGGGGGAGGCCAAGGTGCGTGTGCAGCCCCGAGTGCAAGGCGCCGAGGGGCGGCGGTCCGGTTTGCGGGACAGACGGGAAGAGTTACAAAAATCTCTGCAGGCTGAAGAAACGCGCTTGCAAGAAGGGAAGCCACGAGCTAGCGGTCGCCTACAACGGCCACTGCCAAAGTGAGTAGCTATATACGAACAAGATGGTATCATTTAATCAAGTCCGTTTAATCAAGTCCCTTACTTGAAGGAATAAAAGATAATATCCTAAAATATTCTCGATCCGTCCAGGAACAAAATTTTTCGCACGGCTGTAAACTTAAGGGAGGAATCCTATTCTTTGGGCTAAAATTATAGAAAAATTTGAGAATTTTTTTTAACGAAATCAACGATTCGATTCCTCTGAAATTTGGGCCATGTTTTGATGCATCTTTGAAGAAGCTGCGGGTTTTTTTATATTAATTTTTAAGCATAAATATAGTAGTTATGCAGGATCGAACCATCACGTCACACAAAATTCGTCGTCTGTTGGTATGCATATTTATCTACCAGGTAATCTGAAATAGAAAAATGATAAATATTATGCACACCAGCGGACGCCGAGTTTTGCGCGGCGTGATGCATAACTCCTATATTTATTAATAAAAATGAATAAAAAAACTTCAACTTCTTCAAGGGTGCATAAAAACATGGTCCAAATTTCAGATGAATGGAAATGCTAATTTCTTAAAATAAAAATTCTAAATTTTGCTATGTTTTTAGGCCATAAAATAGGATTCTCCCTTAAGAACGGCGAGATTAGGCTATGCTATTGAAGACTTACAAGTTACAAGGAGAGGTTCCCAGGTGCGCGCCTCCGTTTGCTTTGAATTTTGGATATGTTTTAGAGGACCGAAAAATAAGGTATACGTGTCTTTTTATTTTGGCCTGCTTGAATGTTTGAGGGGTGAAACCACCCCTCCAAAGTTCATACGGGGTACAAAATTGTGTTGAGTAAAACTTCATATAAATTTCAGTTGCGACATAATTTCCTGTATGGACGATGTTCTTGTCGTCAGTCACCGTTATTAGGGGATAACTATGAGGGGTGGTTTCACCCCTTAAACATTCAAGCAGGCCAAAATAAAAAGACACGTATTTCTTATTTTTCGACCCCCTATAACATGTCCAAAAACCAAAGCAATCGGAGTTGATCACCTGAAAATCTTATAACCTTGGGGGGTAGTTTCACCCCCTAAATATGAAAACGGGCCGCTATAAAAAAACACGTATATCTTATTTTTCGGCCCTCTATAACATATCCAAAAACCAAAGCAATCGGAGTTGATCACCTGAAAATCTTATAACCTTGGGGGGTGGTTTGACCCCCTAAATATGAAAACGGGCCGCTATAAAAAAACACGTATATCTTATTTTTCGGCCCTCTATAACATATCCAAAATTCAAAGCAATCGGAGTTGATCACCTGAAAATCTTATAACCTTGGGGGGTGGTTTCACCCCCTAAATATGAAAACGGGCCGCTATAAAAAAACACGTATATCTTATTTTTCGGTTCTCTATAACATATCCAAAATTCAAAGCAATCGGAGGCGGACACCTGGGAACCTCTCCTTGTTAGAAGAACTTGCACCTAAATTTTCTGGCGACAGTTCTCCACAACTCCGTATGCTCACTCATCTCTGACAAGTGTGCCGCTATACCCATTGCCCCCTGTATCCAGTTTTACCGCACAAGCCTATACTTTCGCGGCTGGGCGTCCAAACGCCGCGGTCAGAGTTAACCCCGAGCGACCGTAGGGGTAAAATCGTCCTCGCAGGGTTGCCTGTTACCCCCATAAGCGGACGCGGAGGAGGTGGGCGAGGGAGGGGTGGGGCAGACGTTATCACGGGGGCGGTTTACGACTGTGCGTAATAACGTGTAAAGTGTCGAGCAGGTTCGTGCGCACGAGTCCGTTGCGGCCAAGGCCGGAGCTGCCTGTTGGACCAGAACCTGAGCCCTCACTGCGTGAGGTGCGCCCGCAGGTGCCCGCAGCCGCCCCCGCAACAGCGAGCCGCCGCACGCCCCGTTTGCGGGGCCGACGGAAACACCTACAAGAGTGCCTGCCACCTGCGACTCGCCGCCTGCCGCGCAGGTCGCGCCATTCCCGTCGCCTATAAGGGCCACTGCAAACGTGAGTCTCCTTCTGCTTTCTTGCCTTTCTTCTTTCTTCGTCATTTGCTTCCTGCCCCACCCCGCACCCCCTCCCACCTTTCCATAAGTTTCCACTCTTTCCGCACCTCACACCCCCCCCCCCCTTTTGACTTTACAAGCCGTTGTCTTGCCCCGTCCGCCTCCCCGTCGCTCTCTCGCTCCCCCTCTCCGCCCCCTTCTCTAGCCACTGTTTGCCTTTTCTTGGGTTTCTCTTTGGCCCCTCTTTAGCCTCTCTTTGCATTCCCCTTGGCTGCTTTTTAGTCGGTTTTTTTCAGCGCAGCGGTGCGCAACTCGCGCCGCGCCGGGCAGCGCGCGGGGAAATCGTAAACATTGAGTGGGATGTGGTGTCGAGTCGCTGATACCGGGGGACCGTGTCCTCCGGCGGCAAGGGACGACGGAGGGGAGGGGTCTGTTCCTGTTTCGGGGGAATCGTGGGGGAGGGTGATAGGGGAAGGGGAGGAAGAGGTTCCTTGAGTTGTGGTGGAGCATTGTGTTAGTGGTGTTTTAATGTTTCTGAGCTTTCCTGCTTCCAAGATTTTCTCAAGCTCAGCTAAAAGTACTATCTTCTGCGCCCTCGTGAAATTTCACTCGAAATATTTTCTTGCTCTTTTGTGTAGAAATGGGAGTAATGTATCGCGTGAGTATTCTGTCTGAATTATTCGAACGTTAGCTGCCTTCGACAGATAGTTAATCTCTATCTTCATGAGTGTCGGACTCAGGATTTAATTCTGGGGGGAGCAGAGTTGAACGGATACAAATATTTGTAAAAAAATTTATTTAATGCAATTTCATTTAAGGGGTTACGCCACCCCGAGATGCTCGAAACTAGACGAAATTTTTTTACAGATACTTTGAGGTTGAAAATTGTTTCTTCACTTCTTATGTGTAGAGCATGTATTAGTGCATATATTGTATAAATACTATACAAAAATATTAAATATTTGTTGTATTTGTTCATTTTTTCTGGAGAAATTATGAAACTAATTATTTTGAACATTTGTGGCTTTATATTTAACTTTTGAAGATACAAAAAAATGTTATGTTAAAAATATGCATTGTAGATGTGGCTATCGACTCATTTTGCTACAGCATAGGCGCCAAAGTTGCAAAACGGTGGGGGTAATTTACAGACAACTATTCAACCAATCGACTCGCCCTTACACATACAACTAGATAATTCCAAACTGTTGCCAATGGATCTCTAGTATTATAAAAAAAATAATTTTAATACTCCAATGTTGTGTAAATAGATTAAAAAATTTCCTGCAAAATCGTACTTCGTTTCCTAAAATCTACAATTTTGTCAATTTTCGACTTTTTTTGGTTTTTGAGGTCCATCGACGACAGTTTGGAATTATCTATTTGTATGTGTTAGGGCAAGTCGATTGGTTGAATAATTTTCTCTAAATCACCGCCACCGTTTTGCAAATTCGGCGACGACGCTGTACCAAGATGCGTTGATAGCGACATCTACAATTTTTTTCGAATCTTCAAAAGTTAATATAAAACCATAAAAACAAAATAATTTACTACACAATTTCTCCAGAAAAAAGTCCCCAAAATCGACCTGTTTTAGCGTATGTTTAAAGTATAGTCTCGCCTTAAAGCAAAACAAAATTTTATTTAAAGAGTAAAATCCAATTTTCTTTTTACAAAACCCCTTCTTTGGAGGTTGCCAGGGTCCCTTAGCCCCTCTCTGTGTGCGCCACTGATCCTCATATCGTTATTTCGCCGTATCAAGGATTAAACTGCCCTCCGAGAGAGCAACCGCGCTTTACCAAGCATTTTGTGCTTTCTTTCGAAAGCACTACCTGTTGCTCCTCGCGTGAAAGCGCGATTAAACGCAGGAAAACGGTCGCACGACGCACGGTGCCCCTTACTAGACTCGGTGGAATCGATGGAAAGAGAACTGTCTCGTGTGTACCCTCGACGACATGGAGAAAAAACTTGCAGTCAATCGTTGCATACACTGCGATCAATCGAAACTCTTGGAAACGTGAAAGATTCTTTTACACTACAGTTAATTCCTCCGCGAAACACATAGATACTGCACGGACACCAAAGGAACGCGACGGCGTTTCCTTCGTCGCACGAGTAAAAAGAAGCACGGGCACGCGTGCAAAAGAGGCGAGCAGGAAAGGGTGAAGGACGAAGACACGCGGGGGAAGAGTGAAAAGGAGGGAAGAGGGGAAGTTCAGTTGATTGGTGAGCAGGCGAGACTGCTGCCGACGTCGCTGCTTTGCATCGGAATGTACCTTATTGTTGTCTGCAGGTTCGCGTAGTGCCGAATTCTTCTGACAGGTGCCATAAAGTCACCGAGCGAACTTATGCCCAAACAGGAGTTCGCGGCGAATAATAAAATCCCGGCCCTCCGGGCGCGCGGTCACCGCCGATGGCCTTTCGACCTCCTTTTACCACTGAAATCTCCTCCTTCCATTCTTCTCCGTCAACAATTCCTTCCTTCCCATTCGCCCCATTAGCGAGCAAGCGAAAGCCCGACGACGATTTGAGGAAGCAACGGGCAGCGCTCTAATACCACGATTTCCCTTCGAAAACGAATCACCGCCGCGTCGTTATAGACGCGGTGTCTTATTCAGAACGAAGCGGCGAGCGACTTTTTCCCAGAAACGTAGCCTCGGCGACGTTGCATTTCTGCGGACCGTTCAGGCTTTTTCGCTTTGGTCCGCGGTTTTATAGCGCTCGTTCTTCCAGGAAAGAAGAATGGGATCCTTCCTTCTCGAAAGGTAAATTCTCCTTTAACGTCCTCCTTCCCGAGGCATTCTCCTCCGCCTGTCCCTAGTCCCTTGATCCCTCAACCGTTGCGTTATCCTCTTTCCAGGGATAACAGATCTTGATCGTCGTGCACATATTCCGCGAACAGCCATTGTACCTCCTTCGAACGCGCTCTCGTGCTCTACCTTTTCCAGCCGTACTTTTTCTCCTCCTCGTTACATAGTAGGTAATTGGTGCCTCGTTACTTTTGGTCTGCGGCGGAAGCGAATGGAGGGAGGAAAGAAGCGGGGTGATTTCGCGTTGCAAAAATATTTCTTCAAACTTTTTATCGAAGCAGTAACAGAGAAAGCTTCGGCGATAACTTTAAAAGATCAGTCAGGGGATTTCAAAAGAAGAAGTAGCTTTTCGCCACGTCAAAGGTTTCCGTCGATAGATCGCTTGTCAAATCCCTCGACTCGTCGCTTATCTCCGCAGCCCCGCCAACTGGACGGCATAGGGGAGACCTAAGCGGCTCGGCATAAAGTACATTCACACCGCGCCCCGCCAGTCACCGTTCCGAATGCCTCGGTTCGATCCGCCAGCCGCAAGTGGCATTTCTGGGGGGGAAACGTGCTAAACAGACCGTCGCGGGCTTTCGCGAAAATCCGTTAATTGGCCGGGCAGCCGCGGGGCCGGCAGACAGAGGAACAAACAGCTCGGGGGGGACACGGGCGAGAGCTAATAAGCCTTTTTCGCGAGTTTTTCGGCGGGGCCCGGGGGCTCGGTGTTTGCGCGCCGCAGAAGGCACGATCTCTGCTCGGTACGCCTCGCGACGGTGTCCGACATTGCGTGGATTCAAGAAGAAAAGGAGAGAAAGAAACAAAAGTAAGAAGGGGAGGGGTTTCGGACGGCGCGGGGTGGGGTGGGGGGGGGGAGGGGAAACAAAAAAGGGGAGAAAAAGCATCGGGAGGCAATCGCAAGATCGTTCCAGGAAGTTCATCGACCGAGACGCGATCTGCCTGGCTGTGAGGGAGAACAAAAAATTATAAAAAGAGGGAAGACAGACAGAGCCGGGGGGGAGGAGGAAGGGAGAGAGACGGGAGGGGAAGGGGGAGAGGAGCGGGGATGAAGGAGGAGGAGAGAGAGAGGTGTATCGTTTTCTGCGTATTCCCTCGGAGAAGTCGTAATAAAGCCTGTAACTTTGGACATAAGATCAACGATTGCAAGAGAGGTTGGCAGTCTCTTTTCCAACATGGCGTGGCTGCACCTTCGAAAACGGTCACGCGATCCGTTCCGATCGTTTCGTCCGCTAATTACCCGGGATGTCTCGGCCCGAGACACGAACGGTTCTAAAACTTCCGTCGGCGAGACGCGACATTGTCGGGGCGATGTTCACCAGGGCTTCGATCGTTTCGCGGCGTTTCTAAGCGGGCCGGGCTAATTTTGAAGTCCTGGGGCGAATTGGAAGTTTGAATCGTGTTGGGAGCATACTGTGCGTAACGTATTGGCTGCGGACGAATAGGAGCAGGGAATAGATTATTATATAGTGGACAAATTGGAGATGTTAGACTCCTTGAAGCTTAGTCTTCTTTTTCTTTCATGTGCGCTATTAAACTGTGAGCATTAAGCTGGGTTTACATTAGTCAGTCCAGTGATCCAGTACGGCACTGGATTAGAACTGGAATAATGTAAACAGTGTGTTCATTCCAGTACAGTGCTGTCATTCCAGCAGATTTCGACTGGATCGAAAGTCTACTTTTCGATGCTACTTTTATTTTTTTTTTTATCCTTCTTTTGCGTGAATATATTATTATTACACTCTACCACTTTCAACGGTTCAGAAACGACTGGAATAATCAAAATATCTGATAATCATGATTTCCAGTCGAACCACTCACTGGATCCAGCGACTGGACTAATGTAAACCCAGCTTAAGGGTGGCTCTTATTTTCAACCAGCGATTTCTTTTGCTCTCACTCGCTAATATGGTTCAATTTTATAAAAAAATAGTCCCTGGAAAAGATTATTGCAATCGGACAAAGGGCAAGGGTGCTGGCCAGGCCTTAAAGTTTAGAATTCATCAATGGTTTGAGTTTGAAGAATTTCTCAAAAATGGTAAGCCCTATCGAAATTTTGTTCAAGTAATATTAAAAGAGCATTCAATTTTCTACAATTACTGTATATATAATTTTGTCGTGCTTCCAACCATTTTTTAGATAATAACGTTTGAATATAGAGAGGTCTGCACCTCGCGCGTCCCACCTGTATATGCGCGTAGTTGTCGAACTCTCTGTATTCAAACGCTATTATCTGAAAACGGATTGGAAGCACCAAAAAATTATACATACAGTAATTGTAGAAAATTGAATGCTCTTTTAATATTATTTAAACAAAATTTCGATAGGGCTTACCATTTTTGAGAAATTCTTCAAATTCAAACCATTGATGAATTCTAAACTTTCAAGCTTGTTTAGCACCCTTTCCTGTTATCCGATTGCAATGAACTTTTCGAGGGACAATTTTTTTATGAAATGGAACCACATTAGAGGATGATAGCAAAAGAAATCGCAAGTTGAAAATAAGAGCCACCCTAATGAGCATTCACGAATTAATTAAAATTGTTAACTGGGAATTGCCATTTCTTTGCCATGTAAATCACCGAGTTGAGATTTCTTCACAAAGCTGATAAGTCCTCTGTGGAATCAGGAATATATTAACTCTCCACTTTTCTTCATCTCCGAAGCCTTGCCCATCAGAATTGGATTCAGGGCGAGCTTATCGTCGCAGACGCCAAGAGCTCGCTGCTGCGACGCACCGACCCTTGACGCTCCACTGTTCCAGTATGTTCTGCGGGGAAACATCGATACACAGCCCCGCTTCGGAGCTGATCGCTCTCTCGATTAGCAGCTCCGCCCGGCGCACATCGCATCGCAACAATGCATAAACATTGAATCAAAAACTCGTTAAGGCAATCAGCGCGTGGAGAAGGGCGTAAAGAGGGGCGAGTGTGTAACGAGTATATAACTCGAGGCCATCGGTGGATAATCTGCGGTTTCGTCGCTGATTTACGGCGCGTGGAATGCCGGGGACGTGTCAGCGGCGTCTTTCCTGTAATATCAGGTCATTCCGTAGGTAGCGTCGCTTTTTCGACTCGCGCCTACGTATAAACGATCCCGCGCGCTGCTTATGCCGGGACGGCCGGCGGATTCCTCTGGCACGCGTTCCCCGCGAACCTTTGCACTCGCGAGGAATGATTAAAACGAGAGTTGACGAAGGTCGTTCACGCCATTCCGTGCTGCAACAGCTTAAAGGGAGGGGAATATGTCTACGATCGCTATCTGCAGCAACACCTGGGAGGTACACGGGGAAGGCACCTCAAAGGTGCACGGCTGTCAACGTCGATTTCTGACGTTCGGGTGAAGGAATATCCACAAGAGATGGGGTGTTCCACAGGAACTTGCTGAAAGTAAACGGCTGCTATTTTTTTATGTTCACGCACTCAAGTAAAAAGTTCATGAGGATTTGAGTATAGATAAAGGAGGGCCATTTTAAACGAGCATGCATGCATAAGTAAGAAATTGTTTTTTTATGGGTTTAGTGCATTGGTTTAAAAAAATGCAGACTTTGGATAGATTAGTGGTGGTCAGAGAACACTTTTATTAAAATTCGATACACGTTTTAAAAGTGGAATATGTATTCTTTAGCAACCTACTGGAAAGTACTACATATAACAAAGATTCGGTTTCTTGGTAATAAAATAAAAAAGAAAGTCTTTCATCATTCAAAAGAAATTTCTTCTTCACTCTCATCAGTTGAACTTTCACAGATCTCATATTCGGAAACAATAACATGATAACTATTACCTACAGTTTCCACTTTAGAGGTAATTGTAATTTAATCGAACCACTTCAAAAACGTCCAAGACCCAAAATTTTATTACAACGCCACTGTGTGGACAAAAAAGCAAGTACACGGATAGTTAGTAAAAAAAATAAGCTGGAGTCGCATATTAGGAAAGGTCGCCATATTCAGCTTCTTTACCCTAACAATTGCTCTTTATGCATCCCCATAGAGCATAGAAAGTAGTCTCAGGGGTTTAAATCCGGTGAGTATGGGGGCGAATCTATCCCACTCGGGTGCCATCGGCAGTCATCGGCCTGGGATTCCCGTCTCAGCAACTTCCTATGGAACAGCCTGTAGAAAGTACAAGACATGGCATAGACAAATGAGAAGTTACATCCTCATTGAGGAAAGAGAAGGTTCTTTCAAGCCTGGCCACCCAAACCCATACCAAATGACATAACTCGTAATAACGAGCTCAACAACCTTTCCACGCGGCGGCTAGACTCCTCCGCCAGTCTAATTACCGTCCTCCTTCATCATCCTTCCGGTCGTTCTCCGTTCACGCGTTAGTCCTTCCGGCGTTGGAAGCGGTTGGGTACGCGTCATGCTCGAGCCTAACGCTATCAAGTAATCACCCAAATAACTGCAATCAATTAACAACTCATTTCACACCGCATACCCTCAGGAGTGTCCCTTTCCAGGCCACTTGAGCGTGTCCCAAACTACTTCACCAAATCCGCGCTAGCCGCAACACAGCCGTCCAATGGATATCCGTCTCCTCAGGAGCCAAGTACCTTCGGCCCTTCGTGGTCACCCAAACACAGAGTTTTGAACACAGACGTGCGCGCGCGTGTGCATAGTTGTCGCGGGATAATAGAAGAAGGAGTCCGCGTTGGCGAGTTGGCGCGGAAAAGGGTTGACACGCGCGTGCACGCGCACGTGAGTCCGCCGCTACGAAAGCGCGCGCGCGCGCGCGCGAGTGCTCGCGCGTGGACGCCGCGCAGACGTGTGTTAGGGCGTGTCCTTGTGGCGTCCTTGCCCTCCGGTCGTTCACCGTACGCACGCACGGACCCGTGAACGCGCGCGCGCGCGCGAGCACGCATGCAGCAGAACGCGCCCACGCAACGCGTGCACGTTTGGAACCCGGGACACGCGGTCTTTTACGTTTACGACACTTACGGGCCCCTTCCACGCGGCTTCGACTAAAAATAACTCCCGTCTCGGGGAATTCGGCGTGCATCGATCAGCGTTCGCCAGCGTCCAGCCGAAAATCCGATGGGATTTTTATCGGGACGGCCTTGAAGGGGATGGGGCCCGCGTTCTTCGGGACACTTTAGGGAAACCGGCGTGAAATGTTTGCGGGGCATTAGAGGTGTTCTCCATTATGAGATTGTTGCAGCGGCGCGCTCGATGTGGGTGTGCCGGTGGCGTTGAGTTTTCTCGTCGCTGCCACGCATTCCTTCCACCATCCTTGACTCGCGGAGGATTTTTTCTTTGAATTAGATTGCCGGGAGACGCTTTGGGGGATCTTCGGGGGGATAGAGATCGTCTCTTTTGAATTGTAATGCACTTCTTTAGGAACGAATGGAATGTAGATGGCGGCGTGAGATTCTAAAATTGTCGCAAGGCAGGTTGCAGGTTTTTGTTGAGGTGGGAAGAAATGGTGGGTAATATAATCGAGGGCCTATAGAAGGATTCGGCGATCCGAATTTCTAGGAACGTTTGCGATAGTCGTGTCTCTTTTGAGAGGAGCACTGAACATTCGAAGGTGGCGATCGTAATGTTCCGCGAACGTGAGTAAGCAGAATTACGGGAGAGGTTTAATCTGCTATGACGTAACTTGGTTCACGGGTTTTCTCTAGAAAAAGATATGACTAAGATACGGCATGAGTAATCTGCCGTGGGTGGAAGGTGAGAATTTAAAAAACAAACGCATTTAAATTCGCGAATTCCCTATTTTTAAGCTCCTTCGGCGGATTCAGAGAAGATCGCGAAGGATCCTCTCGAAGCTGTTCCTTTGTATTAAAATACCTCGAAAGCATAATTCAAGTTGCGCAACGATATTGAAGAAAGTCCTCTGGTGTCTTTTCACAGCTCATCAAGTTGGATATTCAGTTCCACCCAGGAATAATTCGGGTACCTCGATGTTCAGAGTACAAATCTCACCTCAGTGATATCCGCATTTATCATTGAAAGAGTTTCAAATGCTTCTTGCGTCACAGCCGATCATACTCTGCTCGGAATAATTATAGAATGCCCCGATCAAAACCAGTAGAATACACAATATTTTCTTGAATCTCCTCGGATGCATAACTCTCTCGGCAGGATCCTCTAATTACGTTGCACGTTTCCGGCTATTTCGGTAGGGGTGTGTTTAAATCGGAGCACCAGCGGATCCGTTCGCCATCTGAACTTGTGCAAACAGAACCTTTGATCAATTTACGGATCTATCTTTGCGCGCGCCGTCTGGGCCGCGACTTAGGAGATCCATAGTCCGATCCGGTTATCTTTCGCAACGGGTTAAACATACTCTTGCGTCAAAGGCGGAGTCGGAGTACAGCCGGTGGAGCCCCGTCGCCAGCGATCGATGATAATCGGAGAAACTCCAGACCCAGCCGCTGCTTGGATCTCGAGGAGCTGGCCGGAGGCCGGAGACCGTTCGATCCTCGAATTATGCAAACCGTAGACGCTTTCTAAAACAACAAACGGGCCAGGACGCCACCGTTATTTTCATTCCCGGGCGGATCACTCGATGCCACGAAGCTCTTCCCTGATCCCAGAGACCCGCTCGCGGGGCCGGCGTTGCCGCGATGGAACGTTACGACCATCTAAATCGGGAGCTCGCGAAACAACAAACTATTCTCATCCCGATTCGAAGGCGCGCACGGTTATCCGCGACAATTTCGCGGAACCCGGACCAGCCCCGACGGAACAGAGTGCGGCGCGGAGGGGTTGCGGCAGTCGTTGGCTGGAGTTGTTCTCGCGAAAGTCGTTCCGGCCGAGCGACGCGACCATCTTTGATCCCCGATGGCGTCCCGGCGAACTTCGGCCCCTTTTATTCCCCAGGCGACTTCCGTGATCCAGATCCGCCGGAGATCAAAGGCGACTCTCTATCGTCTGGGGACGCGAGCTGGTCCGCTCCGCGATTCTATCGTGCGGAGAGCCATTCCGCCTCCTCCACCTCCTGCTTCTTCGTCTTCCTTCTACCCGTGTTCGTTGCGACTCACCTTGTACTTCGGGGGAACAGGTGGGTCGCACGAGGTCAGACGTTTACCCGTCTGAGACGAGGGTAGAGAGGAGACCGGTAGATGCAAAGAAGGTTGAGTACCTCGCACGAGAAGGCCTCGTGGCGCGGCTGCACGAGGTATGCCATACGTATATACACCGTCTTTTTCGACTGGCCGTCGTCGGCGGGACGGAGAGGCGGCGGTGGCTGACAGGGACGACGGATACGCGAGAGGAGAGAGCGAGAGAGAGAGAAGGCGAGAGTGAGAGGGAGAGAGAAAGGGAGAGAGAGAGAGGAAACGTCGACGACCTGGGGAACCAGAAGGGAGCACTCGGTGCTCGCAGGGAGGAAAAAGGAGGAAGAGGAGGAACGGGCAGGGGGAGACGGTTCGGGCGAGTTGAAACGGGAGGATGAAGGTGGAGAAGAAGAGGAGGAGGAAGAAGCGGCCGGTGGAAAAGACAGAGGGGCACGTGAACGAAAGAGAAGTAAGGTTTATCCGAGATTCCGCGCGGCCACAGAGATTCTGCAGAGGGCCTTCCACGAGCACCGGCGGAGGACGCGCGACGCACCCCGCGGCCCTCCGTCAGAAAAATATGGATCACCGTAGGAATCCTTAAATGAACGCACTTTCGAGAACCCAGCTGAATGCTGGATGGAGTTTTTGGCGGAGCAGCCGCCACTGAAATGGGACACGAGCGGCAGGATGGCATCCGGGGCCATCTGAAGTTAGGCTCCAAACGGTTGAGTACTTGCCGCGGCGTGTGAGGATTAAGGGGAGTCTATATTGCGCGATGTAAAGGGGCCTCCAGATGCTGATACATGTTGCACTCAAACATTGATACAAGTTTCATGAAACTTGCATCTTGCTCACCAGCTAGGCGCGTGAGCAAGATGCCAGTTCCGATCCTGATGCTGAAACACGGAAACCAATCACCAGACGTAGCAACATGTATCGTGAAACATGTATCAACGTTTCATGCAGCATGTACCAGCGTCTGGAGGACCCTTAAGAGTTTATTTCTCAAAATTCTTGGAGAAAGTTGATTGCGAGTATTCATTTGCACGTCTAACTTCGCCTGCATCAATCTCTTAGAGCACCCAACATCCAGAACAGCTGCATTCAGTAAGTTCCCGTATAGCATTTTCCATTCCTCCAACTCCAAAATTTAATTACATTCAAGCACGTTGACATAAGCCTCCTCCCATAAAGATCACTATCAGCTATCTGACATACTATTAGGTACTGCACAGAAAGAAGGCTCCTGGCAGGCTGAACCGCCGTCTGTTACATTGTACCAAAATCTCCAATAACAAAATCGTTCAAAAAATCGCTTGCCCTGTCCTTATGAGTTTGCACCAATCGGTGACAACAAGCAATCGTCACAGCGGCAGACAGACTACTCTCTGTGCAATAATAGTAGCTCACCTGTTCAAAAGCAACTCAACAGATCGAAGACCCCCAGGACATCGTCTTACCGCCCCTCTCCCCTGGCTCCCATTTCAAAAAGTTCCCCCCTCTGGAAAGCTACGCAACGCCTTTCCAATCCTCTCCTATCCATGGTTCCAAGGCCGTTGCTTTGGAGCACTGGCAGCGACGTCTCAGGTTCTCCTGAAACTTCAACAACCTTCCCGCTGAGACGTCGAACCGCGCCGGCGCGACAGCCCTGGAGGGCCCTCTCGAAACTCGCTGTTTTTCGCGTCGAAAAGCTCCGGGGCGCGTTGCATCAACCTCCTTCTCGTCAGCCTAACGGCGCGCATCTCGTGGTGTCTGGTCACCCGGCAAGCGTCCGCGCCAAGCTGCTCTTTTTTCGCCGGACTTGTGCAAGATCTGCCGTCCCCGTTCCTCCTTCATGGCCCCGGTGTTTTACCCACCAGCCGAATCGAAATCTCTCCCCTCGTCCCGCGACCCCTCCCCGCCCCCCCGGCCTCTCCTCTCCGCAGACGGCCGAGCCGTTCGTACAGAGTTCCTTGCAACCATATCAACGTCCGCGCGTCCGCGTCCCGACATCGACATTCACCAGCGCATGCCTCCGGTTGAATACTCTGTTCCCGGGGCCTCATCCTTCTGCCCACATCTTCCACCCTGTCTCGCCCGTCTGTGCGGTCCGCACGATGGCCAGAGGCTCGCGCTTCTTTGCGTCACGCGTTGTCACGCGATGACCACGAGCGTCTAGCTGCTCCTATGCAGCAGGCGGGCATCGCGGTACACCTCTTTGCGCAGGGGTTTGAATCGTCTGGGTCTAGTCTGGAGCAGTCCATGTTGGAACAAGCGTTTTGAAGTGTTTCGACGTTGGGGATTCTGGTCGGGGGTCAGATACTGTAGAGCAGACCTCCGCAACGTTTTCTCACCCTCGGCACGCATAAGCCCTTCCCGGAATTCCGCGGTATTTATTTATGAAAAGCTTTGGTGAAGAAAAGCTTTTGCCTTTTCTCCTCTTGGAGGCATTGCGCCGCAGGACACTTAGCATCGTCCTGTGACACTCCGGTTGCGGAGCACTGCTGTAGTGGTTTTTAGTGTAGTCAATGATCACCATACTCGATCACTGAAAGATTGGTCACACACCATCTACGCTCGCCAGAGTTCTTCATGTGAAATGCAGTAAAGAAACCCAAGAGCTATTCATAAATACTCTCCGTGTTTTCGTATCTATTCCCTTATTTTCAACCTGCAATTTCTTTTGCTCTCACCCGGTAATATGGTTCCATTTCATAAAAAAATAGTCACTGAAAAATATTATTGCAATCGGACAACAGGGAAGGGTGCCGACCAGGCCTTAAAGTTTGGAATTCATCAATGGTCTTAATTTGGGGAATTTCTCCAAAATGGCAAGCCCTATAGAAATTTTGTCCAAATAACATTAAAAGAGCATTCAATTTTCTACAATTACTGTTTATATAACTTTTTCGTGCTTCCAACCATTTTTTAGATAATAACGTTTGAATATAGAGAGGTCTGCACCTCGCGCGTCCCACCTGTATATGCGCGTAGTTGTCGAACTCTTTATATTCAAACGCTATTATCTGAAAACTGATTGGAAGCACGAAAAAATTATATATACAGTAATTGTAGAAAATTAAATGCTCTTTTAATATTATTTGAACAAAATTTCGATAGGGCTTACCATTTTTGAGAAATTCTACAAATTCAAACTATCAATGAATTCTAAACTTTAAGGCCTGTGCGGCATCCCGTTCCTGTTGTCCGATTACAATAAACTTTTTCAGGGGCTATTTTTTAGGTTCTAGGAGACGAAGGCAAAGAAATACAAAAAAAATTTCGACACGTATAAATAAGGGCCACAATCTTCATCCTCAGCGCCCATATGGTCCAAGTCAGCTTTACCAGCGAATTAAGCAGATCTATCCTATTAACTAGCATTGGTGATCTTTACGAATTTACCGGCGGCCGCGACACCGTCCGCTGGCGATGCAGCTCCTCGCCGCGCCCTTTCTCTTCGACCTTCCTCCGCGTCGTTCGTCCTCGTGCTGCTCAATACTGTAAACAACAGGCAGAGGGAACCTTTGCCCGTATGCAAACCGTGCACGTCGGGCCGTGACTGCGTTTTACATATCGCCGTGGTAACAGGCCGATGCGAGCTGCATTCGACCGCGTCCACCGCGAAATCGCCCGAGACCCTGCCCGGCGATTTCGAAAGCCCGTGGACGTGGACGGGGCCACGAACGCCGAGAGCCGTCGCGGGCTTCTTGAATATTCTGATCGGCTAACTGTACTCGCGCGCCTCCCCCTTTTCCCCGTGCGGAAAATCGGTCGCGCCGCGTGGGCGTGGGGCATGGGAATTGGATTTCATAAAGATTACTCGGAGCCCTGACTGCGAGGTATATGTATAGATATGAACATTCCGAGAGATAGTCCGGACCAAATGATTCCTGGGAGAGACATGACGGGGTGTCGATAGTGGGAGGACACTTCAATACGCGATTCGGAATATTTTTAGATAACTTTGATGCGGGGGACTGATACTGGTGAACGTTATTATTAACAGGTCGTGTCGGTGTGCATTGCTTCGGTGGTCAGGCAGTACGAAATTGTCATCCCTGAAAAGGATTGTGATTGCGGGAAGCTCTGAGCAGGTTTAGCGTTTAAGGTGGAATAAATTTTAGAGATTTTGAGGAGTTCGGATGATTCGAATTGTCAATGTTTGAGTGACTGTTTTGCATTTCTTGGTAAACGAATTTTTGTAATAACTTAGATGTTATCTACGTAATGCGATGAAGATTGGATGTGTAATTAAGTTGGAAACATATTGTAAGTCGTTGGTTGCTATTAAGACCGTGGCTTGGGTATTTGAGTCTCTTACTTAAAAACCCAAAAGAATGAAGAAAAAGGAAAAAGGGGCAGAAACGGTACGTAATTATAAAGCAGGGAAGATCGCGTTTCGCACGCACACCGCGTGTATCGTTTACTAAGTAAATAATTGCATACTAAATGAAAAGGATTTTGTTGTTTCGCCCCCGGAAATATTCTGTGTCAAGGTATTATTACTGGAGAACCTTCTTCTCTTTAATGCTTCAAATAAGTGGCATGGAAACATTTTGGCACGAAAGGTGCTTCGAAAATTGCCTCATTTTTATATTTCTTGCACCCCAAACGATCGTTCGTGAATACAATGTTGGATCCCCTGCATCCCAAATTTTAACTTTGTGTTCCTGGCACGAACGAACGTCCTTTATTTTCATCCTGTTATTATTCTAAAAAAAATATGATATTCATGAAAAAATATCTTTTAAAGGGGATCTCTATATTCCTCAAATCTTGAATAGATTAGCATTATCGCCGATAGAAACTTCTAAAAATCAAATCATACCCAATGCTATAATTTTCTTTCTCCTCATCAACCATACCTTCATTGTCCATCCTTCTCACGCAACTAAAACCATTCTTCAATCAAGAATCTTAAAAAGCAACAGTCCCAACTGACTAAAAGCAAATTGCCCTACAAATTAATATCTCACAATAGAAATACGTTTCTTAACCCGCAACAAGCTCGAACGCTTCTGCACTTCGCGGCCCCTCATAAAATTCCATCATAACGAAAAACCCAACCCGTTGAAGCACCGAAAGAAGATGAAAAGGCTCCGAACACGAGCCCCCGCTGCGAAGGGGGCCCACGTCTCGGTTGACTTCGGTCGGCGGAATTTCGAAATTGAAGAATTCGCGGAGGACCGGACAGAGGTTGGGCCGCGCGGAGCGTTTCCTCCTTTCGGTGGAGTGGAGGCAAGACGAGGGAAGGTGGACGGAGGAGACGGCCACGGTGGAAGAGGCTGGCGGTCCACACGCGAAGGACAGGGAAGTAAATAAGTAAATAAACCGGCCGGCTTAGCGAGGAGGTGTCGCGATGCAAATAATCGTCTTTCTCGAGAGATCCGAGGCGCGAAAGTGCACGTGTCTGTAAATATGCACACGGTAATACGCGGCGTCGGAGCGCGTACGAGGCTTTTCCCAGTCCTCCCCCCCTGGCCGCCCCTCGCCGTGCCGCGCGCGGATTCTTAAATATTCACGGCCCTCTCCGGACCGCGGTGCCATCTTCCCGCGGCGGCACAAGTGTTAAGTAATTTGCTTATTTCTTTTTGCTCGCCGCTAATAGCTCGTCCACACGTTGGCACGGTTTTCTCTGGCGGATCGATGCCACCCTGCCCTCCTGGTGGCGAGCAGAGAATCAGCTTGACCGGTGGGGAAGGTTTCGAGCAGGGAGACGCGACCTCTCCGTTGCCAAGCGTACTTTCAAGGGTTTCGATATAATTCCTCTGAAGAGTAAATGGTACTTCTTTGGGTAAAGAACTTCGAGCTCCTTGGCATTGGACGTGCCAGGTTCAGTTTGTTAGAAGTAACTGGTATTTGGTGGAACAAAAATGATCGCGGTGTGTTCGAACCCATCACTACTTTTACCAAATAGCGCCCAGCTTTGTGTACATACCCGAACCATTAGCCGAGCAACTGAGTGGGGGATGGTCTGTCAAGGCGATTCTTTCTTCGAGTTAGCTACTATAATAGTTTATACAGGGGAAATTATCCGTCACTAGCTTGTAGATAGGTTATGAAGAGCATCGATAGCACTGGCGGACGGAAGTGGATAATGGCACACAGGGGTGAAATCCATTTCTGCCCAATGGGGAGGGAGGGTGAAAGGGACGTGATACAACGCTCTGCTGTATGTGTTGCTACTCTTCTCCGCCTCAACGATGTTGCGGCGGTACCTTGCGTGCCAATAACACGCTGCAACGTGTTTCTTTTGTAACAATGTTATTGGCGAGCTGCGAGGCGTTTCTTGGCGAAAGAGCCAGTGAAGGATGTGGAATTTTATTTCTCCTTCGTTAAGATCCTCGTAGGTCTTGGGAACCTTTGGGCCCTTTCTGACTAGGTCTCATCCCTCCCATCAATATACAGTAATAATCATTTTTTTACTATTCCTCATGAAAATTTTCGTGAAACTTTAAAGATGAAAAGTGGAAATATTTACTATCAAAAGTCGAAATTTTTCTTTTAAATTTCTTTTCTCTTACCCCTAGAACTGTGGCATTTGATAAAAAAATAGTCCCTGGAAAAGTTCATTGCAATCGGACAACCGGAACGGGGTGCCGCACAGGCCTTAAAGTTTAGAATTCATTGATGGTTTGAATTTGAAGAATTTCTCAAAAACGGTAAGCCCTATCGAAATTTTGTTCAAATAATATTAAAAGAGCATTCAATTTTCTACAATTACTGTATATATAATTTTCTCGTGCTTCCAACCATTTTTTAGATAATAGCATTTGAATATAGAGAATATAGACGCACTGTAAAGGTGGGACGCGTGAAGTGCCCACTTCTCTATATTCAAACATTATTATCTAAAAAATGGTTGGAAGCACGACAAAATTATATATACAATAATTGTAGAAAATTAAATTGCTCTTTTATTATTACTTGAACAAAATTTCGATAGGGCTTACCATTTTTGAGAAGTTCTTCAAATCAAAACTATTAATGAATTCTGAACTTTAAAGCCTGGCCGGCACCCTTGCCTGTTGTCCGATTGCAATAATCTTTTTGAAAGTTGAAAATAAGAGCCACCCTGATATAATATATACTCTCTTTTGAGAAAAATGGGGTTGACCGGTGCAGTAGAATTTACGAAATTTGCATCAGAAGAATCCTCTCAAAATAATCGCTGCGCCACGTAATTCGCTCGCAGGGGTGTTATTCTCAAGTTCCTCGGGATAACGTTTAAACGCGTCGATTGTGTAAATCGTATGCCCGAGCTGCCGCACGAAAGTAAACATAACGTTATAACGAACAAAGAAGGACGATCTTATCCCGGATCGTTAATTACAGGACTAAAAACTGGTTCCTGCTGACGCGTCCATTTAATGCTGTTGCTAATTAATTATATCGGATCCCTAAGACTCTAGCCGTGGATCCGAACAACGGTTCTATCCGTCGCTTTGTTGCGACTGGTAAAACGAGTTCCGAAAAGGATGTTGCCTGAGCCTCGCCATGTTTCCTTTACATCATCAATAACGTCGTCTCATTAATTACAATCGACGCGCAATGTCTGTACAGAGTGTCTCGATATACGCGAAAACCCTCGATTTATCACCCTTCCCTGGATTCGCAATCCTAAGCACTGGTGGTATAAAAGAATCGTAAATTAGTCACGAACACGACGGTGACGCTTGATCGAAGAGAATATTCACGTTGCTTATCGTCAGATATCTTGTTAACCATTCGGTGTCTAAGTAGGTAAATGTCTGTAACTGGGTGAAGTATATCGCTATTCTCTATCTACTTACGAGGTTTCGTTCAAATGGGAGCGTAACATTTTATGTGATTCACTTCTCAGAGTGATTTGCTCTGATATTGACCGCAACACAAATATTAAGACTAATCTGAACTTGGCCAAGATTCTTTTAGATTTCTGACATTCCTCGTGAATTCTCAGCTGATTGCAATTCGAATTTTATTATTTGAGATCCACGTGTACGTGCAAGGGGTGGCTTTGAAGATTTAGTGACCCTAGGTTAATTCAAAAGCGTTGAGACAATTTTAAAATTGATTCAATATGACAACTTACATATGACTCATATGTAAGTTGAAATTCAAAAGCGGTGAAACAATTTTAAAATTGATTCAATATGACAACTTACATATGACTCATACAATTTTAAAATTGATTCAATATGACAACTTACATATGACTCATACATTTTTAAAATTGATTCAATATGAAAACTTACATATGACTCATACAATTTTAAAATTGATTCAATATGACAACTTACATATGACTCATATCTAAGTTGTCATATGTAAGTTGTCATATTGAATCAATTTTAAAATTGTCTCAACGCTTTTGAATTAACCTAGGGTCACTAAATCTTCAAAGCCACCCCTTGCACGTACACGTGGATCCCAAATAATAGAATTCGAATTGCAATCAGCTGAGAATTCACGAGGAATGTCAGAAATCTAAAAGAATCTTGGCCAAGTAATTACCCATCATGATATGAGTTATTGCTAATTTGCTGCACGTTGAAATTTGTTTCAAGATCCCCCTTCACTTTCGGTGTTAGGAAAAATAGACATTTTACTCTAGAACTGTTTATTTTTTATCAAAAAATAAAATGTTATGGTTAAAAAATATTATGCTATTTTCCTCAATTGCTTACTTAGCCTACATACCTACATATGAATTCGAGTTCCCCTACCTTTTTTCTATATCCCGCCAGATTTATCTGGGCCCACGCAAAAGAACGATGTGGCTTCTTCGCAAAAAGGACGGAAGAATTTACGTTGCGAAGAGTTAAAGCAGGAAGAACTCGTTTTTAGTTCTCGAAGCGTTTGGCAGAGCACGATTTTAACCCTCGAGCGAGCGCACTTGCTGTTTTAAATCATACGGGCTGAAGCCCGTGGGCGTGCGAAATGCATCATCGTAAATTGCGCTTAATTTATGGGGAAAAGTAAATAAATCCTGCGAAAAGAATCCGTTCGGTAAAGGTTTATCACTGGCTCGTTATTCCAACGGTTTCATGTTTATCGTTGTTTGTCACCAACAGTGTCTCCACCTTCCTCTCCCGTCGCTCTCTTTTACTCGCATTCGCGATTAAGGTATAATCGCGATTGCCTGCTATTTATAACCCGTTAAAAATGCGCCGGGTAGAAAAACATTAAGGAAATCCGGATTGACACCGACATTGTGAGTCGAATAACTTCGGTGCGTTCGTTCGTTATACCGTGGCGCTCGTCCGAGTGTTCATAATTAGCCGATCGTGTTAAATATTCAACAGAGAGAATTTTCGACACGGCGCGATCTTGCAGAACGGAATATCCAAGGTGGAAGATAAAAGAACCAACGCATTCCTTCGTCATACGTGAAGAATTATTCCGAAGAATTTCTTTTACCAATAATTCTACTTTTCTGAAGAAAAAAAATATCTTTCTGTCATCTTTCACAGCTTTCACAATCTCTGTGCCATCTTCAAAATTGCTAGCAGATCGTTGAGACAATGAGCCTAATGAATAAAGTGTAAGCAATTGCTTTTTTTTTAATATTTTACTAGGAATTGCTTAAATTCGTGTTAATAAAAACACAAGAATTTGTTTATCTTGTAGGAATTCCTAAACTGACAAGGAATTACTTAAAGGAATCGCTTTTCCTTAATTTTTTAAGGAATTGCTTACTACTCGAATGAATAAAGTGTAAGCAATTGCTTTTTTAGTAATATTTTACTACGAATTGCTTAAATTCATGTGATAAAAACACAAGCATTTGCTTATCTTGTAGGAATTCCTAAACTGACAAGGAATTACTTAAAGAAATCGCTTTTCCTTATTTTTTTAAGAAATTTCTTACTCGAATGAATAAAGTGTAAGCAATTGCTTTTTTTTTAATATTTTACCACGAATTGCTTAAATTCGTGTGATAAAAACACAAGCATTTGCTTTATCTTGTAGGAATTCCTAAACTGACAAGGAATTACTTATGAAAATAAGAAATTCCTTTTTTGTTTAAGTAATTGCTTTTGAAGCAATTCCTTAGTTTTTATTCATCAGGCTCCTTTTCCCCACGGTTTGCACAAAACTTTGCCAACAATGAGGCATTTTTCTAGAGCGGCCAGGCGACACAAAATATTTGGAAGCTTTTCACCACCCAAGCGCCTTCATTCTCGCGAAATCCCTCACCGTCGTCGATCGGCTCGCGCGAAATACGTTTTATTATGCGGAATAAATAAACGCCGGGCTTAAGACAATGCAACAGTTGAGAGACGAGGCGTAATTCTCTTTAACGAGCACGTGCCTTGCGAGCATATGCCCGTTCGTAAAGCACAGTGCTCGTAGTACGTGTACGTGATGGCCTGGTGCATTCCTTCTCGCGTTGACCCTCGTCACACATATGAATCATAAATCATAACCACGTTGCGCCGCGGATTTGCAAACAGGACACATTCGGCCGACTACGCCTCTTCCTCGCTGTTCGGTAATTTATGACTCCATTGAAGCGTCGACCACGAGGAGCCGTAACGTGTACTTAGTAGATCGACGTGACGCGTTTGACAAAGTCGCGGGCACCAGGAGCTAACTAGCGCAAACCACGAGGGCACTTATAAGGGGAAACGGAGCGGGAATCACTTCTATATCCCCCGTGAAGCCCGCGGGCATGTAACCAGCCCCCAATATCGTTATTGTGAATATGGAGCGGTGGATTGCTGGCTACGCTTCTGCTTTTGCAATATAGTTGTCGCGCGGTTGCGCTATTCTGGTTAGATAGACATCTAGCCTCGATTGCTTGCCCACGATTCGTTTTAGATCGTTATTCAGCCAATTACCGAGTAGCGTTTCTCATCTTTCCGAGAAGCTTGATGAACTGGCACAAATCGCTCGATAAATTCCTCCTTCGATTTAACGATGGAAACGTTTGTCTTTCATGAATGACAATCTTTTGGAGAATGTGAGGAGAATCGTTAGAGGAAAAGTGGAGGATGTCAGCGAAATAAAAATTCCCTGCGTCCTTAGAAATAGGTAAACGAGTCCTCCATCATTTTTCACACACTTGACGCGCTGCTTGCTTCGATCACTTCGAATTGCATTGACTACCAAGAGTCTCAATAATTCAGGCATTTCGTGTAAAAGGGACATTCTTTCTTCACGTTCGAAAAATCTTGAAAGTGACAATCTATTTCGAAAAGCGCAGGTCTCGATAATCTATAAAGAGGCGGAAGAAAGCTCAAGTATCGGCGGGTGCACTCGATAAACTGCATCGCCCGTGGTCTTTTCTACGTACGCAGCGTTGCGTAATATAGTTATCGCGAATCATTCGTCTTGAATGTCGTAAGCAACGGATTACTGCAATTTATCGTATCATTCGACACGTAATGGCTAAGAAACGGACCGTAATGTTATGCAACGCTGCGCGCAAGGGTCATTGGTCATTCAACCTCGTGTAGCATTGACATAATGTAGCTACTGATTAGACCACAGATGAAACACACGATTACCTTGGTATCAACTTGCGATCTCCTCGAAATCCAAAGCATTCTTCAATGGATTTTGGATTGGAATACATTTTAAAAGTGTATAAATTTTTTCCCGTAGAACACTTAGTTTCCTTTCAATGGCCGTATCGAAACAGATCGATTGGAATTCGATCGATCGCTTCGCTTAGTACGAAGCGAGCCGATGTTTGCTTTCGATACGTTCCAGTGGTGGTCTTCTAACAAAGATGTGTCGTTGTATTCTCATTAGTGTAATGCTCTCCGTACTACGACTTGCGTAATGTCCCTTAATAAATTCAATTGCTGCCGGCTAAGCAGATGTCTCTCAATGTGTAACAATGTAACGCCGGGTATCATGCAGCGAGACCCAAGCGACGAGAGCGGGCCTCCGTATGTAAAAAGCACGCACGTAGACGTCTAAGCGTCGTCTCTAACAACAAGGATCGCATTACGGAGCGTGAATCACTTAATATTAATCTAGCCCAGCCACGTGGTGCGGCCACATAGACAACAACCACAGCCGCGGGTGATACGATGATTGCCCCGATCCATGGTTCACGCGCGGTGCTAGGAGCCCTAGAGCAGCCGGACGCTACGTGCCGGCCCCGCCAGTTTGATAATAGAGCGTCTAGCCTGGAGGGAAATAGAGTTTTGGCAATATTTCATCACGGGAGCGTGCGAGATCGCTGTGGATGGTATATAGCATGGGTGTCGAGGGAATGGAAAGTTTAAGAATGTACTGTTGTCGTTTATTTTCGAAAATGGGGGAGGATTTGATGAAAATTGGGAAGAAGAGTGGAATAAAGCTTCTCGAGTGATATTATTGGTAATTATAGAAATTATGTCGTCGGATTTAGGAAGATGGAAAGGTATGGAAAATCTCATCTTCATTGATCTGGATATTTTGAATTTTAATGTTTCCTTAGGGATATTTTGAAGTTTAATATTTCCTTCAGGATACTTTGAATTTTAATGTTCCCTTCGGGATACTTCGAATTTTAATGCTTCCTTTGGGATGTTTCGAATTTTAATGTTTGCTTCGGGATATTGTGATCTGGATATTTTGAAGTTTAATAGTTCCTTCGCGATACTTTAAATTTTAATGTGTCCTTCGAGATATTTGGATCTGGATATTTTAAAGTTTAATATTTCCTTCGGGATACTTCGAATTTTAATGCTTCCTTTGGGATGTTTCGAATTTTAATGTTTGCTTCGGGATATTGTGATCTGGATATTTTGAAGTTTAATATTTCCTTCGCGATACTTTAAATTTTAATGTGTCCTTCGAGATATTTGGATCTGGATATTTTAAAGTTTAATATTTCCTTTGGGATACTTCGAATTTTAATGTTTCCTTCGAGATATTTTGCTCTGCATATTTTAAATTTAAATGTTTCCTTCGGGATATTTTAAATTTAAATGTTTCCTTCGGGATATTTTAAATTTAAATGTTTCCTTCGGGATATTTTGAATTTTACTGCTTCCATCGGGATATCTTGAATTTTAATGCTTCCTTCGGGTTATTTTGAATTTTAATATTTCCTTCGGGATATTTTGAAGTTTAATATTTCCATCGGGATATTTTGAACTTTAATGTCTCCTTCGGGATATTTTGAATTTTACTGCTTCCATCGGGATATCTTGAATTTTAATGCTTCTTTCGGGTTATTTTGAATTTTAATATTTCCTTCGGGATATTTTGAACTTTAATATTTCCTTCGGGATATTTTGAACTTTAATGTTTCCTTCCGTATATTTTTCTCTGAATATTTTGAATTTTAATATTTCCTTCAATATATTTTGAACTTTAATGTTTCCTTCCGAATATTTTTATCTGGATATTTAGAATTTTAATGTTTCCTTCGGGATACTTTGAACTTTACTGTTCCCTTCGAGGTATTTTTCTCTGGATATTTTCAATTTTAATGTTTCCTCCGGTAAAGAAATATCTTATAATTCATTTTGAAGAAACCTCCGTTCAGATCTCCTGGCACATATATCTCAATTTCTCAATTTCCCCGCCAACCTATGCCTTACTTCGAATCTACCCTCGAGGATCTTTCACGGCGTAGATACCTCGTACCCTTGCTTCCCTCGGTCTTCCTGGAAGCGACGAAAATATCACGTGCTCGAAATTCCACCCTGCTACGGCACGATTATTTATCGTCTACCCGGGGACAGCCGATGCACGAATTGCGTAACGTTTCATCGGGTCGCGTACGCGTCGGCGACTGGCAGAATGAAAAATGAGCAATACATTTGCAGGATCCCCCCGCCGTGAGAAGTGGGCCATTGACCCAAGTAGGTGTAACGATATATTATTGCGGTAATCGTGTCTGCGAAACGAGTCACCGCACGGAGCTGCCCGGCTGGACGAGGATAGAGCGTGTCTAATTCGACGATTGAACCTGTCTCTCGTTTCTGCCTCGTCACAACAGCCTTCTACTACTAGCCAGACCCCCTTTCAATATCACTCGTTATTATATAACATACACACGTGTTCCTTCCCGACGGTTCACGCTCGGTCTTCCGCGACGAGGCTAATTCATTCAGACTTCCAGCGGTGCCTGGTCGCACGACCGTGAGTCCGCGTTTCTTTCCTCGCCTTGCGCCACTTCAACGGGTGGATCGATTATTCGATGGAATATTGACAGTGCCTACTTTTCGATCGCTCGCGTCAAATATGGAGCCACTTATTTTATTAATCGGTCCAACGCGACGCCAAAAAGTACAGAGAAGGAGGCACACCACTAACGAGTACTTCCCCTCCATAGATTACGCGCTAGAGTAAACGCAAGGGAAGAATCTTTCATGTTCACAGGAATTATGAGAAGGGATGAGGATAGGTGAATTTTAATTCAATTTTTGGATGTGAGATTGTACATATTTCTGGCTAGGTGGATAATATGAAATGGGGTTGAATTTGTGATTTCTTAGACAGGGATTATTTATTAGGGTGGAACGAAAAATTCTAATAGTGGAATAAAATGCTAGATAGGACATTTTAACTAAAGAGGGCAGAACTATTTCTCTACAATATAACGGGTAGTATTTGGCACAACAATCTTGGCACGTCTGTCACCGTTTTTGGCTAGTCCAAGACTGACAGCAAATCAATCACGACTACTTCAGTCTGTTTTTTCCCACCGTCTTCTCGCTTCAGATGCGAGCACCAGCGGGCCATGAATACCGCTACACACGTTGCTCGCAACAGTATGCTAGCTATTTTCCCATGAAATTTGTTCAAAGGGGTCGTACGTTTTCTTAATACATGCTGGGGATATTTGAAAGCTAAGGGGGCACTTATGGCGCATTCGCGTGCTATTTCATTTACATGAGAGACAGGATACGTGATACGAAAGATCTAGGAAAAGGAATATCGCGGAGGTAATCTTTACCGTTCATTTACATGCGATTGCCTCTCACACATTATGTAAAGCTACCCAGTATGTGTGCGCATACTTTGCACTACAATATTGAATTACTTTATCCTATGATTTTATCATCCAAAAAATTACCTTTTCCTAACACATCGGAGTAAAAATTATTATATTATAAATCAATCCCTATTTAAATACTGAAAGAGGGAGAGAGAGCAGCCCCCCACCACCTATCACAATTTAAGCCGAAAATCCACCAAAAACTTAGCTGTGTTTTTTTATGTTTTATAAAAATATGCCATGCATAGCAAAGCACAGTTTAGCTCAGCTTCCACGTGAATCCCAGGCTTTGATCACCCTTCCTCGAAGTTACCAATCACCACCCTCTTCCATCAATCTCTTCCAAAATCGCGAAACAACCAAAACTACCCCATGCCTCGATGAAATCCAATTATACACGAATCCAGGTGAAACAATTAAGAAACCTATCCCCATTCGATTATTGTTTATTGTTTATTGTTGATCCCTTTAGTGTACAGGAGATTAAAGGATGCAAGTACAACAGAAATTTAGACAGGTGACGCCGGGTAACATAAAATAACTAGAGTGAGAAGCTCCGGTAATCGAGTCAAATCGCATTAGCAAGGTGCAGAGCTAGAAATAGAGAAAAGACGAAAGATATCACAGTACATTGTATAGAATATTCAGATGACGTTTGAGTGCAGAATGAGATATGGTGAAGAGATCGAAAGAGCTAGTAAAGTTATTAGCTACTTCACAGATACGATTTATTGGATCAGAGTAGCCAAAATTCGATTTATAAGAAGTGGTATAAAACAGTCTGGCATCCCTGAACTGCCTAGGCGGAGTATAAAAATTGATAGAGCATAATATCTGTGGACAGTTAACTAGACCATTGACGATCTTGTGAATAAAAAGTAAATCAGATCCAATTCTGCGGACCTGTAAAGTAGGGATGTTTAGAATGAAGAGAGCAACTCCTTTGCCGCCCTATCGCGATTGAAATTGCGGGAATGTAACGCGAACTGGATAGCTTCCAAGAGCAAAGATCGACGAAAAGAGGCGTTCCGTAGCCGATGGAGCGTATCGCGAGCGGTGCGCTAGCGTGAAACTGTGAAGAAACAGGCCCTAACCACGCGGTGTCGCTGTGTTTGTTTTTTATTTATAGAGAACGCAGACTGTACCACGATTCGTTGCCGCGAGGGGCAGACGTGTCTGTCGGAGATGAAGTCGGGCCGACCACGTTGCGTGACCTGTACCTATCGTTGTCCCCGGAAGCGGGAGCGAGTCCGGAACCGGACACACCGTGATCGAGATCCATCGGCGACCATGTTGTGCGCCACCAACAATATCACCTATCCCAGTTGGTGTCACATCGTCAAGGACGCCTGCGTTACCGGCTTCGTCCTCGAGACGCGACACGCCGGCCCCTGCAACGCCTACGACACCTCTCCTCTTTACATCGGTAAGTTCTCGGCACGCGATTATGATAGATAACGTACGCTCGGATGAAAAAAAAAAAAAAAAATACCGCTCCGACTGCCGCGAGCGCGCGATGGAAAGTTACCCGGCGTCGCGCGCTCGGCGTGTATAATACTTACTTCCGTGAACGCTTGTAGGGGAGACCGGGGCTACCAAGTTCCGAGGGGTAAGTTGTTCCGACAGTTCTATCTTCAAAATTAGAGAGAGCGTTGTACTTTAAATTATTTTTTCCGTGTAAGTTATCAAAATAATTTAAAGTACAACGCTCGTTTTCATTTTGAAGATAGAACGATCGGAACAACTTACCCCCGGAACTTTTAGCCCCGGTCTCCCCTAAATTGTATTAAGACCAGGGGCAGATTCGGAGACTTGGCGCCCCTAGGCCAGGGATCGGTTGACTCACGACTTAAGGGGGGAGACCACTGTAACGGTCCGAAATGTAAGGGTGTTTTCGGGAATTTATTTCAACCAAACAACGCAAGTAAATCAATATATTGCTCAGTATAGTTAATAGTGTACATATCGAAGGGTAAGAAAAAATTTTTTTCAATCAAATTCATAAATCCGTTTCCTGTATACTCTTCGTCAAAATTTTGGCTGCGGCAAAAACATGCTACGTAGTCGCGTTGACAGTGCCCAGGCCATATGGTTAATCCGAATTCAAAAACACAATAATATTCAGAAACTAGAAGCCTGCCTCTATTACGTGACGATTAAAAAAAGTCAAAATTGTAAAAAATTACAAAATGGCGGACCTCTGAAAAAAAATATCATGTTTTCGGGGTACAAAATTGGGGAAATGTTAATAAAAAAAATAGAAGCAGGTCGAAAATTGAAAAAAACTGATCGTCACGTAATAGCCACGGGTTTTCCGTACAAGAAATGTCCTTGACCATGTTAATTGGACGTATAGTTTTCTCTGTAGACTGTCAACGCGGTTGAAAAATGTCATTCTGAGGAAAACGCGTTCAATGTTCCGCGCGGCTCAGTCGCGCGTTTGATCCCGCTTCACAGAAAATACTATATCTTCGTCAATTTTGCGAATTTCTTCATAAAATTTAGCATTCTTGAAATGTGTATCTTTCAGAAAATGTAAAAAAGAAAAAATCGATTTGTCAGATTTTTTACAGTGGTGTCCCCCCTTAAGGCGACTGGCCAGTCGAAAAATCCATTTTTTCGTTGCATTTTCTGAAAGTACTATCTTTTCTGAATAAAATGCCGCTTGGTTTATATTAAAATAAGCAAAATTGTAGATTTAGCTATAGCGTCGCCTTTGCCCAGAAACTTTAATCGCGTTTCTCTCGAATCTCTTTTTCTCTTGGGTTTTGGTTAGTTGTGAATGAACGGAGGTTCCGATCGACTTGAAAAAATTACAGGATGTGTTATAAGTTATTTCTAATTTTCTAAATGAGAGAAAAGTGAATTGTTTTTAAATTTCCCTCTGTGATTATAGTAAACTGGCCTAATATGAAACCCATTTCTTAAAAACATCATAACTCCTGACTAACAGCACCTTTATTAAAATTCGATACACGTATTCCATATAGCGTGGAGTGCCTTATGGGCGGGGGTGTACGGTTTCGTAACGCGCCACGAGGGAGCAGAAAATCCCGTTTCTTAGCTGAAATGCCACAGTTGAGCCGCTCCGCCGTTACTACCGAGAAGCCCGAGGTATCCCCGGCGAAATGCAAAAGGACCAAGCGCGTCCCGTTTATCCGATGTAAATAACTCAAGAGTCTCGCACTAAAATGAGCAAGGATACTGTTAGTAAATCTCTGTTTGAAAGAAAAGAAAAAGAGTTGAAGGAGCGGGGGTAGGGACGCGGAGTCGTTACTCATCGCGGGGCCAACAGAACGTCCCCCTCGAGCTGGCCCGGTAACAGCCTGTCCGTCGGCACTTCCCATTCGGATTTCATTTCGCGTTTAGCCGGGAATCGGGAGGGCGCGGACGGGTCCCCGCGTTTCCCGCGCCGCGATAAAGCGGAACACGCGTCTGGCCATTTATCTTTTTCTCTCGGAGGCGTGGAGCCATTCGCGGTGCCGGGCGATCGTCGTAATCCGCCGTGGAATTCGCGTTGCTCGTGTCGCCTCCGAGGTAACGTACACGTGTGTACGTTACGGGCTCCCACGCGCCCGCCTGTCTCGCTCGTTAAGCACAGTCAATCGCGAGAACCCGCGAGCGGGGCTGGCCGCGGGATTCTGGAGTTCCGCCTCGCCGAGGCCTTCTGCTCGCCTAGACGGCCGCGGGGAGGGAAGGAGACGAATTTGCGGAAAGACGCGGCTCGTTAGCTCATCCTGCGTTTAGAGTGTCTGTCACGCGGACGCCTCGCGGCTGCCCGTTCCGGGGATATTCGAAGGTTCCGCGCGGCGAACATACGTAGGTACGTGTGATTAGATAATCGCTCGAGGTGGGGGAGGTGTTGGAGAAGAGTGGAGGATATTTACGAATCTGATGGAGCTCGAGAACTTGGGAGATTGCTTTGGGTATGTTTGAGGATTCTATGGGATCACGTGGTAATTGAGACGGGGGTGGGTGGGTCATTAGTGGTGAGGGATGTTGATGAGGTCGGGTCAGTTAAGCCTGAGCATTAAGGGGATGTTCCGGTCTAGAATAAAAATAGGTGATCTTTAGGAATTTATTAGAGGAAAACTGCTAGATATAATTTAATGGGACTTCTTGCATCGTATTAAGGATGTATTAAACTGTAGATATATATTTTTTGTTTTATAATTAATC
Source organism: Andrena bicolor (assembly GCA_960531205.1). Lineage (NCBI taxonomy): Eukaryota > Metazoa > Arthropoda > Insecta > Hymenoptera > Andrenidae > Andrena > Andrena bicolor. Next base: position 17,891,199 of record OY482668.1, on the reverse strand, counting down.
ATTGCAAACGGCACTGGGGAGTCGTTAAAGTTAGAGGCGTCAAAAAATTCATCCAAATCGGTGGAACCTGTAGCACCTAAATCTTTGGTCTGAAATAAAAAACGATGCGAGATTATTAAAGGACATGAAACTCGCTCGTGGACTCAGGAATAAAAATTACAAAAATGACAGTTTTTTTAGAAAATAACGACACTTAAAGTTTGACATCACTTTTTCCCTACATTTTTCGTCCTTTCAACAGCTTTGAAAATTATTGTCCACAAGCCAGAAGTATATTCTTCAAAATAAAAAAAGTTTCAGTCGAATCGGATGATAACTTTTCGAGATACAGATTTCACCGATTTTAAGAACAGTGTTTCGAGAAAAACGTGTTTAAAGTTTGCATGCATTTGCCGCTATTCCAATGCCTATAATTTCGGGAATTTTACGAATTTAAAAAAATCTTTTTAATCGCGTATTCCTAAAAGATTACACATTCGCAAAATGAAATAAAAAAAAATAGATTTTTAGATCGAAACCTCCCCTTAAATCTGTCCAAATTTAATTAGAGTAAGATGATTTAATAAAAATTGAAAAGAATCGTTAAATAAAGTTCCTCGAGTGACATTATCGTTAATTCTAGAGATTATCCTATGGTATCAGGGACGAAACTAGATTGTATAGCGCCCGGAGCAAAGATTCTGTTTACCCCCCAAACATTTTAACCCCTTACATTGCCAACCTTAGAAAGTTGCTTTCACACTTCACACAAAAAAGAATTATAATAAACGTGTTTATTAACTGGTTTCAAAAATATTCCAGTTAAATTAATTTGTTTCCTATTTGGTAACAGATAAATAAATTTTCAATAGATAAATTTTAATTATATACTTTTCTCTAAACTATGTATCTCCCTTGTTCCTAATGAAATAACGCAATACAATATATAAATTTAAATAAAACAATTGATGTAGCTTTTCCAAAATTATATCTCTTCTCCACGAAGATTTCTGGTTTACCGTCCCCCACTAATGGGCCCACGGGGTAGATGCACCCACTGTCCCCCCTAGTTACGTCCCTGTATCGTATTGAGGAAGCATAGAAAGTAGGAAAAATCTTTTCTAAGTTGATCTGGATATCGCCAGTGGACAGGGTTATTCTTCTGTCTATCCCTGCACATAGACGTAGAAACCTGTTGCGCGCCGCGCATAAGCGGGAGACTTTATGCATCGATTTATAGCGCTCTAAATTAACCGCTTTACCACGGTCGCAGTCTGTAATTTTTGCACCGTGACAAGAATCGATTGAAACCGGTAGAACGTTCTGCTTGTCACGCACGCTCGCAATATCAACTTAGCAACCGAGTTATGTCTGCCATCGCGATCGCTACTGTACGAAAGCACTTTATTCTTAGCAACTGCACTCTAAACGTGGACGTTTAATTACTCGGTACCTTATGAGGGCTTTAAAAAAAAATTTCTCGATTTTGAAGGTGGAAAGAAGCTGAAATGAATTAATGGGTGGAACGAAGACTCGGTAGAATTTGAAATTTTAAATTCTAAAATTGTTAAAGGAATAAATTTAAGAGCGAAAGGTCCCGCGCAAGGAGCTCTATGAGAGTTTAACTATCCTGCACACGTTCGCATTCGCAACGGCCGTTTTCACGCACGGCAATACGCAGAGTGCGTTCCTTTCTCTGAATTACAATGGGCGCAGTTGAACGCACGATTCTTTCATGCTGCAAGCCCGCTCGTATATCGTAATTACATCAGGAAACGATACAATGAGGGCTCAACAGTTACGCAAATTATAAGAGAGAGATTGTAACACGTTCGTGAGCAGAAGCTTTTCAATGGTTTGCCATTGTTTTTACGCAGCAACCCGTAGAGGCGGAGCAACGGTACAAAGAAATTGCAAACAATAACCGGGACAGAGGTTCTGACACGGGCTTATCATCTTTCTTCGTTTTAGGAAGATAACGTAAAATACTATTAACAATCTGGGACAGATGTAAGTTAGTGGCAACAGCATTGTAAAATCTTGAGAGGAGAGAGCAATGCTGTTGCCACTAACTTACATCTGTCCCAGATTGTTAATAGTATTTTGTCGGGGTGAAATCTTCAAAGCCAATTTTGACCCACTTCACACCATACTATTCGAATACATCGGTCTTCGAATGCATCACTATTCGAATGGTATTCGAATGCATCACTATTCGAATAGTATTCGAATGCATCACTATTCGAATAGTATTCGAATGCATCACTACTCGAATAGTATTCGAATAATAACGTTCGAATACTCAAGTATTCGAATAATAACGTTCGAATACTCAAGTATTCGAAGTGTATTCGTAGCATTCGAATACTGAAATATTCGAAGTTTATTCATGGCATTCGAATACTTGTAAAATATTCGAATATTAAATTATTCGAATAGTCCCAGCCCTACTTTTGATATCGATCTCAATTTGACATTGTCACTAAAGAAAGAAATCTAATTTTTGTTATTCGATTTAATAACCAAGTACAAATTAAGAAGCCTGAGTTTCTGTTACAATTTTTTAAAGAACTTTAATAAAGATTTTGAGATACTTCCTAAATTTCCTTTGCTTCTTAAAACACTGCACTTTAACATAAAAAGAGCAAACCTAAAAAAATATTCTGAAACCGTGGTGTTCAATTTTGGGTGTTTTTATCCCAGTAGCGACAACGTCTGTCGCATATTGGGGTGCGCGTCCCGCCGCGTTAATACACAGCTGAGCCCACATACATATTTATCTCTCCGTTTCATTGCAGAGGAGGACAACACCTCGAGCAACTACGGCGTGGATCTGGCGGACGAGGACGCAAGATTCGAGGACACCGAGACGGAGCCCTTATCGTACAACGGGCAGACGCATCGTTCCATGGCGTTGTCGTAGCCGCGCGATCGATCGATCGGTCGGTCGATCCTCCTCGCTGCGACGTAAGCCGTAGATCTCCCCCCCCCCTCGGGGCCCGGTCCGCGGGGACCCGGCGAAAGTGTCGCGCCACGGTTGTCGATACGGGAACCCTCCCCGGGATCTCGAGGACGGGAGCGATGCAACCTAGACACTTGAGGATGCATTTCGAGCGCGCGGCCATTAATTCTCGAAAGGAGAGCGGCGTGCGCGACAAGGTAGATTAAGGGCGGATCAGTATTCTTTCCTCTGTTTTCGGAGGGCCTTAAAACGTCGAGCTGGCGAACCGCCGCGTGCCGGTTTGTCGAGGGACCGGTAGGCTATTCGTTGCTAGCCGCGTCCACTGTTTCAATTGCACGCGGCCGATATCGAAGTAGATGGAGTTGGTGTCGTTTTAGGGACACAGGCTTTCACGCAGCGGGCGATCGCTGGTCCCGCCACCTGGACCAGCTCGCCTGTGCTCTTTCCAGTTGTATTTATGTCAGGTTCGAACGAAAAGTGCGCGACAGTGATCCACAGTATTCGTAGTGCTACGGACATTTGTATCTTCCGATGACTAGCATTGGAAACGAGAGTTGCAGCGACTGAGACCGCTCCAGAGATTAACTGTCACTGTTTAAACCACTTGAACCACTGAACGACTTACACCGCTCTCATTTTCAGAGCCGATTCATTGAAACAATTACCGCTGAGGAATTATGACAGCTGCTCTGCACGCCTCGTTCCTTCGTTGTCGCGAAAGCAGCCACTGAAAATCGATCTATTCTAGGAGGACAGATCGATAGACGAGTTCTGAGGAAGCACGGCTCCGAGTGGTTCAGCATTCATCTTGCGACACTGAGGTCGATCGATCTGTGGCGTGGCGATTCCTGGAACTTCCAGGGTCCAAAGCAACTTAGGACGCGCAGCCAAGTGGATCGGTGTAGAGGCAGTTTAGGCGGTACTCGGCCGAGTTAATCATAATCACGTTACGTAGGCAGCAGAGCGCAAGAGTTCGTCTCGGGTTTTGTACGATTTCGGCGGGGGTTGCGCGGCTGTTGGACGATCGGACTCTGCGGCTGAGCGGCGCACGGGCCGCGAGCGTGTTCCTCGAAAGGGGCTGTCCTTTCGTTCGAAATTCGATCTGTCATTCTGCGGTCGTAGCCGGCGCAGGCACGGGGCCAGGAATTCGTTCGCGGAAGGACGAGGCTCTGGCTCGATCCGCGGGAATAGGCGAGGTGACTCGTAGGGAGCGCCGAGAGGATGCGGTTTAATTAGGGATTCCCTAAGGGTTTATTTATTTATTTATTTTGAGTGTCTCCGAGACTGCTGGCAACCCGCGGATTTTCCTCATCCTGCTCGGCGGGCGCGTCTGCCCCGTTCGAACGTGCGAGCACAGTGCGAGCTGCGGGAAACGAATCGACAAGGGCTCGTTTCTAATTCACGCGCGCTCCGAGCATTCGGCGATGCTCACGTGGAACTGTTAATCCCGAGGGTACATTTCGGCGGAAGGAAGGAAGCTACGTCTTTCTATCGATATCCGTGTATCCTGTGTTAAAGCAACAGGTACTGAAATTAATTACGGACACTGAAAGCAGGAAGGACGTTCTAACGAATGCAGACTGCATAAACTTCCGAAACCACCAACATTTTACAGTATTCAATGCGGTATCTAACTGCAGTTCAACTTTGTCTGTTCTCAAGCTTGGAGCTCATGCTCTGATTTACTTAATCGAACGACTTTCCTTCGAGCAGTGGCGCACTCGGGATTTAATCTTGTGGGGAGCCGAGTCGAAATGATGACAATATTTTTAATCTAAATTCAATAGAATTCTTTGGGTGATTATAAAAAATTATTTAAAGAATAAAATCCAGTTTTCTGTTCTTTTTACAAAGCCCCTTCTTAGGGGGTGCCAGAGCTCCTTGTTCCCACACTCTGGGTGTGCCACTGCTTTCGAGAAGAAATATTTGGAAACACGCCCTTGATACGCGGGGGTTGCTCAAGATCGTCGTGTTCGAAGAAACTAGCGCGTTAAATGGCACGACTAATTCTGCTCAACGGCGTCCGCGGACTTTTTTCCAGGGAGGGGCAACTTTGAGAAACATTTTGTGGCGCCTATTTAATTAATAATTTAAAAATTTTCGCTCTTTTAGTATAAACTCAACGAGGCTACGATGAAAGGCAAAAAAGGTAAGATAACTTGGGAGGTGATTTTAAAGAAATTTATAACTTTAAAGTTTTAAAGAAATTTATAACTTTGAAGTTTTAAAGAAATTTATAACTTTGAAGTTTTAAAGAAATTTATAACTTTAAAGTTTTAAAGAAATTTATAACTTTAAAGTTTTAAAGAAATTTATAACTTTAAAGTTTTAAAGAAATTTATAACTTTAAAGTTTTAAAGAAATTTATAACTTTAAAGTTTTAAAGAAATTTATAACTTTAAAGTTTTAAAGAAATTTATAACTTTAAAGTTTTAAAGAAATTTATAACTTTATTAAAAATGCAACATAAGGTTCCCATGATATGTATAAAAAAAGAAGCAATTTTTTCAGATGTTTTTAAATAAAATATAATGGCACAATAGTCACACAGCGAACACATATTTTCTATTTGACTCATTCCGCAATGGAATTTTTCACGTCCACACCGCTGGACCTAGAACAAAATACCAAAAAGTTTTGTAATCTACACACTAAATACAAGAGAAGTACCGAAGATTCCAAAAAAATATTGACTTTTCAAGGAATGGCGAACATTCGAATTTTCTCATCATTTTGAATTTTCTACCAAAAAAGGATTGTTTTCAAATATTCGCTATTCCTTCAAAAGTCAATATTGTTTCAAAATCTTGAGTACTTTCCTACTATTTAGTATGTAGATTATAAAACTTTTGCCTTTTTCTTCTACGTCCAACGGTGTTGAAGTGAAAAATTCCGCCTCAGAAAATACCTATCGGCTGTGCCGTAATTTTCTATTAAAAAAATCTGAAAAAAATTTATTTACTCTCCTTTTTACATATCACAAGAACCTTACATTACATTTTTAATAAAGTTCATAAATTCCTTTAAAATCGCTTCCAAATTTATCCCACCATTTTTCACTTATCATCGTGGCGTTCCCCTTTAATAACAATTACTTTTAAAAAATATCGGTTTTGTCTCAAGCAGCAACCTCCCACCCCCCGCGGACGCCCATGATTCTGCCACGAGTTGTTATTTATTATTCAGCGTCGCGTGACGAAGGCACGTAGATTCGCAATCAATGAAGTCGCTGAAACTCGATTAACCCGTCGTTGGATTTTTCAGCGTTAACTGGCTTCGCGCAACGACGCGCCGTTGTAAATCGCAGGAAATAATCGGAGTCCGTCGTTGCGCCGCGCAAAAATCTCTTCACCACAGCGCAACGATTCATAAATTTGCTTCTTTTTCGTTCACCGATGTAGAACGTTAGAACGAATTCACTTATCCAAGCATTAGTTAACGCATAACACTTTTCAAACGACGATTGAAAGTTCACGAAGGAACGTTCGGTGTTGTTCGAAAAAATTCCGCCGGTTCGAAAGGGAATATTTTACGCTTAACGATTGCACGCCGATTTATGCATTCTTAAGCGTGCATAGAATATTAGACAGCCTGGCCTGCAATAGTCTCGATCGTTCCAGTGCCTCCGATCTCAGAATTTCCATATAATATTCGTACTTAATATATCTCAGCTTTACGATCGGCGTTAAAACCGCTGTTTATTCGCCTGCATTTTATTAGCCGCAGTCTCGTGTCCGTCATTTTTCCATTCGGCAAACCGTATATTGTCCACTTGGTCCTATTCGCGTCAATTCTCGCCGCTGCGGCGCGCTGTACCGCGCGGGTTTATTGAGAAGAGATCGTATCGCAAGAGGAGGGCAGTTGGATCGAGTAATTTTTCGGAAAATAATGGATCGTTACGCGCACCGTAAAATTAATTACTTAAAAGAATCTAAATACCTTTACGCAGTGGCACGCTCAGGATTTAATTTCAGGGGGAGTTGAAGGGATAAAAATATGTTTAATGCAAATTCGATCAAATGCGTTAGGCGAGTATAAAAATTCATTTGAGGAATAAAATCCAATTTTCTTTTCTTTTTACTAAGATTCTTATTTGGGGGGTGCAAGAGCCCCCTTTCTGGGTGCGCCACTGCTTTTAAGAATTTTTGGAAATAGAGTTATTGAAAAGAGAATTTAAATGTTCTAAAAAATGTCCAAGTCACTGGAATAAAAGAGCTGCTACTGCTGTCAGGAATTAGCTCGAATCTTCGGTGCAGAATTTATGCGGCTGTGTGGGTAAACTTCCCTCGGATGGGAAGTCGTGAATCATCCTCCGACGAAATACTCTAGGAATCCGAGGACTTTCGTCCGTTTCTTTAACCCCCCGTCCCGGGAGAGGCTGCGATTTTGCGGAATGCAAACTTCTCGTGGCTGCCGTCCGTCTCGCGAAACAATTAACGTTCCCGACAGGCGCAAAAGCGTTCCAAGAAACGCGTGGACATTGCGACACCGGTCGCCGGAGAGCCGCGAGATCGGAGAACGGGGCCCCGATCGCGTCCATTCGTAACGAAAAAGAAGCAAAGGTGCCATAAAAATTGAACGTTCGACACGCGACTTAATCCGCGAATTATTTATACGATCGGTGCGCAACGTACGACCCGTTTAAGCTTGAAACGCGCGGCAGCGGCGGCCAGGAAGTCGTCGTTGCGTTGAGAAAATTAAAAGTCGCCGCCGTTTTTGCGCGTCGACGCGTGCAATGGCACGCAACGTTGGGTAACAATAAATTCACGCTGCTTTCGACATCCACGCGGCAGAATACCGGTCGCGAGAGTGGTGGTGTTCGAACAGGGGCGTCCGCAGACTTTTTTTTAGGAAGGAGGGGCAATTTTGAAAAATAGGCAAATTGACAGGCGACGATTGGTTTTTGCAATTTAATTAAAAATTTAAAAACATTCACTTCTTTACCCTAGTAGCATTTCTGGTTGACCCAGAGTTTCCCCAAGTTGGGAATTAGTTGCTCATCAAAACGCCAACAATAAATGCTACCAGGGTAGTATAAAATTAATAAAGATTAGTTTTTAAATATTTTTATTAGGAATTTTCTCTCACGCCCCCCGCGGCGCACAGTGGGGCAAACTGACGAAGTTTGTGTGAGAATCAAAGAACTTTTGATAGAAACGAGATAGAGCGATGATTTTTTTTTAAATTAAAACTGAAAGATTGCAGAATAAGGGAAAATTAAAGAAATTATGGTACGAACGGTTTTTAACTTTGAAAATCTGTATTAAATTTAAAATCGATTTTTTCCAAAATCCTGAGGTAGTAGCCAAATTTTGCGAACTACAGGAAATGATGTACAACATGCGAAGAAAAAAATCTAACCGTAGATGGTATTGGATAAATCACGATTTTGTTGTAATATTTCAAGTTTATCACAGATTATCAAAATTAACAAACGTTCGTACCATAATTTCTTTAATTTTCCTTTATTCTGCAATCTTTCAGCTTTAATTTAAAAAAAAATCATCGCTCTATCTCATTTCTATCAAAAGTTCTTTGATTTTTACACAAACTTCGTCACTTTGCCCCACTGTGCGGCGGATGCCCGCGTGTTCGAAACGATTTCCATGCAACATTGCCTCGCGCATTCTTACCGCCTATTCCGAGATTACGCGAACCGGCTAGACACAGAAATATGGATAGACGGTGGAGTTGGTCTTATCTGAAGGGATGCGCTCGCGAGCGAAAACGGGAAGAAACGAAGGGACGAAGAAGAGTAGCAGGACTCGCAGACAACAGCGTCTACGAGCAGAAAGGGCGGGCAACTATAAACGATCGAATCATTTATGTGGGAAGGCAATTGTATGCGATAATAATAGTTCCTGTATTATACATAACGTATATAAATTTAATATAAATTATTCTATTGTAGCTTCATATTATTAATACAGTAGCACGTTATTGCGAACCAAAAATTACACGTCGCGCATTGATATCTGTCGTAGTTAATCGTCGATGTGTCGATTCATGGTGTATTAACCGGAGGCGTTTTAGAGGTTCACGGCGAGATTTCGGGGTGGCTCGATATTTAATTAAACGGTAACGAAGAAGAGCGTGTGACGGGGGAAGCGTGCGGTAATGTCGACCAAGGGACAATAAAGACAACTAGCGGGTAACTGTGTGCGTTCTCTTTTTCTCTTTTAGCAGTGTCGAAGGTGGCGAAAGGAATTTAGAGGCGAGAGTGAAACAGGGATGATGGGGACTGGTGGGAATCGAGTAGGAATCCGATCTGACGAGCGAATCTTTTCGCCCCCTCGGTTTCACATTTGGTATTTTAATTGGAAAATTTGTTCAACGCCGATTGATGGATATTAATCGGGCAATTTTTAATTCCACCAGTTTTTCTTGTGTGTTAGTGGTTTTCTTCTGAATTTAATCGGCAGATCTTCTACTAATTGGAATATTAAGGCGTCTTTCTACTGTGACGCCCTGATAAAGTACCGCTGTTTAGAACTTTCTTTGGCACGAGAAGAATGGGTTTATTAAATTGAAGTTTTTTCTATTTATTAATATGTGTTTTGCGAATACAACAAATTTTTTTTCATATTTTTTAATGATTGCTTGCCCCAAAATAAGGGGGTGTAATATGCGCTGTGAAAAAAGAGACGCCTCGGCTGCGTGGTCGATTTTAGAGGAACCGCGTGTCTGAAAGAAAAAAAAACAAATAGATTTCTAATCCGTATGACTATGGTCTGAACTAGAATCACACATTTTCGTTTTTTTTTTCTCATCTTTTACGCATAAAAATGTTGCAGTAATATTGCAATGCAACCTGCAACCAAACGGTAACATTGTAATATGTAGTAACGTTTCTGCAACGTTCCTGCAACTAAGTGTGCTGTAGGGGCGTTGCAGAATGATAAAAAGTTGGCTAATTTCGATAGCTCATCTTTGGACGTTCGCTAGTTTGTTAATTCTTCGTCAATCTAATTAATCATAGTCCCTGTTATAACGACAGTCATACGGATTAGAAATCCATTTGTTTTTTTTTTTTTTTCAGACACAAGGTTCCTCTCAAATCGACCACAGTCGTCTTTTATTTTACTAGGTATTTTGGCGCAAGCAAGCATTAAAAAAAATATGGAGAAAATAATTTTGTATTCTTAAAGCACGTATTAATAAATAGGAAAAACTTCAATTTATTAAACACATTCTTTTTGACACAAAAAAAGTTCCAAACAGCGGTACTTTATCGGAGTGTTACAGTAAAAAGACCCCTTAATTAAGCGAGTTTTTATTAAAGGACAGAAAAACGTATTGATAATCATTCGGCTATCTCTATTTCTCCAAAAACGATGATTGTGTATTGTGCACAATTCGAACACCGTTTTGTCATTAACGACGGTAATAATATAAATTATTACTGAATACTTAACTTGTCGAATATCATAAGGGAAACGATTATATGTCGAAGAAGAAGATATCTACAATAATTAAATATGCATGCAGTGTTCAACGTGTTTTGTGGCACGACAGGAACAGCAGATACTTCGTGAAGAAATAACTCGAAAGTGTGAGCCTTCAGCAACAAGTTCTCGTTTGGGTATAGTAAATAATTAATTACTAACATATAAGAGCAGAAAATTAATATACACTTGGGCATAATATGGTAGTGATCCAAGTGGACAATCAAATTCACTTGCAACTGTTTTCAAAGTCAGCTTTCTGGAAAAAGGAACCTGAAAAGAAAATATTCATTTCACTGTTTTGAATTATTTCACGTTTGTTTTGACCACGTTGTGTCTGCTTCGTGCCACAAACTATGTCTATACTGTATAAACACGTTCTCATTGATAGTGCTGAAAGAAAAGGTAAGCCGAGTGTTACGTAACGATTATTTTGCAAATTACTCGCGTGGCATTAAATTATTACTCGAGCTTTATGTTATATTTTCATCGTTGTCGTTAATCCATCACAATATCATAGAAACTCGAAGGTCTATCGTAAACGTTATTTATTCTCGGTAAATACACTGGTTTACAAAATCAAAAACATTATTTTTTATCTAGACTCCAGTATAAAATTCTTATGTAAGGTGGTCCCCTAAACTCAAAAATCGACATGAGCCCGATGAATATTTTAGTAATTTTTAAAGAACACAACCCGACGTTTTTGGACATATCTCGCGATATAGATGACCGATTTGATCGCAACGGCTCTTAAATTAAAGATAATTAAATTGCATACAATTCTTTTCTACAGTGTTTTTCAATCGGACCAATAGTTTAGGCGGAATCGAGCGAAGCTTAATAAAAATGTAATGTTTGGGGCCGAAATTGAAATCGAAAATTCACTACATAGCCTGGAAGACATAGAAATTATCATGTGACGTCCAGTTTCTTATTTTTTACGTAGAGTGCGCACCTTTACGAGAAAAACAAGCCTAACTTGATCAAAATCCATGCACAAATAAGGAAGTTATGGGCGATAGAGTGGGAGTGCCTATTTTCAACTTTTTCCCTATTTGTAAGAAATCCAAATGCGAGTGGAGGAACCCATAACTTCCTTATTTGTGCATGGATTGAGAAACACTGTAGAAAAGAATTATATGCAATTTAATTATCTTTAATTTAAGAGCCGTTGCGATGAAATCGGTAATCTCTATCGCGAGATATGGCTAAAAACGTCGGGTCGTCTTCTTTTAAAATTACCAAAATATTCATCAGGCGATATCTGAAAATCGTATCCATAGGATTTTTTCTCATGTCGATTTTTGAGTTTAGGGGAACATCTTACATAAGAATTTCATATTGGAGTCTCGATCAAAAATAATGTTTTTGATTTTGTAAACTAGTGATATTATTAATAAGCTATGGAGCCTTGCGTTCGAAATTCATTTTAAGTTAGAATACTTGTAAGAAATTCTATGTAGTCGACTCGTTGCTTTCGTTTAACTTATTTAGCAAGTATCCTCGATTAAATTATGTCGTCGTTAGTATTTATCAAGACTGTATGTGTTTCGGTTAATTTATTTCTTAATACTCATCTCAAACTCTTTCTATCCCTCGAAATTCACGTACGCCGCTGTAAAAATCGAGCGTCGGTTGTTTCGCTCGACCAGCTTCGCGTCTTTGCAATGAATCAAGTGACAACTAATAACGCGAATTATTTCAAGCACGATAAAGCGCAGCAATTATTCTTTATGATTCCATAAAAATTCTAATACCCTCGCTTGAAAACAGACTTCTTAATAAATAAAATTTCGTTTTCGTTTCGGGGAGAAAAGAACTTACAAAAGATTATAGCGCTTCGAATCAAAATTCGATTACGAATGACACCGTGCGGAAAAGCTACCGCTTGCTTCATTGAAGATGTACGAAAATGAGAACAGGATATGATTTAATTAAAAGTTTAGTTGGACTTAACGCTAATTGTCGATGTCCAGCTCTTCTTTGAAGGACTTTTGTGAACGCTCCGTCAGAAAGATGTTGTCACGCGTTTCATAGATCCCATCGTCACAGCGGGATACTGAAAAAGAATTACGATTACTCCCAGTTCACCATAGATCGTTACTACTCGCTCATCTAGTACACTCAAGTATAGTGTTTGGAAACTCTGCGACTGGATATTAAACCGATACAGAGGAAGCTCAACGTATAATGTGAATTATGCGTCTCTGTAAATTGCGCCATTTCATTAAACAGGCATTGCCGTGGTCTCGTGTTTTTACGATCAACGCAGCGACCGTAGGGAAATTTGGAAGTGTACATTCATAGCGTAGCGTTTGTAAATTTGTGTTTTCGTATGCAGGATTCCAAAGGAATTTGTTCGTAATTATGTCGGTATAAAAGTAGTGTGAAACGTATTCACCATGCTGCAGTAAATGTAACACAGAGCGTTGAACTTGTGGTAAATTACAGGGGCAGGATTTATGCCCTCCTGTTAAAAAGGAAATGTATCGGTTTTCCGTAAACGTGCTGTTACTCGTTGCCCGAAGAGTAATTCTCATGCTTCCTCTTCATCTCTCAAGAAGACGGGAAGAAGAAAAAGAAGTCTGGATATCCTTTCCTAGCTGCTTAACTAGGAACGGTAATAATCATAATAGAATACTTTATGACAGTATATCACTTCGCCTCTGCAATTAGAAATCAAGTTCAATGACTGATGCGATTCGTCACGGGGCATATTCGACTTGGCCGATTTTTCGGAGAACGTGCCGCACTGTTCGCGTGAACGTTTATGTGTACATTGCTGGCCTATGTGGTGCGAGAGAGAAAAATGTCGTGTAAATTGAGTGTCTTTTTAACATCCAAGGGAATGTTGATCGGGGAACGTGAAAGAAACTGATCGGACGGTATGTAAGAGGCGGAGGAACCATGCACGCCGATGTACCTAAAGTAATTTGTAACGCGAATCATTGTAAAGGGTATACAGTCTGGACGCCGTTTTCTTTCTGCGAGAGACATTAATCGAATCGCAAATGCCAAGATAGCCTATAATCTTTGATTAATTTCTAAGTTACAAGAATGCTTTATCTAGGCGGTAACGAGAATGAATTTTAACTTATAAATAAATAAATGAATTTATATGTATACATATTATATATTGTATATGTATATATACATATGTGTCTGTATGTGTGTATGTGGATGTGTATATACATACATATACATATATATCGGTTAGCAACTACGCATTCAAGACTGTGGAACATCATAGGTGTATAAATGTTTAAATAAATTATTATAACGTGGCAGTCGAGGATCGATTTGATTATTCCGGACAGTTCCCTTCCCCGCTGCGAGATATCGCAAAAAGAGTTTCACGATTGGATAGCAAACAGACAATGATACAAGCGTTCTAGAGTTTTCTGTCACACAGAAAAACGATGGTATAGGTTGTATAAAATGTTGAATTGGGAATATTTTTCATTCGTAATCGGTTTCCCATACGACGTCGTGTAACGAAGTTACGAACCTAAAGGTGCTAATCCACTATGAGATTTTAACCCTTCGTGGTCACACGGGGTGTATTGTACCCCAAGAGCAATTTTTGATTTGAAATTCCGCACCTTTACATCTTCCAAAGGGGATTTATCGCAAAAAAAAAAATAAAAAACTTTTTAAAAAATCTGTATTTTACCACGACGATGGAAAATCGCTCGTTTTCAACTACAAATTTTAGCATGTCAAAATTTACATTTCTAGAAAAAGACTATTAGACCATGGCTGTATAAGTATTACGAACGTAGAATTATCACTGAAAAGTTAAAAGATTCAAAAATACGAAAATGGTAACTCAAAAAATGACGCTGGGGTACAGTGAACCCCGTGTGACCAACTTGTGATTATAAGAAGGTGTGACCACGAAGGGTTAATTATATCAGCGACAACAAAATGTAAATAATGGAAACAAAAGAATTATTATAATAGAAATTAATATACGATAGTTTTGTTTCATCGTGGATTTGCACCTTAGAATGTTGTTACTCACGAGCGCCAAGCTACGGGCAACCCCACAAGCTCGACTCACTGGCAAACGCCTGGCAGCAGGTAACCCGCTGGACGCCGTTGGATTTCTATCGCCTGGCGGTAGGCTTTTTTTTTTTACTTGGTGGAAATCCCCACGGATTATGTGGGACTCGAACCCACTAAAACCACCAAGGTGACCTCCTGGCGCGGAGAGCGCACACCCGAGGGGGGCGCTAGGCTCTGCCACAGACCAGCAGCACAGGCGAGGTATAGGATAGATGTATCACCTTATGGATGTTCGTGTCGCCACCCAAACTGCGTTACCGACCCATATTTTGGGGACTTAATGTAGTGACATCTGCTCACGAACAGCGTCCAACTTGCCAACTACTCTGAAATGTGTTGAAATGCTGAAAAGTGTGTGCGTGCTTGTATACGTGTAACTTGTCTGAAGGCAGGATTTTTCTAGGTACGCTATATTCTTTGACTCGGCCAGTCAACGACTCACGCGGATTTCTCTGCGAAAATCCATTTCGCGGATCAAGACATTATGGTGCGCAAAAATGGTATTTCTTCAAATCCCGTGTAAGCTATAAATTACAAGATGACATTATTTATTAGTACTTTGCGTGCAGTAGAACTCTTTCACGTATCGTACGCCGAAAAGTATTAAAAATTCACGCTGCTACTGATATTCCCGCAAGTTACTAATGCACTGTTTAATCATTCTAGTGAAGTAATATCTAGATAAAATTATTTCCGGGCTTGACGAATTTCAAGTTAAGGGGTTATATACGTTTCTTAGCTCTAAATCGTGGTCAATGTTTGCGAATGATTCAGGGATAAAATATTAATCCGATTGGTTTAATTCCTTTCGTGTTTTATAGGTATATGTCTATATACTTATGGTTATATACCTCAGACATGAGAATTGGAAAATTTATAAAAATGTGGGTTTTTCTCAAAGCATCATTTTCCAAGACGGTGGGCATGATAATTGCCTCACCGTTCATCCGATTAACTTCATTGTTTCCACACATATTCTACATAAGATTCGTTATCGGGTGACGTTGAGATTTTTCAATTAAATTCAACTATTTTTTAATAACAAGCAAAAACGTACGACTTTTATAGCGAAAATCACGATCCTTTTCTTCAAAGTATAACCATTTTCGCAATTTTTTTTCGAAAAATGGCGACGTCACCCGATAACTATGATCCCCAAAATTGTTAAAAAATCGGTGATTTTTGTTTCGGACCACTCGTAGGGACTGAATCATGCCCACCGTTTTGGGCGGCGCCAGAAAACATGTTCTACGCCACTGCCCACGAACGCCACATTTTTAAAAATTTTCCAATTCTCATACATGTTTTATAATCTATAAACGTATACCTATAAAACACAGAAAGAATTAAACCAATCGGGCTTATACTTTATCCCTAAATTACTACCAAACATTGACCACGTTTCTGCGCCAAGAAACGTAAATATATATATATATATATATATGACCCCTTAACTGTGAGTCGTTGGAGCGAGACAGAACGACAACAACCTCTGCCAAAGTCGCGCGTCATCGCCGAACGATAACACCTGCCAGTTCAACTTTACACGCGGGAGTGATCGGAACTCAGTGAACGTGCGAGCATATTATTTCGTGATATATCGATTCCTAAATTAATTTCATCGATTACTGGAGCATGTGGGAGGTCGCTTAACAAGATTCTACTGCATTTCACTCAGTATTAGGAGACTTCTTGACCCACTGCTTCGGTACATTTAAAAATTTGCGGTGCTTTGTATTTAAAAACATGAGATGGCTGTGCGTTTTAGTATTGTCAACGCGAGTGTGGAGTTAGTATTTTTACGCATCTTGAACTAGTTAAGACTCAGCACCGGTGCTCAAATTGCTTTTTGATCGTGAAATTAAAGTGACATTTTTGTGTGTGATACATTCTATTCGGTACTACTGAGCTTGGTCTCTGAAGCTGCTGAAGAAGCTTCCTGTCTGCATGGATAGCAGTGAGACTGTGTTCTATAATGGGTGAGTGGTACATTTTAATTTTCTCAATTTTTCTGCATGCTATTGAACGAATGATTGCTGCAGCGAGCACAGTGATCACGAATACGTATTTAGTTTTCGTGAACAGTAACATTAACGCGCGTGCTTCCAAATGTTTAATACAGACAAAAGCAAAAAATTTCAAATTCGACGTCAAAATTCTAATATCGCGTTTTAAATATTCCAAATTATCTTTCTTGAATTTTATAATCAAAGCTTGATGCTTTGAATACGAGTCACACTTCTCAAGTTTAATTACATTCGAGTCATTAGATTCTCTTAATAAAACGAGAATGGAAAGCATTCATTTCTTAAGGATTTTCAACTATATAACTTGAAGCTCTTTCTCATATAAATATAAATAACTTAAAGTGACAGATGCTATTGGTACTACTTGGTCACTGTGCTATTTTTCTCACTCCTTAAAATATTTAAACCAGCCTAGCAATTAGTTTTAGTTTAAGAACTTTAGTCGTAAGATTTTTCCAAATTTTCAAAAATGCACAAAGCATTGGTTGAATGTGGACCAGAAATATTTCGTAGTAATGGGTCACTTTCGTAGGTACCTCCACGCTGGTGTGCTCGGCTCCTTGGTAACGTTTCCCGAGCATTGCGACTTGCGAAACGGAATCAAGCTAAAGCCTACGATCTAGTTTAAGCGTCCAGATTGAGCCAAACCAATTTATTCGGTGAGCTTGGTTCGGTCTGGACATCTATTCAAAAATGCACTTGCGTACTTCGAACGATAAGCTTCTGTGTTCCGCCTCGTTCTTTTTAAATATAAGAGTGTCAAATGCACTCTTCTAGAAATACAATTCGCCTTCGATCTCTGATTTCGATTCGAAAATTCGGTGCATCGACGGTGAATGTTCGCGTCGCATCTTTCGGTCCTTTCGGTCGTTTTGTCTCCTTTGCAATCTCAATCGGGAGATTCTTAGCTTTCGCATATCCCTCGAGATTACGCAAGTGCATATTTGCAATAGATTATGCCACCGGGGCCCATTGTAAAGAGTGCGATAGGCTAAATTTAAGGGTAGAGGTGCGCTTGCTTGTCGAGAGTGACACCTTTTGTATTTGTTTTTGCTTTCTCTTACGATTAGCTTCACCCTGCACCGTAGATACGTAAAAATTTGACTCCAAATTCGCGGTAATACTACTCTAAGGAGATTTACTCAGAATTTCGTTGCGGCCTCAGGGTGGAATTAGATCTGGGTTAAGCTTTACTAAGATTGTAGAGTAGAATTGGAACATTTTTTTGGCATTGCATGCCATTAGCGCCTGACGAGGCTGCTGTTTTCACCTTGCAATTGTGGCATAGTGGCTGCCGTTTTCTTTTCTTTTTCATTAAAATTGAAAAGTATTAAACGCTCAAAGGTGCCACTGCTTGTTTCTATCAGTCTTGAGAATCGTTAAGCGTCCATAGAGGCTACCCTTTCTTTTCTCATTACAATTGAAAAGTATTAGGCGCCCAAAGGGGCACTCCTTTTTTCTATCAATCTTTAAAATCATTAAACGCCCAATGTGGCTGCTCGAAATTTTTCTGAATGTCCGAATTGCGTGGCGCTCCATGCGGCTGCCTGGAAATTGAAGCAAATTTTTTGGAACTTGTTTAAATACAAATTGACTGTTTCAGTAATAGTTTTTGTGATCGCTCGTAATGCGATCGTAGAGTCAGTGTTTTTGCGCAAGTAAAATTAGTCGAGAGCTCCGGTGCTCTAATAGCCTTTTCACCGCGAAAGTAGAGTCATGCACGAGTCCAACTGGAGCTGCTGGGCTGAGGGCTAAAGGGGTGCTGAGCTGACGGGTGCTGGTCAGAGGGTTGCTGATCTCAGGGTTGCCGGTCAGGGGTTACGAGTTTGCAGAGATGCAGTACTCTTGATGACAGCGAACGGTGAGTCACTTTATAACTCTTTGAATGTGGGTGCACGCAATAGAACAATGGTTTCTGTAGAAAACATAGCGTAGCCAGCTCTTTAGATTCTGGCCGTTCCAACACAAATGCGCGACATGCAGGGGCCCATTTCACATGGTCGGTATTCGTTTCGAGAACACTTATGCAAAATTTCGCGAATATGGTCTAGGGTGTCTAGGCAGTAGCCTCATGACGTGGCTCTTTTCTAAACCATATTTACGAAATATTGCAGAAATGTTCTTAAAACGAATGCTAATTATATGAAATCGGTCCCTAACCCCTGCGCATGTGTTGGAAAGAGCAGAATTCAATGAGCTGACCATACAAGGTACTAGTAGAAGTAGTATAGTAGATAGTGACATGCATGTGTCTGTTTTAAAATCAGAAAATTAAATCAATACAACAGTTGCTCGCGATTTTTCCAATTCCGATTAATAATTCGTAAAATAATCTAATTGATCGAGTCGAGTAGAGTCACCGCGAAAAATTTGAGAAAGTCCCTAGTGGAACCAGACTTCCTAGCAATCTTGCAGTCTAGCAAGATCCTTTGTGGTCGCGCCTAATGCGATTGTAGAGTCCCCGCTTTTTTCGCGGCCATCTACATATTTTGATGAGCCCCGCGGCTCTTACTTAGAGTAGTATTACCGCGAATTTGGAGTCAAATTTTTGCGTATCTAAGACTTGTCCAGAGCACCGCAGCTCCAGTTGAATTTTCTTCGCGAAAGTAGATTCAATTTTTTGCGCATACAAACCTCGTCCAGAGCACCGGTGCTCTAATTGCTTTTTTATCGCGGAAGTAGAGTCAAATTTTCGCTTAGCTTCAATTTTCAGCTTAGACTTGCCAATGAGATTCTAGGCCCTAGAGAAGGCCTAGCTCATGGGCCCTGGAGAGGGCCAGAAAATTAAATCAATACAAATGTTGCTCGCGATTTTTACAATTCCGATTAATAATTCGTAAAATAATGGAATCGCTCGAGTCGAGTAGAGTCACCGCGAAAAATTTGAAAAGGTTCCATGTGGAACCAGACTTCCTAGCAATCTTGCGGTCGAGCAAGATCCTTTGTGGTCGCGCGTAATGCGATTGTAGATTCCCCGGTTTTTTCGCGTCCATCTACATATTTTGATGACCCCGCGGCTCTTACTTAGAGTATTACCGCGAATTTGGAGTCAAATTTTTGCGTGTCTAAGATTTGTTCAGAGCACCGCAGCTCCAGTTGAATTTTCTTCGCGAAAGTAGAGTCAAATTTTCGCTTAGCTTCAATTTTCAGCTTAGACAGGGCCTAGCTCGTGGGCCCTGGAGAAGGCCCAAGACACGGGCCCTAGAGAGGGCCTAGCGCGTGGGCTCTAAAGAGGGCCCAAAAGGGGCCCTAGAGAGGGCCTGCCATAGGCCCTAGAGAGGGCCCGAAGCATGGGCCTTAGAGAGGACCTGCAGCATAGGCCCTAGCGAGAGCCTAGGTACACGCTAGCTGGGAGCCAGCGAGGATGACAGAATGACAGGATGGACCATATTCGCCGACCGGTGAGTCATATTCTGTACTTGCATGCGATAATAGACACAAGTATCTTGTATATCTGGGTAGTAATCTTTGTGCGTGCATTTTGGAAGGGTAAGCATCCTACCTAATTGCACGCAGTGTAGTTTGGTAGGATATGCATCTTACAAAATGCATGACTCACCGAGTCCATTCCGAGAGCAAGGAATGTGATATAATTGAAATCCCCCCCATAAACATGACTCATGTATGAAAGAAGCTAATTCCGTTTAATTCACGAAAAAAGTTCACACGCAAAGATTGTGAAATCATCTTTGCTAATTCCAATTGTACCTTTAATCCGCGACAAACATTAAAAACGTTCTCACGCAAAGATTGTGAAATCAACTTTGCTAATTCCAATTGTATTTTCGTTCTCCGTTCGAACACTGATTCCTCTGTCACTTTTTATACTTGACATTCCTTTATTGGCCAGAAATCAATTCAGTGCTCAGATTTTCAAGGAATTTGCGGGCGATGTCTGTAGTTGACACAAAAACTTTTATAAGAGAGACATCTTCTATTAAAAATGTCGTATGAAAATTGTTTTATGATGGAAAATAATAAAAACTTGGTAGACACTGATTTAAACGAATCGAAGTCGGTAATAGATTAATAGCACATTCGGCAACCTGCACTAGTGCCCACTGAATGCGAACTTTTTCGCTTCCCATTGGCGAAAATTCGCACCCAATGCGCACCATTGCGACCGTCCGAATACGCTGTAAGAGAGATGCGGAGAATATGAAACATTTTGTTTTAAGTCGACTTTATAGTTTTTTTCTTATACAACGCCCGCCAATTCCGTTTTTAATGATTTTCGTGAATTATAGGGAATTAGCTTCTTTTAGACATGAGTCTAGTTTATGGGGGGGGATTTCATCATTTTTTTTCACAATTAGTTATAAATTTTGTAAGTGCCGTATTTCATAATGGTCTTCATCCTGAGAGCCGTTCATATTCTTGTATTCTTTTTTTGCAACGTCAAAAATGAAAAGAAATCGTACTTTTTAAACGATGTTTTTAGCTTTGATCGTCTGTTTGCTTTTGTATTTTTGTTTCATATCTGAAAACTCGAATTTAACCCAAAACTTGGCAGGTTATGATTAAGTGACAGCCAAGTGACAATTATTGGCGTCAAGTGGAGGAGAAAAACGTGATGTCACGAAAACTCTGACTGTCTGATCTCGTAAAAAAAATGATCATTTTGATAATTATTAATACAGAATAAATCTTTTATCTTTTAGACAAACAGCTTGATATATTAAGTAAAACGACAATTGGGTTCGAAAAAAGAAATTATTCGCTTAATCATGTTAAAACACCGGGACTATGTCATAAAATAAGATAATAAGGCCAAAATAGCTGCGGGGACCTGTCAATTTCGCTATCATTCGTGTATAGAGACATGGTCGCTTAGGCCGGTATTCATAGTCGCTAGTTATTCTTAAGCAATTGCTTAAGCATTCGGCATCCTTTACTAGCTACTAGGTTAGTAGAGGATGCTGCATGCTTAAGCATTTGCTTAAGAATAAGTAGCGACTATGAATACCGGCCTTAGTGTGCCTATGGTTAGAGGGGCAATGGGAATTAGCTTCCATATGCGACCGCGTCTGTTGATGGCGCGTTTAAAATACAAGAGGGCCAAAATTTGCTGCTCTTTTTTCAAATTAGAGCTACCTCTATACTATACCTCGCAGCGTGTACACACATATGAACCCTATAGACTTTAAAGTAAAATCTTTTGAAAGAAACTAGTGAATAATGCTGTTGTTTATATAAATTCTTATGTTAAAATAATTTGTTTTGCGTTTAATGAACTTGAATAGGATAGCAAGGTTAAAAGGCGTATGTGTTCTTGTTTTGTTGTGATCCTTCTTTCTCTGTTGTTGCACGGAATACGTTTATAAAACGATCTTTAAATTGTTACTCTAACAGAATCATTTGTAACTCGCGGGTTTCAAATGAACTAGGCCGGTATTCATAGTCGCTACTTATTCTTCAGCAAATGCTTAAGCATTCGGCATCCTTTACTAGCTATTAGATCAGTAGAAGATGCCGCATGCTTAAGCATTTGCTTAAGAATAAGTAGCGACTATGAATACCGGCCCTAGTTTTACACGTGTTGAATTTTAATTCCTACCATGCGTAGCGTTACAATCTGTTTCCAGACTTTACCGGTAACGTTGCATGCGACACTAAAATGGTAAGGGGGTCCTAGGACCCCCCAAACCGGTGACAGAAAAATGCATTGGTTGATAGGTCTATCCTATACCTCGTCTGTGCCAGCAGTCTGTGGCTCTGCTATACACTGCTCCGCCGGCAAGTTCAACGGGCGGTAAACAACAGGCATACCACCAACCGGGGGAAACTTCTAAAAACCCTCATCCTTCAAATTGGCTGAAATTTTAGAAACAGTTTCAATATGCATAGCAATAATGTTTGCGAGAAGGTTTTTTGGTAACTTGAACATTTTTTTACCATTTTAATGGCATTCCCTACCTTACCGACGCAATGGAATATAATATATAATGGGAAAAACTTTTAAAATGAATAATTACCGTGTTGGCTGGAGGTTAAAATTCACAAACAGAGACCACCTAGAACATAATTTTTTACTGGAAAGAGGGTGCTTTCGAGATTACCTGTTGGGTGCGCGGGGGCTTCCTCCAACATTTCGACTCGCTTCGGCGCCGCCGAATATTAGGATGACTCTGGTTTGCATTGGGTCGGAATGCCAAAATAAAATATAAAACATTCCCCAGGAGGCAGAAATTACAATTCCCCATACCATAGACCAGGTATAGGATAGAACCGTCACGGAATGTAATTTTGTACCACAAGTTCGGGGGATTTGCCACCCCTTTACCATTTTCCTGTAACATCCAATGTTATCGATTCAGTCTAAAATAAAATTACAATGCTGTGAGTGATAGGAATTAAAATTAAATGTTATCGAAAACATTTAAAATCCATGACACAAACGAGGTCATGGACGTAGAGGGCGGTGCTATACTAAATGACAAATTACGCCACACGTCAAGCCACGCTACTACTAATAAGCAATCTCGCCTACAGAGTGCACCACAAGTTGACCGGCTCAAGATGGCTGAAATAGGCGATTCCCCTTGCGTCTTTTGCTTCAAACTCCCGCAAATAAGCTCCGCCATTTACGTCCATGTGGGGGTGGGTTAGGCCTCACCGTCCCACAGTGTGCGATTTTGGACAAAAATCGCTAGACAGCGCAAATCTTGACCGATTTCAATAATTTTTTTTTTAAAATATTCGTAAAGGGTTCAGCAATTGCGGAGGGCTGCGGTAAATCCTGTATTTTTTGGTCTAATCTATAAAAAAAATTTGAAATTCCATCCCCAAGGGAGTGAAAAGGGGTGAAATGTGTTTCCACGGATTTCTTAAAAACTCTTCGGCCCGATTAGATATCAACTGGGTTTTTACTTCGAAAGATTACCCATTTAAATGCCTAAACACTAATTTTAGGATTTGGCCCTAATCAACCCTTAAGGGGGTGGTGAAAAGATGTGAAATGTGTTTTCATGGAGTCCTTAATATCTCTTAGGCCCAAAGCGAAGCGCGGGGATATTTTGCTAGTATATAAATTATATAATATTTAAGTATATAATTTTTTAAAAGAAAACTTAATGAACCAGGAACAAACTTATAACTTAAGACTTAATGCAGAATATAAAAATTTTGATTTTTAAATTCCGCATCAAATTTCCATGAAATTATTATCAATTATCCTGATGAAAATCAGCCTAAGCTGGATTTCTCTTAAACTATTTTTAATCATCCGTGACGTACAATTGGTTTACGAAATACAGAAATAATTAAAAATAGCGCGAGACAAATTTTCACGGAGGAAAGCACAGCAATTTAAAATTTCATTAATGGATGCATATATTCAAACTGCTGGGCAAATTGTATAAACTTCTACGGCCAAAACAAAGGCCAGACCAACTGTGTCACTAAAAGTATCCGTAAATAAATATCGTAGTTCACGCAATCGAGTTCAAACTTTAAACTTTGATAAAACTGCGTGCCACAGAATTCGATAAAAGGTGGTATAAAAGCTATATTTAGACACTTTTTGGCCGGGGTCATTTAACTTATGTCAACAACTCTTTGCACGCGTCTGCGCGATTCGCGCTAATAACATTGTAGGAGCTTATTCAAATAGGATCTGTTCAAATACTCCTATCTAATTCTAAGTAGGTAAATATACTAGCGTTATCATTATTACTGGCTGTGGCGAGGGCAGAGCATAGTTTACATTAAATGTCAATACTCAGTTACGTGTGAAATTATCAAGGCATTTTCAAGAGAATTAAATTTTTATTTTCATGCGCCCACAGTAGAGACTGCATTAAAAACAAAGACTCACAGGAAACATGTGTGTATCCCGATCGACTTTCGAATGTATCACAACTAGGTGTTGAAATTTATTTTTTTATTAACGGACAAATGAGGTAAAATTAAAATAAAAATCATAGAGACCCCCCCTTGCTTTTGAAAAAAGATTGCTTATTTTTAAAAACTGATCTTTATTAAATTTATACTAAAAAAGTGAATATTCCAAAATTTCGGTTTCATATTTTTAATTAAGTTAACACTACACAATGAGTCAAAAAACAAACGAGCTACTCGTTTTTTCATTATTATATTTTTCTTCACCGTCACCTCAAAGTTGCCCCCCCCCCCCCCCTCAAAAAAAAGTCTACGGACGCTCTTGATCAATATTGCAAATTAATCATTCTGTATATGCAGAACTGAATTTCTGAATGTAGATAAGGAAATAGCGAAAAAATCATTATCAACAAATGATGATGGAAAAGTTGTGTAATCATCGGGTCGAAGCTAATTCCTTTATCGTTGACCATGGCAACAAGGTGTAATAGTAAATGTAATAATACATTGCCCAACTTTGGAACTTTCGTGATATCGATAACCTTATAGTGCCAATCGATGACTGAAGCAAAATATCGTTTGATTAGTGTCGACACTTATCAACGACTCGCGTAGCTAAAACATTGAAGTCAATAAACTTTCAAACAGAATGGCGCCATGGGTAGCTCGAAAAAAATAACAGTAACAATAGTAGGAACGATTTTGTTACCCCACAATGAAACAGAAAATCACAACAGAAATTAAACATTTAATAATTAATAATTTAAGAATTTAACATTCACAGATTTCTCAGCTTTTAAACCCAATCTTGATAATAATAAACTACCAACCCTTCTGCTTCAGAAATTAATCTTCTAAATTATTAATCTCTTCTATAAAATATTCATATTCAAATAAAATATTCGCGCAGGTAATTTTCATTCATAAAAATTCGAAGATACGACGCACGTTGGAGTATAGCTGGATAATGGCGAATCTGAAAAAGCATCAGACAGTTTCGCACATGGATGGCGAATTTCGAGGGGCTCGTACATTTTCGGGAATATCGCTTTCACTGCGCAGATAAGGTAGTATCGGCATACCATTTGACCTTATATAACGGACAACGCATGCACGTATTCGACTTAGTCTCGTCGTTGATCCCTCGCCGTGCACAGGAAAGCAGAAGCTCGGTTGCAGTGAAAATGTCTTCGCAAAACCCTTCCTTCGACTCGGACTGCATGACTCTGACGAGGTTCGTGCTCGCCGAGCAACGAAAAATACCAACCGCCACCGGCGATCTGACACAGCTGTTGAACAGCATACAAACCGCCGTGAAGGCGGTCAGCTCGGCGGTTAGGAAAGCCGGTATCGCGAATATGTGAGTACTCAATCGCGCCTTTTATCGTGGACGCTATGGAATACAGCGCGTCGAGAGAGCGCGAGTGTATTTTATTAAAACGCGACCACTGTGGTCTGTAATTTTGAGTCGAAAATGGAATAGGTGCAACTATTGGAGATACAGGGTGGTTCGTTAAGGGTAGTTGCAACGCTAAACTGGGTAATTCTACAAAATGTGAATAAGTAAGTTGAAAGAAATAATTGAAATAGATATTCTTCGAAATAAAGCCTCGTTAGGAAAAAACTTATTCTACAAGTTCGATTAATTTTTGCCCAAGAATTCGTTTCATTCATAGTTGTGCCATAGCCATTCCTGCATTTGAACAATTCCTTATTAGTGAGCTGCATGCATATTTATCTACTATTACGCATATTTAATATATGTACATTTAAAATCATTTACTTTGATTACAAGGCTCCAAATCGGGAACTGTTATTCTACATTATTCTACAACTTCGACGTATTCTTTTGTAAAGAATTACCCCTCCAAGTAGAGAAAATAGGAAAAAATAGTTGTCGTTTATTAATGAATAAACTGAATATCAGTATATTAAGTAACGTAAGAAACAATAGGTCAGGTGAATATTCGTGCAGGTTAATTTTGCTATTATAAGTCAGTAATATTTATAATCATTGTTACTGGTAACGGACCTCCGGTAAGTGGACCTCCGAGTCACTCTATTTTTAGAAGACAAAGCGGAAAAAATAAGTCTTGCCTTTCACACACATGTCAGTTATAGTAACTAACTAGCAACACACATACTATGCTAATTACGTACAGGAATATTCTTTTTTTAGAGTATGAAAGAATACTAACAAATACAAGTCAATGTTGACATGCGGGAGAACGTTAGTCAAAACAGTGAATCGCTAATAATTTATTCAATGATATACGCATGCAGGGTAGAGATAACGCTTATAACACAATTGATAATGGATATGTGGGATCAAATGATAGTTATAGTAGTGTTGAGTAAATATGTATGTTAAATTAGTCACAATTCTTGTTCGGTAACACAATTTCATACCAACATCGCGAATTTGTAAATATATATTTAATTGTAATGTTATTTAATTTAAATGTAAATATGTATTTCATTGCGTCTCTTTATCGTGAATATTTCGAGATATGGAAAATTCTGTTTTCATCAGCTTATATGAATATTTGTTAGAATTATTGGAGATATAAAGAAATATTTTCGATAGAAATTGTAGGTTTTTGAGGTGCATATTAGTAATAATAGTATAAATTATTATCATGCGTAATGTAAGTCTGTTCGAGTATTCAAATAGTCGAGCAGCTCGAAATTCGAACCGACTCGAAACTCGGTTTCCGAGTCGAGCTGAGTACTCGTAAGAACCGAGCGGCTCGAAGAGAATCGAGTACTCGAATTTTATCGAGTGGCTCGAAGGGAACCGAGTACTCAAATATTTTCTAGCATCCGGAAAGAAGTAACATGAGTCCGATAAACCCTTCACGTAAAACTTTAAACGCATTTTTCTGTAAACAGTGTTCATCAAACTGGTGGGACAAATATCTCGAAAAGTTATTAACCGATTGGATTGAAACATTGTTTATTTTGAAGAATACACTTCTTTGCAGAGGGTAAACCTCTAATATTTTAAAACTTTTCAAATTTTTTATTTTTTAAAGGTGTTGAAAGGACGAAAAACATAAAGAAAAGGTGAATTCACTCCTCAAGTGTCGGTATTTTGTCAAAACATATAATTTCTTGTAATTTTTATATGTTTGCCTCTATGGAATTTCATGCCCTTTAATAATCTAGCATTGTTTTTTATTTCACACCAATGGTTTAGACGATACACGTCCCACCGTTTTGGATGAATTTTTTGACCCCTAAAATCCAACGACCCCCAGTGTTATTTGCAATGATTAACTAGAAAAAATTTATATTTCTATAGTTTAATACATCCTTAATATAATGCAAAAAGTCCCATTAAATTATCTGTAGTAGCTTTCCTTCAATTAATTCCTAAATATCACCTATTTTTGTAGGCTGTAGCCCGGAACATTCCCTTATTTTACACCCCCGATTTATTTTTGCATACAAAATTCAAAAGTAAATTAAATATAAATTCAAGTATATTAAACGAGCATGTAATACACTTTAAAACTTTTACAAAGACTTTGGTTCAATAAAGCGAACGAACTTTTACACTGATCTAATGTAATTAGGTAGCCTGGCTTGAATAAAACAGTCTGCATAAACTGATGATGATTTGTCGTTTTCCGCAGGTACGGAATAGCCGGTACACAGAACATCCAAGGGGAGGATGTGAAGAAGTTGGACGTGCTGAGCAATGAACTGTTCATGAACATGATAACGTCCTCCTACACGAGTTGCCTTCTCGTCAGCGAAGAGAACACTAGCGCTATCGAAGTGGAGGTGGAGAAACGCGGCAAGTATATCATATGCTTCGATCCTCTGGATGGATCCTCTAACATCGACTGCCTGGTATCGGTTGGCTCGATTTTCGGCATTTACAAGAAGCCTGACGATGTGAAGGAGCCAATGGTAGCGAACGTCCTACAACCTGGCAAGAATCTGGTCGCCGCTGGATACGCGCTATATGGCTCCGCGACTATGATAGTGCTGTCGATTGGTCACGGTGTCAACGGCTTCACGTACGACCCGGCGATCGGGGAATTTATTTTAACCGAAAGGAACTTAAGAGTGCCTACCAGAGGAGACATATACAGGTATCCAATGGCAAAAGCATGTTAAATTAAATAGGTACATCGGTTGATAGTGAGATTTATGAGTTAACAGTAGAAGGCGAGAAAGAAAGAAAATATTCACAAATAGAAATCACATCTAATTCGTCGCTATCCCCGCGGAATACATCATTAGCGCTACGCGGTGGAAGAGACTAGTGGCGCCATCTATCATTCCATCTCTTACTTGCGCGTACACAGTGGAGACCCCGTTATTGGTCGATATGCCTAAGTGTACATGTTCTTTCGTATAATTTCTATAACAAATATTTGTGACGGATGATTGCAGCATCAACGAAGGCTACGAGAGTGCCTGGGCTCCAGCCATAAAAGACTACGTCCATTCGAAAAAGTACCCCACCACTGGGAAACCCTATAGCGCGAGGTATGTCGGTTCTATGGTCGCTGATGTCCACAGGACCATAAAGTATGGTGGAATCTTTCTTTACCCCGCAACAACAAGCCATCCCACTGGCAAGGTACAGCAAGCTGCTCTAACGAGCTCCATATCTTCTGTATGACCAAATGCAAGGCGTCGAATTATGTTTATGATTGTGTTATGTTTAAAACGTTTATTTGCAGCTTCGACTCTTGTACGAGTGCATACCAATGGCTTATATACTGAAGGAGGCTGGAGGTTTGGCTTCGAATGGGGAGATAGATATTTTAGAAGTGGTGCCGGAGAAAATTCATCAAAGATCGCCGATATTCTTAGGATCGCGGGAGGATGTCGAGGAGTTATTGCGGTACATTAAGAAGCAGGAAACGTAGTGAAAGTTCGAGGAGTCGAGGAATGTAAAGGAGCATTTTCGAAAGCTTTTATTGAAGCGCACAGTTTGTTGATGCTAGAAGTATAAAGATGCCTTGTGAATCGAAGTTGGAAGATGTATTGCTCCATTCAAGGGAAGAGACGTTCCTCTTTTAACACTTCCAATGGCTTCACCATGGAATAGATCCTCGCGGTCATCTTCTTTGTAGGGACAGTTTTGGTAGGGGGGATTAGTATCTGTATCCCTCGTTATTGGGCGCTGGAGGGGATCCTGGAGCGGGGTACGTCGCTGTGCCTTCGTATCGTACCATTGGACGATAACCACCGTCGTCGGCAACATAGTCGACGATCTGCGTTCTACCGTCTGGTAGCAGCACGTGATAGGTCCCAGTTGCTTCATTTTCTTTCCGCGTCTCGTGATGGCCGAAGTCTAGACCAGCCACTGCGTCTTGAACTTCGTACGAGAACTCGTAGTTTGCTGGATCCTATGAAAGGAAGATCAGTCTATAGAGCTATGTACAGGGTATCCCAAAATTGAGGAACCATCCTGAACATACAATATCCTCATGCAAAATGACACCGAAAAGTCCTTTACCGTTTTGGGATCCGAGGTTTCATTCTCGAGATATTAACAGTTGAATATTAACGGTCCAAGTTCCGGGGTGCGCAGTTTACACCAGAAACAGCTGAGCGCGCGGTAGCGTACGCTTACTCACTCACGCAGAAGGCACGCGTCAAAATGTGTAAATGAACCCGCGCGGTCAGCTCTACTGTATGCGTGGGCCTGAGCATGCCAGCTTTAAATTGCACGCTCCGGAACTTGGGCTGCTAATATTCTACTGTTAATATCTCGAGAATGAAGCCTCGGATCCTAAAACGGTAAAGGACTTTTTGGTGTCACTTTGCATCAGGATATTGCATGTTCAGGACGATCCCCCAATTTTGGAACACTCTGTATATCTACACACTGGAACCCCTAATATTCGCCCGAATACTTTATTACCCGAAACTTCGTAAAAATTCGAAAATCATTTTATTATTATCGATAACACTTATGGCTCCGGTCGTACGCTGTCGAACACTCAATGAAGAACGGAGGGAGAAAAAAGGAAATGAACTTACACCAGCCCACTCGTCAGGGTGGCCACCTCCCCCTCCCGTGGCGGGACGTGTTCCTGTTCCTGTAGGTGGCAAATAGGCCGGTCCTTGAGGTTCACTCAAAATTCCTACCAGCATCGTCGTCAACAGGAGTGCCTATGCGTAAACAGGACACCATGGGCTTTTTTAATTTTCTGAATTAATCGGTAGGATCTCTACGTACCACCTTGGTCACACGATAAAACAGTCACATGTTTTGGGAAT
This sequence comes from Andrena bicolor, assembly GCA_960531205.1. Lineage (NCBI taxonomy): Eukaryota > Metazoa > Arthropoda > Insecta > Hymenoptera > Andrenidae > Andrena > Andrena bicolor. The sequence continues at coordinate 17,860,627 of OY482668.1, read as the reverse complement.
GTTCGCGACTTGAACTTACAATTTTTAGAATTCTCGAGATTTGAAATCATGTTATTGATAATGCTTGCGATTGAAGGCACAATTTTGCGAATGCTCTCAAAGTGAAGTCACATTCTTGAGGATGCTCGAGATTTGGAGTCATAATTTTGAGAATTCTTGGGATTTGAAATCGCATTATTGAGAATGCTCGCGATTATAGACACAATTTTGCGAATGCTCTCAAACTGAAGTCACATTCTTGAGGATGCTCGAGATTTGGAATCACAATTTTGAGAATTCTCGGGATTTGAAATCGCATTATTGAGAATGCTTACGATTGAAGGGACAATTTTGCGAATGCTCTCAAAGTGAAATCACATTCTTGAGGATGCTCGAGATTTGGAGTCACAATTTTGAGAATTCTTGGGATTTGAAATAGCATTATTGAGAATGCTCGCGATTAAAGACACAATTTTTCGAATGCTCTCGAACTGAAGTCATATCCTTGAGGATGCTCGAGATTTTGAATCACAATTTTGAGAATTCTTGACATTTGAGATCACATTATATATTGAGAATGCTCGTGATTGAAATCACAATTTTAAAAATTCTCCCGATTTGAGATCACATAATTCCGGATGCTCGCATTTTGAAGTCACATTATTCAGAATGATGGTAAATTGAAATCACATTTTTGAGAATTCTGGGGAATTGGAATCACAATTCTGATAATGCTTGCGATCCGAAGTCACGTTTTCGAGGATAGTGCGATTTTTAATAACTGACACGTCCGCAAGGAGAATAAAAAATGGATCAACAAACGCGAAAATAAAGAAACGTACCAACCTTTCGAATCATTAGCAACTTGGCACGATCACGCCTGACTTCACCGAAACTAAATAACTTAATCTTACAAAGACCCCGGATTTTATACTGGGTTCCTGGCCGCGAGTGCGACGAAATAGAGATGGAATGACAGTTATTTAGGGGGAACTTTAATACGAATCCATACCTATAATTGTAGTTAATAATGCAACCGCATTGTCTCTCTGGCTATACTTGGTAATCGTTCGTTCAGTGTGCTCATAACAGTTCCTGATTCGTTGAAAGCTGTCAAATTTTTACGCGAAATTATTAAAATCGCGATTTACGAAGTAAGAATTTCTTAAACCCGAAAGTACTTTATACCTGAGAAATATTTCGTAATACAGTTGGAAAAAGAAGAAATTCTTCGCATAAAAACGAAGAGAAAGTACAGGTAAATTTTTTTGTACGACGCTTATTTTTTAGAAAATCAATTCTAATGATTTATCAAATACAACTTCGGGGATGTGTCTGTCTATTACTCGTTACTTCTACTTGCATGCTTTTGTAACCATTATCGGTGAAATGATTAAAATAAGACTCCGTTGCATTTTTACAGATTTGGTTTTTATTATGATAAAAATTGTTGAAAATGTCAAATACAGATTTCTCGTTTACGAATTGAAGAGACATGAAATTAATTTTTTCTTGCCCTTCGAAAGCTTGCATAACTTTGTCTTTTAATTTAAAGAAAGCCTCCACCTTCATTTTTACAGATTCTTATCAAATCAAACATAACTCTTCACATATTAACAAACAAAAAATCTGTAAACATCAGTTTTATTATTTAAATCACATCACTATTAACCCTCTGTTGAAACCAATTTTCATTCAGCTGCTGCTTAAAAACTATCTGTTAAATTAATTCGCAAAAACTCTGAGATAAAGTTTGAACATTGTAGAATATATGTTCATCGTTGAAAATTAACATTTAAAGTACCTATCATCACGTTTAAACAGTAGGACCATTTTCAATGATGCCTAAAATATATTTTACCTCAAAGTCAAATTGTGGGTTTTTCTGACTCAGTGTGACAACCGAGGGTTAATATCTCATAATAAACAGCCACGTCAGTCAAGCCCTATTCCATTGCTTGTATACCCACTACCCAATGAAATTTAAAAAATCTATTTTCTCAAAACGAAGCCTCGTATTAAAAAAATTTACTATAAATTTTCCGCTTGTTTTTAAACAAACAGTCACCCTTAGCGGCAGATTTAAAGGAAAAAGCCTAGGTGGCAAACGTTCTAGGACACCTTGTATACATAACAGAGCACAAATAAATTTACGGGCGTGTGGTATGAAAATTATGGGAAACAAAAAGAAATATAGTGTTTGGATAAAATCATAATTCTTTTTTTTGAAGCTGGGGCCTTCTGCACCCAGACCGCCCTTAAATCCGCCACTGGTCACCCTCTATTCAATTGTTCCATGTATTACTCCACACCCTATATACGTGTTTTACATTACAAATTGCAGTACTGCTCTCTTCGCCTCTCTCTCTCCCTTTCTCTCTCTCTCTCTAACTCTACCAAATACAGTTAATAACGTTTCAAGGTTTGAGGTTAAGGCCCTTCACACGAGACATTTTTGTACCTTATTAGCTTTTTAGCTAACCAGCGCTATCTCTGCAAAGAGAACGCATCTAAGGCGCCCCAGTAAAAATGAAAGAGATCTAAATTAAAAAAAAAATCATTTCGAGATACTTTGATGTTCAGGTTTGTGTCTATTAAATAATTCAAGAGAAGTGTGAGAAATTCAACATTTCCAATTCTTTTAATTATTTCGTTCACATTTATAATTACCGGCACAAATACCAGCCGCAAAAGTGTCTCGTGCGAGGAGGGCCTAACGAGAAGAGGAAAAAATTGCACGAGTCGTCTCCCCAGTCGGTAATCTTCCATTTATTCCCGCTGCTCCTTTTTTCCGCGTACCTTATATTTACAATACAACCTTTCGTTCGCGTGTAAGTGCGTGTAGCAATATATCAAATACTGTTCAAGGGGCACGACAGTCTCTCCAGCAATGTACATACATATAAAAGTGGAAACCTCGCGTAAGAGAACTGCCCAGCGATCAATCCCCCTAATGAATTACCTCGACTAACGCTAAAGATCACTTATATACGTACAGGGCGCGTATAAAATTCGTTTGGTATCAGTTTCGCTTTAAATATGCCGCTTGTCAACCTTGTGCGTATTCATTGTGGAACCAAGTGGAATCGCTTGTGCAGACGTTGCACGGTGACAACCGTTGTATAATTCTAATCTATGCCGATGCTCGATCATTCAGACGTCTATAATACTGTTGCGTTTCTTCTCGACGTCGGTGGCGTCCAAGTCGTTCCCCAAGCTACCGACCCTTCCTCTCAGCCCGATGCCAGGGCCGACCTGCCCCGTGGCTTTCAGCTTCTCCTGCATCTGAGCCAGGATGTCCTGCATCCTTCGAATCTGCAACGGTTTGAAAAACACAATTCTAACATGAGGATCGAGATCGTTAGAGGAATACATCAAAATATTGATACTTAGATACTCGGTGCTGGTACATTTCGACCAATGATAGCATAATTTTTTTTTATTGAAAATGCTGTGATATAAAATTTTTAATTTTTTTTAATGAAGTGGTAATAATTTATCCTTTATCTATAAAATCATAAGTGACGATTCCATTGTTTTTTATCGATTTTGTCACGTTTTCTGTAACGCTTTAAATGTTTGGTGTCCTTCTTATCGTCATTTATACAGGTTTAATGGAATACAGTTCGAATTTTAAATTCATTTTTGTTCGAATTTTAGATGCATGTTGTATTTTAAAATAATAACCAAAAAATTATGGAAGACTTTGTTTTTAATCGACACGTTCTTTGTAACGCTTTAAAATGGGGTTCTTGTAAATCATAAAGTAAAGATCACGGTTGGGTACTAATAGGTTGTACAAGATTCAACGGTTTAATATTGGAGGAATTAATTACGCGATCATTTTTAGTAATTTGAGATTTTAATTTAGAATATAACGGGGGCCTTTAAATCAGCGTCAAGATTGATAACTCTTCATCACTTTGGAAAAGGGGGTAACTTTAAAATTCCAAATGGGAACCTGTAATACCCAGTAGAGATGGAGCAACTTTTGTGTGAAAGATTTGTTCTTGAAACCATTCCTTGGAAAGTTACAAGTGTAAGGGATGGGTCAAAATCAGCCCTGTGTTCTCCAGGCGATTGTTAATAAATATAGGGTGTCTCTTAATTCCTTGAAAGATAATAAAATAAATTTCTATTACCTATTCAGAAATTTCAGGCAAGTGAAGTGTCATTTTTTTTTAATCTAGCGAATTAAAATTGAACCTAAAATAATGTATTTTCAATTTACTATGTAAAATACATAGTTTACCCAAGCTTGATGTAGTGTTAGTTTCAGAAGGAGTACGATCGCTAAATAACGTCGATTTACCTCCTTCGTTTCCCTTACCTCTTCGTCCTTCTGCAAAAGCAATCGGTCCGTGTCAGATATACTATTTTCAAAGTGCGGACCCGAGTCTCTCTTCAGTTTGCTGCGAATAGAAGGAAATACAGTTACATTTACAGTGATCGGTCAATTTATAGAACACGTTCTCATAATAAAATTCTATTAATAAGAGGAAGGGAGAGCTCAGAGGGCAGAGAATCGAAGAAGTAACTAACATAAATTGGTACTGTGCTTTACAGAGGTGTAGTGAATAATCTAGGACCCACTGAAGTGCCAGTAAAATAATATTCTTGAGAACGCAAGTCACCAAATGTGAAGATAAAATTAATTACTGCTTCGAATCAAAAAGTAAGATCAAATTTACAGATTATTTTTACGTTCCCTAATACTCCTGCATTAAATATGCATTCTTTGAAGAGTAAAATCCATTAAAGATCATTGCAAAATAATAGTTTTGCGTCAAGTTACCTGCCATCGAAGTTGTCTTATGTTTAGCAAGACTTTTCGGAATTTAACGAACGAATTGTCTCTAAATTTTGCTAATACATTACAACATGTGCTATCTAACAATTTGAGCATTTTGCGAAACAATCTATGACGAAATAATTGCTATATAAAATTGAAAATTCTATTTTTTCACATTAAGTTTCTCAGCTTTTTATCAAAAAGAAAACAAACGAAAAAATGAGAATGTTTATTAACTTCCAAGAAATTTTTCGTCATGAGTCAACTCCAATAAAAAAAGACCTAACACAAAATTACTATTTTGTAATGATTCCTATTATAAAATAACAAAAGTGACCTTACTTCAAATAGTATGCACAACTTTCCACTTTATTTCTGTACCTACTTCTCTTAAACCATAAATGTTCAAGAAGTAGGTATATTGATAAAACCCCCATTTCCAATTTATTTGCGAGTAACTCAGCTACCATATTTGCCTCTGTTACTTTAACATTACTATATCCTTACGACTTTAACTTTAACTATCCACGTGGCGCAATAAAGGGGAAAGTGGCAGAAAAGAGGGGGTTGCAAAAGACTCGGGATGATACGTCTAAATAGATAGAGATATACCTACTGAAAATGCAATACTTATTTACATGCGTAAATACCTCCGTTCCCGGATCGCTTGCTGGGAGATTTGTGAAATGCATTGTGCCCGAAAGTTCTCGTAATGCACGTCCTGCGTGACGTCTTTGAGATCCTGCATGTGCGTGGATATCAGCATCGTCCTTAGCTTAACGAAGTCGCTGTGCTTCGGGTTCTCCACTGCGCTCGATCGAAAGTGAACGGTGAGATCGCGGCCGGACAGCTATCATCCCACGGCTGAGAATCGCCTGCCCCGAGGATCCTCGAGAAATACGAAATCTAGTTACCTTCCACCACTCCCCAGGGATACTGTCGGCCGCGGACCTTCTTCCCCGCGACCTCGAGGACCGTCGAGCTCCCGACCACCGCGAACGGGATGCAAGCCTTGAGCTCCTTGTCCTGTTGCTTGAACTCCTCGTCCTCGTCGCTGTCGCAGTCCGGGAACTGGTATATCTGCGCGGAAAGTATCGTGTGTCCTTTCGCGTTCCTTCTCTCTAGCGGCGTTTCGTCATCGGTTGGCGTAACGATCGAAAGGAAATGGTTGTCTGACGCTACCTGGATCTCGTGCTCCTCGATGTCCGCGAGGATTCGCTCTTTCAGCTGCTTCACCTCGTACGTGGTCAGCGTGTCCGCTTTGGCGATCACGGGGACGACGTTCACCTTGCGATGCAACCGTTTCAGCACCTCCAGGTCGAGTTGCCTGAGTCTACGGGGCAGAAGAGAGACAGAGAACAGAGAAAGGAGCATACGTGGGTGAAGCGGGGGTGAACGGTGGTAAATGGTAGTCGAAGACTTTGCTGTACCCGTGACCGTACGGAGGGATGAAGTACAGGCAACAGTGTACTCGGTTGTCTTGGATGTTCTTCCTGTTCAGGCCGCTCTCGTCCGTGAAATACTGCCGGAATTGCTCGTCGATGTAAGCCGAGCACGCTTTCCAAGTGTCCTCGCAATTCACCGCGTCGCCGAATCCTGGACGGAGCAGGGGTGAACAAAAGTTTTATTTAAATTGAAATTTTTAATGAGGAATAACAGTTAAAGAATTCGTCATATGCCGAATAAGGAAAACAAAAACATTCACTATTGTAGATGGTCACCAGTTGCACACACATAGACAGCCAGTATAATCAATACATCAGTGGTTCATAAAAAAATTCATCCTAGGTTCCTGCCATAAGTCCTTTAAGAGAGAAATTTCGGTAGGCCTGCTGTTTCAAATTTTTTAAAGACACCACCATAACAAGGATCTCTGCTTAGAAATGAATCAATTCTATCACTCTTTTTCCGTTTACTCAGACTTCCACACGAGGCGACCTCCTCAAGAGCATCCAAATGTGAACAGTGAAGGTTTTTGTATTCGCAGTAGAGATTGTTTGGCGAGATTGCCGCGAGTCCTTCAAGATTGACATGCAACACGTTCGTTGGTGTAAATCTCTTAAATAACATATTGCGCTACTCGTTGCGTTACACCAGTGTGTACCCAGCCTTATCCACTTAAAGTAGGAGACCGAGAAAGATCCTACCTGGTGTATCAACAATCGTTAGACGCAACCTGACGCCACGTTCCTCGATGTCCATCGTCTTCTTCTCTATCGCCGTCGTCTTTTCGACTCGTTCTAAAAAGAAACGATTGAGGAGATGGCCATTATCATCCGACAAACACCCACGCCTCTGTTACAAACCTGCCGCGTCAGGGATGCGCCGATCTTTGTACAGATCGCCGAGGAAAAGACTGTTTATCAAGGTGGACTTCCCAAGGCCCGTCTCTCCCAGTACCATCAGGGTGAACTCGAACCCCCTTTTAACCGACTTTCTGTGCACTTGCTCGGGCAGCGTTGCGAATCCGATATAGTCCCTGTCTTGGTGAATAAGACAAAACCCATTAAAAGTTAAAAGTCCCCTCCGTTTTAGTGGCTCGGTCCCATTTCTTCTCTCTCTTTCTCTTATCGCTCCCCGTATTCGCATCGTTCCCTCTTTCTCCCTGGCCCCTGCCGAGAGAAGAGAGGAAGACGAGGCCTAAAATGAAATACATGCACACGTACCACCGGACATACTGGACACGCGCGACGACACTTTGACAGTGTCGAAATAGCAACGCCGAGAGGACGATGGGAACGGCACTGGAACACCGGACGAACCGTGAACGAGGGTAGATTGCCACTGTTTTGTCGCCCTCGGGATCGCCCTGCGCTGGCGCACTGCTGGCCGCCGATCAATAATGTGCCCGAGAGTTCAGTCTGCACTTCATTTCCTCGCTTATGAGGTATACAGGTTTTAAAATTGCCTCGCGTCCCTCGGACTGCAGCTAGACCGGAGGAGGAATCTCCCTGCGAGACCCTTCACCGTTGGGGTAACTCTTTCCCACAGACATCTTCGCTGACACGTTGCGTGGCTGGAGTTGGGACAGTATTTGGCAAAAGTAGTGATGGGATCGAGCGCGTCGCGAGTATTTTTGTTTGAGTGATACTCGGTTTTGATGAAATGAGTACTGGGTATTGAAATGATTGATCATTAGTACACATGGAGCTTTATTTTTTGGCGCTAATAAAGGAAAACTGGCAATGTTTTACATTTTGGATTTAACAGCTTAAATCCGGGCGACGTACATATGCGTTGATATATTTTGATTGAATCTGGGCCACGCACATATACGTCATATCAAATTAATAAATAGTGAGGCGAAAAAATTGTTTTTGAAAATGTCTGTTTTGAAATTCTCGGATTTAAAGGGTTCGTGATCTTTTGATCGCTTGTGTAGAGATTCGTTGCACAGACACGCACTCTAATTTTGAATACCATTGTAATTTGGAATGTGTTGGTTTGCGTAATATCGAAGTACTGGATTATTCAATTGGGTATGGGTTGGTGTTAAACAATGTGGCAAGAAATTATTTCATGATAAAGATATTCGCGTACGTACTGTAAAACTTGTTATACAGTGCGCTACTAAAGTGGTGGTCCAACCAAAAATTAAATGATTCTTCATGTAGGAAGAGATGAAAATTGTGAAATAACATTTTTTTATACAAAATTCGTTTATAAATGACACCTACGAAAGTATTCATTTTTGTAACTCAATAGCTTCATATCATTATTGCAAAATTCCATTACACAATTTCATTGCCAAAAAAGTTGTTTACGTCATTTTAAACGAAATAGTTTCTTTTATAATACAACATGCATGAAATATTTTATATTTATAACAATAATATATTCATTATTCCCCAAAAATGTTATTCGTTAAAAGTTAATTTATAAAAAAAGATCATCATTTAAGTAGCATGATAAATTTTTATAAATTATATTCCAGCAAAATTCAATCATCTTTTTAATACAAACAACTACATACACAGGCAAACAAACGAAAAACAGTCTTCTTCAAAACCAACTTTCTCCAAAACTAAGCGACCAATCCAAAAAATGTATTTCCCATGCCTTGCTTTCATAAAAAACTCATTTGATACTCAAATTGCACCACGGTTTACCAAACGCCCTACATAAAATAAATTATATTCAAATAATAAAATAGGCACAAGACGTCCACAGGAATTAGAAGGCGGGAAACTGAATTTCGTGATGGATCGTGACGGATCGCCGATAGCACGCGTGGGAGGTGGGGGTCGAGGATCAAGGTAGTAAGATCAATAGCAAGGGCGGTCATCGATGGAACGCGGTCGACTCACGTAATTTCCGAGGAGGTCGCCGGGCTAGGACGTTCTTCGAGTTCCGGCGCCACGCCTCGAAGTCAACGTTCCCATGGAAAAGAGGTGAGGACGGAAGAAGGGGGCAGAAGCCGATGGAGGCCCACGAAGGTGGACGAACGTGTGGACGAGGATGCTCGTCGCGCGCAACTATCCGAATCGGCAGTCCCGACACGTGGGCATCACTGTTGTAATACTTAGAACACGAGACGAACCCATCCGGCTTATGTACTATGTTGTACCGAGACCGTACTCGCTTTGCATTCTTACCTCGCTGGGCCCTGTTACCCCCGATCGGCCGCTTTAAGACCGATTCCACTTTGTATCGCGTGCCAAAGAAATTACGCTCCGAGGCGTATATGAACTGCTCAACGGACGGGAGCTGACTCACCTGATTCCTCGGGAACGAACAATTTCCTGCGCAGCTCTTTGCACGGGCTGGAAGTATGCATTGGGTAATCGGATGAGTAAAGACTGGGTGTGATTATCGATAAAGGTATCGATAAATGGCGACAATATCGATATGTTATCGATATTTCCATGCATCGATAATATTGGTAGGATATCATTAGGGCGAATAGAAGCGACTGAGGTAGAATGCCACGCATTAATCGTAATAAAGTCATTCAAAACAAGGGCGTCCTCAGATGTTTCTCCAGACGGAGGGGAAAACTTTGAGGAACAGTGAAGTTGGCGGGCGGCGATTGGTTGCTTGTTCGAATCCATTTTGAAGCTAGCGCAACCACCTCGTGAGAAAAAGAATTTACTGCGAAGCTGAGAGCGGGCCCCTAATTAATTCATATTTGCATGATTGTTAACGCAGATGACACCGTGCGCTAATAGCTAACGGCGGATGTTACATCGATGGCTGTCGAAAGATGCGACCAGCGTTAGAAAGATGAGAGAAAGCGAATCCGACCGTCTCTAGCTGTTGCGTCAAGATAATTGCAGGAGCGGTTGAGAGAGCCTCTCGCGAAGTCGTCCGCGCGTGTTGCATCACCGCGATAGATGCTGTAAATCGGAAATTATGTAGCGTACGCTTCGCTGAAAGTTGTAAAGTGAAACCCCTTTTCAATATGCTTTTAAACGTACAAAAAGAACGATATTCGATCGAGGCAGCTAGAACTGCTGATCTTCAGCGGAGTCGGGCACCGTTCAGGAAAGGAGATTAAATGTCACATCGCTAGAACGTAGGAGGTTGTCGAATCAGTCGACCTATTTAAAGTAATGGTTGTTTTAAAATGTTAATACTTAAGGGTAGGCAAAAAAGTGACATTTTTGATAGATTGGCGCGAGCAACCGCGACGTATGTGTTTTGCTTCGAGTGACTCCACGATATTCACGTAAAGTGTGTTTTAGAATTAGAAGTTTAGCAAACTTTAGTATTTAATGGAACTCGTAAAAAGAATAGGGTAGGTTTTAGTAGATATAAGTCTGCAGACTAAACGTGCTTGAGATGCTCTGTTTCTTTGGTTTGCAAACTAGTACAGTGGGGTGTCGTATAACCAACTGATTCGTTGTAGAACCTTGTTGATTTAATGAGCAAAAGTGTTCCCTAGGTGTAGCATTTGTTTGTTATATATATGGTCGTTTGTTACAGGATACCCCACTGTATAGCAGCGCGTCTTATCGTTTTTGGGGGGCCCTGAGGCGATCTTCATATGGGGCCCCCTAAATTATTCTAAATTAACCAAAATCAAAAAACCGCGCTAATACGCCAAGTGAATAAGTATTAAACAATTAAATAAATAAGATTAAGCGTGGAGTGCATTCCACAAGAAAAGGGTCTTATTTTAAAATCTGAATTTTGGTATATCTATTCCTTATTTTCTTTCTGTCACAGTTGGAGGGCCCCTTTCCAATTCCTTTCTAGCTTTTACAACCCTATTTTTATAATTTTCTCATTTTTCAGGGCCCCCTGAGCTCCGGGGCCCTGAGGCGGTTGCCTCTTTCGCCTCTACGTTAAGACGGCACTGTTGTATAGTAATTCCTTTACATATTATATATTGTAGGGTAAACACATTGTATTGACTTGGGAACTCGGTACGTCGACAATTAATCAGATGACCACGGATGGGTGTTTAGTTAAATTTTCGCGAAGATTTAATAATTGCAGACTCTGCTGTAAAAAGGAGACAGCTTCATGATTTGCTAGAATTTAATGTAAAAATAATTCTGAATAGTTTGGTGTGAATTAGGCAGATCTAATAATCCAGTCCCAAGTTATAAGGATACTGTTAGTTAAAAGGTTCTATTTAGCATTTCGAAACATCAGAGAAAACTGAAGTTTTATTATTTTCTTTGTGCTTAATAAAAAAAATAAACAAATCAGACTGTTTCTAAATCTCTACGAAACACGTAGGGTTTTCTAACTTTACTTAAAAGGTAAAAGATGTGTGAAACTTCAAATATTCCAACACTTCTTGAAAAATGGTAAAATGCTAGATACGACATTTTAACTGAGGGGAGCAGTATATTACTGGCACCATATCTGGGTTTGGTGGAAGAAGGGAGCATATTTCACTATAAATTTCATTTTTTATAACATAATAATGCCGTATAATGCATTCATTTGCCTGAGATAAGTGGACTTTTACACAATTTGGTAGAAAAAGTGGGGCAGCCCCAAATTTCCAAAATTCTCCCTACCATAAAGAAAATATATTTTTACTTAGAAATAATGCTCATTGCTGTGAAAATACGCCGATTTTAAGTGAGTAAAATACTTCGACCATATATCAAAAAGTATTTTATTATCACTATTTTTATTAATTTTCAAAAAATTAATACATTTGGAGCTGTCCCCTTCCCGCAGTAAGGTTTTCAATTCCTTTCCTGCAAGGGAAGAAAACAAATACAGCTTCCCATATAAAAAACTAAAGAACATCTCCGTTCTTCTACAGTTATTGCAAATCCGAGAAATCTCTACAAGAAATCATATCACTTCCAAAAAGTAGCGGAACTTTCTCTTCCACTTTTCTCTCTCCCCATCATCTACCTTTTTTCTCTTTTTTTGTTCAAAATGGGTTTGCCCGTACAAGTGAAATAAATAAATAAATAAATAACACGAGCACCCCGTAGATCACTCGATAGAGGCAAAATAGATTTTATTTGAGTGTTTAATTGACCGAACCCACGCGCTGATACCCTTTTTTTGATATTACTCGATAGAGGTCCTATCACCCAGAACCTCCCCCTTTATCGATACATAAATAACTGCTCCCTTGAAAAGCGAATCGTGCCAAAAGAAACTCGTCCGCGTAGAAATCTGCATAATTCCCCGGCGGCTTTCGATGCCTGGGGAGCCCCGTCTGCCGAGGAAACGGCGCGCGGCGGACGAGGTAAAAGGGAAGAAGACGTAGCGGGCGGTTACGTAAGAGAAGCGCATCTCGCGGTTTCTCGCCGACCTTTAGGGCCGAATCGCGAGATCACGAGGCCTCGCGAGGAATCGCGGGTACTCACGAAGGAGTCATGTTAGCGATGCAACCGGCACGACGTTCTCCAACTTTCCTCGCCGCTCGTCCACGGGGGCGCGCGAGCGTGCGCGCGAAGCCTTTCTGGAATACCAACGACTACACAGGAGGACTTAAACGTCGCACTCTGCATAGCATTATCTCCCGTTTCGACGCTCTTTTGTCGCGCAACAGTCGCCACGATTCGGCCAACGGAAGCCCGGCCGTTCGAAAACGTCGATTGCCGCCCCTCTACCGCTTTCCACGAACAGAACTTTCTGTCCTGGAGGCGCTCGCTGGCGGTTTTATATAATAAAAGAACCAGCCCCGGCGCTCGCAGCCGTGTCGCGATTCGCAGCCACGCGAATTCTATCGTTACGCAAGCTACGTACCTACACGGCATTATTCTGGGTTAAATAATATTATGTCACGAGGAAAGCGCGACTCGTGCAATGGAAGGCGCACGCGGGTCTAAGCCGGTTCTCGTCGCTTCGGTCAAAGAAATTTTCTCCGTCCCCCTCAATTATTTCTCCCTTTCGCGACTCGCGTCGGAGAAATACTGAAACTGAAGGAAACTGCGAATGGAAAGCGAGGGTGTATATAGGGTGTCCCGCTACGAGGGGTCTGATTGAGAAGGTGATTCGATTTATAAAAGCGAGTCGAAATTGTGGAATTAAATTTTTGTATTATAGTTTTTGATTCCGGAAGATTAAAGTTTGAAAATTCTTCGGACACTCATAAATCGAAGGAAATGGTAGAAGAACTTTTTTCAGAAAATGTAACCAAGAATTGGTGAAGACAAAGTAATTTTAATTGAATTTTTGGAGGATTTGTAGATTTAAAAAAATGTAATATTATGAACTTTTAGTAGGTGAAAGATATTCTGAAAGGAATCACTAGGTTTAATCAAGTATCGCGCGCTGCATGCGCTTCTATCGCTCCTGCACCTGTTGCAATCGAGAATCCTCCTCTCGAGTATTTAGTAACGTCTGATGCAATTATCAGGAAGAACGCGGAACCGGTTATTCCAAACATTGATGAATCCAACAAATATTTCGAATTTTGATGAGATCCTGTTTCCTTGAAACATACATAGATAGCAATAGGGCGTCGATCAAGTAAAGCTTAGATTTTATGGAACCAGACTATCTCAAGTTCTACTTGTTTCATATTCTAAATCTTCATTATGTTGTCAATAAAAAAGGAAAATATATACAGAGTGCAACGATGCAACAACAATATGCCATTGCATTTTCTTTCTTTATAAAACTATATGTTTTCTTTGACAATAATAAATTCTGCCGGAAATTATGTGTATAAAAGTAGTAAGGGAACTTTTTCCACAGACTAATACTTTGGGAGATATTTTCAATTTTTTATTTAAGAAAACTTTCCAATGTTCCTACGGTTATATATAAACTTAAAGAAAGTATTACAAAGGGTGGTTAAAAAGTAACTAGCCAACAAATTTAGTTACAAACACGACGAAAAAAAACAATGTTTCTTACTGTTAGATAAGTCTTATTTTTTTAAGAAAGTATAAAGCAAATATTAAAAAAAGAGAGTTGAAGCTAGTTGCAATTACATGTTCATACATACCTAACATTAAATGTCTCGAAAGAAGAAAAGGTAGACTTACAACGGAAGATCTCGAACCCCGAAATTCAAAAAATTCTGAACCATTGTGAATATGCAAGGGATTTCACCTTGATTACAACGCAATTTTTGTATGCTTGCCAAATTCACTCTAAGGGAGTGTAATTAACCCCTGAAAATCCGGTAATAACCGGATGTTGTGTTATAACTCGTGAACTGTAAAATAATTTGTTTACCAAATGATAGATCTACTTAGTTAAAAAAAGTAACTTTTGTCATGAAACTTTTTTCGATCTCTTAGAGTTCGCGAGTTATAACACAAAATCGGAAAATAGCCGAATTTTCAGGGGTTAATTTCACCCCCCTCGAGTGAATTTGGACAGCAACCAAAAATTGCGGTGTAATCAGGAGGAAATCTCCTAAGTATTCACAAAGTCGCAGAATTTTTTGAATTTCCGGGTTCGTGATATTCATTTGTTAGACCACTTTCAAAAAAGATAATCAACTCATATAGTAATAGAAGGTTTGAGTATTTTCCAAGTACGGGATAAAAAAATTCAAAATAAGTTGCAAAATCTTCATTTCTCGACCACCTAACCCTAGTGCACCCCCGAGGCTTGGAGTCTGCCTCCATGGGTGCTTTAAACCCCCGAGAGCATGTTCTCAGGACGGGAACTAGCGATACCAGTGGCTCACCAGTGTTGCGACCGTAGAAAGACTCAACCTGGAGCATTCTGCGAGTTCCACAGCTCTGCCTACGCTGGACGTCAGCGACTGTGGTTAGATAAGGGTTTCCCCCATCTTCTTATTGTCGTAAGCAAGGTTGAGCCTAATGATCCAAAATGGTAGTTATCAACTGTGAATCGATCGCAGTGTTTATACCCCAAAGATATAGGGCCACAGAACTTTGGGTCTGTTACAAAATTTGGGAACATTGTCTATGTACCAAACTTGTTGAGTTGGTACATATCTACGGGGTGTTTCTAGAAAGGGTTCAGGATTTACAGGGTAGATAGCACCACTACGCTGAGTAAAAATACTTAATTAGCTTGAGCCGGAAAATCAATCGTGTTAGACAGACAAATCAATTGCATTAGTAATACAGAAAATTGCTACTAACTCTGACAGGATTGATTTTTCGATCTATGTTCAATTAAACGTTGATTTTTTTTTTTTTTTTTTTTTTCAATCGTGCTCGTCACTTTATTTTAGGCTGTGCCAATTTTCCTCAAAATCGACATCTGCAGCTGACATTTTAATAAAATAACTTTTTTGTAACTTTGAAAAATAAATACAAAGTACTGAAAATTTCAAAATGATTTATTTTATAGTTTCGTTGCAATCAATTTGCAAATATCAGCTTATTCTCAGTGTTCTATATGTTATTCCCCTTAATAGGTTTTTTTAATGGAATCCAATATTTTATGCGCCAGTTTACCTACTAAAGGTCCTCAAAAAAAAAAAAAAAAAAAAAAAGCGAAGTTCTATCACATTAACCTTCGGTTGTCACACTGGGTCAAATTGACCCTGCAGTTTTTAAAATAAAAAACCTTTTTATCGAAACTCTTATTGCTTCAAATGTTTTTTATGCATGATGACACTTTAAATGTCAACTTTCAACGATCGGCATAAATTCTACAATGTTCAAACATTATTTCAGAATTTTTTAGACTTAATTTAACAAATAGTTTTTAAATAATAACCGATTGAAAATTGACAGGGTCAATTTGACCCAGTGTGACAACGACGTTCGAAAAAGTAGGTGTGACAACCGAGGGTTAAACTCTCCCAACAGAATACATCTATTGTTACTATACGCCAGTATCCACAAAACTATGCAACTTTTGCCGGCAACATTTTTATGAAATTTGAAATACAATAGAAATATTGTGAGATGAAGCTCTCCGTATAAACTTAAGCCAGTGCCCGTCGTGAATTTGCAGTGGTCGAGGCGATGTATCTTACAACGAATTTATCAGAAATGACGCACATGACAAGGTGTCGGTCGATGTCCTACCTTATGTCGCGTCATAGGAATTGGTCGCCGGAGGAATGCTCGTAACGGCCGCGTGGCCGCGTGGACGCGCACGCCTTTTCCGGGATAACGCGAAGCGGTGAGCCCTTTGGGAATAATTCTTCCGCGTACGCGAGGCCGCGGAAAACGAAACCCGATCACGTAGGTGCGCGCATGGGCGTGAGTATGCCCGCGACAACGTGTCCCGTTTTTGAAATCGCCTCTACGTGATCGAGGTAGATCCGCTTGAATTTCTCAGGAGGCGCGATTAGCAATCGGCCGTACGGGGGCCTTCTGCCAAAGATTACCAACGAGTTACGGGGCCCGATACACCCGTCGGTTTTTAACATTTCACCGCCGATTCGGTCACCGAGCGAATGCTAATCGACCCGAGTTTACATAACGGGCATGTAACCGCGAAAGCTAATCAAAATTTCCCCGATTTGTTGCCGCGGTTGGGACACGCGCCTCTGTTAGGAAACTTGCAAGCTTGGGATGCGTAGCTCGAGGCTGCCGCTGATAGAAAATAATGCTTCGTAAGTCTGCAGTTGGCGCGGCATTTGGAGCTGGTTGGAGGAAAGTTTCAAAGGTGAATGGTGGCAGATATGACGAGATTTTAATGGGATGTGTAGTGCGTCAAGTTTATTGTTGTAATTAAGGTCGGGGCCAGATATATTGGCCGGTGAGTTTCGTGAGGAGTATTCTTCTATTCTCAACGTTTTCTGACTCGCTCTCGGGTTGCCAGAAAAGGAGTGCGCCAGAAGTGGTGGGGATAGCGCCAAGCTCTTGACGTGTAGGCCAAACCGAGCTCTTAGCGTAGAGATACACACATCAGAATAGGTGTGCGTTAGCTGCGAAAACGAATTCACCGGCCAATATATCTGGCCCCGACCTTAAGTGATTCCACTCGATAGAATTTTCTTTTCTACCTCCCTTACCTTTGTTAATCTTATCAGTCGTTTACGTAATGCGATTTACCTTACTTTTAACGGAGATTTTTACGGTAGGACTTCACTCCTCGCCATTCAATAAATAATGTATCGAGAACCGTATTCGATTCATTTATTCCAAAGCTCTTATGTTCACACGCGGTTGCCCTTAATAAACAAGTGCAAAAATTTAAGGATCTCGGGAGACTTGCAGTATTCACTTATAAGGAAATTAAAGTTGCTTTAAATTCTTTACAGTTTGAGCCTCCTTTTTCCTTTATTTTAAAGTCTTTTTTACGATTGATATGGCGAACCACCAGTGACCCACTTTGCACAAAACGTATTAAAAGAATCTCGGTTGTAACTATGAAAGATAATTGCATTTGCTCTACTTTGCTTTAGAAGTTCAAATTTCAGTGAGAAACGGTACAGGAAGGGCCAAATGTACACACCTACGTCAAATATTCGTATTTGCAGAGTTCTGAGGTGAAGAGCAAATCATCAATAATCAATGATGTCTTTCTACGAGGACAAATTGAATCAGATCCATCTAAAATCGGTACAGGGATAGGAAACAGTCTGATAGCATCAGAAACTCGAACTTAGGGGCAAGCTCGTGCAATAAGGAAAGTGATGGAATTGGATAAACATGCTTCTCAGAAATTATTCGATGTCAGAAAATGAAACCATCTCGTAATTTCCTGTTTATTCATTCGGCTGAGGAATAATGAGCTGTTGATGAATCATATTATCAAGTGTGACGAGGAACAGGTTCTTTATAATAATATAAAACTGATAAACCAGTATGCAAAACTACTAAATCCAATTTGCATTCTAAGAAATATTATTTTTGGTTTTTGGCAGCAAAATGAATAATCCATTTTTGATTTACTAAACGAGGGACAAACTATTACTTTAAGAAACTCAACTAATTAGAGCAGAAACTTTATACATTTATTCTAATGTAAAGATTTAATGTTTTGGACAAAGCTTCTAAATATGTAGACATGCAGAATAAATCGTCCATTTTTTTATGCTTACTTAAGAAACTTAAACAATTGCAGGAGGATGGACACTTAGTATTTTATAGGCTTTCTTTTACTAGTTTTTACTGATTTTAATCTATTCCTGATTTTATTTACCCAAATGAATATTTCTCGTAATCATTTAAAATTCATTTAGTTTGTCTAAAATATAATTTTTATTCTTGTATTTTTCGTTTTTTTTTTTTTTTTAATTACGATGAAGGACCAATTCATTTCATTCTCCCATCATAATCTTCAAATTCTGATTTTTCATTTAGTAAAATATTGAAAAATGATTGATAAATAATATAATCTTTAATTCAGGAAATCGTTTAATTTTATAAATGGACGATTTTTAACATGAGATATTTTTCTTCGATGTATTAATTCTTCATTGATATTTTCCAATGATGTGTGGTCTTCTTTACATTCGAGTAAGTAACCCTAAATATTCCATATTTATTGTGATGGGGTTGTGCAGATACATTACATTTTAAAACTAAAAAAAGAAAGGGATTGGTGGTGGATAGTTTTAAGTGTAAACCACTGTACGAAGAATAAGGTAGAGGTATACATATGGAACTTGTAGAAAACATTCCTTTAATATTTAAAAATTTTGAACACATTATTTTAATACTGCATATTTTATTGCATATTCAGCATACATAAATACAACATCCCTAATAATATATAAAAGTATAACGTCTGTTTGTTTGTTTGTCCTTCTTTCACCCCTAAACGGCTGAACGGGTTCCAATGAAATTTTGATGATACATTACATACGTTCTAAATTAGATTATAGGATATTTATAAAGACCGTGGGAAATATCATAAATAATTCCCGGGTGAAACCGGGTAACGGGTCAGCTAATTCTAGATAAACACTCCAATATTCTGTATATTCTGCATATGTACTTCATATTCTGTATATTCTTCATAATTTCTGCATATTCCGCAATCTACACAAATACTATAAACATACATACTGCATATTCTGCACAAATACTGTATACCTAATATATTCTGCATACCTACAGACAGTATATTCTGCATATTTTACATATATGCTGCATAGTTAGCATAGATACAATATGTATATGATCCAGACTTTGGTGGCTTATACATATGTTGCATATTTCCTACATACCTAACAGATTAATGTCGGAAAAATTTCTAAAAATACAAAAATCAATAAAACCTGCTTAAAATATACCAATATTGGCCAAAAATATCAGTTCAGGCACTAGGGATTGCTCCTTCCGAATGATCTATAGTTTTACTCGACTACAACTAAAGAGCATATCGATACTGACAAAATAAAAATATATTAAACGATTTTTTTTCACTCAAGAAAAAACCAATACCAATTTAATAAAATTTGTATACTTCACAACAGTTCTGCTTTAAACTCTTTAAATTTTGATAACTCTAGTAAAACCACACAATTAAATTAATGCAAGAACGCGATACAAATATTTTCATTTTTTTTCTCGCCGCGCGGAGCTTGTTAGATGAGCTGAATTACGCGAGAGGGCAGCACGCACCCAGTAGCGGCGTTGCGCTTGTCTACATTTCGGTAAACACGGGCGTCTTCCGAATTGCAGAGCGGACGAATTGCGAAAAGGAATCTGTCCTAGTAGAGATCCGAAGAAACGTATGTATTTACGTATGCATCGGTGCCGAAGAATCTGAACACGGCCGAGTGTGAGGTAAGCGAAGAAGCGGATGACCGCGCGAAGGAGCGAGCTGGCGGAGCTAGCCAGCGAAGGAGCGAGCAATCCTCCGCTTGGGATCGCTTGCGCAATAACTCGAACTCGTTGCACTCGGTAAGAGCGGATGAACTTTTCCGTATCGGGAACGCTTATGAAATAATCTGCGAGGAGGATCGGCCGCCTAAAGGTTCGCTCGCGTCTTTCACCAGCTTCTTCGAGCTCGAAGAGAAAGGATGTTGCTAGACACCGCGTTCTTCTCGACGTCTTATCTATCTCCTTCTTTTCGCAATCGAAAACTTAAAAACTCTGCCCCCATCCTGCATCAGCGATCCAACACTTTTCGGGCAACGAAAACCATCGGTTCGAACTAAAACGAGTCGACCGCGTGTTGCCGAGTGGCGACAATTGCGGAATAGGTTATGTTCGTCGCGCGAACTAACGTCGTAACAAAGTTGCGCAAAACTTATCGTATACAAATGGGCGGAGAGAGAGAGAGAGAGAGAGAGAGATGGAGAGGAAGGAGACGGTACACGAAGACCAAGAGGATCGCCAGAAGAAATTCTCTGGCGTAACGTCGACCTGCCCGTTCTCTGTTCCCTCCGGTTCCACGCCGTTTTCCCTCTTGTGCTCCCGATGAGGAGAGAAGGCTCGATTGCGTCTCCATCGCATCGCGATCATACACCGCTGCCGCGAGAAAACGAGGGACGAACGACTCGCGGCGGCGGGGAGCGAAGAGGGCGACAGCGGCGTTTGGTCGCCGGGAAGGGGGAAGGAGGGAAGGGCGAGGAGAAGAGTTAGCCGAGAGTTCATCGCTTATTATGTAAGCAACGTAAGTAACGTAAGCGACGCAGGCGGGAGTCGAGAAGGTGCGGTAGAAGCGCGAACCTTGCGAATCGCTTATCGGCCTGACATTTTCTTCGTAAATACTAATAGGACGACACCAGTCCCGCGGCTGTGGTAATTTGATTTTCGTGCCTCTCGCCTCTTCCTCTCCCTACATCCCCACTATTTCCCTCTTTCTCTGTCCCGCTACTCCCCACCTCGACCCCCTCGGTTCCCGTGCGCGCGTATCCGTGTCCTGTTTCTTCGGAGGCGCGCACCATCTTTTCTGACTCCTTCGAGAAATAGGAGAAGTGGACAAAAAAGACCGCGGGGCCCCACGGAAGGGATCGTTTTTCGTTTCTCTTCGACAAAGTCGACCACCACGCTCCTCCTCTTTCGTGAGAAAATTTTCATCCACGGTCACGACGGGGGATGATGCTGTGACGCGAGCGCGCGCGTACGCGCAACCGGTGTACGTGCACGCGCGTGTAGGTGTATATAGGTGCGTGTTGACGTAGGTGCTCGCTATCCCCCCGTTCAGGCACGTTTCGTTCTCGTGCCTTCCTTTTTATTCGGGAATCCCTACTTAACCGCTCCCTCCCTCTCGCTCGTTCCTCGCCCGCCGACGTTCCACGACTCCTTTTTCCTGGGTCGTCATTTTCCTTCATCCGGCTACGTAGCGGCAGGTAGTTCGTCTCTTGCGGTCCTTATTTCCTGAACATCCCCGGGGCCCCACGAGTCCGAGAGCCTTTGTCAAGCACGTATCTTAACCTTCGCATGGTCATTGTTCGGCCGAAAGCCGTCATTGTGCGACCGAATCAAAGGGAATTCGAGTGCGTTTTCCTTGCGTCCCGTTACATGACCGAGTGAGCTCCGCGCGTCCCGTGAAGAGGAGAGTCGGTCAATACGACTCGCACGGGCAAGAAAGAGAGGCGCAGAGGGAGCAGGCCGATGGGGGCTAAAAGGCACGGAAGGGCCACGAAAAGAATCTGTACGGGTCGTGGGAGGAGTCGTGGGAAAATCGTCGGTAGCTTCGTAAGATGTTTTCGAAGGCGCTCAGGTCGCCTTACCGTTTTGACACGTAAGAACTACTCACCCGGACGGCACCCGCCCCTGCTGTACGCCTTGTCCTTATCGCTGGTCCTTGGCTACTGGGTCGATGGAAGATGTTACATGTATCGTTTGGTAGTATGTCATTTGCTTCAACGAGAGAAAAAGGGTTGCTTGGAACATTCAGCTCCCCCGAAAATAATTTATACACGTATACATGTGTCTGGAGACGTTCTCTTCTCGAGTTCAGTCTAAGGATCGAATTCACATCGAGCACTCAGAATGTACTCTGCAAGCAAAAATCCAAGAGATTCGAGCGAAGCGAGCGCGAAAGCCACGCAGCGAGTGCTCTTCTAGCTGCCCAGTGGAGTTGACGAATATCATTCAGCATATCCCACACAATATGAATGAAATGTACTGTCAGTCGGGTCTCTTGTTTCCACGATCTGCAGAAATGCACGCAGGCGGTCCAGTTTCCCTGACAAAGAGAGTGTCCAAAGTGTTTCATACCAACTTTAACTCGTTTTTACTGGATGCTGGCAGACAAGGCACTGTGTTAGGCATGGAGGCTTAGTGATTTAAAAGATATAAATGGTTGAAACAATATTGTTAATATTGATTATTAGTTGTCGAGATTGTCGCGAGTCTTTCACTGTGGCAGGTGACTTTTATCAACTGACAGACTATAATGGCACTATAACTTGGTCCTATAACCTATAATTTATGACTTGGTGAAACTTGTGTTTAGGGCCTGTTATTGCTCATGGAAGTTCATCTATTCTTTGCGTTCAACATTCTTTTCTATGTTCATTAGTTTTTGAGCAATTGAACTAAATAGGTATTGCACGTCACTGGCCTATTCCGGCAACCTCCCATTCAATGGGATTATTTTTGTTGCCGTTCACAGTTGCAATTTTCTTTCCACCACTATTATATTACTTTGGACCAGGTTATGCATCATGGTTGCATCTAAGGAAAGATCTAAAAGGGGTCTAACTAAAAGTGCCCTTCTACAAATGTTTCGTCTGTATTCTCACAGTAGAAGAAGCCACAACGACAGACCGTTCGATCAAAGTGTTGAAGCAATCTTTCGAGGCGAACTTGTGCGTAATTTGAACGAAACGGAATTGTCAACCGTGGCTCCATCGTTGCAGTTAAGGATCGGTTCTAGCAGGGCATTCTGAACAGGTTTCGCGCGCCCTACAGCCTAATTTCCATACGAAACCATATGTAAATGGCCGTTCATTCACAGAACGCGTGAGACACGATTCGGTTCTTTTGCAAAAAAGGCCCAGGATTCCGTGATTTTCCAAAGAACAGAGGCGTCAGAGATAAAGCGTACAGGCCCCGGCTCTGAAAAGACGCGCATTCAATCGCCGCGCCTCTATGCTGTAATCACGGATGAAAGGAACTCGAATTTCGCGATTCCTTTTTCTTCCAGCAACAGCAGAAGCAACGTCGAAATCGCTTCCGAGCCGTTTGTCCGTTTAATGGCCATCTAACCGAGCCGGCTCTAGCTTTAATCTCAATTCGTTGGATAATTTGCCAATTTAACGCCGCCGTCGGCGCCAATTGTTTTCTCAAAATGTCGAACGGTCAAGAGGATGGACGGGGCTGATACAGGGGACATTCCTTTCAGCACGACGTTATTCAACGAAACCTGTTTAACTATGTCACAGTTGAATTAATATTGAAAATGGAGAGATAGAATTTTTATTAATATGTCTGTAATATATTAATATGGATTTTAAACGAGACGAAACTAGAAAATGAAGAGGAGAAGCTTGTGTATGCTGTTGCAACCGAGAAAATCATTTCCAAGTCGGTTTGAGCTGCTAAATAAATGAAGATTGTGTGCTTATAAGCTTTGTTTATAATATTGAGCTAATTTTTCCACGTGAATCACAGAGACACCGTCTACAAAATTTCAGATTACCTAAAATTTTACTTAAACTCTCATCTATCTATATTTTTATAATCGTTGTGTCACTGATTCATCACCGTTCAGGCCAAACCGCTAATCTTAGAATCATGAAATTCGCAGGGTACATTCATTTTGCGACGTATGTGCCCGGTAAGAAGAGATTTTTTTAAATTCCAATCCGAAGGGGGTAAAAAGGGGTGAAATATGTTTTCGCGGACTCATTGTTATTTCTTAGGCCCGATTAGATATTAATTTGGTTTTTACTTACAAAAGTTACCCACACAAATGCGTAAAAACCAGATTCACCATTTTGCCCTAATCAATTCCTAAGAAACTGAAAACGGGTGAAATGTGTTTCCACGGATTCCTCAAAGTCTCTTAGGCCCGATTACATATAAATTAATTTTTCACTTCGAAAGGTTACCCACACAAATGCCTAAAACCAATTTCAGGATTTTTCCCTAATCAACCCCTCGCCTGTACGTACGAGTGCATGTGTAGAGGGAATTTTAAGCAACACCTACCATACGTTTAATCCTCTATTTTATACGCTACGCGCTACATGCGAAATGTTACTCCCCTGTATTTTTTCGATTAATTTCTCTCACTCCTTGCAAACGCGCACCGATCCCAATTAGCGGCCTATCATCCTCTAAAGGGTGACATCCCGCCAAACTGGTTACCAGTTGTCGGAAGCCCTGTTTCTTTCTCGAGACGATAGGAAGCTGCTCCTCCATAATCCCCGGACCGTCGAAACCATATCCCTTGTATTTATCGGTCTGTCCATGCCTGACGCGTTACCCCTGACCCTCGGCTACTTCCCCGGCCGCCGAGTAAATTCGCCGAGTTTCGCGAACGGGGAGATCACGGCGCGTACGCGCACTTAGGTGCGCCTTGACCGTTTATTTTGAATTTGTCGCGGGTTCGATGACCGACGGCGACGAACGACAGCCACGAAGAAAGGCCGTGCCCGCATAAGCATTCCTACATATACGTGTATCACAACGCATAAATGCATGACGCGCATCCGCAATTTTTTACCTGTCGAACCCTCGTATTTCGACATTTCTTCCTATCCCGCCAGCTTTCGGGCTCGCGCAGTTTCCCATAAACGGCTTTTCACAGGAGACACTTTTGTGCCTGGCGACTGGTATTTCAGATGTAACCTCACATTTCTTCAATTTTTCTCTAAATCAGCCCCATAAAAAGTAAACGTAGAATATATCGCTTAATCAAACTTGTTCAATACAAAGAAGTTTTTTATTAAAAAACAACTCGAATCAGTCTTAATTCTGGGTTTTATTCGCAATCTACTGTGGTCTACATTAGAATCTCTGCTTTCAATGTCAGTGGGATATTATTACATCAGTTTCAAATTTTCCATTCTCCTTATTGTGGCCTTTTTCAAACTTCTGGAAGCAGGGGCGGATTTGGACATGTCCCTTACTTTTGGAGACCACAGTTCCTGGACGTTCGTCGCGAGTCACGGATTTTGGGGGAGGAGACAATTGAGTTGGAAACAGCAACCTTGCGCCCCGTCGAATTTATTCCCAGTGATCGACGGGGCTGGTGGAGGAAAGGGGGAGAGGGAAGATGCAAAAGGGAAGAGGCAGCTCGGGGGACAGGATTCAAAGCAAAGGCACCGCTGCCCGTTCAGTAGGTACACCTGCGTCGGAGACGGAGCGGTGTTGATAATCCGCCTTATCCTAAAACAGGATCGACCGTGAGATTCCGTGGGCGTGTCGGGACATCTTAGACCTGGTCCACGACCGCGTCTTCTTTACGTATAACCGCACTCAGCCTCCCACCCCTCGATTCTTCCAAAGCCCCACCTTCTCTCCCTTGGCCTCTGGTCACCCTCTCTAACAAGTTATAAGTTTCGTCTCCCACATCCTATCTCAAAAAGGGAAATTGATTGCTGCACGTATTGTGCCTCGCAGAGGCACAGTCACTGCCCGGGACCCACTCAAGTGTCGTGTAAACTGTAAAGTAATATTCTTGAGGGTACAACCCACCAAACATGATCTTCAACACTCATTGTTGTACACTAGGAAACACTTAATGGTATTATCAACTTCTTGTTTCACTCGCTTTCATCTTCACTGCATCCTGTTCCACTCATTTTAGGTACCTTGAATGTTTTAGTTCACTTTGTTGCCCACAGATTTTTGTGTCTCAAGTCCATCCTAAGGGAAGTGTAATTCTTTGTAGCAAAACTGATGGGTGTTCACACTTTTCCAATATTCAACGTCGTTTGATTAACCTGGGAGAACTGTATCCTCCATGTCTTGCAGGAATAGAGTGACTAACCCGGAATTTTTATGGGTACACACCACGAAATGTCTTCACCGTCACCTGTTACATGGCTGCACTTATTAGGCCACATTCCTACGCAACTGAGTCCCTTACAGTACCGATATCCAAAAAGTATGCTGAGCACGTACCTGACCTCTTGACTGGTCCGCAACTTAAGGACACTTAAGAAAGCTACCAACTTCACCCCCCCGTTCCACTTGCTACATCGCTACATCCCTGCAAGGCACAATACACGCGCTGTGCCCATTTCAGACACCCCCGACTCCATCACCCATAAATTTCTGTATCCTGAGTTCATCCCGCAGGAAGTATACTCCTCGCGAGTACACTCCACTTATCCATTGCCCGACCCCCATCAGCCCCGCTGCCGAGAGCTGTACGTACACAAGTAACCTCCATCTTCTTCCTGCGCATTTTTTCCAACGCTCATCTCCTTCGAATTGTGAGGTCGTCTTCCCCCCTTTTCTCTCCTTGCTTCTTTCTTCTTTTTCTCGTCTCACTCCCGACATCCGGAGAATCGACGAGCTCGAGGTTAAGGTGGGACGATAAGCCGGTGAAAAATGGAAAACCTGTTCCTCTTCCTGTCTTGGGATGAGACGGTGGTCATTACATGCTCGAGCGCACACGGAGGTCTCGAATATAGGTACCTGCCACTGGCCGTGAGTATCGCGAGAGGCTGCTGGAGGGATACGAGAAAAAGCTCGAGTCGACCGGAAGCTGGCATCCCGATAGGCCGCCTCGCGCAGGGGAACGATGGGCGCGCGCGTGCACTTCTTTTTTAAAGCGAAGCAGCAAAAAATCCTGCATGATATTGCGCAGACTTTCTTCCCCCAGCGAAGAAGCAACTACGCTGTGGCCGTTTTACGTTAACTTCTTCATCTTCAGCATCCTACCCTGGAACCCTATTAGGTCATCCCATAAATCCGAGCCGATGTTTACACCGATACGCGGTACAATCTTTCGAATACACCTTTTAGTTATACGAAGCAAGGTAATCGCCCTCTCGTTTCACAATTTTCTTTTTTGACACAGCCATTTTGCCGTCACTGGAAAGATTCTCAGATTTTTATTAAAATGTTCTCGATCAGTGGCCCTTGGGATGTCGACGTTTTTAAATTTTTTACGCACTGGAAAAATTTTGCAAATTACAAAGTAAGCGGTAATGAGAGGGTGTAATATACTTTTCAGTACAATTACCAAAAGATTTAGCAGTAACTTCATTTTAATTGCCAATTTTGTCTTCGTTTATTAGAGCAGCAGGACGTTCACAAGGTTTTTGAGGCTCTGCATCAAAATCTTATTCTCGAAAACTTTCATACCTTGTATTACCATTTTGCGGGGGCGCACTCGGGATTTAATCTTGGGAGGAGCCGAGTTGAACGGGTACAAAATATTTTTAACGCGAATTCAATAAAATTCATTGCGTTATTATAAAAATTTATTTAAAGAATAAAAACCAGTTTTCTTTTCAATTTACAAAACCCCTTCTTTTGAGCGGTGACAGGACCCCCTGACCCTCCTCTAGGTGCATCATTGTCTTTTCGAATGATGCATTTTCCTCATTATGCCCCACTACGCAAAGACCACTGCGTTTATTTTACTAAAACCTTGTGCTTTCTAGTGTGTTCGTTAACCCCTGCTAGGCGGATACACGGGCCATTTTGAACCACCCTAAATATTAACTCTGTGTGTTGCTTATTATTAGTAGTACATACTTCTTGACGGGGATAAGGGTTTTAAACTGAATGTACAGTCAAGCTATTCGCGGTCCAAGGGTTAAACTACCCTCTATATTAATCGAAGCTGTGACATACAATATCTAAATTGATGTAACGTAGTAGTAGTGTAGTACTGATCTATATATTTTTGCTGTTCATTACTCTATCGAATTGCTAGGCTGAACAAATTAAACCGAAAAGAAACCACATATGTGTTTTACACGAGGCTACTAATGTTTCCACTGTGGGAAAGTAGAAAAAGCCACAGTTGTTTATTTGAGTCTGTTGATCATAGCAACCTGGTAATTTTCCTGCGATGGAGTTCAATTAATTTCAGTTTCTTCCTCGAGATAAAAACAGAGCGAACATCGTTTTTCCTACTTGTAATTGATTTATCGTGTATGTTGGTAAGGCGTTAATTGATAATCACAATCGATTAATCATTATGGGTGGCTGCGTTAAATGTTTAACCTCACGCCTTGGTTTACTGCGTCTGTCTATGTTGCCAAGGTAAATTTATAGAATTGATGGATCGATGGAAAAAAGTTAATAATTCAGTAAACGACCTTATACAACGTGAATGTGATTTGTTACAGTTACCTTTATTATGGCGCGAATCCACGATGAGATTTTCCATGAGACTTTTCTATCACCAGACAAAAATCTCAGCAACAACTAAATATAGATAATGGAAATAGTCGCGAGGTCAGATTTTTGAAAATATATCATGGGACTTGTCTCGTGTGAGTCTAATTTCATGAAACTAATAACAAAATAATTAAAAAATAATAAAATGAGATTAAAGTCTGGTGCGAGACACGATATTTTTTTCTCATCGTGGATTTGCACCTTTAGAGCGGTTTCTCTGTCAGTATAAAATATTTATAGTCATACCTACATATATCTAAGCTGTGGTATAAGGAAATTTCACCTGTCTGTGTATTTCAAACTTTATAAGCACTAAATATTCTCCTATTGCAGTATCTTTACCAACAAAATATGATTATGAAGCTTTATTTACGCAGTTGCAAAGATTCATTTAAGTTTTCAATCTCCATTCGTTTCGTGCAATGATTGATCAAATCTTCATCCAGAATTGATTATGTTAGATAACCAGTCTTTCCTTGGCCCTGCCTCCCCGAAGGGCGTGACTGATAACTACTAACTGCTAATTCCAAAACACATTAATCATCGTGCATGCTTTCCATTTCAAATTGCCAAATTCTTAAGTACGGGTCTGACTTAATATCCCTGGAAATAACTAAGGGCTAAGGTCATCGCCTCTCTGCTAAACACTTCCGCATATACAGGGTGACTCTGAATGATCTATTGGGTGGTCTATTTAAAAACTCATATCTTTACTCGAAAAACGAACATGTATTTAAGAGTTATTTAAGCTACTGCAGTTAACTTTATTTAAAACTTATGTATTTGTATAATGAACATTGGTCCTAAAATTACTAAAATTACTTTCCTAAAATTAGCATACTGTCACTTTTGGCTTGAAGATTATTACTCGACAATAAATGTTGTAAATGTCCTTTATTACTAGCCACAGGCGCCTGACCCGTTATCAGTGATTGACAGACGTATTTAAACACTCGTTAACTAATTTCTTACAATATCGCAGACATTTCGTGCGCGTTGTCGGGAACCTTAAGCATTCTGCACTGGTGCACGTTGCGCGAGGGAACTATTTCCTGTGTCAACTTTGAAGTACCACGTACAAGTCGTGTTGGAAGTTACGGATATTGTTCCGAAAGGCACCAGTGGCCGATCGCCACGAAATTTGAGGCGGGTGGATCCCAAATATAAAATCTCAGCTTTGGCAATTCATAAGTTCCGAAGATAAAGATACCAATGACGCTGAAGCCTACATTAAAAGTGGTGTAAAGTATCACAGTAATGATTGACAATAATTTATATTTTTACTCTTAGAAAAGGCTGATTGGCGACTACTAAGTAAGTGGTAGGGTCTCTCGCTAGGTTATCTCTATCCCTACTAATACATAAAAGTTAAAAGTTGTCCATTAGTTTGCCTTTCTTCCACGCCTAAACGGTTGAACGAATTTCAATGAAATTTTGAATATACATTACATACGTCCTAGATTAGATAATAGACTATTTTTCCGGGTAACGGGTTGGCTAGTAGAACCCAAACTCACTAAGAGTCGTCGTTCTTTCCTGTCACACTGCACGTCACTTTTGAGCTATTACGTCATCGGCTACTCGACAGTCGACGACGACGCTACTACAGCGAAGACGGTTGTATGTATTAGTAATGTCTGTATAGGCAGACTTCAAGTGCCGAAAGTTTTTCAATAATATCTTGGAAACTAATAAAATTTTATATTTAGAGTCCATGCCCCCCTCTCCCCACCATCGTCCACAAAATTCATGTCGCTCGACCAGTGGTGACTTTCGGAACTACAGCCAAAGTTACGATGGCTGTATCTCAGAAATAAGTAGTTTAATTAAGTAGTTGAAACTGTTTTGTCTGAGCTGTTAAATACGTCTGCAGGATTTTTGCTTCGCCCTGTACAATATTGAAAATTGCGTGCCCACTATCAGAGTACTTACAAAAAAAGTAGGCATACAGAAAAACATTGAGTATGTAAAAGCTCGATTCAGTAGACTTAATCCAAACTCCCAAGGGCACTGCACATAGGGCTGTCATCCGTAAAATCATTAATCTAGGACAGAGAGCAGAAAACCCCGGACATTTGCGCCTGAAACCCGGACACTTTTAACTATTTCTTATATTAGGTACGATATCTGAAGACAAAATTTTCTGTAAATTAGAGACTATAATCGCAATCAAGACATAAAGATAAAATATTTATGACTTTTTGAGTGAGGAACATAAAAAAACCCGGATCATTAAAAAAGGACGCCCTAAAAAAGAAGACAAATCCGGGGAAACCCGGACGGATGGCAGCCTTAAGTACACAGAGCTCGTGTCCCCGATTTCGCTCGAATTTTACATGCAACTAATACGCACTTCGTTGCTTGTTTGAACCCATTTTGTGGCGTCAATTTACTTAAAAATTGAAAAATATTCCTTTCTGTAGTATAAACTTAATAAAGACAAGTTTTTAAAAATAAAAAAAATCTTGCAGACGCCCATGTGTACGGTATGCACTGCCAATATCCAAAATTTCAGCCAAATCGATGACCCGAATCTCATGCACTTCCTTTGTCCGATTACCGCAGTTCAGTACTTCTCGGTACGTACATATGTATGTAGTTCACGTTACGTCAGCTTGCTTTGCCTTCATAACTTCAACTGCATTCCACGCCTGCTTTTGAGACCCAACTCTACAGCGTAGCACACTGCAAAATGTAGTCGATCCAAACGTGTTTTACTGGGAAGCCAAAAATCTAAAAATGTCACACGAAAACAAAGTCGCTTTGCGACGAGGTTAGAGGTCACCATTGACGTCGACAGATTCTCATAGCTCCGCTCGATTCACGGTTCGTGATTGGGAGAACGCAGATTCGTGGGCCACGGCGGAGAAGAGGGGTTAGGATTAGGATCAGGATTCGTGGCACAACGGAAGGAAAGAAAATAACGAGGAAAGAGGAAAGGAGGCATGGTGGGGATGTTTACCAGAATATTTACGACGAGTTGACTCCCTGGCTGCTTCTCCACCCTCTCCCCACAATCCCGTCCCGTCCGAAAGAGATCCTCCTCGGCGCACGTGTCCGTACGCGCTGGCGCGCGCGCGTGTGCGTGCCCGTTTCGTGCGTGTGTTCCGCGTGCTTACGACGAGACGTGGCAACGCAGGTTGGAATGCAGTTTAGGAACGCGAGAGTCGCCCACGAGGCCAGCTCCCCTTCCCCTTCTGAAGGCCTCCTTACAGGAAGAAACCGAGGCCGAGGGGAAGCTCGCGGCTACCAGGAAGGAACTCGTTGGAATTCCCTTGACTCGCCTTCTTTATTTTCGTCTACGACTATGCACCTTCTTCCCCTCGCCCGCCCCTTCACCTTTGTCTTCTTCACCTCCTCCTTATTCCTCTTCTTCCCGTTCGCCTTTCTCCCCCCCACCCCTCCCCTGTGCCCCTTTCTTGGAAGAAAAATTCGTGATACGCGTACGTAGAGGCGTTCGCGCCGCGACCGTCCGCTCCCGGCGATCGTTCACATATTTTTCGATCGAGCTTCCTCTTCCATTGGCCCCGTCGACCAGACGT
This sequence comes from Andrena bicolor, assembly GCA_960531205.1. Lineage (NCBI taxonomy): Eukaryota > Metazoa > Arthropoda > Insecta > Hymenoptera > Andrenidae > Andrena > Andrena bicolor. The sequence continues at coordinate 17,828,783 of OY482668.1, read as the reverse complement.
TCCGCGGTGCCACGGAATGAGTGGCGTCCGATCCGCAGAGGAGTTACGCAATGGCGCGGGACACGGATATGCGATAGAGTCGTCTTTCCGCGAGAGTCTGTTTTCCAGGACGTCTCGATCGCTCGCCGCGATGTATTCCCTTCGACGTTCGCCCGGCAGGGAGGGGAGGCGTAGGACGAGTTCAGGGGGGACAGCCGCGTCTCTTTCTCCGCCCGGGAGACTCACCTCGTCGTGTCGACGGAGTCAACAGCGAAAATAACGGAGCCTGGTGCCGACGATGAGAAAGGAGAAGGAGGAGGTCACGGCTACCTGGAAGGAACGTCGATGGAATGTCTCCCTTTCTTTATTTTCGTTCGTGCGTCGTTTCGATGGAGGATCGACCTGTCTCCTATGGAAACACGCGGCCACTTAAAAAACCGACCAGTTCTCAATCTGAAGAGAAAAGAAGAACAGGCAATCCACGAGCTTCTCGCCTTGCCCAGCTAGATTATTGCATACACTGGGACGTGCTAGGTGACTAATATCACGGAGGAAACAATTTCTTCGTTGCATCGTCTAGATCGAAATCACGTTCCAATCCCATCGTTAAAGAAACTTTCAGCGGATTCGAATGATAGCGCTGGAAAAATGTCTAGGCTTTATCCGGCGTCGTAATCAGAGACCGTAGGTGAGTTTCGGCGCGAGTCGAGGAGGAAATGTTACTCGGGCCGCAGTAGAAAGCGCGAGGACGGCGGGTATCGCTGGTCGGATGACGTAATCGGACAAGAGGTCTCTTAATTGGCTCGGCGTCTAGCGCGTTAGGATCAATTGTCGACGTAATGCAAGGCAGAACGGTGCAGAGTAACGCAGCGTGACGAGGCGCGAGGCGAGGCGAGGCAACGCCGACGCAGCTTCCCACACTGGCGTGTCTCGAGCGGCGCCTTCGAGCAGCTTCCGATGTAACAGGTACTTTGGATCACCCTTGTTTCTGCGCACGCATCTGCACGTGCCTGTACAAGCTTCGCGAATTGCTTTGCAATGAGACCTGGCCACCATCCGCGTTCTTCTATAGAGATAAATCATAGTGACTCAACCTTATTGTTAGACCACTGGACAAACACGCTCAGGTCATTGGTTTGGGTGCTGAACTTTCCACTCTATCGGCCACTGGATGTATTTACTCTTTCGGCGCTGAAACTGAAACGATGCGCATACTGTGTGCGGAAATTCATTGGTCGTATTTGTTCACCGTACTGGATGAACGCCTATGGGCGTCACCCGTACAGACTAAATCTATAGGAATTAACAATTTCTTAAACTCAGATGGGGGACTCTTCGAGGTCCCTTTCGCGTGTTCAGGCCGTCTCCCGTTTGTTGGGAGCGTCACGTCGTGTTTTTTTCTCATAGCTTCTGAGTATGTTTGACAAAACAGTTATCATTCGCTCGCCGTATCTGTCAACAGTCGTGAGTGCAATCCCTCCCGGTGCATGTTCTACTATACAGGGCGGGCCAAAATTTGGGATACCACTGGAGAGAAGACGATTCTACACGTTTAAGAGTAAGCTCCTGTTACGACAGTAAATATGGTACAACTGCGGATGAAATGAATCTTGCGCAAAAATATGTTAAAAACGAGTTCGAATATCAAACAGATTCTGAGTTCTGAGTATTGGATGGATTTTCGAAATCAATTTAGAGTACACAAAAGGTACAATTTCCATTGATTTTTGCAGGAAGATATATCCGGAGTCAGTCTTTCAGTCTTTCTAGTATTAGTATTAAAAGGCTTATATAGGTTAAGTCTTAGTTTTAAGTATGTAAGGTTAGGTTGTAAAACAGTTTTACGATTGAACCTCGCCTTTGCGATAGTTTCCTCCTTTCCCTTTCTTTTCTTTTCATTATTTTTGTTTCGTTGTGAAATAAAGACACTTAATAATAATAATAATAACGTATTTTTAAAAAATGAAGCCCATTTCCAAAAAGGTTATTACACAATTCCGACATATTTTTGGCCAAGGATTCATTTCATGCACAGTTGTATTATACTCAATGCTACATTCTGAAAAAATTTTAGTCAGGTGCAAATATACCCAAGTAATTTCCAAAAGCCTTACTCTGAAAAACGAAATTCCTGTGAAAAAATTAATTTTATAATTTCAACTTATTTTAACCCCCGTATTGAAATTTTTTACCCCAAAATTTAGTAAAATCCTTATTCCTCCTTTACTAATGTATCATTTTGACTGAAACTCCTTCATATTTTCAAATAACTAATAACCGCCAATAATAAATAATAATAATAATACTAATAACGTTTTAATTTTTACTTTTTGTTTGGAAAAATTTAAGTTCTTAATCTATTAAACCGCAATAACTAAATGAACAGAGTTTTATTTTTGTACGCTCGTTTCTCCTAAATATATGTAACTGGGTCAATTTGACCCAAGTTTACTTATCCGTGTAACTTTACGAATCCCGTCCAAGGGTTCACGTATAGAATCACCCCTTTCCCGATTGCACCACGAACTTCAGCCCTGTCTTGTACAACGCCGCGCGTACACAAGTCGTCATTGCGTCGTTTTTCATCCTTTCCTTGCATCGAATTTCGCGGACAGGAAGCAGAGACCAATGACGCGGTCGCTGGCGACTACCGAGGTGGACGTCACGTTATCTCCGACGTCTGAAGGTGTTCGAGTTTCCTCCGCTGCGGGACAAACACGGCGAGGAGGTGTTTATGCCATTCGAGCGGATAGACAGGCGAGGGGGAGTGATGGCGCGCCGTCTTCGAATATCTCTTAAGAGGCAGGGAGCGAGTGGGAGGCGCGCGGAAAAAGGAAATGGGAGAAGCTAATGAGATATCCATCGGATGCTTGGATCATCGATTAATCTTGCTGTGGATACGGCTCTTTTCCTGCTTTAAAGGGAGGTGACTTTGAAACGCGAGACAACTTGTCAGGAACTCGATTCGCGACAAATCCGGATCTCCAGTCTCGGTGCTCGCTTCTCCGCGTCCTTCGTGACGATCGATGGTTTTCCGATCACTTCCTGCTGCACAGTTGTCGCTACGTTTACGACCTTCAGGAATTTCTTTCAAATTCGTTCTTGTAACGGGGGAGGGGCTTATAGAGCAGCAAGAACATTTAATAAGAAACGATAGGCTTTATTATGATACTTGGGAACAGAGATGGACGAAGTACGAGGTGATAATAGAAAGGAAGGTGCAGGGTTTGGTCTGCAGTTCGATTGTAGCGAATAATACAAGCAGAGTTTAGATAGAAAGTTATGTAAATGAAGAATCGAATAAAAGATATTTCAGCTTTATTCGTTCTTTAAAATTTCGAATAATCCGAGTGTCTTTTATCTTCTATTCGTTATCCAAAATTTGTATTTGGATTCAAAATTTCGCCCATCTTTGGATACAGGTCACCAAATACGTTCTTGGGCACTCATTATGTAGAGGGTTACATTAATTTGCACCACTAGTGTTAAGAAAAAGCACGCTGAATACGTTTCTAGGCTCTTGACTCGCCTGCAAGACACTTAAGGGCGCTACCAACTTCACCCCCTCTTGCTTTTACGGCAACGTCTCAACAATCTCCGCTGGCGCAATACACGCATTTCGTTCATTTTTGTCAACTTCGTTACCCATAGACTCCTGTACTTTGAATTAATCGTGGAGGAAATTTAACACTCAGTAGCAAACCTAAGGGGTCCTCCTTTTCCCACTTTTCAATGTATCCAGCACCGTTTGCAAGAATTATAGCTTGCAGAGATATACATACATTGATCAAATTATTAGAGACACCTTTACATTAAAGCCTAAGTAGTTACACTGAATTCTTATTATTTCTTTATGAAGTATTCGTGTTTGTAAACTGCAAATGTACACAACATTTTATTTCTACAGAAACATGAAAAATATATTTTTGTTACTGTGGCGCTAATAATTTAGTCACCCACTGTATATAGTGACTAGCCTGTGAATCTTGAGACCCATTCAAGTTGCAGGTAATGCAATATTTTTTTACATAGAAGTGTTATTTTTTGTAAGAAATGGAAGGAGTTATCAATGTTTATTCATTACCATTTGTGATTTCAAAATAAATTTTAGTTAATAGGTGCTAGTTATCAACCTTTGATTTTATAAAACTAGATAGTTTCTATTGGAGGATGAACCTAAGACCCCCAAGTAGTTTAAAAAATTCACGCTTTTCCGAACGCCACGGAGTAAAGAAAATATTTATTATTGCCACTGGAGTTAGGTTCGTCTTACAATTAGAACCATCTACTTTTTAGGAATTAAGGACTCAAGTCGACAGGCTACTCGTTCAAGAGATATTTTTCCTGCCGATAAAAATATAATTTGAAATTACAAGTGTTTATAAATACGATGTAAAACTCCCCATATCAATGCCTCTTTTCGTTTCTTAAAAGAAAATTCATAAAAGCCACTTTTCGGCCGCCTGAACCGCAACCGCTCCTCAACTTCATCGTGGGGGATCTGCATATGTATACTGGTCCCGGGCAAAAGGGGCTCCCCCGGTTTACACTTTAACACTCGTCCGAGCACGACGAGGCACGCGCGGAACTGATGAAATCCTTTCGATGAACGCGTCTCGCAGATTTGCGTCAACAGCATGTAGGAGTCTAATATTATCCGACTGAATCGTTCTCTCGCGTAGTTCCGGGTAGCAGAGGCCGGTGAGTTTCTGAGGACCTAAAAGGCTGGTAATACGATGGCAGACGAGGAGCTAATGCGCCGAGTCGAACGAACTTCCGGGTCTTCGGCGACCCTCGTTTGTCTCGGAAGCCAAAGAAGTCACAAGGAGCCGTTACGTACTGGCATCGAGGCATTAAGGTATCAAGGCATCCGAGCCTCTCGATTGCCGTGCCCGCGCCATCGTCGGAAAAATAACTTGATCCTCCTCGCCCCTGTTGACCCTTTGCTCCCTTTCTTCGGTGCGTTCCGAGAAAAAAAAAACTGTGCAACGGAGCCCATGGAAACGATTTAATGGTGCGATAAAGTACGTAACAGAAATGTGACGCTGCGCAGGAAATGAGGGAAAAGGAACAGTGGCGACATCTTTCTCATGGCCGCAATTGGAGTTCAATCGTATTAAGATGTGGGGAAGAGGATAGGGGTTGTTGACTTATATGGGAAGTTAGCATACATTTATTATTATCCCTTCGTGGTCACACGGGGTGTATTGTACCCCAAGAGCAATTTTTGATTTGAAATTCCGCACCTTTACATCTTCCAAAGGGGATTTATCGCAAAAAAAAAAATAAAAAACTTTTTAAAAAATCTGTATTTTACCACGACGATGGAAAATCGCTCGTTTTCAACTACAAATTTTAGCATATCAAAATTTACATTTCTAGAAAAAGACTATTAGATCATGACTGTATAAGTATTACGAACGTAGAATTATCACTGAAAAGTTAAAAGATTCAAAAATACGAAAATGGTAACTCAAAAAATGACGCTGGGGTACAGTGAACCCCGTGTGACCAACTTGTGATTATAAGAAGGTGTGACCACGAAGGGTTAAACGAGTGTAGTGTCCTTTAGTTAACATTAATTTTACCTTATTTGTCCCTTTTGACCATATTATAATGTGTCAAAGGGTTCTCATCCGGTAATAATAAATAAATGAAATTAGTGAGAATAACAGTGAAGATTGTGAAGATCTTTACTGAGGTGTTGACTAACATAGTTTAAATTCTCCTATATTGATCCAAATATGTATCGCCAGGAATAAGAATGCTTCATAGTTCGACGATGCACTTAATTCCCAGTAACTAATAATTATTACATCGTACACCAATTGGAAAGTGCCGGGCAAAATAGAAAGTCAAATGGAAAATAAATAGAGAGCACGGAAGACTTTAACATTCTGAGGATTCTGAGGATTTCGATCCTAAGAAGCTCGCGGATCTATTGGATCTTCTTTGCCGTAAGCATTTTAAGGAAGAGTCGCAAGATCCAAGTGACCCGCATGACAGTGAACGCGTCAATCGAAGCTCTGTCGTGCTTCGGAGAATCGTAGCAAACACAGTGGCGCGAGAGAACTTTCCTGTACAGCGCCCTACGTATTTGGAATCGCTTCACGTCCCGGACGAGGGGCGAAGAGGTGGGAAGAGGGTACTGGTAGGTGATCTGACCTTCCTTGGGACGAGAGGTGATCTGAGATCGCGCCCTGTGTCGGAGGTACGGTTATGCGGAGGAGAACGATAACGGAACGTCCTCCTCTTCCTCCGCCGTTTTCTGCTTCTTCCTCGTCTTCGTCTTCTTCTTTCTTGACCGTCTTGCCGAGCGGCACACGGTGCCGTTGTCGGCCAGGCCGCTTTCGGTGATATGGAGCGACGAGATTCTCGAAAGAAGCACGCGTCTGCTGGAATCTCGAGCAAGAAGCGTTGCGGGAAGATTATACTGCAACAATATAATATAGGTACTTCGGCAACAGCGTCGGTTGCAACTTATCATCGGGCTAAATTTATTTGACGTGGCGTGAGACACGTACTCGAAGAAAATCAGGTGTGCGAAATTGGAGTACAAGAGGGACAAGAAAATCGAAACATCAAAAACATTTGAAACTCTGCAGAAATCACCACAAATTAAATAAGTAAAAACACTCCCCTGAAGAAATGGTGAGTTTTCGTGTTATCGCGAATATCTGCGAAACCATACAAGATATCGGTAAAAGATTAATTCAAAGTTTTGTGGTTTTTGATAGGTATCCTACAATATACTGATAAAGAATTTTCGAATAGAATTATTTAAAAAATCCATCCCACACTTCTTTCGAAAATTCTTGGGCACTAATTGCAGGACAGCATTTATTTGTCACATTTCAGCATTAATTTCCAAAACCAATGTTGGACACTTTAAGGATATTTATTTCTAGAAAGCACAGTGCTCGTGTTTTCCTAATTTTACACATCAAGGACGCCCCTGACTTTGCCTTAGCGTTGCTTCTGCGATATCACTATATCTCAGCAAGGCACTATGCTGAGCAGGAATTATACACATTTATGGATTTCGACTGAACTGGAAATGCTTGCGAGATATGCAACTGTCTGGCCTCTTTGTGGAGGAAGGATGACTGCAGCCGTTGTTAGTCAGCGGATGAATAAGTATCAGTAGGAGTAGGTGCCAGTCAACATACGCATACACGCTTAACGAAAGCATAGTCTTCCCGATGTTATCAACGCGCATAAACATTCGTGTCTGCGGCTTGACAGTTTGTCAGTTCCTTCGCTGCGCGACCCCCACTAAAAACGACCCTAGCCGAGCGCTTCAAGGGTGTTCTGTACCGCGCAGATGTCTAGACGCGACTTCAAAAATATTCTATACGAATCTGTATTTATATACGTCAAAGTGGAAAGGATTTTATTTTGTAGCCCGCACTTATCAATATTGTAACGCAACTTTTTGGGTTTATAGAGTGATTCAAGACACTTTTTCGCGTATACCTAACTCCTAAAGTAGGGTAAACCAACCAGTAATTGACCGCATACCAGTGAATGACCATTAGGCAAAGAAATGTCAATTATAAATTTAAAAATTACTATTTGTTTATAAATAGAGTGTAGTGGCACCTTTAATATCCCATATTTTTAGTTTTGCGTATTAAACAAACATTAATAAGTACAATTCTTAATAAAAGTATGCGGTCATTTACTGGGCTTCTCATTCAACAATTCGGTCATTTACTGGTTTGTTTACCCTACAAGAGACAGAAAAACAATTTTCAGACAAAAGTTTAATGGTACAATAAGCACTGCAAGCTTGCGTTAACGAAATATTAAAAAGAGTTTTAAAATTAAAAATTACCCGACGAAAAGAAACTACTACCAGAAAATTCGTCACCCAGCAACAACCAAGCCATTCAACAAATCAGGCAATAAGAATCGAGACACCCTGTATTCGGCTCGGCCGCACGAAAAATGAAGAAAGCGCGGATCGCGAGGCGGGTTGGGGGGTAAGGTGCACGCGTTCCAAGTGGTGCATACACGTCTAAATTCTCGTAAGTACAGGCTTCGCCGACGTTCCCCGAAGTTTAAAGCGGTTAAAGCTGTGTGTCCGGTGGCTCGGCGGAGACCAATCCTCGCGGGACTCTGGGCATCGCAATCGCGATCGCGTGTCGACCGCTCGTTACCACCGCCGGAAGTTGTCATCGGCTCGATCGAATGCCTCGCTCGTGAGCAACCGGCCAACCGAGCAGGGCAAACCTGCCCATTAACTTATTATCGATTACTCGACGCTTTCAGTGCCGTAGTCGGTCCGTGGCATCGTTCTGGGGAACGCAGAACGGCCGTCTTCGTCCTCTTCGTCCTCCCCAGCTCCTCATTATTCCCGGAGTTCTCCTCGTCGGGGTGGGGGGGGGGGGGGGGGGGCACGTCCAACGGGACGATCGCCGCCCGGAAGCAGAAAAAATTGCAAGACAAAAGCTGGATCGATCTTCTTGAATTTTTATAGCCCCGTCGAGGAGTCTCGTGAGAATCTCGCCGGAGGTCGAAGCGACGAGGTGGGACGGAATTCGATCTTCCAGCGTGGACCAGGGATACACGCGGGAACCCGAAACATCGGCGATTCTGCTCGATTACCAAACTTATCCTGCTCTTTCTGCCCTTCGCGTGGCTCGCCGACGGGGAATGGTAGGAGATGGGAAATTTCGAAAGTCGTCGGGAAAGAAAAATTTATTCGGGGCTTGATTTTCTGTGTTCTAAGGGAGCGGGAATTTAATTGTAATGAACACGGGTTAACGCATGATCATAACTGGCCGAGGTGATGTTTGTTATTAAGGTCGGGGCCAGATATATTGGCCGGTGAATTCGCTTCCGCAGCTAACGCACACCTATACTGATGTATGTATTTCTACGCTAAGAGCTCGGTTCGGCGTACACGTTAAGAGCTCGGCGCTATCCCCACCACTTCTGGTTCACTTCTTTTCTGGCAAGGCGAGAGCGAGTCAGAAAACGTTGAGAATAGAAGAATACTCCTCGCGAAACTCACCGGCCAATATATCTCGCCCCGACCTTAGTAAAACAAGCATTTAAGAAGGTATTCTTAAATAATTATTTTAACTAGAATAATGTATAAAACAATATAATAATAATAATGGCTTTATTATACTTGGCAATTGGAATTACACAAAGAAGTACATAGTTGGTTTTATATATTTTGTGTGATTGTATAGGACTTAAGGGGGGATTCTCGTGTAACAGTTCCAAAAGGTAACTAATATTTATGAATTTTTGTTAAAAAACTATTGCCAATATTGGATTAAATTCTTTTGGGATATAAGGAGGAATCGTTAAACTTGTAGAAATTTTTTTTATACCGATCCTTCTTATTATTTATTAATTATTGTGAACTCTTGTCAACCGCTGTGGCAAGAATTTTGTGCTTTTTTGGTTTGGCTCGACAAAAGAATTATTTCACAAGTGTATCAGTGTTTGAAGAAAATCGCGACGAATCTCAGCAAACCATAATGCAGATTCTTATTCTGCAATTTCGTAATATTTATTTCCCAGTAGCATATACAATTTTATAATTTTCTAGCACTGTCCTTTTCACTCCGATCCTTCTAACAACCGTCCCCGTTCTTTTTAATACTTCATCTTTACAGTATAACTATGGATACCTAAGCGCGGGAGCTTCTTAACCGTGCTCGATTTCCATCTGCTCGTTAGCCTTTCATCTCCATCAAGAACGGTGGTTTATCCGTTTATCTATCAATCAGCGTGCTTTCGTGTCTCGAAAGAGGAAGGGCGAAGGGGAAGAAAGGAGAGAGAGTAGGTTGATCACAGGCACGCCCTCCTCGTTTCTCACGAAGGAAAAGGGCGAGGCTCTTCCTCGATCGAGCCCACCTCGTTTTCGATAATCACTGCGATCCTTGGGAGAACGACCCTCTTCCTTTATTAGTTTATCCGTTTCTTAGGTGGCAGAGGGTGGAACGCGAAGGAAGACGGGTACCGCCGCGTCGTTTAGTAAACAAGCGTTCCCAATTTATTTTTGGCTTTTACTGCGATCGAAATCGCGAGACGTCTGACTTGGAAAGTAGGTTAATGCCTAATTGCGTTTAATTGTCCGTTTCTCGGCACTTGTTCGCTAGCAATTACCAGGGGTTACCTTTGAGGCTCCCTTTGACCCTTTCCAAACAGACCCAGCCTCCTTGTCTGGAAGAAGGCAAACATTTCAATACGTGATTGGAATCTGCCAGTTGGTCGCGAATTTCGGAACGCTTCCCCCAAAGTTTCGTTGAACTTCATTTAACCAGCGCCACCCGCGAACTCATATCCTTTATCTCGCATAAAATCGTGGGGAGGATATGGTAATCCATTCCACCAAATCATTTTCAAGTTTTTAGCCCCTTCCATTCTGTGAAATTAAATTTTAATCCATTTGAAATCTCTGGGAGCATTTCTGCACCGAGAGAAATGCTATTAAAATTGAAAGAGAATCCCTGAAAAAAATCGGTGCCGACTGGTACCTACATGTGGGATGAACAGTTTCCTTGTAATATTTTTTAATCACTGAAGGGAAGACTTAAATTTTAATGGTGATATAATACTATATTATGAAGAACTTAAAGTATGAAAACAAATATGGCAACATGACCCAATCAATCCCATTTAACTCACAGGTAGACTTACTTGAATTACTTGTTAACACAACAATATCTCGACATAGAAACACCAAATTGTAATTCCTAAGGTCGGGGCCAGATATATTGGCCGGTGAATTCGTTTTCGCAGCTAACGCACACCTATTCTGATGTATGCATCTCTACGCTAAGAGCTCGGTTCGGCCTACACGTTAAGAGCTCGGCGCTATCCCCACCACTTCTGGTTCACTTCTTTTCTGGCAAGGCGAGAGCGAGTCAGAAAACGTTGAGAATAGAAGAATACTCGTCACGAAACTCACCGGCCAATATATCTGGACCCGACCTTAGATAACTAGGTACATACCTTCTTCATATCCTCACTTTCTATTATTCTTCTTCATCTATTAAATTTCGTCCCGTCAACAATAATAGTGCCTCCAATACCAACGCGCACCGTTTGCACTCTCCTCCAAAAAGAAGGCTCATGATTAAGCGAAAGCTATTTAGAGCTGAGTGTGAAAGTTAAGAAATTATTTATAAGCACGGTCGAAATTAATTTAGCCCTAATAACAGTGCTAGTAATCGTAAATTAAATTACTGAACAACCATCACAGCTGAAGGAGCCGCAAAGCGACGCGACAATAGTAACAGCAACAACAATAAAACCATTCGAAAGCAAGCTCCTCGACGGTTTAGGGACGAAACTGTTCGAAGACGTCGAAGCGGCAGGCTGGAAGAACAGCTCTCCGGACTCGGTCTAACGCCGAACCTCTAATTGAGATCATTTCAACTCGGTTTGCGTCAATCTACGCGAACGGAGGAAGTTTTGTCCACCGTCGAGCCTCGCCGAGCGGCTTGGAGGTTATTGGGGGCCGCGGAAAAATCGGCGATTCGCAAGGATCGGGCCCCGCTTGGCGGGCCTCAAGGACGGCTCGCATTTAAGCGCCGCGCGGCGGACGCGACCGAGGGACGCGGTCAGAAATCATTCCTTACAGGACGAGTTTTATCTCGACACGTTAAAACGACCCTACTGGAGCATTAATTCAGGCAATTTGCGACGTGGTCCTCGCTCGGTCACTCTCGTTACATTCTTTTCGTGTCTTCCCATCGTCCTACCGCCTCGCCGCCTCCCCCTCTCTCTCGCTCAACACGCGTGCACGTAGCCTTTCCTCATCTCCTCTGCGCGCCTGCTTCCGTTAAAGCCCGTCTTTTTCGCCACCTCGCAGATAAAACTGTTAACCGGATCGTTTCTGGGCCAGAAACTTTACCCGCGCATTTTCCAATAGGTATTTCGTGATTAAACTCGAATTTACTTGTTTCTGGGACAGGCTGGTTACGAGTTAATAATATTTGTTTTGTTAATTGAGGTTTGTTAATTGAGAAGTTCACTCGTCTCCTGTAGTTGGCGGGTTAGGAACTGGAAGGTGATAAATGCTCAAGGCCGCATTTATACTTTTGGAGGCCATAGGCGAAACATTAGTGGGCCTCAGAAATTTTTCAGCTACCTCTAGATTTGTATGAGTATTTAATATTTGAAAAGAAGTATTTTATTTTGAAACTATAACTAGGCTGTTTTTTATATTGATGTTTGGAGTAAGGTTTTAAAATTGGGCCTCATAGGGAGTGATGCCCCTGCTTATGCTAAATACAGTCGAAGCTGGAACAGGGAAGCTGGAAGATCTGGATGATCTTGAAATTGAATTCGAAGGTCTTTTTGCATTGAGATTCTAGAAGTAGAATGATTAAGTCTTACACAGACAAGGGGCATTATTTGAGCGAGGTGTAAATTTACGTGAAGGTTGATTTAGTTTGCTCATTGTTGTGGTTTGTTTAGTCAAAAAGTACATTTAGACATCTGCGAATGTAAAGCAAAACTATAGCGTTGATTGGAATACTGCATATTTAAGGAATAGAAAGAAATTTGTTGAAAAAGCAAGTTTCAAAATTATACAAAAATGGTCACTCGGAATCAAAAGTAAAACTGAACGCATGGTAAAGTTGACTAATATAAGACTCATTTATTAAAAAAAAAATTATAACTCTCCACTGAGAACACTTTTATTAAAATTAGATACAAGTTTTAAAAATAAGATATGCATTCTTTTGCAACTTACTGGAAAGTACAATAAAAAATATTCGGTTCCTTCGTAATAAACTAAAAATTCAAATTATACAAATACTCACATAAAAAAATGGTTTACTGGCCCAACAATTTATCCACTTAACCCATTATTCACCTAGAATTCTGTATCGTAATTCTCTTCATAATCATTTTCATCATTCAGAACAATTTTTTTTCCACTCCCATCACAGTTGAACTTTCAAAGGTGTGATATTCGTAAACAATAACATATTAACTATTAAGTCGCTTCAAGTAGTTGAAGCTAAGTCTATATAATTTAATGATATACAACTACTTATTTAACCTTAAACTCCATTACATAGACTATACAACAGGATTTATAATAATCATTAAACAATTGCTACTTTTATGGGCATTTATAATTTAATCGAACCACTTGAGAAACTATCTGTAACGTATTTCAGAAGTGTGTGCTTGTTCAAAACGCTTAATTTATTTCAAAGACACGGTTACTTCCTTACTAATAAATATATAAAAGTGGAACAATGTCTGTCTGTTTGTCCTTCTTTTACACCTAAACTGCTGAGCGGATTTCAATGAAATTTGGAATATATATTACGTACGTCCTAGATTAGATTATATTCTATAAATTTTTTTGTTTAGGCTCTTTCATTTTTCAAACATCATAAATAATTCCCAGGTGGAACCGGTTAACGGGTCAGCTAGTAGGAAATAAATAGCATCGCTACGACATTGAAGAGTGCTGTAACGCAGATAAGCTGGGGTCCCATATTAGGCAACTTTACCCTAACCTTCGATGAAAGTTGAAGCAACAGCTAACAATAAAACTAGAGTAGGATACTAGAAAAATGTATTTCGCAATACAATTTATATTAGCGATTGCATGAAACTGTACCCATTATTCAGATATCCCTTACAATCAATCCAGTTCGACCGAGCAACGACGAATCTACCGTTTCCAAGCGACGAATAATTGCGAAACTGTGCAGACCAAGAGCAATCGTGGCCACTACAGTTAAGAGGACGAGAATAATCTCCCTCTCGTGCCTTTTTCGCCCCGCCTTACTCCTCATCTTTTCCTCCGTTCGCGCGAACGACAACGTTGACACCGAGTCGCAGGCAAGAAGGCGACTTTAGCAGCAAGTTCGAGCTTGTTCGTGCCCGATGCGTGCACAGTGGATCGAGAAAAGGGCCCCGCGCAAAAAGCCGGATAACCAGAGATTTGCTCGGAATATGAGCCGCGTGAAAAGAAACAACGAGGATCTCGTTGGAAGCGGCGACAAAGAGGCGGAGGGGCGGCGGGAGCGAAAGGAGGGGTTGGGTTGCGTGTCGCGCGCAGCCCTCTCGTAATTTCGCCCCTTGCGAAACAGGAAACGCGGCACAAAGCGAGACGAAGGCGCCGTGTTTTTCTCGCGATGCTAACCAAATTAAAGGTTTCTTTGTCGCCGCTTCGCGGAGGGGAGACGCGCGCGTTTCGTAAACGGGGAAGAGCGACTGGATCGAAACGGAACACCCCGACGCGCCACGGGTCGAGGCGGACGGGACGAGCGATCGCGAGGCCGGAGAGTGGTGTCGTCGAAAGGGGTTCGAAAAAAAACCGACCGCCGTCTAGATGCGACCGATCACGCCTCCGTGATTCCCCCGGCGGCCGCGAGATGCGCGCGCAGCAAGGCGCGTACGCACGTGTGCGCGTCGCTCGCCGTGGACTGCACGGGAACGTAACGGGCAAACCGCACGAGAAGGATGAGGCAATGCTAGGGGGTATCTATGTTTCGACGTATCGATGTCTCCAGAAGGGCTCGCGTGTCTGGCCTCCTGTAAAAGCGCGTTTCGCCGACCGACGCCCCCTCCTCCCCGGACGATCGAGTTCGTTCCCTTTTCAGGTGGCGCGATGAAAGGCCTCCGTCGTGGCTCTCGGGTTCTCCTCGTCTGCCGGGGCCGTAGGACCCCTCGATCGGGCCCCCAGACAACGGGGAAACGGCCGGAGCGTGGCCGGGGCCCGATTTTGGGTCGCGACAGCGACCTTACAGTCCCGGAGCAAGGTGGTATCGGTATTTCTTGCGGTTCTTTGTCCCGCAGGCCGTGCACCAACCTCACCTGCACCACGCCAGTTCGTCCAGGTAACTCGATCACGCGTGGCGTTCCCGCGACAGCGCAGCCCTTCTCTCTCTCTTCTCCCCTTGCTCCCTCTTCGTCCGCCTCGGGACCCTCTCCTCACCTTCTCCACCTGCCTTCTTTCTCTCTGCCTCGCCCTCTCTGTCCCTCTCACTTGCTCCATCAGTCGGTGAGCCTCATTGTAACGATCCGAGGGTGATCGAGTCTCAGCCACTTCCGGTAAGGTCCATCTCCCTCGCTTTTTTTCTCTCCTCTGCTTTCTTTTTTTTTTGCTGCGACTCGAATTCCTCGCGCTGAGATTCCTTCGCCGTGTACGAGTCGCGTTGGGCTTTCGATAGTAAGGGGGACGCTCTTTGTCGAGGTGGTACTGTATTTCGATAGGTGAGGATACTTTAAACGATCGGATGCGGAGGGAACTATCTGTGTGCGAAAGGAAATCTGAGTTACTTGCTCTGGAGGCTTGCCGTGACGCTATATTTCGTAGACACCGGGTAGAAAGAGGAACTTACATCCTTTCTTTAATTTATTATGCTATTGTGGAACTTATGTTTATGTAAACATAGACGTCTGAGGTACCGTGATGATATAATTCGTTATAGAAATTCACTGGGCTGCCATCTGGTTTGATGATTCAGTGGACAATGTATCCCAAGTTCTGATACCTCGGTAACTTTTCCCTGCCGCATTTGTTTTCTACTGGTGCTTCTTTCTGATACTTTTTCGCGCGAATATAAAGCGTCTTCTTATCAGCCTTCCAATTTGTCTGTACGAGTTGCTATTCTTTCAATGGAAAATTAGAATATTTGTCACTTGCATACTTATTTCTGCTACTTTATTCGGCGAATTCCACTTACGCCCAAATCGCGCGCAACGCCCGTGATTTTCATTAAGATAGATTTTTCTATACGCGACTGGACGCAAAGTCGATTTTCTCGAAAATGAAGCGGAATATCAAAAAATTTTGTTCCTTTTCCTGGATTTATTTAACTGTTATAAGTCGAAAAGAAACAGTAACATTTTTTTATATCGCGCTTCATTTTCGAGAAAATCGACGTTACATTCAGGCGCGTTTAGGAAAACCTATCTTATTGAAAATCACGGCGATTTTCGCGTAAGTGGAATCCGTTCATTATCGATGGTATATTATAGTACAGTTTATATTTGTTTTAACACAAATTTTAAGCAACACTAAGGTCCTTTAACAATAAAAATATTAATTTGAAGCCTATGTCAATTACATTTCGAGATTCAAATATAAGAAAATTGATGTTTTATCGTTATTATGTAATTGATACGATATATTATTAACTTATCGCGATGTTTTACTAGTACAATGTATAAACTATACCTGTAACCGTTTGCAAATCCGTAGTGCAAGTTTTACTCGTGGGCAAAGCTCGTCAAAATATAAAAAAAAAAGTAATTAGTAAACATTGAGTCGAAAATCAACCATTTCTAAATAAGTTACAAATCATTTATGGCATATATTCGTTGCTAGTTATCAGTCAGTTCATTGTCCGTATTAGTTTATCTTGCCTCGCGATTCTGTCGACTGATTACGGTTACATGATTATACTGGCGTGCCTAGTAGTACTGAGATCTGAAAACAGGCATGTCGAGATTTGGCAAGCTGGATCGACAAGTATCGAGGTATTACTACTTGGTAGCTTGCAATCAGACCTTTACTCCCCACCCCCTTCTTCCAACCCCTGCGAATCTGACTATCGCTTGGTACACCTATGCATTCTTATTGCCAATAAATAGAAAAAACATTAAGTGTTTTTTAAATCCTTGCGAGTAGGGGAGACCGGGGCCACAAGTTCCGAGGGGTAAGTTGTTCCGACAGTTCTATCTTCAAAATAAAAAGAGCGTTGTACTTTAAATTATTTTTTCCGTGTAAGTTGATCACGCCACTCTGTGGAAAAAATAATTTAAAGTACAACGCTCTTTTTGATTTTGAAGATAGAACTGTCGGAACAACTTACCCCTCGGAACTTTTAGCCCCGGTCTCCCCTACCAAATGCGAGAATTATGCATTCAGACGAACACTAAACATAACAACCCCTATAACAAGTGAAATCATACTTAATTTATAACTCGAGAACGCTTGACTTTCGTATTCATTTCCACCAATACCTTCACCCTAATTTTCACACGTGAAAACTGTGCACTACGAATTTAAAAACACTCCGGCATTGACAAACGAAAAGAAAAAAATGAAGAGTATTTCTCTTCTCGTAAGATTTCTGAACGTGCCAATAATTTTGTGACTCCCTGCACGTACTGTTTTCGATGATGGTCCCCGTTCACCGTCGTCAGATCGATTGGCAATGTCATTGCTACAAGAAATGTCGTGCGCTGAAGAGAAAGACGGGATTAAGCGGAGACACTTGCTTGGCCCAATGAACGCTGGAGGCGCGCAGAGCTACTTCCAGTAGCCGACGGATAGAAAGATGGGACGCGATAATTAACACGGGGCAGAAGAAGTCGCTGGAATGTTTTTCGGTAGCGCAGCGGTACGCTGGTAGTCCCGTAACGCTGCTTGGTATTACCAGTAATGCTAGACAACAGACGCGGAGCCGGGACTACGACGAAGTCATTACCAGGAACACGTTGCTTTCACCCGATACAGGAATCGAGGAGGCGTTCAAACACCGTTCGATCGACCTCGGTGCACGCGCGCTCGCGCGCACGTTTGTCTTCGTCCCCTTATTTGTGTCCATAGCGAATTCTTTGCCGATCGCATTTTAATTGCCGCGAATTCCTCAGTTGACGGCCGCTGATCTCTGGGACCTTTTCACACGAGACACTTGTATACCTCGCCAGTGATATTTCAGAGATACTCGGATCACGGGCATATGAACGCACCTAACTGATTTCCAACAGCCTTCAGAGTTTCTCAGTTCTTCTCGTTGGAAGACGCAATTGTCATTTTTTTTAATAATCCTCGTCTCGATGGGGAAAAATTTATTTTGCCCATTTCCATTGAACATTCTTAGGTAGAAAACTTTGTTAAATATTTTCTTTAATATGTATATTAGAATGGTTGCTATTGTCGACTTCTGAATTTTCAACGCGGTACCTCCAGAATAGTTCCAAATAATAAAAACAATCTGTGGAAAATTTGAGCCCGATCGGATAACGAAAAATGGTTCCCCTGGGCTCTTGAACATTTAAATAATTATTTAACAGCTCACCAAGTCGATTTTATATAATATCCTGCAAGTTATTGATTACAGAAAAAAATATGTCAAACAAAAGTTGTAGATCCAGACAAGGAGCATTTTTTATGTTCTATTACTTTTTCTCGTGCAACGAACGAAAAAAACTTTTTCTTTTTTTAAATTTTTAAAGTTTAGGGCCACCCTAATGTACATACAAAATGTGGAGTCTCTTCAACTGACAAGGGAAGATCCCGAACCTGGAAATTCAAAAAAATCTGAAAGTTTGTGAATGTGTAGGGGATGTTCTTCTAATTATAACGCAATTTTTTTCGCTGCCCAAATTCACTGTCAGGGGATGAAATTAACCCATGAAAATTCAGCTATTTTCCGATTCTATTTTGTAACTCGCAATCTGTAAGAGATAGAAAAAAAGTTTCAAGACAAAAGTTATTACTTATTTTAATTAGGACTATCATTTGGTAACTTATAGTTCTCACAGTTCGCGAGTTATAACACAAAATCGGAAAATAGCTGGAATTTAATGAAATTGATTTATCACCTGTGACATATTACCTTCTGTACAGTGACTGTCATACTGTTGAGCTACTTTGAAACAACGTCTAATCGTTTAAACCTCGCACCACCCTCGCTGGATATACATAATACTGTTTTGCTAAGTCGTGAGATACTGATAAGATAGACTCCGTCTATTTACACGGACGCGAAATGAAGACTCGTCACTGTCAGGCGTCTATGACATCGTTCCCTCGCGAGAATCCGCGCCTCGCGCATACCTGCCGCAGGTCAGCGAACGTGTTAAACATTTTCAAGCCCGTTGCGCGTGTAATGGGGTTTTCTTACAGTAACCCGTTAAGTGAGGTGCTTCTTTCTGAAAAGCACACCCAGAATGCCCTTTTAAAATTAAACTGACGTGTTGGCAATTTTATCGAAAAAGTAGGTATATGAAAATTTAGAAAATTTTTCTTGTTACGGTAACGTCAGATGTATTGAATACAACTCGCTGGACTTATTGCTTGTTGTTGAGGGTGAAAATTCTAATGAAGTTTATCGTAACGTAACCTATTTGAGCTTAGGTATGCATGACGAGTTTACTCGTCACACAGAAACTGTATCAGTTTCACATGACGAGTTAACTCGTCGCACGGAATCTGTGTGAGTTGTACACGACGCGTTGTGGCACAGAAAGTGTATCAGTTTCACATGACGAGTTACCTCGTCGCACGCAGTCTGTGTGAGTTTCACATGACGAGTTAACTCGTCCCACGGAATCTGTGTGAATTTCACACGACACGTTGACTTGTGGCACAGAAAGTGTATCAGTTTCACATGACGAGTTAACTCGTCGCACGCAGTCTGTGTGAGTTCCACATGACGAGTTAACTCGTCCCACGGAATCTGTGTGAATTTCACACGACGCGTTGACTCGTGGCACAGAAAGTGTATCAGTTTCACATGACGAGTTAACTCGTCGCACGCAGTCTGTGTGAGTTTCACATGACGAGTTAACTCGTCGCACGCAATCTGTGTGAGTTTTACACGACGAATTGACTCACCGCGCAGAAACTGTATCAGTTTCACATGGCGAGTTGACTCCTCGCACAGAAACTATCAATTTCACATGACGAGTTAACTCGTCGCACGTAATCTGTGAATGTCACACGACGAGTTAACTCGCCGCACGCGATCTGTGTGTCTCAAGACAACGACTGCCTCGTCGCACAGAAACTGTATAAATTTCCCATGACGAGTTAACTCGTCATCACCGCTAAAAGTGTTCAGAACATAGGAATACCATGCCTGTGTGAGAAATTCATGGGATCGAATGATTCAGACCCGACCGAATTAGCGAGTTCAGAGGCGTAGTTCGCTGTCGAGCTGCGGAAGATGCAGTAGACGTTAGATGTGGCCGGTGCAAGTGGCACGCATGCGCCGTACGGTGCATCAAAAACACGTATATAAGTAGGAATTTACGAGAAGGTGCCTCGAGGCGCTGCCTGGCTCCTCGTCCTCGGTAGCCTGCACGACCAGAGAAGGAACTCTCGCGGAGGCGGGATAAGGTGGAAGAGGAGGAAGAGGGCACAGGGTACCGTTCTGTCCTCGGGGACCTTGGTTCACCGGGTCGGTTCTCCTGGCTTCTCATCCACTTAGCAAAAAGCGGCTTAACCACCGATCTTCCTCTCCGGTCTCTTCCTTTTCCTCTTCTCGTCGACGACCTCGACGCTGCTCAGGCTGCCGCGGTGCCTTCCACTTCCTACATTCGGGAGGCCTTCGCGAGTTTCGTCAAACTCGATTCAGCAACGACTAGCTCCTCGATCTTGAACTCCTCTTCACCTTCGTCCTCCGACTGTCGATGGGATGACCCGTCGCGGTATAAAAGAAATAGCTCCTGCTCGGTGCAGACTTTTTATATAGATCCACTGTATACACCTGTACTTCACTTAGCCCTTTCGTTCGCCTTTCCAGTGTCAAGCACAGTTTAATACGAAGTAGAACAAAACGGCGCAGAATTACATTTCGACCGTTTCGTCAACATAAAAATTCTGCACCGGCTAGGCTTCTAGCGCAAGCAGCATATCTCCGCACTCGCGATTGCTGTATCTTGTCATGTGGATAAATTGACGGAAACTGGTCGTTGATACTGACAGTGAAATAGTGAGACTGATCGAAAATAAATACTGATATTGCATCACGAACACGTTTAATCGTTACGTTGTACACAGACACGAAAGTATATAGGGTGTTTCAAAGAATGAGTTTTACTCTCCTCTAATTGGTAAGAAAGCAAGTTAATAAACGTAATATGTACTAAAACTAACACTTAAGAAAACATTCATCAGACGAAGCAAGCTACAACAAGTCAGTTGTACTAACGACATGCCTTCTTTGGCAAACAAACACTACTTATATTTACGTTCACGCTTTTCAGAGTGAAGACCTGAAATTTGCCTTGGAATAAATGGGAATAATGATAATAACGTCTTTATTACGCTATGAGAAAACCGGGAACACATAAAACAGAAATGAATGTAATTAGGATAAATGGCGAGGTGCAGCAAACCGCTGTATTTACACCTAACCATAAATTCCACAAAAGGTATACATTTTAAATCGCAGCTCAATAAAGAAACTGTTCCCACCCAGTAAGTGTATTAACAGGTGTTTGTTTCACACTTAAAGACTTGTACAAAATTAAAATTAAACCGTATAATCTGTTCTGTATTCATTAAAAAGAAGGTCCATGCCCGTGGTGACCCAGTAAATTGATTTCACGGCTCATTGATGGATGAGGACTCCCGGTTTGAAAAACCTGCTGTCGGCGTAACACCAAAAACCTTTCACATCTCAATAAGCACTATTTTTGGGCGTACACTGCGGTCCATAAGTATTACCCTACCCTGTGTGGAACAATTATGAAAAACCTAGCAAATTTATTGGAGGACTCTAACAAATTGTACTGTATTTGGTTTTTTATATTAAAACCAGTGGAAAGTATTCAATCTATACCACGTATCATATTTTCTGCAAATACAGCAAGTGGCCTAAAACACTCCACTGCCGGATTGATTGGCATTCGACTGTATTTTATCTCCATTGAATTTTATAATAAACTGTTACCTTAGATTTTGATCCTTTCCTGATCCGAAATTCTTATTTCCTCAAAAAAGAGATACATAAAGCAACATAATGTGTGTAGTTTGACACATGGTATGGGTCCATGTGGAGTGCATCCACCAGGCGATGTTAGGACCTACATTATTTGTTTGTTCAACTGAGTATGAACCCCAAGAGCCTGTAACTCTATTTTTCAAACACCCTATATTAAGATTTACTGAAAAGTATCTCAGCTGAGGACACGAGTGTTGAGTAAATTTTTAAAATGCTCCCATGCAAGATATTTATTCCAGTACCTCTGATTTATTCCAGACCCAACATTTTGCAAGTACTGTTGAATTAAACGCCGGCAATTGATTAGCGATAATTAACTCTATATTTACGGTTGCCCGGTTCTTGTCCAGCGGGGACTTAATCGAGGGAGCAGTAACGTTAATAAAACGGTATAACCGCTTCTTTTGCGCATTAGAATCGGAGATAACACAACTCGGGCGGTGAAGAGTTGGCTCGTCCGGTGATTAAGAGGCTTCCTGCAAAGAAAATACGCCCGATGGATCGATCTCGATCGACGATCTCGAAACGGAAGCCCCACCCGTTTTACCTGTCCTACCTGCTTGATCCGCGGCCTCCAGGCGTTTCCGGTTTCTTCCTGGAGAACAGGAGTCAACATCCTCGCTTGACGCGAGCTAAGGTACGCGCGACCAACCTTTCAACGTTCCCAACTATCATCTAACAGCCTTCGGTGGAAGATAATCTCAGTAATCTTCGGTGACTATAAGATCTTACCATATGATACGGACCCAAGGATTTTACAGTTCGATGTTGGTGATCTCCTTATAAAACCCATACGAGTCTATCAATAGCCTCGGAAAAGTTCATTCGTGACGGTAATCAAATACTTAAAAAAGCAGGATTTATGCGATAGGTTGGAGTCACAGAAGGATCGTGTAAATCGAGACCAACATTTGTTTATAAAATGGGAGAATAGACTTCGTAACACTTAATCAATGAAAGTGTAGTTTTTTTTTCAGATAAATTTTGCCTGTATTTTTATGTATCAAGACATAACAAACTTTTAAGGATTTTGTTATTTTTAAACCTAGTCGTACCTATAACTAAAACGAGGATTTGTAGAATTTTTTCGACTGTGTTAGATGTCTTGTATATAATGCTTGATTATTTCTATTACATTTAGAAATAAGAAATTATTAGATATAGAAATTAAGGAGAAGTTTGCTTAGTTCTGCGATCGAGTTTCTAAATACATTTGGGCGACCAAGTTGCACCTATTTTATTTTTTCATTTCTTCACTTTCATCTCTTTGTATTTTACGATTACCTACAAACTAGAAATTAAAAACCGAAATTAAACTGAAAAGTATTTTAGTAAAAACCAAATCGTTTCCAATAGTTGCAACGAACGCGTGATGTTTTGATTTCTTAAAAAATCAAAATGCAAATCAAGTGAAAAACTTGAAAAATCCTCACTGTAAAAATATTATGCGTTGCCAGTGCGACTTGTTATTATCGTACTTAGGATACTCTTTACGTCACCTGTGTAACTTGTCATTTTCGGACCGTTTACGTGTATCAGGCGCGAGTTTCAGCGCTCTACAATTTACCTGTAATTTTATGAAATCTTAAAATGAATGCGCATAAACTAAAACTTCGTACTATTATTTTAAATCTTTAAAGTACCGCAGTTCCTGAAACAAGTGTAATTTTAATGAAAATCTATAATCAAAATAACAGCTTTTACACAAAGACTGTTTAAAATAAATATCAAATTCGGGGAAGTTTGAAAATACATAGGTGTGTACAAATACTTTATAAAGCAAGCAATATATAAAATAAGCGGATGCGAATGATTTATAAAACGACAAGCAGAGATTACGAAAAGTGCAGCAAAAATTGTACAGAGTTAACCTTAATTGCTTGTCAACATATCAGAGGCGATAAATCGATAAAATGTAACAAACAAAAATATTACACCAATGTGAATTTCCCGAGCTTTTCTCTTCAAGTTATAACAAACTAAAATCTGGTTCGGGCGTGCAAAATATTCAAATGTCAGATATTATCCCGAAATCCATGCATGAAAATTTATACAATGTTTTTATTACGCCATGTGCAAAAAGAAGAAATCGGAATATTTACAGTGTGGTGTGAACAGAAAGGTAATATAAAGAATGTATGACGACAGACGAATAAAGAATAAAGTAAAAGTAAGGGAATGAACGGAAATGTAAAAGAAATGCGGAGTAACTAACTGAAGAAGGTGGAGAAATAGGTCAGTGGTGGATGTGTGTAAGATTTGTGGCAAGGTGGGACCGCAATTTTGCTTTATATCTTTCTTTTTCTGGTCATTGGCCTCACTGAAGTGTACGGCGCAGATGGCACAAAAAGGAAAAGTGAAAAACGTAAAAACAGGCATGTTTATTAAAGAAACGAACCCCATGGCACCGTTCTGTCTTGGCAAGTTTGTTTCTGAGGGGGCAACTTTGAGGTGAAGAAAAATATAGTAATGAAAAATCGAGTAGCCCGCTTGCTTTTTTGAACTCATTTTGTAGTGCCAATTTAATTAAAAATTTAAATCCGAATTTTAGAAATATTCCCTTTTTTAATATAATAAACATAAGTTTTTAAAAAAAGGGATCTTTTCTCTTAAAAGCCAGGGGTGGGGCAACTGCCCCTTTTGCACCCCCTCCGGACTTAAAACTTTGTGGCTCAACTCCCCCCTCCTTATCCTTAATTGTTTACCTCACAATTTCTGTGCACTTCGTTTTTTAAAACAGATGCTAGTGGCCTTTAAAAGGCGAACGATATTTTGAGGAATCAGGGTTAATTCTATAGCGACAGTGACAAGACCTCCTTGCAGAAATATTTATTGGAAATCGTTATAGGTACTATACTGCAGCATCAAGGCAAAAGTGAAAATTTGAATCATGGGACAGTGTGGTAAAATTCATTTTCATTAATAAAATCTGTTTAATTTAATGAATAAGAATTTGGAACACTATTTATTTTCAGGCGTCAGTATTTTAAAACTGACTCTATTTATTTAGTTATCAGTAGCTACTTGAATTTATTAGTTCGATTTTCCTTATATAAATTTATCAAGGAAACATCATTGCAATAATTTAAAGTAAACGAAATTAGTGTTACGCCCCCATTTTGAGTGCGCCAAGTTGGGAAGGAATAGAAATGTGTACGTATATCATTTGTATTACGTATAAACGTTACAACTCACTGGCGAAAGTGTTTTTATTTATCCGAAATTACATAAAATAGGATTATTTCTTCCACTTCGGTCGAAAGCGAGGACGTCTGACGCGGTTGCGTTAATACATGTGTTTAAAGTCGTAAGAGTACGAGTTTCGGTGCGTGAGACATTACCGAGAGGAAGTGAAAATGTGTGTTATTATTTATAACTTATAAACTTCCGTAATGCAATATTACGGAGGTAAAAACGATTGTTGGTTTTGGTAACGCAAGTGATTTGCCTGTTTCTGTTCCTCTGCCATTGTGGGCATATCTGAAAAACCTAAAATTAGTGCATGCTTAATTTCGATGAGATAATTTGTTGGATTCATCCCTCACGCGATAAATAAATTAAATACAGCAAATCTAAAATTCTAAATCCAACAGGGTTGATTTTTTCAGCTTCTTTCAGCCTTTTCTTCTTAAATGAAATGAAATGAAATTTAATATTCCTTCAAATCGGAACGCTTAACTGAAGCTATTGTAATATATTTTAAGAAAACGTTCGAATTTTTCGTTTCAGACCACGCGTTGGAAAGTTACACAACCGTACGTTTTATACATTTTTTCAGAGCTTTTTTATTCATCGAATGATGTGGCTATACTAATCAAAATTTGTTCAAAACAGGTAGGAGCATAAAATATTAGTTAAATATATATGTATTTCCAAGTATTTCATTATAAGAGAATAAAAGCTCTATTTAGGACGCTCAGAGTAAGATGACTTTTGGAATTTTTTTTCTAAGAAACTGTTAAGCGGATCTCTTCCAAATTTTCAGGATATTTTAATTCACATTCAAACAATAAGAATTAATTTTTTCGTTACAAAATGGTCAGCAGAAATTGAGATATATGAACACGTAGGGCATCGCCGCCGGAGTTGTAAATTTGCGATTTTGTTGGAGGATTAAAAAAAAACCAAGGATTTTCTTATTTCTCGTATAATTACATTGACGATGGAACTAAAACTTTTATAAATAAATTAAACTAAACAATTCTTTCTTCATAAAAAGTACGAAAACTTTAGGGCAGAGTCGTAACTTTTTCTTTGAAGTCCCACCAATTCGCCAATTTTTAACTTTTTGTTCATTTGTTAGATCCATCGACGTTGTAATTATACAAGAAATAAGAAAATCCTTGGTTTTCTTCTTTCAGGGAAGAATTGAGGCCTCGTGTTCATATATCTCCATTTCTACTGACAACGTACTAACGAAAAAATTAATTTTTATTGGTTGAATGTGAACTAAAATACCTACCCTGAAAATTTGGAAAAGATCCGTTTAAAAGTTTCATAGAAAAAAAATCCCAAAATCACCTTATCCTTAGCGTCATAAATAGAGCTCCCCCCTTAAACAACTACCCTTCCCTTTCCGCTAGCGATAAGCTGTACTTATACACGGGAATCATTTAGCGAAGGGTAGCATATTCAGAGAAATATCAGAAGAGTAAAAAAGAACTTGCTCCTCCCGTTCTAAAAAATTGCAGTTCATATTAAAAATTTATTTCCCTCTCCGACGCACAACTTTCTCCTTCCTCTGGCAAAAATCTACCACCTAAGTATATGCGTGAATCGTATATTAAGAAATATCATCTGCGTTTGGACGCTGATAGGAAATCCCAACTTTAATCCAAGGGTCGCCGCGAAAGTAGACGTTTGATATCTGACCGCTGAAACACATTTACCGAAGAACCAGGCTTCTTCCACCCCCACCCGTTCCCGCGACACACTCCTCTCTTTCTCTCTCGTCTTTTCTCGTTCCAACATTTCCACCATCGGAATCATTTCGCTCTCTCGGCCAAGGGAGAAGAAAAAACCCTTTTATCGTCGCGTGCACCGTTGTCCTTGCACAATGGCCCGTGTAATCAGCGGCGAGTGATTGTCACACGACGCGCCCCGCTACCTTTCCCTATTCCTCCCTCTTCTTCGCGGCCTTTCTTCCCTGCTCTGCATTTTCCTCGAACTGCAAGGGCCAACGCACAATGACGTCGGGGATTCGTCATTGTTCCAGGGGTGGCCGGTAAAAGCAAAGCAAAAGCCGTGGCTGAAAAAGAAAGGGAAGAAAACAGAGAGGGTGGGGGAAAAAAAAAAACATCTGAGCAATACTTTAATACGGCCCGGTCCTTCCTGCCCCTTCTGGTCGGGTTTTTCCATCCCCCGCCGGTCCGCCCGACTCGTGCCGCCGAAATCTCATCATTTAGAGTGGCCGGGCGCGGCATGCAAAGCAACCAGCCGTGGTGGTGTGAACGCTCCTTTGCAACGATTACCGTCGCCAGCGGAAAGAGATCTCCGCGAGGAAATTTAACGTTGCTCGAGGTGCTTGCGTCCCGTCCTCGTGTATGAAATACTCTTTTTTTTCGCCGCCGCGCAACCGTAATGACTTCCGTTACCGTTTCTTCTCCGGCTCGCCCGGCCGATCCCGCAGGCTTTTTACCGTTCCATTGGATAGAGAGGCGAATCGGTTTCGATATTCCACGCGAGTCGAGCCTCTCGTGGCGAACCACGATAGTTTGCCGGGGAAACTCGAAAGTACATACTTAGGTGGTTGAACGATTTTTTACGATGGGCTAACGCGTCTAACGCGCTCTTCTTTTTATCTTTAAGGGGCCATTCTCATCAAATCGCTCAAATAATAGGCGATTTTTTTTTAAATGTATACCACTTGCGGTAATTAACTTTATGATCATTATTTATTCGTTATTCAAGGATATGAAAAATATTGTTTTCTATTCTTCTGTAGTGGTTCGGTTTCTACGTGGCGCCGAATGCACTGAGACAAAAACTCGATGTAGGATTATCTCAAATCAAAAAACCAAAGATATTCTTATATGTTATATCAATCATTATTGTATCAGCCTTTAAGAATTGGCAAAGAAAGTAGAGTGACGATGTTTGGTGCACGTTTGAACACATACATGCTAAAAGAGCGGTAATTTTACGCCTAAAAATATTAATAACGAAGAATTATGACGTCTAAAATTTATGATCGAAGGTTGATACGATAGTGAATTCAATTACAAAGAAAATGTCACCGAAATTTTTGAAATCGGTTCATAATTTCTTTTGTTATACCATCTACCCGTCTACCGAATAAACGCATTTAACAAAACACTGGAAAAATAGGTGATTTTTATTAATTTTTTACAAGAAGAAGTTATGATATTTCCTAAAAACTGTTTTTAACCTTTATTAATATACTCATTAGTGTACAAAAAAAATTGTTTCATGTTTTCGGTCTTCTATGGTTATAGAATCTAAACCGTTACGAATTTCGTCTAACAACTTTTACTGATTATATGTATTCTTCAGATACTATACTATAGTTTGCCAAAAAAATCAATTTTCTGAAAAATTTTAATAATAATGTCCCCTTAAAAACCTTATCAGGCCTTGCGCACTGAGTCAGATTTTAGATAGATCAGTTTTCCGTTGACATCTTAGTGATTTCATAGCGCCTTAATCAGTATAGTCCATTAAAAATTCTTATTAATATCAGTTATGGCCGTGTGAATTAATATCATTTATAATCGTGTAGATACGGCTGTCACCCGTATGTGGGTGACGCGGTAGTTACAGTGGCGGGAGCTATTCAGCTGACAAGTCTAATTGCTTGAATTCTTAATTTTACGTCGAGAAGCATGATGTAGGGTAGGGTGGGGCTAAAAGTCCGGCGGGTAAAAAGTCCCGAATGCAAAATCTCTGTTCCTAAACAAAATATCGAGTTTCGCAGTATACTACATAAAAGGCGAGAAGAAACGGAGGTAACCACAGAGTCGCCAGTCGTTTTTGGTCGTTCGTTCGGATTACACGACGTCTTTGGTATTATACGCGTTAAAAAGTGAAATAAATACGTCGCCTTTATTGTTTTGTACGAAGTAAACCGAAGTTTATCAGCGCATCAGCTAAGTACATTAAGATTCTATGTTTCTTTAGTAATCTGTACATGATATTGTTTATTTGGAAATGATAATATTTTCTACCGTAAATATCGCATAAACTGTAGAAGTACCATTGGGGCAAAAAGTCCCTTATTGGGACCGTTACCTCGCATGAGAACTTATGGCCTCTTCACTTGAAATTAGAGAACTATTTATATTTATTATTATTTTTTAGAATGCGCCATTATAAAACAAGGTAGTATTTGATTTCATAATCAAATAATACTAAGAAAATGATTTTTGTTTTATATAAGCAAGGTACAGTTTGAAATGAAATTATATTTTTTATTATTTGCTTTCATAATAAGATGGCCAAAGCATAAAGAAACGATGCCAAAGCCTTTAAATAGTGTTTTTGTTTTAGTTGAGGGAAGATTTTTGATAGTTTTTAGTTCAAAGTAAGTCTCTGACTTATATTTTTATTTTTTGTTAAGCAAATAATGCTTTCCTTTCATTTTGTATGCCGAAAAGAATTGGTTCAATAAATATTTGTTGATTTAAGAAGAGTTTCTTACTTATTTAGTTTTATATTACACGAAATGTTGATTAGAAGATATTAGGGACTTTTTACCCCAAGCAATGGACTTTTTGCCCCGCGCGTGGGGCAATAAGTCCATTTGGAATTGACGAACATTTTGTGGTATAACTCAACAAAAAATAACAATATCACCGAATGAACTTCGCAAACGTAAAGCCCAATAGTTATAGTTTTAACAAAATAACACCAGATATCTCTAGATTGTTAGTACTAAATTTTACATAAGATTATACGAAAAACGGGACTATTAGCCCCACCCTACCCTACATTTGTAAAATTCCGCAGGGCCATCGCGTTGAGCCACTTCTGTCCAAATGATTTTACAAAGAAATTAAGAAGCTCGGTAGAAGTGGATTTAAGAATTTCCCGAGTACTTGAGCTTCTTAACCATTAACTGGTGAGGTGGAAACTTTGTTTCCTGACGGGTACAGTGGGGTCTGACGTACCCCCATTTCCATTTCTATTTACACAGTAACATCTTGACTTTTGCTTCGGCACAGAACATTCAAGTCTTTTCAGTAACTATATAGACACAAATGATGCGAATAAAATCGCATTTATAAGGAATATGGGCATACAATTACTCGTTTTGTATCCTCAGTGAAAAAAACGCCGAAGTAAACAAGCATCTCAGGCAGTGGCGCACCCAGAGGGTGGCCCAAGGGGCCCTGGGCACCCCCCAAATGAGAAGGAAGAAGGAGATTAATGTAACCACGACTGAAGTAATTCGGGAGTTTTATAAAAAGAAAGAAAGCAGGATTTAATTCCATAAATAAATTTTCATAATTACCTAATGAATATTATTGAATTTGCATTAAAAATATTTTTAGCCCTTAATTAAATTCTGAGTGCGCCACTGATCTCAAGCATCATCATAGAGTCCATGAAACACCGATGAAAATTTCTTGACGAAACGTTTCAACTTTTCCTCGAACATCTACAGTAAGTACTGGAAATATTACATCAGTCGTGTATTTAGCGTGTTTTCACTTGCACAATATTTAGTATTAGTATTCGGAAAGTAATATTTTCGCGCGATTATTAACTACCTAAGCGTTCAGTTAGAGCACTAAATAGGTGGAGAGAGAAGAGTATTGAGTATCCGCCTTTTTGAGTATTGCCAAATTCACTTTACAAACAGAAAATATCCGTTACTTCTTTGATACTTGATAGCACGACACATTATTGGAGTGTTTTATTACATTTAAGCTTGTATTCTGTTTATAAAGTGAATTTGACAATACTCAAAAAGGCAGATAGTCTCTCCAGAGGACCAAATATATCGGATGCGCATACTCACCTCTTTCTTGCTCTAGTTCATTTCCCGATACCTTAATTAAAATAAGAACCAACTAACTCCCTATTAGGGCTGGGACTATTTGTCGAATTTTTCGGTATTCGAATATTCGAATACTTCAGTTGCTCAATTATTTGGCGAATATAATTCTAATATCCAAGTATTCGAATAATATTCGAATATCCAAGTATTCGAATATCCAAGTATTCGAATAATATTCGAATATCCAAGTATTCGAATAATATTCTAATATCCAAGTATTCGAATATTGATGTATTCTAATAGTATGGTGTGAATTATAAATCAAGTTCTTTAGGTTTATTTGTCAGGGTGAAATCTTGTAAGCTACTTTTGACCCACTTCACACCATACTATTCGAATACATTAGTATTCGAATGCAGCAGTATTCGAATATAGCAGTATTCGAATATAGCAGTATTCGAATATAGCAGTATTCGAATATAGCAGTATTCGAATATAGCAGTATTCGAATATAGCAGTATTCGAATAGTATTCGAATATAGCAGTATTCGAATATAGCAGTATTCGAATAATAACATTCGAATACTGAAATATTCGAAGTTAATTCGTAGCATTCGAATACTGAAATATTCGAAGTTAATTCGTAGCATTCGAATACTTGTGAAATATTCGAATATCAAATTATTCGAATAGTCCCAGCCCTACTCCCTATACAATAAATATTTCCAGTACTGCATAAATTCCTCCACTTCAACGCCACTAAGAAGAGCTTGCATTCGTTTGTTTACATCGTTTTAAAGATCCCTATCTAAAATCGCACGAACTAAGAAATCCTGCTTCACTCCTCGCGTAGCTAAAGTTGCCTGCGCGTCTTAATAAATACGTAAATTAATAGTTGCTCTCGCATCTACTCAGCAAAGTCGACGTCGACGTTGTCGAAAGGGAGCGCAAAGGGGGCTCGTCTCGGTTGAATTTTCGTAAGCATCGATCGGTGGAGCACGTGGTGGCCGGTTAAGCGTAGTGCGCGGCCTGTCGGCTTAAATTGCATTCTGCTGGGGGGTGCGTATCGGCGCGGAGGGGTGGACCCGCGCCGCGCCACGCCGCACGAGGGTGGCACAAAGGAAACTGGAGTACTAACCAAGGCATTAGCAGGATGCCCCGGTTTCCGACAAACAACATCCAGCCCCCTCTGCGGACGGTCGCTGCGCCGCTTCTGCTACCCCCTCGCCCACCCCCTGGGAACGGTCTTGCAACCCAATTACGCGGGGACTACGCTCTTTCGTATCGATTTCGAGATCAGAAAGGGAGGCTGCGGCTATCTCCCTTCACCTCGCCGACTTTGCTTCCGATCTTCCTGCCCCCCCTCGTCCCAAAAATTGTATCATCCCTTACATCTTTTTCGTTTTCTTTCGCGAGCGAACCCATGGGGCGAAACTGGAATTACTCATTTACTTAGACAGTTAGGAATCGATGGAAGAGGTGTAGAGGTGAGCAGTGCGTGCTTTTGTAACAGACTGGGTCATGCGAAAAAGGGCAGAGCCTTTGCACGTATAGTCGGTCTGAAAATTCTGTGCGTAACAGGGGAGACCGAGGTTAGTTGATACATTTTTCAGCTTCTAGTTTGTAAATTCAAATTACTTACTTTGGAGAACTAATAGTGCAATATGCAATTATTTGATCATTTTTGGAGGTATTAATTTTATTTCCATTTACAATTTGAATAAAGGAAAGATTTTTTTACGTAACGTGGCACGTGTACGGAGGGTGGCCAAATTATTATACTGAAACAAAAAAGTTTGAGATTTTATAAGTTTTAACGCTGTATCTCTGCGAAAAATAGTCGCAAGAAATATTTAAAAAACGCATTTTGACGCTAGAAGTTTCTAGTTTTTTAATCAAGAACTCAAATTGTTTTTCATCCATTATGATACTGTTTTATCAAGATGGAGCGCCGGAAACAAAGTTTTAGAAATTTTTGTCTAGTTTGAATGTATGCACGAGCCAGAAAAATCTTTTCCGGTAAATCCAATGAGGAGCTCTTATAGAGCAAATATTTCTCTTTAATTCTTTTTTCTTTTTGGTTTTCTTGTATGATTTTTATTGACCGAGTTATTCGCGATCAAAGCAAAAAAGATACTTTTCACTTATGATGTGTTTTGGGAAGCTAAGAAAGTGTTCTTTCAGAACCTTTAATTGCCAATTTAAGATTTTTTTTTAATATTATTAAATCCATTTTAAAATGATCCCAAAAATTGACGAAAATGTTTTGAGTATAATAATTTGGCCACTCTCTGTATGAAATCACCCTGTTGTCGGGACAAGTTGATGCAATGCATTTCTGTTTAAATTAAACGCACATATGAGACAAAAGCCCTGATGGTATTTTAATATCCGCAGATGACAATAGAGATTTACTAATAATTAATGTACCTAGAAAGCGTAATATATATTGTTTGCTTAGCTTAAACGATGGTTGAGATATATTCACACAAACTTTACTACTGATTTTGACATTTCTCCGAAAGAATCTTAAAACGCAATATATTAATCCCTTAACGACACATTAAATTTTAGAAAAATACTAAAAACTGACAAGCTTTTCTAATATTTATATTTTATTATATAAATGTTTATAAACTGGGGGAAACATTGTTTTTCGAAAGAAGCGTTTACGTTTTACTCTATCGTGCGCAATATTACGGAAGGGGAATTTTAAGACTGTGTTGCGAGGTGGGTCTTAAGGGGTTAACGTTGTAAGAGGAGGGAATGAGGGCGATGGGGACCCTGAGACTCTTGAGAGCCTTACTGACAAGTCAAGAACCCGTACTGTTTAGACACTGTGAATTTAAGACCCTGGCAGAGATCTGACCAAATAAGTAAAGTTCTGTGATATGCGATAAGGAAACGCATGTGGTGGTTTGTAATTTGTTGCATCCATGCGTCTAGCTTCACGAAGTCTGGGTGCCATGCATCTTCATCGGGGTAACTAAAATAACCGCGTTATTTATAATATTTAAAATTCATTGGGTGTACGTGGACTTTTGTGACTGACCGTGCCTAGGGTTACCATGCGTCCTGGTTTTCAACCCCTATCCCGGGTGTCTCGGTCGGTTTTCAAACACGCCCGGTTATCTTATTTCTCAACAAAAAATAATGAACCATTTCTGAAGAAAGTTTCATGTACAGGGTGTATAAAAAGTGATGGACGCAAATTTCAGGGGTAATCGACACTAAGGTAGGGGCCAGATATATTGGCTGGTGAATTCGTTTTCGCAGCTAACGCACACCTATTCTGATGTATGTATGTCTACGCTAAGAGCTCGGTTCGGCCTACACGTTAAGAGCTCGGCGCTATCCCCACCACTTCTGGTTCACTTCTTTTCTGGCAAGGCGAGAGCGAGTCAAAAAACGTTGAGAACAGAAGAATACTCCTCACGAAACTCACCGGCCAATATATCTGTAAAAAACTTTCACTTTAATTTTCAATGTTATAAACAATTTTGTGTTTTTTTTTACACAAATATCCACCGATCCAGATGTGTAGATTCACCCGGTGAAAGTGGTGTCCATCACTTTTTATACACCCTGTACAGACAAATATGACTTGTCTCCCTAACAGATTGTTGCTTTACTTGTAATTACTATCTTTTTTTATTCTATGTCAATTTTCCCCCACTTTTTCAACAAAATTTCGTTCTGCTCCGTTTTCTGTCACCCGTCCCGCGTTCCTGGCAAAGAAATATGATAACCCTAAGCATGCCCGAAGCAGCCGTCCCCGAGCTACTCGAAATTCCCGCCAGCTCAGATCCGTCGAAACGCCGAGCGCGCCGGCCATCGCCGCTTCGCGACCTCTCCTTTCAATAGTAAAATCAATTAAAGCCGTTCGAAACTGTCCGTGTGTACGATCGGATCGAGAGGCTCCCACATATCTCGGGAACGAGCCTCTCTTTCCGTCCCTCATTCTCCCCTCCCTCCTCCCCCCGCCTCTCCTCTTTCTCCTCCGCGGCTAATCTTTCCCTTCCTATCTCTTTGACTCCCCCTTTCGCTCCCTCCCCTTCTCCTCCACCTTTCTCTCTCTCTCTCTCCGTGCCTCTCCCCCATCCTCGGCTCTTTTATCAATCGGCTATTTGATTGCTTTCGGTCCTACCGCCGAGTTAACTCGTTCGAGTGCTCCTCCCTCCTCGCCCCGACATCTCTTCGTTCCTTCTTTCGGCTTGATCCATCGCGATCTCCTTGCTCGTTCTCTCCTCGTTGCCACCGATTGACCCTTTACTCGGCTCGCCGTTACTGCCAAGCAACCGTCCTTTATTCGAGCTGACTAGAGCGCCCGCGCGCGCCCCTCCGCCCGTCTCGCCCGACACGTTCGCGGAAAAGCCTCGAGACACGTATGCAGCGGCGCCCCGCTCAATTGTCGCCGGCTGGGGCCGAGCCGCGCGGCAATCAACCGGGGAGGTGGATGGCACTGGAGCTTCGCGCTCTGATCTCTCTTTGGCACGTTTACCTCTGAATGTGTCAGGGACGGGAGCGAGGAACATTGACAGCCACCGAGGTACAGCGAAATTCTATTTCGAACAGCTGTTTTATGGTAGCCTCCAATAGCAAACTGTACGCATGCACTTGTGGAGGTGGTAAGTGTTCGGTTTCGAGCAGTGGATGCTTGGACTACCGTCAAGGACCCAGTTCCTGATCACTTAAGATGCAAAGGGAGCAATTTCTGATCAACCTAAAACATTTTACTATGAGCTATCAAATGTTTGAGTATAAATTTAAAAATACTTCATAATTATTTAATAATTTTTTGGACTAAATTTGCATCGTGATAAACTTATTATTTGGTATTTATATACTAAACTGATCAGGAATTGGGTTCTGATCAGGAACTGGGTCCTTGACGGTACGCTTGTCAACCGTGCTATAATATATAGTATTGTACTATATTTTTTTTCTAGTGTACTATATATCTACTGTTAGAAAAAGGTAGGTCGATAAAATTCAATTTTTATTTATTTACGTACAATTTTTACTTATTTTTTTATTCTTTGGCAACATCAACATTTTAATTTCTGAATTTAAACTTTGGCAGAGAGGATTTTTTTCTGTAATGAATATGAAGTGGCGAAAAGAGAGAAACAGAGTTAGGTTGTGTTTCATAAAAATTGAGCTTCTTGTATCTTATATACATATGTTACTTTGAATTTTTAGTGCGATCAAAGTTTTGACATTTGTTAAAGCCAATAAATTAATTAATAGTGCAAAATGCGCGAAAAATCTACCTACATTAAAAAATAAGATGTAATTGTTTTAATGTGGTTTTATTTTGTACCACTGTTCTCTCAAAAGTACTATATTTTTTCACAATGTACAATTTTTTTCATCACCTAGGAGATGCTAGTATTTTTTAGAAACAGTTGGCGAATATAGGTGACCACAGTCTTGTTACCATGGATTTAATTTTCACTGAATTTCTTTTACGCTTTCTTTGCTTCTTTTTCTGATTACTCGCGCGTCGCAATGTCTTTTCAGTTATAAAAGGTGGGGCAAAAGTAATTGATAGATTAAAAAAGATGATAACTTCTTTATTTGTTAATTTCTTCTTAATATTTTTTTATTTTGCATACAGAACTTGAGAAATTTAAGTATGGAAAAACAGCTGGCACAAAAACTTGATTCCTGATGTAAGAAAAGGAAAAGTGTACTACTTTTTTGAACGACCTGAAGTTTCCAACTTTAATTTTCCATTTATTTCACTTCGCTCAAAAGTTATTGCAAAAGTAAATCAAAGTGGGATATTCCCATTAATAGACATTATTATTATTATGTTTGGAGAAAATTAATTCACAGGATAAGCAAAGGTAGAAACCTAGAAAATAAAATGCTTTATTGATACAGAACTGTGGGCTTCTGTTGCCCATCGGCACTTTTAACGTCTTGCAGATAATTTCGTACACAAATTTTTATTTAAAATAATTTTTGCTCATCTCTGCGTTCAGTCAGTAGCGATTGGCGTATTCTACATCTACTGCCATTAACTTGAAATATTGTTATTTTGATATACAAATGTTTGGAAGTGCTTGTTATATCCTTCCTGCCCATGTTTGTAGTCGAGATCAATTCTATCGCGTGTACTTTACTTTGACTGTGTGTAGGTAACTTTAGTTATTTTATCTGTATTAGTTTTAGGCACTTAATGCTTATCAATAATATCACAAGGCTTACACAGTATTCCTCCTTCAGCCTGGCATTTACTCTAGATTTAGGTACTTTTCCTATTACTCATCTACACGTATTAGTTCATTTATTTTCTATGAGTAATAAAGTCGTAATAATAATAATAATGTCTATTTTACGCCCTTTTTTGAATTATTCAAATTTATTCGAGTATGTTTCCTATAATTTTCAAGCACAAGAACTTTAGCAATTTGATTGAAACAATCTCATAATAATTATTATTATTACGTCTTCATGACACTCGCTGATAGAAAAGAGGAAATAAGAAAATAACGAGAAACTGAAAATACCATAGTATAAAGTACAAAAATAAAACGAAGTCAAAGAAGCAGCTGCAGAAACTAGTGGAGGTAACTACGTGACAATTAAGTGGGCAAATCAGCGACAATTAAGCGGGTACTACTGTACTTTGAGCTGGACATATAGCGAAGTTGTAAAATCAGACAGGCATTAACCCTCATCCGTTCCTGGTGTCAATTTGACAGAAACGCAAATGTTCCCAGTGCACGTTGCGATAAATCTACAAATCCAGTAGGCCCTACACATCGCCACATTATTTGCGAACGATGTGAAAAATTGTATCCCTAAATATACAGAAATTTAATTTCTTATTTTCATTAAAAGAATTTGCAAAGTCAACTACCGTCAAGGACCCAGTTCCTGATCACTTAAGATGCAAAGGGAGCAGTTTCTGATCAACCTAAAACATTTTACTATGAGCTATCAAATGTTTGAGTATAAATTTAAAAATACTTCATAATTATTTAATAATTTTTTGGACTAAATTTGCATCGTGATAAACTTATTTATTTGGTATTTATATACTAAACTGATCAGGAACTGGGTCCTTGACGGTATTTATCTTTTCATTGTATTTATTGTTTTCCATTGTGTTAATATGACACCAATGGACAAATTAATTTGAAAAATTGAGGGGCGGAGGAAGGTTAAAGTAAAAGTATTTCGAATATGTGTAGAAACTAACAGTTTAGAAAATCTATAAGGAGTTGCGTACTTTGGGCCTCACTCTGGATCTCAAATCTCTCAACTTTCATTCAGTTTCCCAATGCAGGATCCACAGAACCCGGAAAATGTGATTCGATACGCGACCCAGAATCCTTCTGCCTCGATCGATCCATGTCACTTATCCCTTGCCAGCGTCCACTTTAACCCATTCCATGTATCAAACTAATACTTCCGATACGTTTCACATATTCAGGAAACGTGAATTTCACATCGTAATAGAATTAAAATCCAGCGTGAAAGTTTATTAGGCGATGGGTAAAAATGAAACTATGGGTTTCAAAGTAGACCTCAGCTAATCGATTGTGAACTCCTCCGTTGTCCAATGATGAAGTAACGAATTTAAGACTTGAATAGATCTCTGGCACTAAGTGGTGTCGATCTTCTTCGTCGATTGCAGCTTCATGGATCGCTCGACCCGTGGAGCAGAGGGTTGAAACTGGGAACGTTCGAGAAAGGCGAGTAATTGTTAGGAGAAAGCGATTCGTCGCTTGTGTTTCTCACCCCGGCGGGGATGGGGAGAGTCGTAAAACGCGAGGCGAATCGGTAACCGGCCTCGAAAATCGGCGTGTAATTTTCGACGGGCTGGTCTGACTTTGGGGGTGACTCGACGGGCCAAAAGTGGAGCGAAAGGCCATTGGGGTTGATGCATTTTTTTCTCTTTTTCTCGCTGCAATCGATAGCGTTACGACTCGTTACAGCGATCGCGGAACGCTGCTCGCGTGGCAGATTCATTCAACGGATCGCTTCTTGGAGAATAGAAATCAGGGAATTACCAAATTTCTTAACTTTGCAAAACGTTGTAGTCTGCCTGGTAAATTCCCAAAATCAGTGGACGATAAAGTTTTTTGAACGAGCAACCCCTGTACATTTACCTTCGTTTAATATTGTATTTTTGTTTGTGTTAATTGTAGGTTGGTTTTTCGTTTTTTTTTCAATTTTGTATTGATTAGGAGACACTTACTTCGATTCGATTAAATCGATATAATTATATGGAACGACTGTTGGTATTATTTTGTGTCTTTGAAAATTAGAAATCTTTTTTAGATAGGAATTTTATTTACCTAAACTCTACGCCCTTCGATTTTAATATCTAAAATACAGCATATTTGTATCAAGAGATTTTATTACTGCAAGCCCAAAATATTATTAGAAGTGTATTCAGAATTTCTACTGCTCTGTTTTATTACTCGTTCAAAGCAGGAAAAGCTTTGCTCGTAACTTTCATATTATATGTTCTTCAAGTGCCTTAAAGGGGCTTCTCCGCCGGAGGCACGAAAAACATGGGTATTTTCAGGAGTTTATAGAGACTAAATTACTGGCTGGATTGTTTTCAAATATATATATATGAATATTTATTGATTTTTGAAGAATACACACAATTTGTTCCATGTTCATATAAATAATAGCTTTTCATGAATATCGTATTAAAGAAATGCTTATAAAAAATCTTGTCGCGCTTGCCGAGGTAATTGTGGATCACCATTGTGTGCTGGAACAACAATGTAAACAAAATTTTGTTAAGGAGGAGTCTGGTTATGGTTTGAACTAGAATAAACATAAATGTCGAAAATCTCATAAAATGGCAACATTTTGAAGTTAAAGTCGTATATTCTTTTATCATTCTTATTAATAACAGAAAAACTATAGTAAATATTTTTATAATTCTAAGAGTTACTGCAGTAGAAGGATATGTTTTCTACAATCTCCGAAAATTTCAAACCAGTAGCTTTATTAATTCTTAAAATAATACCTTCACAAACTTGATACTTATTTTGTGGCCTAAAGTATTGTGAAAAAATTTCCTATAAAATATTATTTTCAGGCCAAAAGGAGCTTGAAATAATATTTCCACAAAATACTCATTATTTTGAGACCAGAAACGTTTTGGAAACATATTTCCATAGAATAGTTATTATTAATAGTTTTCAAAAAAACGCAATGAAAGTTTTTATAATAATTTTTATACACTTACAAAATTCATGTATTGTCCAAAAACCAATAAATATTTATCTGTACAAGAGAACAATACACCTAGCAGTTTATTCTGCATAAATTCTTAAAAAACACTCGTATGTTTCTGGCCTCCGAAGGAGAAACTGCCCTGAAAAACGTATAAGCCACTCTGTGTGGACCAAAAAGTGACGTTCTTTCCCAGAATAGGAGAAACGTGATTGCTCGCGACGTCCAAGCAATCAAACTGTTACGAAATAAAAAATTGAGAAATTCTCAGACAGTGGTATGGAAAATTTCATAGTTGTCCGTAGGAACGAATCGAGTAGAAGGGGGAAGGGTGCGAAACGCGTGTACGTTCGATCTCGGATTCGATGCAGCTCGTTTCCACCCTTGAAAATCTGGTCGCACCCCGACGAGCGTTTGGCGTATTAGTCATTCGGGCGCAGCTGGGAATCGTGCTCGGGGGTGAGCACCCCCCTTTGCAAGGTCAAATCAATTCAAGCTTAGCCCTGTGCCGAGCTTGATTTTTCCTATCAAATTTTGTACTTTTCAGTCGTCTTTTCACTTGCCAATCGCTATAATCCACAACCACTTTGGAATTTTCGAATTTCTTTTCCGCGAATTCTTTGCGGCCCTTCAGTGGCATCCAAAACTTTGCAATTCCTCTGCGAAATAATTGTAGGGGCATGCGACTTTCCTTGTTACACAATTTAACTAAACTGAATAATCAATTATTTAAATTTAAGAGTGAATGAATATAATTCTTTTTATATCGTCTTACCTATTTAGTTTTCTTGGAATTCTTTATTTTTTATAGGGTAATAAAGTAGTATTAATATTATTAGTATTAATAATATTTCAGTAGCTTCTTCGCCTGATAAGATAGTGGAATAGAGAAGATCACAATCATCGTGAAAACAATTCACTTTGAATTGAAAGAAAATTTGCCACACGATGCGATTTTAATAAAAATCGACCAGTGATTTTAGAATTCTCTTTCGATGTATCGAAGCTGTCTTGGCATAAGAGTTTATAACAATCTGCGAGTTGGCTGTCCCAAAAAGTATCACCTCGCGTTTTCATAATTGCATACCCTGGTGGAGAATTCTTCTTCCCTTCCGCGCACGCTGTACGCGATATTCCAGCGCCGAACAGCGTATGAACTTTCCCAAGTAATAAAACTCATACGAAGAAATAAGGAAACTGCGACGCACATTGGTCCACAAAGTATTCTCAGAAAATCCGGTTTACCAAATTCCCACAATTTTCCCACCATAATTCCACCTTCCCTTAGTTTCCACACCGCCCCCGTCACTATTATCATCCCCATTATAACATCGACCGCCACAGATCGGCTGAAAACCGACATCGAATGCCAATTCTGCCCTCCTTAATTAAACTGTCCTATCTAGCATTTGTTTATTTTTTGAGATATGATGAAATATTTGAAGTTCCACACGTCTTGTACCTTTTAAGTATACTTAGAAACGTCTACGTGCTTCCTAAAGATTAATAAACAGTCTAATGCATTTAACCTAATTTTTTTCGAAATGGTTAAAATATCTTATCTGAAAGAATTAATTAATTGGTACGTTAATAATACATTCCCTACCGGTACAACTATTACAAAAAATGATATTAGGCTATTACGAAATAATGACAACATGTTTTAATTCGAAAGATGGAAAATAAGTATGGTGCAAAGGAAATGATAAATCTTCAGTTTTCTCGGTTGTTTCAAAATGTTAGATAGGACATTTTAACTAAAGAGGGCAGAATTGCATCGCGGCTGGCCAGAACCGCGCGAAAATAAACACCGCGGGACCGTTTTCTGCGTCACGATTATATGCGTTGCACATTGTATTCCAAAAAGAGGCAAATGATTTCGGTGACCGTGCCTCGTTGATCGTAAAAGCGGTAACGATTTTCAGAGGTGCGGTGTATCAGTAGCGTGCCTGATGAAAGGGACGCCCGGACCAAAGGGAGACGCGAGAGACAAAGAGAGAGAGAGACAGAGAAAGCAGGGGTAGCGAGGGGCGTTAGGGGGGTTGAGAGGGGGTGGAAGGGTGGGGGAGGGGAGGGGGGAAGAAAAAGGAAGAGAGGATAAAGAGAAGGGTGCCGGTGGACCTCCCTATTGACAACGGCTTTCATCTTTATAATTCAACCCCTCGCGCCACCCTCAATCCATTTTGCCTTTTCTCCCTAATGCTTTTTTACCATCCTTTCGCCGCTCTGTTCCACGTGTCACCTATCACATGCCATCCACGGACTTACGCCCTTTTCCTTCGCCAAAAATTCTCGCCGCGCTTCTTCTCCGCCGCAAAAAGACCCCGTTTGATGTCTTTGCACTCGCGTTCGCCTCTGCCACCGACGCGGCCGTCTACTCCTACGCCACCCATCTGCGTTATGAGTTCGTTAACGTCCCCGTGATGAAATTAAA
The DNA here is from genome assembly GCA_960531205.1 of Andrena bicolor. Classification (NCBI taxonomy): domain Eukaryota; kingdom Metazoa; phylum Arthropoda; class Insecta; order Hymenoptera; family Andrenidae; genus Andrena; species Andrena bicolor. The sequence goes on along the minus strand of OY482668.1, from coordinate 17,786,515 downwards.
CGGAAGCGATTCTTCCGCTCGCGGACCACCGCGCCACTGCCAGCGAATCCGTGGAATTGCTATGCTAGTTTAACGGGGATCAATTATTTATTGCACGCTGTTGTTGGGATTTTCCGACGTGGCCCTCGAAATTTCCGCCCGGGAAAATTTGTAGAAATAACAGCGAAGTGGGAGCGGTACCTACGCTTCGCCGAGTTTTGGAATTATCAAATTGTTACCAAATTTATTTTGAGTTGTAAAAATATCATGGTGAAGGTCGAGTGCTTGATGAAGTTATTTTATGTGATTAGTACAGCCTGTTGGAATACATTATTGCTACTAACTCAATTTTGCAAAAAATGTGGGTGAAATCGTTTTTGCTCTCAACGCCTCTATTTATTTTAGACACTACCGCAATTTCGCTGTAGTGAAAAACGATGCAAGTGGTAGCAATCTTCACTACCAGCAATCTTTTTATTTCCCTCTAAATCTGCAAAGGTGCTACACGCTGAGAGTCCATACCGATAAACGATCAAGTTGACGAACTGATCAGCCACGCGTTTTTTGTTTCTACTGAAAATTTTAACTACCAATAGGTACCCTAGTAGCACAAAATATTGGTTAAATATTTTTCCCGAATATTAAAAAAATATTTTTTTAGCCACACTTTTTAATATGAAAAACATGTTGATTCCAAATATTATATTCACATACTGAAAATGTGGAATAAATGTTTAGAAAATATGAACTGAATATGTATTCGTGGAATATAAAAGAAATGTAAAGCAAATATTCTGGAAACGTGAAATTAATATTCAGAATTCCAAAATAAATATTCAGGAAATGTAAAATATGTATACTTTATATTTGAAAAAAAATTTATAATATAAAATGAATATTTCCAGTATATTTGGAAAAAATATTTGCTTCTTGATCTAGAATAAATATTGTATGTATATTTAAATATAAAAAAGAGATTGAACCTCTTTTTAATATTGGATCTACAATATTTTGTGCTACTAGGGTACTTACACCGTTTAGCATTTCAACTCCTCAATGAAATTACTCCAAGACCATCATAATATAATAAAAATTTCGAAATCTGTATTTGAAATACTTTCTTTGCCAGATTCTTTTCACCCAACTGTACCGTGATCTCCCATTATTAACGAACATAACGACATCACTGATATGAACGCGAAACGAGTGAAGGGGATGTCAGAATACGTACCGCCTGCTAACCAAGTGAAAAAACGTGAGGGGGAAAAACGACGAAAGTAAAAAGCACGGTGCACGGTGCGTGGTCTATCGTTTTCCTAGCTTGATTCCCGGGGAGGTCTCACGTGTGCCGCAATCCTCGTGCAGTCGATCCCTCGGGGAAGACCTCCCGGAGATTTCGAAGGTTTCAGAGATTTCGGAGGTTTCGTCGGGTGCCGGGCAGAAGCGGCTGGATCGGTGGTCTTCGTGGAAAGGGGGCAGATCGATGGAAAAACGAGGGGGGAAGGGAGGCTAGTCGAAACGGTCACAGATGGTGTCTCGCGTGGTTTACGACGCGGCCCAAGCCCTTCCATATGGGAATGATACTATTTAACTCACCCTGGAGACCTGGCAGGGTGTCGGATGACCTATACACCCTCCTTTCCACGCACAGGTTCGGCTTTTACTAGCAGGTCCTTCCTCCGCAGCTTTGCGTTCTGCCTGCATGGTCTCACGTTCGAGTTCAGACGAATACTTTTCAATCTATGGAGTAACGATTTAGTCTATCGTTCTCTTCCCGGTCGATGGCTTGCTTCACTTCGCACGTTTCGATGGCGAGTGCGGGGTCTATTTTCACCTGTTCTAAATATTAAACTAGAAGTATTATTTCTGGAGGAAGAATTTTAAATCAGAACAGGTTTAGAATTTATAGTAAACGTTTATTATAAGGGGTGCTTGATTAAAATTACGGGGGAACGTGGACGCTGCACTTGATGAGCAGGAAACTAGCCGACGGCCAAGGGTTAATTTAATATGGATGGGTTATTTAGTGCACAAATATTGTATGTCTACTTTTTGTGAAATTTCAGTTTTTATATGCAACAAATAATATTTGACTGTTTCTTTACGTCGTTTAAAAATCTTATTCGCGGATTTTCGGAACTTTTCTTCTAAAGCGCACCATTTTTACATATTGCAATGGAAACTAAGTACACTCATATACATAGTTTAAAAAAAAAAATGAAATAACTTATATGATAAGTATTTAGTTAATATTTATTCAAAAATGAAGCCTTTTCAAATGACGAGTTTATTCGTGTTTGCAATTTAAAAATTCATTTCTCTTACTTTTAATGCAGTGCACTAGTATCCCATTGATTTTTAAATTATCTTCCATTACAGCGAATTTATTTCCAAAAACTTGATTCGATCATTTTTATTATAATACACACTTTGAACATTGTAAAATATGGAATAGTCGCGTTTTAATAAGAAATGAAATGATAACATGTACCAAAAAATATTCTCACAGCCATACGCATTACATTTTATTGAAGTAAATTTCTAGAATCAGAGTAGAATACAAAATTTGCATTGTTCGATAAAATTTACGTGTTAGTCACACATGGGTCCGAACGACCCACGCTTAAAATCGATGTTTTTGTAACGGATACCACGTACCAACGGACTTTCTGATTCAAAACTGACAGTCTCTACCGGAAGAGGAAACCTCAAATTTCCGTAAAATGTTTCGTAGCTAGGAACTTACCGGTATCAAGCTCCAAAGTTAAAAAGCGGGTCTATTAGACCCAGTATAACCATGAAGGGTTACAAATACAAGCGGTAATATTATCAATTTTTAGACTAATAATAACATGATTATGTTTCTAATATTTCTAAACCAATGACAATTATTATCTAATAATAACATAATTCTGAGGATTCATGTACGCAAATTGGCAAACCCTCGTAGTTTTCACAATTTTCGTAGTTTTTGTCTCAATCTTTAAATTTTGATTAACTTGGCCATCGTGATTTAAGTGGCCGAAATGATTTCGTCTAAAATCACTGGGCTCGAATGAACCAACGGAATTCGAGAGTATCAATATTGAGGTAGGGAAAGGACCTTCTTGTTGCATTTAAACGGCTTCCTTGCCCTCCCTGCTTTACACCTGCTGCTACCAAATTCTTCGAACGAAATCCCCTGTTTTCCTTCGTGTAATGTATCTATACACCACCAGGTGTCACGGTTGCACAAAAAACAAGTAGGTACTTCAAAAAAATACTTGATTAATGTGATTTTCTTTGGATGCATTAAAAAAAATTAATCACAGGTTATTTAAAAAAGTATTTTTACAAAGATCGTGCGAAAAGATATTCGCCCACATTCGATATATAATTATACAAACGAAAGTACAATAAGTTAATACTCTTGTAATATTCACACGATTTTATTATAAACTTTAATCCATTATAGGTACATAGATTCAACTAATTTTCTGAGAAATTCGAGTTTGCTTTGTCCCATTCTTCTAACAAAATTTCTTTGAGCATTTCTTTGGCATATAACTAAAAATATATTAATCAAATGTAAATTGAGCCAAAGTATGCAGAAACCTACCAACCCTCACAATGATAAAAAATTAATTAAACACAGTGCGGATCGTATAATTTTGTGATTCTTATTTTACAAAAAATACCATACCATAAAACAACTCTGTATACAATTATTAAAACTACCAAGCCATAGTTCTACTTTTGGCTTCAAAATAAACGGTACAGAAAATTCAAAATAATATTAATTATACTACTCACTATTAAATAAGCCATTAAAAATCAATGTAAAACAACAAGAAATAAAATATATCCAACAAAAATAAATCTATTTCTCGTCAACAATTAAAATCTAATAAGCCATTAAAAAACAATGTAAAACAACAAGAAATAAAATATATCCAACAGAAATAAATCTATTTCTCGTCAACAATTAAAATTTAATAAGCCATTAAAAAACAATGTAAAACAACAAGAAATAAAATATATCCAACAGAAATAAATCTATTTCTCGTCAACAATTAAAATCTTCAGATTTACTCAATTTCAAATCATTGAGGGTTGGTAGCATTCTACATAACTTAGCCGAATTTTAGGGGATAATACTGAATTTAATAATATATAAATAAGTGAAATATGTTATCCCTATGTATAGTGAGTAACTGGAGACATTTCTGATCGAAAAAATACCCATTTAATCATAATTAATCACAATAATATTTCCAGTCCACAGCCAACGTGAACCTGGTTGTTGAGTAATTGAGTAATGATTAACGATTAACGATGGGATACAAGGGACAACCGTGACTACGGAAACTGGCCACCCCGTAACCATTGAACGTTTCGGGGGCTGCTTCCTATCCAAAAAAATAAATGAACGACTGTTTTCGTTAAGTACGCTCGAATTTGTAATTCGAAACCAGAGTACAGCCCGTGTGCCGCAGGTTTTGCGTGGCTTTCAAGAAATGGTGTTTGTGAAGCCTCCACAGGGCTCGTGTTCCTTGGGTCACGCGAAAGGTTACCCCTGCCCAACTGTGAGACACGTGGGCCTCCCTTACGCCACCGATCATTGCCTGCCTTTTCGCCGAGGACCACCTAAAACATCTTTTGAAAACAGATCATCTTTAATTCCAGCTAGAAAGAGCGAATACTGGTTCAGAGGAATATTAACGATTTTATATAGAAAACAAATATAGTCGCTTAAATCAACCCCTTTGCCTTTCGATTTCTAAGGATTACATGCATCCAAGTAGATTTAAGTGGTTACTCACCTCTGACAGATTGGAAAAGGGGGTTGTCTTTATGATTTTCTTTTTTCATATAAAAAAACGTTGTGTTTAAAAATCAAAACTAACATATGTCCACCATTTTGTGTATAACGACCTGAGAAAAATTTATTTTGGAAGAGAAGACAGCTTAATTTATGCACAAAAAGGTGAATGCCTTGATTTATAAATACTTATAACGTATTTTCATACGAAAAAAAATCATAAGGGCACTATTTTCCGACCTGGCATAGCTATGTAACCCCTTAATAAAAACAGACAGTAGATGTGCCTATTATTTACCATTGAATTTTTAAAAATGAATGAATAAAATTTTTTTTCTAATTCTGTTGAATTCAACCATGCAATGAAGTCTGCTCCACAATTGGCACGTAAGCACAATACATGAATAAAATTATAAGACAAGGGGTACAAATTTAAATATCGTAGAAATTCAGTTTGACTTGAGGCAGAGTCTGCTTGAAAAAATGAATCGAAGATGTAGAGAAATAATGTTCGTTTTGGAAATTGTTTTCAAAACAAATGCCTTTGAATATTTGTTAAATACCCGTGGCAAACGTATTTTTGAACTGGACATTGGAGTCAAATTGAACGAAAAGAAGTTGAAGTTATAAAATATTTAGACACAACTGCTACTTATTTTTCTATAATTGAATGACTCGGTCCACTTTTTTCATTATTCATTATTCGAAGAATAGAAAATAGGTAGCTTCAACAAATTTCACGCTACCCACAACAATTACTCAACCATCGGCAAAAAATTCTATACTTCGATTTCAAATTTCACTGTACAAAAATCACTGTAACTAAAAATGTGCTCAAAAGTTTGGTACGAAATTTTAATTGAAAGCGTATAACGTGTCAAGCTCTAATTACGCTGGATATTGATATTTGTTCTTTCATGGATAAAAGCAAGCAGAAAACATAACACAAATTTTAGTAAAAGCTTGGGAGCGTGTAACGAGTGAAAGGACCAAGAATATCCAACTCGTGCGTCCACTGTCCATAAAAGAAACCACACGTTGCGATAAGCTACGGGGGCACCTTGATTCGTTGCTCATACATGTACTTCCGACTTCGACAATGAATAATTCGACAGAAGCGTAAATATGAATCACGTGGAACTGCTGGTAAAAGTGACGGATTCCAAGTCTGATCGAAACCGCAAACCTGAGCGTTGCAAAATTTCCAGGAACACGATATACCGGGAGATTCAAGAGGAAATACTCCGCAAGTGATTCCAGGAGATAATTAAAATGTTAAGCCCTTGTAACCTGTTGGGATTTTGAGGAAAAATGGTCCATTACTGATCATTGTAATTTAGGAATCATAAATCTTTATTTCGTGCAATGCAAATATATTTATTAAGTGAAATTTACTAGTTAATTTATATATTTCTTTATTTGGATATGAGTAAACATTTAAGTTACAAGGGGTTGCAGGTTTTTGTTGGTTGGCTCCTCGAATATTTTGAAACCACTTATCAATATGTGTACAATAGTTAATCTAGCTTGTCAGTGATAAGGCTATGTAGTACTTAATAGTATCAGTAAGTCATTTATTGCATGGAAGACAAAATGCTAATATTACTGGAATAAGGAGACCTAGTTCCAATTGTTGGTTAAATACGGAGAAAAAATTAATAACTTCCGAATGGAAGACGTACATGCACTCAAAATTTTATTATTGTCGTTATTTCGGTAACGAATTTTTATGGACAGTAAACTACAGGTGCAACAATCTTAAAAATACTATACCATAGTCTATAATATGCATTTAATTTAATAGGGGTAAAGTTAAATCTACGCAGAGGTAAAGGAAAAATAAATAAGCTAGGAAAAATCAGATACTTTTATTGAACACGAGCCTGTTAAAATTATGTTACAACTTGTTTGCGAAAAAGTGTACAAAGAAGACTTTAATTTCAGAATATCCAAAATTGAAAAGAAGTTAAAATACACAAAAATAAATAATACTCTAAAAACAGAATTAAATTATAGGAAAGAAAATAAAACAATTTATTGTATTGTATTAGATGTGCTCTGATTGATTTCGCTCTACCCCTTTCACTTTGCCCCCGGGTTCAGCGGAAGAGAAACGTATAAATATCATATATAATTTACAGGTTACGATGATTGTTAATATGTTGAAACGAAGTTAATTAAACATATTTTCAGTTAATCTGAATCACAAGCTAAAATAATAACACCTTTACAAATCCGTTTTGCCCTAAGCGCCCCCTAGAAAATGCATCAAAACCGAAAACATGAAACAAATTTTTTTTGCACCCTAACGAGTGTATTAATAAGTGCCAAAAATATGTTTTAGGACACGTTATCCTAAAACCAGACCTCTTCCTGTAAAAAAAATCATAAAGATCACCTATTTTTTAAGGGGTGTCCCCTTAGGAAATAACAATTTCATGCATACAATTTTAAAATATTGAATAAAAACTGTAAAGACTCTACTTCACCAACAAGCAGTCTCTCAAATGACAGTGCTTTCCTTAGTGACGTACCTACTAAAACAGCCACCACATAGCACTACTATTATAGTAACATGTATTTATACAAAGAAAAAAATGTATTAAATAATATTAACCAGATATATTTTTATACAAATAAATATTTTATTAAAAATACTTGGCGCTGCGACACCAAAAAAATGTTAATTGTCTTGGTTAATAAATAAAATAATGCAACACACCACTGAGATAAGAAACAAAGAAAAAGATTTTAATGCAATCTATACATCATTATTCAGTTCAGCAATACCAATTCGGAGAGCAGCGCCAAGTATTTTGAATAAAATATTTATTCGTATTAAAATATTTATTTGTATAAAAATATATCTGGTTAATATTATTTAACACATTTTTTTCTTTGTATAAATAGTCATTGTGATAATTGGCGCAATTAGTGTATATCATTCGTTTTGCAAAGCTATTAATTTACGACAATGTTTTTAAATGTGATTCTTTTATGATGGGATTATATACTTGGCGCACTTTTTTGTACCTTTTTTTAAAAAAAGGTAATTTCTTTGAGATTATAGTAACATGTATTACAATATTTCACTTCGCCTGGCCATCTCGCTCCGCCCCGGTAGCCCTCGCGCGAAACCAAAGCCACCTAACGTTTATTTATTCGTCCACCCGCAACCTTAGCCCCGCGAGGTTAGTGAAATCCTGGCAAGGTGCGCGGGGACATTTTCGACTCAGTCACTGCAGATTCCCAGGCATTCCTGTCGGAACGATCCAGAGGAAGGTCGCCCAGGGTAACGCCTCAAGGCTGGTAGAATTCCAAGGACTGAAATAGGAGTGGTAATCTCACCGGAACTTGCTGGAAGTAACGGGGAAGGACGAGGGCGGCGGGGAAGACGGGGGGGGGGGGTGAAAAGAGACCAGGGAGGGCTGGGTGCCGGAAGTCGACGGGGCTGGAAACGAACGGAAGTGAAAAGGGAACGTCGGAGAGAAAGCGGAAGAGCTCCGCCGAGTTGCAGGCAGGGGCGGCGAGGGGTGGCGAGGGGAGGCGAGTGGGTGGGCCGAGGAAAAGGGGTGGGAAAGGGGGGACCGGAGAGGCTGGAACCGGAACCGGAAGCGGGGAGCGCAGGAAGACGAAGGGACGTCGACGTCGGCGTCGGTGGCGGCAACGACGACGGCGGCGGCCCCGATATGGCGGAAGCGTCGCGTTTGCCGGAAGTCGCCGAGGAAATGAAATGCCTCCCAGCCAGCTAACCCCTGCCGGGCTCCTCTTCCTTCTCCTCGTTTGCCACACCTTCCTCCGAGGCCGTCCCTGCAGTTCGAATCAAACGGCAGCTCGATAAAAGCACCAGCCTTGGAAAAGGGGGATGATGGTAGAGAGTGGCCATTTTGGGCTACCACTTGGGGCAGAAAAATTTCTGCACGACGTCTCAGGGCGAGGCTGAAGGAACCAGAGGAGCGCGATCGTTTGTACGGAAAATTAAGGCTATGTGAAACGAGTGCGGATGTGATAACGTCACAGTGCTGGGTGTTTTTCGACCCAAGTGTAACGGCACTGAGTGTAATGATAGCAGGGGAAATTTGAGAAATCGAAAACATTAGGTACCGTCAAGGACCCAGTTCCTGATCAGAACCCAATTCCTGATCAGTTTAGTATATAAATACCAAATACTAAGTTTATCACGATTGAAATTTATTCCAAAAAATTATTAACTAATTATCAAGTATTATTAAATTTATACGCAAACATTTGATAGCTCATAGTAAAATGTTTTAGGTTGATCAGAAACTGCTCCCTTTGCATCTTAAGTGATCAGGAACTGGGTCCTTGACGGTACTTCTCTGCTGCTCTGAGGAGAAGAACATCGTTTGAAACGAGTATGGTAGGATAGTTAGTACCGGGTCCAAACTGACCCAGGCGTTGACTTCCGTGTGGCCACTTGAACCGTCCACCATCCGAGGGATAAACTCACGTGGGGGTTGTTTCATTCCCATTTTCTTCAGATAATGATCCATCGTCGGCGTAGATAGTAGGGTAGAAGTACCGTTTGTGGCCATTGCACTGTTTTTGGCCATGTGCATAATTATCTTATTTTTAAATTGCTTGCAGGTCATTATTATGTGGAGAATTTCACATCATAAATATTTTGTTTAGTATACCGCCCGAAATATAAGGTTATAATTATTGTTTTATATTTTTTAAGAAATGGCCAAAACTGGTATAATATCTTAATGTGGCCACAAATTGTGCATCTACCCTAGATACCGAAAAGATCTGCAGATAACCCCTTGCGTGCTATATGCATGCACGCAGGGACCTCGATTGTAAATATTCTTTTAGTACCTGTGGGAAATATATATTTCCAATGATTTTTCCGGCAAACGGAAACACGAAGAAAAGAAACTGAACTAAAATGATTGTTGTGCAAAAATTAAGAAACTCCAGGGAATTCGCGCAAATTCTTTGCTTCCTTCAAACTCAATTGATGAATTAATTTTGTGGGATATCGGAATTGATTGATAGCTTCAGCATTTGTGCCTCAATGAACGCATTCATCTTCTCCTTTCTCGAATTTATCAATGACAAAGGAAAACAATATTAATACCTAGTGGAAATGAAACAGGCGATAATTATTGGTTATCTCGTCGGGTTCAGTAGAAATATTATTACGACAAAAATACAATATCAGCAATAAGGATTAAATCGGTCGAAGATTTACATCGAGCGCAGCTGAAGTATCATGAGAAGCTTTTCCCCACCACATTTCGAATAAATTAAGATGTACTGTTAAATGTCCTGCAAGAATTTTTCTTTTCCAATGGGTACCCAAAATGGCCATTTAAATATGAGTTACAAATGTCTGTATATTTCATTAAATTAAATAATAAATATTCTTGGGGATTGTTACATGATTCGTCGGAGCACAAAATGTCACCTAACCGATTGAGAATGTTTTACCAGATTTAAAGTACAGTATCCGGTAGAATTGATTGTATAGGACGTTCTAAAGCTGGAGTCATGTAAAACTAGTAGGGAGGGAAATCACTATTAGTGCCCCCAAGTGTCTTGCTCCAAGTTAAAAAGTCAGGGGTAGGTATATAAAGTACACTTTTTGGATATTAGTACCCACTATAAGGTTCTGGAATATATAGAAATACGACGAAACGAGTGCAGCTCTATAATAGATGACGAACTTATTATTTATTCAGTGACTTATGCTCTCAGGAATATTGAGTGGACTCCAGATTACTCACTATATTTCTGTGTGACAGAGTACTGTGCCTCTTAAACTCTGTCCCTTTTGCACAGTTTCGTTTGCTACCGGACTAAAGTGACTAAAAATATTGCCTTTCAGTTGTTGACTATTTCGGAATATTTTGCAACGTAACTGTATATCTTATGCAACAGCCTCCTGGACCGCGTGTCCAAAGTCGTTTCTCTCCTAACGAAGCTTTGTTGCTACGCACCTCATGTGTCAGTTACAAAGAAGATATTCATGGTGTGCATGCGCAAAGATATTCATTAAAATAAATTTGAAAAATTCAGACTTCTCCATAATCCACAGAAAAGGAAAAGCTGAGGAATTACTGAGAATATTAACTTTAACACCTACCCACGATTCACTTGCGATAAAAAACTAATTCCATACTACGAAATGTGTTGATCGCATTATCGCTCGACACGATGCCTATAAATTTAATAATTTGCACTCTGTGGAAATATGGTTGCATTAACCTTGCCAGGGAGGAGATGTGCAATGCATCCGGGTAATTTTCACAGCAAGTAGGAAGCCGTGGATCGAAAGAAATGATCGAACAAGAAACGCGGAGGGTCTCGAAGAGGTCGGCCCTGAAGAGCATTAAGCCGCGGCACCGTGGTGAAAGGCGAATAACACGAATGCCTTTGAAGTCGCATGGTTTCTAGTTCTAATAACGCTATTATTCTAACGCGAGCCCAGTCCGCCTACTGCCTACCGACTTGTCCTCTCTTCTCTCTTCTCTCTTCTCTCTTCTCTCTTCTCTCTTCTCTCTTCTCTCTTCTCTCTTCTCTCTTCTCTCTTCTCTCTTCTCTCTTCTCTCCTCTCTCTTCTCTCTTCTCTCTTCTCTCGACAATAAATTAATAACGCAAGGCCACTGATAAATAAACCAGATCGCACACAGGATTATTGGTCATGCATATCAACCAATCGTTTTTCTCAATTCCACCTTCCAGCAAGAAGTATACATATTTAGGTGTCTGAAGTGCCTGTTCCAGTATCACCTATTTTTAGACTGTTGTTGCAACAAAGATTGCTTCATTTCTTCCTTCCAACCTGGATGCATACAGAAATCAGCTGAGTTGGTTATGGAACGTCTTTTGGTCGACTTGCAATTCACTTGGTAAATCACGATAAAATGCATTCCAAATATTTGAATACTTTATCTGTCGCACGCTGCAGAGCAAACTTCTGCTCCACGTCGATCTTTTTAAAATCTCCGAATTATTCGTTGATATTGGGAAACCTCCTGAACTGTATCTTATAAATATAATACAGATATTTCTATGTTATAATTCATTCACTGATAAATATGAAATAAGAATTCTTAGGCTCACATCTAATACCATATAAAAATCCTGGAATCACGTATGCGTGAGAACCGCAGATAAAGTGTCGCGTGAGAGTATACAGGATGCCAAAAAAAAAAGGAATCAGACACTTTCGAGGTGTATAGTAGTTACAAAGAGGAGTAACAATTACTTAATTGAAATACATTTAGAAATCCAATCTTTCAGAGTAATATACGGTTTTCAGTTTCGATAACTGTATCAAATAAAAAACACTACTTTTTAAACCGATGATGTTAAGAAAATATCAATTAAAAATTGTTTACAGTGTCAGGTAGCTTTCACAGATCTTCTCATGAAATTTTGATCCTCTATGACATGTTAATTCAAAGATTTGGGGTAGATTGTTAAAATTTCACTATTCTTCAATTATATAGGAGCTGCAAATGAAGATACAGCAATATTACACACTGTTTTATTTATTATTGTAATCATTGGGTTAAATAGTAGTTCTGCAAAGAGCATCTGCAAATAATATTTACTGTGTACAGTGTACACATACAACAAAGCAAATATTCGTCCGTCAACTATGCTAAAATTAGATACTATTCAAATAGATAATATTGGATATCCTATGATGAATGAAAATACATATCGTTGATTGAACGCTGATAGTACAACCACGCCGAGGGTTGTGTATAAATACTTCAGACAATGGATTGTCTTAATAATAGCTGATCGTACCAGATATCACAATTAACATAGTTTTTCCATTTTCCATAATTGACCAATTAAAACAATCCTGTAGTACTTTTAATAACATAATTATGATTGACGTTTCAACTACAACTTTACTGTCATTGAAAATGACATGCACAGTACAAATTAAGGCTGCTTACATAAAGTTTATGTGAATATTACTTAATTTAAAACTAACAGCAGTAAATCATTGAATATACTTCAATCATTGACAATTAAAAACTATTTCTTCTTCACAATCTAAAACTGTGTACCTATATTTTACTTTCTAAATGACATCTGGCTTAACGTACTGACGCGAGAAAAAATCGATGGAAATGAGTGTTTTCCAAATTAAATAAAAATACTTTAAAAAAATTAAACTGTAATAGCAGTTTGCATGAACGAGAATTCTGAATTCCTTACGCATACCTTCATCTTCGTTCTTCTTTGTAGAAACGCACAGCAGAATGTCACAGTTCCCTCACAGCCATCATCTTTTTTCAACTAACGTTGATAATCAACCATCACGACAGCGAACGTATGAAATTCCAATCTATTATTGCTTGTTCACGTAACTGACAGGATATGGCTTATATGATTCTACAGTGCATAAGTCGAATATCCTGAAACATCTTGGACGTTTCGAAAATTGAAATCTTCTTTCTTTCTCGCATCTTGTTTCAACGTTCGTAATCATACGCATATAACGTGTAATTCTCTGCTCAATTATTAGTCTTTATGTAATGGACGTCATTACCTGCGTTAAAATTGATCACACTCGATAAAATTGCTGCCTTTGTAAAACAAATCCATTGAGAATTAATTTTTGCAAAATTTAACCTTCTCCTAAACAGACAGTAGGTGTATATTATGATAATAAAAGTCTTTGAGTAATAACACACTTTTACAAATTGACATACTTTTAAACCTTAAATTATACAGAAAAAATATTAAAAATCTACTCTTCAAGCGATTTAACACTATAGGCAAGTAGACATAGAAATTTCCTTTTTTTTTTTTGTTTATTATGTGGAATTTCATCCAGTGTAATTATCGGCGATTTTATTAACTAGCAACTAAAAGAATTAACCTATATAACGTAGCTTATAATTTTCTACTTAGTGCTTATCGCTGTAGACTGAAACGCGACTTTGTTTCCGTGGTCTATAATTATACTTATCGTTATACATATACTTAGCATCTACACTGCACCCCTCTAATTACACAGATGCATTAATACATACCTATACACAATTGCACAAAGTGTCACTGAACTGAGAGTAGGTACTATACGAATGAGATTGATTCTACATGAAGAGATAAATTGGAAATGTGGAGTAATATTTCCACAATGATTTATTTCATTCGCAGGTGCACAATATTTATTGTTGCATTTCTTTTAAAAACGGGGCTCGAAATAAAAACAAATTTTCTAAATTTTCGGTGACATCATTCGATAGAGACCATATAACAATTAAAGTGATGGTGATAATAATAATTTACGAATTAGCATAAAAAGGAAAGATGAGAGTCGCTTTGAAGGCAAAAACGACGTAACGAAAATATAAATAGAATTGGACTGAATTACATCGATACTACTTCATGTTTATATTTTTTTTTTAGTTCGCCTTGGAAGATCTTCTAGGGAAGACGGTGAGGTGGGAGGCTTATTAAAGCATTTAATCGTTCCCCGTGGGAACCGAAAGCCTGGCGAAACTAATTACGACTACTGAACAGTCAGGGTCGACGATTTTGTCGTCACAGGAAGTCTCGCTGTGATTTTTCGTGCGTGGTTAGGGGAGGACGATTGTCTCTCCCTCCCCTCGCTTCTTGGCCCTTCTTCGCTCTACGCAGCTCGTAATTTATCAACCTGTTCTCCGTAGCAATTAATTAGATCAAAAGGGCGACGCTGGGCTCTGAAATAATCGGTTTCGTTTTTAAATCAAACCGTCCATGTCGATTAATATTTTCAATAGAATTATTCAAATACATTGAAAAATTGCTGCCCCATGGAAGCTTATACTCGATCACGCGGTTCCAAATTTAAATTACTTTGGTTAATAGGTTTTCCATTTTTGTATAGTGTTTATATAAAAATGGTAAAATGATTTAAAACGATTTTAATAATATCCGGATCTTGGAATAAATAGGTTCTTGATGCAAATTCTATAAATCATTGCTTCCCACCCTTTTTTAAGCCGCAGTCCCCTTTTATAATATTCAAATAACCTGCGATCCCCTCTCAATATAAGGTAAGGTAAAGAAAACACTTTAATAATAGGTATTTCAGAATATAATTCAAACTTAAGAATATTAAAAAAGATTCGTGGCAAGTTCCAAAAATTACTTCGCGACCCACAGGTTGGGAATCACTGCTGTAAATTTATATAAAATGATGTATCCAAATTGAACTTCAATGAGTTTATTTAAAATTATGAAACAATGATGAAAAGTATGAAAAAAATTTCTGAGATTCCTTTATTATATAGTAAAAATAATAAATTCTAATGTAATTTCTTTTATATTCCTTTTATACCTTCTTGAATATGTTTAATCTTTAAAGTGTTGCTGGCCACATCTGAGTGCCACGTTTTATTTTACAATTGAAGCAATCAAATATCAACCTGACTCTCATATACAGGGTGATTCACAACCAGTATAAAGCACATAGATCCTATTACAACATGAACCATAAAATCCTATTAAAAATAAATACATAATTCAATGTTAAACTGTTGCAACTACATAAGCATTCTGAAAAAGATCTATATTCATGTAAAACATTTAGTACTCAGAATCACCTGCCAAACAACCATCAAAGTACTTTATATCGAGTCTGATAAGGGAACACCCCGAACCCCGAAATTCAAAAAATTCTGAAGCTTTGTGATTATATAGAGAATTTCCTCCTGATTACAAGAAAATTTTTGTTTTCTGCCAAAATTCACTCTAAAAGCGTGTAATTGACACATGAAAACCCGGTTATTTTCCAATTTTGTATTATAACTCGCGAATTGTAAAATAATATTTTAATAAATAATAGATCCAATTAAAACAAGTAACTTTTGTCTTGAAACTTTTTTTTAATCTCTTACAGTTCGCGAGTTATAACACAAAATGGGAAAATAGCTGAATTTTCAGGGGTTGATTTCACCCCGTTCGAGTAAACAAAAATTGCGTTGTCATCAGAAAGAAATCGCCTACATATTCACAAAGTTTCAGAATTTTTTGAATTTCCGGGTTCGCGATCTTCCCTTGCGAGTCAAACATTACTGCGTAGAGATAAACAACCGACATGCCCCTCAACTGATTAATGTTCCTCGCGCCCATCGCTGCGCGCCAGTTGTAGAATCGTAGACGAGTCCGTTGGACGTTGACTTTTACTCGGCGAGCGAGCGACAAAGCATCGAAGCAGCGCTAGGAAAGCGACAGCGGTGCAACAGGGGATAAGACTAGTAGACTCGGGAGGGAATTGGGTTAGCGGCATAAGGTGGATTGTCATAACTCCCGTATTACTGCTCGCAACGTAAGCGATTATATAATCATGCCCGGTGCGTAAACGACGCCCGTCGGCGGCGTGCGAACACGCCTTAAGGCGCCTCCAGCCGGAAGCAGACTTTCTCCATCGTTTCGACCGCGACAGCCTTTTCATGTTCGAGTCCCCTCCCCTCCGCCTAACCCCAAGAAGACGCTCGCTCGCGATTCAACGCGGCCCTTTTTCGCAGCCGAACAACAAGCTCCCGTCGCTGGAATCTCTCCTCCCTCTCCTCGATCGCAAGGGGACTTTGAGGTTAGAAAACGCTCGACTGGCGCGGAAAAAGATAATGGAAGAAACGAAACCGTAATAAGCGGAAGTTTCGCAAAATAGGAAGAGAAAGGAAAAATGCAGCGGGGCCGGCTTGCTAGTTGATTAAAAATATATTAGAAGCCGTCGCGTAGAAGTGTCGGCGGGTAATTGGACCGGTAGTCCCCTTTGGCAAGCGATGATCGCCGCTCGGTGCCCGATACCCGATACTCGATACTCGGCACTCGATGCTCGGTACTCGAGCACACGAGCGATAGTGTGTCGCTCGGCCCAATTGCGATAGATTTCTTCGGTGGAGAGGGCCCTGGCGTGTTCTGGAGCAGTTTACCCACCATGACATCACCTATCACGCTCGCTCGAGCATACCGCAACACTCTGCTGCCTGCTCGCCTACCTTTTTCAATCTTTTCCTTCCCCTTCCCTCCTTTCCTTGCCGCCCCGTGCTGCCCGCCCGTCGCCGCTATCTAATCGCTCCCCTCGCGAATACTCCTCTGCATCATTCAGCAACGAGATTGTGTACTGGGAAGAAGAAAAAATTCCGCGGAACCTTGAGCCCCGCCGCAGATACAGTTTGATCTTCGATAATCCTACGGGTTTCGGCTACTCGGCTTTCGAGCCAGCCGCTTAGGGTTATCTGGCCGTTTCCGCGTAATCGCGGGAACATGTGCTTCTTTGATCTCTGCGAGATAGTAACTAGGTTTTTTGGACACGTCGACCCCTGCACCGGCCTAGCTTCAGCTACTCTCCGCCGCGTCGCTGTGCTCCCCTCCTAGGCCCGGCCCGTACACGACACACTCTCTCGCGGTGATTTTCACTCGGCGAGACGACGTAAGGCGCACATAAGGTGAAGGTATCGATTGCGCAACATCGATATTATGCAACCCGTGGCGGTTTCCTGCTGTTATCTAATTACCGGGAATAGAAGAACTCGGGGAGAGGAAGTCGTGGCCGACGATAAATTCAATTCCACGGGGTTCGAGCCGCGGCTTTTTTTTTCCAGCAAAGCTCGGATAGTCGGCGTAAAGCGCGATCGAGGGGAACCGCGAGTCGCGGCGGGACTACAGTTAGCATGCACTCGTGAATATCGAGCAGCTTGATGCCAGAGGTTGGGTTCATTCCAGTGGGACGGAGCAGCACTTATTGTTAGAAGAAGAAGTGCTTAGTTGGGGGAGTGCGCAAGCTTCGGGTCGCCGATTTGTCACGAATTTTTCTACTGTAGTTGAGGCACTACGGGCATAATAACATGTTAACCTTTAGAGGGCCGGGATTTTTTAAAATTTATTTTTATTTAAAATTTATACATATATACCACCAACATGTTCGGCGAAGTATCCAAATTTTTACATGGCAACTCTGAAGATTAAGGAGGCAACGGGGTTATTGCCTGAAAATTAAAGGTATCTTGGGAAGTTTATTGAAGGGAAATTATTTGACGAATCTTTTTGAAACTTTCAGGACCTTTTATTGTATATTTATGTCATACGATTTTTTTCTGGAATTTATTTGAAGCAGATTTATAAGCTGTACGGGACGAAACGGTTCTTTTAAAAAGTTATGCCCACCTGCAAAATCTGGAAAAACTGATTTTGGAATTTTGACACTTTCTTAAAGTACAACATCTCAAAAGTATTGTGTGGAAGTTTCAATTTGATCCGACCAAAATTGGCGGAGCTGTGCGAGTTTTAATATAGGTATGTCCAGTCGGGGGAAAACCTAACCTAAAACTTTAAACGCGTTTTTCTCGAAATTACATTTTTAGAATCGGTAACCAAAATATCTCAAGAACCGCTGCATCGAATGAATTCAGCATTTATCTCGAAACGTAAACTGGAATTAAGACATTCTTATTCTCTTATATATTTTTGCTGTTACTTTCTGTTTTGTTTTAGTGGTAACGCTTGTTTCTCTAGTCTGCGTTGTTTCACTTCCTTCTACCATGAAATGGGTTTTACCCCTTTTTTGTAAATAAATCAATAAATAAATATAAATATACTCAGTAGTTTGTGACGAGATCGAGTTCGAAGTTTTACTTTTTACAGATCCCCGATATAATAATAATAATAATAATAATTCTTTATTGCACAATAGACATTAACGAAATTGTAACACAAATTGTAACATTGATAAAAAAATACATATATGAAAACAAGAAAGAAAAAAATAATACAGTTAGAATTTATATAGTACCTATAAAAGAAGAAGTAGGGTTCAAAAGGCGAGGTACAACCGTCAATTGTTGTTAACCTAAGCACTTAAAACTACTTAAAACTAGCACTAACAGTGTATACGGGAAATAGATACATAGATTTGAAAATAAAAAATAGAAAATAGAAAATAGATATATGCAGGCATACGTGGAAACGACAGCGTAATTAAGTAACAGTGGCAACTCAACTGGTCCATATAGCAATTCCAGGCATGTTTGTACATTTTTACTGATTTTTCCTTAGAGCTACGATTAAGATTATGCATTGGGAAAAGAACAAACCATTGAATTGATTTACTAACTAGGACACAAACTTGTAACCAAACCTCATGCAATCCCCTTGTAAAGGTATTTTCACATTTAAACTCGAAGATTTGGAAGTGAGCTTTCAAGTACTTCAAATTTATAATTAAAACGTTCGATTAGTTCCAAAAATTTATCTGTAATAATTCGAGTACCTCGTAAAACTTGGAACAGCTCAAGTTTTAGTAAAAAATCTTGAGTTTTGAGTAAAATTACATGTACTCGACTATTATATATAGTCGAACTATTGTAGATAATTTTCTCTTCGTCCCGAATTTTGGAATGCGGGGCTTCGAGTATTCAAACAGCTACGACGGGTTTCAATATTTGTACAAAATATGGAAAGCAGTGAGGCTTTGAAACGGCTGATCCGCGAGTATTTTGCTTGGATTAGGTCATCGAGCTTGTCCAACCGCGATATATCTTGCTGATATATCGATACACGCCTACCTAGCCACGTGCTCGAGACACCTTCGGCAGAGAAAACAGTCGGTAATTTTATTCTTTCGCTCTACCAATGCAGTTTGCTGGTTTTGAAATGATGAATTTCAAAAATGAAGAACTTCTTCTTCATTTAATTACAAATAAATAAATTGAAGCTGAGACTTGTTCTTTGGCATAAATTTGTTAACATCTTAAGCTTTAAAAAAACATGTTTCTTTAGTCAAAAGTATCTAAATATTATGACGCTACAGATGGATCATTAAAAAGGCTTTTTAAAAAGCTCCTTTTGTTTTGCAGTGATAACTCAAAAATGGATATTAAACTGAAGTTAATAAAAATTCTTATCCTTTATGAAAAGAAACTGAAACCCCATCTCTGTCTAGCAAAAAACGTACTTTTAAAAAAGATCACAATTTCGTAGCTGTCATCTTGATAATTTCGTTTTTTTTTATAGGTTGAGTGCAAAACCAGAGGTATTCTGAAGTAGAATTTACAAGCAGGTCGCTGAATTTCGTTTCGTGTTATTAAAATCGCTGTAAAACAAAAGAAACTATTTTAAAAAGAATCTTTATTGACCCATCTGTAGCTTCATCTATAATGCATATTTTTGGCGAAGCAAACATGTTGTGTCAAAGAACAAGTCTCAGCTACAACTTATTTCTTTCTACTTAATTAAAAAAGAAATGCTTTATTTGCGAGAAAAACTGCTGCCTAGTAGCCTTAAGTCAAGTAACACAAAAATCATTAAAAAATAAGAATTTGACATCAAGTTATTTGTTATTGAAGATGATCTATACAAGTAAAAACGTCTTTATTGTTCCTTACGGGTTGCAACCTTCTTTTTCTCTGCCATATGTAGATACCTACAGAGACTCACACGCATAATCGTCCACTCTTTAAAATTGGTGCAAACGACTTGAGTTTTTTTTTTTGAGAAGCTAGAAGGATTAGTTTGATCAGCTATTTTCGACCTTATTCCGCAATCTTCAAATGTTTATAGCTCAGAGCAACGTTAACCGATTTTGATGAAATTTTCAGCATGTATACAACTCACTTAAATCTACAAACGGTTTTTTTGTATTTTCGTTAGGCTCAGAAAAAAAGTGGAAGGGACGACTTTTACTATTTTTTTTTTTTTTGCTATTCCGATCAATTGCAATTTTTTCAAAACCACGAAACACGTCACTTAGCAAACGAATCCTTCTAGCTTCTCAAAAAAATTCAAGCCGCTTTGACCAATTTTAAAAATGTTATGCGATTTTAAAGAGTGTACGATTATGGCTGTGAGCCACTACTACCGTTAAGGAACTAGTTCTTGATCAGGCACTAATTTTTGATCAGTTCATGAAATAAATCGTTCTTTTGAGTTTATGTCAATAAATAATTGCTTCAAATAATTACTAACATAAAAACTGATAATTCAAAAATATAGGTGTTGTCTGTGAAAGCAGTTAGTATTGTTAATTTTAGATGATCAAAAACTAGTTCCTAGTCACCTTATTATTTTATACCTTATAAATAATTAAATTATATACTTATTTTCAACTTTTTAAAATTTTTCCTTGAAGTTTAAACATTAATTCAACTTTTAGTATAAAAAAAGTCTATGGTTTAATGTTTTATTAGGTTAAAAATAAATATTAAAGCGGGAAACCCTCTAAACTGATCAGAAACTAGTTCCTTAACGGTATGTACCTACAGTCCTTAATAGTCCTTTATATTATTCTTCTATACTCTTAACTTATCTTATTTGCTACCTCCCACTATAACTTTCAATCTATTTACTACCCTACTTCGTATCTAAATCTTTCTACCCTCCTCCCCTTCTCTATTCTAATCATTAACTTCGCATCTAAATCTTTCCACCCTCTCCCATTCCTACTCCTATTTTAATCATTAAATTAGTATCATCGCCAATACGATGGGAAAGAAGCCTCCGCACCTGTCCCTACCCCCGCCCACATTTCACCGTCACTCCGAGTCAATCGTTTCGGAAAGAAAGAAAAAACAACTGGCTCGGCGGGGACCGGCGACGTTGTTCCTCCCGAAGAGAAACGCGTCGGCGATGGTCGTCCAGGAAGTAGGTGCGTCGAACGTAGTTCCTACTTTCGAGGCCGAGACGGTCGTAATAGCGATCGGCATTGTCGTGGTTACTGTATCGTCGCGTTCAGAGAACAGAGACAACGGAGATAACAGCGTGCCGGAGGGGGAGAGGGCGAGAGAGAGAGAGAGAGAGAGAGAGAGAAAGAAGTCGTTCGTAATCTGTGGGATAGGACGAAGAGGCAGCGAGGCATGTCCGAAGGAAAGGAAGCTCCGCGGACCTCAGTTCCGCTCGTTCTCCTCTTCCTCCATCTCGTCGGTTCCCAACCTTCCCGAGGTTTCTTCCTCGAATATCCAGGCACGAACCTCAACGTTTTAAAACACCGCCTCGTTTTATACGATTTAAATTCTGCTTGAAGCGCGACAGTAGAAAATGGCAAATGGAAGGCATCGGGAAATTATAGTCTGTGGTGACGTAATACTGCGTGTTCTTGAACTGGGGGGGGGGGATAACACAGGGCTACAAAATTCAGGGTTGTAAAAAGTTTTTTAAAAATCTACGCCGGTTTTATAGGAACTTGGACTTCTAAATGCAATAACCTCGGATTTGCCACATCGCGCACAGTTTTTTCACAACTTGCTTTGACATTTTTATGTTGTAATATGCGAGTAAACATGCATTCATAGACGTGTTAAATAAAAAGTATGTAAATGATGTATAGGATTGTCATTGAAATTAATTGATATTCCACTAGGTGCATAGAAATAACTAATGTCTAAGTCTGTAGTTTATAGTATTGGAATATTTATCAGTCTTTATACTGATTGCACAAGGTTGTTATAAAGTCCTCGTGCGATGGAAAATATTAATAATTTCTGTTCTCTAGGAGGTAAGAACAATCTGACAGTTATTCAATTTGTAGCATATTTAATTTTAGAATTTTAGTATCTTAACGTATCCACCATTTTTAAGGGTACAAAATAGTGCTTTTGATCTCAATATCTGCTTTGGCAAGGTTTGTGTGAACTGACGAATTTTATTAAATAAACAACAGTCTGAATATATTCTTGTAGGAAAAAGTTCTACAGAGATTTATTGAATTTTTATGATTTATTAAAAATTTATTTATTTAGATTCTGATTTTATAAAAAAATATTTATTTTTTGTGAAAATCATCTAGATTAGTTAGGCATAATGAGCTGGACCACATTTCGTGATCCCAGAGTTTACTGTTTGAAAGTTTTTAAGGGGCAGATTAACACACAAACACTTTCTGTTTTATATATTAAAATTATTGAATTTTCTTGAAATCATTCTGTAAAGTAGTTGATAAACCCCGTGAAAGCATTGGAAGAAAATAAGTGGGATAAATGAAACACTATCGTTGAGTATGAAAAATTGTAATATTAAAATGAAATTAATAAAATTATGTACGAAGCTTGCTTTCATCTCGTATAGAACAGAGTGATTAATATTCTTAACTAGAAATTAAGGATTTTATAATGTAGCGGCCTTGTTCTATGGCAAATATTCTAGAACACTCCAAATTCTAAATTATTGTTCACAATGCTTCTTATTTACTGTTTCCTTTACATACAACATGATATAAAAATGTCATTTTTTAAATCCAACGGGTTCACACATGGATTACAAAATATCACATTATACAATGAAATACGTTGGATAAAATGATGGCGCATTTATAATCATTTTGGGAAAACGAAACAAAATAATCACATTCATATGTAGCGAGACCACGTTTTCGCCCAAGAACACGAATTAATCTTTTCAGATTTGTTTCACACAAGCTTTTTAAACTTTCTTGCTTAATTCTTCTCCAATTTTCGAAAACACGATTCGCAATTGTAAGTTCACTTGGGTTATCAAATTATCTTCCACCCACGTACACAGCTTTTGAAAGTGCAGGTTCACTCCAAAACAAAGAAATAAAGAAAACTATACACTGACTCCGTAGATATAATGAAAATTATAGGAACACTGACTCCGCGATTACTCCGTAATCTATATAAAGCGTATCTTCTAACTCAGATATTTTATATAAAAAAAAAGAGTACACTAAATTTCTAAATCTCCTGTGAGTTGCGACGAAAAGCTGTGTTACCATAACTAAAAGTGATAACATTCAAAACAGATGTAAATTTAAAATACTTTGGTAATAAAACTGTCCATTACTGACTCATAAATTGTCTACTCGTCAGTTTCTCTGTTGCGCAGATAAATTTCCAACATTTACGCACCAAACGACTGAAATTAAAAATGATTAACGGGACGCGAGACGACACGTAAATCTGATAGCAACGAATTAATCGAAGAACTAACGAATTACAATTAGCTGAATCTAATATATGCTTGATCTAGGCTGGTCAATTAGAATCCTCAGCGTCTGCACCGCTGCAACACTGTCTCCTCATATTCACGGGCCCGTCGCATTCCCCGCGACGTCCACAGTTTTACCGTTTCACGCGCACGCCGTTAATTCGGTATCCACCGTTGTATTTATATCGATTCTCGCGAGAACGCGTTACGAGGTAACTCGAATTCCTATCGTCTATCCTCGCGTCTAGAGACGCGTCTATGCGAGGTCGACTCTATTTTCGCTCGGGTATCCGTCAGCTCGGCCTCTTCCTCTGATTCCGAGGAAATCCCATGCCCGACTTTCTTCCTCCTATTCTCCTTCGAAATTTCGGCCGATCGCCAGCGAGGCTCCTAGCGGGCCACGGTCCCCCCGCCCCATTGTCCAAAAAAGAAAAAAATCGAGTCTTAAAAATTTACGAAAATTAAAAGAAGAATTCCTAGAAATTCACATTAAAAAATTCACGAATAACAAACTCTTAATCTGGGCAGCACAGAGAAAAGCGGGGAGGAAGCAACAAGGCCCACGATGAAGTCGATGCGAACGGAATGTTGAAATGCGCATCGGGGAGGCCCGTGGAGCGAAGAAAATGAAGAAAACAGTGGTGCCGCGATGAGAGACGCGGGAAAAGCACGCTCGAAACGAGTCCCGGAGTTAAAGTACCGGTTGGAACGGTACGGTATTACGTATTATCTATAAGTTGCATTTCTCGGCTCGTATGCATAGCTTTTCCCGTGGCTTGGGAACACAACGGGCCCGTTAGCAGCGCGCGATCGCGATCATTCGCGCTCGCTGATTTACGCTGACGAATTCGTACGACCCGATTCTCTCGGCTGGCTCGGGGGGAACCACCGAAATCGTGCTACGCGCACAGCGCTCCCCCCTCCGCGCCCGGTTGCGCGGCGTCCGCACGGCGTTCCTTCCAGGATTTAGGGCGGTTTCCATCGGCGATTTCGACGTGAAAAGTGAGGTTGGATACGCATGATTTTTGGAGCCGACTGTGAAATCCCCGGAGCGTACCAGCAACAATAGGCGGGTTTGGTGGCGGTGGGTAAACGATGGTTCCATGGTTGTCCATTCGATCGGTTGCGCGATGTAGGAATCGAAAGGCTAAGGCGCATACGTAATGCGTATCTGGAAGCGTGGGAGCCACGCTCGAACGGCTTCCTCTCACGGCACTGCCACGCTTATATATATATATAGTGTTTGTGTGGATTTAGCTTTCGCTGATACCACGGAGTTATTTCTTTTCTTTCTCTCTTCTTCTTCTTCTTCTTCTTTTTTTTTTTTTTTTTTTTTTTTTTTTTATTTTGTCCTTTATATCTTCTTTTTCCTTCCGGATTTCTGTATTTCTTGCTTGCAATCTAAAAGTTTTTATTTGTTTTTAATTTGTTTAAGCGTTTATAATTGTGTATCCATGCTAGCAAAGGCCTGTACTATGTTGGTTATGATTTCTGTGTCGTCACTAAAGGCTAATGCCCTAATGTCATATGGAGTTTGTATCCCTTTCGTCTGTATGAACTTTGTGAAAGTGTCTGTGATTTCTTTGTTTATAGGACATGAGAAAATCATGTGATTAAGGTCTTCTTCTTCGTAACCGCATTTACATTTGGGATCTGGTATGATGGAGAGTTTGTGTAGATGTGAATTGGTTCTGTGGTGGTTGCTTCTAATTCTATTTATTATCGTTATGGTCTTTCTAGTTGGTTTTTGTGTAAATTTTTTAAACCAATATGTGTTCAATTTTATGTCATCATTTGATAGTTTGAAGTAACTGTTGTTGCTTATTTGTGATATTGCCTCTAGCTCGTTTTTCCATTTTTGGATGGATGTGGATTTAAGAATATTTCTGGCCTCTTTGCTTGTGAGCTTCGTTGAAACCTGTCTTCCTTCGTTTCTTCCTTCTTTTGCCAGTTTATCTACTTTGTCATTGTTTTCTACGCCTATATGGCTTGGGCACCATATGAATAGTATTTTTTTATTTATGGATTGACATCTGTACGATAGGAATTTTATTTCCATTATAAATTGATTTTCTTGTATGTTACGATTCATTTGGTTTAGTTTATTGATGAGGTGTTTAGCGTCCGATATTATCCTACAGGATTCATAAGTGCTGGATTTAAAAAATCTAATTGCTTCTATGATTGCTACTGCTTCTAAAGTTTCTGGAGAGTGTTCGTTTGGTAGACTGAAATATTCACATTTATTAATTTGACAGACGTAAAAAGCCGCGCCTGCTTTTGTAATTTCTTCGTTGTCCACATTTCCTGTTGTTTTTTTATATCCGGATCCATCTGTGTATATGTCTATGTCATAATGAGGGAGTTCACTTATTTTTTTGTTGAATGTTTCATTTGGTTTTTCTGCTTGCTTTGTGATTTCTCCAATTTCTGTATTTATTTCAATCTTGTTAAATTGAATTTGTATAGGGTATTCGTATAGTATCGGTAGGTTTGTGTGATTAATTTTTTCCAGAGTAGGTTTGATACTATTCCATCTTCTTAGTATCGAAAAGTCAGATCTATGGTTTGTTGATTTCTTGAGTAAGTTGTTAACATATTTTAGCTTTGTTTTTAGTTTATGTGATGTTTGTGTATAGCAATTTACTAAAAAGTTGTTTGTTAGGATTTCGGCTCTTTGATAAATATTCATTTCTTTGGCCATGTGCCATACTATTGCGTTTGGGGTAGATTGCATTAGACCTAGACATTTCTTTAGGGCTGATTGTGTTAGACTGTTAATACTTTTTAAATTTGTATTGGACGCATTTATATACTGTGGTAGTCCCCATTCTATCATAGATCTTATTGTGGCTTTATATATTAGTAAAAGTGTTTCTGGATGAGCTCCCCAATAAACTCCCGATAACCATTTTAGTATAGTTGTAGCTTTGATGATTCTTTCTTTGAGGTATTTAATATGTGGTAGCCAATTTAATTTGCTGTCCATCATTAGTCCTAGGAATTTAGCCTCCTTTGATGGTGAAATTGTTTTCCCTTCGATGTCAATATTAAAATCTTGAGGGTTTCTTTTCCTCGAGAATATAACTAATTTTGTTTTTTCTGGAGATATATTTAGATTTATAGTTGTGAGCCATTCTTGGAGGGTATTTATTGAAACTGTTAGATTTCTTTTTAATATAAGTTTGTCTGCGTTCTTACTATAGATCACTATATCATCTGCAAATTGGAGAATGGAACAGTTGTCTCCTGAGTGACTTAATATTTTGTGTATATATATATTAAATAGAAGAGGACTTAAGATAGATCCTTGAGGGAGTCCTTTTCTGCATACTCGTGTATCTATATGAGTTCCGTTTAAGTAAAAGTGGACGGTTCTTTCTGCTATTGCGTTTTGTATAAACTTGATTATGTTGGATGGAATTTTCAGTTTTTTTAATTCATTTATCAATATTGATGAATTTACATTGTCAAAAGCTCCTTCAACGTCAATGAATAGTGCTCCTAGGGATTCTCTTTTGAGGAATGTTTGGTAGATCTCTGTGGTAAACAAATTGAGGCTGTCCTGACAAGACTTGTTTTTTCTGAAACCAAATTGTATGCTTGGTATTATAAGGTCGTTTTCTATATAGTGATCAAGTCTGTTTTTGATGATTTTTTCTGTTAATTTTAAAATGTTTGAGGCTAATGAAATTGGTCTATAACTGTTTTTGTTTTGTTTTGGTATCAAGGTAGTGTTGTATATTTTCCAGTCTGAAGGAATTTCTCCTTCCTCGATGATTAGAGCTATAATGTCTTTCAGTCTATCGATTATGTTATCTGGTAAACTTTTTAATATTTCGTTTGAAATATTATCAGCTCCTGGAGCCGTATGGGATTTTAAGGTTTTTATTATTTCTTTAATTTCTTCTACTGTGACTTCTTGTCTCCATATTGATGGAAGGTTTGTTGGATTGTTATTTATGTGAACGTAGTTTGCTGTTGAAGGTGGAGCAAACTTTTCTGTATATATTTTTGCTGCTTTTATTTGTTGTTCTGGTGTATAATTGTTCGGTGTTTTCCATACTTTGCTGTTTTTAAAAGATTTTATAATATTCCATATGTCTTTTAATTTAGTATTTGGGTTGATTTTGTCTATTGTTTCTTTGAAGCTGTTTGATTTTTCGTTTTTTATTATTTTCCGTGTCTTGTTTATTTCATCTTTCCATTCGATTAAATTTTCATTGGAAGGGTGATTTTTGTATTTTAAGTATGCTGCTTTCCTGTTGATAGTTGCTTCCTGACATTTGTCATTCCACCATCTAAGTGCAGGTCTATTATTCTTATTTTTTTTTGTTGTTCTTGTATTACCGTTGTAAGTAGTGTTGTGGTTTTGATGCTGGTAGTTTGTCTGTTTAGCACCATTGTTAATTAAAATGTCTTGGATAGTATTGACTAGAGTCTTGTATTCTTCTAGATGGTTTGTTTTAAGTATTTTATTTTTGAAGGTTGTTTTCTTTAGATCATCTTGTGTTTTGATCCAGTCCACTTTCGTTGTAGTCAATTTTGGTCTATTGGTTGTGAATATCTGTGGTTGGAAGTTGGTTTCGATAACCATAGGGAGGTGGTCGCTATTCATAGGGTCTATTAAGTTGTTCACTATGACATTGCTAATTAAGTCTAATGATACTATCTGCAGGTCAGGTGCTGTTGGTCTGTAGTTGATTTTAGGGATCATTGTTGGTTCACTCTTTCGTACTATTTCTAGGTCTAGTTTGTTAACTGCAAATATTAAGTTTTTTCCTGAGGGGTTGTCGACTTTACTTCCCCATGTTTTGTGATTTGCGTTGAAGTCTCCACAAATTATATGTTTGTTGAAGTTGGAGATGTTTCCTATTTTGTTTAGTAAGTTGAACCATGTTTTATTTGTCGCTTTTATTTGTGGGGGTTTGTATATATTTGTTATATATATATTATTATTTTGTTTGGATTTTATTTTTATTGTTTGTATTTCAAAATTAATGAAATTTGAGAAGTCTATGTTCATTTTGTCATATATTATGTTATTACTTATCGCGATTAATGTTCCTCCTCCATGATGGGTAGCTTGTCTGTCGTTCCTTTCTATATTAAAATTACCAATGTTAATATAACTTCCATTATCTAACCATGTTTCCTGGAGAGCGATAATATCGTAGTCTTGTGCTATGTTCTTTAGATCCTCGATTTTGTTTTTTATGCCTCTACAATTCCATTGTAATATTCTCATTTTAAATTCTTTTATTTTGTATTTATTCCTTTATAGTGTTTTTGATATACTTATATTTGTTATATCTTCAAGTGTTCTGGATCTAATTTTTCCTTCGTTTGTGAGTTTTTTATTTTCCATTGCATTATAGTTTTTAATTGTTCCCTTAATTTTGAGATTCGTTGATGTAGGTGTTGAAATATGTGTTTTATTTATTGTTGTTTTTCCTTTCCTAAGGTATGGAAGGTTGTTATTTGAGTATGCAGATTTTGTGTGCACTTCTTCTAGTTTTGTGATCGTATCTTTAATTTCGTATGTTTTTCTTCCTATTTGGTTTTGGTTTTTTGATGTATAAGTCAATATTACGTCTGTGTTCTTATTTGTATTCGGTATATTATTTTTTATACTTTCAACTGTTGCAGTTCCTATAATCATAGGTTTTGCAATTTCTGTTTTTTCCAATATTAACGGGTTAATGAATTGTTTTTCATCCCAGTTATATAAAGCTCTTTTATTAACCTCTTTGTAGTATAGTCCTATTATTTGACTTTCGCTTAGGATATTATTTTTCTTTATTGTTTCTTTTGCTTTCTTATGGTCTATGTTAAAATAACTCATAGTAGTTGCTAAAATTTTCTGATATTGTAAAGAGGGGCAGTTGATGTTAAAGGTCCTGTGATTTCCCTTGCAATTATAGCATTTTATTGATGCCTTGCATTCTTCGGGGCCATGATCTTCCATTTCGGAGCAATTTGTGCATCTTTTTTGACCTCTGCACTGTGTTGCTATGTGACCATATCTCAAACAGTTGTAACATTTTTTAATGCTCTTTTTTATTGGCACTGCCTTACATTTTACATACCATATGGTTATTGATTGAGGGAGTGAATCTCCTTTGATTACCATTTTTATGGCGTTTGTTGGAGTCAGGTTATCGTTTTCTTTATTATATTTCATTAATCTTTCGATTTCTAAAACTTCAGGGTTAGATTCATGTTCCTCTATACCCTGCTTAATATCATCTATGTTCATTTCCTTGGGAATGTCGTATACTACTATCCGTCTATGTACTTTGTAGTCCGGGATGTAAGTATACCACTCTGCTAGTTTAGTTTTAGCTTTTTCTACGAAATCGTTTGCGTATATGTAGTTGTTGAATGTTAGTTGGATTTTGTCCTTTCCTAATTTATTAATCTTTTGTAGTTGGTTTGTAAGAGGTGCAATCTTTTTGCCTATTTGTAAAGGATGTAAGTTTCCTAAGTTTTGTTGCTCGTCTCTTGCGGTCATTTGGACTATGAAAGGTCCCGATATGTTGTTATCGTATTTATTATTCTCCTGCATTTCATAGAATTTATTTTGTTTTGTTTTTTTGTTTGTTAGGTTTTTATTTGTATTGTCAGTTGTTGGTGCACTAGTATCCTCTTGTATTGTTCTTTTTAGTTTATTCTTTTGTTGTGTGTGTGTATTCTGGTATGGTAATGTATTAATTCCTATAATCTCCATTACTTGGTTGTTATTTGGGGATTGTATAGAATTATTATTTATTGTTAAGGGGTTTTGGAAGGAGTTAAAAGTTTGAATATTTTTTTTTTTTGATTTATCCTCCGTTTCTGTGTCCTCCATGTTCCGTTTGTAATGTGATGTGTATGTAGTCACGTCTTGTTTTGTAGGTTATCTACCTATGTGTTCTACTTTTCTTCTTACCTTGTATTAGGGTCGTATGAAATAAGTTAATATTTAGGTTCTCACTTTCTATTTTAATTTCTACTCAAGTTTGAGTAACGTTTTGTAATTTTTTATACTTTTAGTTGATATTAATTTTTCGCTATATAACTTGCCGTGTTCACTCGTTAACATACTAACCGGAAGTCTCACTGCCACGCTTTATCTTGCGTTTATAAATAAGCCGACCTCTCTCTCTCTCTCTCTCCCTCTCTCTTGCCCCCGCTCCCTCTGCCGCCCAATCGTTCCCTACTTCTGTCTTTTTGTCTGTCCGTCTCTGTTCCGCGGCTCGGGCAACTCGAACGACCGACTCAACTAGGAGAAGGAGGTGCGCTCTTCAGTTCCGGCTTCCAGCCACCCGAGTCTATTAATACTCGATTCTACTCTCCACTTCGCCCTCCCCTCCCGCTCCGCCGGTTGCGATTCTTTGTCTCAACCTGTTCGCCCATATTCTCGGTGTGCCAGTCCGAGCTGTCATCCACGCGGCCCGAAATTTAATAGCAGGCGATCACGGCACATACTCTGTCCGGTTTGACCCTTTCCGTGGCGAGGTTAGAAAGTTGAACGTACGCCGCGTGCGGAAAGCTTCCAGGCCCATTTGTTAACCATACGGGACGGACGCCTATGGGCGGCCTCCGCATACGCTGCGCGCATTTATGGGTCTGTGCCACCTCAGCGGGCTAATAATGGGGAATTTCGTGACAGGTGACGCGTTTAACCCTAACGCGCAGTGGGCTCTTTGTCTGACGGTTACCTTGCCCTTTAATGGGTCTTAGGACGATGAACCTATCTACCTGTTTGGGTCTCTCGTGTGGTAGGGAAGGATTTTAGGGTGGGCAATAGTCGGAGGGCAAAACGAGATTTCAGAATTTTGGTCTTATCATGATACGCATTATTACTTTAAGGGTACCCTCTGGTCAAAATGTTTGATAAATATGTGATTTTTAATAACTTTTTGGACTTTTTTACTACATATTCGAAGAGCAAAAAAATTAGTATTTGTATTTTATCAATTTCTGTATTAGATATACAAAATTCATTGTGTCACTGTAGAAATTAGAGCTCTTGACAGGCGTCATCAGAAGTCGTGACAGGATCGTCTGAAATAAAAAAACTATAAATATTCTCAAAATGTATGTAAACAAACAATCCGACAATTTTTAGCACATGTTCAAACACAATGTAGAAAAAAAGCCGTTTTTCTGCGCATATTATCCATAAAAAAAAAATCCTCTTTGTGGATGAGGCGATAGCGAGTTTAATTATGCATAGAATCCCGTAAGACTTTTTGAAATCGGTCCGTAATATTAAGCTTTTTACGGTGGCGCCTGTCAAGAATTCTAATTTCTACAGTAATGCAATCAAAGCTGTATATTTAATGCAAAAAATTGATAATATTTAAACAATAATTTTTCGTTTGCATTTCAAATATGTAGTAATAAAATCCAAAAAGCTTTTTTACTGTATGTTGTGCAGTTTCTTTTTTTCAATTCACGAAAATCATATATTTTCCAAGAGTCTTGATCGGACCCTTAAGCGTGGTAGGTATAATTCTCCTTGTAACAACGTATATTCCTTGTTTACTGTAATTTATTCCACATTTATACCACGTCAGGCGATAGTACGTAATAATATTAATAGTAATAGGTCTTTATTATACAAGTATTACATACAAATTGATTATTAATGCATCATAAAAACACATAACGATAACTGTAAATAGATACTGTGCAAACAGGAAGTATATATAGTAATATGGCGCTGTAAACCTAGCCAGTTGAGGCTCGAGAAGGTACCTTTTTTAAAAAACGAAGGCACTGGTCCGTACATGAACAAAAATTTTTAGTTTTTTGCTTCGTGGAAGACAAATACGTTCAGGTGCATTGTTTCATAGAAATTAACTTGTCCTGAAAATAATAGCTGTCCTCTATTTCCCATGTAGATACCTACTACTATAGACTACTATCTTTACTATTCGGCTTTGCCCAAAATTTAAATTTAAATTTTAATTTTATAAAAAAAAATTTCACACATTCATCTGGATTAACAAGGCATAATGAGCTAGGACACGTTTCGTGTCCTCAGAATTTACCGTTTGAAAGTTTTTAGGCGACAAACACACAAACACTTTCTGCTTTATATATTAAGATGTTCATATAACACTCCTCAATATTTTTTTTCACAATCCTCAAAATGTCTTCGTGGATGCAAGTCTTTAGTTTTTTAATGGCCTCGACACAGCGAGAAAACATTCCTTCTCGTTACATTCTCTACCACACGTCACATATTTGAGTCAGTCCGATTACTCGTGACATACCAACGTCACGTACACGTGACACTGACAATTTTGCACTCCACGTCGACGAAGCAAACGAGATCCACTTTTTCGGAACGCTGCAATGAGATAGGGGATATTCGCAAAATCCGATTGGCCACTTTATTAAATACTTTGTGTGTGCAATTAAAAATGTGCACTGTATTGAATAGGGCTACTGAAAATATCTAGTAGCTAAGTAGTTAAAAGTGTAGACTGTAGGCAGCAGAATACCTAGTAGGACAACATATTTTCAATTAAGACATTTTCCAGGGTAGTAGGGAATGTGATCAGGTAACCCCGTAAGGAAAAGTACAATAGTTTAGGAGACCTTATTAGTCATAGCAAATCACCGAATCGAGAGACCAAATAACGGAGACTGTTAATGTTTTTGAAAAAATAGGCTCCAATAATTCAACAGCACCAATAGTGTCTACATTCTACACCAAACATCAGCAGAACGCTATTTAGTCAAAAGATGGTCCTGAGATTAATGACTTTTCAACCGAATCCAAAAAGGAGGAGGTTGTAGATTCGACCACTTTCTTTTTTAAATGTTTGTTAAACGATTTTGATTCGAAAGATTTTAATAAAAACTATTGTCACCTATGTACGTACGCGCACATCTCCTCAGCATGTTGGGTCAATAAATATAAAAAAAACATCAAATAAAAAATTAAAAAACATTTAAAACCGACTTCAAAGAAATAAAAACGCACTAAAAGGTAAAAAATAATATTTTTCCTTATTTAATCTACGACTCTTAATTTTTTTTAAGTCGGCGCCAGATTTACAAAGTACAAATGATGAGACGTTGACATAAAAAATTTGAATGTCATAGAATATAGATTAAATAAGGGAAAAAATTATTTTTACTTTTTAGTGCATTTTTATTTTTTGAACACGGTTTTAATTTGTTTCTAGTATTTTCTGTTATGCCATCCGTATTTTATATATAACCCTCATTTTTAAAATAGCCACCCCACGACCCACCCTTCGCACAAGCTTAAGCCTTGGTCCACTTGCGACCGCATTTAAGCAGTACCCAGCAGAAATATCCCGAACTCGAATAATCCACCTTTCGCGTCAGTTCACCAAATAACCGAGAAGAATTTATTGTCGCGTCGGTAATCTTTAGATAATCGACCGATAAATTTCCATGAATGATTAGCCGCTCGCGCGTCACTTTGATTGATTGTTCGATATGGATGTCACGTTTCTCGGTTATCTCGGCACATAGATAAAACCGACTGTGGGGAAAGAAAGCAGGCGATTTTCGAGGCGACTCGTTCCCCAGACAAAGATCCCCGTTTCCGAGTTACCCCTGCCCTTAGCGGCGCGCATCCCCGCGAAAGTTGTTGTTCCCGGGAGGCCGTCGTTGCTCGACGCGTAAGGGGAGGTTCTGGTCTAGAGCCCCAAAAAATAGGTGATATTTAGGAATTAATTAAAGGAAAACTACTATATATAATTTAATGGGACTTGTTGCATTGTATTAAGGATGTCTTATGTTATAGAAATATATTTTTTGTTTTATAATTAATCAGTGCAAACAGCCCTGGGGAGTCGTTAAAGTTAAGGCGTCAAAAAATTGATCCAAATCGGTGGGACCTGTATCTCTAAAAGTTATTATCCGATTCGACTGAAACCTTTTTTATTTTGAAGATTATTCTTTTTTCTAGGAGGGAAACAAAAAAAAATTACAAAAATTACATTTTTTTTTAGAAAATAACGACACTTCACGTTTGAAATCACTTTTCCCTGTATTTTTCGTCCTTTCAACGCCTTTAAAAATTATAAATTTTCAACTTTTTGTAATTTTTTTTAGTTCCCCCCCTAGCCAGAAGTATATTCTTCAAAATAAAAAAAGTGTCAGTCGTATCGGATAATAACTTTTGAAGATACAGGTCCCACCGTTTTGAGAACACTGTCTCGAGAAAAACGCGTTTGAAGTTTTACGTGAGCGCCGAGTGGCCGGGTTTTTCCCATGCATTTGCCGCTACTCAAATGCCTATAACTTCGTGAATTTTACGAATTTCAACAAATCCTTTTAAACACGTTTTCCTAAAAGGTTGAACATTCGAAAAATGAAATAAAAAAAAAATCGACATTTAGACCAGAACCTCCCCTTAAGGAGCGAAGTTTTCACGGTTTCGTTGGAAAGGTGGGTGCATGCCTGCCCGCAGGATTATCGGGCGAGAGGGCGGAATCCGTGTCGACGCAGAGCGGAATCCGCGTGGCCGAGGAATGCACTCAATTATGCAGGACACTCGAATCACGAGGCGAAGATATTCTAGTCGCGTGCCCGCAAGCAAATCGGATTCGATCGATTGCGGCCATCGCGAGAATTATCGCCACCACCCTCTGCCCGCTTCTTCAACCACCGAACGCGGCTGCTGCAAGAATCGCCTGCCGAGCAATTAGATCAAACGCTCATCCGCCGAAATTAACGTAGAAATTTATTTCATTTACTCTCGCAGTCTTGTATTTTGCGATATCGAACGGCGCAAGAGGGGGTATCTTAACGAGCGACAATTTTATTTTTTTCCTTTCTTTGCAACATTCGCTATCAGCGGATAAAACAAGCCGATATTTAATCGTAAGGAAGGATTCAGATGCTTGTCGCTTCGACTTCGTCTAAATAACAGTTAGGAACTTCCGCAGATTTGCTGCAGCGATAACGTCGGAGGCGTTAAAACCGTCGCGGAAGAGGGGCGACAGAATTTTATCGGCTATGAAAATCGAGCGGCTCGCGACACCGAGGCGTTCTTTCTTGTCTTTCCGCGCTTTCGCCAGGAAAACTGCAGGATACCAGGAAGAACATGGGCGTTTCTTATTTTATGTAATATTTGAGATCGATGATGCCCCTTCTTTGTAAGTAAAACACGGACGATGATACTAGAGATAATTGAGATAACCTTACCAATATCATTTCGTGTATGATAATGTATATTTGCCTGTACGCGAGGTGGTACTTCCTGAAAAGATAAGAATGCGTTCATTCTTGAATAGGAAGGTTTGAATTTCGGGAAATTATACTTTGAGACTTTCGTGGGTTTTAACGAGTTTTTAATTTGGATTTATTTAGGAAGAATGCGTCGAGTTTATTATCGTTTATTATCGGTGATTAATCAATTACTTTCGTTGGATGATACTCATCCTTGAAAATTGTTTTCAGATCGTGTGAGTCAGTGACGCACGCAGGATTTAATTTTGAGGGAGTCGAGGTGAGCGGATAAGAATTTTTTTAAGGGAAGTTGTGATAAAATTCATTAGGTGATGATGAAAATTTATTTAATGAATAAAATCCAGTTTTCTTTTGATTTTCCAAGCCCCTTCTTTGGGGGTACCAGGCGAGGCCCCTACGGATGCGCCACTGATGTGAATTAGCAGAAAGAAACTTATCAGAAATGGATGACAGAAAATTTATTTTTACCTTTTCCTAAATATTGTATCAGAGAAGGGCACCTTGGAGAAACGAAAACGTTATATTCAGTTTTTGAAACAGCGTTACGTTTATTTTTTCAAAATCTCATGGAATACTAATACGGAAAAAAATATGTAAATTGAATAAATGTCAGAAGAGTTTTGATTTTCATAACTTGAATGCTTAAGTCACGTTTATTCCGCATAAATGGAATAAATAATCGGTGTTCTTTTTAAATTGTTAGAAATTATGGCGGAGTTAAATAAATGGTGCAGGGTTTCAAAGGTGTGGGTATAGTACTCACTGTGTTGAAATATACTTAATTACATAATTAGAAAAGTGAATCCTATCAGAACTAATTTTATAAATTAAGGGTCTTTCTACTGTGACGCTCCGATAAAGTACTGCTGTTTGGAACTTTGTTTGTCACAAAAAGAATGTGTTTACGAAATTGAAGTTTTCTCTATTTATTAATACGTGCTTTGAGAATACAAAATTATTTTTTTCATATTTTTTTAATGCCTGCTTGTGCCAAAATAAGTGGGTGTAATATGCGCTGTAAAATCGAGATGTAAAGTCGATTTTGGAGGAATCGTGTATCTGAAACAAAAAACCAAAAAGATTTGTAATTAATATGCCAGTCGCTATGGCAGGGACTAAGATTAATGAGATTGGTGAAAAATTAACAAAATAGCGGACGTCCAAAGTTGAACTATCGAAATTAAAAAAAAAGATGAGAAAAACAAGGAAAATGTGTGATTTATAGTGATTACAAACCAGAGTTGGGCAAAATGTAATCTAATTACAACTTACAAATTACGATTAAACTGTAATTGTGTAGTTGATTACACATTATTTTCTGTAATTGTTAATTTATCTGGTCACACCGATCAGGAGTTGGTATCAGAAAAATATATTACCAATTCAATGTTTCGGCAGTAAAAGTGTAAAATTATATAAAATACATGACTACCTTATAGTAGAATTAAAAGCTCAGTGCCTGATTTGGTGCGCGAAGAATTATTAAACTCACGAGGGAAAATACCCAAATCGGAAATTCAAAAAAATTATGAAAATTTGGGGATGTATAGAGGATATATAGGTATATACTACACCATTTTTATTTGCTCGGAAAATAGCCGGATTTTTAGGAGACGATTTCATACCCCTAGAGTGAATTTGGATAGCAAAAAAAAAAGCGCAATATATCCTCTCCATATTCCTAAAGTTACATAATTTTTATAATTTCCGACTTAGATATCTCCCCTTGTCAGTGTAAGAACATATTATCGTCTTTATTGTCCCTATTTTATAGCTTTTGTTGAACTTGTATCTGCAAATGTTTTTTTAAAATCATTTATGTTACAAAAATAAATATTAAAGCACCCAGGTACATTCACACATTTCAAACAAGCATGGTCAACAGTGTACAATTCGTGTGAACGTGCTTTTACGCGTGATCGCTATGCGTAGAGTGCGCATGCGCGCGCTCTACCGCCCGGAGTTTGAACTGCGCGCCACTGAAGTGGGCCCTCTAATGTTTAATCGCTTATATCTCGAAAACGAAGGCCCAGGTTGCAAAACGACAAAAGGACTTTTTGATTTCTATTGACACGGGGAATCCGTAAACTTGAACATTTGCCACTACGTTACAATAATTCCTCTATTTAAATAAACAACTCATCATTACTTGTTATCAATTAATTCCATTCTCAGAAGAATTGAATTAATCCTAATAATTAACTGCTCCTCAAGGTCCGAAGAATTACGAAGTGATGAAGCATTTGCCGAGATAAAAAGTTAGCTGAAGATCCGTAAAGATTTTTTCGATCCGGCGCCGAACATAATTCCACCTCAGGGCGAGAATCTACGCTCCGTTATCATCCGCGATGTCGATGGAAGATACACTTTCCTAATCAGGGTCGGTTGAGGGAGCGGGTTGGATAGAGGCAAGGTAAGAGAAACAGGGAGAGAGAAGTTTAGTAATCCACGTTGGTGTTGGTGCAATCGAGGAATTCCTCCTGCGAGCCGAAGGAAGGAAATTGCGTTGCCCAATTAGAAATCGCGGGAGACCGCAGAAAGAAAGGCCAAGAGAGAGTGAGGAAACTATGAAAGAGAAGGAGAGGGAAATGGGGAGGGGGGGGCGAGAAAAAGAGAGGTTTCGAAACACAACGTTGTATAAATCTAAGTTGCCGGGTTTGTGTCATTATCCGGGTTGCTTCTCGAAACGCACACGCGTTTAAAGAGTTTTCAGAGATTTTTCACTGTGTACGGCGTTTCATTTTGAACGAGATATCTTTTATTCATCTTCTCCGTCAATTAATTCTGGCACATATACGTAAACGCTTTACGAGAGGTGAAGATAAAGTGCTTGTAACTTATTATGTACAATTTGTATTCCATGCTATCATTTTGTAGGATTCATAGATTCTAAGTTTCTAGAATCTCATAACTAATTTCTACACTCTTTGCCTTCGCATATCTATTCTTAGAAATCCAAACCTATATAATGTGTGGCGGTGATTATAAAAGTGGTGTAAGTGAAGAAACCCTAAAAAATGGAGATTTCTATTATTTCATGTTATATTGATTTATATTTCAATATTTTCTTCAATAATGGACAAATATTTTTTAATGCGACGGTCTGAATAT
The DNA here is from genome assembly GCA_960531205.1 of Andrena bicolor. Lineage (NCBI taxonomy): Eukaryota > Metazoa > Arthropoda > Insecta > Hymenoptera > Andrenidae > Andrena > Andrena bicolor. The sequence goes on along the minus strand of OY482668.1, from coordinate 17,747,475 downwards.
CTCGAAACAAAAGATACATGACTTACACATGACATAATATAAAATAAAGATTTATGTCACATAGTAGAAAATTATGTAATATTTATTTGTTTAAAGCAGTGTACCTAGTTTACATATAATTAACACGTCGAAAGAAAGATTGAAATTAAACGATTTTATTAAAAATGTCACTAAACACTAAAAAATAATTCTTTTCTTGTACTACAATTTCGATGGTGTTTTTCAGTTTAAATAAAATCGTGGGGCACCATGTGCAACTAGAAGTTAAAGTATCGGTTGGCAAGTGGAACATCATCGACTACAATTTATCAATTTTATGTGACATTACAATCTGTATTCTGTGATTAAAACATTTTGTTTCATTAATGCGAATGAAAACTTTCTCACAACAAATACATCTCGACGTTTGCTTCTGTGTTAAAGTGATTCATATCCTGTTATGAAATATGCTCCACGATTTTATTTAAAATAAAAAAGCACCATCGAAATTGTAGGACAAGGTAAGAATTATTTTTTAATTTTTAGTGCACTTTTAATAAAATCGTTTAACATATTTTTTAGTTTTTAGTGTTTGTGGATTTACATTTCACAGCTCAGACATTTTTAGAAATGTCTTTTATTGCTGTATACAGTTTAACATTTTGCTTGAACGCTACAGTGCTAAAGTCACTAAAGAATAATTATTTCCTGTACTATAATTCCAATGGTGAAATACTACGAACGCCTGCAAAGTGTAGTTTTACTATTCGCACATACGTGAGGAATTATTTCTCAATAAAATATAGTGTATTTTCTTGTCGTTTTCATAAAGAACGCGAGTGGCTGATTTAAAATCGTTTGGATTTGTGGTTATGGGTCATATTTATTGATATCGGGGTTATTTTTTTTAAATATTACATTGTCATCCAAACAACTAACGCCTGCAAAGTTTCAAGACAATTAGATAGTTGGAAGTTGATTAAATTTGAGTTTCCAGATTTGAACCATAAGGGGCTCTCCTTAAATTACGTAACGGTAATTTTGGCGATTTCTTACCCCCTCCCTCCCCCAGTATAAGAATTCGTAAGATTTGATATTGCAACCCCCTTCTTACGTAATATTTTTTACATTTAATTTTTTCAGTTATTAAAATTCTTTTAAAGGTTTATATAATTCATTTAACTCGGTTTGGGAAATTTAAACTAAAACAACTTCTCTGGAACATTAATGATAGAATTTGTATTTATTGAAAATTAGGTTAAAAATATTACGTAAGACGATACCTGACTCCCCCCTCCCCCTTGTAAGAAAACGTAAGAAATTCGCGACCCCCTCCCCCCCCCCAAAAGGCCTTACGTAATTTAAGGACGATCCCTAAGTACAAACAAACAAACGAACAAAGGATCGACGCTGAATAAAATCGTTTAAAATCCAAATCATCACAATGGAAATACAAAAATTATCATTTGGGTTGTCATCTTTCCCTATTTTTCTTTATTATTCAACGAATAACAGACACACATTTCTATTTAAATAAAAATAATTTCATCTAAATGAAAGCTTCCTGTACTTTAAACATGTATTAAAATTACTAACAAAGCATTTGCTATAATTCTTTATAGTATTTCGCTAGCTTCCTTCTGTCCACATCTCTTTCTCCCTTTCTTCGCCCGTTCTAGATCCTCCTCCGCCCACTTCTCCACCACCTCCTCCTCTTCTCCCAACCGATTTCGCCACTGCATCTCTCACCTGCATCTAACGCCGATACAGAGAGCGCCCCACAAAGTCGCAGACACAACGAGACGGGTCGAAAAGAATGTAGGGAAGAGCCAGAGGCCCGAGAGATGAAACTGAAAGCTTGAAGGGTGAAGGTGGAAATGTCGGAGGAAGGACGAGAAGTGGGGAGAAGAGTTCCGAGGAAAGGTTGGCTAATTAATAGAAAGGAGAAGGGAAGGTTGAAACGCGAAAATGATTGAAGGACCGAAATAAGCGACGTGGACGAGGTGCTGCGGGGTTGGAACGGAGGAGAATGGAGACGATGAAGGATAGAAAAGGAGAGGTGGGAAAAGAAGAAGGGACCATCGGACGGAGGAGGGGATCGACGTCATTTCAGCCGTCCTCCCGGATGTGCAGCATCATTACACGGCATTCTTCGAGGCTGCAGGATCTCCCTTTCTTTCTTCCTTCAGCCGATGCGTTGACGTAACCGCGACAAAACAGATTCTTCTTCTTTTCGAGTCCAAAGATTCTGATCGCTCTGGTTCCAACCACACCGAACAACGCTTATAATGAAGGGCACTTTAAAAAGGTCTTAAAAAACTGCCCCTCCTTTTACACTTGCCTTCGCATTGGCAACGGTGTCTCTCGTCTCTTTCATTTTTCCTTTCCCTTCGCAAATTTCTAACTTCGCGTCGGGCATAAAATCGCCAATAGTATTTGAACGCGTACGAATGGGACAGTTTCTGTTACTCACGAGGAAAGTGTATGAAGCTCGGATCATCGATTCGACTAAATTCTGGCGAATGCATAGGGTAAAGGACCCAATTACTGACACCTGACCAATTACTGTCACCTTAAGCTATTTTACTTAAAATAACAAATAAATAAACGTTGTAAAGTCATACAAAAAAGAATTATGTAATTTAACCTATAATCGATGCTATAGTTTATTTATTTGTTATTTTAAGTAAAATAGCTTAAGGTGACAGTAATTGGTTAGGTGTCAGTAATTGGGTCCTTTACCCTAGGATTCAATTCTTAAAATTTCTTAAAAGCTACCGTAACCGCGGGGGAACATTGGCATGTTTTTGAAAAATTTTGCTATAGGTATAATATAAAAATTAACATTTTTGCGTTCGCTTTAAGCATTCTATTATAACATTGCATCTTTTGTCATTATACTATAAATGTCAAAATGTGTAAAATTTTTATCTTTTTCCTTCTTTAATACATGTTAATTAGCCAATGTTAAAACTTTTAGATTTTCATTTTTTTTAAATTTGCTTGAGGTATCCTATTATAACATTGCATCATTTGTGATTGTACTGCAAGTGTGAAAATCTATAAAATTGTTGTTCTTTTCCTTCTGTAGTAGATGCTAACTGCCAATGTTCCCCCAGTTTACGGTACTTAAAACCGAATTAATAGATTGGCTTTTTCCAAGACTTGGACATGAATGTGTACGTCAGAACGAAGTGAACTGAAATGACTAATGATAAAAAACGTGTATAAAACACATCTAGAAAGGACAATTCACTGCCAGTTACGTCAAACTCGGTCACTGCAACATAATTACTATCTGATTCGTTCTTATGTGTAAGTCTACCAAGGCTATAGTAAACACGAAACATTGTAAATCACTTATTTCGCGAAACTTTGAGTAAAGCTGGCTATGTAGTTAAACGCTGTGAAAAGTAAGGCAAACTTTGGGGAATTTTTTAAAACACAAGTATCGAGTATTACGATTCCAAACTTTGCACGATTATTAATTAAGATTCGAAGAAACTGCGCAAATCTTTTTATGCAATAATAATAAGTTTGTTCAAAGTTTCAGTGGTGGTAGTATTTAAGACCGGTTTGCAAAAAAATGTTTGTTGCTGGCGAACATGATTCTGTTCTAAAATTTTTCTTAATCAATATTAGTGTAGTTATCGTATGAACTAGATTGAATATAAAATATTGAAAAGCACAAAAAATGGTAGCATTCCGAATGAAAGATTTCAATTTTCGAGAAAAGAATTTGTTAGGTTTCTCTGTCACAAAACTCGATTTTTTCAAAAAATAACTTACCACTGTGACTTTGAGCAAAATTATTATTATTGCATAAGAAAATTGAGCGCATTCCTCGAATGTCAATTAAGAAACGTACAAAGTTTGGAATTATACTACTCGATATTTTTCTTTTAAAAAAATTCCCCAAAATTTGCCTTGAGACTATTACATATGATTTATATGTAAAATTTGAACTCGAACTTCGCACACTCCGTTCGAAGCAACATCTCATCGAAAACTTTTTTCTGATAGCGGGTGATTTTAAATCCCGGATGATTTTTCATCTCTAATGTGGCGCAGAGGCGAAGGCCACTGTTATTGGTCCAGTCGAATTTTCCGGAGGTTGTCAAGCACCGAAAAGGTTCCCGAGGAGGCGTAACATTAATCATGGCACAGGTATGTGCCAGGACTCGAGGTCGGGATCTTCCTTTTTTTTCCCTTCCTGAAAGAACGATGATCCACAATGGACTCCTCGGAATCCTCCCTGCTTACGCTTACGTCTGATCGATCGAAGAAAGGCTCCTCCTGAAAAGTTACCGGCTCCTTTCTACCCTCCTCGGGGACCTATTAAATCTCGGACTCGAATTCCAAAGGATTTCGTACGAAAGGAACCACCGGCACAATATTTTTCCAAGTGAAAAGCTCGGATGTCGCAACCGTGAGCCTGTCGCCCGGACTCGCGTCAAAAATTTCGAATTTCCCTTTCATCGATTGACACAATCAAACCGGCCGTCTAACTTTTTATTAAAATTCTCCTTTCGCAAACCTCTGTCTACTTTCACAAAGCAAAAAAATTTTGAACACCACTATCGACACTCGAAACTTGAATTTGAACAGTGTCGCCTGTTAATATTTAGTGCCCCCTTTTCCTAAGAAAGAAAAGCTAAGAATAGTTCTAATTTTAACAATAAATGAGAAACCACGCGGTATGGAATTCCTTAAACAATCCAACACTTCGGTTGACGGTGAATCAGCCGATTTGATTGACGAGACGCTCCACGTTTCCTCTTTTCCTTCTCTTTTTTTAGGATGGATTCTTTCGAAAGGAAAGAAGAAGCCGGGGGGGGAAGGGGGAGAAGATCAGGCATAAGAATCGGTGGTACTCATAAGCCAGCCAGGATATAACAGGTAAAACAGGTTTGTGGGCGTCCAGAAACGTGGGCTACCTGCATTGGTTCTCGGAGGGGTCCTTCTTCAAACTCGCCTGCCGATTCTTGCGGAAGAAAACCGTGAAAAGGTGGGGGACACCCGTGTCTATGCACCTGTTTGTTAAGTAACCACGATTAACGTCCGCCAGACACGCCGCCTCGTGATTTTTATCTCCGAAGAAATTGTGACATACTAGGAAACGTCCAGCGTTCCATTGAACACGCTGTCGGTCACATAAACATACATCTTTATGCAAATGCAGCCGATAAAACGATCATAAACGGCGGGGAAGGTGTGCCGTTCTATTTGAAAGATCTGCCAATAATTAGCCCACTTGCCCGCGTTAATTGGAGAAATTAGCGATACTAATTTGCGAAGTGGCTCGAGGAGGAAGTAAAAATAGACGAATTAACTGAGCAAACAACGAACACGCTTGTCGCCTGCTCTCGAGCTAAGCGTTGAAAGGAACGTTGAATAATTTCGGCAACAAACCAAAGAAAGAGAGGGATTATTTTTTTTGGAGGTCGTCTCCGTATCGGCTCGTTATCTCTTATCAGCTTATCGGAATTATTTGACTTGATTACTTCCCGTCAGCCCCGATGATCTTACTTCTTCAGCGGCCCCGACCGTTGCCTCCGCGACAGCGAAGGTCAAAATCCTTCTCGAGAGTAAGCTCAGACCGTTTTCCCCAAATTACCCTCGTTACCAGCTCGATAACCCTCCACGACTTCTCGCGCACCGCGGTTTTGTTCTTTCGCAAAGGCTTTGCGAGCCGGTGCGTTGGCGCTTTAAATATTCCTATCGGGGCAGTCTACACGAATCTACTCCGTCATCCATATTCGCGCGGATGCATAAAAATCAAGCCCTCCCTATTTGAGGAAGCACCAATATCAATGTCCAACACCCATTTTGGTCTGTAACAGTCAACACCCGCTTCTTATGGATTTTTGTGCGCTGGAAACGAATCCGCAAATCGTTTGTCGCCATCATCCTCAGTTTTCGAGAAATTCGATTTTAAAAAAAATTCGAATTTTTAATTTTTAACATCATTTGTGTTCAAATAGGAATATTTATTCGGTTGCGTGTTTCGTCACATTATTCTATGAATCATCGCGAACACAACGATATAAGTTATTATTGAACAGTTAAATATGTTTAAACAACGATCAAAGGGAAAATGACCCCCGAAATGCACCAATTTTTGCAGATATCTTTCTGTGTATTTCAAAAACTAAGGGTTTCGGAGAAAATCTGACTGCTCCACGCGATGCAGCAGACAATTTTCCTTCGGAAACCATCGACAGAAGTGGTAAAACACGTTTTGTTTTCAATATAGAAACGAAAGAGTTTGGCAAAACGTGCGGCGCCGACAGTGGTAGTCAATGGCGGTGGGCGCGTCCACTGCCGCTCAGCGTCACAGAATCGCGTAACGAGCGTGACTACCACTGCCAGCGCCGCCCGTTTTGCCAAACTCTTTCGTTTCTGTATTGGAAACAAAAGGTGTTTTACCACTTCTGTTGATGGTTTCCGAAGGAAAATTGTCTGCTGCATCGCGTGGAGTAGTCAGATTTTCTCCTAAATCCTTAGTTTTTGAAATATATCGGAAGATATCTGCAAAAAATTGTGAATGTCGTGTGTCCTTTTCCCTATGATCGTCGTTTAAACATATTTAAATGTTCATAATTCAATAACAACTTATATCGTTGTGTTCGCGATGATTCATAGAATAATTTGACGGAACAAGCAACCGAATAATTACTATTTCAACACAAAAGATGTTAAAAATTGAAAATTTGCATTTTTTTTCAGACTCGAATTTCTCGAAAACTGAGGATGATTGCCACAAACGGGTTTCGGATTCGTTTTCAGCGCACACAAATCTGTACGAAACGGCTATTGAATGTTACAGAACAGAAAAATAGTTTAATTTTTTTGGACAGTGTATCCTGTGTAATTCAGGAACTATAAACTTTCTTCCAATAATGTTTTTTGTTTATTCTAAATAAATTAAGAAGCCCCGTTCTTTAAAATATCAAAGTCCCCCAGTATTCCGCAAGTCAGTGCTTCTAATTCCAACCATCAAAAGTCCAGAATCTATATCTAAACCGAAATGTTGTCTAATTGAGTTTCAAGTTGAATGCTAATCCAAGGCGTCGTAAAAATCCGAAGGTAGAATTGAATTAAAATCCAGGGGCCATGCCCGGCCGGGGCGCGGAGACAAAGTCAAAGAACCCGTCGCTCCGTCGGCTCGAAAAACGCCGCGGCCTCGCGTAGAGATATTCGATTCCGCAGAGACGAAGCGGGTCCGCGTCGACAGTCAGGATCGCGATTACGAGGAAGCTACGAGGAAGTCGGTGAAGCCCCCACCACCCTCCCCGTGGTATTTCCCACTCGATTACAACGCTTCGATTATTTCCGTTCGCGCCGTATAACCGGCTCCGGCCGTCTGTCCTCGTCCCACCCGCCGCTCCGTGCGCTCGGCGGTCCATTTGTCTCCGTTCGTCGAACGCGTAACGCGGCGCGGCAGGCCGCGCATGCGCGTCGCCGCCGGTCTCCCGCGGCGTGCCAGAGCGAGGGAGTAGTGGGGGGTGTGGCGGCAAGCTTCCAGCGGAGATCGCGACTCGCGGCTCAGTCGCTCGCCAGCTTCGAGGTGGAACGGGCTCGTTTCGCCGGTGTGCTCTCGTCGCCTTCAAAAGAATCGCGAGACAAATCGAGTCGTGTCCGAGGTGAAAGGAGATCCGTTTCGTGTTCCGCGTCCTCCTCGAATCCGTCTACTTGTTCCCTCGCGGACCTCTGTTAACCTCGTCTCGATAAGACTCGGAGAGAGACAAAGAGAGAGGGAGAGAGAGAGAGAGAGAGACAGAGAGGGAGGGTAATTCGAGTGGTGCCGACTGTGATACACTTAGCCGTCGCCGCGTAGAGATAGGCTCCGTGATAAATACGCGTGCACACATGGATATTTCGAAGCCTCTGAACTTTCCTCGTATGGATACCGAAAGCTGATATTCGTGCACCGATATCCGAACCTTCCACCGTTTCTCGCCGCGAATCTAATTCGCTTGTGCGCGAAGATAACGCCGGATCTACTGCATCGCCGTCGGAGGATATATACACGTATGTCCCGCTGAGTGGACGGGGATGTATTGAGTAAATAGATGTAAGGAGGTGCCCGAGGGAAGAAGAGAGAGAAAGAAGAGAGCAGGAAGAGGCGAGATACACGTGCGCGTGGTCGGTGTCTCGAAGATACCTGTGGATGCCAGGCTGGAGTGGCCGCGACGTATTAGGGCGCGGATTTCTGCCCGATGACCGCCGAAGAGGCTCGCGTCTACTCGCTAGCCGATCTCCACCACTGATATTACGCCGCATCGGACGGTTTATCGGCCAGGCCGCGATCGAGGTAACAATCTTGCTCTCTTCACTTCCTTCATTCCTCTGCTTATCTTCGCTGCCACAACTACCGAACGCTGGCTGCCGTAAACTTTAAAATACTCGTCTCCAAACGAATGCTTCGGGAGAAAGGAGCTGTCGATTATCCTAATATTCTCGGGATTTTCTTTTGTAAACATTACTTCGATAGGATATGTACTGATGGATCTGGAATATTTTATTTAAAATTCGATCACTTGGAAATGCTAAGATTAATTCTTTCCTCTTGAAAACGGTTTTGCTAAATATTAGTCGACAACATTTATGCGCCGTATATCATAGGTATGATATTGCCTAATTTTATCGGTGGGATCGAACTAGTGTAAGCTGAATTCGGAACTGTCGAGCTGTCCTTTGTTTGCGCTGTAGAAGCTTAATAATTATTCAAACCACGTGGGACTTTCGGTGCTTAGTGCCCGACAACCTGTCAACTTTCGTCCAACAAATTACCGGCGGAACTTAATGACCCCAATCACAACCGCGATCACAATTATCTCCCCGCGACGAGTTTGAATTTCGCGCCACTCAAGTGGCAATTATTATCCACTTACGAGTCCATGATACCAATTTATACCACATCTCTCGAATCTTGGTGAATGAATTTATCGATAAATTATGAAAAGTAAATAAAATCGTGCCTCTAAGCAAATTAACGATTTTTCAAAATATTTTCACCTAAGAAATAAAACGGACACTGCTAATTTTAATCGTCGTCACAGGCTGGTTTATATTGTTTTCGCGTTGACACTATTTTGTACGCTTTCCTCGTTTTACGGAAACAGCGATAAAACGGAAGTCGCGGTATCCGTAAATACACTCGAAACGGCCGCCTGAGTTTCCTCGTACTTGCGCATCGGCTTTGTTTAACCGAAGGCAACTTAATTAAGGATACTCAAGGATCATTCGACACTGCCCAGAAATTCTTGCCGAGCTGATGACTTACACGCGGTTTGTCAGCCCGGGCGCGCCAATCGAAATTTTAGCGCAATGTAAACAAACCTCCTTGCTTCGCCTGCCTCAATCCTCTTTTGTATTGTCGTCTTGTTTTAACATCCATAGTATATAGTGTCACAACAACAGCCTGCCTCGCGTTCTGTTAAAAGCTTATTACTTGAAAGATTTCTGGGAGGCATTTAAAATTTCATAAAACCGAGAACGTATATAGAAGTTTTAGTATTTTAATAATTAAATTAATTACGTTTCACATATAAAACTCACAATTGACAAGTTGCAAAAATACATTTATGGAAGCAGGATGATTAGAACTTTCTGGTACTGAATATTTCTTATAGATAATTAATAAATAAATTACGACAGAAATAGGCATTTAAATTATAGACATTTAAAATTTCATAAAACCGAGAACGTATATAGAAGTTTTAGTATTTTAATAATTAAATTAATTAAGTTTCACATATAAAACTCACAATTGACAAGTTGCAAAAATACATTTATGGGAGCAGGATTATTAGAACTTTCTGGTACTGAATATTTCTTATAGATAATTAATAAATAAATTACGACAGAAATAGGCATTTAAATTATAGACATTTAAAATTTCATAAAACCGAGAACGTATATAGAAGTTTTAGTAATTTAATAATTAAATTAATTAAGTTTCACATATTAAACTCACAATTGACAAGTTGCAAAAATACATTTATGGGAGCAGGATTATTTGAACTTTCCGGTATCTGAATATTTCTTATAGATAATTAATAAATAAATTACGACAGAAATAGGCATTTAAATTATAGACATTTAAAATTTCATAAAACCGAGAACGTATATATAAGTTTTAGTATTTTAATAATTAAATTAATTAAGTTTCACATATAAAACTCACAATTGACAAGTTGCAAAAATACATTTATGGGAGCAGGATTATTTGAACTTTCTGGTATCTGAATATTTCTTCTAGATAATTAATAAAAAAATCACGACAGAAATAGGCATTTAAATTATACAGTATCGTTAAGTACACTGGTAGAATTAGAATTCTTCGTCAGAACCACACATTTGTTAATTCGAAAATAAAATATTGTTGAATAAAATTGCATTTAACGATTAACTAACAAAGAAATAAAACGAGACGTCTATATTAATATTCATCTCAATATCAACCTTGCTGTTTCATCACCGACAAAGAAACAAAATCGCGAGTTAATTACTTTATGAGACGACTATGTCCCAAAAAGTTTGCAGGGTGTATACCTCAACATTTCTGCGGGAAACAAGTTTCGCTAAATTAAAATCTTTCTACCTAATTTACAATTCTCCTCGTTTCCATTAAAAAACAGGGTGATTCACAAACGACATTCATAACTAAGAAAGAGTAATGTGAAGCTACAGGTTGACTCAAAAGTGACGTTCCTCTGTAGACTTATTTAGTTTACACGTGAAAGCTCCAAGCAAAAGTTGTTCCCCGTTCTGAAGTCTACAAAGTTCGGGACGCCTCGGTTGATATGCAGTCAATCACTCCATCAATATGTTCGATGAAGTTTCCGCCCCAGTCGGGGGCGAACTATCAATCGAACGGGAAAAATTGACTTAACCCTTTGTCCCCTGCAGCCCTCGGCATTCAACTGTGTGTGAAGGATTTATACACCTCTCCCGCCTCCCCCTCCGCTTCCCCCCTTTTCTCTCCAGGCTACCCACTTGCACGCTGGCCGCGTACGCGGGCCCACACACACGTAGCTGCACACGGGCCGCGACGCGACGGCTAAGCGGGGCGGCTGTTGCTTACGATCCTTGATCGTTATTCAGGAAGTTGCACGTTATCATTTACATAACACGTGAGCTCGAACAAAATCATGCATAATTCCTTCCTTCTTAACCGTGCGGGGCCGCGTTACCGCTTCTCTCTCTCTCTCTCTCTCTCACGCACGCACACACGTCGCTTTCCTTTTTCCGCTCGAGGAAAACCTGAATTTTTCATCTTCCTCCACGGGCGCTGATTTGTCGCTAATTCGTATCGAGCCGCCGTGTTATTCGCCCGCGGAATCCGGTTGCAGCCTTCGAAGCCATTCTGTCAAGCCCCACTGCGCTCAAGTTGAAACCCGCCTGTCGGATGCAGGGTCCATTTCATGCAATTCTGGCAACTGAATTATTACTTACGTAGCTCTTTCTTGTGAAGAAGTAAGACATTCGGAATATAACGGGACCAAAATCTTGTGTGAAAAAGTATTCTGAAATGGAACTCACATTGACACGATATTTCGTCACTGGAATTCCCCGTGGGACCTTAAGGCGCGTTCTCACGTGTTTAGTGCGTAGCGCAGAAATACACTTGGAGCTATTTTCAAAGTTTCCACGCACCGGAGGCGGCTTAACTGTATTGAACGTCGCGCGTTGTGTGGGTGTAAGTGGCTTAGGGCTAGAGTTCTTTGGCGATGGCAGCGAAATGACAGTCGAGATTCAGTAGCGACGTGGTAAATAATCAATTTCTTTCAAGTCGTGGTTTTTGAGGTTTTAAGAAGAATTGAACTTTCCTTTAATAGAACTGGAATCTGTTTTTAGCTTAAGAGAAATGGATGGTCAATGATCTGAGAAATCGAGACCTAAGTTTCAATAAATGAAGCGTAAGTGAAATAGGAAACAGACACCAGTTTTGTCTGCGTTGTTTATTGATAAGTCAGGCAATAAAATGTGTCTACGCGTGGCCGAGAAACAGAGGAAGCGATTCAGACCTAAGGTTGCATGCTGTCTTTGTCGAGCAGCAGAAAATTTTAAGTCGCGATCCTACGTGCGGAATGCGTGACAAAACACGCTTGATGCTGGGTTTTAAATGTAGCTTTAGAAGAGCGTGAAGAATTTCTTTGCATTTCAAATTTTCAACCCAAAGTGGAAATTCTCCTCGAAAAGATTTAGTTCATAGGTGAATGCGAAAAATATGGAGTGAAAGGCAAATAGTGAGCTTGAATATTATGAGTAAGAAAAATAGTAAGTCATATAAATAATATTAAAAAGAGGTATAAGTTCATTTATTACTGTATTGACTTACCTTGGTACTTAAGCTTAGTTTTCGCTTTTCAGTGTATATTTAAACGAATATAAATATACAAACGTATATTTGTGGTAACACCAAAATATAAAAGTGCTGTTATTTAACCCTTCGTGGTCACACCTTTTTATAATCACAAGTTGGTCACACGGGGTTCACTGTACCCCAGCGTCATTTTTTGAGTTACCATTTTCGTATTTTTGAATCTTTTAACTTTTCAGTGATAATTCTACGTTAGTAATACTTATACAGTCATGGTCTAATAGTCTTTTTCTAGAAATGTAAATTTTGATATGCTAAAATTTGTAGTTGAAAACGAGCGATTTTCCATCGTCGTGGTAAAATACAGATTTTTTAAAAAGTTTTTTATTTTTTTTTTTGCGATAAATCCCCTTTGGAAGATGTAAAGGTGCGGAATTTCAAATCAAAAATTGCTCTTGGGGTACAATACACCCCGTGTGACCACGAAGGGTTAATGTATTAGGTATATCATCCAATCATGATAACTACACACATCTACTTATAATGTTCTGTGCATTTAAGGTTTGGAATTTGTACGAGTTTTACCGGCGAGGCCTAATTTTCTCTATTTCTAATTGAAATAGAGTAATATATTTATTATTCAAATATATAAAGTAGGACACTGTAAGTTTTTCTATTTTGCAACTATGTACTCCAATAATAAAATAAAGAAACAGGGCGGTTTATATTAAAATCACGTGAAATATTTAAATATAGGAACATGAAAATTATTTAACTATGTATAAAATCAGGTTCAACTTTCTCTCAACTTCCCCAAAAAATTAAAAATTCATTCTCTAACTTATCACAAGCCTACACAAAAGTTTAATACTCTAAGATGATTTATTTGCTAAAAACGTAACATGAAAATTTCGTCTCCCTTCGTGCGACGGTTATTTTCAAAATAAATTACCCCAACCAGCGTGAAGCCTTTTATGTTCATATACTGCAACAAACAACTCGATGCAACAGAAATTACTGTGGAGCTTTAATAAACATTTCACTATACAAAGGAAGAAATACAAAAGCAGCATATCGCTGTCCCAGCCAGTCAATTTACAGCAAATTTGCGTAAAGTTTATCGAATATCAAATCACGTAATGCAACAATGTTGTGCGCTTTGTGAGTGCTCACCTTGGCGTTAAATTTAGGACACGTAATGATTCAATTAGAACAGAAAATATTGTAGCAATCTTTATACACTCGATGAGGATATTCTGTTCAGGTTATATTTGAATCATATTTGAGTCATGACGTGCTGCTAATATTTACACAAAATTTACGTTCTCCCTATCTCGTACCGTCCTTGCTCTCTTCCAGTGTCTCTCGCTCGCTCTCGTTCCATCTCGCTCTCGCTTTTGCCGGACAGGAGTGAGACAAAAGTGGTGGGGATAGCGAAAAACGCACATCGTGTACACCAAACCGAGCCCATAAGGAGACAATACTGTACCTTATATTTGTGCAAAATTTACCTACAGTTGTGCATTGAAAAATAGGGATCATATTTGAATCACATTTGCAGCAATCAATGCAGCACACAATGATTGCATATTGACATTATCACTTTACGTTATATTTACAACATATGTTTTAGTCATATTTAGTAAATTAGCATGAGTCTAACGATATAGCAATATTGATCAAACATGTAGTAAATGTATTGATTCATTGCATGATTAAGAATTTAACTCATGAAAGTCTAGCTGGGTGTAATACCAATGAGAAAGCAACTCAGCAGTGGCTTAATTTTCGAGTATTATAGTCACGTTTATTTCCAAGCGAGCGATGGCGCGTCGAGACGAAAAAGCTGTGAGATAGAAAAGGTTCGGTCGGAAGGTTTTTGCGTCCATTTTCTATCGCAGTCGAGGGGGCTGATAAGAGGCCAAAGGGGAGAAACGGGGCGTAGGAGGAAGAGGAAGTGGGCGGCGAGGGGAGGGCGAGAGAAGAAAGCCTTTCGAAACATAATTCCGGCCGGAAGAGCCGGGAACCCGGAAGTGAGGGAGGAAGCACTACGTTGGCGGGTTGGCGAAGGGGGATGGAAAATTCTCCAGTGCCTCGAGGGAGGGCTCGATCGATCGTTAAGATCGCAGACGAGGTGTCGACTTGGAACCACCGGCGAATTTCCACCAGCTCCCCTCATTATTCCCGTCTCGAGTCGTCGCGATTGTTCCCTGGGATTTCTCCCATCATTTTTCTTACTTCATTAAATTCTTCCGGAATAAATGGCGCTTCATTTATTCCACACCGTAATATTACAGAATACAACTGAATCTGTGCTGAAGACGAATTTACCGAAGAACGATAAAAAGGAGATACGCGAATTCCTCAACCGGCAGCGTTTCACAGAACTTCTTTCTCTCTTCCTCTGCGCTCGCCTCTCCCTCCCTCGGCGCAGAAGAGAACCGGTCTGCATCCGGACCGGAAGCGCCGGACCTTGGACTTCTCTTTTTCGCTACGGTCCGTCTCGGTCTTTTTCTCCTCCTTCGAAGAGGATAAGGAGCACTCAATTTGATCTTCTTCCCTCCCCCCAACGCCTCTCTCCTCTCTCTCTCTCTCTCTCTCTCTCTCGGCAAGACCGTACTTGTCCCTGCGCGTCGGGCGCTCCTTCTCTCTCGTCCGTTCGGTTCGCTCAAAGAGGGAGCAAAAGGAAGCAGACGGTCGCGATAGATGGCATCCGGTTCCCCTCTTTCGAGGAAAACTCGAGGAGGAAGTCGCGTTTAAAATACCTTCGCCTCCGTCGGCCCTTCCTTCTTCTTCCCTTCGATCCTTGATGCTGGAAACTCCTCTCGAACCGCTATAATTTCTGCCCCCGGCTCGCTGAAAGCCCGCCAGGAAGCTCTTTCGAAGAGAACGGAACTTCCGTGTCAGTCGGAGGCGTTTCCATGGGGACATAATGCGGCGGCCGTGGCTTCCAACGTATTTTCGCGAAGCGAAAAGTCGTGTATAATTTTCGTCGTGAGAAGCGCGAACGACTGAATTCGGATAAGTGTTCCACTGCCGTAACGGAATTTAAACACCGCCTCGAGACTGCTTTTTTAAATGTTTTCTAATAGCTGAGGAAGAGGAAGTATCGTCCAGTCACTTTTTATACTTCCGCGCACTTATAAGCAATGGGAGTATTTTGTTTTTGTAGACGCAGCAGATTCACATATATCGAGATTAGTAGATGTTCACCGTCGCTTCAAATGACCCTAGATTAAATCACAGTAGGCGGCAGTGTCTGCTGCCGCGGCGTGAAAACGTCACGATGACACGTCCCCACACAGCACACTTCGTTGCAGCAGTATTGCAGGAACGTTGCTGCAATATTGTTTTGCATTATTGCAGTGGCAACGCACCTGCAATATTACAGCAATATTGCAACTTCGTTGCCGTGCAGTGTTCCGTTTGCAACGATCATACAATATTGCAGCAATATTGCAAGTTCGTTGCTGTGCAATGTTCCGTTTGCAACGATCGTATAATATTGTAGCAATATTGCAAGTTCGTTGCAGTGTAATGTTCCACTGGCAACGATCCTACAATATTCCTGCAATATTGCGCGCACATCGACGTGCAATCTTCAATATGGAAAAAAGATTCTTTATATTATTCCTCCGTAGAATTGAGAATCGATGTTAGGATGAAAGCACGCGTTTGGTGGAAGCGTTAAAGCCGGTTTAAGACACAAAGAGCAGTGCGTGAACAGTTTGGCATTCCACGGCAGCGGAATAACTATTATTATGAATCGGATTCAGGGCAGGAGACGATGCCCTTCTCCTCTATCCACTTTTCTTCGTCTCCTTTTCCTCTTCCTCCTCCCTTCTCCTTAGTTCTCCTTCCCCCAACATGAATGTTTCAGTGGAGACCTCTTAATTTCTTCTCGCTGGCGGGTTGAATGCACAGTAGGACTATTAAATTATCTGTAAACCTATTGATCGAGCCAATAAATTTAAACGTTCCAACATCGAAACAATTCACCTACTTCAGTATTCGGTCGATATCTCGTGTAATTAATGTTGGACAATTACGCTGTTTCAGTAATCATTTTTGGTGTGCAGAGTGAAATGAAAATAGTTTTTTATCTTATGTATTGTGTTCAAGTTTTTGGGGAAAAGATAATGTAGTCAATACTTGTTAGTACAAATGTGAAACTCTTTCCCGGAAAAAATTGGAGGTCGGTTAGAAACGAAGTAAAATCAACATAGTTTTTTTTTTACCAGAGCGAGACTTGCGTAGATAATTTTTTTTGTTCCTGACGTTTCAACTGAATTTTTTGGGCCACCCGTAAGATTATAATCTGGTGTATTATGAGATGGAATATAAAAACTGGGAAAGTATTAAAAAGAAACAAATATGCTCTAAATTACGATGTCAGACGTAGTGAAAATTGGACTGAAACGAAAAACAATGCGGTACACAGTTGTCTCTATTTTTATTTGATTTATATCCATCTACAAATGCGTGCTAACTGTGTTCTTTAAAGTCCAAAATTAGCACCGTCTGTCATGTCATCCAGCGGCACGTTAATGCAATTTCATGTTAACTTCGTCCATTTTCGAGTGAATATAGCGAGCGTATTTGCGAGAGCCCTATTTTTCCAGAAATCTCCGTTAAATCTTGACGTTTCCCGAATTAGCACTCGTTCGCCCTGGCATTTCGTCTACGAACCCGAGAATTATTTTCGCGACAGGCAAATAAAGCTCCCTGGCCGTGTTTCGTACGGTTTCGGCGGCTCGATATTGCGGTAATAACGATCGACTCTAGCCGCTGGTATTATTGCGGTACTTCCTCCATCCCGTATTTATAAACACAGACTTGCCAGCCGGTCGATAATCTGCCAAACTCTCCGCTGTCCCGGCGCGCCTGTACACTCGCGAAGTCAAAACAGCCGTCTTCCGATTAAATCGCGATTACTTTCGTTACGAAAGCCGGCAGCGTCGAAGCACGATTGTTTTTGTTCCCTGTAACCGCGTGTTACCGACCGTCGATCATATCGATCCGCACGAACAATGTGGCATAACCTCAAATAGGCGACCGAGCGAGCGGTTAACGAAGAGACGGAATAAACTGGCGAGAGGGAAGGGGGAAGCTGTTCTCAGCCGAGCGGGAAATATCTTGAGAGAAAGGAACACCTTCGGGGAGCAAAGTGCATCCTCGGAGGATGGTTTTCAAGTTTAGTGGGCCGCTTGGGGGAAACCTTTTCTCCCGGGGAGAGGGTGGACGAAGCGTCGAGGGGTTAGGGTTGGCCGCTGGCGGCGGCGGGGCTGCGGAGGGAAGACGAGACAAGAAACGAGAGGAGCGAGAAGCTGCGCGGAACGAAGAGAGAAGAATAAGGCTGGTTCCCATGAGGAGGAGCTGCTGCCGAGTGACGAGGGTGAAGCAGCCTTTTTATCGACTTCCGGTCGGCGTTAGTTGCACGCACGTGCATTCGAAGTCTCGATGCTCTCTTTGTGCCTCCGCAGAGATTCTCATCCACCCTCGATCTCTCGCTCCTTCCGCCCCTTCTTTCGCCGAGTAACAGGTAGTCGTGCCTTTCCAGGCGCTATTTGGTCGATAAAAACCGTTGGACCGTCGCAAGTAGCGACCCACGCGAAATCGTCAATGGGGATGCGTGCGAGCGTTATCTTCCGCCGTGGGCCTCGCTCAATTACGCCTGCAAAGGGATCGGTTTTCACGAGCGTTAAGGCGGGTTTCCAAAAGACGAGCTTTCGAATTTCTTTGGGCCTGAAGGACGGCAGAGCCTCTCTATGCAGAATAGCCCTTATAACTATTCACACCATACTTTATACCCTTCTTACTATTTTTAGAGTCCTTAAATCTAACAAAAAATAGGACACGCCTTTTTTTACGTGAGAAAGATATTATTTTTCTTATATCTTTGCTATAACCCTACAATTGCCTATTGCTCGTTACCAGTTGCCAGAAAATAAGCGCAGTGTAGTAAATAGACGGTAAGGGTAGAGGTGAAACAATTATAGCACAAGAAACGGGAAAAGTAGGTAAATATTTAATGGGGACGGGGTATGAGCTGGAGAAAAATATGTTACGAAACGCAAGAGGCAATTTATAAGAGCAGTTCCCTGTTGCGCGGAGAGAAGGGTGTAAAAGAGGGCGGAGAACACTAACCACGTGGCTGGCTCGCTCGACTGATAAACCTCTGTTCGACGACGTGTCACTGACCCCCTCTTTCATTCTCTCTTTTCTATACGCCACATTTTTTCGCTCCCCCTCTATCTATCTCCACTTCACTTTCGCAAATTGAATTTTCCTCCCAACGAATTTTTTGCGGCTACCCGAGAAAAATCTCCGACAGCTCAGCACTCGTCATGGGAGCTTTTCAATAATGGGAAATATGTCGCCATAACCGTGATTTACTGATATTGCATAATTTATTTATATAGAGGTGGAACAGATTCCGCGTTTACGTAATTTGATCCAAGGAATGAAAGGCGTAGATTGTGCGTGAGATAAATTTGGGTAGCGAAAATTTCGTTATGGGCGCATAAGTTTCCAGGATTTAAAACGTAGCCGATTCAAAATTGTCCTCGATGGGAAAATCAACGGAACTAATAAATTTTTAAGAATTATTTTCTCAACAAATGTGAAGCGAACCTTTCCAAAACTTTAAGGGTGTAGGTATTATTCGATACTAGCTTTACTACTCGACTTCGCCCGAAATTTAGATTCTGATTTTTTTTTTTAATAGTCACATTCGTCTGGATTAGTTAGGCATAATGAGGTAGAACACATTTCGTGACCTCAGAGTTTACCGTTCGAATGTTTTTAGGCGACAGACAAACACACAAACTCTTTCTGCTTTATATATTAAGATTCGGACAAAAAATTTTTTATTCCAGATAATTCATTTAATATTGTTTTATTAGTATATCTTCGTGGTGCTGCGCTACCAGAGTTTTCAAATTATTTTATACATACATTCTAACGGATCTAATTTTTGCCTGGAATAAAAAAGATCAAGTTTTTCTTAATCGTCACGAATTTATATCGTCAATGGACTAAAGCAATAAGAAAAAAGTCTAAAATTGACGAAATTGTTGTGGTTCTTTAAAGCAAAAGTTTCGATTTTGACGGAAAGATTTGCAGAAAAATGGTATAATGTAATTAAATTAAATTGACATCTTTTTTTTCATAAAAGTCAAAATCGCAACTTTTTCTTTAAAGTCCCATAACTTATTCTCTGTAAAATAAAACACCCTCAAAGTTTTGGTCATTTTTTCAGCGTCCTAACAACCACATTCCCCATAACGCCTATAAAATACAGGTTCAAAGTCAAAGAACAAAATGGGGATTTGAATGCCCCCCGAGCACCCCAGCAGATAAATAAAATCCAACCGCGATTTCTTCCAAAACAACCGATCGACTATCCGACATGCTCCCATTCCTCAATAAATCCCCAGAACTATAAATTCCAGCAACCCATCAAGATCACAGTTGGGCAAAATGTAATCTAATTACAACTTACAATTTACGATTAAACTGTAATTGTGTAGTTGATTACACATTATTTTCTGTAATTGTTAATTTATCTGGTTGATAAAATTGTGGTCAACCACCCACATTAACGATTACAGAAAATAATGTGAAATCAACTACACAACTACAGTTTAATCGTAATTTGTAAGTTGTAATTAGATTACATTTTGCCCAACTCTGATCAAGATTACCAACCTCATATCCGCAGAAATCGATTGGCGCAATAATAAACGAAGCCGTTGTCGCCGTTATTTTCCGCTGGGAGTGTTACTTGACGGGGCGAGAATCAATACAGAGATCGCGAAAATGACGTGCGCGCGAAAGATATTTGAACGAGCTACGAATGCAAAGATTTCCTGGGTCACATCCGTCTTGCATGCCCCATTTACGGTCGCGTATCCGCTTATCGAGCGGCCGGTCGAGTTGCAAAAAATTTCCATGCTTATACTTAAATTGCGATAACGCCGGAGGGTTCACGCGTTAACCGCCCGCTATCTAACCCCGGGGCGGCGAGGAAGGGTTGCAGCAACCGACGGACGTCGGTCGTCGCCCGTCGCCGGCCGTCGTGTGCAACGTAGCTGACTGCTCCTATCGCGCCCCGGCATCTTCCTCTCTCCCTCGGTCTCGCCCGGGTCTCCTTCGCCTCTCTCTCTTTCTCCGCGCGCCAGAGGAACGAGAAAGCACTTCCTTGTGAGTTGGCGAGAGCGTGACGTAAGCGGACACGCGAGCATCGGGTTCACCGACCAACTCAAGGTCGCGGAAACCCAGCTTTTCTTCTTTTCCACGGCCGCCCCTCCCGCCTAGCCAGCCATTAACGCCGGATCGAGTTCTTTCGGGTGAACCGCAAAGTTGCCCCGTGCTTGCGGGGCTTCGTGATTAACTAATACGCGGCTTTAAACCCCCTGCCGTCCATTCCACGCGATAAACGCGCTGCCCGAGGCCTACGAGGCGCTTTAAATTTAGAAGCATTCGTATCTTGTTTATTATTAGCTGGATTTGGTAACAACCGAATAATCTACGGCTGTAATATTTTCTTTAATGTCCTGAATTACTGTAGGGTAAACAAACCAGTAAATGACCGAATTGTTCAATGAGAGGTCCAGTAAATGACCGCATATTTTTATTAAGAATTCTACTTATTAATGTTTGTTTAATACGCAAAACTAAAAATATGGGATATTAACCCTTTAACGCCCAGAGCCGTTATTTCAAAATTGTGAGATAATATATATATTAGTCTATATATACATATAATGGTTCTATAGGATAACTACATCAAAATTGAATATTGATTATTTCAATTTTTCTCCATTCCGTGCCGAAAGTTAAATATAAACAGACGATAGAATTTTACGCACATTCAAAATGAGTGTTGCACCGGTGCAACACTGGGAGTTACAGGGTTAAAAGTGCAACTACACTCTATTTATAAACAAATAGTAATTTTTAAATTTATAATTCACATTTCTTTGCCTAATGGTCATTCACTGGTATCCGGTCAATTAATGGTTGGTTTACCCTAGTAGTTCTAATAAAAATAATTTTTTGCAACTCATGTCAGTGGGTACTTTATTTTTTTTTTTAGGAACCTGTGGGGCTGAATGTAACCAAAGCCCCGGTAGAGTATTATTGTTATAATTATACGTTGAAAATGGAAGTGTATTCTTTAATGGAAGTTTATCAGCGTTCTGGGAATGTAGGCCTAGTTGCCTTCTGGGAGAAAGATATTTAAATGCGATTCTAAGTGCTTTACCGCATTACATCTATCGCGGCTCGCGGATTAGTCGGTTAAATAGCAGATACCATTGAAACGTATGACTTTTTATTTGTGCTTTTTGCGAAGCTTGTCAGCATGATTTGGCAGAAATACTTTTACTTACAGCTTTGTAGTCATTTTCTGCAATTCTTTCGAAGTTTCCGTAAACGACAAAATATTGCGAATCGAGCTTCTGAGGTAGTTTCTTTATTATGTTACAAGTTTGATGTTGCTCAGCCATAGTTGGTAATGTGTATTCGTTAAATTCTGCGGACTTCTCATCGCCAAGCCTCCTGTATTTCCCGTTTTACAATTTATCAAACCGCCGGTGCACCTGGCTTACACTAATTACTCATTTTCCATAAACTTTGCGCGTATAACGGGAGCTACGGTCATACCACTGATTCAAGGGGGCGAATATGTACGCTCTTCGCTGTTGGTAATCCACGACTGGCGGGTACAGGGTCCGTTTTCATTTGTCCCATGGATCTTTAGAAAAAAATAGATTAATAAGTCTTTCGCCGTCTGAAAGGATTAAAATAAATATCTTGAACTCTTAAGGGAGTAAGATATTTTTTATTCACTTAGGGCCCTTTTACGCGAGACATTTCTGTGGCTTGCGATTCGGTGAGGAACAGTCCTGTTTACAAGAAAAAAATTATTTTAAATGATTTTATGAAAAATGCAGTAAAAACTAAAAAATAATTCTTTTCTTGTACTACAATTTTGAGGGTGTTAATATCACTTTAAATAAACTCGTGGGGCACCATGTGCAACCAGAAGTTAAAGTATCTGTTAAAAAAAAAATTATGTTAAATGATTTTATGAAAAATGCAGTAAAAACTAAATTAAAATGCACTAAAAACTAAAAAATAATTATTTTCTTGTGCTGCAATTTTGAGGGTGTTAATATCACTTTAAATAAACTCGTGGGGCACCATGTGCAACCAGAAGTTAAAGTATCAGTTGGCAAGTGGAATCATTAACTACGGTTTATCAATTTTATGTCAAATTACAATCTGTATCCCGTAATTAAAAGTGTATCGTGTGAAAAGGACCTTATTACCATTCCATTGGAAGATCCAGCATACCTCATTTCTACCACCTTTATTAAAATCAAGTTGCTTATATCATTTTTTCAATCAGTATTAAAAACTTGAACAAATTAGTTAACTGTTCTGTAGACTTCTAAGCAGCTACACGAACAGCTGTAATTTCTGATCATTTTTATATTCTACATGAAACCAATGTAGTTTCAAATTGATCTCGACGTTTTAAAAAGGGAACGATGAAACAATTCCCAACAACGACGTAGTAGACTGAAGAAGAAAAAAAGTTGAAAAGGGAGGAATAGCGGTTGAAAGCATGTTTGGTAAGAAATGAAAACATGGTGAACATAGTGCGTTTATATATTGGCAATTTTTGTTTACGAGGCGGCGGCGGCATTGGGTTATCAGTCGATGGCGTTAAACCGACGCCATTACAGTTTGCTTCGACGTCACCTCAAGCTATTACTTAATAGGTGTGGTAAACTGTTGAACCATTTAATGATAATCGCCTCAATTATTTCAAAATTTCATTTCCATTAAGTCAGCATTATCATAATAAAATGAATTTGTCGCACAGAATTATTAAACTTTTGAATTTCATTCGACACTATTATTAAATATTCTTCTGCGTTCATTTTACTAAACGAATGCTTCGATCGAAAGAATTGTTTTCTCTTTTTAGTTGTGCTCGTGTTTCGGAAGAAATGAGCACATCTGCATTTCGTATTTGTGGCTGAAGATAAGGGACGGCGTGAAAAAAATTACATAATAACGGTTGCGTATATACACGTGCAGAACCGCAAAGAGCGAAGACTTTCTCCGATCTCGGTGCACTCTGTTTACCTCCTCTATAATTCACGTTACGCTCCAACTGCATAATGATCTATCGCGCATGTGCCACGTAAGTCTGCGATTACACAGATTCCCTATTTATACCGTGGGTGATCCTTTAAACGAGAGTTTACGTAGGTTTCAATATTTCAATCTTATGTAACAATGCGACCGAGGCATTTTATAATAATATCCAAAAGCAGGAGTTGTTATTTAGTAAAACTAACTCGTTAACAAATGTTTCAAACCTGGGAATGGTGTTGATCGAAATTTTTGTGCGAAGTTATGCAGAAGCAATTCGGTTAATTATTATTATGTGTGAAAACAGTGAAAAACATTTTCGATATGAATATAATTTTCTGATTAAATTAAGACGAAATTAAAGAAATTGGTATTTAACATAAATAGAATAAAAAAATTTATATTAATGCTTACCTAAATATTAATTTAACAATATATCTGTCTGTCCATCCTTCTTCGTTGATTAACCCTTCGTGGTCACACCTTCTTATAATCACAAGTTGGTCACACGGGGTTCACTGTACCCCAGCGTCATTTTTTGAGTTACCATTTTCGTATTTTTGAATCTTTTAACTTTTCAGTGATAATTCTACGTTCGTAATACTTATACAGACATGGTCTAATAGTCTTTTTCTAGAAATGTAAATTTTGATATGCTAAAATTTGTAGTTGAAAACGAGCGATTTTCCATCGTCGTGCTAAAGTACAGATTTTTTAAAAAGTTTTTTATTTTTTTTTGCGATAAATCCCCTTTGGAAGATGTAAAGGTGCGGAATTTCAAATCAAAAATTGCTCTTGGGGTACAATACACCCCGTGTGACCACGAAGGGTTAATATAGTTAAAGATTTCGAGTGGAAAAAAGGGATTCTCGAAATTCTGCATGGTGGATGTGCATTTGTCGCGCACGATGTAGAAATACGTTTCTTATCGTTATAGAATTATTGGAAAACGTATCTCGATGACGTCGTTTAGAACACATCAGACGTGAAGGCCTATGTCTGCATTTAACACGTTTTGTACGCAGAAGCCGAGTGATAACGAAAATTGACGTGCTCAATGACCGATACACACTTTGTTTCCCGCTTTCGCTTCATGGCTACTGTTTTTCTTCCTCTTCGCTGATAAGCGTCCAATTTTTTCCGGCCAATTTAAACCACCTATCGAGCTATCAAAAGAAATTTTGTTTTTCAATTACTTGTTAATTGATAAGGGTATGATAAGAAAGGTGATTAATATAATACTTCATTTCCTATTAGACAAGTCATATCTGGTGAAACGTAAAAAATGGGCATACTTACTTTTGAATTCAAAAATAAATTGAAAATAAATAAAAGATTCTCTATGTGTTCCACCGAGAAAAGTGTTGGGATGAGATATTTGAAAAATTAATGCAAATTAATTCTAATATATTTATATCACTGGGGGATCTATGAACCGTTAAGGTCCTTTCACACGAACCATTTCTATTTCAGACATGTTCACCTTCCTTTCCAAATTAATCTGTATATATAAAGATACGTTAAATTAAAAGTAGAAACGAAATTAAATATAGAAATATAATTTGTGTGGATTTATTTAGCTCAATGATGAAATATTTCAGTGCTTACATTTGATGTTTATTCCGGAATGCTAATTATTGATCTCTAATACAAAAAAAATGTTAGTTCCTCGTTTGTTTCTCAATGGATTCAATTAAAAATCGTCCACCGTTTTTTCTAGTCATATAATATTCACAGGAGTCTGTACTTACATATGTCGCTAGACGAACTTAAAAAAGTGCACATTAAATAATAAAATCAGATTAATTGTTTGCCATTAGCAGGTCACAGATCTCTAATTAGACTCTTCATCTCGTTAAATTAAGCAGAATGACAGTTAGATAATTGGACGAGACGTTTCCGCATTGCCATTTTTGCGCAGAGACGTTGCAAAAGTAAAGGATTGCTCGAAAATGTTAGGTAACGCAACTACCGAACTGTCGACTTTGCAAAAACTTGGGGCAGTTGAGATATCTGCACTAAAAGTGTCCGAAAATAACGTAGCAAAAGGCTTCCTTGAAATTAGATAGGTACCCCATTATTACTTTTTCGCTGGCGTCGGTCAATTAGCTGGCAATAATTCCAGCCATAACGGCAGTACATCAACTCGTTATCAGCGATATCCCTTGGTATCGGCGGATCAATAGTAGATTGCCTCACAAATGAAGCTGGACAGATACTCGAAACCACGTGAAAGATAATGAAAGAGAGAAGGAGAGAGGAAGCAGCCGAGTACCCGGAAGAAGAGAGAATTGACTCTTCCCTCTACGATAAATCTTAAATCCTCCTCAAGGATCTTCCGCCTTCCACCACTTCAGCCAGAATGAAAGCGTACTTGACTCGTTAACTGTTATGCTTCCGATCCTTCTTTTACATTTTCTTTCAATCTAAGAAACTGTAATCTTCATTTTTTACATAAATCGCATTAATATTTTAATTATTATCAAATACGTGCAACGCAAATGAAAGGTATTGGAAATAGATGTAGAATAAAGGGGAATTAGTGTTTTAATATAAATTATTTGTTACATGAAAATTCAAATAAAACTGTGTTAATGTGAGATTTCATTTTATTTTCTTTTTGTCGATTAATAACAATTTTCTTTTTGTCGATTAAGAACAATTTTCTTTTCTTAGATCAGTTAAATTAATATTGAATTTATGTAATTATTATCGAATACATGGGGTGTGACGTAAAGGGTATTGAATAATAGAAGTAAAATAAACGAAGTTAGTGTTCTAATTTAAATTAATTGTTATAATGGGAATGCATTAAAATATATGTTAGGTATTCGTGTGGTCGAAACGAAGATTCTCAGTATGGGATTGTTTGACTTCCATTTAGCATTATGAAACTTACTAGAACTTTGTGTCTATGCAAGCGACGAAATGCATAAACATGTTTATTTGTTCAATTGTTTCACAGTTAGAAATTCTTTAATCTCGATGACGTTTGCACGTATTTTAACACTTTTATTATAGACGTTTCTGTCAGGTTGAGCAGAAGTGGTCCCTTTATTTTTCAAAATATTAAGTCACTGCAAATTGTGTTTGTTACGTAATGTTTCATTATTTTATTTATATATTTTGTAATTTACAGCAATGAATATTTTATGAAAAACTGTAT
This sequence comes from Andrena bicolor, assembly GCA_960531205.1. Classification (NCBI taxonomy): domain Eukaryota; kingdom Metazoa; phylum Arthropoda; class Insecta; order Hymenoptera; family Andrenidae; genus Andrena; species Andrena bicolor. The sequence goes on along the minus strand of OY482668.1, from coordinate 17,720,827 downwards.
ATGTACATTATATTCTTGAAACAAGTACAACTGTTTTTTGAAACATTGTTCCAGTTTTACTTATCGATTAAAAATTCTCTATTACAATTATTAAAGGAAAACCGATTTTATATTTCAATCGTTCATACCACTTTTATATGTGCCTTGCAATCTTCGCTTCATTATTCGACATGCAATATATTCGCAAACATTAATTCAATTTTCTGCATAAATTTTCAATAATAATTGGATATCACTCCAAGAATTCACATTTTAAATCGTCTATTAGCTTTTTAATATTATAAGTCAACTTATACAGAATGTATGTCACAACGATACTTTTCTTTAGATTAGATAGAAAACAAATTTTCAAGCAAAAGATAACAATTCGTAGAATATAGTATTAAGGTACCTATATTATTTCTTCAAGGAATGCTTAATGCCAAAGGTTCTTTAGAAAGCTGAATGAAATAATATAAAAATAGCATATTTCTCATCAAGCTACAGTTTTTTCAAATATACAAATCTTCTTCCTACATCGAAATTCCAAAAACTCATTACGATCACTCTAAACTGTAAATATAGACACAAATTGTTAAAATAAAAATGATGTTACAATTAGTTTTCGTGACATCTAAGATACTATGCACTTAAAAACTTAAATCCAATTTCAGTTTCACGTACAAATTCAAAGGTTTACATATCTATTATTTAAATACAGATATCGCACAGATATTATAATATTATTGTTATATTAATAAGTGATCTTTCCATGAAATAAAGATACTGCTTCTGTCCAACGTTACTCAGGGCAAACGTTCGCGTATATCAAAATCGTCTTGAGCGAAAATATATATGCCGAGATGCACTTGTCGCGAAATGGATCGTATAGATTGCGTGGGATATGTAATGTCGACCAAATCGCAGCTTTGTCAAGTGAGTTCTTGTTAGTTACGTAAATGCTCTATGAATATGGTATAACGAACCTCTGACATTAAGGAAAACGAAGATCGGGAAAAACACTCGTTTCTTGTCTGTTTATGTTTAGATTTACATTTACGGTTTCCTGTTTCCCATTTCAATTTATGCGTCCGTATTCGTTTCTCTTTACCTTGTTCCTTAACCGCGCGCCTTCTATCATGCCTTTTTTCAATTTTTTTTTCATTCGTTGCTGTTATTAAATAACTGTATCGACCTATTGAAATTGCAATCACACTCGAGTCCAAAGAAAATAAACACACTAGTAAGCATCTTCAATTTTTAAATTAATTTAAATTGGGTAAAGGTCATTTAAACGATTAGTGTTATAATTTTTACAAATCATTCTTTGATGAACTGAAAATGAATGCTATTAATGCTCGAAATTGAATTCTATCAGATTGTAATATCTGTTAATAAATCTTTGTAACCCTGAGTTACATTATTTATAATTATATTATCATTGAAGTCAGAGATGGGCAAATTAATATTTCAAATAAAAAATTGATTTCGAATAAAAGACAAAATTTTTATTCGATTCTCATCAAATAAAAATAACCCGGAGTTCTTTTTTATTTATGATACGATGAAAGAGAAATTCCGTTTTTGTATAATCGATGACACATCGCCGAGCAACTCCGCGTTACAGTTTAGACAGATCAACGATAGAATCTCGCTCGGTTTAAGAAGCTGGCGACTTCGATCAAATGCTCTCGAGGCTCCCGCAGAGTTATTTAAGATTAAAATAAAATATAAATGAAAGTGAGAAAATTATTCGGAGCTTCGGTAGAATTCCCATCGACTGAAAAAATTATTTGTAGCGCTTCAAATAAAAAATAACTCTGGGGTATTTTTATTCGACGACAAATAAAGATAAAGTCTCTTTTGTTTGATAAGTGATTTAAATAATGCCTATCTCCGATTGAAGTAAACGTACCAATATCAATTAAAACGGAAGAAGTTTGTATTATACAAATTGAAGTCTCGCGAAATTAATAAAAGGAATAAATTTCTATTCTCTATGTTTTTTTTCTAATTTTCTAAGTTTCTAATTTCCCCTCGAGAATATAAATGGATTTGAATCTTATTCACTATCCTGCAACAGTGTGTAACTATCGCACACTTAATTTGTTTGAAATCACGGCGTTTGCGATCGACGTAAACACGGTGGAAGGGATTGTAACCGTAGATAATAATTGCTGGAAGGCCCGAGAGGCAGTTTTTGCTCGAAGGAAGATCATTCGTGCGGTTTCTTGCGTTGAGTACGACTTCCGGCACGACTTCCTCCTTTCGTTGACTCGTCGCGACCTCCAAGCCGGAAATGTCCGTTCTGGATGATCGATCGATCGCATTTCGTCCACTGGATTTCGTTCCACTTTTCTTTTCACGACTCGAGCCGCCTGTGTCTTCCATCGGAACTTCGAAATATTATCCACCCGCCACAAAATTACACCGTGTCTTCATTGCGCCTTCTTTCCATTTCTCTTTTTAACAGTATCTAAGGAAATGGTCGAACATTTTAAACATGACGTATACGTTCGATTGAAATCCGTGGAAATTATATTTGCGGAATATTTCTTGATATTAATTTTTCATTTGCCGGATAAAGAGATTTTTGGGGGAATAAACGAATGCAATTTTTGCCGTCACAATGTTTCCAATGATCGAAGAAAAATTCTTTCTTGATTTCTTAATTTCTCAAAGTAAAAGGAAAATATAATTTCTGTTATTAATATTCGGATACTTTTGCATTTCTTATTTTATGATATTAACGGATTAATGAGATTAATTCTGTTGTGTTGTACGAAGGTTATTCTAGTTCATAAATGTGCACACAACTTTCTCTTTATTGCAGCAGTTCATTTCAAAACAGGTTTCAAACAAAACTCTGCATACATTCTGTATTATAAAAATTAATATTCTTCGCGTTTCTTGTGAAGTATAAACTACTAAGAACTTCTGTACTTAGTGTTGCCTTTCTATTTAAACACGTTTTTTTTTCTTTATACAGGGTGTTTATAAAAATATGTGACATTTTTCGAGGATCGGTTTTACTCACCAAAATAAGGAAAAAAATTGGTATATGTATGCATATGTTCAATAATACTTATTGTTAGTTTTGCAATTATAAGCGTTTTTATATTCCATAAAACACGATCCCAGAATGCCTATTAAAGTGGCATTTAACGAAGCCCAGCTGTATTTCCACGGATCAATATATTGATTATCGGTTCGCCTTTGTTTTTTAGAAGAAGCAAAAGATATAAATGAAAATGTAGTAATTAGGCCAGCTGACGAACGCGCCTGTCAGTCGGTTGCCCTTTAATAGGCAGCCCCGGCTAGTGTTTTACGGAATATAAAAATGCTTACAACTGCAAAACTAAGCTTTATTGGACACAGCGTGTAGCTACGTTTTTTAGAATTTTAGTAAGTAGAACCATGGTCTCCCAAAAAATGTCCTACATTTTTATAAACACCCTGTATAGGTATAATAATAATTCCGTCATTTTGTATTTTATGTTTCTTATACAATTTTTTATAGTTCTATTAACTTAGAATATCATTAAGAATAATTGTATATTTCTTATATTCTTAGCAACTCTGCCTCAAATTTTTGTTTACTTATGTTTGAAACATTTTTAATTCAACCTATAAAAATTCACATCCGTATCGATACATTTGTTCCTTCGCCAAGGAAGATTCAATAATACTTTTGTAATTCTCAATTAGATTACACATTAAAAAAAAACACAAAATATCGACGATAAAAAATGTACAATTTCTATCTTCGACTTATAAATTTTTCCATCTACTTAAAAAAATCAGAGTTTCTTCTATCATTATTCGTACCTAGAATCCCGCGTTTAGAATGTAGAATCAAAATTACGGTCGAAATACAATTGATTGGGTTCATAAGAATGGCAAAGTGTTCATCATCGTTAACTGCTGTGTTTCATGCTGTACTATGAGCACTGAATATTAATGGCAGTGACTGTGTGAACTTACAGTTCTTCTCACGCAACGTGACCTTGCAAGGAAAAACCTATGATCGTTTTAAAAGGAATAATTGCAAAGGTTCATTGATAGCTTGGTGAGAGTAATTTTAAGCGACATTTGAAGCTAAAAATCGGCTGGAGAGAGGGAGAGAATAAAGTTCTCGGGTATCGCGCCTCTGTCCTTCTCCGTCTAACGCATCTCTCCCCTCATTAGTCCCTCTCTTTCTCTGTTACTCCGCCGCTACACGTGGTACGCTTCCCCAACGAGGATTTCCTGGTGCGAGACAACGGAACATCGACCTTCGCATGCCAACATCTCTACCTTTTTCCTCCTCTCCGAGCTGTCTTTTTCCTTGATCTTACACTCCCGTCCGCGATAGCACACTTTGATTATCCACGTTAATCGAAAGGCAGGCGTGTCAACATAATTAGCAATTCATCGAGCCGTCGAAGCTCTCGCAGGCTGAAACATTCATCTCCTCGTTGAGTAGTGTACAGCCCAGCCTCGGTAATCCGATGTGTCCGGATCCCAAACTGGATCGAACCATCAGGAACTCGGATTAAACCAACTACGTGCGGATTTGCATACCCATACACGCGGGACAATTTTGCAACCTCGAAAAATAAGCAGCTATGCGTGAATAAATTGAGGAATGATAGATGCACTTGGTAAAAGCTAGTTTAATTAAATAAATGTAAAAAAATATGTGGATGGATATGAGCCACAAAAATGTCTCGCGTGGAAAGGACCTAAGGCAGTGATTCCCAACTTTGGGGTCCCGAAGGGTTTCCTGGGGGGTTTTAGTTGACGATTCTTAGCACTTATTTATTTTAATATGGTTAAATTGTCATAGATTTTTCATTAATGGAATAAAGAAAGAAGGAAAAGCTGGTTATCCGGACGCAAGCACAACCATCACACCAAATAAGACACTTGAATATATTAAATATTATTAAGTTAGAATTATATTCTGAAATACTTATTTTTAATGTTATCTTTCCCTTATTAAATTTACCTTACCTCATATAGGGGAGGGGGTCGCAGGTAATTTGAATATTATAAAAGTGGATCGTGACTCAAAAGAGGAGAAACACTGCCCTAATGCTAACTTCCTTGGGATACGATCACGAATTAAATGCACATCGGTAAAAACTCTGCGGTAATTACCGCGACACACTACTGACTGTATATATGGATATTAAAAATTGAACGCTACTCACACGCAGACATGCAAGTACGTTTTGAAGATTTGAGGGAATTTTTTGTTGAGAGTTTTCGGTAACAGGGGAGACTTTTCGCGATCGAAACAGGGGTTACTCGAAAAATAGACAATTGTCTGTTTCAAAGATTACTTTCCCGCGACGGCAGGGAGAGAGGAAAGAACGGAAAGAGTCTGGAGGTCGATGGAAATAAGTTATGTAAATCCGCGTTTCCTGCTGGCTTTCATTCTTTCATACCTCCACGGTCTATGCTAATAATCTTTCCTCTTTCCTGAGCCGACATGCCGCGTCGCGACGCGCCTATTCGATTATGTACTGTTTTCAAACGTGTTCCGCGACCTTTCTTCTTCATCTTTCGTCAAACTTAAATGTTAAACATCTGCGGCGCCGTTATTTTTGGAATCTTGAAAAGAAGGACGCGGGATAATCTTAGAAGAAGAGTTTCTTCTAATGGTAAAATATACAAGGCGATTAAGTGTGACATCTTTACTTCGCAATGGTATGAATGTGTAAAAGCATTCACAAATAAATTGAATCATTATATACTATTTGTAGAAACTCGTAAAACTCCACAAGCAACATATAAATCAGTAAATATCTAAAAATGGAATGTCTAACAATTCAATGCAACGTTTGAAAACAAAAATGTTCCTACAATTCCGTCTAATAATTCTTGCACGACAGTTTATTTCATCTGAAATTGTTTATTACGCGTTTCTAAAAAAAATTTCACAATCGATTTGCTCGAAATTAAAAAGAATTAAAAAGATTTATTCTACAATCTCGATTTGTAGTAATTCTATTCAATATATTAATTATGGAACCTCCTGTTATATATATATATGTGTGTACCGCCCGGAGAGGTCAAACAATCATTTTCTCTATATATCCATAATTAAACATGAAGTTGGAAACGCTGCAGTCCTTAATTTTGCGTTGTTCTAATTTCAGAGAGGAGGGGATAGAAAGTGAGACGTGTTATGAAATTGCTGCCAACGATTCAGCTGCCGCAATTGCCACCGGTTTCGGCCGGGGGTGGAATGACGGGGATGGACTCTCGGTTACCACCAGGCATATCTTTGCCCTTCAGCCCCACGGAGCTGCTCTGGCGATACGGTCCAGCCATGAACTTTCCACCCACCCACCCACCGCCCAGCCCCTTTCTCGACTTCAAGACTCATCTACCAGCGAGTCTCGGTAAGTTTCGCTCAATTTACATCCCCCTCCCCCGTCCCAGGCTCCCTGAATTGCGTCGAAGGGAATAAAATCTTTTGTACTGTGTAAGGGATTTACCGGGGTCATAAAAGCTGTGGGATATTAAGAGATAAGTGCAGCAGCATGTTCCCCCCTCTACGTGCCATATTTTGTTTGTGCGTGACGAGCAGAGAGAAAGTAGCACCAACCAGCGTTCATATGCTTGATAGCTAAGGTACTTAGAGTGAGGGAAGGTGCATTACAAGGGAAGATCCGCAAGCCAAAGATTCAAAAAAATTATCAAACTTTGGGGACATGTAGAGGATATATAGGTATGTATTACGCAATTTTCTTTTGGTGCCCGAATTCACTCTAAGAGGGTGAAATTTACTCCTGAAAATCCGGGTATTTTCCGATTTTGTGTTATAACTCGCGAACTGTAGAGTTACCAAATGATACACCTAATTAAAAGAAATAACTTTGACTTGAAAACTTTGTTTATATCACTTACAGTTCGCGAGTTATAATAGAAAATCTTGGGGGTGCATTTCACCCCCTTAGAGTAAATTTTGGCGGCAAAAGAAAATTCCCTAATATGTTCTCTACATATCCCCCTTTCATAATTTTTTGAACTTCCGGCTTGGGACCTTTCCTCGTAAGTTTTAAGTTCAAGCTCCGGGGCTTAATTTGGACATCTTCGGGCTATTAGATTGTCGAGTTACATCACGGTTCCCATCCGTCAGTTCCTTTTACCCGTGATAAGTGGTTGGGAGTACGCGAGCAACCACTGTGATCGCAGGAAGTCGAAGTCGTCCTTGGCTCGCAATGGACGACGAGCACAATGATGTAGAAACGAATCAGGATGTGCCGCGGCTGGTGGACCGTTTACCAGCCGCGGCACGTCGGAACCGCGCGGGGGATTCTTCGCGTTGCTGGTGCGGTCGTTTGACGCGAGTCGGGGAAACAGGAGACATGATAAATAATGGCAAACATGTGTTCCACAGCGTCCGACCCACGGTTGTGGTCCCGCGAGGATGTGGCCACGTTCCTCCGATGGGCCGAGCGGGAATTCGACCTGCCCCAATTCGACATGGACATGTTCCAGATGAACGGAAAGGCCCTTTGCCTGTTGACAAAGGCCGACCTGGGGGAGAGGTGCCCGGGCGCGGGCGATGTGTTGCACAATGTGCTCTCGATGCTAGCCAGAGACTTTAACCAGCTGCAGAGGTGCCTCCCCAGTAGCCCAGTCACCCCCACCAGGCCATCCGCTTATCCCCTCAGCCCTCACTCCCATCCACCGACCCCTACCTGGACGGAGAATCCGTATGCCGCGAACTTGGCCTCGCTGATGTCCGCGAATTCGGTGACGCTGTCCCCGGCGCCGTCGGTGGACAGCCAGGCAGGCTCGCCCGGGCACACGGAGGGGGCGCAGAGTCAGGTTTACAAGAGCGACTCGGATGAGGACAACCAGCAAGCGGCCACTGGGAGTCCGCCGGCCACGCCGACTGCCCTTGCCGCGCAGAGGCTAAGCGAGGTGTGCGTCAAGGACCAACCGAGTCCTACGCTCACGCAGCCCATGATGCCTCTGACGCCCGGTGCTTTCAGGTCCAACCCCGCCAACGTTGCTAGGGAGTTCTTCCCCAGCGACTCGCCGGAGCCCAATACGAGTAAGTGTACATTCACATTCGTACTGTAGCGTGAACAGGGTTCTAAACGGCTGTGTATAAAGTAGGCTTATAAACGTGGGTGTGAACCATCGAGGTGAACACGAGGCAGACGGATTTCAGCCATCTTTGTACGGTTAACTAGTGCTGCCATCTATGCAACATGGTAAACTTCCGAACTGCACACTTCAATTTTAATCTAATTCTCTGTAAATAGTACAGCCACGATCTTACGGGAAAGTATATCTAGATTCTAGGGTGATTAGTGCGTTGATAAATTGCCACAATCTTCGTTGCCAAGTGACCATCGAATTGGGATTGCAAAGAGTTTGGGAGTTCCCTTAGTGCCGGATGCTTAAGGTTTTTCTCAAGTAAGAAGAAAGAAATAATTTTAAATGAATCTTCTAAGCTATTTATACGCGATTGAAACATGTCGAAACCTAATTGTTATTTTTTCTATCACCCATATTTTCTAATATCCGTGTTCATATTGCTATCTTATTGAGATACAATGAGAGTTGAGATTTTTCAAATGAAACGCGATATTTCACTCTGGAATTCGGAATAGTATCGAACGTGAAAGTGTCTTTGCAGATATGCTAATGATATGTTTCCGCGTGTCCCCAACTGTCGGTAGCTCTAATCTTTAATTACATTGGCTGAATTTATTTAGTTTGACTTTCTCCTTTATCCAGTTTGAATTAGAATTCTCAAGTTGTACAAATCGAGAATTTAGGTTTTTCTAGATTATACTATAAAGCAAACTTGAAGCATTTTTCAAAACCATCAAGGTGTTCGGATCGCGAGCGCATAACGCGTTACACATGTAGGAACGCGGCTTTAGGTGATTCATCGGTGGACCTTCTTCGCGTTGCAATACTCGCAACTGCAAGTGGTCCTGCTTGAGAGCGAAAACATGTTTCCGCTTTCTATCTCTGGATCGCAACTATTAAGTGTGCTTTATCTTCATATCTTTCGATAAAATTATACAACTTATAGCACTGCTAAATTCGGCTGAACGTGCCCTTTCTCTTTATGTTAAAAGAAGCTACAGATACCATTTGAAACAAAAACTTAAGTGGCCTCGCAAAAAACGCGATGTTATCATGTTACGTGATCTGTGAATTAAACATTTGCCTCCTCGAATTTGTACTGCATATGGAAAACAGCGGAAGTGTTTGCAATTACAGATTTATACAGACCTGTTATATTTCTGTAATCGACTAGTCGTAACATCTTGTTTTACTAAATTCAACTTGTACGCGGCGTATTTTTTTTTCGTCGATCTATTATTTTATATGTTGCAGAAAAAGTTTCTTTGCGTTTCACGCGTGTACAATTTTAACTTAATTCCTAATTCATTCCAGAAAAGAATGTCGTATTAATGTGTTTAAGCTGAAATTTGTCTGTTTTGAAATTCTCATTTATTTCTTCCTCGTTGCAGATGGTAGACTCCTGTGGGATTTCCTTCAGCAACTTTTGAACGACCCTTCGCAACGGTACACGCACTACATCGCGTGGAAAAGCCGGGAAACAGGGGTATTCAAAATCGTTGATCCTCCCGGATTGGCGAGGCTCTGGGGCATCCAGAAGAATCACCTTTCCATGAATTACGACAAAATGAGCAGAGCTCTTCGGTACTACTACCGCGTCAACATCCTACGGAAGGTCCAAGGGGAACGGCATTGTTACCAGTAAGCTGAAAATTATTTTCTTCCTTCTTCTGGTCTGAAGAAATCAGAACGTCGAGTCCGTGATTTCAATGTTTCAATTTTGCAATCGAACCTCTAACTGCAACATATTCGAGGGTTCAGAAGGAACATTGCCGATTATGAAAGTGGTGTAAGTCATGTATTTTTTGTTTCGAGAGATTTAGATGTATTAGGGCGTATTAAAAAATATTTTTCCCTTATTGAACAAAGTGGTTCGCAACATATATGCTCTTCTAATGTGAAACTTATCTATCATTGTAGAAGTTTATGAGTAACTGCGTTTTTTAAACCTTTGAATGCTTCCAAAATTCCAAAAGTGCTCAAACGTAATTTTTCGATCTTCACAACTTAATAAATTCAAATATTTTTTTCGAGCAAAAGCAATTTTTATTTTCAAATATATTGCTATTTGAAGCAAACAGCTTTACTATGTTTGGTAATATATTCTTTACCACTATTTCTCCTAAATTTTCTCATATTTTCAACGTAATTAAGTATATTTCGCGTTTCCTTTTCTTGCCCCACATCTACGATTAATACACAATACAAAAATATGTCATTATTTCCTTTCTCACTAATTACATGATGGGTATTTTGCAACAATTCTTTTATAATATTGGAATATAAATCATTTTTGTCTTACACCACTGTCATAATCACCGGCACATATGTCACAAGTCATTTAAATGATATTTGTGGAAACTGATGTAATATAAGACAACGTGTGTACTATGATTATGTGCATATAGTTAAGTGTACTTTGAGGTGCACAATAAGAAGCGCATAATAAAAACGCATAAAAACATAATAGCTCCAGTTTAAAAAATGGACGTGACGTTAAGATTTCTCAGAGTAATAGTGTAAAAGAAAAACAAGTTTTAGATGATACTTTTCTCCTTAAAAATGGAACAATTTTCAGGATTGTCTTTCTTTAATCGTTTGATGAACAATTGCGTGCATACATAAACCTCGAGCATACTATACATAACGCAGTTTACGAATTTCTTGGCATTCAAAAGTACACATAGACTTATATAATTAAATGTTTCCTGAAAAGAAACACAGACTCAACAGTTTCATTAATCCTTTGCACTCCAGAATGCACTAGAACGAAGTGCATATTATGCCGAGTTTATCTCGACGTTAGAGCTTTAAGGATTAACATTTTAGTTGAATAGTCCTTTTGAATCCTTCTTCGGATTATGCTTTAATGTATGTTGACATAATTATTTGACAATTTCTGTTATTCTGTATTACCTCATCAAGTTTTTAATACTGCAACGCAAAATTAGTTTGCTCTTATCAATTTAGTAAAATGCAAAATTAAACGAAATAATAATGTCGTTGGATTTTTGGGCCCCCTGCGGCTCCATGATATGCAGCTCCTCGCGGAACCTTCCTCCCGGAAGTGGCTTTTCTAATGAACTCTGCTTATCTTATGGAGCTTCTAAGTAGAACGAATAGTGACGAAATAGAAAGAAGGCAGCCAATGATGAAAAGGATTATTCGGAGATTTATAAAGCAATTGACAATACTTTCCTTCGTTTAAAAAAAAAAAGCAAAAACTCTAGTTGTCAGTCGTGTTCAACAAAAAGACGAATCCTTCAAGCTTGCGAAAGGTGCAATAAAAATGTATGTAAAGAGAATTCGAAAGTAGCAGGTATCTAACGACTATTTCCATTAAAGTTAATCACTGAACATTATTTTACATTAGCCATGAATCTCTTATCTCTCCCTTCAAATTCGCCTTTCAGTATTTTCAAATATTCTTCTACATTTATTAACCAACATATGAAAAAAATATACGAAACATTATAATAAAAAAAAAAAGAAATCATTTTACTTAGGATCGCCTATTTTTAGAAATAATACCGCGATACATAATTCTATGCAGTGGGCCCAGAAAACCATATATAGAACTAAAGTTGGAAATCCAAAGAAGGGTTAATGAAGAGTTAACCAAGCAAATCTTCCCATTCCTTTTACACGCCAAAGCAGCTGTTTATTGCGCACTGGTTTTTATTATAATTTTCAACTTCTTAAAATGAATACCCCATTTGAATCTAGTTCGCCTTACCGTCAAGGACCCAGTTCCTGATCACTTAAGATGCAAAGGGAGCAGTTTCTGATCAACCTAAAAGATTTTACTATGAGCTATCAAATGTTTGCGTATAAATTTAAAAATACTTCATAATTATTTAATAATTTTTTGGAATAAATTTGTATCGTGATAAACTTATTATTTGGTATTTATATACTAAACTGATCAGGAATTGGGTTCTGATCAGGAACTGGGTCCTTGACGGTACTTCACAAAAGCTACCCAAAGCCCACAACAATAAGACCTTCGTTTAAAACGCCATGATTTTTTTCTGCCCAGGTTTCTGCGAAACCCAACAGAGCTGAAGAACATAAAGAACATATCTCTGCTGCGTCAGCAAATGCGAATAAAGTCGGAGCCGGAAGAAGAAGGAGGAAGTGGCGTCGAGCCGGAAATCGATATGCCGACGGACCTCTCGATGTCCAGCATGAGTCAACCAGCCAGCGACCAGCAGCAACAGCAGCAGCAACAGCAACCTCTACCTCTTCACGACCCGCCCACCAAGTACAGGAGTCACGCGTACAATCTCATCAAAACCAACCAAGAGGCGGAGGAGAGGAAGTGACGCGAGACATAGTGCTGATTCGACCGCGCGTTTCCAACGCTGACTGTGTCGACGGGTTCTTTATCGCAGCGCGTCCTTGTCTATTGATTAGAGACGGACGCGTCCCTAGAAACTACATTCGAGGAAGCCTGCTTCCTGGTTAAGAGCGGGGAGAAACCCCGCGAACTGTCTCATCCAGCGTCTTCCTCAGCGGAGTCGCGTCTAGGGAGATTTCTAGGGGAAAACCAGGAGATCGCCAGCGCTTCGACGCTCCGCCGCGTCGAGCGGCAAGGAACGACACGCTCGCGGGGAGATTAGTCCGGAGACCAGAAGCCGCTGAGCCGTCGGATGATCCCGAGACGGAAGGACGAGAAAAGACTGATGACGAGTACATTCTGGAAGTTACGACGGATCGACCTGCGCGATCGATGAGAAGGATGATTCGAAGATAACGGGAGTGGGTCTGCGTTCTGCTTTACCGACGGCCAATCGACCCGCTTCGAGTCGAATAAACCGTTATTCGACGATCGTCCGATCCATTTCGGCCATGCGCGTCGATCCCGTTTCGACGTTTCGTCGCAAACTTTCGAACGACGCCCGACTTTTTCTACCGACTCTGAATCGGCTCGAGGGAATCGAGCAACGAACGCGGGTTCGTCAATTACCGCGCGCGCGCTTCGAATCGTGAAAAGATGATTGGCCGCCCGGGGAATCCTCGTCGCGAGAGGCCGGGGGAACCCCAATCGTCGTGCTGCAATTCTGGAGGACGCTTCGGTGAAGCTGAACTTTCGCGGATATTCCGCCGTCTGTTTCCTTATCCTTTTTTTTCTCCTTTTTTTTCTCTCCATTCTTTGTGTTTAAGGCACGTGCACGAGTGTGAAACGGTTTTTTCGCTTCTACAACGAACTACTTTAAAAAAGGAAAAGCTTCTTTAGAACGTTATCGACGAGCGTACAAAACGGTGACCGGGAAACGATCGAGGTATTTTATTCCAAAGTTGTTCTGTGATGTAAAGTTTAGCTCCGGGGTGGATTCGGCCGGGGGCAAGATATGCTTAGTTTATGACTAGAGATTGAATTTATCGAGTTTTTTTTTTTATTTGAAAGAGAAGAAACTGTTATTAAAAAGTCTTCGCGTAAGTCCAAAACGAAATTAATGTAATATAAGCGAATGAAAGGCAATTTTAGTTGGATCTTTTTTGGGGGGGATTCTTCCGTTGTACGAAAGATACGAGGTCCATCCTGTAAATACTTGGATTCGATAAAACTTTGAGTCAGAAGTTTCCCGTTGCACCGACTCAGTTGTGCCAATCTAATCGTCGGTAATTTACCTGTAAGTATGCGTTTAGTCCGAGTGTTTTGCAAGGGGGAAACAAAGTACGGAAGAAAAAATGTGTGACCATCGTTTTGACACTGTCGAGACGAGCGTTAAGAATCGATCGTATCCCTAAATCGTAGGTACTTGTAAATAAGTTGACGAACTATAAAGAGAACGAGGTATAGTGAACTCTATTAGACAAAAAAAAAAACGCGAAAGAGTTTTATGGAATTCGGGGCCAGAGTTATATATATATATAAAAATATATATGAATATAAATTTATGTATAAAATAAATCTCTATATATATATTATATATATATTTTACTACCGAAGAGAAATTTATATTCGAAATTTCTACGTTCGTTGTCGATGCGACTGTGGCTCACATTCCTCGCCAACGGACCCTAGGCTTTCAACAGGAAAAGAAGAAAAAAAAAAAGAAAGAAACATAACTAGGGACCGAAGGCGCGTGTACGTTTTAGAAACAGGTCTTAAGATCGTATTTTTGCATAAGGCTCGAAGAGACAGACATTATAGGGGAAGAAAGTACGAAGACGTTGGTACGAATGAGCGAGCTGCGCATGCGTGGGCGAGTGATCGAGATGGGGGGAATAGGAACAAGTATGAAACTGTGAGAATGAAAGGTGTATTTAGAGAGAAAGAGATTTATAAATGGGAAAAAGTTGTATTTGGCTATTTGTATACTGTGATCTCCGTGAAGTTTTTATCGTAATAGAATGCAGACACATAGAATAAAAGAAACCTTCGTTTTTGTGTATATAATTTTCATGAGAGAACGGATTTATATTAATTATAAATATATTAAAGAAGTACACACACGCAGATTGTGTTCTTAAAGGCAGCAACACAAATTCAGATCGTAACGAAGATCATTCTGCGTTGGCGTGTCGCGACGATTGATCTATAATACGACTTTAGGATACTTTGGAATTATTCATTAGTAGAAGGACAGACTTGTGCATTGCTTTTTATATATTATGAATACTCTGTGCGAATTCACGTAGACGTTCTACTGACGATTGTAGAAAACTGCGAATAGCGATAACTCTACGTCTGGATCTCAACTACGATTTTAATTTGTGTTGTCACATATCTTTAGAAATATACTGTATATGTGTGCATACATCACACACGCGTGCGCGCGCGTATCGTAGAACTTCGGAGGGCATCGATTCTATCGTGAACCCTTTTATTTCCCAACACATACAAACTATCATCCTTTCGATTTACTCACAGAGTTTATACATATATCATTTATTTCTGCAAATCCTGTATAAAACGGAACCTGTACAATGTTAGGAAAATACGGATCGTTTATTGTGTAACTCATTGCGGATGGACGAGCAATGTGTAAATAGAGATTTATTTACTTATTAAGCTAATCTCGGGCGTCAATTTATTATACCCTTTCAAACGAAGCAACGCACCAAGAGAACAGGAATTTTTCAACTAAAGAAAAGAATGGAAGCTGGAGATACTTGGTTCGTAAACCAGTAAAACCTGCAAGTTATCCTTAAATAAGCGAAGGAAATATTTAAAAATAAAAGCATATATTTTTGGTAATTGATTTTATTTACTTACTATTCTTAATAATATTTCAGTAGAAAAGAAGCGAAGTAACAAAACTAAAGTAACCGAAAAACTTGTCTCTTACATTTGGAAAAATATAACGTTATCCGCGATTATGGCTGTGCTAGATTTTGTTTGACCTTCCTCGTCTTTAAATTCGCCGTAGCTCACCTTTCCAGTCACCAACACTCGCTGACCCTTTTTCAAATGGGTTACGACACTCTCGCGTAGGTTCGGTTTGAATATGCATATCCTATGCCACTCTGTTCGTTGTACGAAATCTCCTGCAATTTTTTCTGTCTACAAAATGTTGCACTAACTGTAAAATTCACAGAGCTAACGCAAAGTGTACGGTAGAATTTATGTTTGACAATTCAGTAAACATTTAAAATTTCTCATAAGCAAAGTATCGCTTAGGAAACAAAACTTGGTGAATTGAAGAATATAGAAACAAAGACATTCTTCTATTATGATCATTAACCCTTTAGCACCCGGCACCTAGATCCCATTGAAGGAAGAATATCCCGTTTTCTTTTCATCATAAAAAGTAGACCGAAATTTTATATTTTTATAAAAACTTTTTTTATTTTTCTTTCGGAGGCTAAAATGCATAAAGCAAATTAATACAGGGTTCAGGTAGGGCAATCTTTCTTCAATGAATAAAACTAAACTACTCTAAACATTTACTAACATCTATCATCTAATCTAGGGCGTATGCAATACACATTCAAAATTTCATTGAAATCCATTCAGTTGTTTAGGCGTGAAAGAAAGACAAACAAACAGACAACGTTTCACTTTTATATATTAGTCGGGATGTCCTGACTGACTGACTGACTCATCAACGCCCAGCTCAAACCGTTTAACCTAGGAACGTGAAATTTCGAAGGTACATTGTTTTCATGACGTAGGCATCCACTAAGGAAGGATTTTTCGAAATTCCATCCCCGAGGGGGTGAAAAAGAGTAAAATGTATTTTCTCGGACTCCTTAAGATTTCTTCGGCCTGATTAGATATCTACTTGGTTCTTACTCACAAATATTGCCCCCACAAATGCCTAAAAAACAATTTCGGGATTTTACCCTGACCAACCCCAAAGGGGGTGAAATGTGTTTTCATGGATTCCTTAATATCTCTTAGGCCCGATTAGATATCAACTTTGTTCTTACATACAATGGTTTCCCACACAATTCCCTACAAATCAATTTCAGGATTTTGCACTAATCAACCCCTAAGGGGGTGAAAAGGAGTAAAATATGTTTTCATGGAGTCCTTAATATCTCTTAGGCCCAAAGCGAAGCGCGGAGGTTTTTTCCTAGTATATCATATATGATGGGCCAGGCGTTAAAGGGTTAATATTTGTCATACTGTGAATTTTTTAATACTGGTACTTAAATAAGCAGATCTCCAGATCTCAAAATTAATTGATATAACTTACCATTCATATACTTGTAATTACTATGTGTGGCAAGAGAGAATACAACAACAGGATGATCTTGATTACCCCTTAGCTGAGGCTCATTTCCTGATCTTCCCAACAAAGTAATCTGGTTCATAGCTACAAACGGACAACTTCGTTAATATTAGATTTTAACAGTTCTTTTCGTGAAATTATTCAAACTATTATTATACAGCTTTACTATTAAATGTATAATATTTACGTGTGTATATTACTGCATGCAATTATGTATAAAATTCTTACTGCAAGTAACACAATTTCATATAAGAGCAAGTGGATAATTCAGACAATTCTATTTGTCATTTTATGTTGCTTTGTTCTATCTCTGTTACATTGATAAAACTAATTTGATTATGTATTGATAAATTTGCAAAAAAGCCTCCCTTCTTATGAAAGTACATTTGTGTGACTGTTAAATTTAGTGAGAGTATTTAATTTAAATTGATTAAATATGTATGTCAATAGTAAAAAATTATTGTAAAGAATTAGTTGATAACAATAACCAGTAACGGCCCCGGAACCCTTATACTTTATACTAAGATAGTGTTCTGTTTGAATGTTTTAAATTTGAAATATTAAATATTTTTACAACAGTCTTTAAAGTCCATTGAAAATTTGAAGAAATTTATCCTCTTTGCCAAAAGGAATATATGCGTGTGACATGCAATTACTATACCACTGTATTTTCAAAAATGATTCAAATATGCTAATAATGAACGAAAGATTTACTTACTTTTTTCTAATTTTGTATCTATAACGTTAGTACACATTCGCATGTTACTAACTGGTGAAATGCTTTGCATCATTTTCGGTATAACCTGAAAAGGTACGACACAGTATTAAATGAATTTTAATAATACGAATTTTAATCGTGAATAATACGATTTAACAAACTTCACTTGATACAATATTACATTGTCGACACTTACTTGTCGAAACATTTTTGTTTAATCGGTAACAATTTAAATTGTTAATCTATAACAATATTAGAGGAGGTATGCAACTAAATTTACACGTGCTTTTACACGTGACCTCTCGTGACGAAGAGACGTAACTAATTCTTAAACCATAGACGAGGTATAGAATAGACCTTACATCGAGTGTAAATTCTTCACACGGATTGGGGGCTCTGGATGTCCGTTCCATTAGTAATCCCCTAGGGAGTGTCGGTATAATCGCAGCCATTTGTGCAATTTGGGAACAAAACCGGAAATAACATTACCTAAACATTCATTAAATCGTCTGCTTTCCAAGCTGAATGGTTTATCTATCACTTTCTATCCGTATTTCTGTCTCTTTCATTTTTACAGTTTCTTTCTCAGTCTACTTCCGTGTTTGCTCCAAATCGCAGCAACCAATCAGCAACGATACACGTTGTTCCGATTACTCTCAAGAGGATCACTAGTTACCATTTCCGTGTCGCATGCAAAGTTATCAATTCTGAGGGGAATTCGATCTGGATCCCACTAGCGGTTAGAATTGAAACTAAATATGGTAAAAATTGCTATTACCACAGACAGCGTGTGGGACGAGAAAATTTATAAAAAGGGCAATTAAAGACTTATTGCGTAGAATCTTTCGCCATTTTAGGAAATCCACTGTATCACAAAGTTAAAACAAATGCATTGAAACATATATATTTAGTTATTAAATCTTAAGTTATAAGTTTGTTCCTGGTTCATTAACTTTTCTTTTAAAAAATTATATACTTAAATATTATATAATTTATATACTAGCAAAATATCCCCGCGCTTCGCTTTGGGCCTAAGAGATATTAAGGATTCCATGAAAACACATTTCACATCTTTTCACGACCCCCTTAAGGGTTGATTAGGGCCAAATCCTAAAATTGATGTTTAGGCATTTAAATGGGTAATCTTTCGAAGTAAAAACCAAGTTGATATCTAATCGGGCCGAAGAGATTTTAAGAAATCCGTGGAAACACATTTCACCCCTTTTCACTCCCTTGGGGACGGAATTTCAAAACATCCCTTCTTATCCAGCACCTACGTCGTAAAAGGAATATACTCTCCGAATTTCACGTTTTTAAGATTAGCGGTTTGGATTGGACGGTGATAAATCAGTGACACAACGATGATATAAGTATAGATATATATATGTGAAAGAATTGATATAATTGTCTCACAATTAATATGTATCCTAATGATATGCGTTATGGTTCGTCTACTTCGTCTTCCGCTGTTTCAACGAGTTGCCTCACTTCTCTAAACCTCTGAAGAATTCGTTCATGCGGAGATGTTACCGTAAATTCACGAGGATAGGAAAATTCTTTTCTGGCAGGCGTTGCTCCTGAAAGTAGATAAGCACAACGATGAAACCTTATCCTCCTTTTAGTTTTCTAGTTTGCGTGTTATATACCTGTCGGTACGTCGCGTTGTACATCTTCATCAAGAAATTTGTCGATTTCAGACACTGTTGCATCGAATTTTTCAACAACCTTATTACTCCATTCATTCGATTCTCCAATTCGATTTTCGAATTCACTGGATATTTTCTCGAAAGTATTAGAAGTTTTAGTTTCTTGATCTTTCACGACCATCACTTGTTCTTCGGTTACATTTGTAATTGCGTTACTCGTATCCTATAAAGATGAAATTTCAGTCATAAATACTTTCAAATGTTATTAATAATTAGGTTTAAAGTATCATTAAATTTACATTGATTACGGCAAGGTATTCATTCTTATCCACATCCATTGACTGTTGCATTTCTGTAAGATTGCATTTAATTAGATCCTGATACTGTTTCGATGCATTGTAGCTTGTATTTATACGCGAGCCCAATTCATCTAGCAGAATCTTCCCTTCTCTTTCGGTTCTATTTGATAACTCTTGAATCTATTATCGAAACATAACATAACATGAACCTTTTGATACGTAGAAAAATTCTTCTCACCGCAAAACAGGCTTCTACGCTTAAACTTAGTAAATTAAGTGCAGATATCACCTTCTCTGCTCCAACTGTAACAGTGGCTTCAACTTTCTTCAAATCATTGTCTATCTGTTCCTTTAAGTTACTCCTCATTTTGCTGATTGCGCCAGAAGCATGTGTCGAGCGATCGTTAACTTTCTCACAAATTTTATTAATATTCTCACATTTGTTAGTCACAGCTTCATAATGTTTCCTTTCATTCTCAGTTAGACGCTTGAACTCGGCAGATACGTTATCCAGCTTCTAAAAAATAGTGCGCGTTAAATACGTGCGATACTAGAAATCAATGTAATATTAAAATTACAAGTAGAAATTTCTTATCGATACCTTTGCAAACGAACGTTGCTTCTGTGTGAATTTTTGCTTTTCACCGAGTTCTCCGACGGCTACTTTAATACTATTGATGTCGGTTTTCATACGATTGCAAGATTCCACGTGACGATTACAAGCGGAATTTACGATTTCGTTCATTTGAACCGAAGCCCGTTTTAATTTTTCAGACAAGTTATTTCGTACAGTTTGTATATTCTGAGCGACTCCGATTTTAATTAACTTGTCGATATCTTGGGCCAATTTCATAGAAATAGTATTCAATACTTCGTCTTTATCTTTCATCGTCCCATGAGCACCTTCCATTTCGCGTTTTACCGAATTTTGATAACTTTGATACTGGAATATTTCGAGACATATTAATATTTAAAGTGGCATAAAAATAAAAAAATTGTTTTTACATATTTCATATTATATACGTACACATTCGTATATACTTTTCGTTAAATTATTTGTAATTATAGAACGTTGATCGGTAAGATTCTTTGACATTTCTGGTGCCCCAGTGTCGGCACTTGCGCATCCACTTTGGCTCACAAGTGCACCTAATGGTGATAGAAATGTAAATCAATATTGGTAAGAATTTATATTTTATGCTAGATTATATTACCGATATCATTTTTCATAGATCCGCAAAACTGCTTCGCTGCTTCTTCGTGTGAAGAAATCTCTTTTTCAATGCCTTGCTTGCACTCACGAATATTACGCTTGAACTGTTCTCCAAGAATTTTAAACGTTTCTTCTGCTTTGCTATAAAGAAGAGTATTTTTTAGTTCATTCTATGAATATAAGACATATGAAAAAGTACTGATTACTATCTCCAAATTAAGGGAGACGGAAATCAGTCCCATAAATCGATACTATGTAATACGTATTCAAAACGAACAGTATTCCAACGTTACATTATTAGTATCGTAATTCTAGATTCCATCGGAGCTTGAGAATGTATTAAGGAATGTAGAAGAGAAAAAAAAAAGAAAAATCGACTAAGGTCGGGGCCAGATATATTGGCCGGTGAGTTTCGTGAGGAGTATTCTTCTATTCTCAACGTTTTCTGACTCGCTCTCGCCTTGCCAGAAAAGAAGTGCGCCAGAAGTGGTGGGGATAGCGCCAAGCTCTTGACGTGTAGGCCAAACCGAGCTCTTAGCGTAGAGATACACGCATCAGAATAGGTGTGCGTTAGCTGCGAAAACGAATTCACCGGCCAATATATCTGGCCCCGACCTTAGTCGCTTCTCTTCGAGCCGCTCGAAGAAATTCGAGTACTCGATTCTTTGGAGTCGCTCGGTTTTTAGGATTACTCGGTTCTTCGAGCCGAGTCAGGCTCGACTCGCTTTTTTCGAGTACTCGAAAATCTCTAAAATACAGTTATCTTACGTTTTGCGCTCGATTTTTTCATGTAACTTCAGGGAATCTGTAGTTGCTGTATCTGCAACATTTAACAGAGTACGACCGTGAGACAATAAAACTTTCTCCGTAGAAACATGCTTCTGTACTAGGTACTTCTGTTCATCACGTTCTTGTGATGCCAGTTTTAATCGATAATTTGTTAATTTCAGAGCATCGGTAGTAGTATCTAGTTTCGCCTTAGCTTCCTGCAACTCTTCTCTTTGAGAAATATTTTCCACTTCAAGTTCAGCAAGTATTTTCTAAAACCAATATTATTAAAATTAATAAACAGTTACACCGATAAAAATGATTAATAAGAAATGTACCTCTCGCTCGTGCATAGATTTTTCCAGTGCTTTTATATGATTAATCTTTTCTTCTATTTCTTTAGTCTGTTGCGAAATTTTTGCCTTCATTTCATTGTAATTCTCGTCTGCAAGGTAAACACCGCTCCTTTCACGCGCTGCCAATAAATCTTTTCTCAACCCTTCGATTTCTTCTGTATATTGATTGAGGAATTCTGTCTTCGTGAGCTTCTGATTTATTTCAGGGCGATTGGTAACATTTTTCGCGCGATGTGCGTAATCTAACGTTGACAGGGTCTCTTCAAGATTAATACTAGCAGGCGATACAGTAGCGATGATCGAGGTTTTTGTACGACCACCTAGTGACTCTTGGAGCAATCTCGTGAGTTTCGATTCTCTACGGGATAATAAGAAACAGTATTCCTCTGCTCCACATAATGCAAAAGTAAAATATTTCTACTACCTGTACGGAATGTGAGGTGCTCTTTCAACAAGAGCTGTTATAACTCTGCCAAGGGCTAACAGAGATTGATTAACGTTACCGGCTTCTCTTGCTCTTTTGTCAATAGCACCAGATCGTCCAACATTTTCACTGCCTGCTAGATCGACTAGATTTAGCTTTCCCGTTTTCAAAACTTCTTCTCCCTCAATGGTATTCTCTTTCATATGTACAGTAATTGAGAATAATGTATGGGATCGGCTGGTAATTATTTTCGCATAATTAATAATAATGTGTACACATGAAATGATAAATTTAGTATTATGATAATAACCTTGAGTTAGCATTCAACAACGTTGCAGCAGTTTGTCTTCTTCCGGATCCCCTTTTAAGAAGTGTAGCAACTTCGCTTCTATTGTGTAGCATGACTTCTTCCAATCCATGAATGACTATCGCTCCTTTTTTCGAGGTATCCTCGTATAATCTGCTCGACAAGTATTTATTTTCACATATTTTATAGAAGCTTATTCAAGCAAACTGTTAGATTAAGAAAATACGCAGATGAATGTGTATAATTTATATCATTTCTTCTGATATACCTTATTTTAGATTCATCATCATTAGTTGATAGAAGATCAAATAATTCTTCGTTGTAGAGTTCGAGATAACTAACTCTGACTGTGTACTCTTGTGATTCTATTAATTGCAATTTATCGAATAAATGGCTTAAGGAACGTGGGATCATTCCAGCAGATGAATCCTATATAAAATATATTGTTCCAGATAAATCTTAGTAATGCTTTGTTTCGTATCTTATTTTAAATCATAAGCATGCATTTACTTTTTTTTATTTTATGTCTGATATAATCGATAAATACAGACACTTATTATATGTGCTGCATTTATTTTTCACTGACGCTACGAATATAATACGTATCATAATAAAGACGTGGCATGTCATTATTATTTATTATCTTGAATTGCAAAAAAAATAAAGAAAAAACATGTTTATAAGAAAGATTTTGTTAGTTGGAAATATACAGTATGTAACATCTTTTTAAATACTGCAATTTATTTATGCGATGTTAGATTCACTAAGAAGAAATTCATTTAACAAAGCAGCCCTACTGCTATGATATTTCCTTGTAAATAAATATAAATGCAACATGCATAATAATTCTTAATAATTTAATTCGTGTAGTTTTTATAGCGAATAAATAAGTATCTTACACTTTGCCAATACAAAGTTGGATCGTTGTTGATTCCTTCCATTGTGAAAGTCTTTCCTGTACCTGTTTGCCCATATGCAAATACTGTACAATTATATCCATCCAAAACTTGTTGCAATAATGGACTAACGACAGCATTATAAACATCGATCTATCAATTAAAATATACATATGTACCCAATGAAGATTTTGTATAAACACCATTTACGTATAGTAAAAAGTATATACCTGCTTCGAAGAAGGCCCGAATACTCTATCGAATTTAAATTTCTTTGAAACTTTTTCTTGTTGTCTTTCATGTATTACCACTTCTTTACCATTGGGTGGTGTTTCAATTACATTTTTGGATTTCTTTTTTATTTCGATGTTATTTAGGGGCCTACGAAGAGTAAAGAAATTTATAATGATATAAGAATCTCAAAATATTACCAGCAATAATGTTTTCTATTAGGATTTTATATTAGGATATTTAGCAATTTTAACATATGTTATAATAAAAAAAAATTCTTCTTTCAGAATAAAGTAGCTCGATCTACTACTATTAAAACCCATTTTGATATTCTTTACAAGATTCTAAAAAAAGCTGTAATACTATACATTGAGCCTAATGAATAAAGTGTAAGCAATTGTTTTTTCTTAATATTTTACTAGGAATTGCTTATAATTGAATGAATAAAAGATGTAATTGTTTTTGCTAAATAAGCAATTCCTTAAGGCGGTATAACAGTTTTAAAGTGTCAAAAATCGGATTGTTCTTTACATATTTTCATAGGTTGATGTTTTAGAAATGTTATATATCAAGTCCGATGTAAAAATTCCAAAAATTGACGAAGTTATAGGCATTTGAGTGAAACAATTCAGGTAGCACGGGGCGGCGCAGCGCGGCGGCTCAACCAATCGCAGTGGAACTACATTTTTCATTACGGTGGTCGTAAAAATTGGGGCTACGTTCAATCAATTCACTTCGAATTTTGCATGCAGAATCGTAATAAGATTCCACATCGTTCTACGAGGGATTTTTTTATTCCGATTCCTCGTTTATTATTTATAAAGAAAAAAAGGTGGACTTTTCTCCTAAGAAAATCTAATTTTACCTTGGATTTCTCACCATTTCCTTATTTTTCAAAATTTAGTATCACGGTGTCCGAATATTAATACGACTCACTGTACCATTTACTTATACGGTCTAGCAAAGCCAGTAATTCCTTATGATTTTTATTCATATGAAATAAACAATTCCTTTTTTGTTTAAGCAATTGATTTTGCTAATAAGGAATTACTTACTTTTTATTCATCAGGCCCATTGTACAGGATACATAGCATAGAAATTCATAGATCATAATGCTAGAGGCCTTTGAATTTGTCTTTGCAATATAGTCACAGCTTCAGTTTTGTACATAATAATTTTCTTTTATCGATTTGTAACAATTCGCTCAGAAATACAATGAGCACTTTATTGCCATTTTTCGAATTTAGTATCAAAACATAAATTATTTGAGCAATTCTTTCGAGAATAATAATTTATGCTTTCGTTATATTTTGTATTGCACTCCATCATACAAAAATCAATTTCGAGTCTATAGAGTTGTTATCTATTGAAAATCATGCTGCGACTTTTACAGATAAATGGAGTCAAAGCTCATAAATTACGACTAACTGATAAACGGAACAGTAACAAATTCACATTTTGTAATAGGGACTTCTGTAGGGTACTTGAAGTAAACAGAGAAAATATGGTAGCAGTCTATTGGGAAACCAAGTGGAGGCGTGGCTAAGATTTCAGCGCTGTGGTGGTAAGTTGGCAAACTATTGCAAGTAGGCCCGGATCCCACAAAACATTCCGAATAAGTATTTATTAATCGAAGAAGTAAAAATTTGGTGTTCAAAAAAATTTAAAAATACTCGTTTTTCACAAAATGTCTATATAAACACTGATAATCGTATGGACTTCGACGGATATCGACCTACTCACAGTAGTTTAATTTTCTGTCACTAGTTGGCGTATCGAAATTCTTGGTTTCCCAATTTAACCCTCGCATGATGGACCGTAAAGCCGATGGCCGAGTCACTCGTGACCCCATAATATACACATACCGATTCTCTTCCAAATGTAAGACAATCGCGGTGTTACCGCTACGAATGTAAACAGTCGACAACGCACGGGTCAGCAGCATACATACAATACGAAAATAAAGTAGGAGAAAACACAATTTTGACCTCTAAGTGCGTCGAATCGTCTTACTTTTAAAATAAAACTGATATCTTGCAATTCATCTTGATACGAGCTTTACAACAACGTATAGCAATCCTCTAATTTCAAATGAGTGTCTAGATTTAACTTTATCCTACTTTAGCAGAATAGTGTTTACGTAAATAAATAAATAATGAGCAGCAACTTCTAAGAAAGTACTGTGATATTGATAAGGAACAATAATTGTTAAAGAAATCGCATTTAAAATAATATCTACAAAAGAGCATAAGCGCCGATAGAAATTCAAACACTTTTTTTTAGTAAACTTTTTTTAATTCCGGTAATTAAGGTACGCAACCAATTTGCTTAAAAAGTTTGTGGGATTTCGAAATGTTTAAATATTTTTATCGATAATGTGCTGATTTTAGTTTTTACTTCGTTGAAAGTTTAATTAGAATAAGTAACGCCATTGGTATGACAACTCTGTGTAAGTATATCGTGAAAATTATGTGATTACCCTTATTTCCTATGGTAAAGAAGCTTAACAAAATTTATTTCAACACTTGCATAAAAGGTGTGTTTTTGAAAGCCTGCTGAGCGATTCGCAAAAATATATGCATATTCGATTGCTTCTTTATTCTATCCAAATTAATAAATACGTATTTATTTTCCCACAAATCGATCACGATTCCTTGAACAACTGCATATTCATACCACAGGGTAACGTCAAACTCCAGTTTCCTTGGGAGGAAAGTAAGAAATTGCGAATACGCATGCGTGTAAAAAGTCTTTTTCCCTTGGGAGAAAACTAGAAAACGCGAATAAGTCTGAAATTGGTCATTTTGCTCCCGCTCAGCAGGCGTAAAAAAACACACATTTTCATGCAGGTCTTGAAAAAAAATTATTACGATAAACATGGCGGAACATTCATATATTTAAATTCACTGAATCATTATTTACTTACCTCACGCGAAGAAATACTTGTATATGCTGATATTTTTCCTTTTTCCCAATCCGTGTATCAGTCATGTTGCTCGTAATTATGTTCCTCACTGAACCTGGAATCACTGCCAAATGATTCGTTACAGTTTCATTTCAAGGAATTTAAAATGTATGATACCTGCGATGGCCACTAGGCGCGCTGTATTCCATTCATTATGCGTAGTTTATATGAATCTAAATGTAAAAGATGCGTTTACATGAGAATGGTTGAGAACGCGTGTATTATAATAACGAACTCGGTACTCGCTCTGGCTCTGCGCTGGTGTCAGAATGTGACTTGGATTGGTTGTTTCTGATAGTAAGTATTGTTATTTTAATGCAAAAAGCCTGCTTCAAGCACATGACACTTTCGGACGGTCTCACTCAGTGCGCCCCAGTGCGACCGTCCGAAATCGCCAACAATATTGCTTATTCATGATCACACCTTGTAGGGTTCTTCGCTGCCTTTCGACTCGTAATAGCGGCTTATTAGGAAATGTGCAAAAAACGAAAATATTCATAAATCGTGTGTATTTCTGCTTACAGGTAAGGAATTTTGACAAGCTTTGCGTTAAATGCGATCAACGGCTGCATTTCCGACTTTATTCATCGATATGAAAATTGCACAAGATCCTGCTTCAACTGAATTATCAATTACACTTGTAAGATTTCATTGTATCGCATTTCACTTATTTCAATAAAATGCAGCTAAGTGATAAAAGAGTATTATTATTTAACGAGCCTTCCTTCCCCTACTTACTCCTTCCTATCCCAATTTCTCTTGCAGGTGCAGCGCGAAAATCTGCCTCTCTTGCAGGTGCGGCACTTAAAAATCCCCTTGTTCCGAAATTCATTGCACGATTCTTGCACCTGCAAGAGAGGCAGATTTTCGCGCTGCACCTGCAAAAACTCAAAATTTCGGCCCACAGCTTCTCTTGCAGGTGCAGCGCGAAAATCTGCCTCTCTTGCAGGTGCGGCACTTAAAAATCCCCTTGTTCCGAAATTCATTGCACGATTCTTGCACCTGCAAGAGAGGCAGATTTTCGCGCTGCACCTGCAAAAACTCAAAATTTCGGCCCACAGCTTCTCTTGCAGGTGCAGCGCGAAAATCTGCCTCTCTTGCAGGTGCGGCACTTAAAAATCCCCTTGTTCCGAAATTCATTGCACGATTCTTGCACCTGCAAGAGAGGCAGATTTTCGTGCTGCACCTGCAAGAGAAGGTTTGGCTTCTGGGCTAGTTAGAAATCCTGAATTTGTGGGAAATTTGGTTCAAGAGGGCTTTTACAATGATAATACGGTTTTCTAAAGTATTTTCCACTTTATTTCCTTTAAAATACATTCAATACATCGCAATGGTGTGATACAGATATGTATAAATGAATATTAAATAAGTAATAAGTATATTTTCACTTTGTTTTATGTATAAAATCACTATTGCCTCGAGTCCAATGTTGAGGTTGGTAGTGTTTCAATATTTGATGCACTTAAGGTTGTTGTCCAGCAAGAATGATCCAGAAATATCTCCTATAACAAACGAAAAATAAATTATAGCAACTTGTATGATGTCGAATATATTAAAAGATTTTTATGCAGAATGAATGTAAAGAAAAATTTGTTAAGCCCCCTTCCCATCCTTCTTTAAAGCGCGACGAATCACGACTGGTTAATTAATCCGAGGCTTTCGTCTGTTATATAGGTAATCAATTCTTTGGAAGCATCGGTGAATGTCAACTGGTGTAACGAAAACGGACTGGACGAGTGCAGCATTTACAATATGTGATTTTTAAGTGGAAATTAAACATAAGTAATTAGAATGGAATTATTATATATCACTGTACATTATTCAGAGTATTTTAATAAACCACATGTAGAGAAAAACCGCATCATTTAATTTAGAACAGTACCCTATAACTTCCCATTTCCCAATTAAATCCCAAAGTCTGCCTCTGCGTTGATCAGTTCTGTATCTTCGATTCTCTCTCCGAAGGCGCTAACTTAGTGCCACGTCTTTCGACGTCATGTTCTCCTGTTACGAAGCTCAATTTTGGAGCGTTGAGAAAATTTTGTCAGATTTTAGCCAATGTATCAGGAGAACATGAAGCGAAGGGAGGTAGCCTGAAATTTCATCGTCGAAGGCCTTTCGAAAACTCTGCGCCTCTACGTTGAATAGTTCTTCGGCTTCGATTCTCTCTCCGAAGGCGCTAACTTAGTGCCACCTCTTTCGACGTCATGTTCTCCTGTTACGAAGCTCAATTTTGCAGCGTTCAGAAATTTTTGGCTAGATTTTGGAGCGATGTATCAGGAGAACATGAAGCGAAGGGAGGTGCTATGAATTTCCTAGTCGAAAACTCTGCGCCTCTACGTCGAACAGTTCTGCGCCTTAGATTCCCTTTCCGAAGACGCTAACTTTGTGCCGCCTCCTTCCACATCATGTTCTCCTGTTACGAAGCTCAATTTTGCAGCGTTCAGAAATTTTTGG
The DNA here is from genome assembly GCA_960531205.1 of Andrena bicolor. Lineage (NCBI taxonomy): Eukaryota > Metazoa > Arthropoda > Insecta > Hymenoptera > Andrenidae > Andrena > Andrena bicolor. The sequence continues at coordinate 17,691,775 of OY482668.1, read as the reverse complement.
CTAGATTTTGGAGCGATGTATCAGGAGAACATGAAGCGAAGGGAGGTGCTATGAATTTCCTAGTCGAAAACTCTGCGCCTCTACGTCGAACAGTTCTGCGCCTTAGATTCCCTTTCCGAAGACGCTAACTTTGTGCCGCCTCCTTCCACATCATGTTCTCCTGTTACGAAGCTCAATTTTGCAGCGTTCAGAAATTTTTGGCTAGATTTTGGAGCGATGTATCAGGAGAACATGAAGCGAAGGGAGGTGCTCTGAATTTCCTAGTCGAAAACTCTGCGCCTCTACGTCGAACAGTTCTGCGCCTTAGATTCCCTTTCCGAAGACGCTAACTTTGTGCCGCCTCCTTCCACATCATGTTCTCCTGTTACGAAGCTCAATTTTGCAGCGTTCAGAAATTTTTGGCTAGATTTTGGAGCGATGTATCAGGAGAACATGAAGCGAAGGGAGGTGCTATGAATTTCCTAGTCGAAAACTCTGCGCCTCTACGTCGAACAGTTCTGCGCCTTAGATTCCCTTTCCGAAGACGCTAACTTTGTGCCGCCTCCTTCCACATCATGTTCTCCTGTTACGAAGCTCAATTTTGCAGCGTTCAGAAATTTTTGGCTAGATTTTGGAGCGATGTATCAGGAGAACATGAAGCGAAGGGAGGTGCTATGAATTTCCTAGTCGAAAACTCTGCGCCTCTACGTCGAACAGTTCTGCGCCTTAGATTCCCTTTCCGAAGACGCTAACTTTGTGCCGCCTCCTTCCACATCATGTTCTCCTGTTACGAAGCTCAATTTTGCAGCGTTCAGAAATTTTTGGCTAGATTTTGGAGCGATGTATCAGGAGAACATGAAGCGAAGGGAGGTGCTATGAATTTCCTAGTCGAAAACTCTGCGCCTCTACGTCGAACAGTTCTGCGCCTTAGATTCCCTTTCCGAAGACGCTAACTTTGTGCCGCCTCCTTCCACATCATGTTCTCCTGTTACGAAGCTCAATTTTGCAGCGTTCAGAAATTTTTGGCTAGATTTTGGAGCGATGTATCAGGAGAACATGAAGCGAAGGGAGGTGCTCTGAATTTCCTAGTCGAAAACTCTGCGCCTCTACGTCGAACAGTTCTGCGCCTTAGATTCCCTTTCCGAAGACGCTAACTTTGTGCCGCCTCCTTCCACATCATGTTCTCCTGTTACGAAGCGCAAATTTGCAGCGTTCAGAAATTTTTGGCTAGATTTTGGAGCGATGTATCAGGAGAACATGAAGCGAAGGGAGGTGCTCTGAATTTCCTAGTCGAAAACTCTGCGCCTCTACGTCGAACAGTTCTGCGCCTTAGATTCCCTTTCCGAAGACGCTAACTTTGTGCCGCCTCCTTCCACATCATGTTCTCCTGTTACGAAGCTCAATTTTGCAGCGTTCAGAAATTTTTGGCTAGATTTTGGAGCGATGTATCAGGAGAACATGAAGCGAAGGGAGGTGCTATGAATTTCCTAGTCGAAAACTCTGCGCCTCTACGTCGAACAGTTCTGCGCCTTAGATTCCCTTTCCGAAGACGCTAACTTTGTGCCGCCTCCTTCCACATCATGTTCTCCTGTTACGAAGCGCAAATTTGCAGCGTTCAGAAATTTTTGGCTAGATTTTGGAGCGATGTATCAGGAGAACATGAAGCGAAGGGAGGTGCTCTGAATTTCCTAGTCGAAAACTCTGCGCCTCTACGTCGAACAGTTCTGCGCCTTAGATTCCCTTTCCGAAGACGCTAACTTTGTGCCGCCTCCTTCCACATCATGTTCTCCTGTTACGAAGCTCAATTTTGCAGCGTTCAGAAATTTTTGGCTAGATTTTGGAGCGATGTATGAGGAGAACATGAAGCGAAGGGAGGTGCTATGAATTTCCTAGTCGAAAACTCTGCGCCTCTACGTCGAACAGTTCTGCGCCTTAGATTCCCTTTCCGAAGACGCTAACTTTGTGCCGCCTCCTTCCACATCATGTTCTCCTGTTACGAAGCTCAATTTTGCAGCGTTCAGAAATTTTTGGCTAGATTTTGGAGCGATGTATCAGGAGAACATGAAGCGAAGGGAGGTGCTCTGAATTTCCTAGTCGAAAACTCTGCGCCTCTACGTCGAACAGTTCTGCGCCTTAGATTCCCTTTCCGAAGACGCTAACTTTGTGCCGCCTCCTTCCACATCATGTTCTCCTGTTACGAAGCTCAATTTTGCAGCGTTCAGAAATTTTTGGCTAGATTTTGGAGCGATGTATCAGGAGAACATGAAGCGAAGGGAGGTGCTATGAATTTCCTAGTCGAAAACTCTGCGCCTCTACGTCGAACAGTTCTGCGCCTTAGATTCCCTTTCCGAAGACGCTAACTTTGTGCCGCCTCCTTCCACATCATGTTCTCCTGTTACGAAGCTCAATTTTGCAGCGTTCAGAAATTTTTGGCTAGATTTTGGAGCGATGTATCAGGAGAACATGAAGCGAAGGGAGGTGCTATGAATTTCCTAGTCGAAAACTCTGCGCCTCTACGTCGAACAGTTCTGCGCCTTAGATTCCCTTTCCGAAGACGCTAACTTTGTGCCGCCTCCTTCCACATCATGTTCTCCTGTTACGAAGCTCAATTTTGCAGCGTTCAGAAATTTTTGGCTAGATTTTGGAGCGATGTATCAGGAGAACATGAAGCGAAGGGAGGTGCTCTGAATTTCCTAGTCGAAAACTCTGCGCCTCTACGTCGAACAGTTCTGCGCCTTAGATTCCCTTTCCGAAGACGCTAACTTTGTGCCGCCTCCTTCCACATCATGTTCTCCTGTTACGAAGCTCAATTTTGCAGCGTTCAGAAATTTTTGGCTAGATTTTGGAGCGATGTATCAGGAGAACATGAAGCGAAGGGAGGTGCTATGAATTTCCTAGTCGAAAACTCTGCGCCTCTACGTCGAACAGTTCTGCGCCTTAGATTCCCTTTCCGAAGACGCTAACTTTGTGCCGCCTCCTTCCACATCATGTTCTCCTGTTACGAAGCTCAATTTTGCAGCGTTCAGAAATTTTTGGCTAGATTTTGGAGCGATGTATCAGGAGAACATGAAGCGAAGGGAGGTGCTATGAATTTCCTAGTCGAAAACTCTGCGCCTCTACGTCGAACAGTTCTGCGCCTTAGATTCCCTTTCCGAAGACGCTAACTTTGTGCCGCCTCCTTCCACATCATGTTCTCCTGTTACGAAGCTCAATTTTGCAGCGTTGAGAAAATTTTGTCAGATTTTAGCCAATGTATCAGGAGAACATGAAGCGAAGGGAGGTAGCCTGAAATTTCATCGTCGAAGGCCTTTCGAAAACTCTGCGCCTCTACATTGAATAGTTCTTCGGCTTCGATTCTCTCTCCGAAGGCGCTAACTTAGTGCCACCTCTTTGGACGTCATGTTCTCCTGTTACGAAGCTCAATTTTGCAGCGTTCAGAAATTTTTGGCTAGATTTTGGAGCGATGTATCAGGAGAACATGAAGCGAAGGGAGGTGCTCTGAATTTCCTAGTCGAAAACTCTGCGCCTCTACGTCGAACAGTTCTGCGCCTTAGATTCCCTTTCCGAAGACGCTAACTTTGTGCCGCCTCCTTCCACATCATGTTCTCCTGTTACGAAGCTCAATTTTGCAGCGTTCAGAAATTTTTGGCTAGATTTTGGAGCGATGTATCAGGAGAACATGAAGCGAAGGGAGGTGCTCTGAATTTCCTAGTCGAAAACTCTGCGCCTCTACGTCGAACAGTTCTGCGCCTTAGATTCCCTTTCCGAAGACGCTAACTTTGTGCCGCCTCCTTCCACATCATGTTCTCCTGTTACGAAGCTCAATTTTGCAGCGTTCAGAAATTTTTGGCTAGATTTTGGAGCGATGTATCAGGAGAACATGAAGCGAAGGGAGGTGCTATGAATTTCCTAGTCGAAAACTCTGCGCCTCTACGTCGAACAGTTCTGCGCCTTAGATTCCCTTGCCGAAGACGCTAACTTTGTGCCGCCTCCTTCCACATCATGTTCTCCTGTTACGAAGCTCAATTTTGCAGCGTTCAGAAATTTTTGGCTAGATTTTGGAGCGATGTATCAGGAGAACATGAAGCGAAGGGAGGTGCTATGAATTTCCTAGTCGAAAACTCTGCGCCTCTACGTCGAACAGTTCTGCGCCTTAGATTCCCTTTCCGAAGACGCTAACTTTGTGCCGCCTCCTTCCACATCATGTTCTCCTGTTACGAAGCTCAATTTTGCAGCGTTCAGAAATTTTTGGCTAGATTTTGGAGCGATGTATCAGGAGAACATGAAGCGAAGGGAGGTGCTCTGAATTTCCTAGTCGAAAACTCTGCGCCTCTACGTCGAACAGTTCTGCGCCTTAGATTCCCTTTCCGAAGACGCTAACTTTGTGCCGCCTCCTTCCACATCATGTTCTCCTGTTACGAAGCTCAATTTTGCAGCGTTCAGAAATTTTTGGCTAGATTTTGGAGCGATGTATCAGGAGAACATGAAGCGAAGGGAGGTGCTCTGAATTTCCTAGTCGAAAACTCTGCGCCTCTACGTCGAACAGTTCTGCGCCTTAGATTCCCTTTCCGAAGACGCTAACTTTGTGCCGCCTCCTTCCACATCATGTTCTCCTGTTACGAAGCTCAATTTTGCAGCGTTCAGAAATTTTTGGCTAGATTTTGGAGCGATGTATCAGGAGAACATGAAGCGAAGGGAGGTGCTCTGAATTTCCTAGTCGAAAACTCTGCGCCTCTACGTCGAACAGTTCTGCGCCTTAGATTCCCTTTCCGAAGACGCTAACTTTGTGCCGCCTCCTTCCACATCATGTTCTCCTGTTACGAAGCTCAATTTTGCAGCGTTCAGAAATTTTTGGCTAGATTTTGGAGCGATGTATCAGGAGAACATGAAGCGAAGGGAGGTGCTCTGAATTTCCTAGTCGAAAACTCTGCGCCTCTACGTCGAACAGTTCTGCGCCTTAGATTCCCTTTCCGAAGACGCTAACTTTGTGCCGCCTCCTTCCACATCATGTTCTCCTGTTACGAAGCTCAATTTTGCAGCGTTCAGAAATTTTTGGCTAGATTTTGGAGCGATGTATCAGGAGAACATGAAGCGAAGGGAGGTGCTATGAATTTCCTAGTCGAAAACTCTGCGCCTCTACGTCGAACAGTTCTGCGCCTTAGATTCCCTTGCCGAAGACGCTAACTTTGTGCCGCCTCCTTCCACATCATGTTCTCCTGTTACGAAGCTCAATTTTGCAGCGTTCAGAAATTTTTGGCTAGATTTTGGAGCGATGTATCAGGAGAACATGAAGCGAAGGGAGGTGCTATGAATTTCCTAGTCGAAAACTCTGCGCCTCTACGTCGAACAGTTCTGCGCCTTAGATTCCCTTTCCGAAGACGCTAACTTTGTGCCGCCTCCTTCCACATCATGTTCTCCTGTTACGAAGCTCAATTTTGCAGCGTTCAGAAATTTTTGGCTAGATTTTGGAGCGATGTATCAGGAGAACATGAAGCGAAGGGAGGTGCTCTGAATTTCCTAGTCGAAAACTCTGCGCCTCTACGTCGAACAGTTCTGCGCCTTAGATTCCCTTTCCGAAGACGCTAACTTTGTGCCGCCTCCTTCCACATCATGTTCTCCTGTTACGAAGCTCAATTTTGCAGCGTTCAGAAATTTTTGGCTAGATTTTGGAGCGATGTATCAGGAGGACATGAAGCGAAGGGAGGTGCTATGAATTTCCTAGTCGAAAACTCTGCGCCTCTACGTCGAACAGTTCTGCGCCTTAGATTCCCTTTCCGAAGACGCTAACTTTGTGCCGCCTCCTTCCACATCATGTTCTCCTGTTACGAAGCTCAATTTTGCAGCGTTCAGAAATTTTTGGCTAGATTTTGGAGCGATGTATCAGGAGAACATGAAGCGAAGGGAGGTAGCCTAAATTTCAGCTCTCCGTTCAATACTTCTCCATTAAGAGACGTTTTTGAAAGACGCAGCGTTAAAGTAGCGCATTTCAAAATCTGGTTTGTGGGCGAATAGGTTTGGAATTTGGATAGGAATGTTCTAGAGAATCTTTAGAATAATAATACGATTTTGTATAGTTTTTCCACTTTATTGTCTTTAAAATACATTCAGTACATTGCAATGGAGCGATACATGAATATTAAATAAGTAATCAGTATATTTTGACTTTATTTTATATATAAAATTTTGGGTTCAAATTTCAAGTTCTTCGATTCAGTGGAGTACTCAGGATTTTATTTTTTGCGTTGAGGGGCCGGGGGAGGGGGGTTCGAGACAGACGACGCGCGACTCGTTGATACTTTCATGCGCTTGATACAACTCCGTTCCTTTTCCCTTGTTTCTCACTTTTTCCCTGCGTACGCCACTGCTTAGATCGATAGTTTTCCCGTATTTGTTAAGTAACGTTGTTGTCAACGAAGAATCATCCACAAATGCTGTAACAGACGAAGAACGAATTATAGCAACTTGTATTATTTCAAATTACAAGGTTTCGCGCCAAAAGCCTCCATACGGCAGGGAATTTACTAACCCGCACCAAAGAGGAGGTATAATAAGAGGCGTCACTCGACAAGGACAGAAATAATCTAGGGAAACAGTGATTTCTAGTGAGACAACCAATTTAAATGCCCATTCGGCCGCATTCGGCAATGATCGGTAAACTTCGGCAATAATCAGCCAATTGTGGTAAGGTACATTTAGTCGATTTGAATATCCCGCTCGAGTGTACAACCAATTTAAATGCCAAGGTCAAGTAAGGACTTCAAAGGTTCCGCCCGGAGTGACGCCTCTTATTATACCTACTCTTTGGTCTAACGAGGGCGCAAAAGATATTCATTAAAAATGTTAATTAAAACACAATTGCTTGTGAACAAGTAATAAAAATGAGTGAACAAAGATGTACAAACGTCGGACGATCGATTCCATACGAAATTATTGGTGAATAATGAAAAAAAATATAATTGACGAGCTGGGTGAAAATAAAAATTTCAGTCAAATTAGTTTAATTTATCATAAACTGTCAATCGACGAACAAATAACTATTGAACAATGATCTACAAACGATGCACAATCGATTGCATAAAAAAGAAACCGATATATACTCCAACGAGGGGCTAACTTTTCGGAGGTTGATAACGTTGCATGCGGCATAGAAATGATACCTAAAATCATCTTGATCGATTGCAAGATGTCTGTATTACCCCTGAGAGGTAAATCACAGCCAGACTGATTAAAGCATGAGGCGATGTGCATGGCGTCAAGACGAACGCTGCGGAACCATCGTAAGGCTTCGTTTCGAGATAAAAATGAACGAAGCTCCGTTGGTTCCCCTTAAGAACTTTCCACGAACAGCGCTGAATTAACGGAAGAATCGAAGCCTTGAATCCTACATGATTGGACCCAACACGTAAATCAACCTACAGAATATAAATCAAATATCTCATCCTGGATAGTTTTTCCTTATCGCCCCTTTGCTCGATCTTCAAGGAACCAAAACCAAGTATAACATGGCTGATCCAACGATACAAACGTTCTGCTGTCACCACTCAAACAGCACCGACATGGCGATTGTGATAATGCAGGAATTCAACACAGACGTATACAACATAGTCTGCATGCTCTCGTCTCTGATCGGTATCCTAGGCGCAGTCTATCAGGTAAACAAAATTCCCACACGTGTGTAGTAAAAGACTGAAAAGGTTTCTTCCGCAGATACTACCAAGGGAGGCGTCCAACCTCCCTCATCGATGGCAAAGCTTCTCCGCGTGTAGAGGAAGAGAGATTATTATATGGCTCGCCATCGCTGATCTCTTGGCTTCGCTAGGTAATTCCTAAACGTTCCTTTCGAACGCGAGCTCTTCGACGATTTTAAAACGTTTCTCTTCAGGTGTGTTCATTAGATCGGCTCTGTGGATGAATTTCAAGTCTATAATGCCAATGGAGGACGATACGTCCAGTGTTGTCTTCTGCGCGCTTTCTTCGGTACACCAATTGCATTAGAGAATCAAGCTACAAGCGACTTACTTCCCCTTTGTTGCGTTAACACGGAGAATATGTATTTCCAGGCCTGGACACAGTATTTTTACATGGCGACTTGGATCTGGACTCTGTGCTACGCGATCGATATGAAACTACTACTGGGCGATCGTTCTGGACATCCTACTTGCTACCACGCCTTCGCGTGGATATGTCCAGCGATGCTGACGACGTTCGGTTTAGCGTTCCTATACATACCAGATGCGAAGTTAGTACCTGTGCTGCACAGTGTTTGCAACCCTTTCGGATTAAATGCTACATTGCTATTTCAGTTGCCACAACCTGACGTCCTTGTCCACTGCCATATTACGTATTCTACCAAACTACTGTGCCACCTATGTGCTGCTGGCGGTAGTCATGATCATGAATCCTGTATTATATTTCGCCTCGACGCGGGATCTCGAGACTGCCGTTTCCTGCAGCCTGGCGCAGATAACAGGGAGGGAAAGGAAACTGGTGCACACGATAAAGCTGAAATTTGCATTGACCAATGTCGTGTATTACTTATGTTGGCTTCCGAACCTGATCAACGGAATCTTATTATGGACATTGTGGTTCCAATTGCCGATTAAAGCTATTATTACCCTGTGGTACATAATGGTACGTACACACGCGTTGCATTAGCATAACAGACTCGATTAACACAAGTGTTTCACCCGCAGGCCGTTACGAATCCCCTTCAGGCATTCTTCAATGCACTGGTGTACAAAAGATGGGGCAAAACGGAGAAGTTCCGGTTGGAGTGCTGCCAAAAGTTTGGGAGCTTTAAAATAAGCCAAATCGCAAAAGGAGATACGGGGATGCGGCTGACCGAATCGTCGCCGTTGCTGGACCCGAAATACGGTTGCCCGCCGCATACGAGCATAAACGGATCTTCCTCGTTCTGAAAACTGTGATACGCGAAGTTCACTTATGTCATAATCACGCGACACTGCGATTTTACTAAGGCGTGGAGCTTACACTGCCTTATACAATTTTTAAAGGGAGCTATATTTTTAATATTTACGATTTATCGAAACACCACTGATGTGCTCAATCGTTCGCTGCAATATGAACAGATTCGACGGGGCGAACAGCGCTAGAAATTAATATTTATACACTTAGGCATTGTATATATAGAATAACGGGCTTTTCAACGTTTTATGAGCAGATATGTTTATAGGATAGTGGACTAATGGTTAAAAAAAACGTTTTGCATAATAGAGTAGGTTTTCCAAGAGATTACTAACTTTGTGAAGAGCTTTACGGAATAAGAATTTTTCATTCCACTTAGAGGTGCTTTCCTCCGCTAAGCACGTTTGTTGATTGTTATACATACGAGAGATTTTATTTTCTACATACGTAAGAACATATATATTTATATACAGTTAGAGAATAGTGTTATTCTGTAACTTTTTTGTACACCTAATATTCAACACGTTGCAACTTCGTATCTTCTATTAACAAATTACAAGTGTGAAACGCTCAAGTCCGTTTCAGCTTCACGGTATACGAATACAGCCGGTATCTCGATTAAAAGACACGACAATTCTGCGGTTGTTCTTTATTACAATCGACAAGGAGCATCTCTAAAAAAATATGTACCTCTGAATGTAGTGCACGTAGAACTTCCGAACAGACGTCGCTACATCTTTTGATTAACAGACTTTATTCATACAACATACCTCCTCTGAATAAAAAACATTCTTATGTACACTGTTATTAACAAATTATCGAAGGAGTGCCAAGACTATGTTTTCGAGCAACGAGTTCTATGTTAGCACCAAAAGTTCTATTTAAATAGAAGGACTACAAGAATTCAGAATTCTTAATTGTTACGCGTTAAACCCGAGCGCAAAGTAAGTCGGGAATCCACCTAGAAGCTAAGCTATGCTATGTTACGTTTAAAAAAAATTAGCTTCAATACATTCTTATGGAACTGTTTCCACCAAAAGCTTAACTAAAACATAGCTTAGCTTAACTTAGCTTCCAGGTGGATCCCGGCTTTACTGAAGCGATGCGGTTGTTACGTTTACACGGGGAGGCCCCTGCGAGAACGTGCACCATAGGCAAAACACTTTATCGTTACAAAATCGCCGGAATACTGTAGAGCTCGCTACCGCGGGCGTGTAAAAGGAAGCATTAAACTAATTATTATCATAATCTCGCCTTTACGCAATAAGGAACCAGCGTGCACCATTAAACTTCATCGACTAACGCCTTAACATTAGTCTTGGACTGTATATGACGTTCATTTCTATCTGTTACAATCTAGATCGTTTACCGTAGCACGTTACGTGTCCATTCATTTCATTTTTATATGTGATTTTTTAAAAATAGATTCGATTTTAATAAAATAACTCTTGTGTAAAGTTTAGTTACTTTACCTACCGCTACTAACTATGCAAGATTGATCATATATAAAGATTCTTTGACTATACAGTAACAAAGTGGGTGTACCTTCTTCGTCGTTACATTGCTTAATAATCCTACGTACGTAGATTACGATAAATACTGCCAAGTAGACAATCTAATAGAAGAATACTCCATGGAATCAATCTTAGACCTTATTGTTACGGACGATTCGTGCGAAATGAACGTGTACGTGGCGACCGAGTCGCAGAAATTAACGATTTCGTTGAAAGCTCGCTCGTTTCTAATGTATCTAAAGTGCACCTCGGCAAGTCCCGAGACACGTATACCCCATTCCGATCACATTCCTTTACGATATGTCGTAGACCTGTTACACGCGTTATAAGCAACGTGTTTGTTAGTTTCGTTTCTCTTGGTATAAAATAAACAGCATCTGCTTATCATCGAGAAGCTTAGAACAAGAAGCGTAAATACTTATCGAGCTACGAAAGTACTTGGCAGTCGAACGATGAAAATAAAACGTAACGCAACGTACCGAACGCAAAGTGAACGTGCTTTGTACGCTCCAACATTGTCGCTTTAAAAAAACAGTAGATCCATAGCTTACGATAAAAACGAATACTTTTATATAATCTCATGAAAGTTAAAAAAGTATCAAGTTATTATTTCGCGAATAAAAAGAATTATGCCACTTCGGTAACTTATTATACGACTTCTGGAAAATCGCGAGTTGCGAAATGTTTGACTCGTTCGTGAACAAAGTGCTTCTGTTCGTATCGTTTGATAATTTATCCTGCAGCACTGTAAGAAGGCCGAATAGTGGCAGACTCGCGACGTTTCAACTAAAGTTTATCTTCAAGAAACATCGCTCCATTTAAATGTAAAAAATTTATACATCCTTGCTTATTAATTCTACGTTGATCACAATTTGTAATCTTATGATAGACTCGGCTTTAAATGCGGGTATCGCTTCGCACGTTATAGAAAGACAGAAAAGATATTCGTAATAGAAGTACGAAAGAATTTACAAATATAACCGCGCGTTATCAAATTTCGTTCTTAAATCGTAATGGAAAATACTTGATTTCGCTCCTATTCAATTTGGCACTTTGGCAAAATATACATTTATAGGCGTTTAAGAAAGAAACGATATCAAACGAAGTAATCACCTTTAAGCGTTTAGAGTGCGAAGTATATTACACAAAGAAAAAGATCGATGTCGTCATTCGTAGTATCTGCCATCAGGATGAGAAATTCGTTGCTCCTAAAGTCAAAGAGGTGATCTCGCGGACAATCATCTCGGCGATCTTCCACGCTAGCTCTTCTTTAGCCTAAATACATCGTGTCGTTATAATCTGGCATCAAGTAGCTAAGAATATTGAATAAACTCGTGCATTAATGCTGATGCGAGTATTACATTGACATATGTCATAAAGCTCACCTTATCTTGCTCCATATTTACAAGCCTTTTCACAACACGTGTCAATCGCGATTCTGTAATTATTTTACACATGAATTTTAATCGAGCTTAAACGGCCGAGAAGGCTGCGTAAAACAACTCACCACTTTTTCTCTCTGGTTCTATTTCGGTAATGAACCTGCCCAAATCGTCGATATAACCGACGCTCAAGCTGAAACGTAACTAACATAGATATCGAAATGTCACCGTAAGAGCCACTGCTTCTACAATTACCTGTATTTGTTACGTCTCCATAAAGAGTCCGGATCGTAAAGCTGCCTCGTATCAATGTTCATACCACCGTTGACTTTCGCTTTATTCCTCACCGCTCTGTTTCCTTCATTCCCTGCCTGCAGGGTATTGTGCATAGTAAAACTAAACGAACTCACTTCACTACTGCAATCGGAACCTACAATAAAAAGCAACTCAATCACGTCACATCGCTTTTTATCACAGCCATCGATAATAACGCAGGACGCGTGAAAAGATTCTGCGAACCAGCTCTTTTTATCCTAGGGTGTAAACTCGAACACGGACTGCTTTGTATAGTATTGATCAATTCTGATAAGTATTTGTAATATAACTGCGACGATAAGAAGGTGGGTAGATAATGCTGGAAAAAAACACGTTATCTAAACCTGGAGTTCGGAAGTTTTATCAGTACTTAATTCGATTCTGATATCAGCTGCAAGGGTGTGCGAATGTCTCCCGTAACGTTGCAATTGTCGTTTTACCTTATTCAAGAATTTATATACAATTTTACAGGGCTTATCAAAACAGTCGGGTCGTGGTCCCTCCCCATCTTCGTGGCAAATATTCTGCTCGACTTGGAAGCGGATTTTGTCGCTAAAGCCGAGAGGCATCGTTGCTTGCAGACTAAAATACCTGCAACAGCGCGTACGACGAGAATGTTAACAATCTTCTTTGCTATTAACGCCTCCCGGAATTCAATTGCGAAAGAGAAGATTACTTGTCGTAAATAATCAGAGCATCGGTCTGCGCTTCCTCCGGATCCGCAGCGTCCTTCTTCTCCAACAAGTTTTGTTTATAATTAATAGCAGACATCCAAAAGTCCAACAACTTTCGTTTATTTTCAAGTTCCATGAACTAGGAAAAGAGTCAGCATCCTTAATTATGAAACTTTAGGGCACATTAAGCGAGCAAACAAGAATATTACCTCCATAAAGTAAAAGAATGCGGTTTCATTGTACAATATGTCCGTTAACTGTACATTGCCACTGGTCAGAACATCGATTTGATGTTTGCAGTGGAATTCGCTTCGTAAGAAATCGTTGATGTGTCTGGAAAGGGCGATAGTTAAATTTTCATGCTCGAAAGATATTCCAACGCTTCCAAGTACCCCTGATACTCACTCAGTTTCTAATATCTTGTATACAATATTTTGAACACCCGATAGGCACTGCAACATAGGCTCGATGCTCTCGCACGTAAGGGCTTCCTCCATTTCCGCCTTCAGATCCTCCGGAATCTGATTCACGCCCAAAGCGTCTTTGGCGATGTATTTCTTGTAGATCCTTAACGCGTCTTGCCTAGTGGTAGTCATGTCCCGTCTCTTGCAATTGTGATTTGATTGTCGCGTTCTGCTTATCTTCTGACTAGTCTTTGGCATGTCATTGCAATTTGATTCAGTACTATTACTATTTACATATTCGCCGAACGACGCGTTCCCAGCTTCGCGATTCCCAGCGTCGTCCTTTGTCATCTCGCGTCGCAAGTTCTCGTTACCTTCCACCGAACTGGAAAGTCTATTGGAATTTCCTATACAATTCGGAGGTCCAGCGTCCTCCTTACCCTCCGCTGTGTCGACCGAACTGCGCAGGCATTCCACTTCCAGCCAGAACTTAATGAGCGCCAAGCAATTCTGCGTCTCCATGAATTGTATGAAGTAACCGAGAGCACCTTTGTCGGCGAGGATCTGTGGAAGCGTCTTGGAGAGCTGCGAGCCGAAGGAGCACGTTTCTTTCGTGTCTCCGTCGAACGGCTCGTCCACCTCTTCCTCCTCAAGGCTGCACAGTGCACCTGCTGGCGGTTGGACCGACCAATCGCCGTTGAACACATCCCCGAACGATCTCCCAGGACTTGTCGACTTTGCGGGAGAAGCTTGCAAAGATCCGGGCCTGTCTCTTTGCCCTGCAATTGCCAACGATTACTCTGTGGACCCAATTAGGTGGAATTGCACGATAGAAATTCAAGGCATCCCCGTAATCTCATTCAAGATACCGGTGAACGCGACCGACAGGGGATTCGAGAACTTGAGGTGACAGAGGGATAAACATTTTGCGGTTAGGTTATGTGCGACGCAATCAACAAGAATCCCTCTGGCACGCGAAATATCGATGGGCCGCAGTTTAGGAGGAAAGAAACGGGATATTTACCAGACTTCTTAAAAAATGGAAACATTGTTCACGTCAGAACGAAACATGATAAGCGAGGCGACGCGCCAATGATCGGACGTGGAAATGATGTTTCGATGAGCCTGACGCCAGGTCCCTTCCTGTGCCAGGCGAATATTAATGCGTGGGTTCCTTTCGGGCACGGGGCCGAGCACTGAATTAGGAGTACGACACGGTGAACTTGCTCGATTCGCGCGCGCACACACGGACACATGACATTTCACCGAACCGTCATTAATGTCATCGCCACTCCGTTTAGGATCGCCCTATCGACGATCGCGCGAGCATTTCCGCGATAGCTTGGCTCGGATCGACTGATAAACAGAGGCAGGATAAAAAGAGAGAACGATCGTCGAATGAAAACAATCGAGATGGACGCATGTTCGAAGACGCCGCACTTGCGTAATCGATCGTTCCTATTGCTGAAATCATGGATGTGTCAACGATTCGCTGAAAGATCACGTTCGTTAGACACGATTATTCTAAGCGGTTTCGCAACCACCCAGCCAGAGAGAAAACGAGGCATCTGGATGCATCGGTGCATCCCGCGGTCGCGGGTCGTTCCCCATTCGAAAGTTCGAATTTTCAGTTGGACGCCTTTCGTGGTACGGTACTTGAAACATCGAGTGAGTATCAATAACAACGCCGATTTTACGGAATTCTTCGATATAAGAAACCACTAAAACGGCATATACTTCATTTATTTTCAGCGAGTATGGTAAACAGTCGATCTCGAGTGCAAATTCAAGGTAGGGTAAAGAAACCAGTAAATGACAGAATTGTTGAATGAGAAGCCCAGTAAATGACCAAATTGTTGAATGAGAAGCCCAGTAAATGACCGAATTGTTGAATGAGAAGCCCAGTAAATGACCGAATTGTTGAATGAGAAGCCCAGTAAATGACCGAATTGTTGAATGAGAAGCCCAGTAAATGACCGAATTGTTGAATGAGAAGCCCAGTAAATGACCGAATTGTTGAATGAGAAGCCCAGTAAATGACCGCCTACTTTTATTAAGAATTGTACTTATTAATGTTTGTTTAATACGCAAAAATAAAAATATGGGATATTAAAGGTGCCACTACACTCTATTCATAAACAAATCGTAATTTTTAAATTTATAATTGACATTTCTTTGCCTAATGGTCATTCACTGGTGTGCGGTCAATTACTGGTTGGTTTTCCCTAGAATAATTCATAACTGTGTACTGTGTACCCATTCAATAATCCGCCACACTAAATCTCCTCCTTGAATCATTAAATTACCTACGTCTTCGCTTCCAACAGGAATCACGTTCGACACCCTCGTCAATTGCTACCTAACACATACCGTCAGCAAAAATTCTCTCCGGTCACGTACGTATACGGTGCATATATTCGAATGCCCGAGAGTAATCCCATTAAGCCCCACTCTATCTCGCCGCGAGTCATGACCGATCGAGATAACAGCCATCGTGCGATCGTCTATGCTGCGTGCTTCCACTAATTCCGCCAAGGACGAGGCCGGCGTCGGTGGAAAGGGGCAGATTCGTGGCGGGGAACAGCTCGCCCGCGGGCGTTCCACCGAGTCGTCCTCGCGATCCAACATTTAGAATATTTAAATGAAGATCGGCCGACGTGACCGGGCGGACCTGCGCGGCTGTAAGCCGGCGTTGAGGCCAATGTCCGGGGCACCGGACTCCCTGTGCCTCCCGTGACCGTTGGGCGACAAAGAAATACCGGTTTCCCGGCGTACTGACCACTATATCAAGGAAGGAGCATCGGGGGTACGCCTCTCGCCCGGGCCCGCTCAGTCTGCCTCCCGTCCACGATTCCTCGCCGCGCATTTTTCCAACATCTCGCTGATCGCCGGAAGCGGACACGAGCGTGATGCTGTCGCGTTGGTTCCTCCTGTTCCTGGCCTGCCGGGTCGCCGGGGCCCTGCCGGCCACCTACGATCAACGGCAGACGGGCGACGTGAACGTCCAGGTCCACGTGAAGGACGTGCAGGTGCTGGCGTTGCTGGACACCGAGTTGCTGGACGATTACACGGTAACGCGGCGACAGGTGGCCCCCGACTGACGCCACGGTGGAGTGTAAAGTAGCGCGATAAGGGGCGATAACGCGATAACGGCAACTACTACCGTGGATTTTTATCTGTAGTATATTTACCTGTCGCAAGGTTGTCTCAGATTCCACCACCGTGGCTGGTGATGGTTTTTGATGAAGTTAAGGATGGGGGGAGATGGTTTCTTGGTGCGAGAGGATTTTAATTTTGAGGCTCGATGGGATTTTGTATAGTGGGACGTTGGGTTGCACCGCGTCAGTGATAGTGCAAAACCGCGTATGAGTTGTTTGTAAATACCGCGGATCTGCATTTTACCGATTTTACAGGAGGAAGACAAAACTTAATATTTTAGCCATTTTGAGGGATGTTTTTGAATGACCCTTTTTGGGACAGTTTTAGCACATCCATGGTATGACTTTTAAAAAAAAAAGCGAAATAGTGCTTGGCAACCGTGGGCGCGAAATCTCAATTTTGCTACTTGTGCAGATCCGCGGTATTTACAAGCTTCTCATACGCGGTTTTGCACTATCACTGACGACTGGGTAGTTTGCTGTTATCTGAGGGAAGTTTAGGAGCGTCTCCTAGTGGTGTGGAAATTTTTTTTCTATCGCTTGCAGGAATACGATTACTTTTACGATTACGCCGATTTCACCTTGAAGCCGATGAAACCCATCACTAGTTCAACGACCACCGAAGCTTCTTCAGAGTCCTCTCCGGAGGCCACCGAGAAGATCGAGGTCACGGGAACGATCGACTCTTCCACGGAAAGCTCGACTACACTCCCTGCGAGTGACGAACCTTCAGCTCCGAGCCCTGCCAGCGGAGACGCGGAGCTTCTCTCGCAAGTAGAGAGCGAAGGAACCAACGAGACTTTGTCGACGCCTTTGACCGAGAAGCCAGGGGACTCGGGCGGCGAGACTAGCACGCCGAAGACGAGGATCAACGACAAAACTAGGAAGGTGTTCGAGGACATCGAAGAAGATTTAAAAGAAAGGAACCTTAGAGACTGGTCCACGGAAAGCACGACCAAGAGGGTGCCTAGGAAACGTTGCAGAACTGGCTACTCGCCGGATGGCAAGGGTCGTTGTCGACGATTGAGTCATCGGCGGATGTCGTTGATACCGTGAGTATCGGGAAAGTAACTAGTAGCTTCGACCAAGTCTGTTTGATGAGAACCGAATGGAAAATGCTAGTAGCTCTATAATCCCTGATCCTCCATTTCTTCTGCAGATTGGCGATGAGGTTCGGGCCGAAGCTCTTAGACGACCTGGCGCTCAGCACGAAGGATCTGGCTCAGAAGGAAGTTCATCGGCTGCACTCGAACTGAACCGTGGCGGGAATCCTTGATCCAAGCCGCCTCATCGTTTGCAATTGTATAAGCCGCTCTCATGTCGCTCCTTCTCTTCGCGCTTGAGTTACATATGCGCGCACCGTCTCGTCGCTTCATCCTGCATTTCTATTCGCCCGTGATTCACGTTTAAGCGCGGGGCATCATTACTGTACATAACTTGCCGATCGCGTGCTTTGACAAGCTTGTAAAAGAGGTGCAATAAACTTATGTGTTCCTAATCGTTGTAGCAGTTCTCTGATATCCCTTAGAATTATTTAGCGTTGAGCATTGAGACTGTAAATAATTTCTCCACTTTGGGGAGTCATCAATCTAATTTTCTTTTATTTCATGGCAATAATAAGCCATTGGATGATCCTCGAGACGTTCCTCCCAGGCAAACGAAGCCTTCCCAGTTTCCAACCTTGTAATTCCACTATTAATTCCCTTAACAAATACTTCGCGCTGACAATTAAAATCTGCGATCCTCGAGTTCCTCATTATAATCCCTAAAAATATCCTTCCAAGTAGCAAAAAGATCTCCACTAATTGCGCAGCGGCTCTGTTAAACCGTGCCTGAAATGAACCAGCTCCTCCGCGGGTCCCCGCGGACCGAGGTGCCGAGGGGATCCTGGGAAGCTTCGGGCGAGGAGATTCTGCCCTCTCCAGCTCGGTGCTCGAGAAACCGGGTAAAAATATCGAGCAATTACGTCAGTAGTCGCGGGCTGGTGGATGCCTCGCGTTTCTTAATCATCTAAGTCGATGGTCGGCCATAGTACGCGCGTTGTTACCCTCTCCAGCGGAGATGCTCCCTCGATCTATATACGAGAGGGCCGGCGATCCAAGGAAGCGGAATCTCCCGCAGTCGAGGATCAGACTTCGTTCGGCCCAGGCGATCCTGGTTTGCCAACATGGTGCTCCACGTCGTGCGTCTTCTCCTGCTACCAGGTAGAGCAATCCATCCTCCGAACGGGTCCTTCAGCACCTCTTCGATATATCGAACTTGGACTAACTTTAGAGATTCTATTTCGGGAGCTAGCAGTTGCGCGAAATTCTTCGCGTTTTCTTCTTTCACTCCGGTCTTACTACGGCAAATGTTTAGCTTGAGATGGGCAACGTGCACCGCTATTTTCCCGAGAGGGAACCGTGCCAAGCAGCGTTAAGTCGGGAATCCCCTAAGTTATGCGATGCTACGTTTTAAAAAAATTAGCTTCAATATTAGTTTCCACCAAAAGCTAAGCTAAAACATAGCATCGCATGGCATAGCTTAGCTTAGCTTCCCGGGGGATTCCCAGCTTTAATCGTTTGAAGCGCGGCTGCTCGGCGCGATCTTGCATCTGCTCCGAGCAGTCCTCGTCTTTTTGCTATCAACATCCGATACTGTATTAATAACCGCAGGCTACTTGTCTCCTCAATTTAGCCATCCTACTTGGCTCGTCGATCTCACAGTCGGACGCAGCCCCGAGGAGCTACGACCAAAGCCAGACGGGCAAATTCAACCTGGACGCCAAGTTGGACAACTTCTTCATCGTCTTCTTCGACACCATCAACAGCGATCTGTTGAACAAGCTCGCGTTGCAGGCCCTGCAGCTCCGGAGTATAGATTCTCGGCACAACGCCGCGCCGGAAGAAACCTCGGAGAAGCCGCTGGAGGCGACCATCTACGAGACAGGCGATGAGCATAGAGGCAGAGATCCTTACCACGTTGAAATCGTTCATATAGAGAAGGGAGGCGAGGCTGCGCCGAAGAGCAAGGACCTCGAGGAGTTGGGGACCGTTGAAGTCAACAGCGGGGGGAAGGTCGAGCAGGGGACCGCTCCGAAGGCTCTGGGAGGGGAGTCAAGCCCGGAGGTTACCATCGACGGCAAGAAACCGGGGAAAAGAGCGAGGAGTCTCTGGAGGAACGAGGAAAGTCACCGAGTGGCTCGTGGTCCGAGAAGGGGCAGCAAACAGCTCGACGCTGAGGATTCGATGAAGAATCTTGATCAGTCCGATGACCTCGCGGTGAAGGAGGAGGCTTCCAAGGCGACGAAACCGGGGATGTCTTTGAAGAAGCAGCTGTCGAAGAAGGAGGAGGAGGATCTTTCGAATTCCGAGGAACGAAACGAACTGGGCACCAAGTCTGACGAACTGGTGCTGCTGGGATATGGCATAGAGAACTGTGGACCGGGGAGGTACAGGGACCAGACGGGGATCTGTCAGAATGATAAAGAGTTCAATTGATATTACTTAGCAGGGTCGAAGAGCTTTCACTTTACTTTGCTACTCGATTCTTTTACTATCGCTATGTTCTCGTTTCCCGGTTGATAAGTTAATCGTATGTACTTAAGTTTGATTAATGGTGTAATTAAAATAGTTTCTTTTATCGCTAGTGAAGGATATATGTATAACAATTGTGATATGTATACACCGTAGTAGCAAGCTAAACAATGGTGCTCTTAGGTATGTAACCGCGAAAACGCTCGGGGCACGCGCCACTTCGAACTTCCCGCGCGTGTAAACTCGATTCGATAGATCCGCGAGATTTCACCCGCGAAATAAGCGTGTATTCTAAACTTCGACTGAATTCATGTAGAATAGATTTTACGAGTCCCATGTATTTCTACTATTTATATCATGTATTATCCATTCACCTGAAAATAAATTATGTGCACGAGAAAAGTAACAGACGCGCCCTTATTTGTACTCCTATCCACGGTAGAGAAATATTTTCTTAGTCGCGGGAACTCGATTCCCAATAATAGAGGAAGAGACTCTCGAGTAACGGGAGTGTCTCTGTTTATTCAAATAAGATACACGAGTAGGCAGGTGTTGAGCATTTGTTGAACGCGTTCGCATTTGAATTTAAATTTCAACGAGCCTGCCACGGGGACGCCGTTCGAACTTGAACCAGGAAGACAATCCGCGAAGGTTAAGCACGGCGGAAATGTGAGAGCAAGGGCAAGGTTACGGTAATGGGAGGCGCTTGAGAGGCAGAGGAACGGGGAAATGAACTCGATGGGGCCATACGAGGCCGTTGCCCCTCACAAATCGGTCCTCTGCCTGTGTGCCTCGCATTGCCCACGTGTATGCGCAGACTTTAGGATTAAACCGGATTTAATGGACCGCGTTTGTCATTCTCGAGTCGAACCTCACCTTGAATTCAATTATATACGACGGTTAATTGGAGCCACGACAGAGCAACTGAACTTTTAGGGAGGCGTAAACGGAATGGAAGATTCCATCGGGGATGTAAACTCTAGCTACCCCTTCTCATTTCTAAACTACTCGACAGAAATTAATCTTTGCTGGTACTCGTTCACTTTACACCTTTTCATCGAGTAGTATCGATTTCAGCCCGAGATTACATTCCACCTGGTTATATATATATACACAAGTGAACGTCAGCAGGTTCTTGAACTTGCCTGCCGATGTGTTTCCATACCAGGTGGGGACCAGGATCGCCGGTCGGCAGGAGACGTCACACCTCGCTCATCCTCCGCATCGTCAAGACGTCCACTCCTCGTCAGGCTACAGGCATATAGTTTCTGAACGAGAAGAAACCACGGTCTTTTTCGTTTCGTCATCGATTTATTACCGGTGTAAAAGCTCGTCTCAACGTTTGGATCCCGCTTCGGTTCCGCTTCACGAGACTCGACTGATCGAGAACGCGTGCAAGACAAAGGGGCCGACGGTCGTTGATACGTGCCACAACATCGATGATATCGATCAACATGCGAGTCTTCAAATCCCTGCTGCTTGTCGCCGTGTTATTATTCTTCAACGGCATCGAGTGTTTGCCAGTCGCGGAAGAGACATCGATCGCCGAATCGCCGCCCACCACCAAAGCCCCAGAATCGAGTTCCGCGAACGACCATTACGATCAACGGCAGAACGGAACGGATAATTATCGTATTCACGTGGATGGAGTGGTCCTCGCTTTCGCACCCGTCGAGGCGCTCCTTTTGGCCGGTGCTAATGGCATTGACAACAAACCTAGCTTAATACCGATCCCCGAACCGTCGAAGCTGACTCCGGATAAACCGCCAGCGGAACCTAGACCTTCGCCAGGGTCGAAGACATCCAACAGGTATTTTGTGTCATTTACAAAGTGAAGGGGGGTTTGAAGTGGCCCTTTCGATTTTTGATTTATTATAATTATTGCACGAAGTAGGCACGGATGTTCATTAACTTTGAGGATTATTAAATAGATAAAAGTTAGATTTTTAGTAGATTTAAATAATCACAGCCGGGCATGGACCAAGTTTTCTAAAACGTTCACCCATCTTAGTACTGTGCCGTGTCCACGCAGTTTGACTTCAATGATCTAATGAGAGTTGGTTTTTCTTTGCGGCAAAGACGTTGACTCGAGAAGTTTTGATTGTACTGATATAATAGTGGTGTTGTCCATCCTTGCAAACCTAATACAAATGTACATTTATTTTAGAGCTGGCATAAATTTGGCGAATTTACTGGTTCCGTTTTTGCGTCGTCTGCGTCCAGAGTGAAGAATTGCAGCGTTCAAAGGCACCAGAGGAAATATAACATTATTATCGATTCATTGTTGCTTCAGCCATCGAGTAGCGCCTTCATTCCTATCACCGCCGTCATTCTTCGCATTGTATTCCATTTTTCATCGCGAATGCGGTAGTTAATTTAAGATAGTGGCTATGCGTAATGTTGCTTGTAATTAAGTAGGTGAATCCGAGAATAATTAGATGGAAAATCGAAGGAAGTATACCTTACAGAATAAAAATGTTCCACTAGAATTTACATCACAGAAGCTAGCGAACGATATAAGGTTTACGTGCATGGGATTTCCTCTTTTTCTCGTCCTTTTAGTGCGCACATAATACAAATACCTAGCAACGTAACTTGTATGCAAGTCTCTCGCACACACACTTCACGTTTCAGACACACAATGCACAATGTGTTCTTATCGAAACGAAATTTATTTGATTAAAAATTAAAATACATCATTCACGATTTCTTTTTGGTATATCATCACAATACTTTGTATAAAAAATGCTTAGGACTATGATCTTCAGAATATACATCGTCTGGGTGGAATCGTTTATTTCGTTAAAAAAGAGAGGGAGAAAAGAAAGATCACTTTCACACGAACTTTACAAATACAGCTGACATATTATTATATAGCAAGTAGCTCGTACTTGGAGAAACAGAAGGGAAGAAAACTTCTTCAAAAGACTGTCGTTAGAACGTAATAGAATAGAAAGTAAGTTCTCGCAATGCTCGCTTTATATACACATCGTCTGAAGCTTACAACGACGGACCAATGGCGAATCATGGAAGCGTGTACAAGAATATGCTTTGTCAAATATATCTCACCATTTAAAATAGAAAAGCAGCTCTGTGTAGTTTGTTCTCCTTTCTCTTTACACGCTCGCGGGAATAATAATTTCAGCGTTAAGTCGATTTTTTTTCCGTCAAAGACCTTGTCAACCGAATGATGCCTGGATATATCGCGATAAAACGGTAAAAGGATACTTAAATTATCGGCGAACCACGGATCCACCGATGATTCCTATTCGCCGACATGTAATATACCGTATCGAACTAATGTACCCTGTTATCTCGCATTAGAGAATATTACGCGCGCGCTTGGTTTTTTTCGATATTTCCAATCAGAAGGTGAACCTGAACGAATCGTTTTAAGGTGCAATAAGGTACACCGAAACCTGTCCCCGCTTCCCTAGTACACAGCAATTAAAACGCTCTCGAGAAATGTTTCTTACTATAGCACAGTATGAAATGCATTCGGTGGGCACGAGAAATACATTAGTCAGTTAAGCATTCCTCGATTCGTCTACGTTCTTAAGCAATTAACCAGAATTAACTCTAACGCGGGATGACTAACCCTCGATTTAACGATGCAAAGTATTATTTAAATTACGATCGACCGAACGATAGCCTGACGTTACATGTCAGATCACGATGATTTATAGACTACTATTCAGTTTGGAAATTATATGAGAAGGGGAAGGGCGGGAGTGGATTCGCCGTTATGTATATACACGATACACGTCTCAACGATAAAATACTAAAGCGATTCGCACGAATATACCTTTCGATACGAAGGAACGAAGAAAGCTGTACATGACTTCGACCACCCACGCAAAAATGCCACCAGCTCGCGGACTACGAGGCCGCTTAATCGCCATTGGCATCCTGCGCCTCTTTAACTCTTTCTATTAAAAAGAATTCGTTAGGATCGCCAGGCGTCGACGAACTGTCGTGCAGACGACAGAGGGATCAGTAGACATTTATACATCGTCGGGGAACACGGGGGTGGGGATGAAATGACAGGGAAACGCGTTTAGGAAAGAAGTTGAGCCGCTGCGTTCGCGTTGAGATCTTCGCAGTGCGTAGCTTCTCCAGGACAGCTGTTATTAGCAACAGCGGACTCGTCAAATTTTAATTCCTCCTTACCCGCCTACAGAGGAATTATTCCATTTGACATGTTTCTTCGAAAAGTCAGTTGCTGGTTAAAACAAATACTTGAAACGGCACCAGAAGCATTCTTATAGATACGTGTCGGTAACATCACCGGCCATTACCTCTTTGATCAGCAGGCGACAATTCTCCATGACGCTACGCCTTCTGTCGGACGTGCTGCTCAAGATTTCCTCCGACTGATGGAGATTGTCCAATATCTTGCGCAGCCCCTCTAACTCCGTAGCGCTCACCTCCAACTTCGTCTCCAGTTCAGACCTGCAAATTGCGAACGCCCTCGGATAGTATTTCGCGCGCTTAATCGCTCCGCGGCCGGGAATGAAATGCTAGCTTACTTCTCTTCTTTCAAATCTTGTATACACGTGTCGTTGTCGAGCTGTATTATCCGCAGCACTTTCAGCAACTTGGTAACGAGATTATCCACGTCGATGACTTGATCAACAAGCCCAACAGCGGGACAGTAATCCGAAGCCAGCGGACCATCGTTGGTGCCGGTGTCCGATTCGCTGATAGAGTCGCAGTCGTCGTCCTCTTCGTTCTCCACCTGCCACAGATCATAATTCACACTCTAGCCGCGATAGTCGTCATCTTACAATCGCGGTGTTTTGAGTTTCGAGTAATCTCGCATACCTTGCGCCGGTGCAGAATCGCTTGCGTGAGATTCGTGAGGCTGGAGCATTCGTCGTTGATACGGGTCTTTTTCAGATTACTCTCGTCCACGGTCTCGGGGAAGCTTAAAGCTCTGCGTAGCGAGTCGCTGCTGGAAACCATGTTGTGCGAGTACGTGTCAGGCAGAGGTACATCCTCCAGCACGCTCTCCATCATCAAGCACGGCTCCGTTTCGAAGTCGAGCAAGTCAGACGACGATTCCATACTCAGTTCTACGGTTACGCGAAAGGGGAACGATTTCTGTTAGACCATTTCCTCAAAGTGACTTGTTTAAAGACTGTAATACCAGCTTCTTGACTTTCAGTGCACCTTTATACATCTGTTTGGCCGACTCTAAGCCAGCCTTTTTATCCGTATTCTTCGTTGCAAAGGGATGCGTCGCCGCGTTCCTAATCGCTCCAATCACCGCGGAAACGAAGGAACCGCTCTTTGGACTAGGAGTGCACTCTTTCAGGCTGTGCTTGGAGCTAACAGGACTGGATTCGACGCTGCTGTTGCTTCTACTGTACGCCTCATTGTGGTATATCACGTCCTACGAACGAGAACGGTGTCAATGATCGATCAATGGCGGCAATTGAGCGTGGTGAGGGGAAATAGCGAAGCAGTACCTCGAGATCTTTGACTGAGATATTGTAGGAAGTTATCAATTGGTCTACCAGTCCTTCTAGTCTAGTTCCGAGGCCGGACAGCGCAACTGCTGCGCCAGAAACAGCGGCGCCTTGCGTGAGCAGCAGTTCTCTGCTTCGCCGTTCGACTGCATTCAGTTTCATGTTCATGGACAGATTTTCTTGCCTGCGGGATTATTATTATTATTATTGTTACTAAACGTCTTTATTAATTCCGTAAAAGTCGGGGTGCAGTCGGTGCGCTGTTACTATACCTGACTTTAAAATTCATTTTGAGCGCGCACGTACCTTCGTTGCTCGCTAATTCGAACCAAATGCTTGCACTCCTCGGTCTGCCTTTCCAGTTCAAGTTCACGCTTCACCAGCTGCTCATCCTTCTTCGAAAGCTGAGGATCAAGCGGAACAACTGATTGCATTTAATGTCCCAAACACTTCCCAGCGTCTGCTGGCAAGAAGGTATACCTCTGTCTCTGCCTCTTTCAGCGAATCCGCCAGGGTAGCCTTCTCCTCTTGAAGGAAGTCTTGCATCTCGGCCGACTCTGCTTCCAGTTCCTGTTGCTGCTGCAGCAACGCTTTCTGGGCAGCCAAACTCTTCTCCAGATCCTTTGCAACCAGATAAACCACCAATTAACACACGTCCGACTATTATCAGCGATAACAGTCTTAATAAATGTATCTTACCCTACTCAGCATCCGGCACAGAGACTGTAAATCAGCTATTTCTAGTTGCTGATTAGCCACCACCTGCCCAGAGGATTGCAAGTGACACTCGAGCTCCAGGAAACTGTCGCTGCCTTCTAAAAATCAATTCAACATCAATTTCAGTCAGCAAGGTGTATCAAACGGTAAATGTAATCAACAATCACCTGCGTGCTCCGATTGCGGGGTCCCCAGCATTGCCAGGACTCTCTGTGCGTTTCTATCGAGCTCCTGTCGCGCGAAAGCATGGTCAGACTGCTCTTCTTCGAGAAGTCGCTTAACCTCGGCGATCTCCGTCTTCAGCTTCGCGTTCTCCTCCCTCTGGCTCGTCGTTTCCTCGTTCAGCCGCTTCAAGTCGCTCTGCATCGCCTGCATGTCGTCCCACGTGCCCTCGGTTTGGCAGCCTTCGTGCAATCTCTCCACCACTTCCGGCCCCGCCACGGCGCTAGGAACCCCGGACAATGCATTCTCTATATCCTGGCCGGTCAGACCAGTTTGCACGCTGGTCTCGTGGTAGATGCGCGTCTTCTCCGCGATCTTGTGTCTAGGATATGGCGGCAGGCTCTTGTGGACTAAGGACTCTTTGGTTACGCTCTTCTTATCGGGCTGCCTACTCAGGCTGGCGTCTCTGCTGCCGGACCTGCTCCTGGTCACTTTGTCCGTCTTCTCGTTGGCCTTGGGTATGCTGATCTTGTTCCTGTTCCTCCTTGGCAGGGTGGCGTACGTGTCCAGAGCCTTGTTGTCCGCACTGATGGTCATCTTGTCGGGCCTGCCGATCCTGCCGACCTCCGTGCGGCCGGTGTAAGGCACCCTAGGGGTGGACAGAGGTTTCCTGACTTCCTCGGACGGCGTCGAGCTCGGCGTACGCGCGCCACGCGTGCTGGACCCTCCTCTGGACCTGCAGCTGCCGCTAGGGCCGCGTCCGCGTTGCGCCAGGTCCTTATTTATCTCCGTGGTCAACGCTGATGGCAGTGAATCCGGGATGGGCCTCGTCCTTGTCCGCGGGGTCATCGTGGCCGCTCCAGAGCGCAGTGTCGACGACATCCGACTGCTGCCAGGCGCACCCTCGACGTTGCTTTCTCTAACAGCCGACTTCTCCCTAGATCTAGCCCTGTCCCTCGACACTGGCTGCGTCTTACTCAGTATACTCCTCGGTGTAGCGATACGGGGCTTGGTGCGAGGTGTGGCGGACGCGTAGCCGGTGTTCAATGGCGCCGGCTTCGCACGGGCGGTCTTCTGGGCCTCAGCGGTCGTCGTCTTCTTCTTGCTTACGTTGGAGGCAGCCACGGTCCTCTTAACGTTGCTCCTATTGGCACGGGCGGACACGCTTCCAGCGATGGAGGAGCTCTCGCTGCCACCCTCGCTGGTCCCCTCACCGGTGGTCAGTCTCACGTCGTCTGGCAGCGTGGCGCATGGGTCCTCGTAGACGGAGCAACAACTGACTAAGCTCGAGTCGCAGGAAGCTTCGTCCAAGCCGCCGCAACTGCTCGCATAATCTACGCTGTTGCGACTCCGCACCTAAAAGCAGCATCGCGTTACATTCTTTTCTAGAAATCGATAGACAGTCGATCTTATATAGAAAGCTTGAGAAAGGGGTTGAAGAAGATCCAGAAGCTCACTGGAATCTCAGAACCAAGGCTACTACTACACCTTTCATAATTTTCTCATAAAAGTGCAACGACCTTCCACACCTCCCATAAGTATAAGAATCAAACGGTGCAACGACCTATCGATCCTTACCCTGGGAACCTCTGTGGCGCAACCCTCCACGCCGCTGTCGCTGCCGTCCTTGCTGTCCTTTCCTTCGCCCCCGTAATCCTTCCTGTCCCCGTTCAGAGGCTGGTCGGCTTTGCGCGACTCAGACTCCGTCACGTGGATGACGGTGATGTTGCAGTCGCTGTTCATCGTCCCGTCTGGGTCCTCCTCGCTCAGCAGCTTACTGGTGTCGCCCACGGGCGACGCCAGATCCTCCGGGACGCCTGAATCCTGCCTGGCCACATTCTGCACCGGCGACACTTTCAGGCTATTGTCCTCGAGAGGCGTCGTCTCCATCTCGAGGCTGGCTCGCTCGTTGCTCGGGGACACGCTCATTTCGCGCCTGACATTCTGAGGACAGAAAAATAGAGATGCGTTCCTTTACCTCTGCTAGTATCTTTTTCCTGGCCTCCATTATCGCCGAACTTGGGGAGGCATGGACGCTTCGAGTGGATAAGGGAGAGATAGGAAATGGCTTCGTAATAACTGTAATCTCTATTACACTGCTTCTGTAATTGTGTGCTCTAGTTTCTTGACTCTGATAGCTCCCAAGTCATAATTCTAAGCTTCTGCTGTCTACTGACTAGTTTCTTGATTCTGATAGCTCCTAACTCTTAAGCCTCTGCTGTCTACTCTCTAGTTTCTTGACTCTGATAGCTCCCAACTCTTAATTTTTAAGCTTCTGCTGTCTACTCCCTAGTTTCTTGACTCTGATAGCTCCCAACTCTTAATTTTTAAGCTTCTGCTGTCTACCCCCTAGTTTCTTGACTCTGATAGCTCCTAAGTCTTAAGTTTTAAGTTACTAATGTCCACTCTCTAGTTTCTTGGCTCTGAAAGCTCCCAACTCTTATGTTTTAAGTTTCTGCTGTCTACTCTCCAAATAGTTTCTTGACTCTGGTAGCTCCCAAGTCATAATTCTAAGCTTCTGCTGTCTACTGACTAGTTTCTTGATTCTGATAGCTCCTAAGTCTTAAGTTTTAAGTTACTAATGTCCACTCTCTAGTTTCTTCACTCTGAAAGCTCCCAACTCTTATGTTTTAAGTTTCTCCTGTCAACTCTCCAAATAGTTTCTTGACTCTGGTAGCTCCTAAAGCTCTCCGATCCTCTCCTAGCTCCGCTATCTGACCACAAAGTTTCCGTCCTCAGTTTTTATCCTCTCGTAACAGTTCCAAAGCCTCCGGGACTCATAGACTCTCCAAAAGTCTTCGTAGACTCATTGACCTGGTTCATCCACGAACAGATGATGGTCTTCGCCGATTCAATTTTCCTTTTCCCCATTTTTTCGCCAGCACGTTACAAGTCCACAGGGATACTAACAAATTCTATTAAACTGCCGGCGACCGATGACACGTTTTCCCCGACGATTGGACAGGATGTGATGCAACAGCAGGATGGCCCTCGCAGAATTCGCTCGATCGAACCGACCCGTGGTCCTCGCGATCAGACACGAATACACGAGCAGGGCAAAGGCACGTGTCCATCGGACAGGCAGAGTCGACGAAGCAATTAAAACCCGGATCTTGACCGTGGCACGGCAATCACAGCCACATTCGATTACCCGGGGATAATATCCGTTCTCCTTTCGAAAGGAAAATTAAGCAAACGTGGGGTTCACGAATTTCGGGACCACCGATCGGACGAAATGAAAGGTCAATCAGTACCCGGGTCGCTGGAGGAAATTCTTGGTAAACGAGTTTCCTTAATGATGGACCAGGCACGTGCGAAATAAACTATATGGTCTGGAAGAAAGTGGTCTGCAGTTGGGGAAATGAAATTCCAATGTAATGTTCAATTAATTCACCTGCACAGTCAACCATAAATATATTCCACGCGAAGTAATATCCTGAATAATGATCTCCTTTGGGAAATTAATTTTCTGCAAGTCGACCGGGTGACAATAAATTTTCCGCGTACAAGTATTCTAATGAATGGGGTATTGAGGACCAGCTGACAATGAGATAAATGACAATAGAAACGTTCACGAGTGAAGTATGTAAATACTTTATATTCTTGGAAATTCTAAAATGAATCGTACTCAGGTATTGTTCGCGAGACAATTAACTTTATCGCAGTTTCGAGGCTCGAACGAGTTACTCACCCGAAACGGAAACGTCACCAGCCGGTGGGCACGTGTCAGGAAGTCACGAGTTTATCGAAGGAATTTGCAAACTGGCGAGCGACTTGCGACGAGTCTCGCGAAGACAACGAGACGTTGACATAAAGAGAGGTTTTAATTGAAAGTTTCGAGCAACGACTTTCCCCATCGAATCAGCCGATGAAACTTTATGAATGGAAACG
Source organism: Andrena bicolor (assembly GCA_960531205.1). Classification (NCBI taxonomy): domain Eukaryota; kingdom Metazoa; phylum Arthropoda; class Insecta; order Hymenoptera; family Andrenidae; genus Andrena; species Andrena bicolor. The sequence continues at coordinate 17,661,668 of OY482668.1, read as the reverse complement.
CAACTTCCGCGTTCATTTTCACGCGTCTATGACTCACGCGTGTACGTTCACGTGGCCACGTGGAACGCACACTGGAGGAAACTGTATGATTATGCCGCAACGACGTGAAAATTGCCGCCACGTGTTATGGAATTACGCAATCATCGCGGTGATTTATCGTGCAATTAAGTGTCCATTGCGAACACGAGAATCTGCGGTATCTTTCGCGCTTTTTTCTCTGTCATCGCGAAGTGATGGTTGCAACGAAAAAGTGCTTATGCAATATTATTGCATATTGTGGCGAAAAGTAGACTAGGTATACTAGAGAAAATTGTACTGTTGGGCGTAAGAATAAAACGCATAATTCGATTCTTCATTCTCTTCTACTTATGGCCACCACATTGCCGTGTGTTTAAAATTGATAGAACCACTTAGTAGGTATATTTATGACCAAATTTTTTTAATTCGTATTCTATATTTTAATATTAAAAAAATAATGTTAAAAAACAACATTTTTGTCCATATTTCTCCGTTTTATGCAAGGAGGGCCTGAGAAGGCTACAATTAAAATTAATTTCACACATTAATTTATTACATAATTCAACTAATAATGCAATAATGCAACTACAATGGAAATATATCACATTTTTAAATATTATACACCGTTTTACAACTTCGCTATATTATAAAAAATATCTAACTTCGTAACGTTTACAGATACTTTTCTGGAAACTGACTTTTGGCACCGAGGCCCTTCTTGCATCGAACAGTACAATTACATTTCGTCATCATTTTTGCAAACCATATCGAAGCAACAGAATAATAGCCTCGCACGTCCGCTTCCGCCAGTAGTCGCTATATCTTAATCTGTCCCATGGTTGAACACTCCCCGCCCCTGTCCCGTGCAACTTGCTCTTCCGCGCTATTACGTATCTTAATTGACGAAGAACACCCGGGTGTTCCCCTTTCGCCGCCTTGAATCGCGTACAACGCGTTTCCAGTGCCCTCCTCGGCGTATCGCGCGCTGTCATTGAATAATTATCCCCGCCAGGCTGATCGATCACACGCTATCTCGCCAGTGAATTCAGCGTTGATAAGTGGCGAGAGAGTGCACGTCAACGCACGACAGCGTATACAAGATTGTGGGTGTACCTCCGACTGTGCAAATATTCGCGGGATACTGGGCCTTTTAATTCCCTGCGAAGTTCTTGTATATATACCAAATTCGTGATGCAGTGTCTTTTCGTGTTGGAGTGGAGTACATTTACCAATTCCAACTTCCTTTTCAAGAATTCCTTTACAAACTTTTCCAAAAAAAATTTCGTCACTCTCGCCTAACTTCATTTTACTCGAAATTTTTATTATCAAACTTTTCTCGAATAATACGCAACTCCGCTTCTCTACTACGAAGAGCCAACTTTTTGGCGGAAAGGTCGTATTCCAAATCCACATCCCACGCAGCAACTCGGTTACCTAGGAAAAGGCGTGGACGAGGAAACTTGTGTCTAGAATAAAGTTTGCATAATGCGTGAAAAATTGAAAACAGGGGAATAATCGAAGCGGTGATATACCTCCGTTCCTTCCCCCATTTCCTCCGCCTCCTTGGCGCAGAATAAATTTAGAATATTCTTATCAAATCCGCGGAATCGGAAGCGCGGGTCGAATAAGGCTGTTTGGCCAGCAGTCAAGCTCGCTATTACCGCCGGGGTTCCTCGCGGAAAGAAAGAGCGAAAGTCGCGGGACGATAGTCGCGCTGACCGTGATAATCGAGCTGAAGTGGCCGAGAACTTGGAGAGCGTAAGCGCCGCGCCGCTAAGGTCTCGGGAAGTCCCGAAAGCGGCGAGTCGGATTGGCCGGCGACCAGCCCCGTCCCCTTTGCGCGGCCACCAGCACAGCGTTATTACGGCACCGCGACGCTCTCGCCGGCGCTGTGTCGTCCAGGCGCTCGATAAACGAGCAACGCTTCTGACGCTTCTGTCGATCCCCTGACAAACGAGATCCAACAAACTTGCACGAACCGGGGGACACCGTACAACGCTCCGCGGGACCTTTTTCGTGGCTATCGACACCCGGATCGATCCAGCCTGTCTGACGTCAATTGGTCGCTGAATAGCTGAAGCCTCTCTAAGATACGCTACATGACACTTCGTGATTGGTAAATGGCGTGAAACGGAAGCCTTCGAGGGTCAACGGTACGAGGTTTTGGGGAACCTTTGTTGAGGATCGAGGATAAGATAAGATTCATAGAAGAAAGCATGGGATATTCTGATAATCTCAATTTGGACGATTGAATGGTTGATAAATTGGTACATCGAGTGCTCCTTGCGACACCACGTTCCCAAGCAGGTGAAGCCCACCGTGGATTGGAAAACTAGTTAAATGATTCCTCCAACCGACAGCGCGTGATTCATGGACAATTTGTCATCGAAGAATCGAGTTATCTCCGCGTGAAAGAGTGCTATCCAAGTGCAGAGGGCAGGCAAGCGACGAAGTAGAAAAAGGCGAGCAATTACCGTGCGATTATTAGCAATCACAGCGACCTCCAGCGGGTCGGACAGAGGCAATCTCTGACCTACATAGCTCGCGCGTTTTTCTCGGCCGCCGGAGGAAACCCCCGAAGACATAAGCCTTGCAGAAGAGACTGAATATCTGAGCAACGCCAGTGCGCCAACAAAATCTTTATTTACCAAGGACACACAGCTGGGTTCTAAAGAACTGGAAAGAGCAAGTTGGCACCGGAGCGAGTTCCAGAAGCGATTAGTCCGCCTAACTAGCAACCGTGACGGGGCGAGGGAATCTTTCATCGACGTCAATCACAGCCATCGAGGCATCGAACAATTACCTGCTTCCAAAGTTCCTAGAACAACGAACCACCTGCGCTATAGAACCGCTCACGAGACCGGGATAATCGTCGAGGAACATCAGCTCCGAGCAATCGACACCGTCCGATTGCGTAAGATCCTCCGCGGCGTTGATTTACAAGTAACAGACACTGGAGGAGCCATGGGCGTGGAAGAGACTAGCACCAGGAGGATCCTCGGGGATGGGCTCTCGCTGAAGTTGCCGTTGAACGAGCAGCTGCTGGAGGTGAGGGGCGACGGTTGCGACGTGGTCGTGGCGAAGAATTGCGGGAACGTGCGGATCATCGGCGATGGGTGTCGGCTGAGGATCGACCAGAACCTGGGCGACGTGGAGTACACGGGGGACGGCGGCCAGGTGCTTCTGGGAAGGAAATCCTCGAGGAGTAACGTGAAATACGTCGGCGACGGAGGCAGGGTGTCCTTTGACGGCGACTCGAGGAATGGGAAGGCTGGGAGGTTCGAGCAAACTTCGAGGAAGGTTGGTAAGAAGGCGAGCGAGGGTCCTGCGAGTGGCGAGCACCGCTCGAGCGGCGCTGAAGCGGCGGAGAACGCGTTGAATGACAAAAAGGAGGCGGAATTTGGAGCGGGGCGGGAGAAAGTGGCGAGGACGAAGGTCGCCACAGTCGTCACCAGGCTGCACTGTAACGAGGAATTGGTGAGCAGATGGTTCGTGAACCCTGGGTCCGTGGTGAGGTCCTTCAACGGCGCCCCTTTCGTGAAAATCGCGCCCAGGAAAGTCAAGGTTGAAGCGAAGTGAAGAGGGATGAAGGGATGCATGCCTGCGTGGATGTTGTTAAGTCTGACTTAAAGTTCCTGTGCTTGGAAAGATGGAAATTGTGGAAGATGGAATTAATATTGTGGAGGAACTTGGTGAATGGATGGAAGTAGAAGTATTATTATATGAACGATATCACAGTATTTACTTTTTTTTTCTAGGCACGCGTGCACTTAGAATTTAGCCAATGCATTTCCACGCCGAGTGTTTTATTTATTTTCCTTCGTTTATGACGCATAATGCTGATAGGAAGTAGTGTATTATTTATAAATAATCACAAAAGGAAACTGACCGCGCGCAAGTATATGTACTTACTTTTAACATAGGTACGATTACCGTTATCGCGCCACTGGAATGATAAGTAGGGAGTTGATTAGTGCTTTTAAAAGAAAATTACAAACTCGTATTAACGCGTCGCCATCGCGTTGGAACTCTTCTAGGTTTCCTCGAGGAAACCTTCGCCGACTTTCCTTGTACTTACCGTTTCCTCGAGTTACGCGTTAAATTAACTCTTTAAGGGCTAATGTACAAAGACGCGAGCGGAGCGAGGATTGATCTCAGCTAATGACAGGCGTAGATGTAAATAAAAAGATAGAGGAGTGTGTAAAGGCATTATTGAAATAAAGAATTTACCAAAACGTCCTCTTACCATTTCAAAAAATCACCTCCGTACTTCATACGCTATTTCCTCAGCATTCCCTACAGGAACTTCGCTTCTTTCGCGCACCACCGAACCCCTAAAACTTGCAAAGTGCACGGTCGAGACTGAGCACGCTTTTAAATCTCCGCGTTGATAAGCTACTTGTGTCGCCTTATCGATCGTTTTATCTTATCGCGCAAAGGGGGTGGAAAAAGAATGGCGAACGAAATTCGATCGCGGAAATGAAGTTTTCGGGAAGTCCACCTCCGTTTTTGAACGTGCTGCTCCATTCTTTTTATCCACTTTTTATAATTTTTCTTGGATTTCTTGTCTTCTGGTTCTACATTTTGTCTGTCGATCCTCTACCTTTAATAGGGTTATAAGTTTCAAAACAGCAGAAATGCTGAGCCACGTCCATTCCTCACTTAATTCTCTTTTTCATTTATCACTAAAATATTTTGTATAATTATATTGATTAGTGCCATTAACTCATGGCAAGATTGAACGTGCCGGCTATAATGCGTTTTTTTTCTCGCTATTTTTGTATTTAAGTAGTTTTATTTTGTAATTATAAGTATATTTATATTGTCTATTATTATTGTATTTTGTCATTAGTCTCAGGGCTAAATTACTGAATCTCGCCCATTACTTCTCTTCGTGTTTCAATTATTATAATTATTATTAATATTATGCCTCTAGACCTAACACCTTGGCTACTAAAGGAACTAAAATAGAATCTCGGTTATCACAAAAACTGAAGCTACATCGAAGCAAGCCCTAAATTTTGTCATAGGAACAGAAATAAAACTCAGAAAATTTCAGTTTCAAGGTGCCCTGCTGTTCGTTGATCCCCAATTTCCAAACGCGAAGTTACTAAATATAAAAACGGATACTTAACGAGAAAGCGATTCGTAGCGATAGGCTCGGCGCAGCAGTGTAACCGAGGTGTTAATGCGGCGACTGGTATCACGCGCAGAGATACGTTCGTCCCTTAATTAATTCAGAAAGCCGCTGGCGCGCCATTCAGCGCTCCAGCTCGCCTTCTGACCCAGCTTTCCACCTCGGTGCAAAGGTCGTCGGTTCGTAATGGAGGTCAACTGGGGATCGTTAGCAGAGTTTCTTACTCGAGAAAAGCTCGCCTCGCTTTGTTAAGATCGTTGGAAGCCCGATGGAGGAAGGAAAAAAATGTTCGCCCGCTGGGAGCCAGCGGATGTATGTACTTTGGCAAACGAAGCCCGAATTTCAAGAGGGAAAGCTGGGTAAGAGGGTTTGAACTTTGAGGGATGCTGATGAAATTTTGAATTCTCCAGTGCCGCTGAGGTGATTCATCAATCTTCTATACTACTCGGCACTTTTTTCTTCATATAGGGTAAACGCACCAGTAAATGAACAGTTAAGGCTAACGAATGAACACTATTATAAAATTATGTTTGCAGCGCGATTGATTCCACGTGCTGCAAAAAATTGTTTGGATATGAAGCAAGAAATGAAAAGAAGTGTGTAATTAATTAGTTGCTTACTTTAATAACTTATTTTACTCATTTTAATAAAAAATGTTCATTCACTGGTACGTGTTCATTTACTGGTGCATCGACCCTATGGAGTATTCCAGAGTTATTGGAATTGGTGAACAGAATTGATTACTGGAGAACGGAAATCTATTGCGGACTTTCGAGATCGTTTCGATAAGAGTTTGCTAGCCTGAACGACCTTGCGTGGGATATTGTTCAACTAGTTGGCCTTGTGATAGCCTTGGCGCTTCCACTTGCTGGACCTTGACCAGATCTAGGCGGAATTCAATCTCTTTCAACATCAATACCCAAATTTTCTCCTAAATAAAGATTTAGATCAGTAGCTTATAATTTCTACCTCCTCCATTTGCAGTTTTATTATTTATTATTATTAACCCTTAACTGGTATCCTGGGGTCAGTCATGACCCCAAACACACAAGCTTCGGTATAAAATATTTGGTTGTCTAAGTTTGTAAACTGAATTTCTAATTAATTTGATAATAATAGTTTAACTTTCTACGTTTCTACTATTTTATACATTACCTAAGAACAAAATATTTATAGAGATTAATCTAATGTCGACTTTACAAATTTCTGTGTCCTTTTTAATGTTACCAATTACTTTTGAAAAAAAAAACAGTATACCAGTTAAGGGTTAAAGAAGGAGATAAACGGGCGAAGCCCAACACATCGTTAATAGCTATGACGTGATAGGGTTTTCCTGACGTAATAATCTGTATAGCTTACTCTTGAACGAAGAAATGCTACCAGAAAAAATGTCAACTTCGTCTAAATACCAACTAAGTAGTTATAATTATACGATTAATTGAATTTAATGACCCGTATTTTTATTTAAATTTGCGAGACACAAAAGCTGGCCTTTTTCTAACGCATCTGGTTGGAGCATATAAACCAACAAGTTCCAGTACTGCAGAATAATTAACTTCACTATTAATGATCTTAAATAGAAAGAACATATCTGTCACAATTCTGCATGCAGTCGGAGTTATAATATTTAGTTTAATAAGTAGCGACGTAGAATAATTTATATTCAGTAAATCTCTGAAACCTGTGCTGCGCTCTTCCCACTTGAATATTGTACTTAATTCAATTAACTGACCACACGCATACTCTAAAAGAAGGTCTGACTGAGGATATGTAAAATAACTCTACATTATTTACGTTTACAAAATCAACAGAAAAACATTTTACGAACTCTACAGTTTTCCAGACTATATTAGTAATCATTGCATACTTTTGCAAACTTCCATTCCGATCCATGGCGAATATACGTTACACCGCAGCTTATAAAATTAGCAAGAGTATTACGAAAGCGGGAAAGTCGAATAAGCTGCTCCGGGCGATGCAGCGAAAGGGCGGCGAAAAGAGCGTTTGAAGTGGGATGAAATCGGGGAAGGGAGGGAGGGAACGACAGAAGCGAGGAAAGTCGATCGGCGCGGATGCAATTAACAAAATACAGAGGGATGAATACAGTTCCCTGAACGGCCGCTAAAGTTCCACCCCTCGTAAGAGAAACGCGTAGCCGCTAACGAGGCCACGTGGCCCATCCGATGCAGACAATGAAGAACGCCCCATACACCGGGTGTGTCCGTAGAACCGTTGCAAATATTGACCTTTATTGGTACCGACTGGGATTAGATGAAAATCGCAGTGCTCGAAAGGAGGTTGCAACGGTGGGAAATAGTTTTGAAGTCCCTCGGAGCAGCACAATAGAAGGCTTGCTCAGGCAGGGTTCAATAGAGACGGATCGTATCTGATATACTATATAATAGCATAAAGCTGTATACTATCGGGACCAACAATGGTATAGACACTAGCGAGCAGTTTATCAGATCCCGATGAATTTAGCCGCAATGCAGGCGAGACGGCGGTATCCTCGTGTTATCGACGCGCAACTTGTACCAGGAAGCATCGAATTACGTTAATGACAACTGTCGGATCTGATGCTTTGTTTGCGCGGAGATGTCGGGTATATCTTCCATCTTTTATAATTGAATTTTGTATTCTTGTATACGTATAAATAAACAGCGTTCAAACTTGCATCATTCTTCGATACAAAGGTAGGTTTTTCGAAGAGTTAAGAATTTCAAATTCGATTTTCTCGAAAATGAAGCGCGATATAAAAAAAAGTTACTCTTTCTTTTCGATTTGTAAAATATAAATAAGTCAAAAAGAAGGAATAAAATTTCTTGATATTGCGCTTCATTTTCGAGAAAATCGACTTTCAAATTCTAGACCAATAAATTTCGTGGTACCACTAATTAATTCAACTAACGATCGCGATCAATTTTCCACGAGCCTGAATCACAGAGATCCAAGACTCGGAACCCCGGGTTCAGTACCCTAAATTCCACCACAGTGCGGAAAATCAATACCAGTAGAACTGTTCGTGCGTGCAGAGCTCGATTGCCTGGCACCACCCCGTATATGCGAGCATGTAATACGTCCGAGGCGTGTCAGGTTGAGCAAGTTGTACAAGTCCCTCGTCGCAAAAGCGTCGCAGCCGCGAGTTTCGTATATAGATCCGCGTTTAACCCAGAAACGAGCGCGAGCCGCCGCGAAAAAGAAACGCGCAACTTGTAAGCTCGCCGGGGCCAACCGACTGGAAACGCGAGTTTTCCACGCGCTCTTGCGCCGACGAGAGGAGTTCGGTCCAGCTTTCGTCATTACTCCCTGTAACTCTGCGAAACAAGCTTTTTCCTCTACCGAGAATTCAAATAAAAGTATCCTCCACGTTTCTGAGAACCGGCGCACGGAACAGTCTCCGGAAAATAAACCTGGCACCATTAAAATTGCAATTAGTTCCCTTCCCGGAAAACCAGTACCTACTCGCAACGGTTTCTTTTTAACGGACCAGTCCATCAACCAATTTTCGATGAATAGGCGCGACGTTATTACACGCAGAATAATGGAATAGCAGGCAGAGACGCGCATTAAGAGGATTATGTGCGCGACGTCCGTGCGGGAAGCCTTTTATGCAATTTCGTGCCGCGACTCGCACGAAGAGACGAAACCAAATAAGGTATCGCCCGCGTGGAGCGCGAAAACGGAAAACTTGTACCGCGACCGACCCCCGTTGCGTGATCGTTTCGATCGGTTGCGCAGCTCCTCTAACGAACAATCATTCGGGGTAATGAGTGGGCCCCTTCCTTCGTCCCTTCGCGTCTCCGCGCACGTTCCACAAAAGGTACTTCGTACCACTTCCTAGTCACCACGCTCGAAACAACGTCTCGAAGTTTATTAAATTAGCGTTACGTAAAATCAGCCGCGCGAGGCGACCGGATACGGCGACTGTGTACACACACCGCGGGACTGATTAGATATCCCGGGAGTAGAGTCCCGTGGATCCAGTGAATCCCGTGTATCGCCGCGCTCGAGCAAGTTCCTCGCCGCTTTCCCGCGATTAGCGCGAAAGCGACGCGGACGCCGCGCGCGCCGGTTCGCCGAAGAGGAGCCGAGTGAGTCAACGATCCGGCGATCCCCGCGGGAGCCCGATGATGCGAGCCGTTGCATCACCCGCCGACGAAAGTTCCAGCGAAGACGTGACCAAAAAAGGCGAACGAGCTGGACACGTACGCGACAGACGTTCCGCCCGGCGGGCCGGGCGAATTCTACGCGGGCCGATGCGCGGCCGGAACGTAGAGGCCCGTCGCGATAGAGGGCGAGCCCAGTCGGGAGAAAGTGAGACGGCGAGAGGCTGGGGAGAGATCGGTGACCTCTCTGCTGTAAGTTTCGCCCGGGAAATCAAAGCCATCTGCTCGGGGGCCTGGCGTTTTAGCCCGTTTCAGCCCGTTTGCATTAAGCTGGGTGGACACTCGAGATAGTCTCGAGTAGCTTTCGGCCGCGGCGGAAGTTCGAGCGCATGGGCCTTCTCCAGTCAGACTTCCACCGTGGAAACAACCACTTCCCCCCCAGGAGTCTTCTTTTCTATCCACCACCGTCGAGCTCGGGCCTGGCATTCCCCGGACAGCGCGTGTTTATCGCGCATCCGTTTCTGCTGTTCGATTGGCCCGAGCTTCTCACGGAATGGTACTTTAATCGAGGACGGTTCCCGTGTCTCTTTGCCGTTCCATTTGCATCCATGACTCTTGGCAATTGGTACCGACTGGTGGATTAGTAAATTGATGGTAGGAAGTTTGATCGATTTCATTGTGGTATTTGCTGTTTTAACATGTTATGCGGCTCGACGGGCGGTTTTTTTTTTTTTTTTGTAACGATACGATGTCACGGAATGATGCAACGATAAGGTGTGACGTTCACCTCGATAAGGTCTGAGCTGCTTATCTACGAAGGCCGGATGTCTTCACTCTCTATTCTGATTAAATTGTCGCGGAAAGTACAGTATTTCCTCGCTGTGGGCTCGCTGGTCGGGACCGGCGTTGAACCCATATCATGAACAGAGCCCTAATTCCGAGTGTTCGTTTCTCGCTTCTTTCTGGCCGAAGGGGGGAGCGAGATGGAACGCTTTGCGTGCGCGGCGGGCGCGAACGCTCAGAATGAATCGGGCTGCGTCAAGATTTTGCGAAGCGGTTCCCGTGCTCACCGTATGGACTCGCGACCATTGCGCACGCCCGTCGCGCTCGCAAAGGACGGAGTGTCACGGCGTCCGAAAGACGGAGCGAGACAAAACATCAACGCGTCGTCTGTCTCGTACCGCCGTTGCTCGCTTCCAGTGTCTCTCGCTCGCTCTCGTTCCATCTCGCTCTCGCCTTCGCCGGACAAGAGTGAAACAAAAGTGGTGGGGATAGCGAAAAACGCACATCGTGTACACCAAACCGAGCCCATAACGAGACAATACTGTACTTGGAGTTTTAGAAGAGAAGGGCTACTTGCGTTGGATCGTCGCTAAGGAACAAAGGAACGCGTATATGGTTCTGCGAGTGCGACGCCGATGCAAAGCGACCCGGGCGCGTGGCGTTCTTTGCATACCGAGTGCGGTGCATCGGTGTACAAATATTATGCCGCGGGCCGCAGATGGCCCCGGCTGAAAAGCAACGAGATTTCAGCGACGCAGATGGCGCGTCAAAGGTTAATGCTTCGGTGCTCGAAATACGTGAGTTTGTAATTCTAACTGAAACGAGCCCTGCGTAATCAAGACTGATCAATGACGAGTGAACTCGTCCCAGGGCGGAGGAACCTCTGCGTGTCGAGTTAACTCGTCCTCCCCCGTTGACGCGCCGCGAGGAAGAATCTTCCCAAGAATTCTCGTACACCGTCACCAATATCGCGCGCACACTTGGAACAATTTAGAATCCTAACGGCAGTGAAAGGAAAGAGAAATCGAAAGATATACAACCTCGAGCAACATTTCGTCCAACCACCTGGTCTCCCTTCGCGTCCAGAGCAGGCGGAATCCCTTCGCGCGGGGCTGTTGGGACTCGCGTGTTTGGCACTTCGCAGCGGAGACTTCTAGCGGCCTGACCTACGGCACCGAGCCATCTATTCTTAAACCAACCAGCGGAGGACTTCCTTTCGACGCATAACCTCCGTTTCGACTGTGCGCGAAATCTCGCCGAGCGCGATCCACGCTTCGCGAATCTCGCTCCCCTGGGATCGGCAGCCAAGCGACTGCGATATTAATCGAGCAAAGGAGAACGCTCGCGGCGCATGATGTGTGGCCGACTGGCGCACATGTGCCCCGCCTCCTTGTCTGACATCCACTTTTGGGCGCACGGATACTTTGTTTAACGTGTCCTTCGTGCGATTCGCGTGTGGGAAATCGAGCTCACCGTGCGTGCACGTTGGATGCTTCCTTGTGGTCAGTGGCGGATTTAACAGGGCGGCTGATGAGCAGTTGCCACCTGGGCCCCTACCCAGAAGGCCTCTCAGGGCCTCATCTCCAAAAAATTATGATTAGGTATAGGTGTAGACACTACATTTATTTTCGTACTACTATACTTGGCCCGTTTTTAGTAAACTACCTCTTGACTTTCCCGAAAAATTGGCCCCTGCGCAGAAAGCCTCCCAGGGCCCTATCTTAAAAAAAAATATGATTTCAACCAAACACTATAGTTTTTTTCTGTACTACTACACTTAGCCCGTTTTTAGTAAACTACCTCTTGACTTTCCCGAAAAATGGGCCCCTGCGCAGAAAGCCTCCCAGGGCCCTATCTTAAAAAAGAAAATATGATTTCAACCAAACACTATAGTTTTTTTCTGTACTACTACACTTAGCCCGTTTTTAGTAAACTACCTCTTCACATTCTCGAAAAATGGGCCCATCAAAACATTTGCCACGTGGGCCTTTTTTCTTAAACCCGCCACTGCTTGTGGTAGCTAGATCTCGCGAGTAGGTGCCATTTGTGATTAGAAGTATGCGTGACATATTTTGCCTACATTTTTGTATGCATAGATTTCACGTGGCTCCATATTTACGAGTACAAGTTTTCAACAGTCAAGTTCTTTTAACCGATCGTGCGAATCGAACGCGTTCGCACTGTGCGTTTAATATTTCTGCCCCACGCGCTCGATGACTCAATGAGGGACACATGGTGGGGCGCCCCCCAGGGGAACGATCGTCGTGGGGTTCGACGAGGGCGAGAGCGCATACACGCCATACACCGAGAGCCACGTGTGCAACTGCAATCCAGATAAATCTACTCGCATTAACCCTGCTGTTCTCTTCGCATTTGCCCGACACGTCCCGTGCACAGTAAAGCTCGCGTCAAAGTAACACCCGGGCTTATAATATTCCGAATTTCGCGGAGCACAAAAACGCGTGCCTCGAAATCGATCCAATCTCAACGCATTTTGACGAAGCGAATCGAAGAGATTAATAATAATTAATTAATCTTCGCTGCGCTACGGTCATCAATTGTTTATGAGCTTCTGAGCTCAGAGCACTGAGCTTTAAGCAGTGCCTGGGAAAGGTTTCGAGAGTTGTCTGAAACGGAAAGACAAAAAATGTTGATTTCAAACGCGTGGAATTCGTTCCGGACTGATTTACACACTGGCCGGAGGTGTAAATCTGGACGTGTTAAAAGCAGAATGCCTGGAACGAGTCAGCGCCGATGGAGGGTCATGAAAACGCGAGATCGACTGGAGCAGCGCATCGAGGACCTTCTTGTTTTTGAATCAAACGCCAGATTTATACGGAGACGAGGCTCGGCGGTATATTTTCGCGGTTTACAAAGCTACCTCTGCACGTGGAACGGTTTCGTCCGCTGATATACATTCCCCCGACCGTCAAGAGTTCCCAAAGACGTCCGCGCGAGCCGTATATTCTTCAACAGCCTCGGTTTAACGCAATGTATCGAAGATTCGCGGGAAAAATTAGACGATGTTATTGGAGCGCGTGCACACGCAGCGGTAAAGGGGTCGAAGAATATTAATAGTCGATAAATATAAAGGACGAGCAGCTGTATTAATAAATACCCACTGGATTCCATCGTGCGAGAAGAATGAAGCCGCATCGCGCGGCAATTCCGCTACGTTTTAATTGATTTTCGGGCTCGCCAACGCGGAAGGGGCGCGATATTATTAGCGGACGCGGTAGTCCCCTATCAAGCCGCGATAAAAAGGCCAAGTCTCCACGTGTCTGGACGGGAAAAAGCAAAGCTTTGGCACGGACCTCCTTCGAGCTATTTGCGGACCGCCGTAGCTGACGAGCATCGGCCTCTGATCGTGACACCGGCACAATCACGCGAACGACCGAGTTATCCAGTCGCAATCGTCCAGACGTCCAACTCTTTTGTGGCACGAGACGCGGAAGTACCTATCCTCGGTGAAAGGATCGTTCCGCCGCGAGTGCCAGGATATTAAGGCTCGGGTGGACGGCGCAGGTATCGAAGGTGGTGTTCCGCGATCTGCGGACAGGATTCGTTTATGTTGACTGGCCACGTGGGCGAGGGATGAGAGAGGGCTGCCAAATAGCCGCGGTAAATGGCCTCTGCAGAATGCGGAGTAGCCAGAGGAGTCGCGTTTCTCGGTTTGACGGGACGAGGCGCAGAGTGCTGCCATCCGAAAGCCTGAGTCTGGGACCCGCTGTCTTGGATTAGGCTTCCTCTTGGTCGGCTGGCTGGTGGATATATTTATATACCGCGCCGCTCGGATCATTCTACGCTGACCTAACCGCAGACACTCGGCTGGATTCGCGGCTCGCGCCTAGGGTTCTGCGGATCTCATCCATTAGCGTGCTCGTTGCTGCGACCGTGCCGGGGTATTACGTCGCTCACTGTAATTCAGGGATCACGTTTCTGGAAGACTCTGACGGGATGGTGGGCGGTTTATCGGGGGCTTGGGTTAGGTCTTGTGAAAAAACCTTCTTGTTTTGGGTTTTGCCTCGGGATTTGATTTGGGGGGAGCTTTGTTTTCTGGGATTTTACTGCAGTGGGAGGTGGTAGCTTTTTTGGAGAGTCTACTTGCTGAGTTCTAGCTTCTCTGTATGTAGATCTTACTTGAGCAGGTCTTGTGAAAAAACCTTCTTGTTTTGGGTTTTGCCTCGGGATTTGATTTGAGGGGAGCTTTGTTTTCTGGGGATTTTACTGCAGCGGTAGCTTTTTTGTAGAGTCTACTTGCGGAGTTCTAGCTTTTCTGTATGTAGATCTTACTTGAGTAGGTCTTGTGAAAAAACCTTCTTGTTTTAGGCTTTGCCTCGGTGTTTGATTTGAGGGGAGCTTTGTTTTCTGGGGATTTTACTGCAGCGGTAGCTTTTTTGTAGTGTCTACTTGCGGAGTTCTAGCTTTTCTGTATGTAGATCTTACTTGAGTAGATCTCTCTACGGATCCCAACTTGAGTAGTTGCTACCTTCTCTATAAATCCCAGTTGAAAGAGGTCCCTCCTTTTTTGTAGATCCTATTTCAATAGAAGCTCTACCTGTTCCTCTAGACGCACTCCTAACCTAGCCCCAGCTACGTTATACCTTTCACGACTGGTTCATCCTTCCCTTGGGTCACAAATTTCAGACCCCGTGAATGAAACCCGAACAACGGAACCAGCGAAGAAAAGACGAGGTGAAAGCAGACAGCGCTTTGTCCTGGACCTACCAAACACACTCGCCAATAACTCTACCTGTGAAACCCTACCTTAAAAGCGGGGGCGTTTGGCATTACAATCATCAAACTACAGAATAAAGCCCAAGGCAGCGGGTAATAAACATTCCAAAATCGGGGATCTCTACTAGCCAAACTGCCGTGGTAAACCTTCAGAAACGAGAACATCTGGTGCCAGAAAAACCTATGGATTCAACAAAATCCAGTATCCAACTGCACCACTTCCATAAAGCAGGGATCCTCCCTAACAATAGAGTACTCAGGACTAAATCTTGCGGGAGCCGAGTTGAACGACTAAAAATATTTTTATTGCAAATTTAATAAAATTTATTTAAGAATAAAATCCATAGAGTACTCAGGATTAAATCTTGCGGGAGTCGAGTTAAACGATTAAAAATATTTTTATTGCAAATTTAATAAAATTTATTTAAGAATAAAATCCAAGAGTACTCAGGATTAAATCTTGCGGGAGTCGAGTTGAACGACTAAAAATATTTTTAATGCAAATTTAATAAAATTTATTTAAGAATAAAATCCATTCTTCTTCTCTTTTTACAAAACCCCTTCTTTGAGGGTGCCATGAACCTTTGGCCCCCCTCCTCTGGGTGCGCCACTGCTCCCTAATATCATCCCTACCAAACTGTTCCCTACCAATCTGGCCAATCTAAACATTCAAGCTTTCACTTCGACATCGAATTAATATAAAGGTCAGTCTATAACGAACCGTATACCTCATCAGTGACCCACACTCCGAGGAACGCGTTACCGAATAGCTTTATCAAGCAGCTACGAAGCTACGTGACCACGAGCATGATACATAATCCTAAAAGTAAGTACCGCACAACGTTTCACTAGAAGGTTCATAGATGCTAGATGCCACGGGGAGGAACATTTATTACAACACGCTCGATTTAACGCAACACTGCTCCGTACGGCTGATTCGCATGCCGCTCCGCGGCTGGATATATTTACCGTCTCGTTAAAATCATTCTACGCGGTCTGACCGGAGCAACCGAGCTCGTGGGCGGACCTAACTGTAGTCTCCATCTCGTCGCACGTGTGGGATGCAACCGACGAAGAAACGCGATCGATTTCCCTGAAATTCTGGATACAGGAAATGCGCAGATTTTCAATTTAAAAATCTGGGACGATTCCCTAATATGTGCTTTGATAGCAAAAATGCTTCTGATTTTTCTGGAAATTGTTCATGCATTAGTACAAAAGAAATTCAGCTAAAATTCAATTTTGCCATTTACTATCCCCCGAGTCGAGACACAAAGTTGAA
Source organism: Andrena bicolor (assembly GCA_960531205.1). Taxonomy (NCBI): domain Eukaryota; kingdom Metazoa; phylum Arthropoda; class Insecta; order Hymenoptera; family Andrenidae; genus Andrena; species Andrena bicolor. The sequence continues at coordinate 17,645,605 of OY482668.1, read as the reverse complement.
ACAATGCCACCAATTGTTTTTTTTTTCTTTTTTTATAAGCTTTCGCTGGAAGCTTTAATTTACGACCACGTTAAACCCTTTCTTTTTTCAAGCTACCATATCCATTTGGAAGAAATGGTAGTTGGGGTACTATTTTTGTAAGGGTCGCCACGGATACTTTTAGTTTACGATTTTTAGCACTTATTCATTTGCATATGGTTATACTGGCATATTCTATTAAAGATGTAACACTGATTTTTCATAAATAAAAGGAAGGAAATATTTACCTTACCTCATATAGAGGGGGAAGCCAGGTTATTTGAATATTAAAATGCACTAAAAAGTAGAAAATAATTTTTTCCCTTACTTAATCTACGGCTCCCAATTTTTTAAGTCGGCGCCAGATTTACACAGTGCAAATGACGAGGCGCCGACTTAAAAAATATGAGGACTCAGATTAAATAGAGGAAAAAATTATTTTTTACTATTTAGTGCATTTTTATTTTTTCGAAGTCGGTTTTAATTTTTGTATTTTTAACTTTTTAGTTTTATATATACCGACACAATATACTGAATAGATATGCGCGTCCGTACATAAAATAATAATAATAACTACATAACAGTACTCTTTATTATTAACCAGAACTGGAAAAATATTGGACCAATATTGATGCAGTGTAGGATGCCATCGCCCTCTTTCGAATAAAAAAAGATCGTTAAAATCGGTCCATATACTTCGGAGTTATGCGTTAAGAACCATAAAAATAAAAAAATATTCATACAAGTCTGAACTATAACCTCCTCCTATTTGAATTCAGCTAATAAAAGAGGATCGCGACTCAAGAAAGGTTGGCAAATACTGTAGTAGATAGTATCGAGGCAGACTATGACGCCACAGTGTTTAGATTTCAGATACTGTTGATGACACCGTTGGCTCCACGTCCCTTACAAAGTGCAGAACGAGAAACATTGTATGGAAACTCGCGAACAATGCGCAATTATGTATCCAATGTCGACTGAGCACTGAACAAAGGAGCACGCGCAGAATCCTATTCGTAAATACGAATGCCATTCCCATCGTCGCTTTCTTCGATTATTCGTACACAACAGACGGCCGTGATCGCGAAAGTAACCACATATGTACATAGTTTCCTCCGATTGTCCCATAAAGATACTTTATTGTACTATCGTGAAAGCACGGGCTCTAATTGCGACCACACAGGCAGAATTAGAAGGCTCGCACTGAGTGACAGGCGCGACTAATTGTGTTTACTGGAATCCCCGTTTTGCTCGGGATACCTTTACGGAGATAGACTCCTTTCGTCTTCGCGCAGCTATCCTAAAAGCCAGAAGACTCGTAGACCCACGTGTACTCACTTGGAATACGTCCATTGGTCATTCACGGGGGAAGTTAGTCTCCCATTCGAGAGAAGAAAGGTGGTGGGGGTAGCCACGTGGAGCGGCCCTGAGCAGCCAACTGACTTCTGCTCTGACTATAAGGTAGTTGATCCAGTCGTCGATCACTTAAATATTGAGATTTTATAAGGTTTTTGAACAATATTGTGATGATATATGTAGGTAAAGACTCTTAAATATTAACTTGCAATTTTGTCCTTTACACAATATTGTTCAAAAACCTTATAAAATCTCAATATTAATTCAAATGATCGACGACTGGGTCAACTACCTTAATACTCTATCCTCGCTTCTGAACCTCAGAATACACATATGGAGGATTCACAAGTTAATCAGTGTAAGTTAAATCCATTAGCATTAAAATCGAGATTCACACTGTGTGTCTTCTGAATAATTTCGCCTAGTAATTCGATATAAATACCGCCATTTATTGCCTACATACGAAAGTAACGACTTAATTGATTTACCAACCGAAAGTTTTCTCAACTACCAACTCATTTTCAGGGAAAGTTGGACTTACACTGATTGTCTTCTGAACCCTCCAAGTCCATGACAGCTGTACTGAACTACCTTCTAATATAGAAAACTCTGTATCATCCTACAATGTGCTACCGAAACTACCTTCCAGCTTCCAAGAAAGATGAGATACGGTTTTTTGGTCCACCAAATTATCGCAACAGATGGTTAGGGTTGCCACCCGTACTTTAAAATAAAGTATCTTACGTTATTATAGGTAAATGTACTCTATACTTTTGAATAACAATAAAGTACGCGAAAATACTTTATTTCACAATTAATGATATTATGGGGAAACGTAACGCAATATTATTATATTTTGTCTGTTCCCGCCACTTCAGCATTTACTGAGAGAGTTTTCTCTGTCACAAATGTGAAGTGGCGTTATGAAAGAAATAAGGCCTCTCTCAATCTAATAAAAAACGAATTATTTATATATTTCAATATGAATATTGAGTGCAATGATGCCATTGAGACGTTTCAAAATAATAAAAATTTACATTGTAATGCTAAAAACAATAGAAAATATGTTTGGAAGAAATAAAAACTAATAAGATTAAAATGTACTTTTAATTTGTTGAGCGTACTTTTTTTGTATACGTCACGAAAGCAAATGTACGTTATTTTTCTGTAAAAAAGGTGGCAACCCTACAGATGGTGGACAGTTGATTCTCAGAGTACCGTAGGATCGGTCCAAGTTAATGGACCATCTTGGAACGATTCTCGACTAACCGTGAAGCTCGCGATGGCTGAGCTTGCGCAGGGATCGCGCGAAGCACGGGCGTGCTTTCGCGAGACGTTGCGCAGGGTCGTTTTGCACGAAAAAGGAGCTGCCTGGAGTGGCGCATTGTTCCGGCGTTGTACTTGTACATATTTCGCCCGACGAACAATTCGGTACGCTTTCTCTTACGGTCAACGATGGGAACAAGGTGCAGAAAAATAGCTGGGGATAATACGAGCGGAAAGCCACTTTGCATAATTCATGACGGTGGGGGCGATCTATACGCCGCCGGTCTTCGTATCAGGCGATCAAGATCGCTCGGCGGCCCCCCTCGTCTGATAATTATTTCCATCGCGAGAGTTAGGGCATCCCATTGTGCGCGGCTGCTTTTCACCGCTATTGTTCTAGCTCTGCCATTTCTATATGCCTCTTACAGTATTTCCTAACATTCTTATGGCCTCGGATTTCAGGGACGAAAGAAGCGGCTGCTGCGCATCGAGAGGATCGTTTTTTCTCCGTCAATTACATTTTCCCCTCCATTAGCTTCCTTCCTCTGCCTGCATCGACTTCTTTCCTTCGATTTTGTTCCTTTTACAGTCCTATTTTTGAGTCCGCTTTAAAGAAACTCTACTGTGCACTTAACATCTGTTTTCTGGTTATCTTTATTAAGGAACGCGATCGGTCGAGTCCATTGAAGTTGTAGGGGGAAGCGAAGGAGGAAAAGGTGTTTAACCTTCGTCCGTATACCTGGCAGATTCTCTCCTAAGCAAATTGAACTTCTGGATGGGTCTCCTTGAAATAACCAAGGATTATATGATCAAGAACTACCGAGGACAGGCCAAGGTGCAGAAGATTTCAGTCATAAATTTCCGTAGATGAAAGACAGCAGGTATCTGGTGAAGAAATACATCTCTCTAAAAACTTCTACTGATAGGTACTTCATATACTGCTCGACACTACCCTAGTAGCACAAAATATTGGTTAAATATTTTTTCTGAATATTAAAAAAATATTTTTTTAGCCACACTTTTCAATATGAAAAATATGTTAATTCCAAATATTATATACACATACTGAAAATGTGAAATAAATGTTTAGAAAATATGAATTAAATATTCGTGGAATATATAAAAGAAATGTTTAGAAAATGTAGAGCAAATATTCTGGAAACGTGAAATTAATATTCAGAATTCCAAAATAATTAATCAGGAAATGTAAAATATACTTTATATTTGAAATAATATTTTTTTTTACAATATAAAATGAATATTTCCAGTATATTTGGAAAAAATATTTGCTTCTTGATCCAGAATAAATATTGTATGTATATTTAAATATCAAAAAGAGATTGAACCTCTTTTTAATATTGGATCTATATGCATTCAATATTTTGTGCTACTAGGGTATTTTTCACGCAGCATAAATGCCCTAAAAATGGCATAGGTATACAATCTTTCTAGAAATCATGTAAAAAGTAAATAAGACGGAGAGAACAATTTGCGTACAACTTTATAAAACTTATAACCAGGGTTAATTAATCGCGACACATATTTTTCATGATAAACTTTGAATAGTCGCTTATTTACTAATTCTTAAATTTGAAATACAATCCGCCACCTTCTTCTAACTAATAATTGATAATTTAAAACTATTTACTTCACATGAACTTCGTTTAATTTTTCGCCTGACGAATCGGCAAAAAATAGTGTCAAAAACAGAATCAAATACAATTAACCCTGCCACCCCTAAGACTAAACTCCCCATCAAAATACCCTTTTTTCGTTGGAAGGCTCTCCATCAAAAACCCACTCATTGAAACGATTCCTGATAACGATATTCAAGGGTCACCGTGTCACTGAGCTGACAATACGCTCTTACCCGGCGGTAACCCACGCGTGTAATTCACCGCGCAACGCTTCCCATCCCACGCGATGAATTTACACCCGTTCTCTCGTCCGCCGATAATATTAATCCGCTTTCCATAAATTAATTACTTTAATTGACGATTCCAGCCGCGTGGCTCGATCGTTACCGCGCTAATTCCATCCCACTAGCGGGAAGCTTATAAATTCGTGAATGAAGCACAGAAACGAAAGAAGCAAGAAAGATACCGGTCCGCTCCGACGCACGGTGTGCGATTTTGGACAAAAATCGCTAGACAGCACAAATCTTGGCCGATTTCAATAATGTTTTTTTTTAAATACTCGTAAAGGGCTCAGCAATTGCGGAGGGCTGCGGTAAATCCTGTATTTTTTGGTCTAATCTATAAAAAACATTATTTAGCATAACATAACGTAAAAACGTAAACTTTGAAATTTAAAGATATTAAAAATTGATTGTTTGTAAATTTAATATTAGCTATAAAATAAAAAATTTAATTAAAATTTACAACATTTATGTGCATTTTATTTCTAGTATATATATTATTTTTTTTAATTAGGGATTGTAATTAAAATAGAATTTGATTTAATATGAATTATATGTGATACGAAGTTACATGCACATAAATGTTGTAAATTTGAATTAAATTTTTTATTTTATAGCTAATATTAAATTTACAAAAAATTAATTTTTAATATCTTTCATTTCCAAAGTTTAAGTTTTTATGTGATGTTATGCTAAATAATGTTTTTTATAGATTAAGCCAAAAAATACAGGATTTACCGCAGCCCTCCGCAATTGCTGAGCCCTTTACGAGTATTTTAAAAAAAAATTATTGAAATCGGCCAAGATTTGTGCTGTCTAGCGATTTTTGTCCAAAATCGCACACTGTGCGACGTCTCGGCGCTGGCCAAAGGAAGCCGCGTTTCCTCGGCAAGCTCGTAAATTATTCTCGTCCAGCGTAAACATTAAGCGACCATCGTTTATAAACGTACGCGCCACGACGAAAGAAAGACAGAAAGAAAGTTCCACTTTTACCGCGCGGTCCCTTTTACTCGTCGCTGAAGTTCACGCCGAGCTTTCGATTCGAACGCGCCGCCACTGTTGCGTCAATACACCCGGATTTCGATTTAATCGCAAGCGTTACGCGGCTTTTCCATCGTCGGTGATTACCGTCCACACTCGTGCGCGTAATAACGAGAGGAAACGTTGCTGGTATCGGGATCAACGATCGCAATGAAAGCATGTAGGTACGTGCGTCGAAAAGTTCTTTTAATTTGAAAAAAAAAAGGGTACGTTTCCTATTTCGGAGGAAGTTAGAGACGGGGTAATTGAAAGTACCGCGTCTATTCTAATTGCGGCGCGGCTGTTTAAGGAGAAATGTAGAAATCTGAAGGAAATGTGGAGCGAATAAAAGGAAAGGCGAAAGGAAGGCGCGAAATCGAGAAATTGCGGTGCAAAGGGGTGAAATGGTAAATGAGATCGTTTACTTTCGACGGCGACTAAATTGCCCGAAAAAGAATTTCGAAATGCCTGTGTTCTCGTTAAAAAAAAAGAAATCGACGCGATAGCGCGGTATTGAAGATTGAAAATCGATGTCCATCCCGGAAAAACGTATCCCGATTTTCCAAGGCCGCGACGGAGGCGTGACTCAATCGTTTTACGTAATTCGATCGATTCACCGCGAAAAAGCGATGGTGCCCGGTCGCGGCTGAAAGTGGAACGCAATTTGGACATCCACCTGACGTACTTTTTACCAGTTCGTCTTGTATTTTGCTCCACTTGCTCGCCGGCGCGAGTGATTTACGCGCTCAAAATAGATTATCACGAAAGTCATTCTCTCGAGAGCATGTGGAATGCGTTTTTTTTTCAGGGCAGACATCGATAAAGAAACAATGTGTTGCTCCGCGGCAGCCATAACTACATTGTTCCATTAAAACAAAAAAAAAAACTAAGTAAACAACAATTTTCCTTAAAAGGAAAAAAGTTATCTCTCCCGCGAGCGTGATAACGTTTGTTGACAAACCCATCGAGCACCCTGTATATGCCTCTTTTAATCTGCCTTTAGATATAACGATCGCGTTGAAAAGTGAAAAACCTAATTGAGGGGTTTCTAAACGCTCGACTGGAAGCAAGGTATGTCGTGATATTCGACGGCCCCAAGCCGCCGTCGAAATAAACGATACAATCTGCAAATAACTTCGCTTTCATGGATTACGTAATGGTCATCCTTATGCCCTACTTGCGATGCATTGCGAAACAGACGGCCACGGTTTATGTAATAAATGACGAAGATGAAAAAAAAAGGGCATCGAGAGGATATTAAATATCCTCCGGGACGACCGCGAGCGTGTAACTGGAATGTTTACTGGAAACACGCCTGCTTTAGCTTGCAATCGAGTATTTCCTTTAACGAGTCCAATTACCAACTTTTTGGTCGAGCACTCTGTACCCTTCGATGCATCTCTGATGATTTCATATAGATTCGGCATGCTGTGCCATCAACCGTGACACGTAATTTGTATGTACATCTTACATTCTATAATGTACAAAATAATAACGATTGCGTGCCGTGGAATATTAATAACGGAGATTCGAATATTTGAAACGTTTCGTTTTCGTTCGAAGAAGGAAGAAATGTATATACTGGTTACATTAAGTCGTTTTAGGGATAGCCTATCTCTGACCGTTACACGACCTTATCTACCCCTTTTCCCGTCCTGCTGTGTAAACTTAGCCTAATGAATGGCCACCATAAAGATCATGGAATTATTGTGGGCGCGGGAAGACGCGCACGTCCCAAGCTTTATACGTGCAGGAAGCACGATATAAAACATCAAAACACAATGTAAGATAAGGGAATTGTTACTTGAAAATTATCGCTCTAAGATTTTGTATATCGCGGGCGTAAATAAATCCACTCGGTCAAATTTTGGTAAAATTCGTGTTTCGAAATAATTTAAAAATAAATATTAATTTTTCTCTAAACTTAGTTTTACGGACATAAAGAATTTTCCTTGTACGCCCCCGTTAAATTAAGGAAAGTCCACGTTGCTCGGATACTCGAAACGCTCTTAACCGAGTGACACAATGAACCCTCTGCATTCTCTTTCAACCTGGCAATCAATTAAAACTTGCTCCCCCCCTCGTTACAGAGAAAGCGAGATACGAAGCAGAGTGCAGAACTAAATATATACAAGCCGTGTGTACATGTGTATTAAGTAAATCCGGATATTTTTATAGTAAACGTGCAATCCCATTTCGCCATCGTTAATGTGTATGTACGGTGTAGCGGCAGTTAAGTAACGAGATACCTGAAGTCGGCACGCAGCACGTCGATATAGAAGTGCTGCGGGGTTAAAAGCGGATGAATTGGAGAAGAAACGTATGTACAGTAGACACGGGTTAATTGGCAAATCGATAGCTCTCCGAACATCGTTGCTAATCGGGTGAAAGACCCCTGCCGTGTCAGTACGCGGAAACACACAAAAGGGAGACCCCTCGCGACTATTAAACCTCCGACGAAAACAATTTCGCCAGCCAAGGACCGTCAAGGGTGACCGCGTTATTATTCCTGACGGGGCTTATTGTTGTAATCTACCGGGCACAGCGTGCACGCGAAACGAAAAGAGAAAAGATCTGGCCCCCAGAGCGGGAATGACATCTGCTCGCGTAGCTTACGAATGGCCTGCGCGAGGCTCGACAACGATTTGCAAATAAAATACAAGGGGCCAGTATTTCGCTATTTCTGTGCCGCTGGCGGTCCCGATTTCTGTTTTCCCTGACAACTGTTCTAAATGCTCAAAATTCGACTAGCCACTCGAGCAGTATCAAACTACAATCCGATTGGCAACGAGTTAAAAAGATCGAATGTATCTGTATATCTAACATTCAAGATCGAAAAGTGGGCTCGCGCATTCCGATTGCCATCGCGGTATCGCTCAATCGGATTTGCCTCGGCAGACGACGCACACTTGATTAAACACGGCGTGTGAGGAAAGCGATTATCAGAGAGGGCTCGACACACTCGATACTCTCCTACGCACGATCTTATTGCAACAGATCCCATCTATCTGCGAAGAAGGGTGCGACGTCACTGATTTCGCGAATCGATCCGTTCGGACCAACCGGAAGAGCAGAGTCTGCATAGTCGTAACGAGATCTGACGGCCAGTTAAAGCAGCCTCGAATAGAGGTCCAGAGGAAATCGTATCGTTGGATTCCAAGTGCATCCCCCCGAACGGCGTGAAATGAAATCGATAACCTATACGAGAAGGGCACTGCCTCTTACCTTAAGCGAAACGTTAGATCCTCGTCGCGGGATGAGAGGAGTTCTCTGATATGCTGGACGGCGCTTGTTCTCCGTAAACCTCCAAACACATTTGTCCGCGACTAACGACGAAACGGTCCTGGCGAGGCGTGCCGGCTGACTTTCCGTCTTCCGAGGATCCCACGCCGAAAAGTGCTCGGAACAAACCGAACGAGGGAGCAAGGCGCGCGCGTGTATGCCTTTGCTCCAGGGAATTGAATGCTTCGCACGATACAGGCTCGTTTAATGCTTAATCTCTCTCACAGTCTCTGCCCGATCATACTGTTCTGCACACACTACTATTGTACCACTTCGAGAGAGCACCTTCGCGGATCGACTGGCAACTATATTCGTACGGACCACCTTAGCCTTGCTCGGGGGAACGGGAGCAGTCATGCTCTCTCCAGCAACACCCAGCGACAACTGGCGTCGGCTGGCAACGACCCCTACGCGCACCCTCCTACTGGTAACCCATGCGCCGATCCCATTGGACGGGGGCAGCCGGTAGGCGGTGGTTGGAAATTTCAAACGTTCGCGCCCTATTTCGAACCTGGCGTTCCAAGCCAGAAAGAACGGAAATGCGAATTGTAAATTGAAAAAACTCTGAGAGGAGCAGGCTTGGGTAGGAAACTGTTTTACTGAGAGTACAGATATTTACAGATACACTTTCATGCAAAATCCTTCATGGCTGGAGTTAGCGTCATTAAAGAAGCTTCCATCTTCTTCCTCTCCATGTCTGTCCTTAGGCTGCTCCACATCTGTTCTAATCTCCCCTGCTGGTACTTCTGAAAAATTATTTTACACGTGTATAGCAGAGTGCACGGTTGATAAGCTCTCTTGTAATAATCGAGAAGTAGATGTACTTTGATGAAGAGGAAACAGTGCTTCAGCGTCGCCCCCACGTAGAGTATTCTCACCGACACTAAACGCCCGGCGATGTCAATTATATGCGGAATGGATTCTAGCAAAAACCTGTGCGGCCCGTGTCTGGTTTTTACCAGCGCTATTCTCGTGTGTATGTTGCAATACTTTGCTAGAATGTTGGAGCCAGAGAAATGAGTGTCTCTTAAAGTAATCTAACTTTAATACAAATCGTGTATTACCAGTGAAGCCAGCTTTTATCGCAGCCACGCCGAAATCTCCATACAACTGTTGCACCTTCTGCAGAATAGCGACATGTAACGTTGTGGTTTTTAAGGGGAAAGGCTTATCAGACTTATCGCCAAGCGATATCTCAAACGTTATATACCTATGTAAATACTTCGCATTAATACTCGCGCGTAAAATTGATACAAAGAAAGAGCGATCTGTAATACGTTAATTAGAATAAACATGCAAAACTGATCTGCGACAAGTTACTTTATTACCTATTCTTGAACCGCACCATGGTTTAGGTTATGTGACGCGTGGAACGATAAAGTTCCCGCAAAAACATCCCTCGAGGACGGAACAGGCAGTAATTGCACGCTAGAGGCGATGCTTCACATTAATCGACGATAAATCACCGACAAATTACACGCTTTACGGAACACGTGACGCACAAAACATTAGCACGTGCGCTGCTTCTGATTACTCGCGATACGCAAGGTTCGGCTAGGTCGCTGTCAAACGCACACTGGCGCACGTGCGTGCAATGTCGAACATATTTTCCATACTATTTGTCAACAATAAGATCATTGATCCCTCGGTTTTCGAACATCGCCGGGAATTCGACAACCGGTTTGTTTTACTTTCACCGATCGCTGGTAGGATCGATACAGCCTAAGATGGGACGTTAGAAAGCAACGGTCGAGCCATGGTATAAAGCGTATGATTGCTCAAGGTAACGGGGGGTCAGAATTTTTTATGCACGCGCGTTTCCTCGGTAAATACGTATATCATTCCTCTTACGTAATACTGTTGTCCCTTGCACACAGTGTTACTTCTATTGATCCAGCACTGTTGAATAGTGTGGTATGGTGTAACGTGTTCTACATATGGAAGCTTAGCTATTAATATTCAAGAATTTTTTTTACCAATTATTCCCCTCCTCTGTATTATATTCTCACATTGTACACGCGTATCAGGATTCAAGGAATCGTGTAGGAGCAAGTTGGATGGTATTGCTGGCCAAGTATTTCTTAATGCTGCAAGTGTTATCTCAGGGTCACGCGATATTAAAAAGGAAGTCCACGATTACTGTAAAGCTCCACTGATAACGATTGTGTATTCTTAATTCTCAGCTCATAATGACTCCGTTCCAAGTGGGACACTCAGTTCGCTTCTCTTGACGAAAGATATAAAGCTTAGGGGCTTGTCCAGAGGAGAGAAACATGGATTACTACGTAGGCGTGGATGTGGGAACGGGGAGCGCTCGTGCCGCTTTGGTATCCTCCAAGGGGAAAATAGTGAAGCTGGAGACGTGCCCCCTTGAAATATTTCACCCTGCTCCCAATTTCTATGAGCAATCTTCGGATAATATTTGGAGCGCCGTCTGCCATGTGGTGAAGGTAACGGCTTTCGAGAGAACATAAGGGCGGGGGAGATTTATAAGAGTATAATATTCGACGTTTTATTCGTAGTCAGTCGTAGCTGATACCTCTGCGGATAACATAAAGGGCATTGGCTTTGATGCTACTTGTTCGCTGGTAGCGATAGATAAGACGGGATCACCTGTTACCATAAGTCCTACAGGTACGTACAGCATTGTAATTTTCATTTCACTCCACCTTTCTATGGTTTTTCCATTGCAGGGCAGGACAAACAGAATGTTATACTGTGGATGGATCATAGAGCGCAGGAAGAAGCGGACTTCATAAATGCTCAGGGCCATGAAATGCTTCAATATGTTGGCGGTAAAGTGTCGCTGGAAATGGAGACTCCCAAAATGTTGTGGCTTAAGAAGCACATGCCATCGTCGTGGAATCGTGCAGCGTTGCTTTTTGATCTGCCTGATTTTTTAACGTGGAAAGCAACGGATTCTGAATCAAGGTAATAGTATTATCGTCTGCCAATGAAAACTCCGAATGAACAATACTCTAATCTGATTTCAGATCTGTATGTTCTTTAGTGTGTAAGTGGAATTACAGTGCTGGCCCCGATGGCAACAATAAGTGGGACGAAGAATTTTTCGATCAGATCAACTTGAAAGACTTGAAGAAAGATAATTGGAGAAAAATAGGTATTACCGGTATTGTTATACATTGACCACAGTTGCTCCTAAAGAACAAGCCCATACGTTAATAACTGTAGTTAGATGAACGAAAGATTTCGCTTGCGAATCGTGGTCTTTGATACCTTAACGAATCTGTTTTTTTTTTGTTCGGACAGATAATGTGAAGGTGTTGCTATATTTTAACAAAGAGAATTATTAATTTGAAGGTAACGATGTGAGGACCCCTGGTGATCCGATTGACCAAGGACTGTCAGCGAAAGCTGCGTCTGAACTGGGACTTCTAAAAGGAACAGCTGTGGGTACATCTCTTATCGATGCGCATGCTGGAGGACTTGGCTTGATAGGCTGTTCCATACCTGGTGCTCCGCTCAACTTACAAAACAGATTAGGTATATACAGTGTTCTTCGCTCTGCGTTGCTGGTCATTCTTCGTACGACGAATTAATTCCCTCTTCCTTAAATCACATATTTTATTCAATCGGCAGCATTAATTTGTGGCACTTCGACTTGCCACATGATAGTCAACGAGAAGAAGCTGTTCGTCAATGGTGTTTGGGGTCCATATTTCAGCGCCATGGTTCCAGGACTGTGGCTAAATGAAGGCGGTCAAAGCGCAACTGGAAAGTTACTCGATCACATAATAGATACTCATCCTGCTACGCCAGGAATTTTAAAAAGTTTAAGTGGCAACAAGTGAGTACATAGCCAAGGGCATCCGTAGACTCTTTTCCAGGAGGGTGCAACTTTGGGATGAGAGTGAAGAAAACTTAGTAATGAAAAAACGAGGAGCCTGCTTGCTTTTTTAAAGTCATTTTATAGTGTCGATTTAATTAAAAATTTGAATCCGAAATTTTGAAACATTCACTTTTTTAGTATAAACATAATAAAGATTAGTTTTTAAAAATAGGCGATTTTTCTCAAAAGCCCTTTTGCACCCTCCTTCGGACGTCCATGCACGTAGCTAACTACAAGCGTGCCAAAAAATTCTACAAGCTATCTTACATTTCGCACATTTGTCTCTTAGACATATACAGCAGTATTTGTCCGAATCATTACAAACAATGGCAGATCGGAGAGGCTTGAAAAACGTCTCGTACTTAACAAAGGATATTCATGTCTGGCCCGACTTCCACGGAAACCGCTCCCCCTTGGCTGACCCAACTCTCAAAGGAATGGTAACATCGCATTTTTCTCGTACTTAAAAATTTAAATCCGTGCAGATTTTAATCATGAAATGGTATGCAGATATCGGGATTATCTTTAGCAGTGGATGAAGAAAATCTAGCTTTGCTGTACTTGGCAACAGTACAAGCATTAACGGTACGAATGTTTACTGGTACTTGCACTTTTAATATTCTATTAAATAGGAGAAGCTAATTCGGAATTTCTCAACAGTACGGCACGAAACATATTTTGGAAACGTTAGAAGCTGTTGGCCATAAAATAGAGAACGTATTAGTATGCGGAGGTCTGAGTCAGAACCCACTGTTCATTCACATTCAGGCGGATGTATTAGGCTTGCCTGTACTTTGTCCTATTGAGAGGGAATCGGTATTGATAGGAGCTGCCATTCTCGGAGCTTATGCAACTGGCAAGTTTCACGCTACGTTCGACGCTATCAAAGCTATGGGCGGATCTGCCACTGTTGTTAAGCCTAGAAACGAATGCTACAAGTAAGCAACTACTTACACCAAACTACGAATATTTCCGGGTTTCTTAGAAACCTGTAACAAATATGTATCGCTTGCTCTCCTTCAAGGTACCACAATCAGAAATATCGAGTCTTCCGAAGGATGGTGCAAGATCAAAAAGACTATAGAGAAATCATGAGTGAAGAAGACTTTTGTAAATTGTCAGTATAGGTGCCACGTGCTATTCTAAGTACCAACACTGCAGTTGCAACATCAGTAATAAAATGTATCGAGAAGTTTCACGAAGAATCTCACAATGTGCATGCAATACAAACGAGTACACTATTCCATGTACAATTCTGTTGAAGTTTACAATTAATTTTATGTACACAGTCGATTGTAAAGAGATATTTTTGTTACGTACTTTATCTTTTACCCTGATTTGTTATAAATAAAGATGCATATAGAAACGTTGTGGAGATGTTTCAGTCGCCCCGAATGTGAACCACGCGCGACGTATAAAATTCTATTGCTTTATTTGGTATTTAAGTGTGGGTTTGGAATTTACATACGCCTCGCAATCCTTTCAATTACAAACATTTTGGTAGAAAACATGCGTTGTTTTACATATTGCGTATAAACGTACAGTTATAACAATATTGCTAGACGATTAAACCTTACAAAAATATTAAAATTCCTTAGTGAAAATATCCTTAATGAAAGATTTCCATTCCTTCAATATCGTTATATGTATAAGCTTATAAAACGGCGTTACGTACTACTTAGGAATAAAAAATGGTAGTGTATTGTAAACTTGGCGTTAATTTCACTTAATTTACAATATAAAGAATATTTTCTTATCTTTCTAACTTGCAATATATCATTTTTACCACACAAAGTAACGTCATTATCACATAGCTTGAAAGATCATCTAATCGAATTTTACAACCTCGGTCCTCTACACTTTTCATCGGCATAATTCAAGAAGCAAACGAAATTAACATATATTGTATATCACAAAGTCGGTCTTATCACAAGATAGCCTGACACGATTGTTAAACTCAATATCACTGATCTAGCGAACTTCAACCAAGAGTTAGGAAAACCGACGACAAATGAAACAAGATGCGAATCTTGTGCTCTTATTCCTACGTTATTGATTTGCTGCATATCGTTCAAAATAATACTGGTACAAAACTTTGGATAAAACTCTAGTTTACCTTTAAGTATTACAACTGTTGTATCGATAATACAAAATTGACGATCGTTTATGGACTCGTAAGTTTACTTATTCCTAATTCGAATATTGGTACTAATTGCACCCGATATTATGTATTTCACTTTAAGTTAGTTAATCCTCTGTGAAACAATTCGAATGAGTATGTCGCATGTTTTAATCGTAAACTGATTTCTCCACGTGAATATTAGCGTTCAAGACCAGGAAATATTTCTTAACGAATTTCAACAGAATTCCCGGTGAGTATTGACGACTGCTACATCAGTCGCGAATTTTAATCTTTCGAATCGACACCCTTTGATTTTCACACGAATTTGGTATCAATATCATTGTCAGTCTTTCAACCAGCAAACTAAATTCATAGAAAGATGAAAAACCTAAGCGAACAGTACCGTTCAAATGTGCTTTAACAGATCCATGTTTCTCTCATATAATGATATAGCTCTAACTAGTCAACAATTGTCATAAACATTTAACTTCAGAATGATTTACATTCTGATATTTGGAAGACACAAAGTGCGTGTTTCAAGTTGAACACTTCAACATGTTCCCCTTTTTTTTATGAAGATACCTCTCGCAGTATATACATTTAATACACTCTCTCTAATTTTAATAAGGCCATTTGTGCAACTTGTGCAGTTAGGATGTGACGGAGCTGCCGATTCAAGTGGCAATCGTCACCCTGCATTACGAAGCATTCAAATTAATTCTCATTAGAATGTCGTTTCCTAAAACCCAACTTTCAAGAAACACCTCGTACTAATAACAAATGATATTGCTTGTAATGGTAGATAAACAGATTAAAATTAGTAAAAATACCGACGTAAATCAGCTTAGACGAAGCGATAACATTCCGCAATATGATTAAGCATATATTGAAATGCCATGGAAGGAGACGTACCAAATCTCTGCCTCCACAAATGCTTCGATATTATACGCTGTCCTAGATTGTGGGTGGTTTCTTGAATCTCTTCGCAAATCTCAACGCCGGTCTGCCAGATCGTTTCTTAAAATACGAATGCTTCCATGAATAACTAGCTGCCCAAAATTAATTGTAAAAAATCTATACCATACATACCTAGATTGTTGAGAAGCTTATTTCTACCCGGTGGATCGAACTTTTGCAGTTGCTCCACGCTGATTATCTTGTATTGCTTTAATTCTTGCAGCGCCTCGTAACTGCAACATCGAGCTCGACTGTTCGCCACGATGTAGCTACCAGGAGCGATGTGTTTCGTGATTTCTTTAAGAGCTTCTTTCACCATATTGCATTTATCAATGTCTCCTTGAGGTTTGTCCACTTTGATCGGCTGAAATGGAGCGTAACGTGTGTCGAGCGAGCAAACTAAATTGGAATACAGAAACTTAAGAGGACACCTTACCTCTGGGACCGCTTCGATCATATGCAACCACATACGAGTCGGTATGGTATTCGCTTCCGCTATGCACACTATCGTGTGGGAGTTATTATTGCGCTTCTTAGCGGTGGTTACGTCGGAAGGATTCTCGGTCATGTATCCATTAGGAAATTCATCCACAATTAATATTGCACTTTGACCTCCCAGAACCCAATCCTCCGGATGAGTCGCTACGTAATTCTCCGACACTTCGTCGCATCTCTCGTACACTTTCTTAACTACGTATTTCTTAATGTCTGAGGAAGAATTAGAACGTTTGCAATTACTTCTCGCTGGATTAATAAAACGCAGCGTTACGATCTCGGCGAGTTATACCTAAGTCAGTGGCAGTAAGATCACTAGGTATCATCTGACACCATCCTAATATCAGTTGAAGGCACATTTTCAGGTCACATTTGATTCCTAAGAAGAAGGAATTCTCCCTTATGAGCTGTTTCCTCGTGCAATTCGGGCAAGACCAACTATATTTATCTACGATTCTCGCTTGAGTCCAAATCAAGCTCCTTCCTTTGCAATCCGGATTTGGACAATTAGAGACGGTCCTAATTAAACTCATTTCCTTCAGCCATCCGCATAGTTCTCCTTCGTGCCCTTGCTGCAGCATGGGGCGCACCACGACGTCGAAATATCCCCCTTGATCTCCGAAGCGCTCCATGCATTGTCTAAAATCAAGCGCTGCAGTTAATTCTTACGGTGAAAGGGAAGGACTTTTTAAAATCGTGCTTCAGTTAAATTCTATTTAATACATTCGTACATTTGAAAGCACTTCTGTTTATAAAATAACCACGCAAGGCTAAAGGAAATCGAAAGGGGGCACGTTCGATCGCACGTGAATGGACAAACTCGCGGCACCCATTGCACGCGTGGAAAGTGGGGGAGAAAAATCAATACTCTTCCTGGGTTAAATATAACTTTCTTATTCTTAATGTGACTGCAGGGAATTAACGGAGCCTCGATTTTCGAAAGAAACAACAAGGAATCGTTGCCCGACGGCGAAGCCACGTATCATGTTACCCGCGAGTAATAAACGGACAGCGAGAAGTTTGCCTGAGTGGCAGAAGCAACAAGTACATGAAAATCGTAAGCATCCCCAATGCGATGCATTTCGTTACCTCGCCTTCACTTTCGCGTCTTTCATCTTCGATGCGGGGGCCACGCTGGACGGACACTGGACAGCTTGAAAGGAACAAACGGAAGTCTATAACATCTTTTAAACAAACTAAAATTACAAACAAAAACGAGGAAAGCAACAAGGAACCAGAAAAGACCGCGGAGCAACGCGTCGACGTTACGCATCCATCGCGCAGCGACTTGTACGGTCGTCGAGAACGTCCACTAACCACGTTACGATGCGCTTCTTGCTCCATCGATAAAAACGAATGCCAATCGACCTTTATACTCCTGACATTCCTTCCGATCCTCTTACAAGCCTTTAGCTCATTATGCAACGATATTCATCGGTGTCGCTATTAACTCGGAACATTTAAAAGAGCATTTCAGATTCATTGAATTCGTGGAGCGAGTAAAGGTAGTAGCCATCTATCGGTGACACTTGCGAACTACTGAAACCAGCTCGTTCTGGATATCTCTGTCTTTTTTTAAATAACATGCCGTCTCACTGTGATCGTTACCTTCGAGCGTCATGCGTGGTCATGCGCTCCTGCTGCTACAAGTCCACGGGTATCAGACGCGCATAATCAAAGTAGGTGGCTGGATGTCAATCGCACACACGATTTATCTCTCTCGCACGGTTAGCGCATGCCACTCTCTTTGCGCTATGCGCTCCTGGCGAAGGTTAGGCGCGCAAAACCAAAGTTAGTGGCACGGTCAACATGTCTATCCTTGTCGTACACAATCCCCCTTTCTTTCTGGCTCTTGACTGTTTCTACTACTTCCACCTACGTAATGTGTCCCTATTAACTTTGGAGAATTTCTACTTCTATTCAGAACGTAGGGAGCAAAGTTCACCGCGTTACACGGGATTGCAATATTTACAATTGCGAAGGAAAATCCCGCGGCTAAGAACATTTCATATTTACGTATGTACTTTTACATAAAATATGCATAAAACGTATCGCCGAGGATTGCTGGAAGGCCTTATTTTTTAATGTAGCTCTAAGAGGGAAATATAAGGAATTACGCATACGGAAAAGGCCGTCGCGCATTTCGGCGAAGCGCGGCGAGGGGCCGGCCTTAAATTACGTATGGGTAATTTTGACAATTTCTTACAAAGTATAAGAATTCGTAAAATTTGATATTCCAACCCCCTCCTTATGTAATATTTTTTGCACTGAATATTTTCAGTTATTAAAATTCTTTTAAAGGTTTATATAACTCATTTAACTCGGTTTCGGGAAACTAAAACTACTTTTCTGGAACATTAACGACAGAATTTGTATTTATTGAAAATTAGTTTAAAAAATGTTACCCGACTCCCCCCACCCTTATAAGAAAACGTAAGAAATTCGTGACCCCCTCCGCCCCAAGGTACGAAGAGAACAATTTATAAACAATTGATGACCGAAGTCCATCGCTTCGACAAAATGCGATACAGAAAGAATATTAATAAATAGTTAATTATGAATTACGAATAGAACATATGGAAAAGTTGTTGCCGAAAGATGTCGCAGTATCATTTCATATTTCTAAGATGAAACTCCAAAAGTGCATCGATTAACCAGGGAAACCTGATAAGTCGCTGGGAGCCGCGAAGGTGGGAATTAAGAAGAATGTGACTTTTTTTTCGATTAAATACCTTGTATTTCTTTTTCTTTTATTATGAACATGTTTTACAAAGCAAAATTGTGTAATGGTGGAAATGGTGGATGTCGGTGGAGGCTGAAAACTACAGAATCAAATGTCCTGTGTGAGGAGGGGGGGGGGGTGGGGGGAGGGGGGGAGGAGGAGGGTAGATCTCAACAAGGCTCCCGGAGAAAGGGGTAGTGCGGATAAAGGGGCCATCGGCACAGTAATATAAAAAGTACTCTTTAAGAGACAGCGTTGAGGATTAGGCCGGCACATTCATTCACCACTTTTTCTAGATACACGCACAAGAGAATACACGGCGAGTTTCCGTTTATGTACGCGTCTCCCCTTCGAAATCAACGAACATACACGATCCATGCTCTCTTAAACGGTTTTAACTCCACCCGGATTTTATGTCCATTACTCAATTCTATGCTTTCGTCGTAAGTCTAGTACAAATTAGAACTGATGAATTTTGTACACTTGTTTCGTCGTTTGAAATAAAAACAAACGTTTCTCACGCCTGCGTATTATTGCTACCTTCGTCTTACTGTGATATGAAAAAATGCTATCTCCCTCTCTCTCCCTCTCTCTCTCAGAACACTATACATAGCAACGTTTTTTTTGCAAACATTCGGAGCACTTGAAAAATATATATATGTATATATTTCGAACGGTTGAGTAGGCAATCAAGGGGCATCGATTTTGATCGCTATATCATTACAAATTTTTCGTTTGAGTCTCTTTACAAGAGGAGGGGAAAGGGGGGGGGGGGCGGAGGAGTGGAGTGGAGGGGTATGACAAAGGTAGCACGGGGAAGCCGCCTAAAGGTCAGTAAAATAGTTCAATTCGCACAAAGCAGTCTCCGAGACACGATACTCTATTGTAAAAGTAATTATATTAGAACGCCGCAGTGTCGTAGATACTGGTCTACCTACAGAGAAAATGATACATGGATGTATATCGCGGTGAGAATTTTTTTTCCTTTCGTTCAATGACCGATGAGACGAACACAAAAAAAAAAAAAAATACCGACAACGATAAAACAGAACTCCGATCGTACGCTCAGGCTTCGAGAGAGCAAACGCCCGTACTTAGCTCTGCCCCTGTGGTGGTAATGATTCGCGAAATGTCATTGAACTCTCTATTTAAATATTTACAAATGAGATCGATATTAAAAAGTAATGAGCAATTACATTGTTCCGTGTTATCTTCCTCTCGTCCTTCTGTTGTTTTTTTTATCCTCTTTTTGTTTTGCTTCTATCTTTTAAATACGTCGTGTGGTGCGTGCGTAGGAAGGCGCAGTCGAATATGATTTTACACAACAACACAGAGAAAAAAAAGAAAAGATTCAGTCATACCACACCCTGCGAGAGCCGACGAAAAAACGTGAACATGTTAGAATACGGTAGTTTTTTTTCCCCCCTTTTTTTCTTTCTCGTTCATTTTTACTAACAGTAATGGCGACTGGCAGACAAACAGACAGTTTGGCAGGCATGGTGAACGTAAAGTCGAACATGTACACGCGGACACAAGTAACCAGACCTTTCCTTTTCTTTTCCTTATATATCCCTCTTTCATTCTTACTCTCTCTCTCTCCCTTTCTCTCTCTCTTTCTTTCTCACTAGTCTCTCAGCTCCTCAGCATCATTACTCTTACACGTTATCCTTAGTCTCTATGTCCATGAGGTCCTATAATATTGTAACATAGGCTTTAGTACGCTATAGTCGTAAGCTATACTAAAAACTACCCAGCTGCGTCGCCACTACACACGGCGCAGCCATCTTAATTAATATTAGGAATATCGGCAGTGAAATTCCAATGATAGACGCGGCAGGCAGGCAGTTCAGTCCAGCAAAGTCTGTGGCACTTGCGCTGCTCCGGTGCGATAACGGATTGATTATTTGAAAACTGATCGATCGGGGTGCCCCGCGCGTTAATTTCTAGCATCACACCGGTCGGCCGCGCTTCGCGTCCCGCGACAACGTCGTCCACGGCGCCGAATGAACGAAAGTATTAGTGTGGGGCACCCCACCGTTCGAGCAGAGCGATATCTCGTCCTCATCTCCACCATGGCACCATCGTCGTCATCATATTCGTCACCATCGCTTCTCCTCCTTAACGCCGCCATCGTCGTCTTACACTCTACTATATATCGTTTCTTTGTTCCATGCGTTTCCTTTCTGTTCCATAACGGTTTCATTTTCATTGTTTTTATCTTCTTCTATGCGTTACTTTTTTTTATCCCTTTTTGTTTCTGTTTCGTTCGAAAAATAAGTTCTCTCTCTCTCTCCAACTCTCTCTCTCTCTCGCTCTTCTCTCCTTCCCTTTTTTTTTTTACAATACTCCGCGCGATCGATCCGCGACATCGCGGATCGCCGGTCCTGTCATCGCTTATCGCTCGACGAATCGATCGGAAAGAACGGAAAGCAGCGTAGTCGTCTTCGTCTTCGTCGTCCGCGTCGTCGTCCTCGTCTTCGTCGTCGAATTGTCCGAAACATAAAAAGTTACTAAGATTACAAATCACAAATGAAATCACAGACTTTCGTTGGTGGTTCGACAGAGGGGTGGGGGCCGCACATTGCAATCGGAACAACAATTGTGTAGGCGTGTCATCGTCGTCATCATCGGGGTCAGCTTGACGCGTGGTAGTGGTGGTGGTGTTGTTATTGTTTCGGGGTGTACTCTTCCTGTTCCCCTGGACGATTTACTCCCATCCATTCTCCTTGATCATGTGAGCAAGCTCGATTATAAACTTGCCCTCCTTATACTTCTGGCTGGACTCGAACGCGTGCTCCTGAAAATATTACAGCGTTAGAAGCTGGCCCGGTCTACCCAACGCGCGGCAATAGTTCAGATGAGGTGGACGTTGAATACTTTTGCAAAGAGAACTTTGAATCGTATGCATGCCCACTGCTACTCAAAGAGTACCGCGCTTGTCTCGATTATGGTCCCCCTCTCCCAAGAACAGGGCCACTCACGTATTTCCACCCAAGGGTGGTCTTGCAGCACTCGCAGTAAATGTCAGCGACAGCATGAAGGCCAGTTAACAGTACTCGCTCCTCCGCGGGACCACAGCCCACGTTCACCCTAAAGTAACAAAAAGGACATTACGCCTAAGCATCTTTGATCGCTGCCCCATTTCCATAAGCGGCGTAATCGTTACGGCGGCGGTAGAAGCACGGAACACGGTTCCCCGGGTTGAAATAAACGCGCGTCCTACTTTTCCCGCGATTCGATCTCCGAAACGTTGGAGGGGGGTTAGGTAGGGGGCACGGAGGACGGGAGAGGCAGGGCGGAGGGGCAGGGCTAACTCAGAGGCAGGCATTAGCATACTTACACGGAATTAAAGAGATAGGCACGACCTTGACTGCCCTGGAAGGACTGCAATCGAAAAGGAAAACACTCTGGGTTAGTCTCTCTCTTGGGCGTAGAATAAACGACACGGTGAACGGTGTCTAGGAAGCGTGAATGCGAGAAGTCTGTGTCCGTTACCTGATCTAGGACGGCTCACCTTAGAGATGAGTTCGTCGTGGTTGGCGAGGTGAGCGCGGCAGTGAATGCACGAGTAAGTGCGGTGACACGAGGGCAGGTACGCTTGAAAAGTTTTGACCATGATGCCGTGTCCAAGCAAGCAAACAGACCTCTCCTCTCGCTCTTGTCCTCCTCGTCCCCGTCGTCTTTGTCCTCGCCACCGCCACCGTAGCCGCCGCCGCCGCCGCCACCGCCGTCGTCGTCGTCGTCTTCGTCGTCGTCGTCTCTCCTTTTATCAAGTGTCGTCGAGACGCTTTCCTCCCGTACGCGAACGTCTGGCCGTTAACCAGCGACGATTATTGAATTGAACTTCTTCGAGCCGCGGGGTGGTGGTGCAATAGTGGCCCCGTTCACCGCCGCTTCGTACTCCGATCAGCTGTTGAGCTGGTTCAGACAGCGCCGGTTCGGGGACACCTGCGAACAACACGCGATTTCCCTTTTTATTCAGCAATTTTCCTCCGCTGCCCTCGTCGCGCAACTTCGCCCGCCGCCTACTTATAAAGCACGCCTACGATGACGACACACTTCGCGGCCTGGGATCGTCCGGCCGAGTGTGACCTAACCGCGGCCGTTTCAATCTGATCGCGAATCTCCTGAACAGAGATGACGTCAAGGGGGGAATCTGTTCTTCGGAGGAGAACCGCGAGATCGTCGAGGCGTCGGGAAACTAGCGCGTAACAGCAACACCGAGCAGGCATGCACAATGCTATGTCGCCTTTACTCTAGACTCGTCCGCGAACGCTCACTTCTCCTGTGACCTTTGGCGACGCGACCTGTGCTGAACGTCCAAAAATATATCCCCTTAGAAACTACGAGTCAAGAGCGCGACTAATAAATACGACTCCGTGTTGTGAGAAAGTCGACCTTGAAAGTGTCCTCCAGCGTGCACCGCGTGCTCTCCGATAAGATGCAAACATTCCTGACAAATGGAATACTAAATCTCGGCTGCGTGGGCCAAAGGATCGATGTTAAGCTCGTCAGGGATTAGAAAGAAGATACACACTCGAAAGAAATCCGTCCTTACACCGCTCCGTCCCTCTCAGTATTCCCCCGCTATCGTGTATATTTATTCCCCCGGCTATCAGTTCCCGGTTATTTATAAACTACCTGTTAAATAACACGACGTCGGAGCGTCAAACCGACGCCTCGTTCTGCGCGCTGTATATCGCTACAGATGCGGCGAGAAAAAAAGGTCCTGAAACTGTTGCCGCGAGAGGGGAGAGACACGCGGAGTGGAACAGCAGATAACGCGGCACGCGGGTGTGTGCGCGTAAAAATGTAGAGGACGTCAGGGGACAGAAGTCGTCGGGCGAACGTTTTGCAGCGCAATAGCATCGATGGTTACTCTCTCCCTATTGAGCGACGACGCGCCACGTGCTGGCGCGTGTTCAAACAAAGAAAAGAGACAAGGTCTTTATTACGATGCCGCCTAAAGAAAGGCTTCTTCCTTTATACGGGCGGAGAGGATGCGGGGACCGGTCGTTTCTTGCCGAGCTGTTCGCGCGCCTAAGCCCGCTTCTCCTTTCTCCTGCGACGCTCCGTCGTTACGGGCGCGGAGCACCTAAAAATTAAAATAAAGAAAGGAGAGGGACCGGTGGCAACCGGGGGGAAAAGAATGATGGAAACTTTGCAGCGATTCGAGGTGGAAGTGGCTGCTGCATGTACTCCCAACAGGAAGTTGTTATAATGGTTGTCTGAGATAGGTATCCCCCTCGGGGCACGCAAGCTGGCTCGTCTTCGGCAACATGACGGAGTACCGCTTTCTCAGGTTTATCCACCTTTTTCGTGCACCGTGTGTCTCGCCCCGAGTATAAAGCTGGGTTTACGTTAGTCCAGTCGCTGGATCCAGTGAGTGGTTTGACTGGAAATCACGTCGACGTCTACATCGATATCTATCAGGCGATATCTTGATTATTCCAATTGTTTCTGAACCGTTGAAAGTGGTAGAGTGTAATAATAATAGATTCACGCAAAAGAAGGATAAAAAAACCATAAAAGTAGCACCGAAAAGTAGACTTTCGATCCAGTCGAAATCTGCTGGAACGACAGCACTGTACTGGAATCAACACACTGTTTACATTATTCCAGTTCTAATCCAGTGCTCTACTGGATCACTGGACTGGACTAATGTAAACCCAGCTTAAGGCAAAATAGCTGCCAAGTGAAATCGGAAGATTTAATCTTGTGAAAGAATAATAGTATTTTTCAAGGTGATTCCAAGGCCACCTCGTGTTCCTTAAATAGAACGATATATCTTCGTCCCCGCAAAAAATGATAAAAACCGCGAGTAATTGGGCTTTCACGAGTTTCCCTTTGCTATTCGCGCGGTCGCTCTGCCCCCTTAAAACGCATTATTGCAAAGACACGTGGGAGAGAAAAATACGAATAGGAACGGTACGATTTGGTTCAAGGACTCCGGATGAAATGCATCCTTCATTAATATGAATGGAAGACTGTATAATTGTAATCATCTCGTTTCTAACCGTGTGCCGCATATCCAACGCGGGACACGTGTGTCGTGTGTACACAAACAAAGCGAAGACGAGGCCTTTGTTTTGATACGTCGAAGAAGGAACGACAGGGCGTTCTTTATAAGGACAGAAGAGGAACGGCAACCTGTTCTCTTATTTGGATTTAGACGCCAGACGTTTTTGTGGTTTTAACCCCCCTCCCCCCCCAACGCCCTCCCCCGGGCCTTTTCCTGTTCCGCCCTGTTGCCCCGTCCTTTTCATTGTTCCCGCGCTCGCTCGAACGCCCCGTCCTTCTCGCTCTTTTTCCTTCCAACTTGGATCAATCGAAACAATGATTCTCGCCGCGGCCTTGCGATAACGGTACACTAGGTACTTTACTTTCCAGGCTTATGCCAGCGCGGAATTAGCGCTTCGTCACACAACTGCCGAGCCTTGCTTCCTGTTGCATTATTTTCGACACGTGCGTGTGTCTCGGGCAACTACAAGAACGACAACGATGCAATTACGACCGATCGTTTCCTTGGAACTACTCGGAATAAATTAGAATCCTCGGATCCACGGGCTATTGTGGGCGATGCTTAAATTCGACCGCTACTCCAGTGTCTCCCTCGGAAGACCGTCGATGGAACAGGCAGCGGGTGGCAACAGGCGTTAACACATTGCCTCGGGACGTCCTAACAGAGCAGAAAGTAAATTGATACAACGATCCAATTCTGCATCGTCTTTTTAACGCGTCAGGGCACCAATCAGTCTGCCAGGGCAAAAGGCACAGGCACGATGCCACGTCTCATTCACGAATACTTAAGTCCTGCGTCGTTCCGCGCGGGCCTGCAGATTGACGTGCCGGGGTCGCCCGACGGAATAACACTGTACCTACGCGCAAACAAAGAGAGAGATACTCGCGGTGGCTTCGTTTAATGGAAGAAACTGCTACGCAGAGTCCTGGGGATTTCTCACGCCTCGCTATAATGTTATCCTTGAACGGCGACGACCGCCATGGAGCAGCCCGTGCAAAATGATGGCGCGGAGGTTCGTCGGCCGCGCGCCACGGCGAATCCGCCGACCACAGAAAGAGGTTTCCCGACGAATTGTCGGGGAACAAAGGGACGGAACGCTCGAGTCAATACACGGCCCAAGGTCATTGCTACCCGTCGCCGACGCATCCTCGGTATTTCCGATTTTCTTCTAGTCCTTTTTTTCCCCACCCGTGCAGACGGTCTGGCCGAGCGCGCTCGCGCGCCCGTCTACCTCGCCAATGAATAAGCCACGAAGAATCCAGTGAAAGCCCCTGTCTGTCTCTACTCACATACATAAACGTTCCGTTTTTCCACCTGCCATTTACCCGCGGTGTCGCGTATCTCTACCAGACGAGCCGTGCAACAGAAACACGTGGGACCACGGTGCGGCGGCGAAAACCGTCTGTCCTCCTTGCCGTACAATTCGGTCTCAAAAATGTTATTGCGCAGCGGGTCTGGGGAGTCGGCGAGACACGTTTCAGACCATGCGAGTGACTCACCGTCGGTAACGCGTAGCTCGATTCTTATCGAAGGAGACTTTTTCGTTCGTTTTTCAGGCTTGATATATTCTCTGCCTTACCTGTGGCGTTAGGTATAGTGGGAGAAGGGCGGGTTGACCGTGGGAAGATTATGAAGTCTGTATTTGAATTTATCGTGTAGACGAATGGTGAAACGTAAGGCTCCTGATGCGCGTCTTTCGAGGTTCTATCGGCGGACCATGAATTTCTCACGACCCTGAACCTGTCAAGAGTCAATAGGAAAAATGAACAGTCGGTATCTACACGCATACAGTGATAAGATAATCGAACGGGGTTTCGGCGATGTGAAAAGAACTAAGTAGCATCTGTGTTTAAAGTAAAACTTACAAGGGAAGATCCCGAACACGAAAATTCAAAAAATTCTGAATTTTTGTGAATATATAGGGAACTTCCTCCTGATTACAACGCAATTTTTGTTTGCCGCCCAAGTTCACTCGAAGGGGGTGAAATTAATGCCTGAAAATTCGGCTATTTTCCGATTTTGTGTTATAACTCGCGAACTGTAAGAGATAGAAAAAAAGTTTAAAGACAAAAGTTACTTGTTTCAATTAGACTCTCTGAATTGGTGAAAAAATTATTTTACAATTCACGAGTTATAACACAAAATCGGAAAATAACCGGGTTTTCAGCGGTCAATTACACCCCCTTAGAGTGATTTTGGGCAGCAGACAAAAATTGAAATTCCCTATATATTCACAAAGTTCCCTTGTTAGTCGCTTTGGTGGACACTGTGGATAAAGCAAGGAACGATTTATTACCGATAGTTTGATTTCTGCTGCAGCTTTAGATTCCAAGGCTCCCTCGAGCAAATATTATTTATCCACGCGTTGAATATGAATCGTAAAGTGTTCGATACGCTAAGCAGGATGGGGAAAGAAGGAATCTTTAATTCTTTCTAAAGCTTCCGCAAACGCATCACGTATAGTACAGCTGGTGCACGTGGGACGCGTTCAGGGTCAACAATAATATGACTTGTGAACCGATAAACAACATCGAGTACCAGAGGAGCGCAATAAGAGATTTCAGATACGCCATCAGATTAAGGCGCCCGATTAGAATTCTTTCCCCAGAAAGGTTAGCTGTAAAATTAACGCGATCGATATGGATGCCGTTGTATCTTATCGATCTTTTTCACCGAGCACGGCAAGTCTTTGTCTCGCCCCGGCCTCGGCATCAATGTCACACGCGGCCGAGCGTTCTCGAAAGACGTTTGTATCGGCGTCGATCGAATAAACTAAGGTTATTAATTGCTCAATCGTGCCGAGGCTGGGAGCAGACTTCCGATTCGATATAAATAACGAACGATGAAATGGCAATCAACGCGCGGCGACAATTCGATGGGAGGCTTCCATCGAACGTTACCCGCGCAATCTTCCAGCTACTGGAATCGAATCGGCGCGGAAGGTAACCGCGTTAACACGCCAATCTCGTTAGCCCGCCATTTTTCCCCCCGTCGATAATTCCCACGTTTGCTAGGGAGACCTGACCGTCCTCAACTTAATCGATAACTATATTAGTAACGGGATTGCTACTTAAAGCAAAAGGTTGTAGTTCTAAAAGCTTTCAAGCATGTACCTACAGCGTTGGCAGGTCGATAATGACGCAATCTTCGGGCATCCAGACCGAGTGGATATTATTAATGGGGTTCGATTACTTTGCCGATCGTTCGTGAATCGTTAATTTGTATCGACCACAGTGTAGCAAGTGGTAACGGACTGCCCCGTCGGAATCGTAAATTGACGCGATCGTAAAGATTCATGAGGCGTCGTTAGATGACACTTATGTTAATGGCGGCGCGCACGTGCACCGACAAAGAGGCTGAATCGCAGAAATCTGACCGTTACTGCGATGGCTGTCGGCCAACGGTAGAAAAATTCTCGCTAATTGCGATTCTAATTTTGCTTGGAAAGTTTCCTGCGCACCGAGTGTCGGTATTGTTCTTCCGCTTAATGTTCCAGCTGGGATAGCCTTCCGCTGACTTTCATTTAATAAGGATAGCACACAAGGCTCCATGTGGTAACCTAATACAAACACGTGACGCCCGTGATTATCCGAGACGCTGTTACAGCGAAATCTCTATCGAGCGGATTAAGCTTGAACCGTCAAAGTTTCGCGTAGCACCTGTTCCATGGAATGAAAACTAACGCTGCGATTGCAACGACCGATCCGCCTGGTGAGAAGTCAATTTTAGTTTGAAGCGAAGTGAAGTGGAAGCCCTCGGTTTCCATAATTACACTTTTATTCCAAACAAGTAACTAGAATAATAGAATACACTTAATTAAATCAGGAAAGAACAAGAAAATCCTTGAATACTCTGCTGCGCGTAAATAACTTAATAATAAAGACTGCTCGCTTACAATTAGTGTTACTTTTTGGAATTAACTACTCTTGTTTTTGGGGTCCTATTTTGCCTTTTTGGTGGTAAGGTACAGGGTGATGCGTCCATGGTGGTGCATCCACGTTGATGTGTCTGCCGTGACACGAATCTTGAACACTTTTGATAAGCGCAAGTAATTTATCACTGAGCAATTAATAGTAAATACATTTGTCTTTACTATTAGACGGCTGTTTTGATATACCTATGTATTTTTAGGCAACTTATAATAATCTCAATTGATTCTGCACGGGGAAACCACTTTCTCCAGAAAGTGAATATATATAATAATTATTAACAAGAGAGTTTGATATTTCTGCCGAGAGAAAATCCCCAATCCGGAAATTCAAAAAATTACGAAACTATGGGGATATCTATGTGTATTATGTAATCTTTTCGCTGCCCAAATCCCCTCTAAGGCTGT
This sequence comes from Andrena bicolor, assembly GCA_960531205.1. Lineage (NCBI taxonomy): Eukaryota > Metazoa > Arthropoda > Insecta > Hymenoptera > Andrenidae > Andrena > Andrena bicolor. The sequence continues at coordinate 17,616,241 of OY482668.1, read as the reverse complement.
GAAATTCACCCCTAAAAATTCGTTATTTTCCGATTTTGAGGTGAGTAAGAGGTAGAAAAAAGTTTTCAGGCAAATGTTACTTCTTTTAATTAGGACCATCATTTGGTAACTTACAGTTCGCGAGTTATAACATAAAATCGGAAAATAGCCGGACTTTCAAGGAGTCAATTTCACCCCCTTAGAACGAATTTGGGTAGTAAAAAAAAAATTGCGTAATACATATCCCCAAAGTTTCATAAGTTTTTGAATTTTCGGTCCCTTGCGAGACATTTTCCCAATCTCGTTGAGCGTGGAAAGTTTTTATGGTGGCATTGCACCGCGAGATAAGTGTTTGGGAGATAGGGCTCCCCTTAAGTGGCAATCCTCTCGATGCATCGACCGTATAATCTCGAAACTGTAAATAGTACATATCAGAGCGGATTTCTCCTATACTAGGTGTCCAAAAATATATGACACGCAACGTAACCGATCGAGTTAAATGGATGAAAAATAATCTTCCTTCAAGTACGAATGCTGACGAGGATTTAAATGATCCACGCGTTAGAACATCGCCCAGTAGCGATCTGCAGCGAACATAGCAGCGCGTTTACGTGACGGTAAATTTGTACTGCAATTCTCGCGCCTGCTCTAAGTATCTTGGCGAAACGAGAACCACTTCTCCCTTTCATAATGCAGCAGAACGGAAGCCACACGCAAAACGGCCGTCGCACATGTTACGCCGGGCGTTAAACGAGCATTTAATTGCACAGATCGAAAATTATCGAGGTCCCACGGCTGATACGACGCGGAGCCACGAAACTATAATCCCCCTAACAAAGGCCGCAACGTTGCATCGACAAGAGTGTATTTCCGTGACACGAAATAATCCGGGATCTAGATCCCGGGGCCGATAGCTCTCATGCAAAAGCGGCGTGAGCTCTTTGGTCATGGATCTTACGCGCTACTAATACCTCATAAACAAAAATTATCGGTTGTCACCTCAAACAGGACCGTGCATTATTCACCACTCATACCTGCCCTTAGAAATGTCTTACAAAGAAACACCTACCTATGTTTTTCAAGGGGTATAACTCTTTCGATTTACTGTACGCGCAGCGCAATAATAGTAACGTAGCATAGGCTAAGCGTGGCGATGCCTGCGCGACAACTATAGCCGACGGTTAATAATTCAAGCACGCTATGTGTCGAGCATGCAATAACTATACTTCGTTCGAAAGTGATGCATCTTATTGCAGTTGCATAATTTTCTTCACCACTCGTCGGTCGCGGAGAGCGTAGCGCGAGCAGGCGATACGATGATCCGAGCGATAAACCAGCCATCTGTAATCCCGCACGGGCGATGGGACGCGGCGAGAGGAGGCGGGGACGCGAGCGCGCGACAATCGATAACACTTTTCAAACAGACTAACCCCGAAAGGGTTAAACAGATGATCGTGAATAGCGTTGGCAAGAAGTCGATCACGTGCCTGACCCAGGATCGTCGAGGCACGCATCGCGGGTCATGCGATAGAAGCGACGAGCGAGAGCCAGCGCGCGTCATCGCGTGTATTGACAAAATGTTTTCTATTGCATATCGCATGCGAGGCGGTACGCGGTGACACGGCCCCTCGGCGAGCTACATGCCAGGCAACTTCTACCCAAGACGTATTTCGCGGCAGCGTGGAAAAAAGAAAGAAGCTGCGAGCGACGAGGGCAGAAAGGCAGGGCTCGCTAAAGATTTTGTAAACACAGTTGCCAAATACATCGGCGATATATACGGGCGGGATCGCCGCGAGTCCACGTCTCTTGACCTTTGCCGGCTGACCTTTTCCTTGAAAAAAAAAAAAAAAACACGAGACTCTTCGCGCACGCGATGCCGAGCGATCAGGTGGACGTTAATGTTGAACGACGCGTCTTCAATGGGAAACAATTGTTTGCCTTTGAACGGTGTAAGTGGAGGGTCGTGTGTTTTATGATCGATACTGTATTAGCCGGTGTATCTATGCTACGGGATCTCCGTGTGGGAAATATCGATGGCTTAGTGCTCAAATATTGTATGTCCAGTTTTATCGTTTTCGAGAAAGACGGGTTTAAGCGTGCAATGGTAGGTAAGTACATAAGATTCAGGGGCATATATACACTGGACAGAAGTATTATTTTTGACTTTATGAAAGAGGTATAAATGTGATTTTTATACAGCATGAGGAAATAGTCGAGAAGTATTCGTTGCATATAAAATTTCACAATATTTGTGCGCTAAGCCATCGATATTGTGTATCGATACAAGGTGCTTTTATATCGGTAGGAAGGTAAACAAGCTGGCGATTGAGAAACAAATGATGGGTAGAAAAAAGTATGTTTACAACCGACCAATTCATTCATATGCATCATGCTGCCCGGGTTTCACAGTTCGCACCTAGGGAGAAGAACTGAATGTGAAAAATACGCGCGTTTCTGATACGAAGCTGAGCGTACGGGTGATAAAGATCCTGAACGAACGGAGGATCGCGTGTTCGCCCATCCGCCTCGCAGTTCACAATCGAAATTGCGTCGTCGCCGTCGATCTCTCCGTACACGTAAATAACAAATATACGCACTTTGAATGCGAATCGCACTGTAAACACAAATATTTGCGATAGAGAAGCGACAAGCACTGCTGCGCCGTCTCTTTCTTTATCTCTCCGGCTCCCGCGACAGGTTTAACGCGTTCCTCGCATCGAAATATATATCGCCGTCTCTCCGCAACGTAAACAATGCTCGTCGACGGGATTCCGAGGCGTGTCCCTGGCCATTTCGTGGCGCGAGGATTTACGAGCGGCGCACGCAAAAAACAGCGAAATACTAGGCGAACGAGTAGAGTAAAAAGATCTGGGGCCGAAACGAAGCGGGGGACCTTGCGATCCAAGGTCCCAACTGGCCCAATCCCTAATTTCTGGTCTCCTTGGGAGAAACGTTAATTTACGTCCCCTTTCGGGTTCTCAAGTAACAACGATTATTTTCCCCTGCCCGTTTCGTTCGTCCAGTGAATACAGGACGAGATAACTACGACTCCCGTAAGTCACGCAGATCGCTCGGCGAATAAAGATCCATTGCGGCGCTACACCCACACATGTAACTGTCTCGTAAAAAAAGAAACGATTTCATGCATTTTTCAGAGCTAACGATCCCCCGGGGTCCCTCTATCGACGACCCCAGCACGCGATAGTTGAGCAAAGTGGGAACATTATCGGGATGTATTTCGTTGGTTAAAATTATCGACGTTCTCCACGGACACCTTGCGAGCTAGTAAAACAGTGTACGTAACGTAATCCAGATATCGTTCGGTCGGTTATTTCCGTGGAGCCCGGCCGGTGATATTTGTCTCTCCGTTCCGCGAATCGTGCGGTTACGGTGAATTTAAGGCACGCCTGTAGAAACGGAAATATTCGAGGATTATTCCGTGCACGCGCGCGCGCGCGCCAGCGTTGCAACCGGAGAGAATCTCGGCGTCCGTCGCGCGAACGGCGACGGGGAAACACGCGATTAGAGCTGCGCGCCTCCTTCGTGCTCCCCAGGCGAGAGAGAACAATGACTCTAAAGAAGTGGACGCGCGGCGTTGCTCGTTTCCCTCTGGCAACAAGTTTCGCATTACACACGGAACCGCCGGGGCGACGGCGGTTCACTTAGCATGCGGATAAACCCCCGTAAGCCGCGCCGGCCGTTTTATAAATAATTCCGCGTCGGGCTCTAAAAGCGCCAAGATTGTTGAACCATCCGGCGCGATTGCATGCACGCGCTTCGAGTAATTATACACAATATAACGGTCCCGTGCACACCGACCGAGCCCCGGGAAAAAAAACCAGCCGCGATAAGGCCTCTGCCGCTGGGAAACGGTCCCTTCCGTCGTGCTAATCGAAAACATATTTGGAACACTGCGGGAAGAATACGTCTTCCAATTTTTCCATACAAGGTCTACCATTTTAATGGGAGTTAAGGCGTCCATAATTATATTAGTAATAAATAGAAGACTAGCGCTGATTTCAAATCCGCGCCCACGTGACAGAGCAACCAAGAATATCCTGCGTGCGCATCTTCTCTAGATTACCGACGGAAGAGCGCGCGAACTCCAACAACTTTTTGCCGTTTATTTCTCCTCCCAGGGTATCCTCTATTTCCAGGACCTGCCGTGTATTTCGAGGCGCCCTGTACTCGATCGCGGCAGAAACGGAGAAGTGGAAGTGAGTCACGAGAGGCGATGCGAGCGAGGAAACAGAATTCGTGACCGCTGCGAATTGCGTAGCACCAGCGGTCGCGACATGTGCGAGCGGGTGAATCATGCTTCTCGCGAGCGAATCGGCGATGCAATAACCCAGCTGGCTTTTTTGCCGGCTGTGCGTCGATTTACGTTGCGTCGCGCGCACGTTGCAGCGACTGGCGGAGTCGCGTGTACCGGCGCTAGAGGAAGATAACGGACGGACGATAACAGGGGAATCCAGCTTTAATCCCTGTCATTAATTAGCCGTTGGAGACAAAAGTTTTAATCAATCCTGACGCGGGCGGAATATCATTTCTGTCGTATTAGATCCTCCGAACGTTGCCCGCCTTTTTCCCCCTCCTCGACCCAAGTCCGTGTGCTCCCCCCTCCAAACTCTATGTGCTGTATGCATACGTGTGTCCAGACTCCCGAGTAAACATGCACCGGCCGTGTACATATGTGTCTCAGCGGGGATATATTTACGTACAGCCTGTACGGCTTCGATTATTGGCTCGTCAACTGGCGAGTGAAATGAAAGAAAAACACTCGGTTGCTCGGCGCCTAGCTGCGAGTGCCGATGCACGGATTGGAAGCACTCGTTTCCTTCCTTTCTCGCTCCTCCGTGTTCACTCGCGACGATGAAAAGGGGGACAATACGGACGGATATAGCCGCGCGGCCGATCGAAATGTAATTTCGAGGCTGAATCCTGCGCAATTGGCGAAAATGCGGCACGCTCCGCCGCGCATCGTAATAAACCGTAACCTATTGTTTTTATCGGCCGCGTGCCGCAACGTCTATTCCATTCGAAGCGTTTTAATTAACGCGCGGAACAGTGAATGGGACTCGGCGTTATTCCGTGTCCCATTACTCGGGGGCAATACCAGGCGGATACGTGGACAGATTGCGCGACAAAGGAGACTTTTCGAACGTCGTGGATATATACGTTTCAGATAAATGGTACCTGCGGTCCAATCTACGCAAGCCATCGCGTAGATTAGAATATTAGAGTGGGCAAAAATATGGCCGGCAACGCGATAAACGGTTCGTTTCATCGACTCGGGCAGCAAGTTTCAGGAGCGTCACGGAATGCCCACGAAAATATTTACGCGAGGCGTAGACGCCGCGAGCAACGGCGGCGAGAGAAAAAATTGGAGAAAAAGCGAAGCGGAGTTGCGTAGGTCACGCACGTACAACGAACCAGCCGCATAGTGATAAATGATAGCGAGGTTTTTGATCGCGAGCCCCACCGCTGGCGTCGCCGGGTTTAATCAAGTGTGCGCGGGAAGAAAATAATACGCTGGTCGCGGGCACGATAAAACACGATTTAACGGAAGTCTACCTGCGACGAATGACTGTTTCGCATCATGAATGAGCGGCCGCCGTAATTTATCACGATCGGCCTTCTTGCGTCCCGCTAACAAGGTAACCTTTCTTAGAATTAAACATAGCTCGCTGGATTTTTCCTGCGTTGCGACATTTTTCCGTCCACGTGCTCGAACGTGACCGGAACTCGAGCAATTATCCTGTCTCCATTACAGGACACCGGTGTCCTTTTAATTTCACGCACAATTCAGACATCCACGTAAAATAATTATCCCCGACATCACACAGACAGATTTTTAATCTTTACCAATTACGCAGAATTGACTCGGAACAAAATACTCATTCACCACGGAACAAAGAGTAAATTATCTCTAATTAAGGGAGGCACGCGAGACTAAATACTAAATAGTCGAGCGCAGGACAAAGGAAAAAGGCAGGCGTTGTTATTTATAGATCTCCAAATATACCCGAGTATTTTCATTTACGCGCACGCACTTGCGCGCGTCGTGTAACCCTTCACCTCATCCCAACCACGGGCAACTCGGCAGGGATAAGTTTAAAGATTGCAAGAGCCATTGCCCCCGTTGGCGTCGCGCAGCGAGACCCTCTCCGCTGGGAAACAAGCGGAGAAGAAGAAAAAAAATAGGAGAAAAACAAGGCCCTGCTCCCACCGCTCGGCACTCCCCCCCCTCCCCCACCCCTCCGCCCCTGGAGCGTTCTGGAACGTGCGTTGGCCAGCCTGGGACACGCTTCTATCCACCGCGCAGCCCAGCTGACAGCCCAATCAGCTGTAACCGTACACAAAAGCGTCGTCCAACAGGTCCACACGTTCGAGCAAACGGAATCTGTATTCACAAATTTTCTACGCGCAAAAAAGAAATCATTTATACCGGGTTATTGCCTATCGACTTTTTCTTCGACGCTGTATTAGAAAACATAAAGAATGAGCGCGCTGAGTCGTGACCTATTACGCGCCCATAACAATTAGCCACTAATTAATCGTAACTACCGCAATTTCGAGTGGTTTCTCCTTTCTAAAGATCCAGGATAAGGCGGTGGGAGATGTTTTCGTTCGAAACTAATGCCTCGCTCGGGGCTGCCTAATTAGGCGGCGGTTAATTACAATACCGCCGGGCGAGTTCGGCGCGTCGGGTTTAATGAGAATTTTGATCGGTGGAGGCGGGATTGCCAGTAGCCGTGCGGGAGTTCCCTGATCCCGTTTGACGGTCGTGACAGGCGGACGCCTATAGGCGTTCGCCGCACGCGGCGCGTCGATCGACCGAGCGCTTACTGGCGCCCATAGCAACCGAAGGGGTTAATTGCTGGCGGAGGCTGTTTCCCGTGTAAAAAAAACTGCATCGGCGTACGGGCCGTGTTGGTACACAGGACGGGCGAAGGAGCAGGTATACGAACTTTCCTCGCGGGGACACGCGCGTTTCTAGCCAGACGGGAGGGAATCGCGCGAGGCTACACCACTGCAACTTAAATAAACACACCGGGAGAGGCGAACAAGCGCAGCGGAGGCAGGCCAGCAGCAGCTTCGAGTTTAGTTAATTCGGGTCATCGTCCTTCGTCACTCGTCGCGCATATTTAATTTTCCATGCAAGCGTCCTGGCAACGACGGCCACGACAATGACGGCCGAAGACGAAGACGGATGTCGCTTTCAAAGCGAAATTGCACCGTAATGTGTGCGCGCCCCGCGCACATCCACGCACCCGCGTACACGTACACGCACTGTTCTCGGTCTATTAAATTCGAAAGGCGCCCGTCGCACGTCTCGAGAAACCGTAGTGGTCGAATTGCGATCGATAGGGACAAGGCGAATAGATAACCGCGTAGGGACAAGTCGACCGGCGGATGGGAAACACGGATTTTAGCGAAATGGCTTCGACAACTGTATTTACGATAGAAAGATCGATCGAGGTTCGGCGGTCGGAAACGCGGACGAGACGCGTTACGTCAATTCTCGCTACAACACACTGTCCTCAGCGCGGCGGCTGCACACACACGCTTGGCGGGCGGGCATCGTCGTACACCTCTTTCTTCCGAGCACGATCGAAACATCCGCGAGAGAGTAGAGTACGACGGTGGTGTCGCACAAAGATAACAGCCCGGGGAGAACGTTTTTAGGACGCGAGGCGGTTGAATCAGCTGCGAGTGTGTACAAAACAAGCCGCCAGCGCGCATTATCTTGGTGACATTGCCGGTTAGGTATATCAGCGAGATTTATCGTCGCGAACACTGCCGCTGACGTTACTGCGTTCTCACTAAAAACAACAGTGCTAATAAAAAATAAAATAAAAAAAAAATACGGGAAAAAAAAGAACAGGCTATATTTTGCAACACAAATTTACTCGAAATGCGATTGTACACGGTCGAGGAGCAAGCAGATTATTGATTAACAATGAAATAAAAACATCTTGTCCCCAGACGCGTACGTACACACACACACAGATATAGGAGCACGCACACGAGCGCGGACGTGACGACAGAGGTGAGTTCGATATGGCAGATTTTGCACTGTTACCAAGTGGAAAAGTCCTAATTAGGGTGCGCGATAGCATCGGTACGAAGAAAGCAGCAAAACTGTTGAGGGAATCGAGGTAGACGGCGTCGGGGGAAAAAGAAGCGTAGAACGCCACTAAACGACGGCCCTGATCTTCTCTCTCGTGTAAGGCAGCTGACAGGCCCCCGTCAGCTGAGAGCGTACACAAAGTCCGATGCCGTATGCGCACGTACTTTCGAGCCTCGGCTTGTTTCCAAGGGAGAAACGATGGTCCCCCGGTGCTCGTGCGACGCGATTTCGACGAAAACGATGCACCCTTCCCATCGCCAGGATAATTACGCACCGACCGCTGGGTCTTAAGACGGAAAAGAATATAGTATTGCGTAGTTCGGGGCACGGGGTACGAATTGGAATCACCGTAGTCCTGGCCCCCGCATTTCCCCAGTTAGGATCGTCGACGTCGAAGAAAGTGGCCGACGACAGTGCACGGGATTAACGGAGGTTTCTGGCCAGCAACGAGTCCCGCGATCGAACACTATCGTCCCCGGGAACGATTCCCGTGGCGAACGTGACTGCGATGCACTTTCGGATCCGCTCGAGACGGAGCCTCGGGTTTCACGGAGGCACACGGCTAAACCACGGCAAAATGGCAGTGGAACGGAGAACGCGAGCGTGCTCCGCGTAGTGTTGTCAAAAACGGACAAAGAACGCGTGCATAAGAAGAGGGTGCTTGGAAAGGAGGGTTTACGCACCTCCATATGCATCCGTGGCCGCGGCAGCGAGCGACGACGCGTGTCCTCGGCCTCTTCTCCGCCTCCAGCCTTTGGTCGTCGATCACGGTTCCTTCGTCTTCGCGGAATGCCACAAACAACGGCCACGACGACTCGTTTTGATCATCACTAACCGCGAGAAACAGTCGCGTCCAGCGAGCACCGTACTGCTGATCGCCTCGGCGTCGTTCGATTTATTTCGGTTCGTCCGCAGGCGGGACGGTGCACGGTGACCTGTGCGCATGCGCTATCTACGCTTCGCTTCGCTCCGGACATCGCCACCAGAGGCCACCGGCCGTCGCGTTATCTTTTTCTCTTCTTTGTTGCGCGTTAGTAAATGCAGCGCGGGAAATTTCTGCATACCAAGTACGTAGATAATATATTATTGGTCGCGTTTAACTGTTCCGAGGAGTACGATTTGATTTGGAATTAGATGTTTCGATCAGGACCAGCAAGAATACAGAGATGATCGTAGATATTTAGTATAAACTTGGGATTCCGCGGTTTTCAGATAGGGGGATGCTTCCTATTCGGTACCAGTTCAATTATTTCCGTAATACACGGGGCGAATGAGTCCGATATCGTAATCTGTTGCATCTTCGGAATGTAGAAAAGAAAAGTGGAGATACTTTAGGGGCGAGCACGAAACAGAGGTACGTTTACACACGTCTCGCAATATTTCATCGTCGAGCGATCGCGATTCTTTGTTTAGATAGCGGTTAACTGGCGCGAAAAATTGAAGAGCATTCCACGTGCTTGCGATCGTTCGGAAAAGATGTGTATATATGTTAAAACTATGTAGGAAAGCTACCTTTATTACTTCTTTCATTTCTTTGCGCAATTCTATCGCCTATTACATATCTCTGACAAAACTATTATAAAAGTTCGCTATGCTGAATGATTTTTTTTTTCTTCGCGAGAACATGCGAACGGACACCTTTCACACGTTACGTTCCGGTATTTATTATAAAATAGAAAAAGAAAATGAGACTTGAAGTCGAGAACGGAAGAAGAAGTACGGGCGTTAAGAAATCGAAACATCTACGATCGTATAAAAGAAAAGAAAAAAACAGAACATTTTAACGATTCGAAATTGCACTCGAATCTATTTGAATTCGTAAAGCTAATAATGTCCATTTGATGGAATATAAATTTTATAATTCTTTTGCGCTCTTAATCCTCTAGTATTTGTTAAACAAATCGCACAAGTCGTTCAACGTAAAAGTTTGTTTAGAAACACCATATTTCTCTCTCGTCGTCTTTTTCCTTTTTTGTTTCCGGGGCAGACCTAGAATTTTCAAATGCTCCGTAAATGCGCGGTGTTTGCCACCCTCCGCCTCTTTCTTGCTTCACATTTTCTACATACTCATCTTTTACTGCTCACTCACACGATCAAACACGTATCTCTCTCTCTCTCGACTCCCACCATATACAAGCACAGCATGAAGGATATAACAACAAAGCAGTAGTACATAAAGAAACTTATCCTCGTCTTTCTTTTTTTTTTTTTACGTTTGTTTATTCAATATGCGTTTTCTTATAAAGTGATGCCCTACTAATTAAAAGTAAATGAGAACAAAAAAGAAGAAAGTTCACCAAACAATAGTTAATATGTTCATTAAAATTCATTCCATCTCGTATTAAGGCAACTAATTTGTTTAGTTTCATTTTACATGTCTAGAGTAAATGATATATAAAGTATTATGTAAAACACTAATATATGGTTACTTTTATTTTCTTGTTACAAGCCTTACATATTTAGAATATAATATGTATACTTTGTATAATATACTCTTGTAATAAAATTGATTACTTCGTATTTCGATTCTAGAGATAATAAATATATCTAATGTGTAATGTTAGTACAAGAGAAGTGCGTGCAGAGGGTGGCAGCGGGGTGCGCATTTGGGAGTGCTATTGTTCCAGGGACCGACCAATCCCCACTTTCTATATCGTCTCACATAGTAACATTCAACTGTATTGCTTTAGTGTCCACAGAGCACGCCTGTTGTTGCTGCTGTTGTTGCTGCTGCTGCTGTTGTACCTGTTGTTGAACTTGCTGTTGCACCTGTTGCTGTATTGCCTGAAGCTGTATTGTTTTTGTGTCAACGGTGCACGTTTGTTGCTGCTGTTGCACCTGTTGCTGTATTGCCTGAAGCTGTATTGTTTTTGTGTCAACGGTGCACGTTTGTTGTTGCTGTTGCTGCGGCTGCTGCTGCTGTTGCACTTGCTGTTGCACCTGCTGCTGCTGCACTTGCTGTTGTTGCACTTGTTGCTGCTGTACCTGCTGTTGCACTTGTTGCTGCTGCACCTGCTGCTGCTGCTGGGCCTGCTGCTGCTGTTGCGCTTGTTGAGCAGCAGCCTGCGCGGCTTGCCTCTGCTGCTGCCGAAGTATACTCGGCGGTGGATCCATGTGCTGGCGTTGATGCAATAACAAATGATTCTTCTGGTAAAAGGCTTTACCACATTTGTCACACACATGTGACCTTATGTGGCAACTGCCGTCTGTGTGGCGCCGTTGATGCTGAGACAAGCCGTGCTTCTGTGCGAAACCACGACCGCAATCGGGACAAATGTGTGGTTTTGGTTTCGGGCCTGATCCCACTGGAGGTGATGTTTGCGTCGCGCCATGCATGTGACTGACACCGGGGTTCCCAATGGGTCCGTTCATCTGTAAATCCTTAAACTCTTACATCCATGCTTGGCTTTAAAATGATATAGGCAATACCTGGTGCGTTCCTGGGGTGTTGGGAGTGAGGAAGTGCCCAGGAGTGTGTTGGAAGGCTGCTGCTAACCCGCAAAGATCCGTAACAAGCGTTCGATCACCAGAATGTAACCTTAAGTGCAAAGTAAGGGCTTCTCGATTCGAGAAGTCCAATCCACATTCCCTGAAATAGTAAACAGAGCATAAGTGTACGAAGGAACGATCCTATTGGCAAACTGACAGGCACTGGCACAACCGATTTCACTTCAAGATTCCCGGTTGGCTTTAGGAATTATTATTTACCTGCACATAAGGGACTTCTCGTCGGTGTTCGTGTTATTGTTATGAATCTTAGAATGGGCGACCAGGTCCGTTTTCCTAGGGAATGCTTCGCCGCAGACGGTACAGGCAAATGGAGTCTCTCCTGTGTGCAGGCGCATATGCGCCAACAGTGTTCTCTTTTGCAAAAATTCCTTTCCGCAAACAGTACACGAATGTGGAACTCTGCCATGCAGCCGGCCATGATTCACTAACTCAAACTTTCTCTGGAAGGTTGCCCCGCAATCGTGGCAAACGAATGGATGTAAACTGCCATGGAAGCGCGAATGCATTGTCAGATGATCCTTCTGTGAAAATGATTCTCCGCACTCTTCGCAAACGAATGGTCTCTCTCCCGAATGGAATTTACTATGTGTCACTAGGTGACGCTTCAGAGGAAATGCTCTTCCGCACTCCGGACAAATGAATGGCCTCTCTCTTGTGTGTACGCGCGTGTGCGTCACGAGGTGGTGCTTTAATGTAAAGGACTTTTTACATTCGCGGCACTGGTATGGCCGGTCTGCGCTATGGAGGAGCAGATGAGTGTGAAGACAGTGTTTGTGGGCGAAACTTTTGCCGCAATGAACGCAGACGTGGGGTCGCTCCCCGGTGTGCACCCTTGCGTGCGTCGTCAGGTGATGCTTTAACAGAAACGACTTCCCACACTCCGAACAAGAGTATGGTCGCTCTTTCGGTACGCGGACTTGACTCCCCATGTCTTGCTGCTGTTTAACTTTTGTTTCGATCTGAGGGGTATTCACATGCGTCAAAACATGCCCGAAATGAGCAGTGCTGTCCGTCTGGCTCGTCGCCACATTATTCACATTGGCTTGGTTGGACGCGGCGGCTGCTCGTTTCATTAAAATTTCATTGCACTCTTCTGCTGTAAGTTGCAGGGGTCCGAGGGGTGTCATGAAATGCTTACTCATGGCGTGCTTATCGGCTGTGGTAAAAACTAACGTGTTGGAGAAAAGAGAAGGCGGCGGCGTCGAGTGCGCCGCGTCGCAATTGCAACCTCCCTTGTCGCACGTCAATGAAAATATATCGTGCTGCTTCTTAATACGAACGTGCGTCCCGTGCGTTTGATTATGAGCTCCAGCTGTATGGCCGTGGTGGGTAGTTGGGGTCTGTTGACAAGTTTCATTCATAGTGAACATCGGCCTACGATGCGTACTATTGGCAACTTTAGTGGGTTTAATGTCGACCTGTATCTTCTGACTGGATCCTTGGTCTTGGTTATTATTCACAGCGTAGCTAATATTCGTGGCAAGTTCGCCCTGCGCATTCTCTCGGGTGTCGGCACCAGGCCCTCCAAAGGACCAGGTATACCCAAACCCTGTGCCCACGTTGCCAGGAGTGGTGCACATATTTGACAGAGGGGTAACGGAGGGGGTGGGCTGGCTCGAAGCTGTGCTCGTGGGCCCCTCCGTCTCTGTCAACGCATCGTCCGCACCACTTCTTTCCACTACAACAAATTGGTCGGCGGGAAATATTTTGAAAGGTTCTAAGTAAACGTACCCGTCACACTCCAGTATCTCGGCCTTGGATTTCAAAATTGGGAATCATATCTGCTTGGTGGCGGCTCTACGGTACGATAATATTCTGGCCTACAATATTGTCTGAGGGCTTCGGGCGAGCGGTGTACATGAAGCGACTCGTGCAAGGTGGTCAACACCGTGCGGCCCGTATCATGTGTGACATACAATGCCCGGACACGCGACGTGTTCCCACCGCGGTATTCTCGTCAGAGTTAGGAACACACGGTGTCCAGGAGGTGAGGCAAGTGTGCTCAGAGAATTGGAGCAGGCGGCAGAGGGGGCCTGTGCGCTGTAAACCAGCTTCCGTAAATCTAGAGCTGTTTTCGTATGGTTGCCGCGCCACCGCGCGCCAATGGAAAAAATACGGCGGTCGGTGGGCTTTTCTATGTATTAGAGTCCGTAAGTGATCCTTCGTTTCGGTCTCGTCGGGGGCCCGCGGCGTCCACGGGTCTTGAAAGACAACCTCCACCTTCGTCTCACGGCACTCCCACACGCTCACTCAAACTTCACCTCCTTTTCTCGTATTTCGCGGCACCGAACCTATACTTTGACGTACGCACACGAACGGCCGATGGTCATTAATTTTACAGAATTGCATATTTTATTGTCCATACAAAATAGCCTCATATATCGGCCATTTTATTTGTAAACTACCAAAAAACAATGCTGCCAATGCACGCGCGGGTTTTGGAGGGAGCAAAGCTGGCAATAGCGTCATCGAGTACTTCCGTACTGGCAACACTGTGTGCCGCCGACGCGATGCGACTCCTTCCACCATATTTAAACGCTCACAGGTTACGAATTATTGCTTTTACTCTCGATAAAACTTTTTCCATTATTCATCCACGTATCGTTTATCGGCCATGTTTTCGCTCCCTTCTCGAAACACACAACCTGATTCTCCGTTCGGCAAACATTCTGGGCGAGTTCTACGAGTCCAGGTAAAGAACGACAGTCCCATTGTAACGCGCGGGTAACCTATAATTACAGGTTCCGTAGTAATCAATTATTCCAGGATGTAAAGGGTAAACGAGAGTGGGGCAATTATATAGGGTGTTAACAATGTTATTAACCCACATAAGCTGTTACACTATCATATCTTAAACAGAAACCTTTTGTTATTACATTTTCTGTTCTCTGTATCGTATAAAAACCCAATTTCATACCCTTCGTACGTAAATTAGTATGCGTCCAAAGAATATTTATAACCTATTAATTAATAAAATACCGATGTTTGTAAATTTATCAAATACTAAATCATTTTTTATTCTTCGACAGATGGTAGTATCAAAGTATCGTTTGATTATTTGTGAAACTGTGGCAGTCTCGATGGTGGAAGGAGTATTTTGTCCGCGGCAGATTTTTCGTCAGCCACAAATACTTTCATGATCAATGTAGGGTCAATATCATGGATGCCGCGCGTTCCCGCGAATGCAATCGGTTTCCCTCGTTTATAGCCGATAACTGGCAAGTTATGAGACGTGGGGGCATCTAGGTGGCGCGGGGATAGAAACACCGCCGTCGCGCTCGGTTGGTCATCGTCGACGCAATAACGCGGACTCAGCAACTGATAAGCAATCCCGCGCGCGTTAATGGCTCGCGCTCACGACTTGGCAAAAAGCCACTGCGTGCTGGTGGGACGAAGAATCTTACTCTTACTTCCCATTCATTTTCTTTTCTCTCCCTCTCTCTCTCTCTCTCGCTCCCTCTCCTAAGTGGACTCTGCGGTGGACGTATACACGCTGGATTTAACGCTATCTTTACAAACTTCTACTCATCTTCCCGCTTTAACGTAAAATAGATCTCCGACATTTGTCTCCATCTTCCCCAACTCTTCGTAACTCATCCTTTCGACGCCCGGTATACCCCGTGTGCGGTAAGTATTGATCGTAGATCGCAAACCATAACCCCTAAACGTGTACTATTTACATACGTTCGCCGTATATGGGCAAACTTCGAAGTGCTACGTTTCTAATGACATCATAAGCATTCTCTTTGCTTTCTTTACGCGTGGCCGTAAAAGAAACGTATTTGCAAGCGTGAATGTGTCCTTGCAGAGACGATGCCTGTTGCAGCAGTGCCTTTGGTGGAGTGGCGAGAATTTCTACGGACGATTTGCACGGATTATACTGTCCTGACAAGATGATTAAAAGAGACCTGCTTTAGCGTGGCGTGACCTCTTTTCGGCACGGTAAATCCCGCAGCTTCTTACTCGGCCCTTTCAGAAAAACGTTTGCCCAACCCTCTCGGTTAACTGGTAAGCGCCCGGAGCTGTCTGCACGCGCACCTGCCGTGTATATCGCCTCGGAGTTTCTTACCACGCCACGACAACTTATGCCCCCCTTGATAGATAACTTTGCGTGGCAGTTTCGCGTTCGTGTATCGAAATAACAACAGCCGCTGCGCCTTACCGTAATCACAATCGAACCCTTTGCAGAAGCTATACGTTTATCCGTTCAGCGATCCGGGCAAACGTATTGCGAGGCCTAATCGTGAATACATCCCGGCCTTTTCTCGCCTTCGGTATTCTTTATGGGGGACGGCACCGTTTAAAGCACCTCCTGCCTTTGTTCCCCCGTTCGCGTCTACTGATTAGCATGCAGTCGCACTCGTGACTCGGACTTGGAATACCTCGGACGCGTGATGAGACTGCAGTTATGTTCACGATTCGATCGCGAGATGCATTTCTCGTCGGACGGTTCGGGAGCCACGTCGTCGGCTACCCGATATCCATACACGAATTTCGCCGCGTATTTGTTTCTCAACGGTGCGGCCCACGGTTATGATCACGCTCGATACCCGCGGCCCCATGGGTTTACGATAAATAATTCTCGTAAAGTGTCGTCGATAAATCATTTCGATAAGAACAGAGACTTGAACTCGGAGAATTCCCGTGGAAGGGGACACGGGGGACATAACGAAACCGCACTTTGCGAGACAAATGCGTTGCCCATGTAACCATCTGTTAAGTATGTTTCGCGATACGTTTGGATCCGACGATCAAGGGTTACGGATCACCGACGACGCGTAGCTCTCGCCGCCACTCTCCCTCCCTCTCTTTCTCTCTCTCTCTTTTTTTACGAGGAGGAGACAGCGTAGAAGCAGGGTGGAGGCCCGAATCCTGAGGCAGTGGAGCGTGAATGCGATACCAGGTCCGCCGTGCGTCGGTGTGGGGGTAGCGCCGTCAAACAACCGTTCGTCTACCATCCCCCCATGGCGTGGCCCCATCCTCCGCAGGTCAGTCACGATTTCTGTGTATCAATTACCTCGGCTTGTGTACCGCAGCCTCTTCCAACGACAGCGCATTTTTCGAGCCCTCTGTATTGGGAAACCAAGTGGAGGCGTGGCCAAGATTTCAGCGCTGCGGTGGTAAGTTGGCAAACTATCGCAAGTAGGCCCGGATCCCACCAAACATTCCGAATAAATATTTATTAATCGAAGAAGTAAAAGTTTATTGCTCAACAAAATTTAAAAACACCCGTTTTTCACAAAATTTCTATATAAACACTGATAATCGTAGGGACTTCAACGAATTTCGGCCTACTCACAGTAGTTTAATTTTCTGTCACTAGTTGGCGTGTCGAAATTCTTGGTTTCCCAATACACGCAGAACTGAATAGCTCTCCTTGTCGTTCTCCTTCGTACAATCCTTCCTTCCGATAAATAACAGTTATAGTCTACACCCTTCGAACGATTGCAATTTCTATAAACCGAAGAACGAAGAAACAAATGCTAGTTACCCGCCACTTAGCATCCAGTTTATTAATTAATATAAACAAGGCCTTAAATAGACCACATCGGTCACAACGACACTCACCAGCTCAGCAATGAAGAGCTCCAAAACTCCACACACGTTCCCATACCCTCTCTAAGGCCGGTATTCATAGTCGCTACTTATTGCTACTTATTCTTAAGCAAATGCTTAACCCTTCGTCACACGGGGTGTATTGTACCCCAAGAGCAATTTTTTATTTGAAATGCCGCACCTTTACATCTTCCAAAGGGGATTTGTCCCCAAAAAAAATAATTTTTTTTTTAAAAAATCTGTATTTTACCACAACGATGGAAAATCGCTCATTTTCAACTACAAATTTTAGCATATCAAAATTTACATTTCTAGAAAAAGTCAATTCGACCATGACTGTGTAAGTATTACGAATGTAGAATTATCCGTGAAAAGTTAAAAGGTTCAAAAATACGAAAATGGTAACTCAAAAAATGACGCTGGGGTACAGTGAACCCCGTGTGACCAACTTGTGATTATTAGAAGGTGTGACATCGAAGGGTTAAGCACGCGGCATCCTCTACTAACCTAGTAGCTAGTAAAGAATGCCGAATGCTTAAGTAGTACGTACGTACAACGGAAACTACACTCATATAGTTTATAAAAAAAAAATGAAATTTGATTTCGGACCAGCTGTTCCATAGTTACAGATTCGACCAGCTCGCGTGGAAGGGTCTAGAAGATTAATTAATATATTCAAATTTATGGATGTTTTTCTTTTTCTTTTTTTGTATAGTCTCTTAAGACAGCGTACTAAAGGTAGGTAATAACAATTTTTTAGGAAAACTGTAAATTATGTCTGAAAAAAATTCTCAAAATTGGCTTACTTTTCCGGCCGTCACAGTGGTGTTCCCCCTTAAGAATAAGTAGCAATAAGTACCGTTAAGGAACTAGTTCTTGATCAGGCACTAATTTTTTATCAGTTCATGAAATAAACCGTTCTTTTGAGTTTATGTCAATAAATAATTGCTTGAAATAATTACTAAAATAAAAACTGATAATTCAAAAATATAGGTGTTGTCTGTGAAAGCAGTTAGTATAGTTAATTTTAGATGATCAAAAACTAGTTCCTAGTCACCTTATTATTTCATACCTTATAAATAATTAAATTATTTACTTATTTTCAACTTTTTAAAATTTTTCCTTGAAGTTTAAACATTAATTCAACTCTTAGTATAAAAAAAGTCTATGGTTTAATGTTTTATTAGGTTAAAAATAAATATTAAAGCGGGAAACCCTCTAAACTGATCAGAAACTAGTTCCTTAACGGTAGCGACTATGAATACCGGCCTAAAGGTCCCGTTCATAAGCACCTTCGACGCCCGCTTATCTAACGCAGTAGACTCGCAACCGTCTACGGTAGCCGCGGTCGTCGGGTCACAGAAGTTGCAAATATTTGCCCGTACGCGATACGATTACGCGTAAACATCCCGCGCTATCGCCGGCATATACACTGTGCTATATGCTTCCAAACGAGCAGCGGCACGTGTCGCCGGTTATTGCCTGGAAAGGGCGAGGGGTCCGCGCTTGTCGCGAAAGGGTGACGGCGAGATTACGGGGATTCTTAGGAGGGTTGAAAAATACGGCCGACAGAGGATCGAGGTGTACCGATACCTCGCGCGTGAGATTAGAGTGCGTCAAGTTGTGTGTCAGCCTCGGTTCGAAGACACGAACCCGCCTGCTGGACCGGTAGAGCAAGGTAATCACGCACGCTGGGGTCGCGGAGGTATCGGCGGCGTCCTCTTTTCTCCCTCGCCGGCTTTAATTAAAAGATGATTACCTAATGAGGGTCATCGATACTCCACGGCCGCTAACGAGCACCCCTGTCGCCGGGAACATCTATATAGCGAGCTATAATTTCGAGATTTCTATCTGACCGTCGCACACCGTCCGACCCGTTCCCGATGGGAACCACGCGAGACCGGCGCGTCGGTATGCACGCTCGGCGATCGAAATCTTCCCGAGCAATTAGTCGGCTCTACGTTCTCGGCCGGATTCGTCTAATTTTCTCGAATCGGTACCAAAAAGAGTATCGATATTATCCGCTTGGTTCTTTTTTCTGGTATTCGTTCGGGTGACGATGAGGATCGTCGAAAGGAGTTCGCGCTAAGGAAGGGGTGAAAAATGGTGGCTGACGAAAGGGCGAAGCGTTCTCTCGCCCGTACATCGCGGGTAGGTTGTTTCCGCGCGATAGATCACGGGGTCACGTGCTGCTGCGCGCCGTGGCCCATCGATCACGATTAGTCCTAGGACCTGCCAGAGGTTCATCGATTTTCCGGCCACCCCGAAATCAAGCCGCGTGACAATTCATGCGTTCATAGTCCGCGGGACGGTGCACCCTGTCTAGTGCAACTATCGCGATCGAAAGTTAATGGTGCAAACGTGCTCTATGAAAGACGTTCTATCTGCTTGGGATTTATAGCCCGAACCAACTCAACTGTCCGTTCAACGTCATTGCTGGTATCGCGAATTACATATACCAGCCGCTATCTCATTTTTAACTTCCCTTATATGCATACATTCATGTATAACGATTGTTAACTAGTTTCCAACGCAAATGCAACGTTTGCACTGTTAGTACAGTGATAATAGTCCGTTACTTTTAACTCAGTCGCGAGTCAAAGCTGTAATATATAATAAGTACTGCTTCGCAGTGGCGCACTCGGGATTCAATCTTGGGGGAGTTGAAGGGATGAAAATATTTTTAATGCAAATCCAACAAAATTATTATTGGGAATTAGGCCATGGGATACATTGATAGTTTGGAATCTTGATTTTATTCAGGACACTTGCAAGGAACGTCTTTATAGAACGAACGGATCCGGCAGAGTGAATTCTTGAGGAGAGATTCATCAAGCACATGGACTCTATCGGTTTGTCATGCTATTGCTATAAACATTACAGTCGTGTCCTCTCATGCATTCCAGAGCAGCAATATAAAAGATAATTTTTGCATAAATAAACCCTAGTAGCACAAAATATTGGTTAAATATTTTTTCTGAATATTAAAAAAATATTTTTTTAGCCACACTTTTTAATGTGAAAAATATGTTAATTCCAAATATTATATACACATACTGAAAATGTGAAATAAATGTTTAGAAAATATGAACTAAATATTCGTGGAATATATAAAAGAAATGTTTAGAAAATGGAAAGCAAATATTCTGGAAACGTGAAATTAATATTCAGAATTCCAAAATAATTAATCAGGAAATGTAAAATATACTTTATATTTGAAATAATATTTTTTTTACAATATAAAATGAATATTTCCAGTATATTTGGAAAAAATATTTGCTTCTTGATCCAGAATAAATATTGTATGTATATTTAAATATCAAAAAGAGATTGAACCTCTTTTTAATATTGGATCTATATGCATTCAATATTTTGTGCTATTAGGGAACTTTCATTAGTTAAACAAAGCCAACAATTATAAGAATAAAATCCGGTTTTCTTTCTACAAAACCTCTTCTTTGGGGGCTGCCGGGGTTCCTCGCCCCCCACCCCCTCCATCTGGGTGCACCACTGCTGCTTAGGATACCTGCACCTACTTCCAAGTCCAAGTTTCTTATTTCTTAAGGACAAAGGATGGAGCGGTGCGGGAAATTATATTCGATTTGTATAATTAATAGTAATTTCTTTCACTCTTCTTCTTCGCGATTCCTTGAATATAAAGCTTCACTGTGACTTCCAGCACATCGAAGTCAAGTGCTCCGGAGCACAGAGTCTGCGAGCACGAAGGTTCACCATTTGCTAGATGAAACTTCGAGCCTTTTGATCTTCAATCCGTATCTTCGATGATAGATGCACCGCGCGCGTTTCAACCCCCAGAAGGCCGATGCAGCGTTGGTACAGTGTCGAGCCTGCGACCCCCGAATACGCGAGGGGGGAGGGGGCAGGATTCTTTGTTCCCCTACGCATAAAATTCTCGCAGTCCCCCAGGAGGTGGTCTGATGCCTGGACGATCTGTTCGACGCTCACTTTGGTATCTATCCGCCAGGGAGTTTCGCGTTATGTTTTCCATCCTACGGGAGCGGAAATCGTCGGCCTCCTTTGATCTGGCGTACTCCGCTGTCGGCTTTTAGTCTCGTCTATGCGACTGCCAGATGGTTATGATAACAATAATTCGATCTTCAGCGCCGTGGGCCCTTTTGCGCGCATACCAACGCTCGGAATTGCTTCGCTCCTATAAGAACGTCCCTCGCCCACCAATTCCTTTTTCAATCGAAGCTGGAATACCAAAATGTTACGTTCCAACTGCAAGGCAATTTGCTAAAATTTCCATCTCCCGCTTGTCGAGCTTCCCAAGCTTCCAATTTTTTTCTAGCGGCGAGTATTTCGTTGCAAAATGGTCACGGAGGCGAGGCGCGCAAAGTGGCGGTTTAATACCCGACCAACAAGTTGCGTGCCCGTGGAGAAGTAGCGAAGGAGGCTGCCTGCGAATCGATCGGGAATTAATCCGACTGCTATCGCGTCTCGAAAACGTCACTCTATTGTCTCATTGTCCGTCGGAGTGAGAGATAGCGAAGGAGCCTGGCCGAGAACCAGAGATGACTTTCCTTCGTCCCTGCCCCCAGCCTCCTTTTCAGATCGCCCCGATCCTATTGGAGGCCAGGGGATTCTCTTCTTCTATGGGCAGCTAATGCCACGAGACGGGGAATCGAGGCTACGACCTGCTTCCGCCCGTCTGTCCTATCGTTCCACGACTTTCCATCGTTCCTCGGCATTCTATCACATAAGTTAACGCTGACCTGGGCTTCGATCTTTTCCTCCCTGGGTAACTCTATCCCTCAAACACTTTCTTCATCCTCACCCATATCACTCTTCAAATTTACCTACAAATCTGACTTCTGTATTATTCTAAGCACTGCATATCCTCCACCGTCTTACGCTCCACATAAGAGTCTCCCAAACTATTCTTTCCCTCGTCCTCAGCCCCTTAAAACCGTAACTACGGATACGACCTTAATAACTTCCCCTGGATCTCTGTTTAATCGAGTTTCCCCGCACTCGGCGTGTCCGTTATCAGCGGAGGCATTAAAAAGACAAAGAACAGAACGCGGGCACAGACTCCCGGGTGGAACGACCCCCGATCGGGGTACACATAGAGATTCCTCGGGTGTATCAGCGCCCCTGAAAAAGGGCGTCATGCATCGCCTCGCGCCGGGGTGTCATCTGCACCCTCTCTCCGGCGTCCTGTCCACGATCTTCACGGTCAATATAACGGACGTCGTAAAATCAATTAGTGGCGAATTGTGCCGCGGCCCGGATCGTGTGCTGCACCGTCTACGCCAGCCTCGTAAAGTCTCTCTTTTCTCTGTGATCTTGCGGGCCAATGACGCTCCTCGATCGCCGCTACCAACCGATCGCCACTTCCGAGGGTGGCCATCGAGCGTGGAAATCATCGGCCTCAGTTTTAAAACTTTCCCTACGTTTCCACGTTGCCATTCAGGCTGATTCAGCCACAATGCTTCGTTAATCCTCGGACTTGCAGCGTGTAAGCATATGTTTATTGCGGCCACATGTCCAGCATTCCACGAGAACAGTGGGATCATCCGCTGTCTCGTTAACATTGTGAATCTCTCCGCGTTTCTCATTCAAATATAGCAATTATCATTGTACAGAGGCAGAGCGAAGGAATCACTGTCTCACGAACCGATCCTCTCTCATTCAGCATCGTCCCGTTACCCTCGCGAGCCGAAGGGGGAATTAGTACCGTGATATTGGTTCGCTTTAAATTTCACGTAAGTCGCTTTCACGTCGTCCTGGACAATGGCGCGGTTAATAGCGTCTCGTTTGAATGGGCCCAGCTCATCTTGGATGAAGAGCAGCCCCCCCTTTCCTCTCGCGCGTCCCAGCGCTGTAAATATTATCGACGGGGCCATGGCACGGGGGTGTGTTTCGAGTGAGTCGACGGGATTCTTTCTTGCCTTTTTTTCGCCTCTCTTCCGAGGAACACCAACCCCTCTCCGCGGCAACGGCCGCACGAACTTGCGGGCGGGCTATCGTGCGCCGTGACCGATCGAAACGAACCTTCCCCGTGACGAACGGTGTCATTGTGCCTGTTCACCGGCCAAGCGATTTTTTACGAAGCGGGAACGTCGGTGCGAGCGCAACCGAACGCGAGGAGAATCACCAATAAGCCAACACTCGGGGGAAGAGATTTATGTGGTCTTTGCCGGGCCAAGAGCTTTGGTAAGCAAACCGAGGAGTTTTATTAAAATCGAAAGGAGTCCCTTTCGCGTAGTCGTTGATCCGGCGAAATTCTTTGAATGTGCCTCTGCTCAGAGCGGAGGGTTCTAGAAGAATGCGATGGCCTGCGCTCTATTTTCGCGTGATTCTTGTTGGAACGAACAGGCTCGGTGTGAATTGTACAAGTTTTTATCGACGCGCTTAAAAACGGTTGAGACAGTCCGCGTAAAAGTTTAACGTCCTTTGTCCCCCGTTACAACGCAACGTCCCTTTGGCCGGGAGCCGGTAAAAGTCGAAATGAAGGAAGTTCTCCTCTGAATTCTATTTCCTTCGCCGAGCGGTTTGCACCTTGCTCTATCTGTGTCTCCTTTCTTTTTCTTCTCCTTCCTGGCCCTCCGCCTCGGCCCCGTCGTCGCCTGCGAAACGTAACCATCCCTCCTTGCGACGAGCCACGTCATTTTCCCTCGTAATTACTGTCGTTGCAGCAACATTCTGATGTTAGTGGACTTAAATAGGAGGACCATTAACAGCTCCATCGGGGAGCGTTCGAAGACTGAAAGCGAATAGAAATTGTTTCGGTTCTGGTAGACTTCTTGATCCGCGGGGATGCAGCCAATTGCTCTATTTTCAAGTTTGGGAGAAAGGGGGCAATTTATGCTGCTTAGGACTTGAAGCACAGTTTCAGGGGTGGGGGTGGAAGGCACAGTGTGCAGAGCTTCGGGAGATTGTTATGTTCAGGTAAGATAGTGGTGTACTTTAAAGCACTACTAATCTTTTGTAATCTGTTTAAGGGGTTGTGCATACCTGTGAGGTCTAAAAAAATCGTATATAGGTATTCCGGAATTTTTGGGGCAAAAACTTGAAGGCTTTTATAATCAAAACTTTATGTATTCGAAATTGTACGTGTTGAACTACTTGTAGTAATTTTTGCGATGGAAAATATAAATAAATAAAATATAGGTATGTCAGTGATTTTTTTTTTAGTAGTTTGCGATGACGACTTTAATTTTAACCAGGTTCATTTGAAATAAAAAAATCGCGGGAATTTAGTTAGTATATTAGATTATCTACTTAGTCCTTAATCGTTCATTATCTCGAAAAATTAATTTGCTATAAAATAGCGGCCTCTCATAGCAAATGTATGGATTTTCGCCACAGAATCGCTCTCATTTTTCATCTGTAAAGTAAAAATTACGCAACGGAAATGAAAAAGCTACGATTAAGGACTTGATAATCTGATATAGTAACTAAACATGGTGGAATTTTTTATTTATGTTGAACCAGGTCAAAGTTACAGTGGTCACCGTAAAATGCTTAAATGAAAAACGGTGCCGAGAGATCGCCTATAATTCCATTAGTTATTTAGATATCGTATTGGCAAAAAGAATACAAGAACTTTAAAATAAAAAATTTAAAGTCTTCAAGTTTTTAAAAAGAAATTTCGAAAATACTTGGGTTTTGAGGTGCAAGCTTCTCAAGGTTCTATTCTCCTAAAATTCAAATTCTTCGAGATTCCACTTTTCTAAGATCCAATTTCCCAAGGTTCAATTCTCTTAAAATTCAACTTTTCTAAGATTCAACTTCCTCAAAATTCAATCTCTCTGAAATTGAACTTCTCGAGGTTCCACCTTCCAAAGATGCAAGCTTCTCAAGGTTCAATTCTCCTAAAATTCAACTTTCCCAAAACTCAAATTTCTCAAAGTTCAATTCCCCTAAAACTCAACTCCCTCAAGCTCCCACTTTCCCAATATTCAACTTGCCTACCATTCAATCGCCCTAAAATTCAACTTCCCGAAGGTTCAATCTCCCTAAAACTCAATTTCCCTAAGAACCCACTGTCCCAAGTTTCACCTGCTCGGACAGTCAACTTTCCCAGGCCTCGCCTCCACCAGGAGCCAGCTATCCCAACAGTTGACAGCATTCGAAATCTTGCGCTCCCCGGAGGCCGGCTAGCTCGCGTCGTAACGAAGACGCGCGCGCGTCATCCACGAATTTCATCCCCCTCGGGCAAAGTTGCCGCGGTGGCGAAATGAAAGGTGCCCCTTTCTCGCGGCCGCAACAGCACACAAACGTGCAAACGCGCAATTCGGTGGCTACGAGTTGCGCCCTTTCGCGCGCGCGGCTCAGCCACTCGTGGCCCGACCGCCTCCGAGTGCCAAGTGTGGCGGGAATTATGCAATTATTGCGCTGCACCCCGACAATTGTCGCGGAAAACGGCCGGGCGGCTGAATGGCCTGAGTGTCTCGAGGAAAGGGGGCGAGAAACGGGGATTTCCTTGCCGATTTACAACCGCCTACCTCCCCGTACGCGTTTCGTCCTTTCTTCAACTTCAATTCATTCTAGCCGGCGTCGAATCGAGAGCAGTTAGCCTGCAACCATCTAGCCCCCCGTTTCATACAGAATATTCAATAAACTCCAGACATCGCGAAGTAAAAAAATCCGTTAATCAAATACTGTACACACGAAGCAAGTTCGCCGACAAATTAGCAACTTCGTCGAAGAGGTTATAAAGATTCACTGCTGCAAGTACTTCCTTGAAGCGACCCGAGTAAAAGAGGCGCCGCGAAGCCACTGACTCTAAAATGTACTGCGAACAGTGACTCGTTCAAGCATCCAGAACGTCAAGCCCACAATGGCTGGCTCTATATAGAGCAATAATAAAAGCATTGTTCGACTTGGGGCATAGACTCGCGCGTCTTCTTCGTCCACTCAAACGCTACGCGTGCAAATATTTCGGCCTCACGAAGAAGCCCGCGTGGTCCCAGTGATCACGGTCTCAACAAGCTTACACACGCACAATTAATCGTGCAGGGCGGGTCGAAATACCCGCATGTATGCATTAACCAACACGTGGCTGATGTCTACAGCGAGTTTAGTAAGAGGGACTTGAAACCTGATTTTCTTCTTTTACTGCTTCGTCGCGTATCTAAGATACAAGATTTTTTCCTCTTTAATTGTAAAACGTAATTGTTCGAATTTCTTCGGGCGTAGTTTTAGGCCGTCCTCGCGTAAATAATTACCACTTGCGGTATGACTTCCGTTTCCTCGATGTTGAATGAGTCATTTCCTGTAAATCTTCGCGCAAGATTGCAAGAGGTAGTTGGTCTTAGGCAGGTTTTGGCCTTCAACGTTGCTCGCTGGATAAAATCCGATGACCTCCTAAATTCGAGATACTCGCGCGATGCAGCAATTTGATCGATGAACAGTGCAGGCGCACGGTATGGGGCTTTCTTCAAGAGAATCTTGAAAGCCCGTTTGCACTGAAAGGGAAAGGAACCTCGATAGTAGCTTGCAATTATCTCTGGGTAATGATAGAGTCGTTGTCGACTATCTGTTTCTCCCAAGGCCAGAACGCGGTCTCTTTAGAATCTTATCTGCCCCACCATCCTACCCAAATGCTTCTCTGTCTCCGTGTAGGTAGGTACTTGCTAAACAGGCATTTCAAACTGTTGAAACAAATTTGCAATAACGATTAAAAGATATAAAAAAATATTGTATCAAATAATACATCTTTTAACGAATACAGTTTTTTTATCTTTTATTATTTATTTGAAATTTTTATTTAAAATTTGCAATAATGATTAAAAGATATAAAAAAATATTCTATGAAATAATACATCTTTTAACGAATACAGTTTTTTATCTTTTATTATTTATTTGAAATTTTTATTTAAAATTTGCAATAATGATTAAAAGATATAAAAAAATATTCTATGAAATAATACATCTTTTAACGAATACAGTTTTTTTATCTTTTATTATTTATTTGAAATTTTTATTTAAAATTTGCAATAATGATTAAAAGATATAAAAAAATATTCTATCAAATAATACATCTTTTAACGAATACAGTTTTTTTATCTTTTATTATTTATTTGAAATTTTTATTTAAAGATTTTGCCCATCTGTGGTCAACGCTTAACACAGCATCCTCTGTTCCCTGATTTTTTTTAATTCGACAACTAATGTGTTTAGACTTTAGTGTGTGAAACGACGTCATCCTTGCACTTTATTTTGCCTTACACGAATTATTGATCGAGTGGAAGAATCCCCAACACCGTCTTCGATATCTTCTTCGATTCCTCCTCGATTCTGTAGAAGCTTCTAATAGAATCGTTCATTTCAGCCCGCCACGAATTTCCAGATACTAATTCAGTGTGTTAACGAAGCCACTCGGATCAAATAATTACCATGTTCGGTGCATGGAGCCCAAAAACCTAATCATCCCCGAGGAAGGTCCAGCTGATCTGCCTATAATTCATCGTCCCATGGACTTTAAGTATCCGAACTGTTTCGATTAAAGACGCTTCCCACGAATTCCCCAACGAGGTCAACAACTCCTCAGTATCCATAATCGATCACCGATACACATTTCCTATTTTCTTCACCAACCTCCAGTGGCCGTGTCTACCGGCGTCGACTCGCACGAATGATAAAACACAGCGGGGCTCCATTAATTCGACATTGTCGGGGGACAAGGGGGTGCTGGAATAATTGATACGCTTTGATATGGGGTTTTAATGATTCCTCCCTCTCTGCCGATGATTCTCGTCGGAACGCAACGGATTTCTGATGAATCCCGCTCGGCAGCGGCCACTTTCCCGCGGCAGGGGGCCGAGAAACTATAATGACGGAGACGGTCCGCAAATAAAGAGGACCGCTGGACGAAATCTGCAAACACGAGTCCAGACCTGGCCCATTAATATTCCCCGGCGCAGGATCCGAACAAGGAATGTGTACGGTTCGTGGCCAGCACTGCCCCTCCCCCTCCAGCCGAACCTATAAAAATTAATTAGCCCCTGGAAGTAGTGGTCTGTAACCGTTCTCCAAACCGTCGTGGGGCCCATCTTCGCTGGATCTGGCTGGCTCCTGTCGCGGCTGCTCGATGGATGATCGATACACCTCGAACAGTGCTGAAACCTCTCCACCTCGCTGTTTGTACGAGGTGTAATTAGTCATCGACTCTTTTACCATTGATGATCGACGATCCTTTCAGCTGGATTCTTTTAGAATGGCTGCCAATGGTAAAGAACCGTGGTACGTAGTCAAACGAACGTGGAAGCTAAATCGAGGACCTAGGAGCTTGTGTTCTTAGAACGAAGTCGCCACAGAGGTCTTAGCGAAATTTTTAGACGATTACAGTTGTAACAATGGAGGGTTTAGGATGTTGAAGAAATGGGGATGGAGAGCAGCGTTCGATTTCTCTAGTTATTATACGGAGGGCTTTGGGGTCGCAGGTGAACAACCTTTTGAGAGGATATTGTATTCAGGTTAAAGGGATTCTTCATTGTCCATAGAATTCAAACTGAGGGGGGTTAATATTTTAATACAGCCTCTGCTCGGGGATGTGACTCTGAGAATTCGTTGGTAAAGTGTCTTTCAGAGTTCGTCCACGTGTTTCTGAGACACCCAGTAGAGGATGCAGAGAGGGATTCGATTATGGCCAGTATCCACAAATTGCCTGCTAGTTAGCGGAGTATCTTGCGGTCCAACTATCGTGAGATAATTACACTTGGCCCGCTATAATGGCAAGTTAGTTATAGAGCAGGGAGATCTTGGGAGCTCTGGCTTGCCGTTTGATCGAGCACGTTCACTGGTGTCCCGCTCTACCGTCGCTGTCTTCTTCACGAGGGCAAACTTCGGTCCACGGGGGTGCACCAGGGAGACCCTGTTTACCGAGCAGGAGTAATGTTAAACTTGTTCTTCCCCCTGTTTATTCTCCCACAGATTCTTGTCCCTTCGAATCTATTTTCGGCTACCTGGTAGCCGGTTGCAACATTAAAATTACACCGAGGGAAACAATTGGGATCACTGGCGCGCCCAGGGGAGCTCTGGCAACCTCCAAAGAAGAGGCTTTGTAAAAAGAAAAGAATACTGTATTTTATTATTTAAATAAACTCTTACAATCATCTGATGAATTTTGTTGCGTTTGCATTAAAAATATTTTTATCCGTTCACTGATTAGAAGATTAGAAGATATTATCGTCAAGGACCCAGTTCCTGATCACTTAAGATGCAAAGGGAGCAGTTTCTGATCAACCTAAAACATTTTACTATAAGCTATCAAATGTTTGCGTATAAATTTAAAAATACTTCATAATTATTTAATAATTTTTTCGAATAAATTTGTATCGTGATAAACTTATTATTTGGTATTTATATTTGCTATCAAATGTTTGCGTATAAATTTAAAAACACATCATAATTATTTAATAATTTTTTGGACTAAATTTGTATCGTGATAAACTTATTATTTGGTATTTATATACTAAACTGATTAGGAATTGGGTTCTGATCAGGAACTGGGTCCTTGACGGTATATACCTACCCTGAAAGTAGGTGAATTCCTTGATCGTCGATTAGTGAATCGAGGACCTGGAGTTCATTTTGAAGATCTTGCCCACTTAAAGGCCACTGTTATAGACTTAACGGTGACCTTCCTCCGTCGCGTAACCCGTAACGAATTCCACGACTCGGCCTCGACGAAGAGGAGGGGTGACTTTCGTCAGGGACTTCTTTACAGCACTCGTGCATAAGGAGGGACGGGCAGTCCGTCTTCGGGAACCCTCGAGGGTCGAACAATCGAGTGCCTCCCTCCGCAGGGCTACCTACTCACTTACGGGCTCTCACCTCGTGCCCCCCCGCCTCCCCCGTTTTCCTTGTCGTACGGGCACCGAGTCATAACCACGAGGAGTACAATGGTTGGAAACCACCGACGGCTTTTCACCGCCACTTCTTCGTCCCGCCAATTAATTTCCGTGCCGGTGATCCCGTTCCTCCTCGAGCAGGCCACTCGAGGGCCGCCGATGGATGAGCATAAATCTTCGGATCCTTGACACCCCGGCTGTGCTTGCCCCTCTCAATTTTTTCCGTCTCCCTTCTCCTTAGTATTAATGCATTTTGCTTGTGAGGATCCACGATGTTTACGATTAGGGATCCCTCTATTCTTTTAACACATCCTACATCTAATTGTTACCTGCGCTTTATTGCTCGGCGCTGAGCTACACCCCCTCTTAAAGAAGAATTCGGTACATCCGGACGATGGAAGAATCTTGTTGCCGGTATAAAACGTTGAGGGAAATCTTCACGGGGAATGTGGATACCTATGTCGTAAGACCACTGTAAAATTGACCTCTTCACAAAATTTTTACCTCTGTTAGGCTGAGGAATTATAGAGTTTCTATACTTAATACTTTTACAATATAAATTTCACATAATATATAATACTTCAATACTTTTTATTGTCTGATGCTGAAGGTCTCTAGTCGTATTACAAAAAAGCTACGCTTCCTCAGCCTAATTGAGGTAAAAAGTTTGCAAAGAAACTGAATCCCCTAGTTATTGACCCCACGTGGAAGGAATTTAAGGAAAACGAATACGTTGAAGGTATCGGCAAGTTTCGTTGAAAATTGCACGTGATAGGCAAAAGAGAGGATACGCGTGGCGGGCGCCTCGGATCGACGGAGTCGTTCGATGACCGTCAGACGGGTCAAATGACGATGATACCGGGCAAGGTCAGCGTTTACGCCGTCGTCGCCCGGTCTGCACGCGAAATTTTTGCGCTCCGACTGCGGGAACCGAGCGAAACGCTCGTCGATGATAAATTATGCAAGTGGACGGGACGCGAGTGGTCCTCGTCATTGGCCATGGGAATCCCCTGTCCCCTCCAGGAAGATCGTGCCGCGATTGGCGGCCAGCCAAAGGTCGTTTTTCGCGAACCGCGCGATAAACTTTCATCCCGGCGAGAGAGCATTGTCATCGCGAATTAGCGCGGCTTTTCAATTCTTCCAGCGGCTAGACTCCCATAGAATCGTTCGGCTCCTCCCCGCCCCTCCCGGCGAAATAGATCACGGGACGATTCCTTACTTCCGCCGCAGACCGCGGATATTTTACACCCGCAAGGGGAACGAGGGCTGGCGGATTCTCGGTTTCCTAGCGAGACGAATTTCGGGCTTGTTTACTTTCTAGAGGAACTAGGATCAATGGGGTCATTATTAACAAGTATATGATACATTCCCTTTGAAAGTGTTTGAAAGAGGATCCAATTCGTTGAAGAAAAATAGACCTAAGAAATAAAAAAATTAAAAATATAAAGTTCCCACCATTTTTAACGATAAAAAAGGGGATATATTTTCTTCAATGGGATCTGGGTGTCGGGGCTAAAGGGTTAAGGGTAAAATCTTGAGCTTATAATCCTGTAATCAATTAATACTATTGCTTAATACTCAAGCTTCAAGTATCATGTTGCTACCACCCCAGATTTCCACGATATAAAAAACTTTCTCCCACCCCTACTGCATCAGTAAACGGTTCCCTGGATCCCAGAAAACGCGACAGATTTCTCAATCCCCGCTAACCGGGCGATCAGCAACCCCTCGGTGTATACCATCAATTCTGCCGACCTGCAAGCAACCGAAGGAGCCAGATCCACTGCCAGACGTCCGCGGGCCGCAAGACCATCCGCGGGCTTCTGCCCCAGCGAATTCCGCCGAAAGTCGACGTCGGTGACGCGCGGTGATGGATGCACCGGCATTTGCCAAAGTCGTCCGCGGCAGGGTCGCCTAGACGATAGCGACGGATCGCGGTAAAAAAGCCTTTCGGACTCGGCAGCAAGGACAGAGGGGTGGGGGAGGGTGGCGGAAGGAGCGCGCGAGATACGAAAGACGTTGAGGGGTGGTGGCAGAGAGAAAGAGAAATGGGGGAAAAAGGAAAGAGGCGCGCGGAATTCAGAAGCGGAAAGGGGGATGAAAAGAGTGGTGGTGAAGAGGAGTGGGCGAGAGAAAGAGAGAGAGAGAGTGGGAGGGAGGGAGAGCGAGGATTAGATCTCAGGGTGAGTGGGTAGGATTGGATTTGGCAGAGGCGCCCTGTCGGTGGGTAGAATGTGCAGAGAGGGAGAGAGAGAGAGAGAGAGAGAGAGATGGAAAGAGGGAGGCACGGGGGAGGCCAGAGACTTTGGTTGGTGTCCGAGTGGTGGTGGGGTTGCGGATGGGAAACGCACCGACCCACGCCGGAGGGAGAGAGACGCGGGGAGAAGGAGACGTAAGTGACAGAATAGGCGGTGGTGTAGGTGAACTGGACAACCACCAGAACTCTCGGCGGTATTTAAGGGAGAGTCGCGAGCGTAGCGCGCCAGTTACTACGGCCGATTGCATCCACGAGGTGTCCACCGGGCTGGACAGCCCCGCTGGTTCACGCACGGAAAACGCGCCAGACCGACTTCCCAGCCACGTGGCCCGATATCGCCGAACGGCTCGCGTCCTTCGCTCCAACGTCTTCCTCCGTGCTGAACTTGCCAATCCCTCCGCCGAACTGCCGGCCTCCGAGAACGATCCCCGGCCCGCCATTCACCTGGAATCAGTGAACCAAGTCCCGTGCGAAGGGGACCGCTGCAACCCCTCGGAACCCCTAAGAAGAGATCCCGAGGAAATTCTGTTTAGTAGTTCCGCCGTCGAGATCTTTCCTGCCGAACACGATGCCCAAGTGCGAACGGACAGTGACGCGTCGAATATGAACGAACGCGCGTCCGTTGGACGGGTTCAACGTGGTTCACGGAGATTCACGATTTATGGAACACTCTGAACGCCCACGCGGAACACACTTGCAGCGTTTCGCTGTCGCACCGTGCAGATGAGCGTGCTACGAAGGTATGCTTGCGTTTTTCGACTTTCATCCAAAATTGACGAATTCATTTGAACGACGTATGAATGCAAGCTGGCTGGTATGTCGAGTCAGAAGGGAGTAAATAATTTGCTTGTTGGAATCGTTTTTTAATAGAAGTCTTGGAGCTTTCCATCTATAAGTGTACGGTTCTATTGCTCGCGATGGATTATTTCACAGAAAAAACACGATTGCCGGGGATCCGGTTTAAAAGGCGATACGCGTCGCCCTTATCACCTTGTTCCCCTGAATTGCCCGAGTGACGGCGCATGAGGTGACTCCGGCACGATAACGCTTTTCGCGGAGAACTGCATGGAGCGTCATATTTGACATTGTGACATCACGATTATATGTGTACACCGCTAATCGCTGCTGTTTTAATCCATATCGCTGTGTATTATAAAAAGCAAGGCTTACTAATCAAATTTCTGAGTTCAGAGTTCCGTTTCATGTTTTTATTCCCTCTGCCTCCGTTTAATGTAGATAGCCGTTTTAGAAACTTATCGTATTTAATCGCACTTTTAAAGAATCGACGTTACTCGAGACTCCAGAGGCACCGAATATTCTTTCGCGCGTTTATAATTCATTTACTACTTTTGGCTGCGAATTTCCGTTTAAATAGAATAATAATAATAATAATTTCGATCCTGATTCGCTTTCTCCAATTTATTTTCTTCTTTGGAAAGTCGCGTGTGCCGAGCTGCTCGATTATTTAGACAGGAGTGACGGAAACTCGCGAGCCTCCCGTGGAAATGGTAATAAAGAGTCGCGGAACGTGCTCTGCAGATATGATACGTGCTAATTACGTAAGAGCCGAGGAGGGGGAGGGGGGCCAGCTGAGGCGCGGCTTCTTTTTATCTTCGCGATGAAAAGAAGATGATTAAGCGTCCGATGGCCAAGTGCCAAACGGTCCTCCGTGAAACGGCGAAAAGAAAACGACAGGATCGCGGGTGGTATCGGCGTGCGGGACTTGTCAGTACCACGGCGGTTTGATTTCTTTAAATCGCTACCGGATATTGATACCCCGTTACATCATTCGATACCACGAATTCGCTTTACAATGAGTCTCGGGCTCGGAATATTTCAAGAACAGACAAATACGCCGCGGAATATTTGGGGAAGCCTAGGCATCGGTTCGACCAATCGAAAGTACCGTTAAGGAACTAGTTTTTGATCAGTTTAGAGGGTTTCCCGCTTTAATATTTATTTTTAACCTAATAAAACATTAAACCATAGACTTTTTTTATACTAAAAGTTGAATTAATGTTTAAACTTCAAGGAAAAATTTTAAAAAGTTGAAAATAAGTATATAATTTAATTATTTATAAGGTATGAAATAATAAGGTGACTAGGAACTAGTTTTTGATCATCTAAAATTAACAATACTAACTGCTTTCACAGACAACACCTATATTTTTGAATTATCAGTTTTCATGTTAGTAATTATTTCAAGCAATTATTTATTGACATAAACTCAAAAGAACGATTTATTTCGTGAACTGATAAAAAATTAGTGCCTGATCAAGAACTAGTTCCTTAACGGTAGCTTATTCTAAATTGAAGAAAGCTGAAACTCGATGCTCCTTCATATTAGTCCTTAAATAAACTAAAGCGTTCCAGTTCGATATGTTACTTAACGGAAGAGAATTAGGGAAATGTTTAAATTTCAAGTGTGTAGCTATATTTCCTTTCGATTTCAAACACGGGGGAGATTCATCGTTGGATCTACAATTCCCCTGGAATATATCTACAAAAGATTAGCCCTGTGGAGGAGCGAGTGGAAGTAATTCTAAACTGCAGGAATATGTAACTTGAGACTTTCTCGTGTTGAAGAGGAACGGTGGAGATGGGACAGGGGGAGAGTGAAGTTGAATTCGCTATCCAGAACAGATCGCTTTACCAGGTAATAAATATTGTGCCCAGGGAAGGAAGGCGAATCGTTTGGATCCGTGGACCGATGCTGCTGGCGTTTGGGCTGCTGCTGCTGCTGCTGTCGGACGCCAGAGCTCTTCGTCAACGATCCAGCGCCCACTCCAGCAACTCCTCGTCCAGGGCCACGTCCAGCCGTGGCATTTCGGTCACCAGGATCCTGCAGGACGGTGAACTGGAGCGGGTGGTCCGTTGGCCAGGAATTTGCGCCAAGGAAACCGTCGTCAATTGGGGGTAAAGAAATTCTACCCTAGAAACCAGGTTTCCTGGGACTCCCACGGTTCTACTCTTCCCTCTGTGAACTGTGTCACTCTGGAAAACTGTGCCGTTTCACTAGCATAATTTCATTTGTATAAATTTGTTGGTATTAAAATAATGAAGCAATCTTTCCCAGCTGACACAGTCCACTTTCCATTTCAATTAAATCGCGAATCAGCCATTTGAATTAAAAGCAACGGGATAGGTGAAGCTTCTTCGGGGAATTCTGAAACCTACAAGTTAACGAAAATAAATCTCCTAATTCAGAAGATTTAAAGAACTTAGAAGTTTCGAGCGTGCTTTGCTGAGTTTCCTATTCTAAACTCCCGCGTTGAGAAGTATCTCTGGCCGATCAACGGGCAAGTAAGTAGCAGGAGCGAAGGGTTAATAAGACGAGAGGCAGGGGTGGTTCCTCGGTAGCTTCCCGTCGGCCAGGCGTCCCGTGTTTTTTCGCCTGTCGAATACCAACATCGGCCTCATCCTCTTTGTTAGAATAACATTTTCTCGGGCAGAAGCGGACCCCTCAGCCTCCCCTGGAAGTCGAGGAAGCTACTGTTGGCGGGCAAGGAGGAAACAATGCCGCCTTTCACCGCTGCCAATACGCGTGGGAGCGATGGCCGGTGCGGTGGTGTGCATTTACCATCGGTTTACCTCTTTCAAATACCTTCGTTACGAGTCGCCTCGCTGATACGGCCATCCGTTAGCAGTTTTTCTCGCCGCGTCCTCGTCGGGCGACGGAAAGCTCATAGAATTGCACACAGCGCGCTAAATCGAGTCAGTCACCTTGCTCCGATTCAGGAAAAAAATCCCAACGCGTATCGGTAGCGGCTTCCAGAATACTTTAGGAGTGGTTTATTTTTGAGATTTGATTATTTCTGAATATATTTTAAAGTCTAGAGGAAGATGTTCGTGAAAGAAACACGACCCCTCCGATTATTTATCAAAATTCCGTGAAGCCATATTTCTTTTTCATTCGTTAAAGGATTGCGTTTAATTTTAAAATATATTGGACGGAGAATTCTCAGAGAACGTTCCTCGAGGATGCATTTGAGCGTTTCCGCGAAAATCTCGGATCGAAAAACAATTTATCGCGTTCTCCAGCGGGCAGCGACCGCTAAGCCAAACCGAGGCCTTAAGCCGAGAAGCGGCAAGTTAAGTAAGCAAGGATTAGGGTGCTGGTAGCCGGAGCACCGAGGATGTTGTCCCGCAGCAAGCCCCGGCCAGCCGGTAGTTGTAACTCATCTGCTGATGCTCTCACGAGGATACCAGGGAATTCCACGACCGCGAAACGTCGCCTTGCACTTAAATCGGGGAAAGCCCTTTCGCTGTAACGAGAAAAGCACGAGCTGCCCGAGTTCTCATGATTCCTGCTACCACCGGCCGATCAATTTTTGATCGCGCGAGCCTCCCCCCGCCTCCGCCGTTTCATCGAACCTTCCACTAGGCGAGATTCAATATTAAACGATCCATTTCTACCTGTCATTCACAGATAAAAGAATACACAGGTCGCTTCGGTAATCCAGTAGCTATAATACAGCGCAAGGGTTGTTAACTCGGGGCCCACGTATCCCGGAGGGTTTCCTAATTAAATCTTAATTGGAAGTTTCAAAGAGCTCTTCGACGTAGATAGAGCGACACTCGCATCTCTATTCGAGATCATATTTAAGCGAATGATCGCAGGAAAGATTAGAACCTGATGTGCGCAGAAAAAACGCCGGGGCATCGGTGATGATCAAAACCTAACGAATTTAGCGACGCCGTCGAAGATGCTTATCGGCGCGTCGAAAATAAGGCGGGGGAGCATCAATCATAGGTGCGCGTTAATCAGCGCGTCGCGCTCGGTAACGCGTGCACGCCAAATCTACCGTGAATTTCTCGCCGTGTCCTGCATTATTCACGCGTCACGGTTCCTCGCTTTTTTTCTTCCTGCATTCGACGATCCCGTGCGAACCCTCTCCCCCGTTCGACGCGCACAGTCCCATAAGTATCAGCCCCATGGACATTAAACGTAACTCTTTCACCTGAGGTTCGAATCCACGATTACAGGACCCAAGTTATTATTCCGCCATTCAAGAAATAGTGGAAGGAGAACTGTTAGATTGAATTTCGCAACGATATATGTCCCCGTTAGAGATACGGACGTAGCACTGAGGCAAGTCTGGCTGCAGGAGACGGGCAGAAGGTTGCAGCTGATATACGAGGGCGGCACTCTGGCCGACTGCGTGGACGAGGAGGACGAGAGTTCCTGCGCGTCGAGTGGCCCCGCCGACGTGGATTACGATGACGAGGCGTCGATCGAGGTGTTCGACGTGGAGGACGAGGAGGAGGCTTGGAGGATCCCGCAGGACCTCTCCTGGCTCTCGTCCACGTCCGAGCTGCGTCATCGGTGCGCCCGCGTGAGGGCCAGGGCGAGGAATCAAGTCGTCGCTCAGCATCGTCGCAGGTACGGTCGATAACGAGTTCGTTCACGGACCTTAAGCCACTTTCCCACGCGCTTGCCAGCTCACAAAGTCGCGGTTATTATTCCGCCAATGAAGACGAGCGTCACCCGCGAAAGTAGCTCGCCGGAGTCGACTTCTTAATCAAGCTTCTCGTCGCACGTGGCGCGGCTTGTGCACCACGTGCGAGTTCCCATCGACTCGTTTTATTATCCTCGGCAGTGGCGCACGTTCTGACGCAACGGTAGTGCCGCCTCGTTACACGCGCGATTGTATAATGCACGAGGCGAAGATGGAGGAGGGCTGATAATTGAGCTGCGACGTGGAAGATTCAGCGTTTAATGCTCTCGCATATGCAAGCGGTGACTCTTTTGCGCAGGAAGCACGCGAACGCCACGAGCACCGGCCGCAAGCAGAGGAGAGGCAGGAGCAGGTCGCGGAGGGACCTGCTGATGATCCCGGGCACACAATGGTGCGGGAGAGGACATCGGGCCACCAAGTACACGAATTTGGGAGGATTCGGCTCGGCGGACGCCTGTTGCCGCAGACACGACACCGCTTGTCCCTTTTTTATACCCGTCTTCGAGACGCGCTACGGTCTCTTCAACTGGGGCATCTCCAGCATGATGCACTGCGCCTGCGACGAACGGTACTCGCCGTCTGTTCTAGAAACAAACCATGATTCAGATCGGTTTTGAGTATACCCTTCCGGGATTTCGATTTTAGATGACTTTTTTTTTGCTAGAGCGACTCGCTTTCCATTACTGAGCTTCTCTCTGTTGCTGTTCCACTGCTGTCCCAGTTTTAGGGTAAACCAACCAGTAATTGACCGCATACCAGTGAATGACCATTAGGCAAAGAAATGTCAATTGTAAATTTAAAAATTACTATTTGGTTATAAATAGAGTGTAGTTGCACTTTTAATATCCCATATTTTTAGTTTTGCGTATTAAACAAACATTAATAAGTAGAATTCTTAATAAAAATATGCGGTCATTTACTGGGCTTCTCATTCAACAATTCGGTCATTTACTGGTTTCTTTACAAAGATAGAGAATTTCCAGCGTTCGGGGGATTTTTCACACTCCTCTCGCTTTCAGCTTTCGTACGTGCTTGAAGATGGCCGGCACGGCTTCGGCGAATTTCATCGGGAAGATCTTCTTCGACGTGCTGCGGACCAAGTGCTTCGTCCTGAAGCCGCAGAAGGTGTGCGCGAAATGG
The DNA here is from genome assembly GCA_960531205.1 of Andrena bicolor. NCBI lineage: Eukaryota > Metazoa > Arthropoda > Insecta > Hymenoptera > Andrenidae > Andrena > Andrena bicolor. The sequence continues at coordinate 17,577,382 of OY482668.1, read as the reverse complement.
TCCTGGATGGGCAAGTGCCAGCGCCACGAGTACCGGAAGCAGGCCCACGTTCGCGACAATGTTCCTTATTAAATCCCGCGACAGGACGGGTGGGGGATGGTCGAATATTCTTCTTCTGGAGATGTCAATGCCAGTTCTCAGGGCTGTAATATTTTATCGAGTGTTTCTCGAAGAAACGATCGAGGACGGGGGCGTGCTACCACCTTCTCATTTCTGTTTGCACGAACGACAATACGTAGGGATCCGTAATCGATAAGGGGACGTCGCGGGACTTTCGACGAATTTCCTGCGAATTTTTCTTTTATCGTATAATTGACCGATTTAATCGCATGACGGGGGCATTAAACGTGGTCACTGTGTCGCGATGGCTTCGTTGGTTGCTCTTCGATTCACGTGGAGGAATACTCGAGGCGCAGAAGTATTCAGGGGATATACGTATCTCTGTTCACTTCCAGATAATCGTAGGTGATATCGTATCCAGGTAATAATCGTGACGATCAATCATTCGATCTTGGATTTCCAAATTCCTGCGAAGATAGGCGATTTCGATCATTCGACAATGCGAAGCTTAAAGGTGCGTGCGATCGAAACTCGCGGCACTGCTCGAATTAGACAGGGTATAATTTCTATTATCTATACGCTAACTATGATGTAGCCGTTGTCGCTCTAAAAGATGCCAAATAAATTATTCTGTAGATAAAGTGTAATGAAACTATACATATCAAGTAGAGTAATTTTTCAAGCATGGGAAAACTAGGGACAGAGATTCGGTATGTTAAAACGTAGCTCGATCGAATCGCCATCCGTGGTGATTACTTAAAGAAGGAAAAGGGAGAGACTGGGACAAAGCTGCTCTTTCTCTAGAAATGTGAAGATCCACGATTTCCTATACTTCTTGATTTACTAAGTAGAGATCTAACAAAGTTTTTGCATGTATTTGGTATGTTTGTATTTATGTGCGAGTGAGTTATGGTGCCAGGATGTGTGAAAATTATGGAGGACGAGTCAACGATGCTGAGATGTTTTAATTTTATTCACACTTTGAAACACGCGAATGGACGCAACAGGTGTCGATCGGTGCGTATCATTGAATTAATGGAAAATAAGAATTGAGGAGCTTGCAGCAAGAGAGGTGCAGCTCCGTCTTTACTAACTGGAGAAAATTAGAAAACAATGTTTATAAAATTATACATTAATAGATATATATTTTCAACGCAATAAGTAGTTATTGAGTTTATCAATTTTTATTTCTATTTTTTTGTGTATTTTTCCAATCTGGAGCGTTCGTATTGCGCAAAACAGGAATGGGTGCAGATTCAAAATTTGCAATAAATCGGTCATTTGTTATCGAATTTTCTTTTACATATATGTTACACGTTGAAACTCAAAAAGTGTCGACAATGGAGCTGCACCACTGTTCCTGCAAGGTCCTCAATTTCATACCATTTTCTGCACGATGTATCTAACATTTCTTTAAGATTTGAAATTCTCACGACTATATAGATACGGAAACTTTTGTACGAAACAATACTACTTGCATCTGGAAGCTTCAAAGCTCTCCCAATGTCGTTACCTTCACTTTTATGTACACTTTTTTAAGAAATTGCAATATAATATAATTATAAAGTATATATATATAAACATAAACGTATATATACTGTATAAACGAAAGCAGGCCACGCAGACTATCAACAGAAATCCAAGACCTAAGTATTAGGTCTGAACTAGTAGGTTTATTGCTGTAAATATGTATAATAGGAAAACTGTACTACCATCTTCAATAAAAGATGCCGCATACTATGGGGATAATAATTAAAATAAAGTCTTGTGAAGAACAATGAGAGTTTCTTATACACCCAAGTATTTTCTCAGTTCTTTTATTTTGAATTCAAACCCCACTTCCGGCGATTCCGCGCATGCGGCGCTTCCGTCAAGCTAGCTCCTAAAAAAAGGGCGGTTTATCGCATCCGAAGAATGAACGTGCGAGCGTTGCTCATTCCGTCGAATTGTCAACATTCTGAGTTACAAGCTTCCGCTGCCAAACGTTAAATGTTATTTATTACGAAGGAATATTGTAAGTAGCCTGAGGAGATATTCCAGACAGTTGAACATGAAGGTGCACGAGAACGAAGTGAAGACAAAGCAAGGTAAAATCGCTTGCCCCTCGACTGAATTAGATTTGGGAATCACATTAAAAGGAGGTCAAAGTTTTAGGTAAACTATTAATTTATATGACACTTATTTCCAGATTACCTCGCGAGTTTTAAAATTATCAGTGATTTTATCCACCTATGATTCCGCGTTCCTTTAAGTTCTGTAGTATTCAAGTGGTTAATTCTTCTTTAGGTGGTCTCCTTGGGACGATGGATACAGGGGTGTATTCGATGGCTGCGTTTGGACCCTCACGCAAAGCGACGCGCATTTGTCGTACGTCGTGCACGGCCCACTTGTTGATTCTAGAAACTACGACGATACTCTATCTCGGTACTTCAGATTAGACGTGTCGTTGGAAGATCTGTGTAAAAAGTGGGCTGCGGGGGACCAACAGTTCGAGAAGTCGTTGAGTCAAACGAACGGCGTTAGGATTTTGAGTCAAGAAGTGGTCGAAAATGTATTCTCTTTTATATGTAGCTCAAATAACAATATACAAAGGTGGGTCAAAGAAAGTACTTCGACGTGTACCCTAATTATGTAATTGTATAATCTATTTAGGATATCAGGGATGGTGGAGAAGTTGTGCTCACTGTTCGGCGAGAAGATTTGCTCGTTGGAGGGCAAGGATTATTACAACTTTCCATCTATCGAGATGCTAGCGGGAGAAAACGTTGAAAATAAATTGAAGGGAGAGAAGTTTGGGTATCGCGCAGGGTATATAGCGAACGCAGCTAAAAGTTTAATGGAACTTGGCGGGGAGAAATGGCTTTCAAACCTGCGCAGAGAAAACGATGTGGCTTACGCAGAAGCTAGGGAACAGTTGATTACTCTTCCTGGAATTGGCCCGAAAGTTGCGGACTGCGTATGCTTAATGTCACTGGGCCATTTGGAAGCTATCCCCGTGGACACTCATATATTTCAAATCGCTAGAGCAAATTACTTGCCGCATTTAAGGCAGCAGAAGACGGTCACTCCAAAAATTCACGAAGAAATTAGCAGTCATTTACGCGAATTGTGGGGACCCTTTGCTGGCTGGGCACAGGCTATTGTTTTCTGTGCGAAAATTAATAACAGTGCTACAACTACATCGAATAAAAAACGTAAAGGTAGTAGGTGTAAGGAATCTCCGAAGAAACGATGAGTAAAGATTCCTCTCGTGGGCTTTTAGAAATAATTCTTATTCTATTGTCTTATGTTTTATTACACGGAGAGTCATCGGTACGTTTTTTCTTCTGCCTCCTGCCAGCGCCTACCAACGCAAAGTCAAATTCATCAAAGATCATATGGTTCGTCTCGAGGAACTCAAGATCGTCCGTTTCGTCGTCACTGTCGTCTGAAAAGAAAAGCAGAATTACCATCGTAGGCAAACTATCCATATCGTTCTGAGTGGAAGATTTAACAGTTTGTTTACGTAAGTGCCTTTGTAATATGCTCGCAAAGATGCTCTCTGAGAGGTAACGAAGTCCTGGATACACAGCAGTCAAGTACGCTTTGTGCGAAGGTTTTAACACTGCCAGACATTCCGTTTGTAAAGATGCCGGTAGAGAGCAACTGTAAGTCAACTTCATTTTACTGTGTGCAGCCGTAGAGCACACCATAGGATACAACATAATATCCCTTAATCCAGTAAAAGCGATACCTGAAATGGAAAGCGAAAGTCAGATAAGACGTATTACGTGTACCGAGGTGCGCAGCGCGAGACATTTACCAAGGGGTTTCTTGTTCAACCAGAACTCCAAGGTGCCCCTCCACATATCCAAGTGCACGCCAACCAGGCTACCTTCTCCAAAGAAAGAGCCATAATTGCGTTTCTTACCACAGTGTTGTATGTACCCTACATAAGAGAAACCGAAAGATTCCTGATCAAGCCCCAGCAAGGAACAAAAGCTGGTGGTTGTGCTATGCAAATTCACCTTACTAGTTCCGACTCCAACCATCTATTAAAATATATGTACGGTTAAGCCGTTAGTGAACACAGAAACCTCGCACCCGCCGTTAGACGCGAACGCTTACCACATCCGTCCCATAAACAGGGGTGAGCATTTCAACTTCCCAATAATGGTGTCTTCCTTTTTCAAGCAACTTGTTGCCTCGCACAGCTGCTGTACCACAGCTGAATCCATTGTGAAACATTACCTCCGAGTTGTGTTTCGATAATACCACACCATACGTAGCATGATCCTGGTCCCATTCCCACTCGTAGTCTTCACAGGATTCTGTGAATGAATTAATGTTCATTAGAAGCCGAAAATGGGTATTTCACAAACATGGGTGAATTATATTTATTATAAGATGACATCGCTTATTTCGGGACTATTAAAAGTAAGCTTGAATGTAGTATCGTTGAGAAACAGGGGAGAAAAGAGTGTAGTCGAGGTAGGCTTCAATTTTTACCGTTGTTTTCCTCGCAGCAACAATCCTGTGTGGTGCAAGTAGTACAAAATTTTTCACGATCAATACACTCTAGAGCGATATCGGAGTCTGGCATTATCTAAATAGAAAATTATTTAAATCAGGTTGAGATAAATGATGCTGTATCTTTTGTTTGTTATTCGACGACGCACGTAGCGCGAAAATTTATCTGTGAGTTTTACCTATCTGTCAGTTTTACCTATCTGCACCTATCTGTCAGAGGTTGGTTTAGAGTGTATTCGTGCTGTGTATAAACTATAAAGTGGTTTCTCGTTATCTTCAGCTGTTATTCGATTATAGTCGAAGACAGCGCCACCATTTGTTCGACGTTCATATCCAGTGTCTACGGGAAAGCTAAGCGGGAAAGGGCCTGATACTCCTGATAGCCAGTGATGGGTCGGGTATTTTCAGCCGCGTTGTAAATGCATTTATGACGTGTCGCAAATGTATGTATAATATGTCGTTTTTAAGCCCATTTTATACGTGTCATTTGTCGCAAATGTCGTAAATAGAAATATTCGTTATTTTATGGTTTCAACAATTAAAGTGTTGGAAAAATATAGTTCTTTCTGAAGAAGCTTGTTGGTTGCATGCGAATACTATAGAATACTGTAGAATACGTCGGCTACGTCGAAAACTACGATAATCGCCACTTTCCTAACCCCAAAAAAGTATTTAAAAGCGTGGTGTTAATTATTGTTTTGTACTTGTTTAGATAATAAAGAATAAAAACTGAATCGTGAAAGGTAAAGTAATTAGAAATAAATGTATAATAATCATATGGATTTTGCCGGATTTTGATCAACTCTCAGTAGTTCAATTTTCTGTCACTGGTTGGCGTATCGAAATTCTTGGTTTCCCAATGCATTTATTTTACTAACCTTTCAATATACATTTTTCGTCAGTGTAACTTAAATTAAATTAAAATTTTTAATCAGAATTATAATTATTTATAAATTGGCACTTCTTCATAAAGTATAGGAAAAATGTATCATAGGATTCATAGGATGTTAACAGGATTCCACTGAGATATACCCAGTACCTATATAGAAGACTTCCCGAGCAAAACACTTTTCTCGGGAACTATCATGGGTCCCCAGTATTGGAAGACATACGGAAAGTGCAGTTTGCATAGCTGTAACTGCGAAAAATACAAGCGTTAATAGATAAAATTATTTCCGGGCTTGACGAATTTCAAGTGAAGGGGTCATATACGTTTCTTAGCTCTAAATCGTGGTCAATGTTTGAGAATGATTCAAGGATAAACTATTAATCCGATTGGTTTAATTCCTTTTGTGTTTTCTAGGTATATGTCTATATACTTATGGTTATATACCTCAGACATAAGAATTGGAAAATTTGTAAAAATGTGGGTTTTTCTCAAAGCATCATTTTCCAAGACGGTGGGCATGATAACTGCCTCACCGTTCATCCGATTAACTTCATTGTTTCCACACATATTCTACATAAGATTCGTTATCGGGTGACGTTGAGATTTTTCAATTAAATTCAACCATTTTTTAATAACAAGCAAAAACGTACGATTTTTATAGCGAAAATCACGATCCTTTTCTTCAAAGTGTTACCATTTTCGCAATTTTTTTCGAAAAATGGCGACGTCACCCGATAACTATGATCCCAAAGATTGTTAAAAAATCGGTGATTTTAGTTTCGGACCACTCGTACGGGCTGAATCATGCCCACCGTTTTGGGCGGCGCCAGAAAACATGTTCTACGCCACTGCCCACGAACGCCACATTTTTAAAAATTTTCTAATTCTCATACATGTTTTATAATCTATAAACGTATACCTATAAAACACAGAAAGAATTAAACCAATCGGGCTTATACTTTATCCCTAAATTACTACCAAACATTGACCACGTTTCTGCGCCGAGGAACGTATATATATATATATATATATATATGACCCCTTAAGTGGGAGTCGTTGGAGCGAGACAGAACGACAACAACCTCTGCCAAAGTCGCGCGTCATCGCCGAACGATAACACCTGCCAGTTCAACTTTACACGCGAGAGTGATCGGACCGCAGTGAACGCGCGAGCATATTATTTCGTGATATATCGATTCCTAAATTAATTTCATCGATTACTGGACCATGTGGGAGGTCGCTTAACAAGATTCTACTGCATTTCACTCAGTATTAGGAGACTTCTTGACCCACTGCGTCGGTACATTTAAAAATTTGCAGTGCTTTGTATTTAAAAACATGAGATGGCTGTGCGTTTTAGTATTGTCAACGCGAGTGTGGTGTCAGTATTTTTACGCATCTTGAACTAGTTAAGACTCAGCACCGGTGCTCAAATTGCTTTTTGATCGTGAAATTAAAGTGACATTTTTGTGTGTGATATATTTTATTCGGTACTACTAACCTTGGTCTGTGAACCTGCTGAAGAAGCTTCCTGTCTGCATGGATAGCAGTGAGACTGTGTTCTATAATGGGTGAGTGGTACATTTTAATTTTCTCAATTTTTCTGCATGCTATTGAACGAATGATTGCTGCAGCGAGCACAGTGATCACGAATACGTATTTAGTTTTCGTGAACAGTAACATTAACGCGCGTGCTTCCAAATGTTTAATACAGACAAAATCAATAAATTTCAAATTCGACGTCAAAATTCTAATATCGCGTTTTAAATATTCGAAATTATCTTTCTTGAATTTTATAATCAAAGCTTGATGCTTTGAATACGAGTCACACTTCTCAAGTTTAATTACATTCGAGTCATTAGATTCTCTTAATAAAACGAGAATGGAAAGCATTCATTTCTTAAGGATTTTCAACTGTATAACTTGAAGCTCTTTCTCATACAAATATAAATAACTTATGCCGGGTTTACACCAAGCCGAATACGAACAAAAACGCGAACAAAAACATGTTCGTCTGTTTTCGTCGCGTTTACACCGCCGCGAACACGAACAGAATACAGCGTACGAACGTTCTCGAAGACGTTCGCGTCGGTAGGAACGCAGCGGACGAACATTTCTGGCGATACCTGGCGATTCGCATCCCTTTCCATTGTGGGACTACTCGTAAACAGGCGACCCTCTAGAACCATCCCTCGGCAGGTACTCTACCAAAATAGTATGCGTGGTAGGCTCAAATCATATGTTTATATTTTTCGTTTTAGCATAATGAGATTATTTCCAACGTATGGATGAGATTTTTCTGATAAAAATGATACCAAACCCGACGCAATTCAGACAAGTTTGAGTTCTGCTTATGATATATAAAGGCTTTAAAATATCAATATTTTTTAATACTAGTCAATAACAGATTTGCTTGAAAAAGAAGATAACATTTTTGTTTGGACGTGATTCATATTTAAAGCTGTAGGATTAGGGTAATTCTGGAGCAACGTGAAGGAGATGCGGCCCCTGGTACCCCGTGGCGGGGGCAGTCCTTCGCAGTGCCTCACCCGATTTTTATGGCTTTTTCCGGAAAAAGGTACGAATCCTGGGCCCAACGTAGCTAATTGGGGTCGAGCCCCCGCAGTCGAGGGTGAAATATCCATTACAGCGTATTAAGAAATTCTTTTCTTAATGGCATCGAAAAGGAAGTGACGCCAATGGATTCCTTATGTTTTTCTAATGAAAATCATACCAAATATCATGCAAATCGGACTACTTTGACACAAGCCATTTGTATTCCTTATGTAAAAGTTGTCCGATCTACACGACATTTGGTATGATTTTCATCAGAAAAACATAAGGAAACCATCGATTACACTTTCCTTTCGATACGATGAATAAAGTAATTTTTTAATACGCTGTAATGGATATTACACCCTCGACTGCCGGGGCTCGACCCTAATTCGCTACGTTCGGCCCGGGATTCGTACCTTTTTCCGGAAAAAGCCATAAAAATCGGGTGAGGCACTGCGAAGGACTGTCCCCGCCACGGGGTACCAGGGGCCGCATCTCCTTGACGTTGCTCCAGAATTACCCTAATCCTACAGCTTTAAATATGAATCACCTCCAAACAAAAATGTTATCTTCTTTTTCAAGCAAATCTGTTATTGACTAGTATTAAAAAATATTGATATTTTAAAGCCTTTATATATCATAAGCAGAACTCAAACTTGTCTGAATTGCGTCGGGTTTGGTATCATTTTTATCAGAAAAATCTCATCCATACGTTGGAAATAATCTCATTACGCTAAAACGAAAAATATAAACATTTTATTTGAGCTTACCACGCATACTTTTTCGGTAGAGTACCTACCGAGGGATGGTCCTAGAGGGTCGCCTGTTTACGAGTAGTGCCACAATGGCAAGGGGTAGCAAGGCCCAAGTTTTATGGATTTGGGCATCCGGCGGATTTCACGGCTATTAGTAGGGTCAAATGTTAGCGAACACTGCTATTTCGCGTTTACACCGAGGAAAACAGCGTGTTAGCGAACATATTCTCGAGAACAGTCGAAAACGTTTGTGTTCGCGTTTTTGTTCGTATTCGCCTTGGTGTAAACCCGGCATTAGAGTGACAGATGCTATTGGTACTACTTGGTCACTGTGCTATTTTTCTCACTCCTTAAAATATTTAAACCAGCCTAGCAATAAGTTTTAGTTTAAGAACTTTAGTCGTAAGACTTTTTCCAAATTTTCAAAAATGCACAAAGCATTGGTCGAATGTGGACCAGAAATATTTCGTAGAAATGGGTCACTTTCGTAGGTACCTCCATGCTGGTGTGCTCGGCTCCTTGGTAACGTTTCCCGAGCATTGCGACTTGCGAAACGGAATCAAGCTAAAGCCTACGATCTAGTTTAAGCGTCCAGATCGAGCCAAACCAATTTATTCGGTGAGCTTGGTTCGGTCTGGACATCTATTCAAAAATGCACTTGCGTACTTCGAACGATAAGCTTCTGTGTTCCGCCTCGTTCTTTTTAAATACAAGAGTGTCAAATGCACTCTTCTAGAAATACAATTCGCCTTCGATCTCTGATTTCGATTCGAAAATTCGGTGCATCGACGTTGAATGTTCGCGTCGCATCTTTCGGTCCTTTCGGTCGTTTTGTCTCCTTTGCAATCTCAATCGGGAGATTCTTAGCTTTCGCATATCCCTCGAGATTACGCAAGTGCATATTTGCAATAGATTATGCCACCGGGGCCCATTGTAAAGAGTGCGATAGGCTAAATTTAAGGGTAGAGGTGCGCTTGCTTGTCGAGAGTGACACCTTTTGTATTTGTTTTTGCTTTCTCTTACGATTAGCTTCACCCTGCACCGTAGATACGTAAAAATTTGACTCCAAATTCGCGGTAATACTACTCTAAGGAGATTTACTCAGAATTTCGTTGGCGGCCTCAGGGTGGAATTAGATCTGGGTTAAGCTTTACTAAGATTGTAGAGTAGAATTGGAACATTTTTTTGGCATTGCATGCCATTAGCGCCTGACGAGGCTGCTGTTTTCACCTTGCAATTGTGGCATAGTGGCTGCCGTTTTCTTTTCTTTTTCATTAAAATTGAAAAGTATTAAACGCTCAAAGGTGCCACTGCTTGTTTCTATCAGTCTTGAGAATCGTTAAGCGTCCATAGAGGCTACCCTTTCTTTTCTCATTACAATTGAAAAGTATTAGGCGCCCAAAGGGCCACTCCTTTTTTCTATCAATCTTTAAAATCATTAAGCGCCCAATGTGGCTGCTCGAAATTTTTCTGAATGTCCGAATTGCGTGGCGCTCCATGCGGCTGCCTGGAAATTAAAGCAATTTTTTTGGAACTTGTTTAAATACAAATTGTCTGTTTCAGTAATAGTTTTTATAATCGCTCGTAATGCGATCGTAGAGTCAGTGTTTTTGCGCAAGTAAAATTAGTCGAGAGCTCCGGTGCTCTAATAGCCTTTTCACCGCGAAAGTAGAGTCATGCACGAGTCCAACTGGAGCTGCTGGGCTGAGGGCTAAAGGGGTGCTGAGCTGAGGGGTGCTGGTCAGAGGGCTGCTGGTCTCAGGGTTGCCGGTCAGGGGTTACGAGTTTGCAGAGATGCAGTACTCTTGATGACAGCGAACGGTGAGTCACTTTATAACTCTTTAAATGTGTGTGCATGCAATAGAACATAATGGTTTCTGTAGAAAACGTAGCGTAGCTCTTTAGATTCTGGCCGTTCCAACACAAATGCGCGACATGCAGGGGCCCATTTCACATGGTCGGTATTCGTTTCGAGAACACTTATGCAATATTTCGCGAATATGGTCTAGGCCTCTAGGGCGTCTAGGCAGTAGCCTCATGACGTGGCTCTTTTCTAAACCATTAAAACGAATGCTAATTATATGAAATGGGTCCCTAACCCCTGCGCATGTGTTGGAAAGAGCAGAATTCAATGAGCTGACCATACAAGGTACTAGTAGAAGTAGTATAGTAGATAGTGACATGCATGTGTCTGTTTTAAAATCAGAAAATTAAATCAATACAACAGTTGCTCGCGCTTTTTCCAATTCCGATTAATAATTCGTAAAATAATCTAATTGATCGAGTCGAGTAGAGTCACCGCGAAAAATTTGAGAAAGTCCCTAGTGGAACCAGACTTCCTAGCAATCTTGCAGTCTAGCAAGATCCTTTGTGGTCGCGCCTAATGCGATTGTAGAGTCCCCGCTTTTTTCGCGGCCATCTACATATTTTGATGAGCCCCGCGGCTCTTACTTAGAGTAGTATTACCGCGAATTTGGAGTCAAATTTTTGCGTATCTAAGACTTGTCGAGAGCACCGCAGCTCCAGTTGAATTTTCTTCGCGAAAGTAGATTCAATTTTTTGCGCATACAAACCTCGTCCAGAGCACCGGTGCTCTAATTGCTTTTTTATCGCGAAAGTAGAGTCAAATTTTCGCTTAGCTTCAATTTTCAGCTTAGACTTGCCAATGAGATTCTAGGCCCTAGAGAAGGCCTAGCTCATGGGCCCTGGAGAGGGCCAGAAAATTAAATCAATACAAATGTTGCTCGCGATTTTTACAATTCCGATTAATAATTCGTAAAATAATGGAATCGCTCGAGTCGAGTAGAGTCACCGCGAAAAATTTGAAAAGGTTCCATGTGGAACCAGACTTCCTAGCAATCTTGCGGTCGAGCAAGATCCTTTGTGGTCGCGCGTAATGCGATTGTAGATTCCCCGTTTTTTTCGCGTCCATCTACATATTTTGATGACCCCGCGGCTCTTACTTAGAGTATTACCGCGAATTTGGAGTCAAATTTTTGCGTGTCTAAGATTTGTTCAGAGCACCGCAGCTCCAGTTGAATTTTCTTCGCGAAAGTAGATCCAATTTTTTGCGCATACAAACCTCGTCCAGAGCACCGGTGCTCTAATTGCTTTTTTATCGCGGAAGTAGAGTCAAATTTTCGCTTAGCTTCAATTTTCAGCTTAGACAGGGCCTAGCTCGTGGGTCCTGGAGAAGGCCCAAGACACGGGCCCTAGAGAGGGCCTAGCGCGTGGGCTCTAAAGAGGGCCTGCCATAGGCCCTAGAGAGGGCCCGAAGCATGGGCCTTAGAGAGGACCTGCAGCATAGGCCCTAGCGAGAGCCTAGGTACACGCTAGCTGGGAGCCAGCGAGGATGACAGGATGACAGGATGGACCATATTCGCCGACCGGTGAGTCATATTCTGTACTTGCATGCGATAATAGACACAAGTATCTTGTATATCTGGGTAGTAATCTTTGTGCGTGCATTTTGGAAGGGTAAGCATCCTACCTAATTGCACGCAGTGCAGTTTGGTAGGATATGCATCCTACAAAATGCATGACCCACCGAGTCCATTCCGAGAGGAAGGAATGTGATATAATTGAAATCCCCCCATAAACATGACTCATGTATGAAAGAAGCTAATTCTCTTTAATTCACGAAAAAAGTTCACACGCAAAGATTGTGAAATCAACTTTGCTAATTCCAATTGTATTCTCGTTCTCCGTTCGAACACTGATTCCTCTGTTAATTTTTATACTTGACATTCCTTTATTGGCAACAAATCAATTCAGTGCTCAGATTTTCAGCTTCGATTTTAAGGAATTTGCGGGCGAGGCCTGTAGTTGACACAAAAACTTTTATAAGAGGGACATCTTCTGTTAAAAATGTCGTATGAAAATCGTTTTACGATGGAAAATAATGAAAACTTGGTAGAGACTGATTTAAACGAATCGAAGTCGGTAATAGATTAATAGCACATTCGGCAACCTGCACTAGTGCCCACTGAATGCGAACTTTTTCGCTTCCCATTGGCGAAAATTCGCACCCAATGCGCACCATTGCGACCGTCCGAATACTCTGTAAGAGATATGCGGAGAATATGAAACATTTTGTTTTAAGTCGACTTCATAGCTTTTTTCTTATAGAACGCCCGCTAATTCCGTTTTTAATGTTTTTCGTGAATTATAGGGAATTAGCTTCTTTTATACATGAGTCATATTTATGGGGGGGATTTCATCACTTTTTTTATAATTAGTTATAAATTTTGTAACTGCCGTATTTCATAATGGTGTTCATCCTGAGAGCATATTCATATTCTTGTATTCTTTTTTTGCAACGTCAAATATGAAAAGAAATCGTACTTTTTAAACGATTTTTTTAGCTTTGATCCTCTGTTTGCTTGTTGTACGTTTGCTTCATATCTGAAAACTCGAATTTAACCCAAAACTTGGCAGATTATGATTAAGTGACAGCCAAGTGACATTTATTGGCGTCAAGTGGAGGAGGAAAACTCTGACTGTCTGATCTCGTAAAAAAATGATCATTTTGATAACTATTAATTCAGAATAAATCTTTTATCTTGTAGACAAACAGCTTGATATATTAAGTAAAACGACAAATGGGTTCGAAAAAAGAAATTATTCGCTTAATCATGTTAAAACACCGGGACTATGTCATAAAATAAGATAATAAGGCCAAAATAGCTGCGGGGACCTGTCAATTTCGCTATCATTCGTGTATAGAGACATGGTCGCTTAGTGTGCCTATGGTTAGAGGGGGAAAGGGAATTAGCTTCCAGACGCGACCGCGTCTGTTGATGGCGCGTTTAAAATACAAGAGGGCCAAAATTTGCTGCTCTTTTTTCAAATTAGAGCTACCTCTATATACCTCGCAGCGTGTACACACATATGAACCCTATAGACTTTAAAGTAAAATCTTTTGAAAGAAACTAGTGAAAAGTGATAGTGACAGAAGACACGTAAGGAAACCTAGGCTAAATTATTATAGCATTAAGTATTTAAGGCCCCATGTAAAATTGCCAAGCTTTGTTGCACTTTCGTAGGATGGAACTTTCTTTCCATCCATCTCTTTGGTTTAATAGGCTAAGGTTTTCATGTACAGGGAGATCGATGGGACTTTGATTCCATCTATCTCTCTACGGGTCTCCAAGCGCAGCAACCTCCTCGGGGTGAGATCTGGTAATCAGTGAGAACCGAGCCAATGGCTGCGATTGTCAAATACTTTACTTAGTCGGATAGTAGAATTTCTCTAAGTATGATAGAATATATAAGAATAAAATATGTAACTTTAAATGTTGTTCGATTGTTCCTACCGGACCCCAGAACATGAGTATAGTGTTATGATAGAAGAATAAGTGCAAGTTGGAATATTTCAGTGAGATACTGGAACTGATGGGTTTTTGATAATTTTCAAAGTCCTCTTTGCTTCAGCACCTTATTGAAATATACCAACTGACAATTTCTTGACATTCAGGTATTCCATGCCTTCCACAAACAATGTTGTTGTTTATATAAATGTTTATGTTAAATAAATTTGTTTTGTTCTTTCTCTGTCGTTGAACGGAATATGCTTATAAAACGTAATTTTTAAATACATTCAAACGCAAACCCTTAAATATCTCAATGTATAAGTGAATGGACTTATACCACTTGCAAAAACAACGCTCATATGTTAAAGTGGAATCTGACGGGACGTGGATCGGCGAGCTTGCTTGGTTCAACGGGATACACAATCGGAATTTTTAGCGTTGGCTACTGTAGCAACGACAAATTTAGCCGCGATTTGCGCCGGTTTGAACCTGATCACTGTCAGTATTATAATTTCTTTCTCTTGTATAAAGTAAGAAGAGTAGTACAATTTTACGAGTTCCGCGTATTTTTTAAAAGAAAAACAGAAGAAATCATTACCCATGGAACCTCTGTATGCCCTCGTAGTGTTCAGCGCCAGCGGGGAGCTTTTCGTGTATGCTTGGCCAGCTGGCAATGTGATTCACATGGTAATAAACTGTCTCCTTAATTCATTTACTCTGCATTCACCTTCGCTTCCATCGTATCGCAGGGTAAAGAAACCACTGCGGTTGTTTATAACACGAACTGGTACCACAAGGATGTTAAAACAGCAGAAAACGATTTCTTGTATGATAGCTACTGAGGTCTCAACAGCTCGGAGCCATTCGTATTAGCGGTATTTTGTCTGAACTTTCCCTGTCTTACTGCGCAAAGGTAGTCTATCAATCTGTAGACTTCACACAGATGTTAAAATTCACGGTCATCAAATAATCCTTCCTGCTTTCAGTATCTGTTCATAACATTCACTCACTTCGCCGTATTGCGTATCCCTAATGGATAAAACTGCCGACGTCAATTAAAGCCTCCCGAAGAGAAAGCACTTAGCGGAGCACGACGACCGGACATATGTATATGTTCACAGCACACGCGTATATATCAAGAATATACAAGCTGCTTTATGTGTTGGTGTGTTTCTTGGTAAGTTCTCGTCAACGCATTAAGTGGCCGTACCACCTGGCTAGTAGCATGCACTCTAACGATCCATAATTGAAACCCAGTAATTATTGCAATTGGGGGATGAGAAAGAGTTGCGCGTAACACACCCCGGGAATTAACCAAGCGTTGCAGTGTCCTACGATTCGCTGTGATACTCAATTCATGTATTGCGAGCCCATTGTAAAAGTATAGAGGTCTGTGGAGAGTCAGAGACGCCTTTAGACGGTCGCGCTGGTACTTCAGTTGTCGACAGACCACAGCTTGACGCGACAAACTCGCGAGTTGAATAGGAAGAATTCATTCACCCTAACCGACGATGACCAAAGTAACGCCGGAGGAAGCGATCGAGTTTATCCGGAAAAGCGTAGTTTCGGGCTTCGTGTGGCCGCTTCCATCAACGGCAACGAAGCGTCAAACTCTTGCGTTCAAGATCCTGCAAGGCTGCTCGGTAATCAACTCCGCGTTGTTCTTTCTGCCTCTGCTCGGCGGGGCGTACGCCAATCGGAAAGACATCGCCGTTTTAACCAGTTGCATGGTCGCAAGTGTTTCTACGTTCCAGTTCGGCTTCCACGCCGCCTTCACCCTAATTAAATATGAGGATATTCAGGTAAGTCGTCTACAGAGTAGCTCCGTAAACCAAGGTAGACAGGTCTGTCGTCTGACGTCTCGTTATAGGACGTAATCCAGGAAATGATGGACTGCGTGAAGAATGCCTCGACACTCGAGAGGGAAGTTTTCCAAAAATACGTGAACCAGTGCCGCGTACTCTATTTGGGCGCGATAATATGGATTTACCTGTGCACACTTAGTTACGTAGTTTCCCCATTCCTCATGGATCAGAAATTTCCAATGAAGAGCGAATATCCGTTCTCCACTGACACCATGCACGCGTGGGCGATCGTTTACGTGCATCAGAACCTCTGCGCCGTGCAATGCGGAGCGGCCCTGTGTCACAGCGCCTACGGCGCGCTTTTTATTTGGTTTAGTGCTGCTCGTTTCGAGTGTCTGACGTTGGAATTGAAGGCGGCATCGAATGTTCCCACGCTGATCCATTGTATTAAAAAGCAGATACACCTAAGGAGGTAAAGACAATGTTGCGTAGCGTGGTGTTTCGTAGCTTACGATCTCTATGATTTTCGCACAGATATGCCCAGCAAGTTGTTTCCTGTTTCCGATTAAGTATCATTTGCGCCGCAGTGTTGTTTACGATGAGTTTCACAGTTTGTTGCATCGGCTTCCTTCTGGTGAGTAACGCTATTTCATTCCGCAGTGAACTTAAGCAAATCATGGTCCAGGAATTTTCTGAATAGAAGCAACCAATGATAGGCAAAGTGCAAAACATGTTTGGATTCTTCACTATACTCTTGGAGATGTACATGTATGCGTGGCCAGCTGATCACTTGAAGGATATGGTGAGTTGGGTACTATGAGCTTGTGGCTGGCTAGTTTATTAGTTTGAAAAATATATATGTAGTGCCTCTACGAGCCATAGTGACTCACACCTATATAAGGCACCATGTATAGCTCGTAGAGGCCCTATTACAGTTCAGCGCTCGGCTGTTGCCCGGGTCCCAGAACTTGAAGTGCTATTTGCACCCTAAAGGCGGAGTTCTACTGGTGTAACTGCGCGCCGCGCACAAGTCTGATTTACGAGTTCCTCGGATTTTCGAGCAGTTTAGAGCACTTGAAAGGCTCGACTTTTACGACGACGCGCCTATGCACTAGTGGGACCCCGCCTTAACCCAGACCTTTAAGCGAGCCCTACACGATGAGATTTGTCTTGAGACATGTCTCGAGACAGGTTTGTCTGTCTTCTTCTCTCCATCTTGCCAGCACGAGACAGAGAGACCTGTGTCGAGATATATCTCAAGACAAATCACATCGTGTAGGGCCCGCTTTAGTCACAACGACCTACGCGGACTCTCCGTGGTCTCTTTCCGCTCGCTACATACCAAACTGTCGGGGCGCCACCTATGTGCCATCGGCACCATTTGGCAGTTGTGGCCGTCCCGAAAGGCAGTATGCCTACAACCTACAATACATTTCCTCCCTTAACCTATTAACAGCTATTGTTGCATAAACGCAACATTGAATTTCAATTCTTTTTTATTAGGGCAAATACAATGGAAATTTTAAAGTCTTTATTTTAATACTTGGCCCGTAATGTGTTAATAAACTAAGGGAATTAGGCTGATGCTCAATGTTTCGTAGAGTATGTTGGTGCCACAAGGTATATACGAATCGGAGTGGTACAACCACGCTGTGAGCATGAGGAAGGACATAGTCTGCATGTTGACGTTTCAAGAACCAGTGACTTTTTCAGTTAGTGGCATCATGCCAGAGCTTACTTTGCGTTACTACTGCACGGTAAGGGATCGTCGTACACGGAAAGAGGTATTCACCGTCAGTGATGGTATTTTCGGTGCTGGCCTTTCATCGTTCCTTAAGGTGGGATCAGACGGCGCGTGAATCGGCGATCTTGCTCGGCTCGTCCAGGCTCGGCAAGTCGGCTTGGCGATCCGTGACCGATCAGACGACGCGTGGATCGGCGATTCACGCGCAAAGATCGCCGAACCACGCGCCGTCTGATCCCACCTTTACGGTGCTCGCGCATTGAAAACAACAACGAACGGCGAGCACCGGTGGTCAGCACGTTATAAGGTACGTATCGACTTTGCAAGGCTTTCTCGGGCGGCACGCCTCGCGGAGTGGAGAGTCTGGAGACTACTTCAACATGATCACCTTGGTTCGCAAAGTGCTCATGTCGAGGTAGCCTCCAGGCTCTCCACTACGCGAGGCGTGCCTCGTGGGCAATTCTCACGAAGTCGATACACACCTTTACCGCACGGTGCCGAACACTCGTCTGGACAGTGTATGACAAGCACCTTCCCCAACTGTGCAGACCTTTTTCCGTGTACAGTACCGTCAAGGACCCAGTTCCTGATCCGAACCCAATTCCTGATCAGTTTAGTATATAAATACCAAATAATAAGTTTATTACGATACAAATTTATTCCAAGAAATTATTAAATAATTATGAAGTATTTTTAAATTTATACGCAAACATTTGATAGCTCATAGTAAAATGTTTTAGGTTGATCAGAAACTGCTCCCTTTGCATCTTAAGTGATCAGGAACTGGGTCCTTGACGGTATATCTATCGCCTGATGTCATGAACTCATACGTCGATCGCACTCAACATAACGCATTATATGGTTTCATATCATACATGGCCGACTGTCATTCAAAGATAATAGTAATAGTAAAAGAGTCAATAATATTTCAGTACCTGTCCAATGCCTTCTCAATCTTCACTACTATGCGCATTATGTTGGGCGTGGATTGAACGTACGTAGTCCCAAACTTTGTTTTCATAGTATAATTATACTCGTTGTTGAAAAAAAACCCATATAACTGCAAACTCTGTGTTTTGTACCTTCCAAAAAATTTGACGTTTGAGCGGAGCGAATATGGAGGAAAATAACAGAAACGTTTAGCTAAAAGAATAGTGAGGGAACGGCTTGTTCAATAACCATGAGAGATTAAATGATTTCTCCTCGGTTGTACAGTAAGTGCTAGTTGTTGATATTCTTATCCATCGTTGAAACGAGACGATTTCCTATTATTACTTTTTTGGAATTTACCTACGCTATGATGACTATGTGCACCGCACTCGAAAACGGTAAGTCGAATGGTAAATTTTTGTTACGAAATTGTAAGATAGGGTAAGTCCATTATAGTTCGATCAACGTTGTAGTGGAATGCGTCCGTGAGGCGCTGTTGCCATTTCACCTGTTCGTGCGAGCGCGGGTTGCAAGATAAAATGCTGACCCCGTGTGACAAACTCACACTCTTAACAAGTCACACGTATACAAGCACGCACACATCTTTCAGCATTTCAACACATTTCAGAGTAGTTCCCGAGTTGGGCGCTCTTCGTGAACAGATGCCATTATATTCAGTCCTCAAGTTATGGGTCGGTAACACAGTTTGGGTGACGACACGAAGTTCTATAAGGTGATAGGTCTATCATATACTTCGTCGAAGGCCTATCCTATACATCGTCTGGTATGAACAATTGTAGTGGCCTTCGGCCAACTAATAATTCTTTTAATCGACAAATGATAAAAAGGTTTCTCGCGCGATGTTACCGACAGGGTAGCTCGACATTCGTTTCTCTACAAACTTCCGATGTTCCCCGGTAGATGGACACAGTCTCATTTTCCCGAAACTGCGGCGGCAAACAGTTCTGCATTAAAATGTTTGTTCCGAAACTTCCACATAACGCAATTATTCCGACAAATATTTACCGTGCATTCTCGCCGCTGCATTCAATCTCGTTTATTGTAATTGGATGCCTTTTCCTGTTTCATTTGTGCACAGGCATTCAGAGGCCAATGACTTTTGGCGTGCGTCTGAATTTCCAATTGCTCCAGCAAGTTCGGGTAGCAATTTCCAGAAACGTGCACCTTCACTTGCAAATATGCAGGTGTGCATGCATATTTGCCGAAGAATAGCTCGAACTACGTATATCCCTCGTATATTTTAGACTATCGTGTCATCGCCTTACGGAAGTGCTCGCAAAGTCGCACGTAACACTTACGCGGTCGGGAAGTTTGAATCGCCGTCAATCATCGCGATCCTCCCACCATAAAACAACAAGTGCCACTTATGTGATCGATCGACGTCCCATTCGAAAGCGGGTAGGCATATTTTTTCTTGATTTCACGGAGCGCGCGTCCAGTCGTCCTGGCAAGTACGGATGGAACCGGGGCGGATGTGCCTTCTCCACTACGATTCGGTTTGACAGGCGGGTCGATTCTTTCGATACGAATTTTTAATTCGAGGTTTTGAGGACGATGGATTTCCAATTATACGGTGGCGAGGAATACGAGAAGCTGATCAAACCCATAATGCTGACTGGGAGAATAATTTCTATTTGGCCGCTGGCAGAGGACAGTGCCAAGTCTACCGTGTTCTTCAGGCGGTTTCATCTGTTTTGCATGTTTTTCCTGGTAAGAACTTCCTCGAAACAAGAGACGTACGAGTGCACGTTAATCTCGGGGTGTGTGTAAAAATGATACTCTTCGATAATTAGATATCTAGTCCTAAGATTCTTTCCTGACGAAATGAAGTGTCAGTGGAGCTCGAGCCAGTGGCGGAATTAACGGCCCCGCCGGCCGACGGGCGGGTGTCTCCTCGGCCTTTTTTCGTAAATCCGCCACTGGATCGAGCACATTCATTTGGAAGTGATTTTTCAGGTGGTGACGATGTCGATCGCGGTGACGGCCGACGTGATTCACAATCTCAACGATCTGGACGAGGCGACCGAATGCGCCTTGATCTGCACAGCCTTCTACCTGTGTGTGGTTCGTTTAATAGTTTACACGATTCATCAGAAGGACATGCTTTACGTGGTGAACACGATGCAGGCGGACTGGACGACGTCCTCGTACGAGGACAGGAGCATCTTGGCGGAGAAGTCGTTGTTCGCCTTTCGACTCGCCAAGTACTTTATCAGCACTGTGGCCGTTACGATTGTGATATTCATGTGCGCTCCCATTCTGGAAGTATGTATAGGAACTTTAAGAGATTGCTTCGGCACTTAGACTGTGTGTATAAGTTGATTTGCCTTGGTTTCATTAACCCTTCGGGTGTATCGCACCCCAGGATATGTCTTCGCTAATATTTCTGTAAGTGGCAATGTTTGTGTGGTGGACCCCATGTGACTAATCTGTGCCGCTTCTTTGCAAGCAACACCTATTCATTTCGTAATCTCCAATCCAATGGAATACCAGTCTCTGAGTAATTCTTTTCTGTTGCAGATTTACTTGGCAGGGAAGACCAAGATGCTGCCCTTCCGCGGTTACTTCCTCATCAATCAAACCGTGTCCCCGATCTTCGAGTGCCTCTACCTGTTCAACGTGACAGCGGGTGGCTTCGGCGGAAGCATGATCGCGGGCGCGACCAGCTTCAATCTAGTGGTGATAATGCACGGGTCGGCGAAGTTCGCGGTTTTAAGAAAGCGACTGGAGGCACTGAACGGCGGGGATTCTAATTCCACCTCCGCCATGGCGGACTGCGTGATTCGCCATCAGGAGGCAATAGAGTGGGTATCGCTTTACCGATTCAATTTCAAATTACGAGCACCACCGCGATACTCTCTTCAGGGGTGGATATTTATAAAGGCAAAGTGGGCTGAAAAATTTGGGGGCGGCAAATTTGGAGACAACTTTTAAAGCAATCTACTTTCTTTGCATGTAGCAAGTTAGCAATGACTCATATCTGAGTTGTCATATTGAATTAATTTTAAAATTGCCTCAACTCCTTTAAATTGAAATATTTCATGATCTTTCACACAAAGGGGTGCAGACGCTTGTTAGCACAGGGGCCCCAAAGCTCTAAATCCGCCCGTGTCTGCCTCCAGTCATTAAGAGTGTTTCCTCTAAACTAACCTCTAAACTATTACAAACAGAGTCTCGCGATAGTTTCCTATATTCCTAAGCTAAATGAATGTTGAACGATGTCGAGGGACCTTTTTCCTCTCTTCTATCGATGACGAATGCGCGAGACTACTTGCAGCGATCCGTTTGCAGGTACGCAGATGCGCTGGAGAGGATCATTAATGTTCTGGCTTTGGGGCAATTCGTCATTAGCACCGGGCTGATCTGCTTCGCGGGATTCCAGATCACCTCGGTGGGTTGGGTGGGTTCGTTGCGCGGTGTCGAGGCGTCGTCGATAAAACGTAACCTTTCCAGATGATGGAGGACAAGGGACGTCTGATGAAATATTCCACCTTCTTGAACTCCGCCATCCTTGAGCTGTTCATGTTCAGCTTCAGTGGGAACGGGCTGATCGACGAGGTGACAGAGAAAACAGCTCCTTTACTCGGCCGAAAGGTCGTCGCGCTATAGATCCCTCATAGATCATTTTCCAAGCTGTACAGCAGGGCCAGTCACAGGGGGGTGCAGTGGATGCAGGGCATCCGGGCCCAGGGTGTAGGCACATTAGCCTCAGAATAAGTAAAAACGAAGAAATGAGAAGAAAAATAAAAAATGATCATTCGATTAAAATTAATTTAATTCTATAAACCACCTTGAATTTCACGCTCTAAACACAGAACTGGTAAACTGGGCACATCACAATTGAGGCGATGTGGGGTAAGCATACCACAGTATGCGAGGGCTGACAAAAAAGAAATCAGTATATAATATCTAATATAACAATATAATACTGCAATAATCTAATATTATTAATGATATGGCAATAAAAAAGTCATACGTTAACGTTTATTTGTTTATTTCTTTTATTTTATTTTCTTTATTATTGTCATTATTATGCTTGAGAAATTGTTTGCGGCTCCCCTTACATCTTGCATCCGGGCCCCTTTATAGAGAAGGCCGGCCCTGCTGTACACACTCTATCACAAGCTTTCATATCGCATAAAATAGTCAGATTTGATATCTAATCCTAATCTACCCACAAACATTCCACCGAAGTAATCGGTAATTAACAATGAAACAGAGCGCTGCAGTGGGCCAATCCGCTTACAGCAGCGGCTGGATAGGCAGCCGCTTCACTCAGAACCTTCGTATCATGATGATGCGTTCGAGGGTCCCCAGCACGATAACTGCGGCGAAATTTTACAGTATGTCCTTGGAGAGCTTCTCAGCGGTGAGTGGAAACGTTCTTTCAACCCCCTCGACGCCACCCCATCTGGTTTTATACTCGACCATCTAATCTGTACCCTCTCTGATCTCAATACCAACGATTCCCATCGGAAAGGGATAGAAGAATCGCTTGTTGACAGGATTTCCTGTAATTTCCAGGTCCTGAGTACGTCGTTCTCGTACTTCACGGTCCTGACGGCCGCCAAAGACGACTAATGGCCGCCGCGATGATCGTAGACGCTCGTACGACACGGTTTTACGATTGTAGACGGAGTCCCTTAATGACTCAGCTTGCAGGGAATATACTACAGTCGTTCCACTAGCCTGAAAATATCCGAACACCTCAAAGTGCACGTTAACCTTCCTCGTTCGCCGCTGTGTAGAGATAAATAGATTTCGGGGTTGGATCGACGACGAGTTTGGTTCTTGCTCGAGGTTATAGACAGTGGGGGTTGCTCTGTAATAAGATTTGCCAATAAAGTCGCGATCGTAGCTGCTGTCAGTAATTAGTTTGAATGTCTGTTCAAGGGTCGCTTAGTTGGGGGTATTTATAAGGGTAGGTTTCCTTAAGGAGGAATCCTATTTTTTGGGCTAAAAACATGGCAAAATTGTGGGATTTTTTTTTAAGAAACAAGCGATTCGATTTATCTGAAATTTGGACCATGGGTTTATGCATCTTTGAAGATGTTGCAGTTCTTGTTTAATAAATATAGGAATGCAACTTCTGAGAGACGGTAACTTTGTCAAAGATGCATAAAAACAGGGTCCAAATTTCAGATGAATCGAGCAGCTTAGTTTTTTAAAAAACACCCAAACTTTGCTATATTTTTACCCCCAAAATTAGGATTCCTCGTTAATAGTTAGGGTCACGAGTCAGAGTCATCAAACAGTTGAATACACCTTTCATGGTAGCATAAAAATAGATGTTCTTGTTGCTCGAAAGTAGACAGAGAATTTCAATCCAACCATCTTCAACTACTCCAAGATGAAGTACACCCACAATCTAGAACGAATACCCTGGCAAAGGGATGACACATCCCAGGAAGAACACCTTGGTCTCCAGTGCCGTCACATTCCCCCGTGATGTCACCTGGGCCATCGAGATAGGCACTCGCAGGAGTTTGGTGAAAACGTAACGAGTTCGGCCTGGTTCTCTCTGGGTGGGGTAAAACATGAGCGAATGGTCTCGGGAGCGACTCGAGGGTATTTTCATCGCAACAGTACAACACGTGCACCCGGCCAGTGCACGCACAAGACGGCACCTCTCGAGTTCTCCTGTTCCACGGTGCATCGTTCGTGCTCAGTGTCCGCCGTGCAAAAATGTAACACCGAAGAGTAATCAAAGGTTCCATCCCCATCGAGTCACAGTTGGGCCCTTAAACAACGGGGGCCAGGTGATGTTACCGATCCACGGGATGGCAATATGGCGAACATCAAAGTGGCCGTGCGCGTAAGACCGATATCCGCCAGGTGAGCACTCGTCCCAGGTTACACCTACCTCGACTAGTGACATTTTAATCCTCCACCGTCGAAAGAGAATCGCTTCCCTCTTAGCCACTGTGCTTCAGCATCAAATACTTTCGATTAGCAGCAGAGTTGAAGTTCAACTGTGAGGAATGGAACAGGGAAGGTCAAGGTGGAGGAAGAACGAGCATTTTTCAAACCTTGTTAATAGGATGGCGCGGGTATAGGAGCCTAGTAATGGAGGCATCGGTTGAAATTTTACGTTCGTCGCGAGCTGCCTTTGCCATTAACTTTACGCTCGGTTCTCGGTGTATTTTAAGAAGCAGCAAAAAGCGACGGAGGCGTTACCGGCTCTCCTTCTCCATGCTCTCTATACGCGCCTCTTTGGAAGCGGAGGTCAAGGTTCACCGGTGCAATTCCATTTTTTGCGAGACGCCAGTCCTTACGCCGTTTACGACTGGTTTATCGACTGGTGCCTGGCGGTAACACACGGCCCCGAGATAATTATTTCGGGTCGTGGCCCAGCTTTCGCGCGGCAAACGAACGGGGACAGGGACCTGGAGGCAGATTTATAGGGCTACGCGGTGCGCCTTTGAGCCGCCACTTATATGAACTCGTTTCTATACTTAGCAGAAGGGGCCGGAGCGCCGGGGAGAGTAAGACAAACTAACAATTGCTCGGGGAACGGAGGTAATAAGTCTTGCCGACGGTGAAGTCGATGGCCACGGGAAATCTTCGAAGTAGCATAACAGCAGTTCCCAAAACCTTACAATGACTTTTATTTTTCAAAAAACCAAGTCGTTTCTTCGAATTCTATAGCCCTTCCTCTTCGAATCATGAGACCAGAGGATCAGCGAGCCCCACGTTCCTCTCGCTCAAGAATCCCCGAAGAAAAAACAAACTCCCCATCCCCGTTGCCGCAAGAAACAAACCTGCACGGTTTCCCCGAAGTGGAAACCAATAAAATCCCATAAAACTGCCGCCGTCTGTACCGCAACCCGTCGACCCGGTTCGTGGGACGTGTCTGCCCTCCGCGGCGTCCGACGCGTGTATTTAAAGAATGGTCCCTCGCCTGAGCCCGCGATCCAGGGGACGTCCTAAAGGATCGACCGATCCGCGGAGTGATCTACGCGGCATCGTAGGAACAGCGCGACAGGCGGATGACACACGACTCGACGGTTTAACGACTCCAAGAGGAGCAACGAGAGGAGTCCGCGGCCGTTCTAGAATAACACTCGACTCGGTCGGTCCCCTGGCGCTTCCACTGAGGCTTCACGGGCGAGGAAGGGCGAATGGACGAGACGGGCGGATAATAACAGCGAGCTCTATTCGCGTACGCGCCTCCTCCAGCTTCATTCAAGACCTCCTCGACGAGGCTTTCTTGGGACACCGTCCTGCCGGCCGATGCTTCGCGCCGTTTTGCTGGTCGGAGTGAACGCGTCCCGCCCCCTCTCCGAGCATCACGGGCACGTTTGCGCTTCATTCAGAAGTTGATCGGCGGTGCTGGTAGCACTCGCGTTTCGATAGAGATGCGGCTGGTCTTCCGTCAGGTACGTCCAGGGTGTCGATGATTGATGGAGCGATGCTGGGGGTAGGCTCGCGTGAATGGAGTTACGCGGACGTCGATTCAGTTTGGTACTTCTGACGGCCGCTATTATCCGATCAGAAAATTGATCCACTGTGATTCGGAAAGAGGAGCTCGCCTGAAATGCAACTAACTTGCATGATGGACACCGGAAGCCATCGGGTTTAGTGGCTTGGCCCAGAACGATCCGCTCGTCCAGGTATCGGGCACCGCGGCTTTAACTCCGCAAAAACGCGACTGGTGGCACGAAATCGAGGTGATTAGACCGAAATCGGGGCGATAGGATCACGCGAGGAGCCGAGGTTAAAGCACCGCACGCGTCACACGCACGCGAGGATCGTATGTGATGGTACTGCTACTTGTCCGGTCACGCCAAATTTCTGCCACACGGCAGACGGGGACCGCGGGTTCGAGAATGGATCCGCTGGAATCGCCCCGAGATCCGGCGATCTGTTCCCTAGCCTTTGCACGGTTTTCCGATAGATCCCCTTGGAGATCCAGCACCCAGGGGTCGGATCTCCTGGACCATCTCCTGGAAACTCCGAACAGAGAGACCGACTATCCTGGGACTGTTAACTCGGTGCTATCTGCTCCCTTTCTCGATCTCGATCGGGAGATACCTTCTGCTAGCCGGTCGGTTTGCGGTTCATAATGGTAATTGAATCGCGAGGCCGGTGGCACAAACGTACAGCACTGGAAATATTTATATTTATATTTACTTAGTGCGCACAATTTTCATGGCAATATGTTTGATAAAATGATTCGTATCAAATTTATTTTTGTAATAACAGGATGGACGTACCAGTAAATGAACACATACCAGTGAATGGCCATTTTTGATTAAAATGAGTAAAACAAGTTATTAAATTAAGGAACTAATTAATTAGAGACTTCTTTAATTTCTTGCTTCGTATGTGAACAATTTTTGCAGCGCGTGGAATCAATCGCGCTGCGAACATAATTTTATATCTAATAGTGTTCGTTCTCTAGCCTTAAGTGTTCATTTATTGGTGCGTTTACCCTATTTTCCTAGCATCTACTTAAAATAAGAGAGATATATGTACGTGACAACGTGTTTATCGGAATGCTGCGATCAATATTTCCAGCGATGTTCGATCGACGATCGTTGGTTAAAAGACCCTAGATTCGTTGGTAAAGGTGTCACAGGGGGTGGTGGGTTGGCAGGCTGCAGTGGAAAAGCGACGAAAAGCGAGGCACGGTGGATGCACCGTTCCTCGATGAATCGATTCCGAGCCGCGGAGCGTGAAAAAATGCTCCACGGGACGAAACAAGGGGCAGCGTCCCTGCCGGCCTCGACGAAAGGGGTGAAAAGTGGACGAAAGCGTCGACAAAAATTTGTCGTCGTGTCTCGTCGTCGCTGCCCTCCCCGCCCCCATCACTGTGACGAATATTGCGGAACACTCGGGCGCGAGCTCGGGAATCGTTATTAACCGACGCGCTCGATTTAACCGGTGCCTGTCGAGGGGGAAGCTGAAGGGTTCGTGATGTTCGATCCAGGGAGGTGAATCTGACAGGGTCGACGGTGGTCGTCCGCACCGACTCGAGCGGGATCTCTCTGACGAATCTGAAGGTGTCCTCGAGCAAGGCTGGGGACAGTCGCGAGCGGACGAGGCGATATGGTTTCGACTACTGCTTCGATTCTTCCGATCCAGAGGCGGAGGGATTCGCGGACCAGGCGAGGATCTACGAGACCCTCGGCCAAACCGTCCTCGACGCCGCTTTCTCGGGATACAACTCGTGCCTGGTGGCGTACGGGCAGAGCGCTTCTGGGAAGACCTACACGATGACGGGAACCAAGGTACCATATTATCAATCCTTAGTAATTGCCTCAATTGATTTCTTAATGAGAAATCAGGTAGTTAGGGTAGACCGGGGGCGGTAGTAACTCTTTGACTTTGGAATACGATTACGCAACAACTATCATAGTTAGAACAAAAGTTTTTATACGAAAATGTTACTAACTTATCTAACATTATTGAGATACAACAGTTCCGCTGTATGTCCAGTAATATCCGGGTTATTAATAAAAAATTAGAAGCGGAGGAAGTGTTACAAGCGTCCCTGACCCCGGGTCGATAGTAGCACAAATTTAACTTAACAAAATTGAAATATTGTTTGATTTTAATTATAATAATAAATGAAAAAAGTAACATTTATAACCAATTATGCGGTATCGCAATTGTGGCAGAAATAGAAAACGTTTTGGCTAGTGAAACAAAGAAAAAACACGTACTTGAAAAGGAAATATTTAGATTACAATTTTAAATCAGTAAGAAAAAGTTACTTCAGGGTATCGAAAAGTTATTTTCTTCGCTATACATGTTTATTGTGTATCTATGTACAGTCGGGGACAAAATTATGTGGACACTTTTAAAATCGTATTACCTGTTCAAAATTGGTCCGAACAACTTGAGTTTTTTTGAGAAGCTAGAAGGATTAGTTTGCTAAGTGACGTGCGAAATTCACAGAAATCAGCGATTTTCGACCTTATTCTGCGATCTTTTATCGTTTATAGGTCAAAGCAACGTTAACCGATTTTGATGAAATTTTAGGCACGTATATAACTTACTGAAATCTACAAACGGGTTTTTTGAATTTTCATTCCGAGGCCAGACAAAAAAGTTGAAAAAATGATCTTTCCTATTTTTTTTGCTATTCCGACCAATTGCAACTTTTTTCAAAATTACGAAACACGTCACTTAGCAAACTAATCCTTCTAGCTTCTCAAAAAAACTCAAGTTGTTCGGACCAATTTTGAACAAGTAATACGATTCTAAAAGTGTCCACATCATTTTGTCCCCGACTGTATACTGCTATAACATGGATGTGTGTATTCCAAATGTCATTCTTCATCATTTATCCAAAATTTTGGTTAATATCTATCATATGTTTTGAGATATTTAACGTGTTACAATTTTCCCCGGTCTACTCTATACGTGACAGCGGCCACCAAAGTGTTAACTTACAATTAGCGATATGACAGTAGTCTATGAAGCTTCTGTATCTTCAAAGTACTCAAAGAAAACTGCGTCACTGAGCTTGAAAGAGCGAAATCTTATCCAAAGGAGAATTATTCTAGCTGCTTCAAATCCTAGGTATCGTACGAATTCCCAACGAAATAATCTGTCCCCTCCGCGGAGCCCTCTAATTGGCCGACAACCGGTATCCCTTTCCCAGTTTCCCTGTCGCAGGAAATTTCGAACGCGGCAAATTGAAACTGTTTTCGCGGAGCGACGCTTAATTAAATCGCCCCATGGCCACGTAGCCGATCCCGGGGCCAACGAAAGCTGCCGCGCATTAGAGGCACGGCGGTGGATTTTTAAAAGCCCCGGCACGCGTATCGCGATCATACTCGGAGCACGTTCGTCCGAGTTTCAATTATGGAACAAGAGCGGTTGGATCGCCGCGGGGCATTCTCGATGACCGATAGTTAACGACGCGTAATTTTCGAGTCTCTCTCTTTTCTAAATGGAAATAATTAACAATGTGATTCTTTCTCGCGACGCGCCTTTGACAGGAGGACCCAGGACTGACGCCACGCCTCTGCGAGGGCCTTTTCGCCAGGATCGAGAAGGAGAAGGGGACCGAGGGGGCTCACCGCGTCTCCGTCAGGTAATGAGAAGTCATTCGCGATCCCCGGAAGCTGGTTAAACGAATAATAATAGAAGGACGGGCGACTGTCACTCGCATCGTTTGTATTATTTCGAAGCGTCGAGGGAAGCAGCCGATAGCCTGGATAGATTAAGAGCGTCTACGGGGGTGATAAAGCGTTCGCATCGATAACTGTGGGAAACTTAACATTCGCCGCGTCTTCCGTGGCTGTCTACGG